>OZ004704.1:11013733-12350019 GCA_963924515.1 Vespertilio murinus | reverse complement strand
GTGCCGGGCATCGCGCCCAGCCCCTCACATGCACTACGCAATTTAACCCTCTTGGCAGACCTGTCCGGGAGGTGCTATCATCCCCGTTACACAGATACAGAATCCAGGGCTCCGAGAGGTCAGGTATTTTGTCCAAAAGGCCCCAGCCACTAGGAGGCGGTCCCCAGTCAGGCCTCTCTGACTCGGAGCTGGAGGTCTAAAGCCACATCCCTGCAATCCGGTGCCCCCGGCCAGTAGCATCAGCATCGCCGAGGGGCTTGCCAGAAAATGCAGAGTCTCCGGCCCCAACTCAGCCCAAACCAAGCCAGCTCTCCACCCTGACAGGATCGCTGGGTGGTTCCCGTGCATGGCCAAGCGTGAGAGACCCTGGTCCGACCACCACGCTGCCCGAGACTCCCAGGCCACCTGTGCCTGGCTCTGAGGCCTTGCCCTACCTGTGGTCCATCCCACCGTCCCGATCTCAGCGGGGGACGTGGTGGAAGCTACCTCCAAACCGCCCTCTCTGGTGACTCCTTCGCGGCTCTGGGGACGAAGGCTTGAAGATGAAAAGATGTTTGATTCCACAGACCTGATGCGGGGGGGATGATCGATGGAGTGTCCAGACCCATGTCTATCCCTTTCCAAATAGTGAGCTGCAAAGAGGATATTTTTTGTTATTCAAAGGGAGATAAACACCGCAGGCTTCACACCTAGAGGCGCTGCTGATGTGTTTCGGCGCGGCCCAGGCGCCCTGATGTAAGGTTCAGCGGCAGAACGGCGGAGGTGCATTCTCCCGGCCGGCCGTGGGTGTTTATGGATGATGATGGAATGCAAACCAGCATTGTTTGGCTCCGAGAGCAGAACCGGGGGAAAACGTCATCTAGGCATTTAATTATGCGGGGCAGGGTGGAAATGCGCCTTTATTTCCTCCCCGGCCCACGGCTGGCCACTCTAAATCAAAAGGCATTACAGTGTGTCAGAAGGCGCTGGAACATAACATTTAGCAGAAGTTTTCTGCATTTCTGGCCGTGTTCTTTCCTGCTAAGGCTGTTTGCACGGCGTAATTCATGGGTGGAGGTGAATAATGTGGTTGGTGCGCGGGCTGGCTCTCCCATACGCGCACACATATCCAGTTTCAGGCTCGTGTGGGGTTTACGTGAGAAAGCAGAAGGATCAGATATGGTAACTGGGCGTTTCACCCCGCCTAGGTAAGAGAAGGGTTGGCGGCGAGCGCTTCTCCCCGGCAGGTATGCGTAGGGGCTGCACACATACAGTGGAGGTGCTGGGCCATTGTGCTTGTGTTTGCCAGGTTCTGATGAAATATCAGGGTGCATTCGCTGGCGATGGAGCCAAGGCAGAGAGCTGGAAAGATAAATGATTTAATTCGGGCTGTCAGGTTCTGTTTGTTTGGAAGCAAGGATTCACGAGGAGAAAAAGCACATTAATTGAGGTCTCAAGGTGGTAGTAGAACACATTTTGTTTATTACTGCTTTCTGTGCAGGGGGGGGGGGGGGATTGCTTTCTTTTTTTTCCTCTTCTTTTTCTTTCTTTCTTTTTTTAGCTTAGTTTAGTTTATTTGGCCAACTTGTACTGAGTAGGTAGGTCCTGTGCTAGGTGGGAAAACCAAAGAGAATAAGAGCACCTTGCCCACCCGCTGTGGCTCTGTGGTTGAGTGTGGACCTCAGTGTGGTTGAGTGTGGACCAGGAGGTTCAAAAAATAATGCTAACCTCCAGACTTGGGGTGGGGGCTGCAGTTAAATTCGAGGAATTGGAAGGGGTCATTTGAAGCACTATGGCTTTGATCCAAAGAGCAGTGGAGGCCATGGAAGGGCAGCCATGATTACACATGGGCTTTGAGAAGATTGTACTACTGGCAGCATGGGGAATGGCTGGTAGAGGGAAGAGTGGATACAGGAGGACCCGTCAGGATTTTACTGGAAGGTCCTGGCAAGAGGGGAAAGTGGTCTGGCCTACCAGGGTGACGGAGAGAACTGGACCGAAGTGAAAGTGGCCAAGGGGAAGAAACACTGGACACAGGCTTTGAAGGGGAGAGATGTCTGGATGGTTCATACAACGTGGTCCAGACTGCCTTCCACAAACACAGCGTGCCAGTATCATGCGTGTCTTCAAACGGCACCCAGCACTGACAGGTGTGGTCCAGGAGTGGTCTGAAGAGCACAGGCTTCTGTAGACATCTCAGCTCCTGGCATCTAGAGCTTCTAAATTTTATTTTATTTTATTTCACTTTAGCAAATGTCAGAGCCATGTCAGAGAAGCCAGCGTGACCCGTGATCAGGTCCAGCCTTTATTGCTTCTCTCCCACTGAACTCCCCGGATCTGCTCTATGGCAGCTGTTGTAAATCACCTCCACAGTGTTTATCGCAGCACTTCTTAATTAACCCTGCGGTACTTAGACACCAGGAAGCTGAAAACTACATTTCCCATTCTCCTTTGCCGGTAAGGTCATACATGGGATGGTGCCCCCAAGAACACACACCTGCTCCAGACGGACAGGCATCAATGCGCAGTGTATGGTGGCTGCTGAGTTCTGGCCAACCAGGTGGCAAAGCCTTCTTGTTCTTCCAGGGTGTCAGCTTCTTTCTCTGTTCCTATTAGTAGCATCCAAACCCAGTTCTTGGGCTCTCCCAGGAGTACCTATTTAAAGTATTAAAGTGGACTCTATTGCCTGCAAATCAGAATGTGTAATTACCTTTCTTTATTGCTTATGTTTTCTTTGTTGCTCTATGTGTAGTGTTTTCTCTGGACAAAGTAGGAGCCCATTAAAAGCAAGGAAGAGGTCATGTGTTCTCTGTGATGTCAACCACTGTGTGGATGGGGATAAAACAATTTTTTAAAAATTTATTAAGGTATTATATGTATACATAGCTTACCATTGCCCCCCTTCCCCACCTCCCATTTATGCCCTCCCTCCCCAGAGTTCTGTGTTCGTTGGTTGTACTTATATGCATGCATACCAGTCCTTCGGTTGTTCTCTTATCTCCCCCTAGGTCTCCTTCCCCTCCCTGCTATCATTTGACAATCTGCTTGTTTTATGGTGACTATCTCAGGATCACATGAATAGAATCCGCTACTCCTCTGGTTCACACCACCCCTCCCCCCAGGTCCCACTGCTTCCCCGGGGCACACGGCTCTCCCGGGGCATACGGCTCTCCCGGGACACCCGGCCCCCCTGGGGCACACGGCTCACCCGGGGCACACGGCCCCCTGGGATAAAACAATTTTGGCCTGTTTGACCACCAATCATGATTCTTCTAGAAATAGGAGATCACCAGGTTGTGCCCCAAGTTTCCTCTGGGGAACTGCATCTTCTCCAGTCTCAATTTATGTGACTCTCCACCAAGAGGTGGACCTGTGACTCAAGTCTGGTCAATCAGTGAATTGCATGCCACTGGCTACCATAGTTAGTGGAAAGATGGACCAATCAGAGCCAGTAATCAGAAATCACAGGGTGTTTGCTGGGACTGTTGAAAGAAATGGGAATCTATCTATTCTGTCTGTTAGGATCACTGGTGAAAAGGAAGAGGTGAACCAGATGCTGCTGGAGGCTCCATGTGGGGTTGAGAGTGAAGGCGACGCAAGGCAGGCAAAACCAAGAAGCGGTGGTGCAGACGCTGATTGAGCCTTTCCTGGGGACAGTGCTATTCTTGGTCTTTTCCATTAGGTAAGCCAATGACACTTTTTCCTTTTGCTAATAAAGTTTTTTTGTTTTTGTCACTTGCAACTGAATTCTAAAACAGAAGTTGTCTCATGGCTGGCATGGCTCAGTAGTTAAACATCAACCCTTGAACCAGGAGATCATGGTTCAATTCCCAGTCAGGCACATGCTGGGTTGCGGGCTTGATCCCCAGTGTGGGGTGTGCAGGAGGCAGCCGATCAATGATATTTCATCTCTCATCATTGATGTTTCTCTCTCTCTCTCTCCCCTCTCTCCCTTCCTCTCTGAAATCAATCAATATATATATTGATTGATTCTTTTTTAAGTACCGGTATATATATATATATATATATATATATATATATATATATATATATATACCGGTACTTTAAATATATATATATTTAAAAAAGAAAAGAAAATTGAAGGCCTTAACTCTATTTTCTTTTTAAACTTGTTGTCACTTTTGCTCTGGCCTTTCTTCAAGTGACCATCAATAAGGCATGGCACACTTTTAATGATTTGATGGAACAAACAATTCAAACAAGGCCGAGATGCATCCTGATCCATTAGCCTCTTAAACAAATTGGCAGCGGCGCCTGGAAGGAAAGAGGCTGCGGGCGAGGGCCAGGCGGCGAGGAGGGCGGCGTGGCTCTGGGCCTGGCCTGGGAGACACTAATTGCACTGTGGCGCGCCACGGGGAAGAGCTCGGCCGGAGCACGCTACGCTACGGGGAAGCAGGGCTCCCTGGGTTTGAATATCACCTCCGCCCTCATTAGCTGTGTGGTCTTGGCCAAGTTGCTTAACTTCTAAGAATTAAGCTCCGGCTGACTTGCGATAAAAGGGGAGTCCATTGGTTTCCGCACGCGGAGCTTCCAGGGAGGTGTCTAGCTCCAGGAGGGGCTGGATCCAGCTTCTCCAAGATGTAAACGAGGAATCTGTGATGTGAATCTGTGATGCTGCTGCTCTTCAGTGCTGGCCTCTCAAGCAGGTGGGGTCCTTGTTGTGGGGAAACAGGACCTCCACACTTTCTAGGCCTCTAGCCTTCCAGCTCTGTTATCCTGACTGGCAGAGCGCACCCCCGGGGCCCATGGCTCCAGCGAAAAGCTGGAGTAGAGCCAAAACCGGTTTGGCTCAGTGGATAGAGCGTCGGTCTGCGGACTGAAAGGTCCCGGGTTCCATCCCGTCAAGGGCATGTACATTGGTTGCGGGCACATCCCCAGTAGGGGGTGTGCAAGAGGCAGCTGATCGATGTTTCTCTCTCTCATCGATGTGTGTAGCTCTCGATCTCTCTCCCTTCCTCTCTGTAAAAATATCAATAAAATATATTTAAAATAAAAAAAAATAAAGTGAGCTTGCTTCCAAAGACCCTTCTAGTAACATGGAGTCGAGCTTGATCTTTAAAAAAGAAAAGAAAAGAAAAGCTGGAATAGAGTTCTTCTCCGGTCACCGTGGGTCGCCTGTGCGTGCCTGGAGTGGGGAGTGAGGCCCGCGCACTGAGGCGGAGAAGGGAATGTGTCCCAAAGGGAAAGGCGGGAGGGGGCTGTCACCAGAGGAGGGAACCCGTGCTAACGGGGTAAAACAACAGTTGCCACTTCTTATGCTCCTAGCCCGTGTTCTCTTAGGATAAGGTGACCAGGTCATCCAAGTGTTGTTGGGACAGTCCTGATTTCTAACCTTTTCCCGTGACCCGTGGCATTTTAAAAAAGTCCAGATTTTTGGAAAGATTGGAAAGATTCTTTCCAAAAATCGGGACTTTTAAAAAATGCCACAGGACGAGGGAAAAATTATTAGAAATCAGGACTGTCCCACCAACACCTGGAAGATCTGGTCACCTTATCTCAGGAAAACGCAGAAATGTAATAGTTCCCACTTCATGAGGTTTTTATAAAATGAAGTGAGTTGCCAAAACTGGTTTAGCTCAGTGGATAGAGCTTCGGCCTGCGGACTGAAAGGTCTCAGGTTTGATTCCGGTCAAGGGCACATCCCCAGTAGGGGGAGTGCAGGAGGCAGCTGATCAATGTTTCTCTCTCATCGATGTTTCTGACTCTCTATCCCTCTCCCTTCCTCTCTGTAAAAAAGTCAATAAAATATATTAAAAAAAATAAAAATAAATAAAATGAAGTGAGTTAAAGTTTGGGTAGCGATGTTCTTGATGCCCTGTCCCCTCACCCCTAACTACATACACATGGCCCCAGGTCCTCACCTGGGCCTCTGCATCCATTTGCCTGAGGACTTGCTCTGGCTGCCAGACCCGCTTGGTGCTACAGGTTAAGGTGCTGGGGAATTAATAACACTTGGGGAGCAGAACTGCAGCTGGGGTGGAGGATCAGTACCCTGGATTCCTCAGCCCTTGAATGGAGTAACCTGGAAGTGTGTGCTCTCCACTGCCTCCCGGTGGTTCTCAAGCAGGAGTCAGCTCTGGTTGCCATGGTAATGCTTCCTTCATTTCTTTATCTCACTTCCCCTACTTCCTTATCTGTGTTCCCCGGATCTCCTCCCGAAGGAACGTCTAGCTCTCCACACATCCTCTCAGGGAAGGAAGTCCAAAGTAAGAAAGACTGTCCTCTGCCTAACTTCATTCCTGGTCTAGTTTGAGCATTCTGTTCATTATTAGGACTGTTATAGTTATTTTGAGGTTCATTGTCTTAGTTTCTTTAAAAAAAAGTATATATTTTTGTTGATCTCTGAGAGGAAAGGAGAGGGAGAGAGAGATGGAAACATCAATGATGAGAGAGAATCCTTGATTGGCTGCCTCTTGCATGCCCCATGAGCCCGCAACGAGGGCATGTGCCCTGACTAGGAATCGAACCATGACCTCCTGGTTCATAGGTTGATACTCAACCACTGAGCCACGCCAGCCTTGTTTTTATTTTTATTTATTCTATTTTATTTTTAAAATATGTTTTATTGATTTTTTTACAGAGAGAAAAAGAGAGGGACAGAGAGCCAGAAACATCTATGAGAGAGAAACATCGATCAGCTGCCTCCTGCACGCCCTCCACTGGGGATGTGTCCACAACCAAGGTACATGCCCCTGATCGGAGTCAAACCTGGGACCCCTCAGTCCACAGGGCAATGCTCTATCCACCGAGCCAAACCGGCTAGGGCTCGTCCTTGTTTTTTATACCCTTCCTCTACTCCCCAACTTTTCCTTGTCTCACTACTTTTTTTTTAAATCTTCAACTGAGGAGAAAGAATATTTTTCCATTAAACATTTTTTTTGAGAGTGAAAGGGAGGGGAGATAGGGAGAGAAAGAGAGAAAAAAACACTGAGGTAAGAGACACATTGATTGCCTTCCACTCTCACCCAGATCAGAATAGCGATGAATCTGCAACCGTAGTACGTGGTATGCTCTTGACTGGGAATTGAACCCTCGACCCTTCAGTCCAAGGACCAACGCTCTAACCACTGAGCCACATCGACCAGGGAATCTCACTACTTCTTTGTATTTATTTTTTTATTGTCTAAAGTTTTACATATGTCTCCTTTCCCCCCAATTGACCGCCCCTTCCCCCCAGCCATTCCCAACTCAGGCAAACCCCACTGCCCCCGTACCTATGTCCATTGGTTATGCTAATATGCATGCATATAAGTCCTTAGGTTGTTCTCTAGCCACTCCCCTCCCCTACCGTTTGTCTCTGGGTCTATTTTTGTTCATCAAATTATGTTGATCATTATATCCCACATAAGTGAGATCCTGTGATGTTTATCTTTCTCCGACTGGCTTATTTCATGTAGCATAATGGTCTCCAGTTCCATCCATGCTGTTGCAAATGGTAAAAGTCCCCCCCCCCTTTTTTTTAAATAGCGGCACAGTATTCCATTGTGTAGATGTACCGCAGGTTTTTAATAAACTCATCTGCTGATGGGCACTTAGGCTGTTCCCAAGTCTTATCTAGTATAAATTGTGCTGCTATGAGCATAGGGGTGCATTTGTCCTTTCTGATTGGTGTTTCTGGTTTCTTGGGATATATTCCTAAAAGTGGGATCACTGGGTCAAATGGGAGTTCCATTTTTTGAGGAAACTCCGTACTGTCTTCCACAGTGGCTGCACCAGTCTGCATTCCCACCAGCAGTGCATGAGGGTTCCTTTTTCTCCACATCTTCACCAGTATTTGTCATTTGTTGATGATAGCCATTCTGACAGGTGTGAGGTGGTATCTCATTATTGTTTGGTTTGCATCTCTCGGATGAGTGACTTTGAGCATGTTTTCATATGTCTGTTGGCCTTCTGTATGTCCCCTTTTGAAAAGTGTCTATTTAGATCCTTTGCCCATTTTTTGATTGGATCATTTATCTTCCTTTTGTTAAGTTGTAGGGGTTCTCTGTAAATGTTGGAGATTAAACCCTTATCTGAAGTATCATTGGCAAATATGTTCTCCCATGCAGTGGGCTTTCTTGTTGTTTTGTTGATGGTTTCTTTTGTTGTGCAGAAGCTTTTTATTTTGATGTAGTCCCATTTGTTTATTTCTCTTTAGTTTCCATTGTCCTAGGAGCTGTGTCTGTAAAGATCTTGCTATGACATATGTCTGCTATTTTGCTGCCTTTGGGGTCTTGTAGGATTTTTATGGTTTCCCCTCTTACATTTAAGTCCTTTAGCCATTTTGAGTTTGTGTATGGTGTAAGTTGGTGGCCTAGTTTCATTTTTTTTTTTTTTTGCATCAAATTTCCCAGCACCATTTATTGAAGAAACTGTCTTGACTCCATGGTATGCTCTTGCCTCCTTTGTCAA
Organism: Vespertilio murinus; assembly: GCA_963924515.1. Taxonomy (NCBI): domain Eukaryota; kingdom Metazoa; phylum Chordata; class Mammalia; order Chiroptera; family Vespertilionidae; genus Vespertilio; species Vespertilio murinus. The sequence goes on along the minus strand of OZ004704.1, from coordinate 12,341,628 downwards.
CTATTAATTGAGCATAATGGCTTGGGTCGATTTCTGGGTTCTCTTGTCTCACTACTTAACGTTAATCCTTCCCCGGGGTAATTATAATTTTTGTGAGAGGATGTGAAATGTTAAACAATTACCAAGAAAAACTGGAAACTAAAAAAAAAAAAAAAAGGGGGGGGGGGAGGAGGGAGACCAAACAGTATTTGTTGAGACTGTAAACTTCTTGAAGGGAGGAAGGAGATGGTTTTCACTTTGCATGGGATGGGCACACATGCGTTTGTATTCAGAGGGCTTTTTAAAATAAGACGGATTAGCAGACTTTATTTTAATAAAGGAAGGAGACGGAGCGAAATCAAACCTCCTCTGTACATTACATCTGCTTCCCATCTGCAGTTTTAGCTAAAGTGATCATTTTTTATCCACATCCACAACAATTTGGCCTCTCGCATCTGCAGAGCAGAGCAGCCGTTCACCAAACGACACCCTAGTGGTATGAGCGTGTTAATGCACCTCATTTATAAACGGGGAAAACGCCCAGCATCATCTGCACTGCCAACCAATTACCAACACGAAATTAATGCAAAACTTATTTCTTGGGGGGAGGGGGAGGCAAGGGCTTATGAATAAAGATGGATTTTCTCTCATTAATGGAATGATAGCAATTCAACAAATTACACATTTTCAAGGGTGGCAAAATCGTGACTTGGCAACCTGACAGGAATGCACGCGGGAGAAAGTTTGGTTTGCCCTGAGAAAGCCAACCACGGTGGACTTGGAAATCGAGAACTTTCTGGTCTGGGTTTCCACCTTCAGACTTTTGCATACTGCACAGCAAGGAGTTGGCAAGGTGGCCCGGGTGATCTTTTCTCAATGAGCTGTGCGGCTCCTTCTGTTTCCCAAGGGGTTGGCTGCCTCCATCTGTTCTGGGCCCCTGTGGGGGCAGAAGGGGCTGGCTTGTTTTTCTGTTGTTGGGAACCAGCAAACAAACCCGCGCTGATGCCAGATGAGCAAACCTACCGGGGAAGAGTTCTTTCAGGGCTGAAGGACTGCCCGGGAGGGGAGCAAGCTGGGCCAAGAGGAAGGCATTTTGTCACAAGTCTATCCAGGTGGCGCTCTTGGGCCTCTCCAGTTTTAAGAAGGGAGAGCCGGACATCTAAGGGGAGCCAAGTGTTTGTGGCTAGAGGCCAGACTTCATTCATTCCTGCGAACGTTCCCCCTGGTGGTGGCTCAGAGAAGAGCCCACCAGCTCCTGCCTCTCCCTCACCGGATGTCTCTGCAGCCCTGGGCCTGCTTGGTGGATCCATGCCTTTGGAGACGGGATAGATTACATTTCTATGGGAAAGAGAAGTCACGAACCAGAAGTCTTTGGTTCAAGACCCAGCTCTACCACCTGCTAGAAGTAGGCAAGATGGGGAAGAGTGGGGGGGGGGGGGGGGGGAGAGGAGGTCCTCTTCCTGAGCCTCAGTTTCATCACCTATAAAACAAAAATGATAACAGCTTCCTAACAGGGTCCTCTTGATGAGCAGATGAGCTAGTGAAAATGTGATCAGTTTATTTTTTGTTTGTTTTCTTTTTTAAAAAATATTTTTATTGATTTTTTACAGAGAGGAAGAGAGAGGGATAGAGAGTTAGAAACATCGATGAGAGAGAATCATGATGAGAGAGAATCATGGATCAGCTGCCTCTTGCACACCCCCTACCAAGGTACATGCCCTTGACCGGAATCGAACCCAGGACCTTTCAGTCCGCAGGCCGACGCTCTATCCACTGAGCCAAACCAGTTTCGGCGTTTGTTTTCTTAAATATATTCTTATTGATTTCAGAGAGGAAGGGAGAGGGAGAGAGAGATAGACACATCAATGATGAGAGAGAATCATTGATTGGCTGCCTTCTGCACACCCCCACACTGGAGATGGAGCCTGCAACCTGGGCATGTGCCCTGACCGGGAATTGAACTGTGACTTCTTGGTTCATGGGTAGATGCTCAACCACTGAGCCATGTGGAGCAAAGAGAGGTGGCTGCAGGAACAGATGGCAACTTGAGCTAAAATACTATATAGTACATAAAAAGCACTTTACCTAGAAGGGGTCATAGGAAAAAGGGAGACATATGTAATACTTTCAACAATAAAGATTAACAAAATAAATAAAAACATAGCCTCTGGTGAGGATTAAAAAAAGGTAAGGGGCCCTGGCCAGTGTTCTCAGTAGTTAGAGCATTGTCCTGTGCACACATCTATGCTATGGATTCCATGTGACATGGTTTGGTGACCACATGTGTTGGAACACTTCATTTACACAGCTAAAAAAAAAACAAAACCCCAAAAAATGAATAAAAGCATCTTAAAGCCATAGCTGGTTTGGCTCAGTGGGTAGTGTCAGCTTACAGACTGAAAGGTCCCAGGTTTGAGTCCAGTCAGGGGCACATGCCTAGGTTGCAGAATTGATCCCCAGTAGGGGGTGTGCAGGAGGCAGCCAATCAATGATTCTCTCTCATCACTGATGTTTTTATCTCTCTCTCTCTCCCCCTTTCCCATATTCTCTGATATCTATCTATACTAATAAAAGCTTAGGTGGTCCTCGAGCCCCTGCATGATGCCCTCACGTCATCACAAGATGGCCACCACAAGATGGCCGGCAGGGGAGGGCAGGTTGGGGAGATGAGGCCAGCAGAGGAACCGTTAGGGGGTGATCAGGCTGGCAGGCAGAAGCAGTTAGGGGCAATCAGGCAGGCAGGCGAGCAGTTAGGAGCCAGTGGCCCTGGATTATGAGAGGGAAGTCTCATAATCTATTATATAGGGATCAAGAGTCCTGATTCTCACAGGATTATTGTGAGGAATAAAGCTATTCATTCCACAATCAGGAAAGGGGATTCCAAAAACAGAATTAATTTCTATGGGAGTAGAAGTGGGGCCTGAGCTGAGACCAGGCCCTAAACTGGCAGTCAGACATCCCCCGAGGGGTCCCAGATTGGAGAGGGTGCAGGCCAGGCTGAGGGACACCCTCCCTGTGCACAAATTTCATGCACCGGGCCTCTAGTAAAAAAAAAAAATTAAAAAGCATTTTACAAATTCCTGTAGTGCTTTGTATAGATATTATCTAAAGGACTTTATGTAGCCAGAAAGCCTAAGAAATCCGAGGTGTTGGGCCCAATTTTATGTTGTCCAGTCCCTTTACAATTAATATTTATAGGAGTGGCACTGCAGTGGGATTAAATGGGGGACAGCATGAAGAATGCATCCCTCTTGCTCCCAGCCTGGAGGCACCGGAAACAAGAGAAGGAACAATGGAGGAGAAGCCCCTCTGTTCAGTATTGGTGAGGTCAGCACTAACTTTGATAACAAAATAGAATTTCTGTGAGTCTAATACTTTTCTTAAAAAACGACTGTAGTTTTGAAGCCAGGTCAGTCAGCATTATTTGGGCCTGAAGTTAGTACATTAAATTTCATCTCTCAATGTTCTTTCCGATACCACTTTTTAGAAAAAAAAAAAATCCTTTTCTCCTTTATTAAAATCTATGGTGGCCAGTGCAGGTAAGGACCACGGATTTGAAGCACCATTCTTCAGGAACTCAGAAAAGAGGAGGATGACTTATTTTATTTTTTAAGATCACCTGGCACATGTTTGAAAAATAAGTCCATCTCAGAAAAACTAAACCAAACCAGTATTTAACCAGAATTCTAATATAGTTCCTGGATCTCTAATAGAAGCAACCCTACTCGCAAGAAAACAGCAGCTGTCTGTCTTTCTAGAGAGATCTTTTTCTCCTGCGTTAGTTCCCCTCTGAAATAATGAGCCGCTGTTTGTGACATCACTGGGTTGCTGTGGGAATGTTTATTTCACAGAGGATTTCAACCTCAAGTGGGGAATTGACAAGAGGAAGTGTGAACTCTCAGGAACACACAACTGGTTTGAAGAAAAATGGACAACATTTGGAAAAAGGTTCACAAACAAAACAAAATAAATTGCCTGTAACAGGTTGTTCCAAGTCTTTTTTTGTGAGGACTCTCATACTTGTAAGAGCCTCTTACACAGATATGCTCGTTTTTATTTTGGAATTTTCTTCCTATAAATATTGTACAAAGAGTTGGTGGAGGGAAGCAATTAAGGAATGTCTTTGTGCAGAAACAAACTTTCAGCTACACTCAATCATTACGATTGAGAAAAGGCTGGTTTGGTCCTAATATACCATCGTGGGGTGTGTGTGTGTGTGTGTGTGTGTGTGTGTGTGTGTTTACATTCTCATAACATATGACAGGCTTAATAGAACAGCTCGATGTAAAGAATTGCGACTGAAGGGCCTGAATTTTAGTGCAGCAGCTACAAAATCCGTTTTCGTTTTTAACTGTTAAATCCACAGAATGCCAAATTGGAGCCTTTCTTCCTGCTGGGGCAGTATTGTCCCCTAAATCCACTTTCCAGTTCTCCCAGCCTAGCCTAGTTTGATGTAGCGTTGACTTAGCTTAACTACAGCAACTGGCAAAAGGAAGTGGGTTTGCATTTGGGATGGGAGGCGGCGGCCACGGGTGTGCCTGTGTCTGCGTGTGTGTGTGTGTGTGTGTGTGTGTGAGTGTGTGTGTGTGTGTGACTGTGTGACTGTGTGTGGTGTGTGTGTGTGTGTACGCGCGCGCGCGGGGTACCAGAGGCGCCGGGAAAGAAAAGAAAACCGAGACGTAGCAACTGTGTGAAAATAATTTCTCCGTGGCTGGAAGAGGGGTCTCTGCGCACGGGAAGGCAATTTTAGGAATTCGGGGGGGGGGGGCGGAGGGAAATCTTCCAAGAGGGTGGGAGCAGGGCCAACCAAGAGGGCTCGGGGCGTAACGTGGAACCTGTGCGTCTCCGCGGGCATCTCTCCCCAACCGCCCCCCCCCCCCGCCCGGGCTCCGGGCGCCCCGCTCGCCACTCGCCCACCTGCCCGCGGCCGCACCCGCGCCCCCCGCCGTCCCCGGGCGCGCACGGCCGGCGGGAGGCGGCCGCGCCGGGGTGCCGGGTCTGGCGGCGCCGGCTGATTTAGTGGCCGGGCTGTAGTACAGGCTGTCCCCGGCAGCCGGCGGAGTCCGCGCGCCCACGTGACGGCCTTGGCTCTCCGGTGAGCTCCCCAAACAGACGCACACCCAGCCACGCGCGCGCGCGCGCACACGCGAGAGCACACACACACACACACACACGCACACACGCACACACACACTCCCGCCCGCACCCCCGCGCGCGCACACGCCCGCCCGCCCGCCCCGCCGCTGCGCCCTCCATCCCGGCTCGCTCCCTCTCCCGCCCTCTCGCTTCCCCTGCGGTCTCCCGCTCGGCGCGCACACATCGCACACGCGCACACGCACACGCACACACACGCGCACACACGCAGCCGGCACAGGCGGCGGCGGCGGCGGCTGCCCAAGTCCGGACGAGCCTCTCTAGGTACCGTCTTGAGAAGGCGGCGGCGGCGGCGGCGGCGGCGGCGGCGGCGGCAGCCCGAGCATCACTCCGCCCGAGAGGCAGCGCCGCCAGAGTTTCCGTTCCCTTGGCCGTTTCCTTCCCCTCCTTCTCTTTATTTTCGAGAGAGAATTTCTCCTTCGCTTATTGGTTTGATTTGATTTTGAAAAAATTTGTGATCGCTTTTTTTTCTTCCCCTCCTCTGTGCTCCCCCCCCTTTCTTCATTTTATTTGCATCCAGAGCATGGCGGGCTGCGGGCTGTCGGAAGATACCTTCTTCTCTTCCTTCTTTTACAACTACGGCTCCTCCTGGGAAACCCCTTCCAGCCAGGTAAGGGGCGGCTCGGGGCCCGGAGGCGGCGCGCCCCATGCCCCCCGCCGCCGCGCGCTCACTTGGCACCCGGCGGGGAGGCAGAGGCTCGCGGGTGGGGGGGGGGTGGGGAGGCCGGGGGGGGGGCGGCCAAGTGGGTCGCACTGTCTGGGTCCGTGCCAACCGGCGAGAGGAGGTGTCCCTCTCCCCCCCCCCCCCCAGCACCAGCTCTCCAGTCTCCAGGGTCTGTCGCGTCCCTCCGGTGCCCAATCTGCCACCGACACCTACCCCGCCCCCACCTCCCAGCCCAGCGGGCACCCAAGAAAGAAGCTGGAGCCGGCACGTTACCCCGAACAACTCCGGGCAAAAACCAAGGAACTCGAGCGCAACCTTCCCCAAGTCGCCGCGGGCGCCGCGCCCCTGTGCGCCCGGCGCCCGCCCGCCCGGCCGCCCGGCCTCCAGTTGCGCCGAGGGGCTGCGGGGCCGCGAGTCCCCCGCCGTGTGCTCTTCCTCCTCCACTCCCCCAGGGCCCGGAGCCACCTCGTTCCCTAAAATGGCTGCAATCTCAAGTGGAGGCGTCCCCTGACCCCGCGGATGGGGGAGGGCGGGGTGGCTGCGCCGGTGCCCAGAGCCCCGCGCCTCCCCCGGCGCGCACCAACACCCCGCGACCACACACACTTAACTTTGATGACTGTGCAATGCAGTCTGGCTGCACCGTGCCCTCCACTCTCCCCGCCGCCGGCCTCGAGGTGTGCATGTCGGTGTGACGGCGGGGGGGGGAGTGGGGGGGCAGTAGACTCCGGAAAAGGGGGGGGAGCGCGTGGAAGCAGATGGGTGTTAGCGGGCCACCGGCAACCCGGAAAGGCAGGCGTGTGCTCAGGTTCTAGGGGTGCAAAAGCTATTCTGGGAGGCAGAGCGAGAAAGAGAGGAGGGAGGAAAAAATGCCTTTTAATTAAATAACTGTTGTAGTCTGCTGCCCCCACCGCACGCTTGGTGAAAGTCTACAGGCATCTGTCATTCCCAAACTGCACGGGGAAGTGGAGCTGGAGTGGAGGGAGGAGGAGGTGTGTGTGTATGTGGTGTGTGTGTGTGTGTGTGTGTGTTGTGTGTGTGTGCCTGGTCCAGGCCGGGAAAGTTGGGGCCGGAGGCGAGGCGGAGGGGCCACGGGGAGAGGCACGGCAACTCGGTGGGCGGTCTGGGGCGCGGGGGATTCCCAGGCCGGCGGAGCGCGCGCCGTGTGTGTGTGTGTGTGTGTGTGTGTGTGTGCGTGTGTGTGTGTGTGTGTGTGTGTGTGTGTGTAGGGGGTTTGGGGGTGCCCAGGAAAAAGAGCTCAGTTCGGCCCGGCTCGTCCGGCCGCCGTGGCGTCTCTTCTTTCCATCCCGCCCGCCCGCCTCGGCCGATCGCAGGGCCGCCCGCCGCACACGCCGGCGCGGCGCGCTCCCTCCCGGGCCCGGGCTCCACGCGCCCCTGCGAGCTCCCCGCAAAACAACCCGAACCCTCGGGGCAAAACAACTGAAAAAAATGTGCTCCGCCTCGCCCGCGGCACCCCCGGTTCCCCCAAACCCTGAAGCCGCCCAACTAGTAGTCGCCAGGTGGAGACCCGGCGCGGCCGGAGCGGCTCCGGAGAGCGGCCGCCGGTGAAGAATAAACACACCAGGGCGCCGGGGGCCTCGGCCGGCTCCGGCCGCCGCGGCGGCAGCGGGAGGCGGCGGCTCCGGCCAGACCGCCGCGGGCGGGGGCGTCTGGGCCGCTCCGGGGCGCGGAGCTCCGGGGGCGCCGGAGGGCGGCCCGGCCGGCGACAGGAGGCTCCGGGCGAGGCCGCCGGGCATCGGAGGCCCCGCTGCGAGTAGAAAACTTGCAGGAATGCCGGGGTGGTCGCGCCAGCGCTGGAGTTGGGGGGCTCGGGGAGTTCTGTGGCTTTCGGGAGCCGGCCCTGGGGCGGGGGGCGGGGGGTCGCGCTTTTCCAGGCCATCCTGCCCCGTCTGGCGGCGCCTGGGTGTGCTCCCCACGCCTCCGGGCTCCAGATTGCCGGGAGCCAACAACCCCTTTGGTCTTGCAAACTCCAGCTCCCCGGGAGCGGGCGTCCGCGCACCTGTGTGTGTGTGTGTGTGTGCGTGTGCGTGTGCGTGTGTGTGATTGTCAGTGAGTCAGGAACAGACCGCAGCTCGCCTTTGAGGACCAAGACCCCGCAGGGGAAGGCACGGCCCACGCACCCGGCACGAGCCCGGCGGGGGTTCAGGATTTCTCGGCCGCGGCTCCCCCCTCCTCCTCCGCCCCCGCCCGCCCGCCCGCCCGCCCGGCCCGGAGTCGGTGCGTTCGGATAAGTTTCCCGGTGCATCGCCCACCCGCACCCGGGAGAGCGGACGGGAGACTCGGGTGTCAGGAGGCGCGCAGGGATCCGGCCTCCCGGCGGCGGGAGGGTTGGCAGCCGCTCTAATGAGATAGGAAACAAGTCGTTTAGAGCGTTTGGAAGCGAAGGGCTGCGGCCAGATTTTTGCAAGACAGGCAGTCACGTGCCGGCTCCTTGGAAACCGTGGGAGGTGGGCCGGAGGGAGGGGTGCGGAGGAAGGGGAGAACCGGAGAAGGGGGGTGGGGGCGGCGTCTTAGCCAGAGGAAAACTGTCGGGTTCTTCGGGTAAAGTTAGTTAAACTTGGCTGGGAGAAGCGCTTCCTCCCCTCCCTCAAAGGCCAGGTCTTTCTTCTAGGAAAGGAGCCTCAAGCTGCTGAGAAAATCGGGAAGAATTCCCGATCCCGCGGCTGGCTGGCTGGCCGGGGGGAGGGGGCGGGGGACGGGGCGGTGTGCGCCCCTCGGCGCGGTGGAGTGGTGCGGTGGGGAGAGGGAGGCTGTTTGAAACATCGATTTCTTCTTCCAGTGGCGCTGTATGAACTTTAAGGTAAAAGTACAGACACAGATGAGCGGTGGACATCATTAGAGGAAGGTGCCCTCGAGTGCTGCACAGAAGCCTCGATCGCCGGGGGTACATGCATCCCGGCGGTGCGGCTCCCCACGCAGGCAGATGAGGCACATACGTGCGTAAGGGCCGAGGTTCTTATTGATTCCCTGTTTGCCCTTTCAGCGTTTGAGCATGGGCAAACGACTGAGAAACCTACGCCCAACTGTTCCTATGGAGGAAACACACACACACACACACACACACACACACACACACACACCCAAAGGCCACACTTTCAATCGCATCTTGACTCCGGGCAGGGCCGCTAGGGAGAGAGGCCCAGGCCAAATGTGAGAGAGTAAGACTTATTCATGATTTTTTAAAAAAAATTTACCTGAATTGCTGCCAAAAAAGCTTACAAATGCTCCGTTCCCTAAAAATAGCAACGCTCCTCAAATATAATTTGTTTACTCTACCTCAATTAACAACAAAACTCTCTTCCTAGTGTAGAAAGTACTTATGGAAGTAAGGGTTGCCTGGTACTAAAAAAAAAAAAAAATCAAGCTTTTTATTTCTAGATCAATATGATGTGCTCTCAACATCTAATACCATGTAAAAGGAGCCTTTTTACCACATCAATAGCAGGCAGGCATGTCTCCCCGAGAAGCTCGCTTCCTGGAATCACAAGGCATTTTTGATTACTTTCATTTTCACAAGAAACCTGATTATGACACCTCTGGCTATAAACAAGCAAGTGGAAGACACAATGAAGGTGGGGGCTCTTTATCGAGAGACGTGGACTTTGGGGAACAACCAGAGTATTTTTTTTTCTTCACCACTGAACACAAAAAACAAAAACAATCATCATTGGCCAGAAGGATTTTAGTTATTCTGTGACGTTCTATTATTAAAGCTGTGGGTGGTGGGGAGTGGGGTGATTTTTTTTGGGAGGGAGCCCAGTGTGTATTAGAGCTGCAACTGCATCTGTTACCATTTAAAACCCGGGAAATTCCATCTTAGATCTGAGGAGACCGTGTTGTAGACATTTTGCACCCACTTGCCAATGTGTAAAACATACCATAGGGAGAGAGAGAGAGAGAGTGTGTGTGAGTGTGTGTGTGTGTGTGTGTGTGTGTGTGTGTGTGTGGTGGGGGGGACAAGCATCTGCTTAGGTGGAATTTATTTCTTCAATTAAAATGAAAACCCCAATTAAAGTGTGTATGTGAAATGCCTCCGATTTGGCTCAGTGCAGCCGACAACAGACCATTCTTTAATTTACAGCTTCACGCCTAGGGATGGCAGTAGTGCCAGCTTCCAAACCCAGCTTTATCTCCTCACGTTGTGCTTTGCAACCTGCGCGCCTCTCCTGTAGTTGTTTAAGCTTTCTGTCTCCGTCGTGAAGCTGACTGCGGCGCGGTCATTACGGCCTGCCGCGTGGACCCAGGTCACCTTATTAGCTGTCACTGTGTAAGCCCGAATCGAAGCGGGCCAGGTCTGTATGATATTGAATCAATCCATTGAGAGTGAAAAATGGAGCCAATTAGCTGACTGCTTGGGTGTCCATGAGGCCAGGCATCTGACTCGATTCACCTGATTGACCAGGTTTTTTTTTTTTGTTATTGGATAGCTGAACTTCAGTGTGTGAAAAAGACATTATCAACAGACCTGACTCTGCTTTTTTTTTTTTTTTTTTTTTTTTAACTTTTCTTTCTCTCTCCCCCAACCCTTTGCCATTCCCCCAGATTTTCCAGGCTGGCAATATAAAATGGCACCCTTATAAGGTGTCACATAACTTCTCCGAGCAGGCAGTGTCTGTGTGGAATCCGGCCCTGGACTTTTGCTAGCCAGCACCTGTAATTCTTTGTGCTCCCTCTATCTTTTCAAGCAGGATAGACGTTTCAGGGCAGAATCGTTAATGGATGTGGGTAAGTCGCTGAAAGCTTGTGCTGGCTGCCTTTTTTTTTTTTTTTTTTTTTTTGGCTGGGCACTGCTTTCACGCACTTGGGTAGCCAAAGTGGAAAGCAGCCCACGGAGGAACAGGTCTTTCCCATGCAGGCCGAGGGCCGTAAAGGATCCAGTGTTTCCCCCATCTTTTCCGGGTGGTTCAGAATTCCCAGAGTGGTAACGATGTTTGGATCCCTGGCGACGAGCCAAGCCTTGTAAATGTCCTCCATTTACAAAGTTGCTAGAAAGCCAATATCTCAAAGTTCAAAAAATAGAAACGGGGCTTCTAGACACTGCAAACGTTTTTATTTTTTTTCCTGAAGACGAATTATTATCTACAAAATAGGTGACAGGCACATTTCTACATACTTGCCTTTCGTAGATACGTAACCAACTCACCTGACCTCAGTTATTCAAATGTTGGGTCCTTTTAGGGAGACCGAAAAGTACAAGAGACTTGTCATAACTTGGGCTTGCTGGGAGGTCTTCCAGTAAGGCCAGCTTCCATAAGGCAACCTAAAGAAGATGTTGCTTACTTTCCTTTACAAAGTTCTATGAACCTAAAGCTTGGGACCCAAAGGGTGGTGACAATCGTTATCCTTCCATCAATGATGTCCCAGACACTTTGCATCTATTTGACTCATTTAATCTCCATGGCAACCTATGGGTTTTTTTAAAATTATTTTTATTATTATTTTTATTATTATTCCCATTTTACATACGAGGAAAGTGAGGCAAGTAGAGTTACGTACCTCGCCTAAGATCTCAGTACTACGTAGAGGCAAGACTGGGATATCCTCCAGGCAGTCTAGTTTCAGAGCCCAGAGGGCGGACTTGCTCTTACTTTCTCATACTCGGCTGACTCTCCAGCACAACCTGGAGACATCATGCACATTTCTAGCAAGTGTGAGATGGTGCCATTCATTTCCGGCTTCGTGAAATAGTGACGATCTCCTCTGTTGGCCAACTTTGCCTGTTTCTTTTTTCTTTTTCTTTCTTCTGGTGTTTTATATAATCAAATAGAATGCTCTAGTGAATGAGGCACAGTCTTCTTTTAAAAAATATATTTTATTGCTTTTTTACAGAGAGGAAGGGAGAAGGATAGAGAGCTAGAAACATCGACGAGAAACATTGATCAGCTGCCTCCTGCACACCCCCTACTAGGGATGTACCCGCAACCAAGGTACATGCCCTTGACTGGGATCGAACCCGGGACTCTTCAGTCTGCAGACTGACGCTCTATCCAGTGAGCCAAACCACTCAGGGCAGCAAAATCTTCTTTTTTGGTGAATCCACCATAACTACTGGATCTTTCTTTTTTCCTTCTCATGGAGATAGACTAAAAGTTTGCATTTAGCATTCTTTTTGGTTTGGAATGGCTGATCCAGTGTGTGAGAGACAGACAGGGTCTTCAGGTCGGCAGCTCCCAGCCTCAAAGGGTTATGATTTAGTGGCGAGCTCATTTCAAAGGCACACATCCGGAAAATAACACTCAACAGAGGAAATGCAATTTTAATAGAAGAGTTTTATAAATAATCATCCAGATACAGCAAAAATCCTATCACAAATATATATATATATATATATATATATATATATATATATATATATATATATATATATTTACATAAATTCACTCTCTCATAAGCAACCCCATATCATTTTGGGTTTTCCCTGTATACATTCATGCTTGTGACTTAGCCTGAAATTCACCTTTCTTATCGTGGCCACGTTATCAGGTGTCCTCCGTACCGAATCCTGCACCTAACATTTATGTCCGTCATGAACTAATGCCTTTTAGTGGTTCATCCCTCATACTGTGATCTTCCAAAATACAGGGGAGGGGAAGTATTAAATGTCAGTGGTCACAGCAAGCCCGTCTGCAAGAAGCAGGCGGCGCGTTCCCGCTGGCCTCATGCGCCCGGGCCCTCGCGGACACGGAAAAGCGCAGGCCTCGCGTGGGAACGAGAACGGGGTCACCCACCCTCTGTAGTCATCACCCAGAAAAGCAGACCTTCCTCGCAGGGAGCCCATAGGAAATCGATGGGCACACTTTGCCGGCGGCGAAGAGGTGAACGCGGACAGCAGCCGGCGGCGGGAGCGAAAAGGGCAGCGGCGCAGTGATTTACTTTAGAAGGCAGTGTGACTTTTTGGTCCCGTCAAAGGATTCGCATGTCTGATATCGCAATTACAGGGAAGTATTTCCTCCTTTTGGATCCGATGCTTGGAAAAACGGAAAAGAGGAGAGGAGAAAATGCCGTTAGGCGAGGTTCCCGTCTCTGCCCGTGAAGGTGGCTATTTCAGGAAAAGCGCAGCGTGTGGAGCAGGGTACCAGGCCCCGCCTGCTCTTATTTTTGCGTTCCTATGAGTTGACCTGGTTTGTACAAGTTACCGGATCTCTGTTTGTCCCACCCGGAGGTGGGGGAAGGCTCACTTTGACAAGGGAGGGTGCCCCAGGGGCCCAAGGACCGGAGAGGCTCGGGGCGGGGAGGGTTGGTGGCTGGTGTGCAGGGACATGTGGTTGTGGAGGCGCAATGACATGTGGCCGCGCAGGTGTGCCGTTCCGCCGGCTGCTCCTCTTTAGCGCGCGCTTCTGATTGCTTTGTGAGCACATCTTCTTGTAAGTCTGAAACGGAGAGCTGCAGGTAACAGCTAAGGGGCAAAGTGAATGTCTGGCTTACATCTGGGAGAAGACCAAACATCCTTGTCATCTCTTGCCTGAAAGAGTACCAGAAAGTGTGTGACTTGGGTAGCAGTGACACAAAACGGGCAAAAAACCACAAAAACAAACCCCACAAAAACAAAACAACACACACACACACACACACACACACGCACGCACACATGCGCACACACACCAAATGGCACAAAGAAAAAGCAAAACTCTCACCCAAAAGCTCTACCACATTTTGCTCCACTTTTATTATTTCCAGTAGCAGTTTAGTTCCTAATGTTAACAATGAATGATTATGATTCCGTAGTTTCGTTTACAGCATAAATTAGCGTTTTGTTTTCTGTTACAGCTCTTGAATGAGGAATTATAATGTATAATTTGCCGAAAATAGATGTTATCATCTCTTAGGATGAGAGCAGCCACATAAACTTGAACAAATGATAAAGATGGAATCAATTGCATTTCAAATGGAAGTAGTTTACAAACCTCCAAATACAAAGTGGCAGTAGTAACTGGTTATTGTAACAAATAATTAGGTTTTTTTTTTTTAAACAACGTTTATTGAATTCCATTGATGATTTTGGTAATTGTTCCCAGCCGACCTCGGCCCTCCCTCTTCCAAAATGAAATGTGGCGCGGAATGAGGGCATTTATACATGGTGGCCTGCCTCATTATTTAGTGTTGCAACCAGTATGTATATTTCTTTGCCTATGGAACCCTTCCTGAGTAACAGGAAAACATGGAATAGAATGAGACGATGGTTGGTGGCTTTAATGTAAACACCCAAGGGATGGGGGTTGAGAGTGTTGTTAGGTTCCAAAGGAAGAAGAGAAGCGAGAAGTCAAAATGGGTGTGAGTGCATGTGGGAGGGGGAAACATTTTGAATGATTTAGCAGAATCGCATTATATTTTTACTTCAGCAAGAATTAATTTCACTTTGCCACTCCAGCACTCTCATCGCCAGAACGCCTCTCTCTCGTATTGTCCTTGTTTTTGGGCGGCTCTCAGCTCCCAGCGGACTGAGTGAGCTCCTTGCAGGAGGGACCATGCCTGCCTCGGTTCTGGATCCCCATCATGGCTGGCCTGCAGTAGACAGAAAAGCAGACAGGTTGGATAGATGGCTGAAATTTCAGGAAACAATTTTCATAACATGAACTATCTCGCTTTATTTGTTGTTCTTTCATCTCTCCGGATGATGGTGGCAATTCTGCCATGTTATTGAAAGTTTATTACTATTATTGATATCAGAAAGGAAGGGAGAGGGAAAAAGAGAGAAACATCAGTGATGAGAGAGAATCATTGATTGGATGCCTCCTGCATGCCCCACACTGGGAATCAAGCCTGCAACCCAGGCATGTGTCCTGACCGGGAATCGAACCATGACCTCCTGGTTTATAGGCCGATGCTCAACCACTGAGCCATACCAGCCAGGCTGCCATGTCATTTTTGAAAATGGGATTTGACTTGGAGAATAAATGAATCCAGTCTTCATTTAAGCATCCCCAGGGAAGACCACGATTGGTTTATGAGACTCACTAGACCACTTCATTTTTAAAATAAAAAATTATGAGGTATGCCAAAACCGGTTTGGCTCAGTGGTAGAGCGTCGTTCTGTGGACTGAAAGGTCCCAGGTTCGATTCTGGTCAAGGGCATGTACATTGGTTGCGGGCACATCCCCGGTAGGGGGTGTGCAAGAGGCGGCTGGTCGATGTTTCTCTCTCATCGACGTTTCTAGCTCTCTATCTCTCTCCCTTCCTCTCTGTAAAATACCAATAAAATATATTTAAAAATTATGAAATATATACTTCAATTAATAAAGTCAGAAACGATAAAGAAGGAAAAATGGGGATCTGAGGTTTTAAAATTTTTACAGTTTTTTCTTTTGGTAACTGCTGCATGCTGAGTGGGTCATTCATTTTTGATTACTTCTAAAAGATTAATCTATTTCTTTAAAGTTAATATGCAGAGAAATATGTTCGACATCACTATTTTTAGACCCCACAATTAAGTCTGAAACAAATCAGTGGTGCATTATAAACACACAAGAATGTATCTAATGGCAGGAGTCACGCTGAACAGATGCTAAGAAAGATGCTTCGCGTGAAGTTGAGGGAGCTGCAGGAAGGGATGGAAAAAAATCTACCAGTTGGGGGACTTGCGAGGTGAACAGTGCGGAGACTCTCCCCATCGAGTATGTGCGTGTGCGGTTCAGAGCAGAAGAGCAGGAGTGACGCCCATCCCCAGAACGGTTGTAAGGATTGGATGGGGCCGTGGACTTGGGAAGACCTTGTTATTAGTGAATAAAGGGCCGAGTCAGTTGGTCCTCAAATGTGGAGGCAGCCTCGCAGAGTGCCTGGGAGGTGGCAGTCTCTCAGTCAATGCTAATATTGTGTCAATGATAACAGAACCCATGTACCGAACACTTGCTATCATATTCCAAAAGACGTTTTTGTAAGTGTTTTACATGGATTAATTCCTGTAGTTATCAGAGTAGCCCAGGAGGTGGTGCTATGATTAGTATCACAAAGGAGGTGCTGGGGCACAGAGAGGGGAAGGGACTTGCCCAAGATCACAGGGCTAGTAACTGGTACAGTCAGGATTCATACCCCTCATGCCTGGCTTCTAAGCCTATGTTTATTTATTTATTTATTTTTATTTTAAAAATTTCTTTATTGATTAAGGTATTACATGTGTGTCCTTATTCCCCCATTACCCCACCCCCTATTGTCTGTGTCCATTGGTTAGGCTCATATGAATCTATATAAGTCCTTTGGTTGATCTCTCCCCCTTATCCTCACTGTCACCCTACCTTCCCTGAGGTTTGATGTTATGATTGATGTTTCTCTGTCTCTGGAACTATTTTTGTTCATCAGTTTATATTGTTCATTATAGTCCACAATTGAGTGAGATCATGTGATATTTATCTTTCTCTGCCTGGCTTATTTCACTTAGCATAATGCTCTCCAGTTCCAGCCGTGCTGTTGCAAATGGTAAGAAATCCTTTTTTTACTGCAGCTTAATATTCCATTGTGTAAGCCTATTTTATTTAATTTTTTTTTTATTGATTTCACAGAGGAAGGGAGAAGGAGAGAGATGAAAACATTAATGATGAGAGATAATCATTGATGGGCTGCCTCCTGCACGCCACCTACTAGGGATTGAGCCCTTAATCTGAGCTTGTGCCCTGATGGAGAATCGAACCATGACCTCTTGGTCCATAGGTCGATGCTCAACCACTGAGCCATGTCAGTTGCCAAGCCCATGTTTTAACCATCATGCTAGGCTGCCTTCAGGTGCATGAGCCGATGGATGACAGAGGAGACTGGAAGATGAGTAAAATGTGCTGTCTTTAGCATGGGTGTGAGTTTCAGGCAGAACTTGCCAGGGGTGAGAGAATGGCTAGCTAGATTTCTTATACGGGTGTGGGCAAAGGTAGGTTTATAGGTGTGAGTATGTGAAACAGTTTTTTTAAAAAAATATATTTTATTGATTTTTTTTTACAGAGAGAAAGAGAGAGGGATAGAGAGTTAGAAACATTGATGAGAGAGAATCATCGATCAGCTGCCTCTTGCACACCTCCTACTGGGGATGTGCCCACAACCAAGGTACATGCCTTTGACTGGAATCGAACCTGGGGCCTTTCAGTCCCCAGGCCGACGCTCTATCCACTGAACCAAACTGGTTTCAGAGTGAAACAGTTTTTTTAAAAAAAATATATTTTATTATTTTTTTACAGAGAGGAAGGGAGAGGGACATAGAGTTAGAAACATCAATGAAAGAGAAACCTCGATCAGTTCTGCACACCCTCTACTGGGGATGTGCCTGCAACCAAGATACATGCCCTTGACTGGAATCCAACCTGGGACTCTTGCTGAATTCTCATGCTGATGCTCTATCCACTGAGCCAAACCAGTCAGGGTGAAACAGTTTATTTTTGAATTATTATTTATTTATTCTTATGAACAACTATAAACCTACTTTCACCCACCCATGAGCGTTTCAAGAAAGGAACAGATATTATTGCTGTGGTCATTTGGACGAAGGGGAGCTACCCTTGGCTGGAAGAATCACAGACGTTTTAAAGAAAGCAGTGGCATTTGATTTGGGCTTTGAAGAAAGGAGAGGATTTGGGCAGGTGAGAACCGGGGAGGGAATCAGGGGGCATGCAAACAGGTGGGAGGCACAGGAATTGCCAAGGAGTAGTTGGGAACGGTTGTCCTTTTTTTTTTGTTGTTGATTTTTTTCATTCAGCAACTTTTACTGAGCACATACAGTGTGCTTGTTTTTGCCCTCATGGAGCTTTAGTCTGGTAGGAGAGATGTAAATCCCACGGTGTACATGACATATTCATTTCCCCCTTCTCTGTGGGGCATCCCTCCCAAGTCCCCCATTCTAAGTACCATGGACAGTACCACAGGCAGTACCATGCCCTATATGTACTGTTTTCTCCTAGACGCACATGCCTACAATAAGGTTACATTTATAAGTGAGACACAGTAAGAGATTAACAGTAACAATAATAAAATAGAACAATTACTACAATACACTGTATTCACAGTTATGTGATCTTTCTCTGTCTCAAAATATGTGACTACTGATCTGATAACCCAGTTGGCTACTAAGTGACCGATGGGGGCAGCACTGGTAGCATGAGTACCCTGGACTGAGGGATGATCCATGGCCCTGCTCAGTGATGCCAGATTTCATTTCGCTGCTCTGAATGACACATCATTTAAAACTTAAGAATAGCTTATTGAATTGTTTATTTCTGGAGTTTTCCGTTTATTATTTTCAGACTACGGTCATTGGTGGGTAACAAACCACAGAAAGAGAGACCATAGGAGGAGACTGCTTAATATAAATTATTTTGTATTTATATCTATCTATCTATCTATCTATCTACCCACCTACCTAACTATCAGCTATCTACCTACCATCATCTCCTTTAAACTGTGTAAAATGCTAAGAAAGGAAAATGAATGTGTATACCTAATAGAACAAATGAGTAAGTCTGCCCTACTCATTGTTTCAACTTTGGAAATTTCCAAGTGGGGACCTCTAAGGTAAATCTCCACTTCGCCCTTGGTGGTACTGATTCTCCCACCAGCAGTCCCCCTCCCTCTCTCTTACTTAGCGAAGGGAAGGGGCTGGCAGAGCTGGGTCTTGGGAGTCAGTGTCCAAAGCAGAGTTGCATTCTACTCTTGTCACAAGCAAGCATGAAAGCTTTCACACTTACCTGAAAGTTAAGGTCCTTGCTTCATTTAAATCTGTTCTGTTGACAAAATCAAGGGAACTGTTTAACTAGTAAATCAAATGTAAAGTTTATCTTGGATTTTATTGCACTCCAGTAGCTTACTAAACTTTTCCTGGACTAAAATTAGTCACCCAAGCTAGAGAGTGAAATAGCATCTGAAGTTGGGGACCCTCTCTGAGGCCCATGCGGCAGTGCTAAAGACATTTTCACTCCTCTCTTTGTGTGATGTCCTGGGAAAAGGGGTATGTTGCTTTGTGAATTGAGCAAAAAAAACCCTCCAAACAAAACAAAACAAAACAACGACAACGACAACAACAAAACAACACACACACACACACACACACACACACACACACACGTTGTAAAAGGAAATGGAATCATCATTACAATGAAGGCAGCCTAGGAAGTAGGGCTCCATTGCTAATTGATTTTTTGACCCTGCTTACAACAGTTGCATTAGGAATTATTTTAAAATTATTTCTCCCAATTAAACTGGTCTGAAAGAACAATTTGCTAGCAAAAAAAAAAAAAGTTGATTCTTTGTTTACAAGTATTAAAATACTGACTCATTTCCTCAAATTTTGGCCATATTCTTTCTTTTCCTGTTCTAGCATAATCAAGAATCAAGTACGATGGTGTTTGGAGAGTGTTTGTTGGTAAACTGTGAAGTGCTTTCTTAGTCATTATTGTTATGCTGAATGGAGAGTTTCTCTTCTGAAAAGAGAGACTTTTTCTTCTGTGTGTGTGTGTGTGTGTGTGTGTGTGTGTGTGTGATAGTAACATTGAATACAGGCCCACAACTAAAGTGATTGTGAAATAAATTCACAATATACTCACTTAGGTAGTTATTTTTAAGATGCTCGCTTACCGTGATATTAAACATTTGCATTGTGTTGCCTCACTCCAGGAACAATGACTGAATCTATATTAAATCTCTCTGCCTTCTCTGTGACCCATCCGGTCAAGTGACTTCTCCCAGCATCCCAAACAAGTATTGATTGAGGTTGTTTCAGGCAAATGCGTTTTGCTTCAAGCATTGCTTACTTGTTTAAATAAAGTCATTAGATAATATTCTGTCATCTGAGAATCTTTGAAAGTACTTAGATATTCCTCTTTTCTGAAGAATTTTGGGAAAGTGACTCATCTTACCTTTGGGCATACAGAGTATTGAAGAAGATAGTAAACACTGCTTGAATGCTAGCTGTTTTTTTTTTTTAATTAATTCCTGCATGCCTAGATTGTAGTTAGAGTAAACAGCTACAGTTTTTTAAAAAAATCTTAGTTGATGTATAAATATATTTTTTAAACATTATTTGCATCACCTAAAACAGCACTTTTCAACCCGTGTGCTGCAAGAATTTTTTTAAGTTCTTTTTTTCTCTCTCTCTTTAAATCTTTATTGTTGAGATTATTACAGGTGTCCCTCTTCTCCTCCTGCCCCTCTCCCCTCCATAGTCCTCCTCCACCCAGTTTTCTATGCATCCCAAGCCTTAGCCACCCTGTTGTTTGCATCCATAGGTAATGTTTTTATGCATATAAAATCTTTGTTTAATCTCTTCTATCCCTCCTCCCCACCTTCCCTCTGATAATGGTCAGTCTGTTCCATTTCCATGCCTCTAATTTTATTTTATTTGTCAGTTTATTCTGTTCATTAGATTTCTTATTCATTTATTTTTATTTTTAGATTCAATTGTTGATAGATATTGTTTGTTGCCATTTTGTGGTTCATATTTCTGATCTTTTTCTTTTTCTTCTTCTTTCTCTTCTTAAAGAATACTCTTCAACATTTCATATAATACTGGTTTGGTGATGAACTTTAGTTTTTTCTCGTCTGTGAAGCTCTTTATCTGACCTTCAATTCTAAATGCTAACTTTGCTGGGTAGAATAATTTTGGTTGTAGGTCCTTGCTATTCATCACTTTCAATATTTTTTATCACTCCCTTTTGGCCTGCATAGTTTCTATTGAGAAATCAGCTGACAGTTTTATGGGCACTCTCTTGTAGGTAATGAACTGCTTTTCTCTTGTTGCTTTTAAGATGCTCTCTTTGTCTTTTGCCCTCGGCATTTTTATTATGATGTGTCTTGTGGTCCTCTTTGGGTTCCTCTTGTTTGGGGTTCTCTGTGCTTCTTGAACTTGTAAGTCTTTCTTTCACCAGGTAAGGGAAGTTTTCTATCATCATTTCTTCAAATGGGTTTTCAATATCTTGCTCTCTTTCTTCTTTTGGCACCCCCATAATACAGATGTTGGTACACTTGAAATTTTTCCAGAGGCTCCTTACATTATCTTCATATTTTTGGATTCTTTCTTCTTTTTGCTCTTCTGGTTGGGTGTTTTTTGCTTCCTCATACTTCAAATCATTAATTTGATTCTCAGGTTCCTCTAATCTACCTTTGAATCTCTGTATATTATTCTTTATTTATGTTTAATTTATGACTGGCCCTCTTCCATTTTTTTGGCATTCTCACTAAGACCCTTGAAAGTCTCATTAAGTAATTTGGAGGTTTCTAGAAGATTTTTGAGTAACCTTATGACTGTGGTTTTGAACTCTTTATCCAGTATTTTGCTTTCTTCCATATCTTTCATTTGTGACATGTTTCTTTGTCTCCACATTTTGGCTGCTTCCCTGTGTTTATTTCTATGAATTGGGTAGAGCTGCTATGTCTTCTTGAGTTGGTAGAGTGGCCTTGTATAGAAGGTGACCTATAGGGCCCAGTGGCTCAGCCTTCCAGTCACCTGAGCTGGAAATTCTAGGTGCACCCCTTTGTGGTCTGTGTGCACAATCTTGTTGTAGTTAAGACTTGATTATTGTTGGTTTCACTGGGAGGAATTGACCTCCAGGCCAATTGGTGTGAGGACCAGCTGCCACTACAGTGGGAGAGCTGTTATTCAGGAAACACCCCTATGGAGCAAGACTTGCTTCAGTGGGGCTTTGGTGCTCACTGAGTCTGCACCTTGAGTGTGTAGCTTATGGATGTGAAGAGTTCTAATCTGGTATGGTCTGACATTGACCACTGGGTATACTAGCTCTTGGGTCTCCAGGGAGGTGCAAATTCAGCCACTGCCTGGGGCCACCCAGCAAGAGCTAGATAGAGATCTGTAGATTCCTCCTCTTTGTTTCTGGTTTGGGAGTGCTTAGATGAGGTCCAGCTGCAGCTTGTTTGAGAGATTTTAGCTTGAGCAAGGACAGGCCATTCAAATGCAACAGCTTGGGTGGGGTTGTAAATTGGATGAGGCGGGGTTCAGGGCAGAGCAAACAGAAATGGCTGCTAGTCAGCCCTGTGACTGGGGAGGTCTCAGCTTAGGAATAATGACTTCTGCCAGCACCTACATCTGTGAGAAAGCCACTCCCAAGTTCCTGCCCCGATGGCAGACAATCCAGTTCCTCCTTGTATGTGTCTGGATTCTCCAGAGTCTTGCCCTGGTGCTGGAGCTCAGAGGAAGCATGGCCTTGTAAGTTCAGTTCATGTGCTAGCCTTTTAAGAGGAACAGCTGGGTCTCCAGCAGCCTCTATCTCACTGATCCCCAATCCACGCTGGTTTTTACAGTCTGTAGTTACAGGGACTTCTTTTCTCAGCTTTGGGACCCTGAGCTGGGCTTCTGGTATGGGGCTGGGACCCCTTGCTCTTCCAGGCAGTCTCAGCAGGGATGATCTCCCTCCCAACTTAAAAAGCGGCCCATATGGGTGCCCAACCAACCCGTTCTGCTCCTCTCACTTCCTACCAGTCTCATTGCACTTTCTTCTTTACTTCTCTACTTGTAGGACTTCCATTCAGCCAGCTTTCTAGCAGTTCTGGATGAAGGTTGTTCTGTATTCCAGCTGTAATTTTCATGTGGTTGTACGGGGGTGGTGAATACAGGCATTTGCCTACTCTGCAAGGATTTTAAAAAAATATATATTTTATTGATTTTTTATAGAGAGGAAGAGAGAGGGATAGTTAGAAACATTGATGAGAGAGAATCATTGATCATCTGTCTCTTGCACACCCCCTACTGGGGATGTGCCTGCAACCAAGGTATACGCCCTTGACTGGAATCGAACCTGGGACCCTTCAGTCCACAGGCCGATGCTCTATCCACTGAGCCAAACTGGTTTTGGCTCTGCAAGGATTTTTAAAACATGCAAAAGAGGGCACTGATCTCTTTTCCCTTAGATTGTCAAGTAAAAAAAAAAAATGGCAACAGCCAACATAACAATAGCCATCTGATGTGAATGAATAAAATATTTTTGGTGTTCTGCAGACTTTTAGTAATTAGTTTATGTGTGCCATGAGATGATAAAGTTGAAAATTGGTGACCTAGAACATTAAGTACAGTATAGGGAATGAAGTAGGTGCTAACTAAAAATCTTTTTTGATGATTTAAATAGGGACATAACCTTGGATTCATTCTGTGAATTTAAAGATATCAGCCCTTAATTCCAAAGGGGTTAGAACATAGAGGGCAGGGGTGTTCCTTTAAGTCTCAGCCCAAAAGGACATTTGCTAAAAACGAAGTTTCCCCCTCGAAACATGGATCAATAACTCTTTTGTTTTGCATTTTCAGGTTTAGGAAATACTTCCTTTATATTTTACTATTTAATTTAAAAAATATATTTAAAATTAATTTAATAGGTTACTATTTTTGAATATTAGAGGCTAGGAAACTGATAAAAGCATATTATTACATTTTCCTATTGCAGATGTGATACATTTTTATTTTGGAAATTTTTCTTAGACGAATTCTAAAAACAGAGGAAAATTAAAACCATATATATAATGCAAGCACCTAAAGATGATCACAGATAGTATTTTAATATATATATCCTTCCAGTCTTTGTTCTAGGCCTCAGTATGTTATTTTTAAATTAAATTCCAGTGTAACTGTATGATTGCAGCTTCATCGCCTTTCAGTTCTGTCACTCATTCATTTCCAATATCTTTGGTCTCTGTGCTACTCTCTCTTTTTTCTTCCTTCATCAACAGTACCCTTCCCCTCACTCTTATTTTTTAGCCAGGCCAGAGTCCATGATTTATCACTTTAACCAATTCTTGCCAAAACCTCAAAGCCCTTAATCTCTTGGCCTGCTATATCTGTCCACAAAATTCCAGTCTTGAGTTAGTCCAGCCTTGCTTGCTTCTGCACGTAAGCGGTTGCCTGTTGTTGGAAAATCCCAGTCGTGCCAAGGAATGCCACTTTAATTTTATTGTCTCCAAATCAGTGCCATGCAGTAAGCCTTGGGTGGGTCATCAAGCTCATTCACTGCCCACATCCATCATTGCAGACACTGCCCACTGTCCTCAACTCCCTTGCCTGCCACTGGCCCCCTTCCCAGGTGATGATGCGCTGTGGTGAACATCTTCTGGCAATGACTTCAGAATTCCCGGATGCTGGGGACCCATATTAGTCCTACTTTTATTTATTTTTTTACACATTTCTGTGATTTGACCCTGTCAAGAAATTTTTTTTTTGGGTCTTTGGTGACATCTTCGTGTCTTTCGTCATGTCTGCTTCTCTCTCTCATTGACTCTCTGGCTCTGCCTGACCTTACATATGTTGCTCCTGAGGTTCTAACCTGGACCTCCCCCGTCTCAACCCACAGATTGAGAACCGCTAGCAGGATTGCCTAAGGCCATCAGAAAACACAGCTATTTACAATACGATTCATAACAGTAGCAAAATTACTGTTATGAAGTAGCAACGAAAATAATTTTATGGTTGGGGGTCACCACAACATGAGGAACTGTATTAAAGGGTTTCGACATTAGAAAGGTTGAGAACCACTGGATTTAGGTATTACATATGTGTCACCTGGGCTTTATTTTTAATTTTAAAATAATTTTTATTTATTTATTTTTTCTTTAAAAAATATATATATTTTATTGATTTTTTTAACAGAGAGGAAGGGAGAGAGATAGAGAGTTAGAAACATTGATAAGAGAGAGTCATTGACCAGCTGCCTCCTGCACACCCCCGACTGGGGATGTGCCTACAACCAAGGGTACATGCCCTTGATCGGAATCGAACCCGTGACCCTTCAGTCTGCAGGCCGACGCTCTATCCACTGAGCCAAACTGGTTTCGGCATAATTTTTATTTTTCAATTATAGTTGACATACAATATTATGTCAGTGTTAGGTATATAACCCTGTGATTAGACCTTATATAACTTTAGCCATTATTATTTTTTCCTCCCATAGTTTACATTCCACACCAGTTTCAGATGTACGGCAAAGTTCCCAGAAAACCATGCACTCTACAGAATGCCCCAGGCCCCCACCTGACCTCCTACCTTGCTATCTCAACATTATTGACTATGTTCTCCACACTGCATTTCACTTCCCTGATTTTGCCATAATTCTTTATGTCTCTCTACTAGACTGCAAGCTCCCTGAGGGCAGCACACTTGGTCTTTGTGTCTCCAGCACACGGAACAATAGACCTGCACAGTGGCTAATTTAAATGAAAGACTTTCTGCTTATGAAAAATTAGTAAAACTAACTCTGGGAGATGGCCTTCCAGAAACACAGTGATATAAAGATTTGTGATTTAGAAAACAATATTGTTTTTGTGGCCTTTTGACTGATCATCAACAAGAAAGTGAGGTGATTCCAGCCATCACCCATTCAGATCATGTTACAACCAGTGCAGAATGACTGGAGGTTGAGAGACCAGAACTCCTTAGACTGACATGTGCAATCAGAACATGTTCTGTTAACTAAAGAAAGAAGCTGACACCACATTGTAAATGACAGCAATGTTAGACTTTTCAGAAACAGTCTGTATTAGGATTTTCTAGAGAAGCAGAAGAAAAAGGGTGTGTGTGTGTGTGTGTGTGTGTGTGTGTGTGTGTGTATGCGCATGCGCACAGTGGGAGAGAGAGATGTTTAAAAAAATTGGTTCGTGCAATTGTAGAGGGCTCATAAGTCCAAAATATGCAGAGTAGGTCAGCATGCGGGAGATCCCCGTAAGAGTTGCCCTTCAGGTCGAAAGGCCATCTACTGGCAGAATTCTTGCTCAGGGGAAGTCAGTCTTTTGTTCTATTCAGGACTACGTCTGATTGGCTGAGGCCCACCCACATTATGGAGGGCAATCTTCTTTACTCAAAGTCCACCAAATTAAATGTTAATCTCATCTAAAAAACACCTTTACAGAAACATTCAGAAGTATGTTTGATCAAATATCTGGGCACCATGGCCCAGCCAAGTTGACACATAGTTATCACATAACCCAACCCTCCTGGTCCCATGATGTGGTTCATGAAATGGAATGGAATGAGTGGGATGTACGCAGAAGGATTGGATTAAAATAAATAAGCAACTGACCTATATACTGTATATAAAAGAGACTCCCGTGGAAAGTACCATTAAGGTCTTGCCTGATGTGCATGTCAGCCGGCATTTGAAAAAGATAATTAGTAGTCTAAAAAGGAACAGTCATGTGATGTTCTCAGTGTTTAAAGAAAACTTTCAAATTCTCATTTTATGGCAAACGTAATTCCAGTTGATAAGACACAACACAAATATAGATACAATATTCCTTTTTATGCAAAAGTGAAATCAAAGTTTCTGGTGTGTCCTGGGAAGGGGTATAACAGATTCAACAAAAAGCGAAGATCAAAGAATTATTTGATTAGAGAACCAGGCTGAAGTGCTGATTATGACAGCTTAGTAATTTCCCTTTACTAGTACTCTTAGATCTAGTTGTGATTCTAATCAAATTCCCTGCAGTTTCTTGACTTTGAGCAGACTCAGAGGAGTTGTGAAAGGAAGTAATTGTTTTCTTAGACAGTGTTTGGATTCTGAGAAAGTCTTTCATAACAGAAGAGGCCTTGTAGGTGGCCATTTTAGGGGCAATTACAGGCAGGGAGCTACATTTCCTTGAAGCCTTAAGAACACTTATTAGGGTGAGGAATTTGAAGAAAGTTATTTTTTTTGGTCTTCAAAGCTGAATATTCAGATGGTGAAATACTGTTTTCAAAGATGTCTCTAGGCATCTGGCCCAGACTTAATATGCAGTGTTTATGAAGTCAGGGGAAGAGAGAAAGGTTACTTGTAATGATGAATTTAACACCATTATTAATACTGTCACAGTGTTTACTAGTGATGATCATCCTGGCTTCAGACTCCTGCATTTTTACTCAGAAGCAGAGAATCTTTGAAACGTGTATGTCTTCCCAGGCAGGTTTGTATACGACTTCTACATTGCTCTCAAGTTTTGACCACTCCAAATTGAAATCTATCCACACAGAAGTTCTAGAAGAAAATTCAAGCATAGTCTAATGGTGGAGGTCTGGTACTTTACAGCCAGCTCTGCAAGTTACTAAGTGTCAGTGTTGTGATCTGTAAAATGGACATTGTGACATCTATCTTCCAGGAGTTAAATGAGATAATACATGTGAAAAGCTTAGGGTAGTGCTTAGCATTTGGGGAGCAACAGAAGCTACAATAATGATCTATACTAATAAAAGAGTAATATGCTAATTAGAGCGGGAGACCTTCTAGAGACCATCCGGACGTCCTTCTGAACAAAGCCAGGGACTTGGCAGGCCTGTAAACCACCCCAGTCCCTCACCCTGGCCACCCCGCCCCAAGTAGGGACCCCCACCCCATCAGGAGGCTGGGCGAGCTGCAAACCACCCCAGGCCCCTCGCCAGGCTGCCTGCTCCCCAGTAGAGACCCAACCCCAATGGGGGCCTGGCCAGCCAGTAAATGGCCTTCAGCCCCTCATGCAGGCCAGCCACGTCCCCCAGTGGAGACCCCAACCCTGATGGGGGCATGGTCGGCCTGCAAACCTCCCAGCTCCTCACATAGGCTGGCACTGCCCCCAGTGGGGACCCCTAGCCTGATGGGGGCATGGCCAGGCTGCAAACTACCCCAGGTGCCTTATCCAGGCCAGCCCCATCCCCCAAGGGGACCTCCACCCTGATCTGGGACCCCCTTCAGGGCAGACAAGCTGGCCCCAACCCATGCACTAGGCCTCTGTCTATACTAATAAAAGGGTAATATGCTAATTAGGCCAGAGGTCCTTCTGGACAAAACCATGGTGGTGGGGGCCAAGGCACAGGCAGTTAGGGTGGTCAGGCTGGCAGGGGAGAGCAGTTAGAGGGATGTCTGACTGCCAGTTTAGGATGACATCCCCTGAGAGGTCCCAGATTGGAGAGGGTGCAGGCCAGACTGAGGGACACCCTCCCCCAGGTGAATTTCATGCACCTGGTCCCTAGTGTTAGTATACAAGGAGAAAGAGGGACACACACACATATGGCACTTGTGAACAGATGCTAGCCAGGTTGACAAGATAATTTGGGGGAAACTGTAATATCCATGTGACCCCATTTTTTTCTCTGTCATCTTCTGAATTTCCCCCCACAGACCACGGTGATGAGGTAAATGTCGATAAAATATTTTATGGAAAAAAGCACATTTATTCTCCTATTGAGAAGACTTCTGCCCTAATACACAACAGTCAGGTCATTTCTAGGAGGTTTGTTGTCTGCTTCAGACTTTAATCCTTTTTTCCTGATTTGCAAACAAAATGGAAAAAACTGCCCATTTATTTGCAGGGAATAAAAACATATAAGACCCAAGAAAATTAGAAGGTAAAACTCCAGAATAACATGATTCTTCAAAAGAAAAAAATACAATCCAATTATGGGAGAAAGGTAATATCCAGTTCTTTCTTGGTTGACCTATAATAAATGTAGATTGCTTAGGTATTTAACATAGAGTGGTATTTCAACCTCAAATGGTGACTATTCTTTCTATTATCAGTGGAAACGAAATGTTAAGGTAGAAATTAGCCCTTTGGACTTATAAATGGCAAAAAAAATTCTTTCGAGTATAATCACCTGAAAAATGGTAACCGCAGCTCAGTCATTGTTTCAACAAGTATTTTTGGAGGCTCTGTTGTGTTCCGGGTGCTGTGAGAACCTGGATAAACAGCAGAGAGCAAGGAAAAAGGCCTTGGCTTTGGTGAGATTTATAATCTGGCAGGTGGAGCCAGAATAAAAATAAGAAAATCAGCTCAGCCTGCATGGATGTGGAGTTGAGCGTTGACCCATGAGCCAGGAGGTCATGGTTTGATTCCCAGTCAGGGTACATGTCAGGTTGAGGGCTAGATGGGGTGGGGGTTGGGGGGAGTTGTGCAGGAAGCAGCTGATCAATGATTCTCTCTCATCATTGTTTCTATCTCTCCTTTCTTCTCTGAAATCAATAAAAATTAAAACAAATTAAATTCAGGCACAAGATAATTTTTAAAAGTGATACATGCTCTGAAGATGATAAAGAAAAGGGTGTGTGTGATGGGAATGGGGGGTGTGGGGTGGAGGGGGGTTCAGATGGGGGCAGGGGGTGGCCAGGGGCCAGTGGAGGTCTCCTCGGAGCTCTGCAGGGTTGGTGTCTGGTGCTGGGCGGAGGTGGAAGCCCCGCCCACGTGGCTGCTGCTGGGTGAGTGTGGGGGTGTGGCCAGAGGGAAGGATAGAGGTTAGTGGAGTGCAGATTCCAAGAGACTGCAGGTGTGATGTGAGGCATTTAGAATTCGTTCTCAGTGAGAGGGGCATCCGTTGGAGGTTTTGAAGCAGGGGAGGGCTGTGGCCTGGCTTGTGTTTTCTGAAGGTCTCTCAGCTGCCTGAGGAGGGTGGGTGACAGCGAGGCAGGGGTGAGGCGGGGGCAGGACTGACCCCTGGCAGGCTCTGGTGTAACCGGTGAGAGAGCCAGTGGAGGCAGAGACCAAAGATGGAGAGTCTTTAGCCTAAACAAAGAAGAGTGTGGGCAGCCAGCATCATAAGGTCTTCTGAGAGGTAAGCACACCAATGAGCCCCGCCAGCATGGCTCACGGCGAGAACATTGACCTATGAACCCAGAGGTCACGGTTGGATTCCCGGTCAAGTTATATGCCTGGGTTGTGGGCTCGATCCCCAGTGTGGGGCATGCAGGAGGCAGCTGATCAGTGATTCTCTCTCATCCCTGATGTTTCTATCTCTCCAGGAGGGGGTGGGGGGAAGGAAAAAGAAAAAAAGATTGCATATTACTGACTTGAAGTGGGCAACTCAGACATTAAACTGTGGACAGACCCCCCCCTCCCCCCGGCCCGGGCCAGCTAATCTCATGCCTGAGTCTGTCATAAAGTGTGGAGCCATGTTACCTTCACTTCTGTAGGAAAATGGTGCTTGTTGTAGAGGAAAAGAGAGGTTGGGGAAAACTTAGGGCGACAGAAGTGAAGGTGCCCGTGGTTCTTGGCCGGGAGGTGAGTGCCAGGGGTGGGTGTGCAGGGGGTAGTCTCGCAAACCGTGTGCTGTTCCCAGGAATAAGTGCTCTACCTGATGACATGAGCTGGCCTCTGTGCTGTTGGAGGGTGTGCTGGTGACGAATGACCGCCCCGTTGGGAAGGTTTGGTGCTGATGTTTTAGAAGCTCCTGGTCATTGTCGCCATTGTTCCCTGGGAAGGGAGATCTTCTGGTGCTGTCTCATGCTAAGGGTTTCTCCTCTCTCTCTTCTCTCTCTCTCTCTCTCTCTCTCTCTCTCTCTCTCTTTACACACACACACACACACACACACACACACACACTTTAAAAAATATAATATACTATTTATTGACTTCAGAGAGAGGAAGGGAGAGGGAGAGAGAGAGAAGCATCAGTGAGGGAAAGTCATTGATTGGCTGCCTCCTGGGGATCGAGCCCACAACCCAGGCATGTGCCCTGACTGGGAATTGAACTGTGACCTCCTGGTTCACTCAACTACTGAGCCATGCCGGCCGGGCCTCTCACACATCCGTGGTGGGTATTGGATGTATGTCGGGGACTCAGACATATCATAGGATTCCGAGTCGGAGAGCGAAGCCACGTGTCCTGTGAAGCAGGGCCAGGCTCTGCAGCATCGGAATAAAGGCTGTTTCCCTCACCACCTTAGGAGCCTCTTCCTCCCCTGACTCCTGGGGCCCGAATGGCAGCCCCAGTGGCTGCCGATCCTTTAACCCCCAGGTCCCTATTCCAACTGATGTGCCGTCTTTGCCTTCTTTTGATCAGTTTCCCAGAGGGCAGTTCTGTTTGGCTCAGCCTCCACACTCACCTGCCTGGTCCTGGTTCAGGGTGGTGGCCTGGACTGGCCCCTGTCTGTGCACCCAAGGTGCTTAGAAGACCAGGGAGATTCATGACAGACAGGCCCCGTGTAGCTGGTTGTGAAATAGAGCATCTGGGCTTCCCCACAGCCCGGGCCACAGGAGGAGGAGGAGGAGGAGGAGGAGGAGGAGGAGGAGGAGGAGGAGGAGGAGGAGGGTTTTGGGTCATGCCGAGCAGGGGAGAAGGCCCGGCTGGTGCAGGCTGGGCCTGTCGGAGCAGGGACGGGGGAGGGTGTGCTGGTGCGAGCAGTCAGGTGAGAGATGCTGCCCCTGGCTGAGGCATCTGCTCCCCAAGGGGTGCTGTAGATGCAGTGGTCAGATGTTCACTCGTCAAATAAGGCGGAGACATGGGGCAGTTCGCCAGTAAATCCGGCGTTTCCCATCGGCTGTCGTCAGGCTGGGCTGTGACGCACGGGGTGGCTGATGAAGGACAGACATTTATTTCTCCCAGGTCCGGAGGCTGAAGTCTGGGATCAGGAGGCAGGCAGGGTCGGGCTCCGGTGAGAGCCCCCTTCTGGGTCGCACAGCCAACTTCTTGCTGTGTCCTCAGGTGCCCGAAAGAGTGAGACTTCTGGTCCCGTCGGTCATGGGGGCTGCTCCCTCGTGACCTAGTTATCCCCCAAAGGCCCCGCCTCCTAAAACCATGACATTGGGAATGAGGTAATGAATTGTGCTGTAATGATAACCGCCTGTGGGTCTGGAGGGGACACAGATTCAACCCTAACCTCCTCACCTTATCCCTGCTGACAGAGCCTCACCTCTTCCTTCTGGCCACAGGAGCTTCTTAGCACCTTCTGTGTGATTATCATATCAAAAGTTTTTTTTTTCTTTTCTCTTTCCTCCCCTTGAGGGAGTTAAAATATATAATATATTTTAATTTATAATATATAGTAAAATATATAAGGAACCCCTACATCTAAACAGGAAAAAAAACTAATCACCGGATTTAAAAAATGGGCTTAAAGGCTCGAGTAGACATTTCTTCAAAGAAGACACACAGATGGCCCACAAGTAAATGAGACGATGCTCAACTTGACTAATCATCAGGGAAATGCAAATCAAAACCACAATTAGATGTCACCTCGCACCTGTCAGGATGGCTGTCATCACAAAAACAGAAGGACAGCATGTGCTGTCGAGGATGTGGGGAAATGTGTGTCCCCTTTCTCATCTGGCTTTGATGTGTGCCAGGTTCCAGGACAAGGTGCTGGTGGGTGATAGCAGGTGTGATGAAAAGAAACAGCTTCACCGCTGTCTTGGTTCAGGCGGCTCTAACCCAGATTCCACAGACACGGTGACTTAAACGGGAGCCATTTATGTCGCGTAGTTCTGGAGGCTGGATGTCCGAGCTCAAGGTGCTGGCAGGTTTGGTGTCTGGTGAGAACCCACTTCTGGCTTCATAGATGGCCTTCCACTCCACGGGTCCTCATGTGGAAAAAAAAAAGTCGTGGGAACTGTCTGGGGTTTCTTATAAGGGCACTCATCCCATTGGTGAGAGCTTCGCCATCATGACCTAATCAGCTCCCAAACTCTCACCTCCAAATACCATAATCTTGGAGCTCAGGATCTCAAGGTATGAATGAGGGCGGGGGTGGTGGTGGTGGTGGTGGTGGTCCGAACAAATATTCAGACTATAACAACATGGAGTGAGTCATTTCAGTGATCTTGAATGATTACCTTTAAACCAAAAATGTTCTTCAGAGTCTCAGAATATTATTTGACAGAGATGGGAAAGTCCTTACTGCCCAATCCAGAAGTGCTTGATGTTGGGCTTTTCTGTTGGGTTTTGTGTCCCCCCCCAGGTTGAGACCAGTTACAGATGTGTCCTTAGCCTCTGAAATGCTTTTGATTCAACGCTTAGCAGGTGCCGACACGTTTCTTGAGAGGTCTGGAAGAATCAAATCCTATGGATGCAAATTGTTATTGTTTTGCAATCCTAAAGCCCACAGCTGCCATTCTGAACAGGCCCCCCACTCCCCTCCCCAACCCCCCCCGGAAAGCACTCTGAGCTAGTTCTGACAATCTGGCCATGTCGTCAGAATAGACAAAAAGGAATTGTGAAGATATTGATTTTATATCAACACAGGCCTCCTGACACATGATTTAGGAAACATTTAAATAAAGGGCCAGTCAGAGAAAGGGGATTAGATGAGCCTTCAGGACAGGGAGGCCATCAGTCTGGAGATCTGATTTAATGTTCACAGGTGACTGCCGTTGACTGCTCAGGGTTGGGTCCTAGACGGTTGGGGTGAATGTCTTCCCATTACGGGTGTCTTCTGAAGGGCGGATCATACCGTCACGGGGGTGTTTTCTGCACATTCTATAGAGAGGATATCAGGTTTGCTGAGCTGACTGCTTCGGTGGGAAACTGCTCAATAGCATCAGGCTGGGGTGAGGCTGCCCAATAGCTGTCTCCTTCCTTTCTCTCGCGCTAACACACTCAGTTGCTCACCAAATCCTCAGTCAGGCCACTGTGTCCTGAATCGCTTCCCGAGGTGAAGTCTGGTCTTCTCCAGGGGGCCAATCCCGACTTTCTAATTCCCATCTTCCCGAAGGTCCACACAGCTAGTAAGTGGATTGTGAATGACCTTGAACTGCTCTGTTTTCACACATCAGTTTTATCTTCCAACCTGGACTGTAGGCAACTTGAGGTAGAAACGGCTCTCAAAACCGGCCCTCAAACCAGCTCATCCTTTTGCTACAGTTCGCACTTGCATCAACCTATTTTGCTGGACGAGAGCAGCAGATTCCTTTTTTTTTTTTTTTTTAAAAAAAACTATATTTTATTGATTTTTTACAGAGATGAAGGGAAAGAGATAGAGAGTTAGAAACATCGATGAGAGAGAAACATTGATCAGCTGCCTCCTGCATACCCCCTCTTGGGGATGTGCCCGCAACCAAGGTACATGGCTCTTGACCAGGATTGAACCTGGGACCCTTCAGCTGACACTCTATCCACTGAGCCAAACCGGTTTTGGCGAGCAGTAGATTCTTTACGGATCCACCTAAAAACAAAGTTTCTAAAACACCAGTCTGGCTGTGGTCATACCTTGTTTAAAAACCCTCAGTGAGTCCCACTGCCTCGGGTTTAAGGTCACACCCCTGGTCCAGTCCTCCCAGACCCGGGGCTAGTACTTCCGCTCACTCCCTTCCTAGGCCCCAGACCTAAGACCATGTGATCTTATTCCACGGAGCCTTTGCTCCGACCAGCTCCTCCCCCCCCCCAACCCAGGCCTTCCTTTCCAGTTCTTACAGTTCTGTAATTTTTAGCACATTATTTAAAAAAGTGCACATTCTCCAGACCAAACTAGTGACATTGAAACTGAAGGGAGAGAGGTAGAGGATGTATGCAATCATGTACCTTCTTTGACCAACCAGACAAACATGTAATTTGTGCAGGTTAAAAAAGCATATTAATAACTTCATGAGGTTAACCAATTTAGGGCTCAGTTAGAAATGTGATCCCAGGAACTACATACAAATTATTATAATTAAGGTGACAGGAAATGGCGCTCCTCGGGAAGGGTAGGAGGCAGAAGTCTGAAAGGGAAGTATATTATGTGAAAGTCGGGCAGCTTGTCTTTGCGGCCCTAAGAGCTGAATTGGGAAAATTAAAGATCTCTGATCATAAAGCTACCGGCAGAATGAAGTCCTGAGCTAATCCACTCGGCAGAGAGCAGCTCACCACCGTAATTGGAAATACGGGCCTGTGGTTACTTAATAGAAGCGAACATTTAATCATGTCAGGGCCGCCGTGTGCCATAGATTTAACACGCCATCTCTAACATATTTTGCAACTTGGGCAATTAATCCCACACCTGTCCCGCCCCGTATCCAGATTTATAAAACATGTCCTCCTCGTAAAAATAAATGTAGGTGGCAAGTAGCCCCATCTCCCTCTCGTTTGCCAAAAAAAAACCCCAGATAATTCAGGGAGGCCGAATTATCACCTGCTGTCAACAAATGGATCCCCCACGTTAAGGTCATTATCATCGCCGTCATTGTCTTTATATATTAAAGCGGTAATGTACGAACACAGGCACGAAATGGATGGACTTGAATTCATCTGGGGTTTCTATTAGACCTTTTGAACTTCATTTTGCACGCGTGTGAGATTATGAATTAAACTACCCATGCAGCCGCACACTTTAAAAAATGAAATCTTTTCCCTTCCCGCTAAAGGTTTTAGATGAACTCGGCATCCCACGAAACTTTTCATGTTGTCATCCACTGACATTTTTCTTTCTGGATTTTCAGAGCTATATAATACAAGATAAAAATGCACTTGGAGGGGAAACAGCCAGAGGCAGAGATAACAAGAATATTTATTTCGTTTACTCTCCCGCTTTTATTTCCCCCTCATTATTTACGTCATTTGTGTTTCTGCGTTCTCCAACCCCTAAAGTCTGTTTTGGTTAACTTGGATCTCCACGATTCTATTTTATTTAATTAAAGTTTTCCGAAGACTCCCCCTCCCCACTCCCCCATTTAAATGAATCATGACCGAGGAGGGAGTGAATATAAACATCTCTGTATAACTGATACGTTGAAAAATGCATGACCACTTAAATGTCACAACTCGAGGTAGCACTTCTTTTTCATCCCAGCGCTACTGAATTTTAAGGACAAGCCACATTTGCATTTGTCGCTTTGCTAAAACCAGGCAGCGCCCCACTCTCTCGCTCTCTCGGGCTAAGCACTATCTCAGCGATGCACATGCTGAGATCTCAGAGTTCCTCCCACCCCTGTCCTCACCTCCCCTCTCCCCTTCCTCCCGCCTCGCCTCACTCCTTCCTCCCTTCCTCCTCTTCTTTGGCAAACGGCCAGGGCTGTGGGCATGACAGGTGTGAGGCCAGCCAGCCTTGGGCTGAGGCAGCAGGGCCCACATTCAGGGCAGCTGACCCTCCGGCTTCCTGTACCCCCCAGGCCTGCGCCTGAGTCCCGCCAGGTGCAGGACCCCCCCCCCCCCCTCCGGTTATTGAGGTTGTGGCGGTGCCCCTCTCTCCGCCCCAGTTGCTCATTGACTTGCTCTCCTGCAGTCAGGCTGCGGTCACTTAGTCTCCAAGAATGAGGTAAGGTCTGATTCCAACGTCCTACCAGCAGGATCCCACGCACCGAAAAGGGCAGGGGAATACAAATCTGAAAGGGAAATCCAAGGGCACAGAAACAATTAGGCTATTTTGAGACAAAATAAATGAGGTAGAAGAAGAATGTAAGGACAGGGGAAGTGGGTCAGGATACTATGGTTTCCCAAGCACTTACCGCGGGCGGGACGCTCACATGACTGTGGGAGCTACTCAGCTGTAGTGGGATGGGTGGGTGCTGACTGGGGGTGGCCTTGTCATTTTGTCACAGTCCCCACCATTCCATAGTGTCTCTCAGGCACACAAATTATGACTCTTTAAGGGACAAGAACTTTTAGGTCTTCTCAGATCTTTTAAAAAAATATATATTTTATTGATTTTTCACAGAGAGGAAGAGAGAGGGATAGAGAGTTAGAAACATCGATGAGCAAGAATCATGGATCAGCTGCCTCCTGCACACCCCCTACTGGGGATGTGCCCGTAACCAAGGTACATGCCCTTGACCGGAATCGAACCTGGGACCTTCCAGTCCCCAGGCCGACGCTCTGTCCATTGAGCCAAACTGGCTTCGGCAGTCTTCTCAGATCTTGACTTAACATTGAATGTGATTGCTTGGGAATGAGGAGGACACCCTGAATCAGAAAAATCTATGCTTCTCAGCTCCCGCCAGTTGTTACCAGGTAGGAACTCATGTAGAGCGATGAGCTCTGGTTTTCAACAGAAGCCAGTTGTTGCAGGTTTGTTAGCGTGCATTGTTGTGAAATCCCCTGATTTTCAAATGTTGACAATGAAGTGAACATTTAGAAAATTAACAAACACTATCAAATATACGTGACCCTGGGGCTGGTGGTTTATGGCTGTGTTGTGCATGAACTAGCTGGCTTCCTCCTCAGCCCAGCCTCATGGGATGGGTATTGCTATGCCCTTTCACATGAATTAAAGGAAGCTGACAATGAGCTTGAAAAAAATTGAATTCAGCAAGTCTCTCCTGGGCACCTACTATGTCCCAACTGCCATGTTATTCCCTGTGTGAAGAGGTAAGAGACTTCCTGCCCTACAGATACTTCTGGTCTACCTTGGGATCCTGGAAGGATGTATGAAAAGTTAATTGCCATCACAATCTTTAAATAAGCAACAACTCAAGGTCTCCCACGATTAACTGTCAAATGAATTGCAAAGATAACCATCGCTATAGGAACTCCCAAGAGGAAGGGAGACCTCTGTTTGGGCAAGGAATTTGAACCAGGATCAAAAGATTAAGAATATTCTCCAAAGAGCAGGTTGGATAAGGAGGACAGAAAGTTAGCCTGAGAGACTGGGGCAGCTTCTAATTTGGAAGAACTTTTCTTGGGATAGAAAGTCTCCTTGGCCATATGGGATTTGACCCAGAGAGTTGGGCCACTTCTCTTTGACTGTACAGTAAATTCACAGTAAATCCGGACCTAGAAGTCCAGGTGCTGTTTGTGTAAATGCACCATTTTATTGGGATCTGTCTTGGATCTTTGATGGGAAAGATCAGAACAGTTATAACAGGAGTCTTGACAGAGTGACTCCCTGTGCCAGCTGCTTAGAAGCTGTCTAATTCTGTCTTGGAATTTTTCCTATTCCTTCTGGAAATCTGTGTGTGTGTGTGTGTGTGTGTGTGTGTGTGTGTGTGTGTGTAAGCGTGTGTGTAAGCTCTTGTGGTAGCATCCTGGATAGTGGCCATGCAGTACCAGGAACCAGGTCTGCCCAGTAGCAGTTGAACACATAAATAGTCACTGAGGCTGCTTTAATGCCTTCTAGCTGGGACCTGGAAGAAGTCAAGAAGATAACAGGAAACAACAGCGCAGAAAGGGGAAGGGAGCATACAGGTAGCCTCTGGCTGGAATGCCTATGGAGTCTTGGCTGCTCTGTAGAGCAGCAATTTCCAAACTTGCTTGCATTCATTACAAAGCCCTCAGTTCAGTTGAACTTCTCACTCAAAAACTCCCCCAATTTAAACTGATGAAATGACCCTCCTGACCTTCTTGTGGCCTCTGCACCTAAGCCCTTAGGGTTCTGCATTTAGCCCCAGGGGTTGGGAATTCATGATCAAATCAGTTCTCTCCAAGAATCAGAAGGACAGATAGACTATGAGATGGGGGAGGGGTGCAAGTTCTAGGCCAGTTCTTTCCAAACTGTGGGGCATTAATGGGGTGGGGAACACAGAATAGCAATGAAGGGGGGAGGAGATATATTAGGATTTCTGTGTCTTTTTCTTTTGTATCCCATCCTTTTCAAGTTCTTTTTGGTTTATATGTTAAAGGCTCAGTGCACAAGTTTGTGCACAGGTGGGGTCTAGCCGGCTGGCTCCAACTGATTGGGACCAATCAGGCGGGCCTGGCTGGGGGGAGAAGATGAAGGAGGTTGGCTAGCTGGCCCCACCCCTTGATCAAACTCCTGGTCGAGGGGACAATTTGCATATTAGCCTTTTATTATGTAGGATGAGTGCTGTAGAAATAATTTATAATTAGGTTACATTATTTTATAAATTAAAAAGCACATTTTTTGGGGGGGGTATGTGCTCAATTTTATGTCTTGTTTTATTAATGAGGTACAGGGTCAACAATTGGGGTTGTCCTAGCCTGTGACTTTCAGCCTTTAGTAAAAGAACTCAAATACTAAAGGCTGAAAGTCACAGGTTTTTTTACTAAAGGGCCCCGATTTCTCCATGATAGGAACAAGAAGCTCTGTTGTCCAGGAAGTGCATTTAGCTGCTCACAGGCATTCTGCAATTTGTCATTTATGGCAGGTTTTGAGGACATCAACATTGCAGTGGTATTTTTGAGAGGAAATTTTTATCATTATAGCTCCAAAACACATCACAAATAGAAACAATAATTTCATGAGTAGTTGGAAATTGTAATAATGCCGTTGAATATAAATTTCACTGCTATGGTAATTCTAAGACACAAGGATGATGAATAAAAAATTGCAGCAGTATTATTGGGAATAAACTTTATTGCCATGAGTAAGACACAAGTGGGAGGATTGATGGAGACTAAAATTTGTGGTGATTGTTTTCAGCCAGTAGGTATTATCAGTGGGAAGGTATGATTTTTTCCCCTCCAGTATCCTACCCCCACCTTGGATGGGAAAATCCCTCCTCCACAGGGAATGGGATAATACTCTTCACTCCAACCCCAATTCACATCTGTTTCTTACTCAGCCTCCCATTACCTTAGTAATGCTATCCTGTTGCTTAAGCCAAAACCTAGCATTGTTTTCTCTCTCCCTGTCCCTCCATATCAAACTCATTACCAAGGGTTATCAGTTCCAGCTTGAGTCAGCTTGTTCCTCTCCATCTCCTCTGCTACCCCCAGGTCCAGCCCTGGACCACACAGTAACCTCCTTCTATCTGCTCACTCCCTGTACTGCTCCCTTCTAACCGGGTCTTCACTGGTTCTTTGCCATATGGCCATTGGATCAACCACCTTCCAGCTAAAGCCCTCATGTGGCTTCCCCTTTTTTACAGATTCCAACCCAAACTCCTTATCGTGGTCTTCAAAGCTGCAGGGTGGCCAGCCTCCTCTCCTGCAGTTCTTTTCTTTCTTTCTTTGTTTTTTTTTTTTTTAAAAAAATATTTTTAATTGATTTTTTACAGAGAGGAAGAGAGATGGATAGAGAGTTAGAAACATCAATGAGAGAATCATTGATCAGCTGCCTCTTGCACACCCCCTACAGGGGATGTGCCCACAACCGAGGTACATGCCCTTGACCGGAATCGAACCTGGAATCTTACAGTCTGCAGGCCGACGCTCTATCCACTGAGTCAAACCGGTTTCAGCTCTCCTGCAGTTCTTTCCCTGGACTACCGTGTCTAGCTACTCATGGAGCCCTTCTAGCCCTTGGATGCTGCTAAGGACTGAATCATGCTCCCACTCCCCACTTCACATGTTGAAGCTCTCAACCCCATTTTGTGTGATGGTGTTTGGCGATGGGGCCTTTGGGAGATCATTACGGTCATCAAGGTAGGGTCCCCAGGCTGAAATCAGTGTCCTTATAAAAAGAGCTTGCTTCCCTCTCTGCCATGTGAAGGTACAGCATAAGATGGCCTTTTGAAAGCCAGGGAGAGCACCCTTCCCAGGAACCAAATCAACCACCTTAACTTGGCACTTCTCAACCTCCACAATTGTGAGAAATAAGAGCCTGTTGATGTCTGTCTTAGCTTATTTTTTTCTTCCTGTCACTTTTTAACCTATTGCAATAAAATGTTATCTTGATTACTGAGATTTTAGTGCCGACTTAAGTTTTGCACCCAAGGCAAGTACCTGACCAGCCATGCCCTCTTCCTGGCCCCGGCTGGAAACCTTATATGGGTCAAGACTCTATAAGGAGCCTGACTTGTTTGGCTCAGTGGATAGAGCGTCGGCCTGCAGACTGAGGGGTCCTGGGTTTGATTCTGGTCAAGGGCATGTACCTTGGTTGCAGGCACATCCCCAGCGGGGGATGTGCAGGAGGCAGCTGGTCAATGTTTCTCTCTCATCGATGTTTCTAACTCTCCATCCTTCTCTCTTCTTCTCTGTAAAAAAAAAATATATATATTCAAAAAGAAAGACTGTATAAGGAGCAAGTGAGGAATCTAAGGCCTCCTTTTGGCTCCGTGAGAGAGTGATTGATCAGTAATGCGGGCTGTGGTTTGCATGGTGTTGGATTGCCCACCCTGCTTTGAACCATCAGACAAGAAGAGTATACCTCAGGGGCCAGGGCAGTTCATAGGGTTACTCATTAGCAGCGCAGCATTGATGGAGGCCTGGGAGTAGGGTTATGCAAAACGGCCAGGAGCGCAGCAGCGCTTGGAACTCTCAGGGCCTTGGGTTCAAGTCTCACTTTTGCCAATTCATTAGCTGTGTGACTGGACCAAGGGATTTGTCACTTGTTAACAGTTCTGAGCAAAATGTCCAAGCAGCTCTCATGGGCTCTGCCTACTTTCCCCTGACACAGTTGAGGTTGGGGGGAATTTTTAATGTTTCAACTGCTCACGTGTTTCCAGGGCCTGTCATGAGTGGACAAAGACTGGGTGAGAGGGTGAGTCAAACTGTTGAGCTTGAAAAGCAATTTGAAAAATTCATGGAGGGGGAGGGGGCATTTGTGTTTCTGAATGGCTTCATGCTTGGCAAAGCCGGAGGTCATGGAACAGGTGGAAAGGGCCGCTAATTCCGTCCCTCTGCCTCATGCTTTCCCAAGCCCGGCGTGACCTCAGAGAGCGTGAGTTTCCAAGCTTTTCCTTGAGACACTGTGCAGTTAGGATTTGTCACACAAGTGCCATCTGTGGCAGCTGATGGCGCCTGGAAACTGTCCCGGAGTCCACCCGAAGATAACGGCTTTCCATGGCCCTTTGCATCTGAACTAGTGACCCCAAGGTGAGACATTCCCGCTCCATTCCTGACGGCCTTGCTCTCCCAGGCCCGCCGATGCAGCCGTGATGCTCAGAGTCATGTGTGGCAGGCTGCATGGGCTCAGGTTGGAAAGCCACTCCAGACCGAAAGCGGGTCCTCCATGCAAATCCCGAGATGCCAGCCTAGCAATGAACAGCTCTGACTTTCCTGAGGGGGCCTGCCTGGAGCTTACTCATTGCCAAACTGTTCAAAATCCCCAAAGAGGGGTGGAGAGGTCCTAGCAAACACCCTCTGTAGTCTATTGTTTATGCCTCTCATTAGCTTAAGTGCAGTCTTTGGCTTTCTTTCCTTTTTGGGGGATAAGAGGCCATACTAATGGGTGCCCTGCAAAGGGTCAGGGGAAGATTCAGGGCATCTGGGAGGCCACATGATGTTTTGACAGCGATGACAAGAATAGCAGTCAACAGGTTGTCCTCCCCATCCAGGGTCTTCTTTGGGTGGGAAAAGGCAGCCATTATGGAGGCCGGCGAGGCTTGGTGTCATTTTGTTAATAAAGGCTTTGTAAGAACCAGGAGAACACCATCTGGTCCTGGGGCTCTGCCAGGTTGAGGAGACTTTAATAGCTTCTTGAGTTTCAGCAGTAAAAATTGGGCTACCCAGGGACCAGAGCATGTGCTCGGGACTGGTGAGGAGTCAGAGCTTACTTAACAAGTGAGGGGGCCTCAGCTAACCCTTGGCGTTGGCACAGGACAGAGATGGACTGCGAGGCCAGAGCAGCTGCTCTAATGATGCAAAAAAGAATAATTTATGGCTGCAGCTTAGCATTCCAGGTGACACCATTGTCTGGGATCCGCGCATCCGCAGCAGGAGGAGACTTGTTATGTAAAAGGCTGTCCAAGAATCCTTTGGGCAAGAGACCTCATTCATAAACTCAATGCCCTAGAAAGGAGCATTTCCGGGGGGGTGGGGTGGGGTGGTGGCGCTTGTATGTTCCTTTTGCAGATCATGGTAATTAGCATAGGTGAAAGGAGAAGGGAATTTCTTTAGTCGATGAAACTTGTAGGCCAAACTGGAACCCGGCGACCTATTTCATGAAGTAAGCTGTCGAAGAGTTGACAGTCACCCTCCAGAGAATTGCTTGTCCCCCCCTAGAGCAAAGGAAAATAATATTTATTCATGGTATTAAAATATTTAAATTAAGTCATCCCCTATCAGTTTCCCGGAAAGAGAGAAACACGTACAGGGACACGGGTTAGAAATACTGCTATAGATTAAGACTATGGAGGCAATTAATATCGAGACAAAGTCAATCTAGCAAGGTAAGAAATGGAAATATTTTTTTATGAAAAGTTTTTAAAAAATGTCCTATTAGCTATTACCCAGGTGGACATATCTCCATGTAATTATGGAGTTTGCTAGCACAAGCAAATTTCTCTCACCTTGGTTTCATCTCTAAGGCATTGGGGTTGGCAGACGTTCTTTTCATGGGGAAGTAATTTAAATAGATGCTGAAGGAGGCAAGGGTCTCCTTTGCAAACTGTTCTGTGCTCTGGGTAAAAAATGTGACTCCCGTGGAGCAAGGAGAATAGTCAGAGAGAAGGAGACAGGCAGGTGTCTAGTAGGTATTAGGTGCATCCTTGTTGTCTGGTATTAAAAACATGGCAAAAGTCACTCAAAGATATTGTCCTATTTGAGCCCCACCACAAGCCACTGAGACTAGAACAACACAGTCATTGAGA
The DNA here is from genome assembly GCA_963924515.1 of Vespertilio murinus. NCBI lineage: Eukaryota > Metazoa > Chordata > Mammalia > Chiroptera > Vespertilionidae > Vespertilio > Vespertilio murinus. Next base: position 12,298,862 of record OZ004704.1, on the reverse strand, counting down.
AGGAGCCCATGGAGGTATGATGACTTGCTCAGGACCTTGCCACATAAAGGGGCTAACACTGGGACTAACTGCTCTTATTTGCAGAGAAGAAGAAGGGTAGGCTTTCTCCCGGGATAATTTTTGTCACCACACTGTGGCGACATGGTGAGTCCATTTTTTTTTCCCTTTGCTTCTGCTCTAGGCTCCAAGCTTTGCTAAAGAAGTTCCATTACCATCTGATGGACCACACCTTGAGTTATGGTTTCTAGTTTTGGTTAGATCTTTGGTGCGTCTTCAAATCTCTTTGCTCTCTCCTAGTTAGCCACCTTTTCCATCCAAAAATGAATGATTCCTCAACTTCTGCAGATTCTGCAGGTAATCTTGCCTCATCTTTCATAAAATAAAAGTGAGAGTCTGTCTGTTCGGGGTTTCCTCATTTTCCTTGCATATCCCTGCTCATTTATTTACCCATGGTAACCCACATGTTCTTCCCTCCTCTTCTATAACACAAAAAGCTTATGAAAGTCAATTTCTGCTATGGTCTGAATGTTTGAGTCTCTCCAAACCCAAATTCATATGTTGAAATTTTAACCTTCACTGTGATGGTATTAGGAGGTAGAGTTTTTTTTTTTTTTTGGGGGGGGTAATTAGATCATGAGGGTGGGGATCTCCTTAGTGGGATTAGTGCCCTTGTAAAGGAGACCCCAGAGAGATTTCCTTGCTCTTTCCACTAAGTGAGGACACAGTTAGAAGATGTTTCTGAATCAGAAAGTGGATCCTCACCAGATAATGAAACTGCTGGTGCCTTGATCTTATACTTCCCTGACTTCAGAACTGTGAGAAATAAATTTCTGTTGTTTACTAGTATAAGCCACCCAGTGTACGGTATTTTATTATAGCAGCCGACAAGACAAAGACAACCTTTTCATTGTACACTCATTTTCACTTATAGACTTCCTAGCTCTTCCTACCCTTTTCACTGTCTTATTCCATTGTTTTCCCCCTTTTTTATCTTCAATTTCTTAGTCATGGAAATGTATACATGATATGAGATTGCTTCCATCTCTTCTCTTGCAAATTAACCTTCTCCAGACATTTCCTTCTATTCCCTCGCAACTGGGGCCCTCACCCCATTTTCTTAGAAACCATAAAAATTTAGCTTTTATCTGAACACTTATTGAAATGACTCTTGCTAATGTTACCAACGACCTAATTTTCAAAACTAATGACCTATTTCAGTCTTCTTCCTTCTTGATTCTTTTAAGCAATTGCCTGTGTTGACAACTCCCATAATGTGAAATACTCTCCTTCCATGGCTCACATTCTTTTCTGTATTCATTCACTCACTCAACAAATATTTACTGAGTCCTACTATGTGCTAGGGGCACTATTCTAGGTTCTGGAGGTGCAGAAGTATATCATATTCTAGTGGCAGAAGCAGGCAATAAATAAAGTTAGAAATGAATATGCAGTATCATGCTGGATAATGATGAGGCCATGATAATGCTCTCTCTTCCAATGCCTTTGGTTCTTCTTCCTGGCTTTTCAATTTGATGATCCTAGGGCGACATGTCTGTTCTCCTCCCTGCTTTTTTATATGACCCTCTAGGAGATCTCATCTGCCCTCAAGGCCTTAATGATCATATTTATAACAATTATAACTATATCTACATTTCCATATCAGACATACTTTCTAAAACTTGGAAGCATTCATCCATTCATTTACTGGACATTTCATTGGAAATGGTCAACTCACATTTACCAAGTCAAAACAGACATCTTTCTATCAACCAAACCTGTTGTGCTTTCTGTGTTCTCTATCCCAATTAGTGTTGGCATCATCCCATCAGTCTCTCTCTCTCTAGAAACTTTATCCTCATCTCCACTGTAATAAGTCACCCAATTTAGTTGATTTTGTGGCTTGAAAGATCCAGAATTTGGGCCTACTTTCCATTTTTGGAGTCATTGCCTCAGTTCAGGTTTATATCATGTTTTTCTCCCCCTTAAATATATTTTTATTGATTCCAGAGAGGAAGGAGAGAGAGAGAGAGAGAGAGGGAGAGAGAGAGAGAGAGAGAGAGAGAGAGAGAAACATCAATGATGAGAGAGAATTATTGATTGGCTGCCTCCTGCATGCCCCCTATTGGAATTCAAGCCTGACCAGGGATGGAACCATGACCTCTTGGTTCATAGGTTGATGCTTAACCATTCAGCCATACCGACCAGGCTATCTTATTTTTTATGGTCTGTTGCTTCTAGCAGGCTTCCCTAATTCCAGAGTTTAAACTCTAACCCACCTCTCAAATTGCTGCCAAAATTATCATCCTAAATTTACCTGATGTTGTCAATTCCTAATTAAAAAAATGTTTTTGCCCTCTTTGTAGCCTGTAGCAGGGCTTAACAACTATAGGATACAACTGATGTGTATGGGGTTTGCGTCAAACATTCAAAAATATGAAATGGAAAACAGAATGAATTTCATGCAGAAAGTGTGAGTGTTGTTTTGTAAATGTTTCTTTCAGTTATAAATACATATGTGTGTGCACCAAGTTGTGATGGAAAACGTATGCCTTATCTGGACAGCACCAGAAAACTTAAAAAAAGTGCTGGCTTCTAGAATGTAATATAAATTCCCTGGCATATAAGTCCCTTCTCATCTATGCCTCAGTCTTCCTCAGCTGGTTCTTATTTTGAGCCCAGCACAAGTAAGAAAAAAATCTCACTGACTCTGAGCAAATCTGGGTCTTTGTCTCTTTCATGCCTTTGGCCACGTTGCTCTCTGTGCTGTCCTCTTCTGCTGCAAACCTCTCCTTGTTTTTCACTTCTCAGCTTTGATAGATACTCTCCCTGGGCAGAACTCTTCATTCGCCTCCTCTGGGAGCAACCCCCGAGCTCCCAGTGGGGCATCGATCTCTTTTGAAGGTGATTTACGTGTTGATATGTCTTGGGCCCCTAGTAGGCCATGTAATGGATGACTGTGAGGCCAATTCAGGTTTATATCTTTGGCACCTAACACAGGATCTGGTACATAAAAGAACTCAGGAATGTAGGAGAACATGCATGCAAATAGGAAGATGCATGTTAGTTTTATGGCATTAAAAATGTGGTTGTGTATGCACACAAAGCTCACTTCTGAGGTCTTTGTTTACTTTTGTATATTTACCACCTTGGCCCAGTGCCCTTGAGACCATGCATTGATCACAGAATGTATAATGCCACTGTGGCAGGTGAGATAGATGGGGATTTGCGATGAAATTCCACGTGCATTTTGTCAGATGCTAGCAGCACTATGACACTGGTCTCTGCCCTTGTGTTGGGTCTCCTGTCACTTACTAAGGCCAATGGCTTATGGTATTGCATCTAATGTCAATGGTGCTCTGTTCCAGAAAGTCCAAGATTATTACATGACCCAAGGCTCTTAAAATAAGGCATTTGCATAGATAGATATGAAAGATACAATTTCATTTTTTAGCCCCTAAATGAATTTGGCTCACAATCACTACAGAAAAGAGGGAGAAAGCATTGTCCTGAGGGAACTTCCTAGTACATGATCCTTATTCCTCAACTACTTATGAGTATTTTGGAATTTCTTTTAGAACAGGAAATGTTTGATGTTTCTCCCTCTCTCCTTTCAGCATGACCAAATACTGTCCCAGGGTGTCTTTTACTGGGAGAACGCCTGGCCCTCGAGCTTGACACAATACTAACTTAGTGACTTTGATGACCTTTGACAAATTATGTCTTGTGAGATTTAGTTTCACTCTGTAGAGTTAGGGATATTCTACTTCCCTTGTAGAGTTGTTTTGAAGATCATTTAGATTTACCTGCTTTGGGAACTGGAATACTCTCCAAATGAAACATTTGGAAGGCAAAGATAAAGAACAGAGAGTAGGACAAGAGAGAGGGAATGGGGCGTGGTGAATGGGAGAGAGCTGGAAACAACAAATGGAAGAAAATGGGACATAAAGTAGGAAGGAAAAGCCTAGGCTGTCTCCTGACGCTCTTGTCATAGGTTCCTTTGCTAGTTTTCCACTAGCATCAGCTAGATACCAGAGAGGTGCTGGGGATGCATGCATGAACCTGTCCTAGACAGCAAGGATTCCAGCCCAGTTTCTTAACCTCCTATTAATTAATCCAGCCCTATTTCTTAACCTAGACTATTGACATTTGGGGCTTATATTTCTTTGTTGTGGGGATACTTTCCTGTGTGTTCCTTAGTTTTATCCACTAGATTCCAGTAACCCCATCTCCACTCCTTCAGATGACAATCCAAGATGTCTCCGGACATTGACCAGTGAGTGATTCCCAGAGCTAAAATCACACCCATTGAGAGCCACTGCCCTAGTCAGGTATTCGCCCATCTGCCAATGGCCTCTTTAGCTGTGAGGCAGCTCTTATGGTGTTGGGTAGATCGCCACTGGCATTGTAGACCCTGGGCTCTGTACCTGAAAGACTAGGTGGCTAAAGCTTTGAAGCAAAGTTGACTTTTAGCTTCTCCAGGAGAGACCCTGCCAACAATCAGTTAAGTGAAATGGCTTTTCAGATAGGCAGGGAGAGAATGAGAAAGCTAGTCAGTAGTAAGAAAACTAGGAACAAAAAAAGGCCCTATGTTGATTTTGTGAGCTATTCACAGCTTTAGACTGCGTACTTGTGGTCAAGGGTTGAGAACCTGGGTTCAACTGTGACCCCAAGGAGCCAGGACAGATGTGTGTGTGGATGAACTATCTACTGGAGTAGAAGAAGAAGAGAATAGAAGCTGGTGTCAATGTGTTCCTGCTTTTGTGTTTCAAACAACTGGAAACAATATTTTTGCTATGACTGGGTTTAGTTCATGTTTTTGAGGAAATGTCCAATTTTCTGCATTCTATCCACTATGGCTTTGCCAAGAAATAACCAGTGGACATCTTCAGAAGGCTGGTAATTCTTTTTTTAAAAAAAATAGATTTCTTTATTAATTTTAGTGAAGAAGGGAGAAGGAGAGAGAGAGAGAGAGAAACATCAGTAATGAGAGAGAATCCTTGGTCAGCCGCCTCCTGCATGCCCCCTACTGGGGACTGAGCAATCCAGACATGTGCCCTTGACTGGAATCGAACCTGGGACCCTTCAGTCTGCAGGCTGATGCTCTATCCACTGAACCAAGCTGGCTAGGGCAAGCTGGTAATTCTTGATACGGTGGTGGGACTCTTTGCTCAAGTCTTGGAGCAGAACATGTGAGAAGACCTTAGATCTAGCTTCTCCCAGACTATGCAGTCTTCCAGCTTGGCCAGAGACACATTTACAAGGATTATTTCATGTAAAAAAATTTAGTTGAGCAGAACGTTTACAAAGAAGAGAACAGATGCAACATTCCCTGTACATTTGAAAAAAATATTTAAAAAATGTGCAAAATCCCCTCTTTTGCACGAGGCAGGAAAGACATAGAACTAGATCTATGATGAAGGCATTTAAACATTGCGAAAATGTACTTTCTTGCAAGAACCCAGGTTTGCCCAACAAAGCCGTTCATTCTCAGTGTCACTACGGTGTCCCCTGCCCAACAGGTCACGTGGCTCACCTGCACCTCACTGTTTTGACTGCGAAGGGGGAATATTGTTATCAATTCCCTTTTGTAGATATGACGAATGTATTAACTAAGATCTTTGCAGCGTTCCTGAGAGCTGGGGCCTCAAAAGGTCAAAAGATTCTTCCGGAGTCTTCAAGGTATAAGAGCAGCGCAGGGACCTGCCTTCCATCTGTGGTTTCGGTGGCATGGGTCTGGGTATTTGTCTCTGCAGTACGACACGATTACCCTAAAGTACATATTTTCCAGGTGATTCTAAGGTTCCTGGTGTGAGAATGCTGGCGAGGGAGAGATCCTGCCAGTGAGGGGGCCCGGAGCAGTTGGAGCCTTTACAGCGAGATTGTATTGCTTATTTCTAAGCCCCACATCTGCGATGAGCACTGGCCCATACTTAAACCATAATGTATGGGTTTAAGGTCGCTGCCGGTTATTATCTGACCGGTAATGACCACAGAAGTGTACATTATGGCTACTAAGAGTCATTTTTGTACTATTTTCAGTTTTCCTTTCTATTGAGTGGTGCGGACACCCCCAGAGCTTTAGAGTTGGATTATAGCGGCTGAAACTCTCAGTAATTCCACCGGGACTTGGGGGAGAGGCTGGTACATAAGCTGCTGTTTTTGTCTTGATGCCGTCCAGGGACTTGAAGTTTATTTGAAATGTTCCTTTTATTTGGAAACGGCACTTGGGACTTCCCACCCTCCTGGGCCATATTTTCTCCCTTTTAAATGAGGGATTGACGTTGGAGGAGGAGTTGGCTCCCTCCCTCCCTCCCTCCCTCTTTCTTTCTCTTTCTTTTTCTTTCTTTCTTTCTTTCTTTCTTTCTTTCTTTCTTTCTTTCTTTCTTTCTTTCTTTCTTTCTTTCTCTCTCTCTCTCTCTCTCTCTCTCTCTCTCTCTCTCTCTCTCTTTCCCTTCCTTCCTTCCTTCCTTCCTTCCTTCCTTCCTTCCTTCCTTCCTTCCTTCCTCTCTCTCTCTCTCTCTCTCTCTCTCTCTCTCTCTCTCTCTTTCTTTCTATTTCTGTTGTTTTCTTTGTTAATCCTCACCCAAGGATATTTTCCCATTGATTTAAAAATATATATATTTTATTGATATTTTTACAGAGAGGAGGGGAGAGAGATAGAGAGCTAGAAACATCAATGAGAGTGAAACATCGACCAGCTGCCTCTTGCACACCCCCTACCGGGGATGTGCCCGCAACCAATGTACATGCCCTTGACCGGAATGGAACCTGGGACCTTTCAGTCCGCAGACCGACGCTCTACCACTGAGCCAAACCGGTTTCGGTTCCATTGATTTTTTTTAGTGAGAGTGGGAGGTAGAGGGAGAGACAGAGAGAAACACCGATGTGAGAGAGACACATCGATCGGTTGCCTCTTGCAGGTGCGCCCATCAGGACCCAGGCCTGGGAGGAGCATGCAACCAAGGTAGGAGCCCTTGACCAGAGTGGAACCCGGGCACTTTGGTCCACAGGCCCACGCTCTATCCACTGAGCCAAACCAGCTCGGGCAGATTCGTTTATTTTCTTGCCCGGTAGGAGTATTCAGCTGCCGTGTCTCAGGAATAATCACATGCCCGCATTGTGTATTCCGGAATGGGAGAGCATCCGTCAGCGGCGTCACCTGTCTCTGAGAAGGAATAAGAACGGGGCCCAACGTGGGCTGAGTGTGTTTCCCAAGACTTGTCATTTTCAGTCACATTGATGACTGTTTACGGTACCGATCTGACCGGGAAAGCAGTAGTGCTGGAGTTCCAACCAGTGAGATCTCTATTTTCCCGAGGCATAAGCATTCCTTCTCTGGCAATTCTTACTGTTGGAGAAAACGCCGGAGAGGTTTGCTGCGTGTACAAGCTCGTTAGGTGGTGTTTGGCTTCAGTCGGCTCTCATTTTCTGTGGAGGGTCACGCGGTTATTGGGAGAGGAAGACAAGGGGAAGGCATCAGGAATGTGGCACCCTGACAGTTTGATCCCAGTTGCGGATTGTCGCCCCGAAAGCACACACATGATCGGAAAGATTTTATTCGGCCCAGCAGCTGGCTACGGAGGTCTTAATAACGGAACCTCATTCTGACAGCTTTGGCCCTTGGACAGCGGGCTTGATTTTATTTGCCGCTGCGATTTATTATTGTGAACTTCTTTTACATATGTATGCATGCGAGGCAGCAATCTCAACTGTATCTCTCTCCCCTCCCTACTCCCCTCCCCCCTCCACCGCTGTATGGCCTTATGAAGGGATAGATTAACACGTTTTAATGGGAAATTTTATGTAGGAATAAGAAACAGCAAACAAACATTAATTATTATACTTGTCCAAAGTAGAGAAGAATCTCCACCGTATATCTTTGTCTATTTATGTAACTGTCTAATGGTGGATAAATTATTCCCTGGTTGCTGCTGCAGTAAATTAAAAAAAATAATAATCCAAGCTAGAGAGGCAGTTTTATAAATCTCCGGCTCTACAGAAATATTTCAGGCCATGATGAAGTTCCTCCAAGACTTTGTTATTATGTCACGTACAAACCTTTGGTAATGGGTGTCATTGTGGTGCCGTTATTGGGAAAATAATGATGGCCGGCGATATTATAAAGTGCCCTTTACCGTATTTACCCTCCTCGTTTTTTCCTCCGATAAACAACAGTCAGATGGGTGGAAAGTTACGCTCGCTGCGATTCTTTGTCTAACTAGAGCGTTTTTTGAGTGTTTGGAAGATGACAGAACGATCTCTTTTATGCTCTTCAAGACATAATCCCGAGAAGGTTTAAATCAATGTGTTAATTGGTAAGTGATACTGTAATTATATGCATAATCAGGGACATTTTGCATCCAGATTATTTACTGGCTCTCAGGAAATTAATCTGCGGAGGTCATGGATTAGATTGCTTGTTTATTAAGTGGAACCCCTGCAGTTACAGCGTGCCGGCTGGCTCTGCCCTCCACGCGGGTCCTTCAGGATGCTCCCAGCAGGTGTCCACGGCACAGAGCTCCAGTGCTGATCGATCCAGAGATCCAGATTCAAACAGTTCATTAATCTAAGCACACATTATATAGATTTTCCAATGTAATTTTGAAAGGGTTGAAAAACTATATTGAATGATGAGAGATGATACCCAAATTATGCTTTTTTACGGCACACCTCCCCTGGGATCGTGGCATTCTGACGGGGAGGTACTGGCACATGGGACATGGTTCCCTCTGGGTTGAACATTTCTCTCGCTTCCCTATTACTAGGTGGGCACGCTAACAGCTTGCCCGGCATTGCTCTCTTATAGTCCCCCCCCCACTTTCCTATTTGGCATAATCAGGGAGGCTCTCCCCAAGATGTAAAAACATAAAAATAAAAATAAAAATCAGCTATAGAGGTATGAAGGCTGCAAAAAAATAATATAGTGAACAAATCCTATTTTTTTAAAAGAATGTTTTTATCTTCCTCATGAATACAATGCAATTTTCCACTTCTCCTCAAGGTCTTTACTTTTTATACAGGTACCAGATAGTTTCACATAATATTTTATTCTGTTCTGAAATGAATGGAGTGTCTCTGAGATCTGGAAAGAGGGCTAACAATGATCACCGCATGCATTTTATTCCCCCCACCCCATCACTGCTGCCCTTCTGGCCATCTCTAGTTGAGCCAGGGTAACGTAGCACCCAATCAGGCTTGACTTGTAGGCAGAGCTGGGTAGTGTTGGATTCTTCCTTGGCACGTGGCGCAGGTTGCCAGTTCCTTTAATTTGGGATAACGCCTGTATAGCCTCTGCTAGAATTGAGGCTGGGAGAAGTAATTCCTTCTTATTCATACTAATATGCAGATGACTGATATTGGCTGATTTCCTAAGAGAAGAAGGAAAGGCAGGTGAGAAGAACTCAACAGGAAGAGAAAGGCCCCCTCCCAGCATGACTCAGGATGCATCTTGCCTTGATCGTCATAACTTGTCCAACATACAGGATTCTAAACAGAACGTTTCTTCAGTCAGCACGGAAAACAGTTACTTAGTTTTGCTTTATTCTGCTAGTTTCATAGAAACGTGTGGTCATATTCTCCTTGGATCTCCTTTGGAACAACTTTTGGGGTCTTATAATTTCTTTTAGCCAAGCCATAACAAGACACATCCCGTGGTGGGCACTGGAAAAAGCAAGCCAAACAAAGACCTCGATTTAGAGGCAACTCGGTCACTGATTCGTCACCAGATACAGGAGTAAGGCAAGTTTGAGAGGCCTGGATTTTCAAAAGCAACCAGAATCTGTAGACATCCAGAAGGAGGGACAATGAATTTTGCCTGGGCCAGGGTGGGAAGGTTGATGAGGGAGGTGACATTGAGCTGGAATTCATGTACCTGGTAGTTTCCAAGGTGGAGGGACTTTTCAGAAACATTCAATATCTGTAAGAGCACTATAGGGGCTTTATTTTAGTTTTATCTTGAATCTGAGGTGCCCATGTCTTCTTCTCTTAGCGCATTGGCTTGAGATGCTTCAGTACTGCTGACCTGTTGAATTAGGATGCATCATGCTTCAGGATGCTTAACTAGCGGATGCAATTGTGCTTACTCAGACATTTGCAGCTGATTAAAGCTTTATTTCCAGAGCCTACCCATTGTTTCAGAAGTAATTTGTGCATGATTATGGAAGGTACTGTATTACCTATTTATGCTAACTTGAACATATTCTGTACTAAAATATTGAGTTATTGAATTATTAAAAAGGGTTAGCCTTATATGGCCACATTTCTCTATTCAGTGTTTCCCAAACTTTTGACATATGTGTACCCCTTCGTAATGCTGAGTACCCCTTGTAAAAAAAAATGGATGTATTTTAATAACAATCAAAATATATTTATTTATTTATTTTTTTGGTACATACACAAAATAATAATAAATGAAAAATAAAATTATTCATAATAAAATATAAATAAAAGTTATATTATAAATAACATTTATTTGCGCACTGGACCATCTCACATCTCATGAGGCTGTCTTGACTTGACTCATGAGAACGTAGAATTAGGCGCAGCTAAGCACGGTGCAGTGCATATCTCCACCAAACTCCAGTGCAACTCGCACCCCCGCCAAACTCTTCCTGTACCCCTGGGGGTACACATACCATACTTTGGGAAACACTGCTCTATATGAGCAGATGGCTTTAAAAAAAAATCCTCACCTGAGGATAGGTTTTTATTGATTTTTGAGAGAGAGGAAGGAAGAGAGAGAAAGAGAGAGAGAGGAGACAGATGTGAGACATCAATTGTTTGCCTCATATGTGCCCTGACGAAGAATTAAATCCATGACCTTTTGGTGTACGGGACGATGCTCTATGAGTTGGGCTGCCAGGCCAGGACTTTCTTTGCATGCTTAAGGAGAACACGATAAGAGGCGTGCTGGTGTATTTCACGTTCCAGTTCCTAGAGCAGGGCGGAGGTGGCTCGGAGTTAATAAGGGAAGGCTTACTGGAAGCAGCAGATCTAACTCCAAACCTTAAGCACGGGAATGAGGGACGGAAAGCCCGGCAGAGGCAGGCATGGGAAGGAGGTTAATGAAAAGAATCTGAACGGGGGAATGGAGGGCTTGTCGGCTTCAGGCCTTATTGTGCCATACATTTGCTGTGTCCAAAAATATCTCTGTCATGGGACTTTCAGAGTTCTATCTTTCCTTTAGACTTTTTGGATGAGTGACACTTTAGGTCATGGGTCAGCAAGATTTTGTAGAGGGTCAGAGAGTAGATATTTCGGGCTCTGTGAGCCAGATGGTCTTTTTTCGCAGCTACCCAGTCCTGCTGTTGTTTCATGGAAGCAGCCATAGGCAATACATACATGAATGGTTGTGGCCACGTTCCAATAAAACTTTATTTATAAACACAGTGGGCCAGATTTTGCCCCGCTTTAGGTCACTGTTTCCTGAACTTCAGTCCTTTTGTACCATTGTCATGTTATTGCTCAATCTGAGCAGCATTATCGTTTACTTAATTTTCTCTCTTACATTGACTCACTTTTATTTTTTTATAATAAAGGCAGTTTTATTTTAAAAGGAATTCTACATCACGGCCATAAACAGAAAAGCAGCATTATGTGTTATTAGTAAGGGGCCACCCAAAAACAAATACAATGAAAGCAAAATACAATCGTGTGCTGCTCATTGTGCGAACACTGTGTTTGGGGAACCATTGACTGAGGCTAGTATCAGTAACCAACAAGATGGCTGCAAACGAGTTTCTTAGAGTGGACGACTGTTCAGCTAGATGTTTTGAAAGAATGACGTGTGGATTCCTCTCCTTCATCGAGGAGGAACTGACGGGAGGGACTGGGGTGGGGTGGGGGTGGGGACTGTGGCATGGAAGACTGGTTCATTCTGGGACACCCAAGAGGGCCCTGGGCTGGGTTGGTTGGATACAATACATAACACTCATTAAATTTTAATTTCAGGTAAATAGCAAATAATTATTTTAGTATGAGGATACTCCATGCACTATTTGGGACATACTCGTGCTAAAAATTTATTTGAAGATAAATTTAACTGGGTGTCCTCCCCTTTTCTTCTTGGCTAAATTTGCCCAAGGGCAAGGGGTCAGTGCAAGGACACATGGGTTCGGAAAGGGTGGCAGAAAAGCAGCAACTCAGCCTCCTTAAAATGGGGGCTACGGTAGATCCGAACAGGGGACAGGAGAGAGCTGCCCAGACCAGGGAGGGATGGGTCAGAAACGAAGGCAAGTTCTTGCGACTTGGGGTCCCAGCCGGGAGTGTCTGGACACAATCTAGTTCGGCCCTAGATACCCCTGGAGGGTCAGTGCTACAGAGGGGCACTGACCATCAGTGTGAAGTGACAGGAAGAATCTTTTGGAGACCTTTGCCGGTAGCCTATTTCTGCAGCTACAGCATGCTCTGGAAACACAATCACAGGGGAATTTAGAACTGTTCTCGGATTGTCAGTTTTTTCATCTAAAAATGTTAATGTACATTTAAACTTTTAATTAAAAAAAGCATATCCCATCACCAACTATTCTAATATGGAATTTTTAGCGGCGGCGCACACATTCTGGGCCGAGCTCTGCCAGGCTATTAGCCGGGATAATTTGGGTTTAAAAATGAGCTGAATTAGGTTGCATACCCCCAGGTTAAGTCCCAAACAAATTGCATTATTTAAACCGCCATCCCGGCCGTGCGCGGGCGAGCGTTGGGTGGTTCTGTGCAGGATGAAGGCGCGGTTCAGCTGGGCGTCGGGGATGGCAGCAGGCGAGACAGCAGTGGGCAGGGAGGGATTTGTGGGGACGAGAAAGGGCGGGTCTCCACACAGAGCTGCAGAGCCCGCTTTTCCTCTTCCTGTTTGCATTGCAATCACCTTATGTACATACTTGCAGGCCGTGAGGACTTTGAAGGCCCCGCACAGGTGGCCTGGATGCAGACTCCATATTTGTGCACTTTTGTGAGTTTGCATGAGGATGCATTTGGACATGAAAACCTAATGCTGACAGGGATTTTTCTAGTCTCTTGCCTCTTCCCAGGGATTCGGATGTGGTTATCATCAAGAACTCGTCTGAATAGGATAGCACCCCGGCGATCCCTAATTCTAGCCGTCACGTGCCGCAGCCATTTCTGTTTCTCTTTGGAAATCATGAGCCCCTAGAGTCAGGGGACAGGAGTTGCTTTTCCAGACCGTGGAGTGCGCGCCTGGCTCACCTGGCCACCAGGTGGCGCTGCAGCCATAAGGAAGTGTGGTCACAGTTACATTGTTTGGCTGTGGCATTAAGGAGGTTCTCCAAGGCTGGAATTGGGAGAGGGACAGCCTTTGTGTCTCTGGCTTCTCTGTATGGCAGGGTTATTTGGATTTGGCTGCATATTTTGTGTAGCTAGGAGGCTGCTGGAATGGGAGAGGATTATTGGACTAATTGTTTGATGTGATGTTTCTTGCATTGTGTTGCAAAGCACACACACACACACACACACACACACACACACACACTCAGATTTGCTAGGGATTGGTGTTAGTTGGGGAGTGGGAAGTGAAGGGAAATCTCACACTTCCATAGTTTCTGAGCCAGGTGGTCTGTTCCAACTGAGCAACAGATATTGTCCTGGCCTGTAGCCCCTGGGCCAGAAGAATGTCCTTTTCTCTGACGTGTATCTGCTGGAGGGGCCGTGGGATGTGTTCCCTTAGAGACGCCAAGCTTCTGGATGATGGTAAGTCTCATAGTATCTCTCATTGCCGCAGACTCCTCCTTTAGCTGTTTTCTCTTGGTCTGTAACTAAGAAAAAAATATCATTGTCCCAAAGAATATTTTTTGCTTTTTTCCTTTTTGAACAGAAGCCAAGTGTTTTAAAACTAGATGCCCACTGCCTCCCCAAAGAAGAAAAGGAAGGAAGGGAGCATCTGGTAGGAGTGTCAAGGAGTGAAAACGAACCACCAGCAACCCGAGTTGCTCTCTGAATGCAGGAATTCTCCCAAAGAGTCAGCAAAAACGTTTCCTAAACAGTGAAAGGAAGGGGTATTGATCAAAATGGAAGCGTGCCTGGCGAAATAAAAATTGCTATCAAATGATTTAAAGACAGATTTGCTGAGGGGATAGTGATAATTAAATCAGTAATCAATGGGATGTATAATAAAAATGGTAATAGCTCTTGAGGTCCTACTATCTGCCAGGTCCTGGGCCAGACACTTTTGCATAATGGCTTAACTTTACAATTTTTTTTTAAAATGGGTGTTATCACCCTATTGTGCACATACAGAAATGGTGATTTAGTTAAGTCAAGTTCCTGGTTTGGGTTCTTAGACCTTTAAGAGCTCCAGTTTAGAATGAAGCCCCTTATGTTCCAGCACTGGGTCTTGGTGTTTAGGAAATGGCTCCATCAGGGACTATAGGGGCAGAGATAATGTCTGTGTCACTTCTTGCATCACCAGGACCCTCCACAGGGACTGGCTCATAGAAGGACTTGGTATGCATTTGTTCTACCCATAGATAAACACCAGAAGACTGACAGTGTTCATGGTGTTTAATTAGGCAGTTAGTTATCCCCAATGTTTAGAATGTAGCCATGGCATTGCATTTGGGTGGTCCTTTCCAGGTTAGAGGGGAACATTCTTTATTTCATTCAACCAACCTCAGACCGAGTTTTCTAGGGTGGGGAGTGTCAACATAGTGCGCAGAAGGAAGGAGCTGGAGCTCTGTGCTTAAGGAAGCTTCTGGAGTTCAGGTTCTCTGACTGGCGAGCATAGGGCCCGTTGTCCATGGATGGCCACATCCATTTTTGTAAACTAACATATGTATAAAGAATAACATCCCTGTTATTTTTGTTATACTAGAGGCCCGGTGCACAAAATTCATGCGTGAGGGTGTGTGTGTCCTATCAGTCTAGCCTCTCCAATCTGGGACCCCTCGGGGGATATCCAACTGTCCAGGATTGGGCCTAAACCAGCAGTCGGACATCCCTCTCACAATCTGGGACCACTGGCTCCTAACTGCTCACATGCCTGCCTGTCTGGTCGCCTCTAACTGCCTCTCCGGTGGCCTGTTCACTCCCAACTGCCCCCCTCCCCAGCCTGGTTGTCCCCAACTGCCCCCCTAACCCCCCAGCACTGGCCTGGTCACCCCTTACTGCCCTCCTTGCTGGCCTGGTCGCCCCTCACTGCCCCCCTCTGCTGGCCTGATTATCCCTCTGCCAGCCTGGTTGCCCCACGCAGCCTGCTGCTCAGTCATTTGGTTGCCCATCACTAATCCTCCTGCTGATCTGGTCGCCCCACGCAGTCTGTTTGGCTGTCTGTTCAGTTGCGATGGTCACTTAGGCTTTTATATATATAGGTGATAAGCATTCCTACAGAAAACCCAGACTACCGTAGGTAGTATGAGGGAAGTGGGTAGGGTTATCCATACTGAGAACATTTTACTTTTAAGTTAGGTTTTTTGAAACTCTTACCTATAATAAATATTTATTCTCAAAACTTAGAAGATATACTAAAAAGAATGAAATATGATGAAAATCACCCATTATGTCCTCTACTTTAGAGAGAAACATTTTATAACCTCTATTCTTATTTTCTATGCATATATATGTTTTTTAAAATGAGATCATGTTCTTATAGTTTGCTTTTGAAATTTAGTATATGGCACACATTTTTTAATGTGTCGACGAGTTATTTCTACATCATAACTTTTTAGAAAATCCTTACCAAGGATTTTTAAAATTGATTTTAGAGAGAGAGAGGAAGGGAAAGAGAGAGAAGCATCGATCATTTGCCTCCCATACTTTCCCTGAGAGGGGATGAAACCCCCAACCTTTTGGTGGATGGGATGATGCTCCAACCAACTGAGCCACCCAGCCAGGGCTCTGCATCAATAACTTTTAAATGGCTACAAAGTGATCTGCTCTCTGAACATACTATAATTTATTTAACCAATCCTTTATTGTTAGACATTTGGGTTGTTTCCCATTTTTTACTGTAATAAAGCAATACTACAATGAACATCCTTGAATATATATCTTTGTATAATTAATCCTGACCCATCATTTTATAGATGAAACTACAGAGACCTAGAGAGGTTATGAAATTTATCTGACAGAACTTGGACGAGACTCCGGGGCTCTTAGTTCTTTTCCTGTTACATCAGTGGA
This sequence comes from Vespertilio murinus, assembly GCA_963924515.1. Taxonomy (NCBI): domain Eukaryota; kingdom Metazoa; phylum Chordata; class Mammalia; order Chiroptera; family Vespertilionidae; genus Vespertilio; species Vespertilio murinus. Next base: position 12,282,734 of record OZ004704.1, on the reverse strand, counting down.
GGCCACTGATGGTATCTGGGGCTGTGGCTGTGCCCTTCCATGGAGAGGGAGGGAATCCTGGCCTGGGCTGGGCGCCATTCAGCAACAGAGCTAAGCTATTCCTAGCAAAGAAAAGCACATTTAAAAAAAGAGACAGATATAGTTATTTTATGCTTTAACAGTATTAGCACAATTGTTTCTTTAAACCCTTTCTTCTCTCTTCTCTTTCTTCTATAACATTATATTCCCTTAGTTTCTCTACAACTTCTCTGATCTTCCTTCCTCCCTTCCCTCCTTTCCTTCCTTCTTCCCTACCTCCCTTCTTCTCTCCCTCTCTCCTTCCCTCCCTCCTTCCCTCTTCCTATCTGCCAATTGCCCACATTACTTGAGTTTATATCCTCAAATTTCTCTTCTCTCTACTCTTTCTCTATTTTATGGCTTCACCTATCACTTCCAGATAGATGGCTGCCAAATGCAGACCTTCACTTCAGATGCCTCCCCTATAGGCCAGATCTATGCATCCTAGGCTTGCTCGCATCTCGCATTCCTGGAACCAGCACTTCCGACAGCCACTCATTTCCTCTGGAGCCCTCTTACTCCCCCCTTGTCTGCAGTCTAATCTTCCATGTCTTGCCAAGTCTAGTCACTTCTCTGTTCCTGGCACTCAGCCTTCCTCTGCATTCCCACTACCTTTGCCCGAGTTCCGACACATGTTACCTCTCGCCTGGACTATTGCAGTGGCTTCCTCTGTGGTCCCACTGCCCTTCTTCTCTCCCTGGCTGGTTCATCATGGCCATGCTTGGCAAAAGCATCTTTGAGGTCACTGCTTTGGTCCACACTGTCTACTGAACAGATTCCAAAGCTGGCCTCCCAGACTCTATGTCATTTGACCCAGAAGTACTTCCATAGCTACATCTACCCTCGTCCTTTAGTGTAGACACTGTGCTTTAGTCAAACCGGACCCCCCCTTCCCCAATGTTTTCTTAACTGGCTTTGAGCCTTGATTAGGCCACTTCCTCGGCCTGAAGGGCCTGTCACCTCAGACTTTGGAGATCTTAAAACATGGACGCCACCTCTTCCAAGAAGCCTTTCCTGGTTTCTTAAGCCAGAGGTGATCTTTTTCTTCTTTAGTTAACCATCACCCTTTGCTGGCAGTTCTACACGTCCACTATAGCTATTTGTGTACATGTTACATTCCACTCAGATGTTAAACTCTTTGTGCAGACCCTTTCTCAAACCCACTTCCCTTAACAAAGTGTCTCCCCATACAAGGTTCTCAGAAAATATTTGTTGAGTAAATAAATTAAAATAATTTTGGATTTAAGAAATTTTACATAAATTTATCAGAAACACAACTGTAGTATAAAGGAAATTTTAAGGGCTCACTGTTCTTAAAGAAGAAGAAGAAAAAAACACCAAACTTCATATGTATTCATAATAGCTACTACTTATCAAATCTCCTTGCTCAATGATCTGGCAACACAAATGAATGGAGTTCAGAAATAGCTGGTCAGAAGGTCAGGAGAGTGTTCTGGAAAGATCTACTTTTGTAAGAACTGACTTTCTGTCCTTAAAATATCCTCTGCCCCATTACCACTAGCAGAAAGGTCATAGGAATGGAGTCAGAACACTTGGCTTTTGTTACTTATAAACTGTGTACCTCTGGGCAACTTTTCTCATTTGTAACATACTGATGCCTATTATATTACTCAAGTATTGCATTTGGCTGTTGGGAACAGACACTTGATATGGCGGCTTGAAAAGAAGAAAGATTTTTATATACATATTTGCCTTCAAAACTAAGTCTATAGATAGGCCTATCAATGACACAGCCCTACTCTGCTTTCCCTCTCGGTGTGTGGTTTTTCATCTTCAAAGGTAGCCAGCCTCTCAGACCAACATGGCTGCTTGCGTTCCAGCCGTCATGTCAGCATTCCAAGCAAGAAGGAGGAAGGGCCCAAGGTCACCGCCTCCTCGCTGAGCAAGCTCCCTTTAAACAGTTTAAGAGAATTTACCCAGAAGTCCACTCAATAACTGTGGCTTAGAGCTGACGCTGTGCTTCTCAGCTCCAAGTACATGTTTGAAACACCCTTTGAAAAGTACTTACAGCCCAACTGGTTGGCTCAGTAGTTGAACCAGGAGGTCAAGGTCGGATTCCTGGTCAGTGTACATGCCTGGGTTACGGGCTCATCCCTAGTAGGGAGTGTGCAGGAGGCAGCCGATCAATGATTCTCTTTCATCATCGATGTTTCTCTCTCTCTCTCTCTCTCTCTCTCTCTCTCTCTCTCTCTCTCTCCTCCCCTCTCCCTTCCTCTATGAAATCAATAAAAATATATAAAAAGTACCTATACTTAGGCCTCACAACAAGTGAGTTAAATCAGAATCTCTGTGGTTGGGGCCAGGATTGAATCTTTTTAAATGATCCCAGGTGATTGAATAGTGAAGCTGAGGTTGAGAACCCCTGAGCTGGGGTGTCCATATAACTGATCATCTAAATGGGGACCTTTGAGAGTGAAAGAGGGACAATGGGCTTCAGCTGGGCTGGTCTTGGGCAAACTCACAGGGACAGGGATCCAAACTGTAATTCATCTCTCCCCCCATCTGTAAGGCAGCAAAGCACTTAGTTTTCTTCCGCTCTGGAGTGAGAAGAAAGAAGGGGAGAAAATACATTGGTTAGGCATTCAGGGTTTCCTTCCATTCCCACCAAGCGTTGGGCAGGATGAAAGGAGAGGTATGGGCATGAAAGCACTTGGTAAGCAGCAATGTATCAAAGATGTGTTTGTAAGTATGACGATCACAGTGTAGTACAGTAGGCACACGCGAGGGCCGAGGAACACGGTTTAGATTCACTCAGCACATGCTGGGTGACTTAAGTGCCTTGAGGTCGTTTTCGTACCCAATGCTCACGGGGGAGATGGTGACTTATGGTGGTTTTGATGGTGGAGTGTGAACTTTGGAGGCTGGTAAAAGCACCCTGGGTTCGAATCCAGCGCCTTCCCAGTCTTGACTGTTGACTGCTCAAGGTCACTTCAAAGTCTCCATGGCGGTACTCTCAGCTCAAAGGGTGGTTACAACGGTTCAAGAAGGCCACATAGGGGAAGGATTAAATTGGGGCCTAGCTTGTCGAAAATGTTCAGTAATTAGCCACTAATATTCATAAGGTTACTGTGGGGGATGCGACCCTTCTCCCCTCTACCCTCCCCCAAAAGTTCATCTTTCCTGTCTCTCTATGGTCTACAGACTCAGGGTTCCAGGCTCTCACTGGCAGTGTGCTCTCAGCTCTCTCCCTCCCCTGGGCCGGAGTAGAGCAGCAGCCAGGAGGAATTACAGGTGCACCAGGTCTTCCCATTCCTCATAGCCCCCTGTCCTCCCTACCCCCCAGCAAGAGTCCGGGTTGAAATACTAGTGGGGAAGGCAGGAGAAGCTAATAGCCAGAATCGCCTCCATTCACTGGACCCACACGTGGGGAGACTGGCGCATTTGAAATAACCTTTGCCTGTGGCGGTTTTGTCTCCAGCAAGCCTTCCTCCTGGCCATCGTGTTCACGGGTAATCTCCCTTTCCATCCACTCAGTTGCTAACTTGTAAACTCTCTTCCCTGGGGCTTGCTCCTCTAATCTCGCCTTCTCCGTGTTTTGCTGTAGTCTTGTCTTCCTTTATTCATTCTGCATCGCTTTTATCTCCTTACCTTTCCGCCTGCTGAGTGTAAACAAACCTTAAGGCAAAAAAAAAAAAAAAAAAAAAAATGCAGCCGGGCAGGATGTTGTTGCCTCGCTCCCTGGAAGGGGAAAGCAGCCTACATCTTGGAGGCTGCGCACTTTGCTGTTGGCAGTCAGAACCCAATCCTTTCTTTCAGCTGGAGCGTGGCCACCTGCCCAGGCTACTGTCTGGGGAGAGGAAGAAGGGGAGCTCCGTGGGGAGGGGAGCGCACAAGGAACCTGCTTGGGAACCAGTGTTCCAGTGTGTTGATGGAAGACCATGCCAAGCCTAAGACTGTCTTCCAGGAGAGGATACTTCCTTCTAACGGGGCGGGTTCTTCCCCGCAGGGCTGAGCGCACGTGTGTGGGGAAAGGACCAAATGGGAAAGATTGTAGGCTTTGCGGTGTTGGTTCTCTCTTGAGCAATCCCTCAGCTCTGCGGGCGCAGTGGATAAACAAGGAGTGTGGCTGCGTACCAATAAAACTTTATTGATATGGACACAAACGTTTGAATGCCACATTTCAGTTGCCAAAGAGAGAGCATCGGTGATGCTACAAGCAGAACGTTTTAAACCCTGGACTTTGGGCGCAATGAGGTGTCCACGCAGGTTCATCAGAAGTAACAAACAAAGGGCAGGGTGGTGGGGAGGACTGTATGGGAGATGGGAGGAGGGGGTGGGAGGACTCTATACTTTCTGCTCCATTTTTCTGTGAACCTTGAACAGCTCTAGAAAAAGAAAGTCTGTTTGAAAAGCAGGGCTAATGGTATCTGCTCAGCCTAACTCATTGCGGTCCAGCAGATGCTACGAGTTAGCTGGGAAGCACCCAGTAAACAGGAAGTGAGCTACTGAGAAGGAGCAGGCTCCCTTCTTCCTTCTGCGATGTTCAGAGGAACAGGAGTCTGGAGGGAAGTCTTTCAGGAAAATGTCTCCAGGTACCTTTAGAAGGTTTGTTATGTAAAGCAACAGTCAGAGGATGCAAAACCCTGATTAGGTTGCTTAACCTGTCATTTCCCAAACACACGTGACTTCCAAAGACCACTAATACCTCTCAGGTCAGGCGACCTGGGGGTTCTACGTGTTTCAATTTGTGCCATCGAAAAGATAAACACACGGGAAATTCATTATCACAACCTTCCCAGCTAGTAGACAAAAGCAAGGACTTATTTTATTTACTTATTTTTTTAGAGATACGTTTTTAATGATTTTAGAGAAAGAGGAAGGGCTAGGGAGAGAGAAACATAGGCCATCTGCCTCCTGCATATCCCCTACTGGGGATGGAGCCTGCAACCTAGGTTGGTGCAAACCATCAACTTCTTTTTTTTTTTTTTTTTTTTTTTTTTTTTTTTTTTTTAATTGATTTTTATTAATTATGGTATCACATAATTGTCCTTATCCCCCCATTCCCAACCCAAACCCATCCCTACATATTCCCCTACCCCCTTATTGTCCATAGTGCATGCACACAAGTCCTTTGGTTGATCTCTTCCCTTTACCCCCACCCTCCCCTACTTTCCCTCTGAGGTTTGAGAGTCTGATCGCTGCTTCTCTTTTTCTGGGTCTATCTTTGTTCACCAGTCTATGTTGTTCATTATTTCGTCTAGATGTGTGAGGTCATGTGATCCAAGAAATACCCTTATAAAAACCTAAACTGCGATAAGCCTTAATGGTTATCCTGAGAGGCAAATGAATCAGTCTGTAGTGAGTTCCGTTCTGGGCCAGCAGTTCTTTTGAGTCCCAGTTTCAATGTCAAATAGTTCCTTGTGTGTACATGTCAGCCATGATATTTCAGATCTGGTTGGTGGACAAATGGTGGTAATGCAGGTCCGACCATCTCTTGTTTGATCGTGGGTATCCTTCAGCAATAGGCAGCCGCTGTCTGTTGGTATGGTGAGGCGTCCTCAGCATCTTCCATCTCTGAATTGTCTCTTCTGTCTTCATGGCTGGAGCACTTCTGTCTATTCCTCTCTGTTACTGGATTCCAGGTGGTCTCAGAGTTGTTTTCTGAAACTATACAAACATATTCTCGACCAAAAGTTAATACAGAGATATTCTCTTTAAATTTGACTTGGGATTCTTTTTCATCCCCACCCCACTCCCCCAAATAATTTTCCTCTTGCTTATTTTGACTCCATGTGTGTATTTTTATGGATATCTTGCTGTTAGCGTTTCAAATAAAGGTTAATTTTCTTAAGTACAAAAAAAGTTTTTAGATGTAAATTATTCTCAGTATATTTTTCCTTACATGATATTCTTCCACTGTCACCCCCTTTTTTACTTTAGATAATTGGAGACTTCTGGGGATTTTATTGTTAGTCTTGATATCTTTTACATTTTAATTATTTGCGCTACACTATGACTGCATTAGGTTCATAACATGTTGTGCAATTTTACCATGAGGCGCTCTGCCAATAAGAATTTTTGTTAATACTATAGGAACAGCATTTTGTACAGTACACTCAGTTTTTCTAGAATATTAATTTACTTCTATTAGCCACATTGATTTTCTCTGAGAAATTGGGTACTATTCATATGTCAGACTCAACACTCTAGCAACTATCTTATTTACCATGTGTGTATTAGTGGAATTGATTGTTTGGCTTCTTGAGAAGGGCCTGAGCATTCTAGCTATTAGGCTGGACTTGGAAATTAGAAACCCACTTGCCCCCACCATGGATACAAGGCCTCTCAAACAAGTCTTGTTGCAGTGAAATGGCAGCTGCTGTCAGCCACGTCTCTGTTACATGGGTCCCAAATTGAGCTGTGCATGGGTAGTGAAGCAGCCATGGGGGAAGGAGACCTCCCTCAGAATGGGAGAATGTTCAGGCGCCTGCCAGGTTGCAGGAGGGGTGGTAAGGGTCTGTGCCCCACCTCCGTTGCTCCCCAAGTTCTCTCCTGATGGCCCCTCTGTGACTGTGCCTGTCTTAGGTTGTTCCTTCCATGAGGAATCTTACCCGTCTCTGGCTAACCAGCCATCCTCCGGGGCCAAGCAGGGTGATGTGAGGTTTAGTTCTGTCTCCTTGGTGACCTATGCCCCATGGGCTCCACACCCAGCACCTGCCTCGGGAACCCCTCACCTGCTGGCAAGGTCCGGGCGTTGAGCTCATATTTTTGGGACTCCATGTTTCTTCTCCAGAGAGGGCCTAGCTCCCCCCACTGGGCGGGTGGGACATCCGTGGTGCCAGCCACGTTGGTGCTTCAGCCTTGGCATGAACTAAAAGGTCAGGTAACAGTTGTGGGCATCTGGACCATGAGAAAAGGTTCATTTTTGGCCACAAGGGCAAGACAGGCCAATATAGAATGCTCAGGTGCCTTCTCAGGAGGCCCTCTGCCTAGTGGAAGGGATGAGGTCCTTTCATATAGTTTTTAAATTGCTGTCAGACATTCAAAGGATTGGTTTGTATGTTTTTTGGGGATAATTGTATAATATGCTGTTGTAATTCTAAAATATCTATAGTTGTGTTGCTTTTGTCTCCAACCGCCAACAAAGTGTGTGTGTGTGTGTGTGTATTAATAAAATAAATCATTCTTTATTGATAGTCCTTGATGGGAGATACTATTATAGGTAATGGGGATAACCCAAATCTGGGAACAATTGTAATGACCTTGTAGAATAATATCATGTAAGGATATTCTTTGCTCTAGGTCATGGAAATTCCATTTTAAACTGGTTGTCAATTTCTTTTTGCTTAGGCAAGGTTTTTGTTTCATTTTCTACACCTTTCCCAGGAGGAAGTAGTGATGGTCCCTTCCTTTGGTGTCCTCACAAGCCAGAATCTTCTATTTAATTTTACACACAAAGGAGCAGTAGCTTAATTTTGTGTCCTACAAAAGGGGAGCTGGGTGGTGCGCTCTATGTAGTTATACTTCCTTGTCCCACCAGTAGTCCTCCTGGATGACTAAGGTGTTTGGTATCATCAGTGACTACTTTGGGCAGGAGGATCAACCCAGGTAAGGGCTCCCACCCATGCAGGATTAGGAACATAGGTCCAGAAATACTTACCCAATAGCCCCAGGTTATATTACCGTACAGCTGATTCCTGCTAGCCTGGCGGTAAAGGCGTTCTCAGGTGTTCTTGGGGTTCTGGTTACCTCACACTTTCTTCTCTCTCTCTCTCTCTCTCTCTCTCTCTCTCTCTCTCTCTCTCTCTCTCTCTCTCCTCTTTCTCTCTTATAATAATATTATTATTATTGTTTTACATATGTGTTCTTATCCCTCCCTTATCCCCCACCCTCCACCTATACTCCACCCCCATTTATCTGTGGCCATTAATGAGGCTCATGAGTATGCCCACAAGTCTCTCGGTTGATTTCTCCCCCTTTCTCCCAGCGATCCCCTCCTTCTCTGGTGTTTGGGGTTCTGATCAATATTACTCAGTCTCTGGGTCTGTTATTATTCATCAGTCTATGCCATTCACTATATTCCATAAATGAGTGATATCATGTGATGTTTATCTTTCTCTGCCTGGCTTATTTCACTTAGCATAATGGACTCCATCTCCCTCCAAGTTGCTGCAAATGGTAGGAAGTCTTTCTTTTTTAACGCAGCATAGTATTCCATTGAATAGATGTACCACAGTTTTTTAATCCATTCATCTGCTGATGGGCATTTCGGCTGTTTCCAAATCTTAGCTATGGTGAATTGTGCTGCTATAAACATAGGGGTGCATATATCCTTTCTGATCCGTGTTTCCATTTTCTTGGGATATATTCCTAGGAGTGGAATCATTGGGTCAAATGGGAGTTCCATTTTTAGTTTTTTGAGGAAACGCCATACTGTTCTCCACAGTGGCTGCACCAGTCTGCATTCCCACCAGCAGTGTAAAAGAGTTCCTTTTCCTCCGCATCCTCGCCAACACTTGTCGTTTGCTGTTTTGTTGATGATAGCCATTCTGACTGGTGTAAGATGGTACCGCATTGTTGTTTTGATTTGCATCTCTCTGATGATTAATGACTTTGAGCATGTTTTCATATGTCTCTTGGCCTTCCTTCTGTCTTCTTTAGAAAAGTGTCTATTTAGCTCAGTTGCCCATTTTTTAATTGGGTTGTTTATATTCTTTTTGTTAAGTTGTATGAGTTCTCTGTAAATTTTGGAGATTAAACCCTTATCAGTGATATCGTTGGCAAATATGTTCTCCCATGCAGTGGGGTTTCTTGTTGTTTTACTGATGGTTTCCTTTGCTGTGAAAAAGCTTTTTATTTTGATGTAGTCCCATTTGTTTATTTTATTTTTAGCTTCCATTGCCTTAGGAGCAGTATCAGTGAAGAAGTTCTTTCGGCATATGTCTGAGATTTTCCTGCCTGTGGATTCCTCTAATATTTTTATGGTTTCCTGTCTTATGTTTAAGTCCTGTGTCCACTTTGAGTTTATTTTTGTGTATGGTGTAAGTTGGAGGTCTAGTTTCATTCTTTTGCATGTATCTGTCCAATTTTCCCAGCACCATTTGTTGAAGAGACTGTCTTGTCTCCATTGTATATTCATGCCTCCTTTGTCGAATATTAATTGAGCGTAGTGCCTTGGGTCAATATCTTGATTCTCTATTCTATTCCATTGGTCTATATGTCTGTTCTTGTGCCAGTACCAGGCTGTTTTGAGAACAGTGGCTTTGTAATACAGCTTGAAGTCTGGTACAGAGATCCCTCCTACTTGATTCTTCTTTCTCAGGATTGCTGTGGCTATTCGGGGTCTTTTTTTATTCCAGATAAATTTTTGGAGACTTCTTTCTAGGTCTGTGAAATATGCTGTTGATATTTTAATGGGGAGTGCATTAAATCTATAGATTGCTTTGGGTAGTATGGACATTTTGATGATGTTGATTCTACCAATCCATGAACATGGTATGTTCTTCCATCTGTTTACATCTTCCTCTATCTCTTTTTTCAGTGTTGTGTAGTTTTCTGCGTATAAGTCTTTTACCTCCTTAGTTAAGTTTATTCCTAGGTATCTTAATTTTTTTGGTGCGATGGTAAATGGGATTGCTTTCTTTGTCTCTCTTTCTGTAAGTTCATTATTGGTGTATAGAAATGCCATAGATTTCTTGGCGTTGATTTTGTATCCTGCTACCTTGCCGAATTCATTTATTAAGTCTAATAATTTTTTTATGGACTCTTTAGGGTTTTCTATGTATAGTATCATGTCATCTGCGAATAAGGACAGTTTTACTTCTTCTTTTCCAATTTGGATGCCTTTTATTTCTTCTTCTTGTCTGATCGCTATAGCTAGTACTTCCAGCACTATGTTGAACAGGAGTGGTGAGAGTGGGCATCCCTGTCTTGTTCCTGTTCTTAGAGGGAATGGTTTTAGTTTTTGCCCATTGAGCATGATGTTGGCTGTGGGTTTGTCATAAATGGCTTTTATTATGTTGAGATATGAACCTTCTATCCCTACCTTACTGAGAGTTTTTATCAAGAAAGGGTGTTGGATTTTGTCAAATGCTTTTTCTGCATCAATGGATATAACTATGTGATTTTTATCTCTCAATTTGTTTATGTGATGTATCACATTTATTGATTTGCGGATATTGTACCATCCTTGCATCCCTGGTATAAATCCTACTTGATCATGGTGTATGATCTTTCTGATGTACTGCTGGATCCGATTTGCTAGAATTTTGTTGAGGATTTTGGCATCTATGTTCATGAGGGATATTGGCCTGTAATTCTCTTTCATTGTGTTGTCTTTATCTGGTTTTGGTATTAGGGTGATGCTGGCTTCATAGAAGGAGCTTGGAAGTGTTCCTTCTTCTTGAATTTTCTGGAGTAGTCTGAGGAGGATAGGTTTTAGTTCTTCCTTGAATGTTCGGTAAAACTCTCCTGTGAAGCCATCTGGCCCCGGGCTTTTGTTTGCTGGAAGCTTTTTGATGATTGCTTCAATTTCATCCATAGTTATCTGCCTATTGAGATTTTTAGTATCTTCTTGATTAAGTTTTGGAATGTTGTATTTTTCTAGGAATGTGTCCATTTCCTCCAAGTTGTTCAGTTTATTAGAATAGAGTTGCTCATAGTATTTTGTAACAATCCTTTGTATTTCATCTGGGTCTGTTGTTATTTCACCTCTTTCATTTCTGATTTTGTTTATTTGGGTCCCCTCTCTTTGCTTTTTGGTGAGCCTGGCTAGTGGTTCATCAATCTTGTTTATCCTTTCAAAGAACCAGCTCTTGGTTTTATTGATTTTTTGTATTGTTTCTTTGGTCTCTATGTCATTCATTTCTGCTCTGATCTTTATTATTTCCTTCCTTCTGTTCACTGTGGGTTTTTCTTGTTGCTGTCTTTCTAACTCTTTGAGTTGTTGAGTTAGATTATTTATTAACACTTTTTGTTGTTTTTTGAGGTATGCCTGTATAGCTATAAATTTTCCTCTCAGTACTGCTTTCATTGTATCCCATAGTATTGATATTGTTGTGTTTTTATTGTCATTAGTCTCCAGGAATTTTTTAATTTCTTCTTTGATCTCATTGTTTACCCAATCATTGTTTAATAGCATGTTATTCAATCTCCAAGTGTTTAAATTTTGGGGGGTGTTTTTCTTATAGTTTATTTCTAATATTATGCCATTGTGGTCTGAGAAAATGCTTGGAATGATTTCAATCTTTTTGAATTTAGGGAGACTTTGTTTGTGACCCAAAATGTGGTCTATTTTTGAAAATGTCCCATGTGCACTTGAGAAGAATGTATATTCTGTGGCTTTGGGGTGAAATGTTCTGAAGATATCAATTAAGTCCATCTGATCTAGTGAGTCATTCAGAATTGCTGTTTCTTTGCTGATTTTTTGTTTAGTTGATTTATCCATTGATGTCAGTGGCGTATTAAAGTCTCCTACTATGATTGTGTTGTTGTCAATTTCTCCCTTGATATCTTCCAGGAGATTTTTTATGTATTTGGGTGCTCCTACATTGGGTGCATATATGTTTATTAGGGTTATATCTTCTTGTTGTATCGATCCCTTTATTATTATGAAGTGGCCTTCTTTATCTTTTGTTATGGCCTTTACTTTGAGGTCTATTTTGTCAGAAATAAGTACTGCTACCCCAGCTTTTTTTTCATTTCCATTTGCCTGAAATATGTTTTTCCATCCCTTCACTCTCAATCTATATGAGTCATTTTTTCTGAGGTGGGTCTCTTGTAGACAGCATATATATGGGTCATGTTTTTTTATCCATTCAGCCACTCGATGTCTTTTGAGTGGAGCATTTAGTCCGTTTACATTTAAGGTTATTATTGAAATGAAATTGTTTGTAGCCATTTTTATTTTTTTGAGACTATTCCTTCTTAACATTTTGTTTTACACCAGCCCTTTTAGCATTTCTTGCATTGCTGGCTTGGTCGTGATAAACTCCCTTAACATTTTTTTGTCTGTGACGCTCCTTATTTGCCCTTCAATTTTGAATGATAACCTTGCTGGATAGAGTATTCTTGGATTTAATCCCTTGGTTTGCATCACTTTGTAGATTTCTTTCCATTCTTTTCTGGCCTGATGTGTTTCTGTTGAGAAATCATTTGATAATCTAATGGGGGTTCCCTTGTATGTAACTTTCTGTCTCTCTCTTGAAGCCTTTAAGATTCTCTCTTTGTCCTGAATATTTGCCATAGTAATTATGATGTGTCTTGGTGTGGGTCTATTCGGGTTCATTCTGTTTGGGACTCTCTGGGCTTGTATGACTTTTTTCTTTGCTACCTCAGGGAAGTTTTCTGACATTATTTCTTCAAATATTTCTTCTAAACCTTGTTCTTCCTTTTGTTCTGGCACCCCTATTATTCTTATGTTGCTTCGTTTCATGTTGTCCCATAGCTCCCTTAGGCTTTCCTCCTGTCTTTTAAGTTTTTTCTCCAATTGCAATTCAACTTGGCTGTGTTTTGCTTCCCTGTCTTCTAATTCACTAATTCGGTCCTCTGCTTCTCCTAGTCTACTGTTGAAGCTTCCCATGGCGTTTTTTATTGCATCTATATCATTCTTCATTTCTTCTTGATTTTTCCATAAGTTGTTGATTTTTTCATCCATTTCTTCTTGTTTCTTGCATATGGTGTTAATTTTTCCTTCCAACCGATTTAAGACCTCCATGATCCTTATTCTGAATTCTTTTTCTGGCAAATTGCAGGCTTCTGTGTCACTTAGCTGTCTTTCTGGTGTTTCCTCATTTTCCTTCCTTTGGTGAGATCTTTGCTTACCCATTTTTGGTCTTACTGACTGATCTAGATGTTGAGCTTTGCAGGGGCTACTCCTTGGGTGTCAATAGCTTCTCTATCTGCCGTTTCTCTATGGCAGTAGCTACGGTTAGCTGCAGTTCCTCTGGTGGGTGCTGTTCGCAGCAATGGTGCCTCCTCTGGTTTGTGGGGGAAGTTGCTCGTATAGCTTCTGTTCCTTGGGCGGTGTTGGGATGATTATGAGGTTGCTATGGATCTGGATGCTCCCTCAGCTGCTGCTCCCTGGGCCAACAAGACTCAACACCGAGGGAACTAAACACAGATGTACTCACGACACCTAAAACCCCAGTATAAGTGACCCCCTGAGAAAATAGATATTGGACAGCGAAAAGAGAGCACAAATGCTATAGAGGAGAGAGGAAGATATATGGAATAAAAGACAGAAGAATAAGAGGATTGAAGCAGAATTTGTAGAGGCTAAACTTATATAGTGAAAATAAGATTGAGAATTGGATGACTATGGGGAAGGCCTCAATTTAGTATTAAGGAAGTAGAAAGGGAATAATTGGATGAAAGGAAAGAGAATTTAAAAAATGGTAAATTTACATAAAGAAATTAACTTCAAAAATGGTATAAAAAATTAAAAATAGCAAATAAAAAATACTGATGAGAAATAAGGTGGACAGATATAAAAGAAAAGTATCAGACCCGAACCAGAAAACAAAGAAGAAAAGAAGAAAAAAATGCAGAAAGGGAGAAAGAAAGAAAGAAAGAGGAAAAAAGAAAGAAAAATAGAAAAAAAAGGAAGGAAGGAAGGAAGAAAAAAGGAAAGGAGAAAAAAGGAAAAATAAAAATAAAAGTGGGGGTAAAAAAGTAGAGTGTCTTCTTTTGGCTGGGTTATGATTCCGTTTGTATTGTTCTATCAGTTTCCTGGTTGCTATATCCTCAGGGATTATTCAGATTCCTTGTTTTACTCAATGGGTGATCGGGGTGTGGCTACGTTGGTTGCCTGGAGACTGGAGGGCGGGGCTGTCTCTCGGGAGAAAATGGCGACTGTGCTTACGGAGATGACTCAGCACCAGGTCTGTGACCACCTCCCCCAGATCACCCACTCTTCCCCAATTCCACAAGCCCACACCCTCTCCCGCACCTCAGCCACGGGTAAGTGTATCTCAAAGGTCCTGCGAACCAGGTTTAGTGGGAGGAGGCACAGGCACCAGCGCGAGGAGGGATTGCGTTTCTAAGAGCTTCTCTCTTGTCGGCACTGTGAGATCCAGTTTACCCTTCAGAGTTTGCTCAAATCTAAATCCAGACCCTTAGGATCAGAATCCCCGACCTCCCTAAGTCCCTTGGTCCCCCTCCCTTTTATTTTCTCACAGAAATGCTTAGCCTGTCCTCAGGGACGCGGCCCAGCACCCTGTGGATTCCCCCCTGCCTCTGGTCGCTGAGGCTCCGCAGATTCTCCCGCTTTGATCTTTGATTTTACCTTACTTCCGGAACTTCTGCCCTTCCTGGGTGTAAACTAGCTCGCCAGCTGTGTCTCCTCACCAAATTTGGGCTGAATTCCACTCGTTTCAGCTGCTCCCTCCACCTGCTCTGGGACTAGGCTCTGGACGCGTCCTTCCACTACGCCGCCATCTTCCGAGTCTGCAGGCCCTGGAAGCAAGCAGTGAGGCTTCTGGGAGAGAGAGAGCGCGAGAGCGCAGAGAGCGCGAGAGCGCAGAGAGCGCGAGAGCGCAGAGAGCGCGAGAGCGCAGAGAGCGCGAGAGCGCAGAGAGCGCGAGAGCGCAGAGAGCGCGAGAGCGCAGAGAGCGCGAGAGCGCAGAGAGCGCGAGAGCGCAGAGAGCGCGAGAGCGCAGAGAGCGCGAGAGCGCAGAGAGCGCGAGAGCGCAGAGAGCGCGAGAGCGCAGAGAGCGCGAGAGCGCAGAGAAACCATCAACTTCTTGGTGCCTGAGATGACGCTCAGCCAATGGAGGCATACTGGCTGGGCAAGGTCTTATTTCATACTGACATTTGTTTTATGGAGATTTGATGTCACCTAACATCTTTTGTTAGAAAATTGTGAACCATTGGTAAATGTGTGGATCTAAGCTTCCTTTTTAAGTTAGATTATTTTATTAGTTTTTTTTTTTCTCACAATTTATTTCAATAATAACAGACCACTGGAATGGAAAGGCAACTTAATGGAGGAATCTGCTTCAGTTACAGATATTTGGTTTTCTCTGCGCTCACTACACGAAGAGAGATGTACACAGAATTCTAGTTTTCCATACAGCAGCGCACATATTAATAGATTAATTTAATTTATTAGCGAAGTTAATGACTTGTTAGCCTCCTCGGCATTGTTTGGGAGCACAATCAGCTCCTGAAATAGATGCGCTTCTGAGCTGCAGGACCCTATGTAGAGCTGCCTAGTGTATGGAGCAGTTTGATGGGCCTCTCCTTTGAAACACACATGGCTATCTTTGTTGCTGTCGTTGTTTTTTAAATCTTTATTGTTGAAAGTATTACAGATGTCTCCTCTTCCCCGCCTTGACCTCTCCCAGCCCGCCTCTGCCCCCCACATGGTTTTCTTGTCCAAACATGGCACCGGGTTTCTGCTGCCCTGGGTGAGGAGTTGCCTGTCTCTCCAAGATGCACCCCAACTCCCAAATGAACCTTTCATAGCTTGCATGGCTTATATTTTCTCCAGACACCCCACATGCATCCACTGGCATGCAAAAAGCTCTGTCCAGCTCTTGAATGTAATGTAATGAACATAAATCCAATGTTGTTTACTCTGGTAGGCAGACGACCTGTAGCGATAAAATAGTGCCAGGGCCTTAAGAGGGGCCTTAAACAATCCCCCCCCATTACAGCTTGCAACAATAACATCTAGACGTTGATAGCGCTTTAGAATGTACGTCGCCCCTTTAACTGTTAAAGACTCGGGCAACCTCATCAGGAAAGTAAATCCTTTGCACATGAAGCAGTGAAGCCCAGAGAGGTTGGGGAACGTGCCTGAGGACTCCCAGCTAGAAGGAGGTGAAGCTGGGGTTGGAATCCTACTCTCAGCTCCAGGTTCTGTCCACGCTACCGGCCGCCTTCTCAGAGATGGATGTCCTGTAGTTGGACAGGTAATGATGAACGTATCAGTGCTGCACATGGAAATGATCTCTGCAATGCCTACCGCAGAGAAACACCTAGTAGCGAATTTTCTTTCCCCTGTGGCCTTGAAACTCCATCTTGATAAAGCCAGAGCCCTTAAGAAAATTGTCATTAGAAAATGTTTCAAAAATATTCAAGAGTGGAGAGAAGAGTGTAATTGCTCCCTACGACCCAGTTTCCCAGTTTTAACAGTTAGCAACACAGGGGCGAGCTTGCTGCAACTACCTGTATCCCCACCTCAACTGGACTCATTTGAAAATCCCAGATACTTAATGTGAATACTTAAGGAGAGGGCTCTAAGAGATAAAAGTTTTCTGATGATTTTGTGCTGCCTAGCAAAAACACCCATGAACGTAGGGGCTTAAAACCGTCGCTGATTGTGATCTCCTGTGTTTCTGTGGGCTGACTGGACTCAGCTGGGCAGTTTCCATTTGGGGTCCCTAATGCGATGATAAACAGGTTTCAGTTGGGGTCGCAGTCATCGGAAGACTTCACTGGGTTGGATCTGCAAGGTGGCTCACTCATATGACTGTCAACTGGGAACTCAGGTGGGCTGTTGGCTCTTTAGTTGGTCTCTCCATGTGGCTTGGGCTTCTCCCATCGTGATTGCTCGGTTCTAAGAGGGAATGTCCCAAGAGCAAGAATTCTAGACACATGGGTAGAAGCTATAAGTTTCTTACAGTTTAGTCTTGGAGGTTATGGCCATGGCTTCCATCACATTCCAGTGGAGAAGGCAGTCACTGGGTCATGCCAGAGACAATGGGAGGGAATTGAAGAAATTCAGAACCATTCCTTAATATCACAAATGTGCAGTTAGTGTTCAAATTGCCGCATCTGGCCTTAACTGGTTTGGCTCAGTGGATAGAGCGTCGGCCTGTGGACTGAAAGGTCCCAGGTTTGATTCCAGTCAAGGGCATGTACCTCGGTTGTGGGCACATCCCCAGTGGGGGGGTGTGTGGGAGGCAGCTGATTGATGTTTCTCTCTCATCGATGTTTCTAGCTCTCTATCCTTCTCCCTTCCTCTCTGTAAAAAGTCAATAAAATATATTTTTTAAAAAATTTTCCCATTTGAATGACTGGTATTTTATACTGGCTTTGTTCAAACCAGGATCAAAATGAGGCCCATATTGCATTTGGTGGATATGACTTCTATTGTTCTTTTTACCCAAGATTCTCCTTTGTAAATTCTTTGCCTGACACTCACTTGTCCTGCTGACTTCCCCACAGCCTGGGTTTTGCTGCTTGCCTCCTCGAGTTCCTCTGTCCCTGTTATATTTTCTTCTTGGAAACTGTTAGATTCAGAAGCTTGATCCAGTTCAGGTCCATGATTTTGGTAGTAACACTTCATAGGTGGTGATGTGGACTTTTTATTGCATCACACCGGGAGGCACAAAATCAGTTTGTCTCTCTTTGGTGAAGTTAAAATCGATTTGTGGGTTCAGGTGTTGAATGACTCCAATTGAGCTTTTTAGAAAAAGCTTTTAAATAGTTGCCTCCATTTTGCCGGCTCAGGAAGTGGAATGAGTCTCTATTTATATCTCTCAGTCTGCATTACCGCGTGGTGACCATGCGCCAGGCATCTGATCAGAGACTCTACACAAACCAACTGAAGTATTTTTCATAACACCCCTAGACAAGAGGTATGATGATTACCCCCATTTTACAGAGAAAGAAACTGAGCATCCCTCCTCCTCCCCCGTTGACATCTAGACAGTGGATGCCTTCAGCTAAGTCTCATTTACAAAAAAGGATTCATTCTCATTTTCAGGATTCCTGGGGGCAACCAACTTAGACCCAAGAATGGAATAAAGTCAATGGGAGGACAAAACACAGGAGTCACCTTTTTCTGTTGCCTCCTCTTCAAACCCAGAGACTGGATCAGGAGGCTGGCCAAGGCTAATTCTGCCCCAGCTTCCCAGTGTAGGAGGATAATTTATTTAACAGTAACATTTGTTTCCCGCTTTGCCTTGTTCCTTGTGGAAGAGGGTCAGCAGGGCGTGGCCGGCTACCTCTGCCGTGGTGGGGAGGACGCCCCGTTTCCATCTGTGTTCCTTGCATTACCCAGACACTGGGCGCCTGCAGGAGGCTCAGGAACGCAATTTTATTTTAAAGAAAATATTTTCAAATGCAATTTGCAGTTTGTACATGAAGAGTAATGAGCAAAATGGATGCAGCTGTCTTTTAAATTAACCCTGCCATGTTACCCCAGTTTACTTTCCCACAAAGTGATAATGTAGGCAGCTTTTGTTGGGACTTCAGAGCCATCCAGAGAGAGAGAGAGAGAGAGAGAGAGAGAGAGAGAGAGAGAGGAGAGGAGGGAGAGGAGTTGGGGAAAAGTGTGTGCATGCTCGGTGGTGCCTGGTGTCTGTGGCTGCCAGAGCTGAGAAAGAAAAGTCTGGAAGGAGCAGAACCCGAGCAGAGCACAGCCAGGTTGCTCCTGCTGGGGCATGCGCAGCGAGGCTGGCCCCGGAGCCCTGAAGGGCGCTGTCTAGGAGCAGGAACGCTCCCCTTCCTCCAGGGAACATTTGAAGGACACAGCAGCCTTTCTTGCGAGTCTGTGCAGCTATTTAGAGCTGACTTGGTGCTGGATGTCCAGGCTCACGTGGTCTAAAGCAGATGCCGTGCTCTGCCAACCTCAGGAGGCTGTGCTCCGCCTTCTCACGCAGGTTCTCCTGCACTGATGGCGCTGGTGGAGCCAGCTGTGCCTTCTCCCGACCACTCAGCATCCTGGAGACCCTGACCTTTGGGCATTGCAGGTTACAAAACCTATTCTTTATTTTAGATATTCTTTATTGCTTTCAGAGAGGAAGGGAGAGGGAGAGAGAAATAGGAACATCAATGATGAGAATCATTGTTCACCCCACCTCATACTGGGGATCGAGCCTGCAACCCCTGGTTCACAGGTCAATGCTCAACCATTGAGCCACCCCAGCCAGACACAAAACCTATTTTTAATAGTGATTGAAAGGTGGGGGGAGTCTAGTTTAGAAGATGCAATTTCTTGGCATTCCTAGCATTTGCTCTTGGTTAGTTTAAAGGACACCGAGCAACTTAAATCAGAGAAAGTCCCTTTACAAAGGTAGTGAGACAGGCACACGCACCAACACACTCACATGCTTTGATGTTTTGGTACCCTATTTCCATCACTCCACACAGACACACTGATGGTGCGGATGACACAGGGAAAGGAGGTGGGCACCTTGGGAGTACCTCAGGGACACAGATCCCCAAGAAGTTCCCATGGTCCGATGAAGGAGCTGGGATTCACTCGGAGGCATGTAATGGCTTATTCATCTGCATCCTCCCTTCTTGCTGTGGGCGATGGATGGCCGTGGCTGCCACGTGGAGCCTCCAAGTTAACTAAAACAGATAGCCACTCAGGGCCAGGGCACTTTTACTGACCAAGCAGTTGCCTCATTAAGAGAGCGATGACATTTTTTGTGAAGCACTGTGGTGGTTGCTTATTACTTAAAATATTTTTTTCTGTAGCATGAGCCTTTCCCATGGACAAAGAACCCTGGAATAGCATTTCTTTGCCTGGTGAGTTGTGACTTAGGAATTGAGCCTTAAGTTCTGTAGGAGAACTGCAGGGAGGAGAAGGAAGGGAGGAAGGAAGGAAGGAAGGGAAGATGGAAGAAAAAAAGGAAGGAAGGAAGGAAGAAGGGAGGGAGGGAGAAAGGAAAGAAGGAAGGTGGTCAGTCCATTGGCATTGATTTGAATAAATCATTGGAAGATTTACTTTTCCTGACCTGTGTTCTTTCCCGAGCTAAGGGGATTGGCCACACTGTCGGGTTGGAGGCCAGGGAGGCCCCGGTCTTCATCTCTGGGCAGCGGTGCCAAGTCTCAGGCGGGGCAGAATCCTCAGCCATGACGTAATGAGAGTGTCTACCTCATGCTTCTGTCATTCACACAAGTGGAGCATCATGGGAGCTGGGCTAGATCGATGGCCCCTCCAAGAATAGCACTGGTTATGGGACAGATTTTCCCATACACAGGGCCATTTTTAATCCACTGCCTACCACAGCTGCCAGCCTGCAAAGACAATTCCTTCCAGCAGAATAGCTCTCGATTATTACAGGGAAATCAAATTTGCATAAAAGTGCGCTCCCTCTCCTCTCTCATCCTCTCTCTCTCTAAGTTGCCAAGTAGATACTGTCGGTTACTTTTGTTGGAAGAACTTTTTCAGGGGAGGGAAAAGATATTGTTTAAAATGCCACATAAGCCAAAACCGGTTTGGCTCAGTGGATAGAGCGTCGGTCTGCGGACTGAAAGGTCCCGGGTTCGATTCCAGCTAAGGGCATGTACATTGGTTGTGGGCACATCCCCGGTAGGGGGTGTGCAAGAGGCAGCTGGTCGATGTTTCTCTCTCATCGATGTTTCTAGTTCTCTATCTCTCTCCCTTCCTCTCTGTAAAATATCAATAAAATATAAAAAAAATGCCACATAAAAACTTCCCATGCAACTTTGCAAGATGTTGAGGAATAACGTTTAGTGACACTTCACATTTGATCCGTGCTTCACTGTATTCGAAGCGCTTTTCAGTTCAGCAGACTTTATTCTGTTTTGATTGAACACAGGCCCTGGGGACCTTGAGATGATGGGTTCCTGCTTTTGAAAAGCTTCTTTTATTCGATTCATGGAAAGAAAAATGTGTAAAATGAGTGAGGCGGACATCATTAGGCCCACTTTGCAGATGAGGAAATCGAGGCCCAGAGAGGTTTAAGTGACCCTTTGCAAGTGTGCTTAACCGAAGGACCGAGAGCTGGAGACAAATTTCCCTTTCTGGGCTCGTTCTGGGGCACCATGACGTCACTCAGGAGGGGAAAGGTTGCAGTTGAAAGTTGGCAGCCTGTAGTTGCTTGGCCAGACCGTTTGGTTTGACATTGAAAAATCAGAAGGAAATCAGAGGGTTTCATTTCTCCTCACTCCCACCACCCAAAAAAAAAAAAAAAAAAAAAAAAAAGAACTTCTGACTTCTTTGGAAAAATATCCCAAAATCAGACACCACAGAGCCTGTGTTGCATCAAAGGAAGCCTGGCCCATCAGACCAAGCACGGCCAGTGGCCGCCACTTCCCACATCCTGAGGCCTTGGCCACTCATTTAAGTTACCAGCTTTTGGCCCAGAAGGTTTGGAGTGGCCCCCGCTGCTGAATCTTTTTTTTTTTTTTATAATATATATTTTATTGATATTTTACAGAGAGGAAGGGAGAGAGATAGCTAGAAATGTCGATGAGAGAGAAACACTGACCAGCTGCCTCTTGCACACCCCCTACTGGGGATGTGCCCGCAACCAATGTACATGCCCTTGACCGGAATCGAACCCGGGACCCTTCAGTCCGCAGACCGACCCTCTACCACTGAGCCAAACTGGTTTCAGTGCGCTGCTGAATCTTGAGAAAAGAAGAAAGTGGGTATTTTGTCGTGGGAGTAGCATTCTTGCACTGTTCTTAACATCATCTTTTAGTTTTTTCCATTGCCTCACATTTCAGCTTAAAAAACACCTTAGCACTTTTTTCAGCTTTAACAAAAAGAGTGTCCCCTGATGATTCGGGATGTGGAGACCCACCAGGAGTTTCCCTGTCCTAGGCCCCGCAGGCTGCTGATACTCTACTTGTGGTCTTGACGACTTCTGTGGCTACTATTTCATTTCATTGCCATCTGTCTTCTGGTCTGTTTTAAGGCGTCTTTTGGGAGATTAAGAGTATGCAGGTAGAAGGCTAGCTAGCCTCAGTTTTTCATTTGTGCTTTACTTTGTCTGAATTCGTTGGGCAAATTTCTGTGCTGAATAAAGGCTCTTATTAGGAAGATGAGGACAAGCCTATTACACGAAGTAAATGGAGAGATGAGACATGGTGTTGAAAATGCCTTAGCTGCAAGGTGTTGCTAACTTCTAATTTACCTCAGAAGCTTAATTACATCGTGTGATTTAACCGTGGAAGTTACAGGTTAGACAGATCACCCAGGATCTAAACACAGCACCAGAGCACAGGGGCCTCTGGAAGGGACTGTATAAAGGCAGCGAGTGGGTTCTGAGCCCACCTGCAAGTATATCTCCTCCGGCCGTAGGCTCTCACTCTTTTGTTCCATCAGAGTTGAGGTGACAATCTGATGAGGGTCCTGCGATGGGTGGAAGGTTGTTTTGGGTGCTCTTTGCATAATCCAGATCTGGGGATTCTGGGTGCCACCCATCTCCCGAGATGGTGGCTGCCTTAGGCAGTATGGTTTGATTTCAAAGCTAGGGGCAGCCCTTCTCCCACCAATACCCCCATTTCTTCTCAGGGCTTAATATTCCACATACATTCTGCTATTTAGGCGTTAGGGTTTGATTCTGTGTTAAAAATCGATTATCAACCTTTGCAAGTGCCGAGTTTGCAAAGCACACTCACATGCCTTATCTCATTGGATCTTTATAATAGCCCTCTTAGGTAGGAGAGTGGCAGTGTCTCCTTTTGGGAAAAAGAAACACAGAGGAAAGAGTATGATTTGGGAGCTAGACTAGCTGGGTTTGAGTCCCAGCTATAACTAATTCCTGTGTGACCTTACACAGGGGATACAACCTCTCTGAACTTAATTTATTTCCCTACAGACTGGGGATTAAAATTTTACTTTACAGAGTGGTTGTAAGGATTAGGGAGAATATTTTCATTCATTCATTCATTCATTCATTCTCCTACAAATATCTATTCAGTCCCTACTGAGACCCAAGCACTAAACTAGGCTCTGAAGATAAATTAGTAAATGTGACGGACCCCGTTCCTACCCTCATGGGGCTTATGACCCAGCCCTAAACAATGTGGAGCACATAGTAGTTCCTCATAAATGGTGATGGTTACTAATGGCCGGCCCACAGTCACTTAGGGAGCACAGAGAAGAGGAGGAGCGGTGCTCAGATTTTTAAGTCTTTGGCTCCAAAGTCTTTGACTAGTGAGTTCTGTCCTCCAGTCCTCCGGGGATGGGGGGGTGGGGGGTGGGAATGGAGGGAGGGAAGGGAGCTTCTTACTATTGCAACCTGAGACATTTATTGCAGCCGCTGTCTCTGGTGTCCGCTGTCACAGGAGAGTGCCTCAGTCTGCTCGGGCTGCTGTAACAGAATCCCATAGACCCGGCAGCTTAAACAGTGGGCATTTACTTCTCAGTTCCAGTGGCTGGGAAGTCCAAGATCATGGCATCAGCAGATTGGGTGTTTGGTCAGAGCCTGCTTCCTGGTTCACAGACAGCCTTTCTGGGGAGGGGTGAGGGAGCTCTTTGGGGTCTCTTTGATAAGGGCACTAATCTCATTCATGAAGGCCCCACCTTCATGACCTCCCAAAGGCCCCAATTGGGGGAAGGGGGAAGCACACATTCAGTTTTCAGCACCGTGTGTGATTAGATGGATTATGAGCCAGCTCTGGGCTGAGCCTAGCTCTGCTATTTAGCTGCATGCCCTTGGGCAATTTACTCAACTTCGCTAATCCTCAAATTCCTCATCAGAGGAATTCTTGTGATCGGTTGTCATGGACTTCAGGTAAAGAAGTCCTTGGAAGGTGCCCAGCACAGTACCTGGCACACCGTGGAGTGTTTGTTGTTCTTGTTGGTTGGCCGCTCAGTGTAGGTACATGTCAGTGGGGAAGACGTATCTCTCGGTACTAGCTGCCCTTTCTGTGGCCACGGGACTGCACTCACAGCAGCTGCTGCGTCCTGAGAGCTTATGGCTTACATCCCCCTCCTGCTCAGTCCACATCCTTCATTTTGCAGCCTCGCAGGACCGTGGCAGCTCCTGGAGGGGGGCAGGCCAGGAAGACAGGCCTTTCTGGGGCATGTCCTGGTTTCCATTCACCAAACCTTGCTGGGTGGGATGAGACACTTATGTTTGAGGGGGCGGCTGCAGAGCCGCCCTGGAAAGGATGCTGTGAGTCAGGCTTTTCTGCTTTATGTTGAGTCTGAAGTCAGACTGCCCAGCTTTAAGTCGCAGTCCTGCTTCGTACCAGCCAAGTAATTTGAATCTTAAACCCCAGTTTCTTCCCTTGAAAGGTAAGGGTAATCACAGGTAAGACGTGCAACATTCACTATGTCCTAGGCACTTGGTGTATGCCAATGCACTTGTCCCCGCATCAGCTCTGGGAGTTAGCACCGGTGTTATGTCTGCCTGCAGACCAGGAGGCTGAACATCCTACCTACGTTGTGCTATTTTGGCATACTTGTCTTACTCACTTTGCTCAACGTCAGTGGCAACTGGGATTCAGGCCCAGCGAGGAGGTTCCAGGGCCCTGTGCTCTAAACCCCACTCTACTATGCTCCTTCCTCAGTAGGGAAGGATAATTAGCATCTACCTTATAGAGTTTGTGGGAGGTTTGGAGGAGATAAGCAGGGAAAACATATAGTATGTGCTTAGTAAACACATTTTTATAATGAACAATTTTAATTTTGTGCTAGCTAGTGTTTGTTTACCTTTGCTTCAGAATGTTTAAGCTGAGAATTCCATCGACATTTTGGATTTCAGCTATATTTCTTTATTTACCATGTTTTCACCTCTTGCATTTTGGATATTTAATTATATTGGTCACAAACAAGTATAGGTTTAGAAATGTTACATTTGCCCTAGCTGGTTTGGCTCAGTGGATAGAGCATGGGCCTGTGGACTGAAAGGTCCCAGGTTTGATTCTGGTCAAGGACACATGCCTGAGTTGTGGGCTCATATCCCATTAGGGGGTGTGCAGGAGGCAGCTGATCAATGGTTCTTTCTCATCATTGATGTTTCTATCTCCTTTTCCCTCTCCCTTCCTCTCCAAAATCAATAAAATCCTATATAATAAAGAGGTAATATGCAAATTGACCATCACTACAACACACAAGATGGCTGCTCCCATTGTGGTAAAAAATGGCTGCCCCATGTGGATACAAGATGGCCACCACACAAGATGGCCAGCAGGGAAGGGCAGTTGTGGGTGATCAGGCCAGCAGGGGAGGGCAGTTGGGGAAGACCCAGGCCTGCAGGGGAGGGCAGTTGGGGGCAACCAGGCTTGCAGGAGAGGGTAGTTGGGGCAACCAGGCCTGCAGGGGAGGACAGTTGGTGGCAACTAGGCCTGCAGGGGAGGACAGTTGGGGGTGATCAGGTCAGCAGAGGAAAGCAGTTAAGGGTGAACAGGCTGGCATGGGAGGGCAGTTAGGGGCAATTGGGCTGGCAGGGGAGCAGTTAGGCATCCATCAGACTGGCAGGGGAGTGGTTAGGGGACAATCAGGCAGGCAGGCAGGTGAGCAGTTGGGAGCCAGCAGTCCTGGATTGTGAGAGGGATGTTCGACTGCCTAACCAGCAGTCGGACATCCCCCGAGGGGTTCCAGATTGGAGAGGGTGCAGGCTTGCTGAGGGACACCTTCCCCCTCTCCCCCTGCCCCCAGCACAAATTTCGTGTACTGGGCCTCTAAGTTACATTTAATTATTTGTTTTAAAATTTTATTTCCTTGTGTTAAGGATATTTAACATGAAATATACCCTCTTAAACTTTTAGGTGAGCATGTTGTTGGCTAGAGTTACAATATCATACAGATTGTGAGAGCTTATTCATGCTGATTGAAACTTTATGCCCTTGATCAGTACCTTCCCATTTCCCCTCCCCTCGGCCCCTGGTAGGGATATGTGCTCAGTAAATGTTAACTGCCATTCTTAGCTCCGAAGGTGGGTAAGCAGCGGTCCCTGAGGACCCTGGTATGGGGCCTTCCTCAGAGACTGGCTCCTGGGCCCACGTTTCTATCTTGGCCTCCTGCTGGAAGTTTGAAACCCAATGCTCACCAGTGGCCCCATAAAGATACTGTGATGCCCTCGTGGCAATACTCATATTTACTGTCAATGTGAAATATTTATTAAGTCCCTACTTAGACATGAAGCACTTTCAGATGGCTCCAGGTACAAGTAAACAAGTCTGTTTCATACCCCTCTGGACTTTTACGTCGGAAACAAAAAAAGCTCTGTTTGTGCTGCATTGATTTTAGTTTCCCGTCACTTGGCACATCCATCTCACATCTTACACGGCGCCTTTAAGATGATCAGCATCTTCATCATCATTACCATCATCCTCTCCACCATTACCATTACAAGCTCTTACTGTGCACTCAGTGCTTTGCCTGAACCATCTCATTGAATTCTCACGTTAAAACATAAAGTGAAGATTTATGCAAATTGGTCACCTACAAGTGAAAGCAAATGTTGTGTAAATATCATTGCTAGCAATAGTTATAACAGAGGGAAGGGGAGAGAAACATATTTCAGCTCTTTGAGTATTTAAGAATTGGCTTACAGCCTGGCCAGTTTGGTTGAGTGGTCAGCCCATGCACCAAGCAAGCAGTTGCTTGTTAGATTCCTGGTCCCTGGCTCTCAGGCTCAATCCCCAGTAGGGGGCGTGCAGAAGGCAGCTGATGGATGTTTCTCTCTCATGGATGTTTCTATCTCTTTCTCCATCTCCCTTCCTCTCTCTCTAAAACCGATAAAAACAAATTTATAAAAAGGAAAAAATTGTGCTATAGAAAAATTGAGGCGATTACTTTGGCATAAATGTCCACCTGCTCAGAATAATATGATATTGTGAATTTAAAAAAAAATTGACAAAATTCTGCTAGTACCCATTTCTAAAATATTGCCTAATGAACATGAGTTTTTAATTGTGTTAATATAAATATTTAATGAGCAGCTACTATGTTCTGACATCTCAAAGTTCTCCCATACCCTACTTTCTCTGCTTACCTGTGGAAGTTCTTGACTTATATGTGATGTCCTTTCATTGTGATGATTAGTTAACAGTTAATTTTATTCTCATTAAATGCAGGGATTTTCCTGGAGCTGTTTCTCAGTGCTGAATGAGCCTTAGTGATGGAAAAGCAATCTGTCAAGGAAGTTTTTAAGATAGTCAATAGATAGGATTCTCTTCATTTTATAGGGAAAGTTGTGCTTCCCCCCCCCCCCCCACCTATTTTTTTTTCTTTCTGATTATAAAAGTAACATAAGCACAGACTCTGATTCTGGCTATACTCTGAGAAATCTTCCTGCTCAAATGACCTAAGAATGCTGGGGGAAGAAATGAATGCTGGATAAAATATAGCTAATGGCATGTTTAGTGATATCTGCAAAAAAAATGAGTGCAGTTTTCAGGGGCTAAGGAGATATTGGAACTGGGTGGGAAGCATAAACTGAGGCTCTGTCTGAGGGTGTTTGCTGAGAGCAAAAACTTAGACTTGAGTTTTGACTATTGTACTAGGGTTCAGAAACCAGGCTCTGGGCCCTTGCAATATGGGAAGTTGAAACTGAGACCATACTATAAAGCTAGGGCTCTCCAGGGGCAACACCCTTCATGAAAAAGGTAGTTAGAAAAAATCCCCCTGATGGCCAACAGAGATATCTGATCCTTAGCAGTGTTGGGGGTGGGTGGGGGAGATAGGGGGTGGGGGGAAGGAGGGAAATTTCTCCTTCCCCATATTTTAACAACAGTCCTGCCTTAATTTGGGTTGGGAGGTTAAATTTATACTATTGGGTGATTTAAGTGAAGGCCCCAGTTGGTGGTGGTCAGAGTGCCTAGAAGATGAGAATGCAGATACTCTCTGAAGAAATGCACCTTTATCCCAGACCCTATGGCATCTCTATAGTTTCAGATGAGTCTCATGTAATCTCACCATTAGGAATTACAAGCACACAAAGAATTTAGTTCTCAAGTATTTAAAAGTCAAGGGACACAACAGATAGCAGAATGAGACCCTCAAATATTTTCTATATTGGAATTATGATGATACAGAAAAAGATACAGAAGATAAGTAAGTAAAAAATGTTCAATGACATAATAGAACTGAAAACATGAGCAAAGGCATTGAATATTCCCTAGTAATATATGTTTGTCAAATCTATTAAAAAGACAAGAAAGACTTTTAAAAAGCTCAAGTAGAATATCTAGAAATAAAAAATAAAATTTTTGAAATTCAAAGTAAAATATGCTCTTTGTAAGATATAGGTGAAAATAAAGGAGCCCCAACAAATTAACCATTATTTTATCATCCAGGAGCAAAGAATATTAATATTTTTATGCAATTCAGTTTTTTTCTATGAATTTTTACAAAGAAAACATAATATTCTATATGAGTATAATTTTATGCTATTAACAACTTCCTACAGAGTAAGCAGCTCCCATCATTGTGCCATATAAATATGTTAATAAAGAAGTGCTACAATATAAATGTTCCCCTACAGTTGAGTTTATTTACTTATCTGCTATTTATTATTTATTTACAAAGACTATTTTGACAGAAGCTGCCAGGCCTTCTTAACGCTTAGGTTAGAACTAGCACAGTGTTACTTTCCCCACATTCTGCTGGTTTAAGTGAGTCATCTGGCAAGCTCAGATTCCTTGTGGGAAGAGACGATATAAATTTATGGATAATAGGAGGCATGATTCATTATGGACTTAGCTACCACATACAGTGTTTTTGTTTTCCTTTTTTTACACAATGGTAGCATATGGCACTGTTTTGCACCTTGTTCTTTTTCAATCAAATATTTTATAGTACATTCATTCAGTATTAATACGTACATTTTTGAGGATTAGGATTGACTGCAAACAGAACTTCAGTTTATAGTGGCTTAAACAAAGTGGAAGCTTGTTTTCTGAATTTAAAAAGTTTGGAGGTAATTGGTCCTGCTTTTTCTATTTTGTTGCTTTCACCTCAATATCTAAGATGGCTACTGCAGTTCTAGCCACCATATCTGCATTCCAGCCAGTAGGAAAAGAGAAGGAGGAAAATAAATTATGTCTTTCCTTAAGGGTACTACCTGTAACTTTCAATGATCATCCTAACTTACTTTCCTTAGTCTAGAACATATTTACAGGGCCATACTTAGCAGCAAGGGAGGCCAGGGAAATGTAATCTTTTAAAAATATATATTTTTATTGATTTTAGGGAGGAAGGGAAAGGGAGAGAGAGATTGAAACATCAACGATGAGAGAGAATCATTGAATGCCTATCTCCTGCATGCCTCCGACTGGGGATCAAGCCTGCAACAGGGGCATGTGCCCTTGACTGGAATTGAACCCGGGACCCTTCAGTTTGCAGGTGGACACTCTATCCACTGAGCCAAAGGAGCTAGAGCAGGAAATATAATCTTGATTACAAATGGACATGTACCCAGCTAAAAAATTGGATTTTCTATATCTAAAGAAGAAGAGGAAAATGGCTATTGAAGGACCATGGTACATTAAGAATTGCCTCATGTTTTATACATATGAGTTTCAACTTAAGACTTTTGATATATTCTTCTTTATTGTTTTTAGGAAGATTGTACCAATTACAGTCTATTTCAATGCCAGTTTTATGCCACCCTCATCAGCACTGGGTATAATGAAGTTTATAATATTAGCAGTCAGTTAAGATTATGTTGTGTTCTAGTTTAGTCTTTGATTACTGGTGTGGATTCAAATTTTATTCTATTGTTTATTAGTCATTCATATTTTATCTTGTGTGAACTTCTGTTCACGTCCAATGTTCATGGATTGATTGGGCTTATTTGTTTTTGAATATTTATTAATCACTTTATATTAATCACTTTATCATTTAATTACAGAGCAAAAATAATGTTTCAGAGAGTTCTGGAATAGGGTGTATATGAGAATACACTTTTGTAATTGTGGTGAGTAGTGAAGAACTCTCTTCATTGCACTGTAAGAGGGTTAAGATTTGTACAATGTTTATATTTGAGATAAAAGACTTTTTTGGCAGTGTTTTTTTAAAAAAATATATTTTATTGATTTTTTATAGAGAGGAAAGGAAAGGGATAGAGCATTAGAAGCATCGACGAGAGAGAAACATCGATTCAACTGCCTCTTGCACACTCCCTACTGGGGATGTGCCCGCAACCAAGGTACATGCCCTTGACCAGAATCAAACCTGGGACCCTTCAGTCCACAGTCCAACACTCTATCCACTGAGCAAACCAGTTAGGGCTTGACAGTGTTTTAATTGTAGAAATTAGAGTATCTTTCTATGAAGGAATTAGAAGAACCAGAAAAGGCATGGAGAAAGGTGTGCTATAGAGTTACATTCAGTGTTTTTTAAACATAGCTGTGGAGGTCAATACAGTGTTCTTTGACATGTAAACTGATTGCCAGGGCTTTCTGAATCTTGGATTTTCAGGTCTCAGAAGAAAAAAAATATTGGACACACATACTAAGATGTTAATTCTCTTATTATTTCCATGATAGTGAAGGTTGCAATGATACCACCTATCCATTAAAGACTGTTCTATAGACAACCATCTAGGCCAGCGGTTCCCAACCTCTTTTGGGCTACTCTAAAATCCTGAAATCCCCCACCCCACCTCCCATGACGTATAATTCTTATTATTAAAAATGTGAATGTCTATTCACATGGAGGAAGCCTAAAAGGCCATTAACTTGGTCTAAACAAGCTTCCAAAGAACATGGCATCCATGGAAGAGAAAAATGAAAGAACAATAGGACAGTTGAAGTTCTGAGGAAGAAATCACTAAGAAATTGTTAAAAAATAATAATATGAAGTGATATGAAAAAATAGCAAATAAAGTTTCAAAACATATAGACAACTGAAATGCATAAATATGTCACAATATATATTTATATATACTGTATATGAGGTCCCTAGAACTATGGTTGAAATGCAAAAAATTCATTCACTGTAACAACTCACTCTCAAATTGTCCCCCATAAAAATCAAATTACCCACTGTGGGGCATGTGCCCCGCATTGGGAACCACTGATCAGGCAGTCTATTAGTTGAGAGCATTTTGGAGGCACTGTCTAATTTCATCTGCACAGACTCTCCACTCACAGTAAGAACGCTGTCAGAGCACTTTAGCACTAGTCTGTAAAGGTCATGGGTCAACAACTCTTACAAAGGGGCCTGTTCTTTTTTGTTTTTTAATATTTTCTAATATATATATATATATATATATATATATATATATATATATATATTCTGGATGGTGCCATTTAGTCTAAAATATATTTTATTGATTTTTTACAGAGAGGAAGAGAGAAGGATAGAGAGTTTGAAACATTGATAAGAGAGAATCATCGATCAGCTGCCTCTTGCACACCCCCTACTGGGGATGTGCCCTTGACTGGAATTGAACCCAGGACCCTTCAATCCGCAGGCTGACGCTCTATCCACTGAGCCAAACCGGTTTCGGCAGGGGCCTGTTCTTAGAGATTAGTAGATCAAAGCCCTCACCAAACAGGCATGAGCAAATTGACGAAGGTTACCCAGTTTGTTAGCTACGTAAGCAAATCTAGGACCTCCGCCTCACACGTGTAGTAGGCTACCACATTCTCCATGCCTTGCTGCCTCTCAGCTTCTACCACAGCTGCCCCTACCCTAAGGTTTGAATTACCCACCTGCTGTTGAGATGCCCACCCACCTTGCTGGATCTCTCTTGAATTCCTCAGGAGGCCGCATCCTGAGCCACCAGCCCCCTGGTGGCTCTACCTGAGAACAGCACTCTCCTGTACCCTCATGACCAAGGTCCCATGTCTGCTCCTGGTCAGCCCCAGGAAGTGCAGGAACAGTGACCTGCTGAATCTCACAGAAACTTGTTTCATCTCATGAACACTGAGAAAGGTGTTCATGAGATGAAACAAGAGAAGACAGAATGTGGATGAAGAGCAAAATAGTGTATGTATGTATGTGTGTTTATTTAAAACAAGTTTGAATATATTTTTATTGATTTTCAGAGAGGAAGAGAGAGGGAGAGACAGAAACATCAGTGATGAGAGAGAATCATTGATCCGCTGCTTCTTGCATGCCCCACACCCGGATGAGCCTGCAACCCGGGCATGTGCCCCTGTCATGAATTGAACCATGATCTGATTCATAGGTCGCAGCTCAGTCACTGAACCACACTTTGCTCTAAATGTGTTTATTTTCATAATGTTTTTATGATGTGGGAGGGAAGAGCACCACATTTAGAGTCAGATTTGGGCTTCCTTCCAGGCCCAATGACTTATAACAGGGTGACCTCTCTGGATCTCAATGCCCTGTTCCATGAGTTGCAACAGTAATGCCAGAGCTTTCCTAATGCCCAGGCTCAGTTTGAGGCTCCGATTGTGTTGCAGCTTGAATGCTTTTGGTAAAGTGACCCACAAACTAAAGACATGCTGCTCTGCTAATAGGAGGCACAGCTTCCTCCTTTCAGGGGTTGCATTGGGGTAGATCATCCCACATTTCCTCTTCAGGCCAACTCACATTTACAGAGTTATTGGTGTCCAGGAGTGTAAATCCCAGATTCCAGTTTCTTGTAATAGGAAATTACAAGAAACTGGAATCTGGGATTATAAATCAACTCAAACAAACCCATCTGCATGCAACTCAACTTTATTTGTGACCAACCAGTCCTCATATTTCAATGTATTTAAATGAGCACCTATAAAGCAGGCAAGGATAATCTAAAATCAGTCAGTACGGTGGTTCTTTAAAAAAATTATATATATATATATATATATATATATATATATATATATATATATATATATATAATTGATTTTTTTTTACAGAAAGGAAGGGAGAGGGATAGAGAATTGGAAACATTGATAAGAGTGAAACATCGATCAGCTGCTTCCTACACACTCTCTACTAGGGATGTGCCTGCAACCAAGGTACATGCCCTTGATCAGAATCGTACCTGGGACCCTTGAGTCTGCAGGCTGACACTTTATTCACTGAGCCAAACCATTTAGAGCAGTATGGTGGTTCTGTAGGTCTAAAAAGTATAAAAGGAAAAAAAAAGTTGTTAACTATATTACTACAAATGGTAATTAGCTTTCATTTCAAATTAATTATGACAAATCTGGGCAGGAAAATGTCCAGGTTTCGTCTCTTAAGTTTTCTACTGGGATGTGTGTGTGTGTGTGTTTAAATATTGAAAAATATAAGAGTATTTTACAGATGAGCCAACAGAAGCTTTCAGGGTGTGTTCCTCATGAACATGTCACATGTACTAAGTGGCAGAAGCAGGACTTGAATCCGGGGTCTTCCCCGCTCTGCTCTGAATCAATGCCCTCTATTGTCTTGTCTCCAAAGTCTGATAATTTACTGTTCTACTTACATCAAGTAGGATGTTGTACCAGATATGCTTTTTCATTGTTTTCTGAAAACCAATTAACTTCCAAGCTCTATATTATTTGCTTTTAAGCAATAGTGATTAATAATGTGTCTCATTGATTCCAAGACAAGCATTCTCTCCCCCCCCACTCCACACACATTTTAACATCTCTGAAATTGGATTACTTCTTTCAAGTGATGGCGTATCATCATTTAATTGGCAACATTTTTCTTTCTTAGTGGAATATAAAATAATGGTGCATCTCACAATGGATAGTATCTTTGATGAAATGCAGTAACAATGACTTGGTTTATGTAAAGAAAATAGAACAGTGTGGAGAAAAATACAGCTAACCATGGGGTGTACTTGGGTGGGGTACCATTGGGGACAACGTTACCTGCTATCGGTCCCTTCTATTTTTCTAGTTAAGACCCTTGGTTTCTGTCAAATGATCTAATATCTTAGCTTTTATCTCTTCTCTGCCCTTTTATCTTTTGTACCACAATCAGTTTTCTTCTTAAAGAACTGCCTACCTGTAATGATTTTCTAGCACCTCACGTGAAGGCCATCCACTTGGCATGAACTTCAGGGCCCACGTAAGTCCAAAATCTGCTTTCAGCCTTATTTCTCGTCACGTCTCTTCTCAGTCAGCTCTCGAGGGTCTTTGATCTCACCTAGTGTTTTCCAGAGTGTAGGACAGTGATGTCAAATGACTTTAGGTGGTATACTAACATTGTATTGGAATTCTCTCAACCTTCTAGAGAAGTTTGAAGAGAAAGTCTTTATTTAGTGCTGGGAAGTCTTCATCCTCTTGCCGTGCTAGCTTCCCTTTGTGACAAAGAGAGGGCAGGCTCAGCAATAGCATTTAGGTAGAATGTCATTGTTTTGTTTTCATTTAATTTTTTACTAGAGGCCGGGTGCACAAAATTTGTGCATGGGTGGGGAGGGGTGTCCCTCAGCCCAGCCTACACCCTCTCCAATTGGGTCCTCTAGAGCTCAATCAACTGGCAGTTGGACATCCCTCTCACAATCTGGGATTGCTGGCTCCCAACCACTTGCCTGCCTTCCTGCTTGCCTGATTACCCCTAACCACTTTTGTCTGCCAGTCTGATCGACACCTAACTTTTCTCCTGCTGGCCTGATTGCCCCCAACTGCCCTCCCCTGCCAGCCTGGTTGCCCCTAACTGCCTCCCCTGCCAGCCATCTTGTGGTGGCCATCTTGTGTCAGGGTGTGATGGTCAATTTGCATATTACCTCTTTATTATATAGGATAGTTATCTTATACTTGGGGCAAGTGACACTGGATTTCCATTTATAAAAGTGACATAAAATTTCATTTAAAAAATAAACTTTCCCTAACCAGTTTAGCTCAGTGGATTGAATATTGGCCTGTGGACTGAAGGGTCCTGGGTTCTATTCTGGTCAAGGGCATGTACCTTGGTTGTGAGCTCGATCCCCAGTAGCGGGTGTGCAGAAGGCAGCTGATCTATGTTTCTCTGTCATCGATGTTTCTAATTCTCTGTCCCTCTCCCTTTCTCTCTGTAAAATCAATAAAATACATTAAAAAATAAACTTAGGTCAACAAAAATGGAGTCAATTAAAAACATTAAGCAAATACTAGTACAGGTGATATGTAGATACAGCAAGAATTGTGAATGTGGCACTCATGCCAAAAATGTGGGCAGCAGCATTATGTTTCGAGTACTTCACTTCTCTATGTATTTGTGCATACTTGTCCTTAATTCTGGGTACTCTTTGCCCTACTCACTAATGGAACACCATTGCTTCCTTCTCCTTGAAGCCTTCCCTGATTTCTCTCATCAGAATCAATTGTGGCTGGCCACAGGACATGGCTTTAAATTTGAGTACTTTTGTTATTCTAATCCTTGTTAGATCTTCAAATGTCCATATCTATCGGGATTGGGAGTCTTTTACTGGCAAGGACCACTTCGCTACCCATCTCCATGGCTTCTTCCATGCCTTACATGTGACTATAGGAAAGAATGAATGGATGCACTGGAAATTCATGTCAGCAATTATTTTATGCAGGTTCCCCCATGCTGCAGAAGCAACCTGGCCTGCTTTTAGCCAGCTCGTTTGCTTGGCTTACATTTCAGCTTCAGTGTGAGTAGCAGTTTTTGAGGCATGTATCGCAACTGCCTTGTTTTCCAGCATAAATATTTTGTAAGGAAGGTCAGGGGATCGTTGGGAACCCAAGGTAAAGTCAAGGAAAGGCCAGGAGGAACTGGGCCTCTGTGTGTGCCTGTCTCTGTGTGTGCGCACGCTCGTGTATACGTGCGTGTGCGGACAGAGCAGTGATCGATTGGGCTTGGAGCTGTACCTGCTGGTCTCCTTGCTCTTTCTCTGAAGCCCCAAAGACAAAATTCAGTGACCAAAGAGAATGGTAATCTAAGCAGAAAGAAAGGCAGAGAAATAAAATACTTGCAGTTTTTATACTCGAGCAGCCCCGTTATCTTTCCCAGTCTTAGATAAGGAGCTTTGCTCAGCCTGCCCGAACTGAGGCGACGGGAAGGCGTGCAGAATGACAAAGATAGGTGCCGCTTCTGGGGGGGAGAGGTCCCAATCCAAGCCCGGGGCTGTCTTCTGGAGAGACAGAGCAGAAAAAGGCCTGCTCTCACGCCACCAAAACTGACGTTGGATGTCCCTTGGGGCTCCAAACAGCTCCTAAGAAAGCCCATCTCCTCTCTGCTGAGGAGGGGCGATGTCCGTGTGGGAGCGTGTGTCTGGGGAAGGGGCCGTGATAAAGACAGGAGGCAGCTCTCAGGGAACACACCTCTCTCTTCTTGTGACACATTCAAAGCGTATCTGGCTGCTTCCTATCAAAAATAGCACTGCTCACTTCATAGCATATTCTTCCCGACCAGCCATCTGTTTTTTTTTTTTCTTCTTCTTTCTCCTTTTAGGATTCAACTGCATTGAGGTGCAATCAACGTGATAGTTTAATTGTTCTCCAAGGAATGCTCTAGTACAATCAAGACTGACACATGATGGTCCATGAAATGAGGATCTTTATTTTTTTTTTTTTTAAATTCTTCACCCAGTTGTCAGTCATTTACGAGAGAGAGTCCGGTGTTAATGATGGATGGGATCGGACACATCTCGCTGGCCTTCCTGGATGGGGCTTTTTTTTTCTGGGCTGTTCGTTGGCAGATCCAGGAGAGAAGGGAATAGCAATAAAACTCTTACCCTGTCAGGCTTTCTGAGGGCCTCCCTCGTGCCCTGGCAAACTGAATCGGAATAATAATTAATTTGATCAATTTTACATTAAAAACTAATTTCTGCTTGTATCTGCCGCATCCTCTGTCCGGGTACCACCCTGTGGTCCTCTGATCTTTAAAAGAACACAGAGCGGATCTGTTGCTGAGCCCACTGAACGTGGCATACTATTCACGCGCTAAGTGCCCGGGACAGTTGGTCTTGCTGCAGCGATACAATTATTCTGGGAAAGAATTTCCAATGATGAAAATGAAAAAAAGTTAAAGTAGTCATAATTTACTGCCCCGGAGTGCCTGCCGGGCAGCTGTTTTCTGCCTCGATCTGTATTCTAATAAGTCTTTTAAATGAGGAGATTTATGAGATTATTTTAATTTTGATGTCTTTTTAATGCTTCATGCATTTTAAATACAACCTTTTAATAGTTTTTGAGATTGAAGAATTTAATTTTGTTTTATACTGCAGAAATAAATGTATTCTCAGGAGACCGCACCATTATTGTAGCGCTCTCTTTCTCTTTCTAAACGCGGCGTATCTGCTGCCGACAGCTCATTTGCCAGCCAGAACCCACAAAGTCTTTCTTCAGTCGGGGAGCCAGGGCACTGGGGGAGAAATGTTCATCACTCTGTTACCTTGTAACTGGTGCTAACAGCATTTTTGTGGGTTTAGGTGTGTCTGTACTCCCCAGCAAGGAAAAGATTTTCTGATGAAAATGACCCAACTTTATTTGGATGGGTAGTCACAGATGAATGTGAATCAAATATATATGTGGCCCTGGAATGATACAGGGTTTAGGGGGACTGACCCTCCTCCCATCCAATGGAAAGTCCACATGTAACTTAAAAAAACTAGTTTTGGCCAAAACCGGTTTGGCTCAGTGGTGGAGCGTCAGTCTGCGGACTAAAAGGTCCCAGGTTCAATTCCGTTTGGGGGCATGTACATTGGTTGCAGGCACATCCCTGTTGAGGGGTGTGCAAGAGGCAGCTGGTCGATGTTTCTCTCTCATTGACGTTTCTGGCTCTCTATCTCTCTCCCTTCCTCTCTGTAAAAAATCAATAAAATATATTAAAAAATAGTTTTGTTGGTGAGAGTATTACAGATGTCCCCCCTTTGGGAAGAGATTAACCACGTATAACTTTTGGCTGCAGTTGGCGCATTTCATCCAGGGATTCACCCAACTGCAGATGTAAAACAGTACTTTCGCTTCACGGTCGGGGATCGGAAGTTGGTTAACTGCTGCTGGGAATGCAGAAGTACTGTTTTCAACCCACGCTGACTCTGCAGAGGCTAAACCTGCAAATAGGAAGGGATGACTATATTGAAGCAAATTCAGGTGTAAGTGGACCTGCCCAGTTCAAACCCGTGTTCTTTAAGGATGTGATGCTTTGCTCGAGACCCATATATGACCAAGTTAAAGTCAAATTTTAGATCACTGTGTTGTGTATGACCCAAACACTGGTTTTAAAATTACAACATCATGGCCAACCGGCGTGGCTGAGTGATTGAGCATCGAGCTATGAACCAGGAGGTCACAGTTCGGTTCCTGGTCAGGGCACATGCGAGGGTTGTGGGCTCCATCCCCAGTGTGGGATGTGCAGGTGGCAGCCGGTCGATGATTCTCTCTCATCATTAATATTTCTATGTCTCTTTTACTCCCTGAAATTAATAAAAATATATTTAATAAAATAAAATTACAACATCATGGATAATATTGATCCAGAAATATTAAAAAAATAGTAACTGGTACTATTAACTTTTGAAGGCAGTGCAGAAGCTAGAGAGTTGGATTGAGAAGTGGTCCACACCCATAAAAGGCTTGCAGTCACAATGGATATAGGCATGTGGGCTTCATAGCAATATTTTACTTTTTTTTTTCCCCAGGCAGGGGAAAACCATAATGCTAAGGAAAGCTGGCGTAGCCAAAAGGTTTCTATTACTCAAGGCAGGTCTGTTAAAATGAAAACACCAGGGATTATCTCTAAATAGAAGTTTCCCCCTGATATTTTAAGGTACAACTTATTACATTTTTAAAGTTGTTTTAGACAATATTACGTGTATTTATTGGCGTTAACAGGGGTCATGACCCTTAGGGTTCTATATTATGTCAGAGAGATTCGAAATGCAGAAAATTCTTCAATCCATGCATTGTTTTAAAAAGAGGAGATATCCAAACCTAAAAGCCACAAAATATAGTTTTAAACAATGTTTAATAACACACGCAATATTCTTGATATCATGTTAAACGAAAAGTAACACAAAACTGCATATACAGTAGTATCCCAGTGATGAGAGGGAACAATTTTCGTGTGACATTTAAAAAGTTATAAGCTGCAGCAAACTGGAAACCAAATTCTGTATTGGGGCCATGTACATAAGTAGATGTCCACATGGACACATCACACGTGCAGCGAGCATTACACAATTAAGAGTATTTATTTTGGACGTTACGAGGAATTTTCATGATTTTCCACAATAAACATGTTGTTTATCAAAAACTAATAAAATTACCTCTAGTTGTGTAAATCAAGGCATAAAGGAGCCAGAATTTATTATATAAATTGTTAAAAATCCTATATTCTTGTCGCAAGCATAGATGTTTTCAAATAGCAATCTTCTCTTAAATTTGAATTTGAGGGGGGAAAAAATGCCAGCTTCCTGTCTTGTGACTCTGATCTAATTTTGCAGCTAGAAACAAGGACTTGTTTGAGGAAAAATCACTTTGTAGGAACTTCCAGGATATTGCTGCTACAGTACGGCTTTCATAGAGCTGCTTTCTGTGGCTCTTTCTGTCAACCATTTTTTTTTTCTGAAAAAATAAGTTGCTCACGATTCCTACTTTGATTAACGATTACTCAATTTTACTATACCATTTAAAACTTCAAACCCAGGCAAATTGCTTTGTCAACAGAAAAGACCATAAACTCTCAACCAGTCTCCCTCGTCTCGCCCCACCCATGACATTGGGAGGGTTGGCACTGCTTATATATTTTCCTCGAGTGTGCTGCTTTAGAACAAAACCTACCTCCACTTTTAGCTGCAGTCGTTATTGGGGGGCAATTCTGTCAATTTCATCACTCTCCTAGACTTCAGTTTCCTGAGCTATATGATGGGTTTAAGACCTGTCTTAAGAGGTAGCAAAATCAGAGGAGGTGATGCATGGAAATGATGGCGTGTCTGAAGAAGTATAATAATACCAGTATCCTTATTGATGCCATCATCAGTAATAGTAATAATTGCAGGCTCCCTCTAGGTCAGAGCAGCCATGTTTCTGTGTATTCTTACAACATCTCATGATAAGATCGGCTAATATGACCTGTGTGCTTTTTATGTTCTAGCCATATCTCTAAGTACTCTCCATATATTAATCTCATTTAAGAGTCATAAGGCCTCATGAGATAACTACTGCTATCACCCCTATTTTGCAAACAGGAAACAATGGCCCAGAGCATTCCTGTAACTCACTGAGGGTCTCCAAGGTCATAATTTTGGAGCTCCAAAGCAAACAAACCCCATCTGACTCGGCTCACCCTTCCAACTAGTACAGGCTGTCAAAATCATAAGCGAAATAGATAATCGTCACGTGAAGCATTATTATAGGTGGCAAGAAGGTCAGTTCTCCTGGAAATGTTGGGAAAGAGCTTTTGTTAATCTAAAGTGATTAAAATCGAAGCAAGGCCTGGTGGAAACAGGCTAATCCAATTCTACCTTGGTGTTATTTGAGCATAATAAAAAATTTACTAGAAATATTAAAAAAAATAAAATTAAGCTTATTGTAAATAGGATTCAGCTAAAAATGCAGAGGTACTTGGTAACTTTAGCACTTCGCTAACAATAGTTTACTTATGCTGGAACTGTCTGCTATGTTTTTTGTTTTGTTTTTGTTGTCAGTAAAATTGGTTAAAATATTTTTATATCTACAGATGCTGACTGTAGAGATAACAAGGTACCTATTGGTATCATTTCAATGAGTCATAGTTGCAGATGGATAACTCCATTTAACCTGCTGTCAGTTCTGGACAGGGCTTTAGAGTCTACAAATGAGTCACAGTCTACAAATAGTCTACAAACACGTGGAGGTACATTTTAGAATTCTTTATTTTTTTTCCCCTTAGGACTGTTTTCTCTCCACTGATTTTGATCTTTAGTTATTTTCCCAATTCCTTTCCTCCCTCCCTTTCTTCCTCCTTCCCACCCTCTCTTCCTTTTAGTTTCTGAAAATTCTTATGACATTAAAGGAAAATTTGAAAAAAGACAAAAAAATCTTCTTTTTTCCTGCAACATGACTTTTTTTCTTTTTGAGTTTTTGTGTTAATTACCTTTAAGAATTTTTTTGGTTTGCACGCATAATTTACAATGATATGATAGTGGTCAAAGTCAACAATTTCATTCAGTTTTGTTTCATGCAATTAATGACTATATATTCTTTCATTAAGCAGATGTTCATAATTCATGTAGTTTCCTCCCCATTGTTGAATTTTTAAATTGTTTCCATGCTTTAGATACTCTAGATAATGTTCTAGTGAATATGTTTGTGCCCATGGCATTTTCTACTATTATATTATATGACAAAATCCCAAGAGCAGAATTATTGGGTTAGAAATAATGAATCTTTTTATGGCTCTTACACATATAATGAATTTGATATTTCTAGGTGAGTTGAAGGAAAGAATTGTATAGGTTTTGATTTAATTAAGGGCTAAAGTTCTTAATAATTAAACAGACCTATGAGAACCACAACAAAAATGAAGTTTTTAAAATTTCTATGCAAACTTCTTCAAGTAGTTTATATTATACAAGTGGATTTTTATCTAATCAATCTCAGGTCTACTTAATGTTAAGAAAAGCTATTCAGTTAATTTAAAACATCTTGGCCATTCAGTAGGTAATTTAGCTAAAATGAATTCATCCCTGGTTCTAAATTATTTATAGTTATCAATTATATTCTTTATATTAGCCAACTCTTTCAGTTACCTGAGTAACATCAAAATTTAAGGTGAGACTTTGGAAATAGGATATCAGGATTTTTGTCACACTGACCAAAGATCTTGTGATATGGTTGTTAGCACACATCTAGATAAATGTCATATTTTTGTTTTGTGCTCCTTTCTCCCCCCCCCTTTCCTCTCTTTCTCTTTCTCTCTATATATACTAGAGGCCCGGTGCATGACATTCATGCACAGGGGGGGGGGAGTGTCCCTCAGCCCAGTCTGTGCCCTCTAGCAGTCTGGGATCCCTTGAAGGATGTCCGCTTGTCGTCAAGCCTTAAGCAGCAGGCGGGCATCCCCTGAGTGATCCTTAGCCCTGCTGCAGAGGCACGAGAGGCTCTCATTATTGCCCCTGCACTGGGCAGCCATGAGCCCGGCTTCTGGCTGAGAGGCGCTCCACTGTGGGAGTGCACTGACCACCAGGAGCAACTCCTGTGTTGAGTGTCTGCCCCCTGGTGGTTAGTGCACATCATAGCGACCAGTTGTTTCGCCATTTGGTTGATTTGCATATTAGCCTTTTGTTATATAAGATATATAATTTTAATCCTCACCCAAGGACATGCTTATTAATTTTTCTTTGAGGGAGGGAGGGACAGAGGGAAGAAGGGAGAGAGAGAGAGAGAGAGAGAGAGAGAGAGAAGAGAAAGAAATATCCTATTTCATGTCCCTACGGGGGATCAAACCTGCAACTTAGGTATGTGCCCTGACTGGGAATTGAACCCGCAACCTTTTGTTATATGGGATGACTCTCCAACCAACTGAGTCACCTCACTGTGGTGATATGACTATATTTGTATTAGGTGAAAAAAAGGTGACTTCATTTTCTTGGAAGTCATTACTGTGATTACAGGGAGTCACCTATTGATAAACAATCAATGCCCTTCTTTCCTAGTCATAAGTTCATCTTTAATTTTTCACTCTCCTCTTCAGGTCTTAGTTTAAATATTGTGGATTATTCCCCAATGTATTATAAGCTTCTTACTATACGACCCACCCAAACTACTCCAGCTATGGTCAAATGAAGATTTTCATTATTAAATCTAAATGATGCATTTTGGCCTTTGCTTATTTGACCTTTAGAGCCTTTCACAATCTTGATCACTTGAAATTCTCTGCTCCCCGGCTTCCGTGACCTCGTTCTCTCTGTGCATTTCATCATGGTTGCTTTTGCTGGCTCTGCATACCTGTCCCTAAAGGTCGATGCCCCCCCCTGATTTCTGGGCTCCTTCGCTCATCCAATCTTCTAGGGTGGTTCTATCCATTTATAATCTGTTAAGCACCTAGCTGTATGCTGAATGTCCTCAGGTGTTTCTCTGACTTGCATACTGATCCATGCAGCCTACTGCTTATGCTTATGTGGGTATCCAGACTCACCTTTCATTTGATATGAACAAAATTGAATTCACTGGCTTTTTGCTGAGATCCACTTCTTTTAGGTGGTTGTACCACTGTCCATGTAGAAAGCTGGGAATTATCTCAGATCCCTTTTCTTATGCACCCACATCTAACTGGCCACTCAGCTATGTCTGTTCTTTTTCTTAATTATCCCTGAAGTCCCACCTCTCCTTTCTGTTTCCACTGTTCCTTCCAGAGATAAACCTATCAGAACCTCCTACCTTGTCCACCTGACTCTAGCCTTGCCTTCCTCCAGTTCTCTGAGCTGGAGCTAGCGACTTAAATAACTCATATAATCATTGTACTTGTTTTGATCTAAACCCTCCTGATCTAAACCCTCCCACGTCCCCTTCCCTAGCAGGCTCTACTGGGGATGTAAAAAGGTTGAAGTTGGATCTTTTCCACAGAACTCAATGTCTTTTAGGAACTGGCATGTGCTACCGCCATCATCATCTTCTACAATCTCTGGCCATAGTCTTTGTCCTAATAAAGTCCATCTGCCCTGTTGTGCTTTATGCTTCTGTATCTTTGCATATGTTCTCTCTAGACTGCCCTCTCTGTTATTATTGAATACCTGCTTACCTTGCCAAGCCCCATTCTAGGGTCTCTTCTGTTTATTCCGAATCTCTACCTTGGTTACTCCCATGGCACTCTATGCTCTCTCCTTTCACAGAGATTATCATACTGACTGATGCTTTATACTTCTCCAGGAGAGTGTAAGGTCTTGGAGGCAAGGATTGTAGTTTCGTTTTCCCTTAGAAAAGGTTTATGTTCCATGATTTAAAAACAATGTGTTGTCAACAATTTAAATAGTAAAGACTAGAGAAGGAAATAAAATCACAATACCTCCAGCACTCATATTTATTTCATCCAATTTGCTTATGCGTCTATATATAATTCTTGATTTTGTAAAAATGTCATGGTAAGATTTAGGTAATTTTGTGATATTAAAAAACAACAACTAATATTGTATTGTGCAAAAATTTTCCATATATTTAAATAGTCTTAAAAAAACACAATTTTAATGGCTGTATTGTAGTTGAAAAAAGTTGTATCACATAAACGTACCATAATTTTATTTAACCATTTCCCATTATACATGTTTAATTTTTTTCAATTTTATTAGATAAAGCTTTGTTGAACATCCATTTTTGTTGATATTTAACAGATTTCTTGAAATCGAAGGAAT
Organism: Vespertilio murinus; assembly: GCA_963924515.1. Classification (NCBI taxonomy): domain Eukaryota; kingdom Metazoa; phylum Chordata; class Mammalia; order Chiroptera; family Vespertilionidae; genus Vespertilio; species Vespertilio murinus. The sequence goes on along the minus strand of OZ004704.1, from coordinate 12,238,884 downwards.
CAAAGATCTACCATAATATAAGTCTAATTTTCTCAAACTTTACAATTCAGTCAAAGGGAGATTTTAATGACTAAGAACAATTGCCTGGTATAGTAAGAGCTCTGTTAACCCGTTGGACAGTTTTGTTAATAATATTGATAATTAAGTTTGTTCTAAAAAAACATAGGCTTTCTTGTAGATTAAATATACAGGATGCTGAGGGTGACTTGCTGAGAGAACCCGAGCTTCCCCATTTTCTGACTTTGCAGTAATGCAGCCTTTTATGTAACTAGTTCATATTTGTGAAGTGCTTTGAAGATGAAAGCTATTATGTTGGGGCAAAATCACTTCATAAAAATGTTACATATAAAATACGAAAATCCATAGACAGACTTTAAGATTTTCAAAGTAACATCAACTCTTTCATGTAATCATTTATAACCACCATCTTTAGACCAGTAATCTAGGATTCATTTATAGATTATTCTTGGAGTGTTTTAGTGTTATCCATTACAGTGAAATTGTTTTTATAGTCCCAGAAAATGGTTAGCAATGACGTTATTCTTTTTAACCATGGCTATTGAAGTTGTAGCACAATTTATAAATAGGTGAGGATAAATAAAAATTGGCCATAAATATAAATCTTTCTTTCTTCATCGAACATTGCCACCTCGCAGATTGGTATTTTAAAGAATTAGATTTCATCATGTGTTGTTTAGGTTTGAAAGTAGTAGCAATCATAAATTACAGACCATCTGACTTCTGTAGCATATTCGAAGAAAGCGTGTACAGTTTGCGTGAGCAATGGCCCCGGGGAGTTAGCCAGGTGTTAACATAAGATTTTTTTCTCTGTGTACATCACTAAACAATATTCCACACACACAATGTGTCATACCTACACTGAAGGTGGCCTGATGTTAACATGTGACTCTTCTATGCACACAGTGCTTTTTATTTTAAAACACTAGAGGCCTGGTACATGAAAAGTCATGCACTGGAGCGGGGTCCCTCAGCCTGGCTTGCCCCCTCTCACAGTCCGGGAGTCCTCAGGGGTGGCAAGCGACCTGGCAATCAGGGGGGAAGGTGATGCCCCATCACACCTCTGCTGCTGCAGTGCCAGCAGCTCAAGCCTCAGCTGGCTCTGGTTACCTGAGCCTTGGGTGGCCCTGGGTGGCTGGGCAGCTGATATCAGAGGCTTGTCTATGCCTAGGACCAGCCCTGGGGGTCTGGGGGTGCTGAAGGCGGGTTTGGCCATACTGTGCACCTGGCCATAATCCTGGTGGGGCTGAAAGTGGTGTGTGTGTATGTGTGTGTGTGTGTGTGGGGGGGGGAGGTGACTTTGGTGAGGGGACTGGGTACTGCCATCTTGTGATGGTGTTATGGTTAATTTGCATATTCCTACTTTATTAGATAGGATTACCTTTCAAGTTTCCCTGATGTCCCTGCCCCTTCCTACGTAGGCATTACTAAAGTGAGGTACTACTGCTGTGACCTGAAACTAAAGGTGGGTATTTGCAGTGATTGTTTCCAATGACAATAGCGCTCTCTACACAGACCCAACTGGACAGACTGACTGCCAATGCTCACTGAGCCATCCTACGCTATGTGCTGTTTTTGGCCAGAATGGAATCAGTTAAGATTAGGAGCCCAGAACAGTAGTAGTGCAAGGAACCAAGAATCAGGGTGAACTTGGGGCAGAACTGGCATATTGTGGGTGAAGTCCCATCATTTTGCTTTAGTTTTTATGCCATTTAGATGGTGTTGATGTATATTTATGAAATATGACTTCCACTTTGGGAATTGAAACAAAATTAAATATTTTCTATCTAACTCTCTCCCCCTCCTTTCTTCTTAGCTCTTACTTCCGCCTGTACTGGGCTCCTTTCTATCATTACTGTGCATCCCCGCCCCTGCCCCAGTCTGGGCCTGGTTGGTTTCTGGGGGTATTTAAACCCAGGCATAATACGAAGTATGAGAAAATTAATGTTCCAGAAATCTTTTTTTTTTTGGCTTCTGACCTTTTTGTGCACTTGAAATTGCATTTAATATTTCATTACTACAGGTCTTTCCATTTAATTTCCTGGACTTTTTTTTCCACCTGAAAAAAATCTACAAATTTGGTTTTGCAGTACAGAATTATGGGGGCTAATAATTCTCCAGCCTATGACAGTTCAGTAACTGGTGCCCTCCAGCATTTTATTGCGCACAATTTTATTGCTAAAAGGTTAGGCCATTTGACCATTTTTTTTAGACTTATCCATCAAACATTGCTGAGAGAGTACTAAAATCATGCACAATTTAAAATGTAACCAACATCTAGTCATTTCCTTGAAAGAGATGTCCTTAAATTCATTATGAGAAGACCCTCCCACCTGAACAAAATGGGTTCATGAACATGGGAAGGTGGGTATGGATATAGCGTACGTATGTCTAGTACTTCATGTAGCTAACCAGGCTGTAGTGAACATAATGAATACCGACTACTCCAATAGTCTTCCCATTTTAGTCACCCATAAATATTTCCAGAACATTGACCTTTAGTCAAACGGTGAATTCTTTCATCCTGACACGACAAGGGAAGACCACTCAGCTAGTTAGGAAAACTTTCTTGCAATTCATTTTCTTTTCCAAATGGCTTAAAGGTAATCAAGAAAACTGTACGATTGGAATTCCATAAAATTTACAACTTCTCTGGTGCTATGGGTGGGTGCTTTGTACAGTCGGGCACATCCCTTCGTCTGCCTTGGCATTGACCTCTATCCATGTAGCCGATCGGGTGTGTCCTGAGTGTGACCAGCTCTCAAGGGCAGCTGACCACTTCTGCAGTCCCTCCTCCTCACTCCCAACAGGGCCCAAGTGCCCTGTGCCATTTGCTCCGGGGGCCATGCACCAAATGCCCAACTGCTTTGAGATTTCTCTGATTGGATAGAGGCCTCTTCCACTGTTTGTCGTGGAAAGTTTATGTGCTATGTATGTGCTAAATGCATTAAAGAGCTATGCATCACACTTACAAGTTCCTTAGTGGGGCTGGTGATCATATTTAATAGTGATGGTTTCTCAAAGGAAAGCAGAACGTATGAGCTATTAGGTATTACTTAACGTGTCAACGGAAAATCCCTGAAGAGAGAAGAAAGGCACCATGTGCAGTTTTCTTTTGGAGGTAAAGTCTCCCATTTAGTGGAATCGGCACAGATCATTTCTGATGGTGTTGCTCTTAGTATCATATCAGCAGTGACCGTTTGGTGTTGCAAGGCACAATAGGCTTGCCCTCCTCCTTACCTTCCGGACCCGTGTGTCTGTGGCCACCACAGGTCTCACCCAGGACGTCTAAGTGTGCTCTTTATTTTGTGTGGGACCCTCTTCCTTGGCTCTTACCGTGGTTGCCTCCACCCGACCCTCCCATCTCAACCTAAATGCCTTCTTTCCTTGTCAAAAGGAAGTTTGCTTTATTTTGCTCTACCACAACAGATTAATTCCATGATGGCTTTAATCTCAGTTTTTAATGATCTGACTGAATTATTTCCTCAGAGCCCCCATCATAACATAAGCTCTACAAAGGCGAGGCTTTTGCCTTGTGATTTGCGTATCTCAAACTTGTCCCACTGTCCGGCACACAGTAGGTGCTCAGTAAATATTTGTCAAACGATTGAATAGATACACAAGTGACCCATTTTCGCACCATTCCTGCCGCAACCGGTTGACGTGACATTTTCCTTTCTAGTTGCCTTTCTGGTCTATCCCATGTTCCGCTCTTAAAGAGGCTGACTGATTTTGATAAAACCCGGTACCCTGCTCTGTGTAAGTCCCATCCTGAATTGGATTTATAACTCCGTCTGTCATCTTGAATCCAACCGGTGGCAGATAAAACTTGACAAATGAGACTTGGAGCAGATTTCAGTATAGTTTGGTACACGGGTCGATGTCCTATTTAATTGAAATGTGTGGAGGCTGGATTTCATGGACCCTTAAATCCTAACCTTAGCCTACCCCAACTCTACTTTCCCTTTTAACGATACCGCTTTCTCCAAAACCTAACATCCGTGGCTAGCGTAAGGTGTCCTGGGAGCTAAGAGTTCACAAGGAGTTTCAGTGGTGGATACTGAGCAGTTTTCTCTGAAAGCGACCCCTTCTCATAACTGGGCAGCGCTGATGGGAGGCACACGGCTTCTCCATGAGTGCTGGCGGCCGGGCCAGGTGGCAAGGCCTCGACAGCTAGTGACAGGGTGGGAGTGCTCCCTAGCTTCTCCCCCGCACTGAGCCTGTGCCAGCAGGCCAGAGAGAAATGCTGATGGAAATGCTGACCTCAGGTCAGGGAAAATGGAGCTTTCCCACACGGAGAAACCAGTCCCTCCCCAGGGGTGGTGACGGTCATGCTTTTGTCCCAGGAAGCATTTTGAATGTTGCAGGAACATTTTAACTCGGACACCTGGGATGGCCCTCTTGGAAGTCCCTGGCATCTTGTGTGGGGTCACAGGCATTTTTATGCTGGAAAAGCACTGGCCAGTGATGTCTTATACAAAACACGAGCCCCTCCTTGGCTCAGTTTAGTCTCTGTGCTGCGCTCGGTGCTGGGTTCTCTGGCTGGGGACCTCATATCAGCATTCCTCCGTGTTCAGCTGTGTTTGCCCTCACACGGGCAAGTCCCGGCTTCCGAAACAGTGGAAAAGCCAGTGTCAACACTGCAGGCAGAAAAGGTTAAAATATGGACTGCAGACTTCCTTGCTATTTGCAGTGGTTACTTCTGGCCCCGGTTCTCCCAGAAAACATGGGCTCAGGAATGGTTAAGCCGCCAGCCTTGTTTGAGCTTCTTAGGCACACAGCTCTTTTTGCTGTCTTAATCTTGCATCCTCCCTCTTGCCCCACTGCCAGCCCCTTTACTCCTCGTCCTTCTCTCATTTATAGACGTGTCTGACATCCTTCATGGCTCCATTCCTTTTCCCCCTGATAATAAAGGACACTCATATTCATTATGGATTTGCAATCGCACATCGGAGGAAGAGACTAGAAATGACCCACAAGTTCACTGCTTAGAGGCAAACCCTAGTAGCATCTTAGTCTGTTCTCTTGCAGCTTTTTCCATATGCCTGTGTGTATGTGTGTGTGTGTGTGTGTGTGTGTGTGTATGTATATATATGTGTGTGTATATATATATGTGTGTGTGTATGTATATATGTGTGTGTGTGTGTGTGTGTGTGTATGTGTGTGTATGTGTGTGTGTGTGTGTGTGTGTGTGTAGAGGGTGAAGCTCACTTCCCGCTCCCCGCCTGCTTCTCCCCACCCCACCCCTCATCTTACAGCGGGCTTGAACATTTCCTTGCTGCTTATTCTCAGTGGTCTGAGAAATTCACTCCACGGTCCTGTCAAAGCTGGAAAAGGCAAATGTCTTTTATTTTCCCAGTTTCCCCTCCCTCCATCTGTTGCAGAGGCTCCTTGCCTCAGTCTCATGAGATGCCACTGTTTCCCCACCAGGCCCCTCTGACCCGTTGCCCCTCGCTCCCTGCACACTGGGCTGCAGGAGTCCGAGTCTGGCCTATTTGTCTGGGCCCTGCAGTTCAGCGCGCTCACCTGTAGCTTCTCTCTCCTGGGCTGCAGGGCTGGGTTTCATTTCCGCTTCTCTGCAGCCGAGGGGAAGGAGGATGCTGCTGCTTTGAAGCTCGAAGTGCCTCTCTGGCCAGCATTAATCTGCTCTGCCGGAGACCACTATTAGGTTTTAGAAAGTCAGACCGGGTGGGCCTTCCTCCAGCAATTCTCTCTGTGAGCACCAGATCCCTGGTGCTTCCAGATTGTAGGGAGGGAGGGGCATCTACCATTTATTCAGCATTTACACACCTGTCCCTTGCATGCATTTTCTCCAGACAATGGCCCATGAAATCGGCATTACCGTCACATTTTCGAGATGAGAGAGCTGAGGCTTAGTGAGATTACGAGGCTTGCTCAAGGCTTCAGCACTAGGACTCAAAACCAGGTCTGCGCTGTTACAGAGCTTGTATTTACCCAACTGCAAAGGCCCCTTTGGTAGAAGAATGCACTCCAACCCTTTGGTGTTGGCCGGTCTCTGGGTAAGGCTCAGAACTGCAATGGTAGTGTGGGCAAAAGCCTTACACAGGGAGATGGGAAACAGAGAAGGCTGCCAGTCCCTGAATGAGGTTCAGAGACCCCAATAAAGAGCTCGACCCATCCTGAGAGATCATCTATGCCAGGGGTCCTCAATCCCCAATGTGAGTTACAACTATCTGGGAAGCAGATAGTTAAAAAATGCAAATGCCCGGTCCAGGCTAGCACATGAAACCATTTAATTAAACAATGAAACTCAGCAATGAAACTCAGCAATGAAACTTAGCAATGAAACTCTTGGCCTTGCATGCTCTTTGGTGGAAGGCGCAGGCTCTGTGTTACCACCTGATTCTTGGACTCCTCTCACCCCCCACCTCTACCTTTCCCTTCCCTCAATGGCCTCTGAGACGCTTGTTGGCAGAGCTGTTCTGTGACCTCTCCTTTGGAGAGGGTGGTGGGTGGGAGCGGGGACAGTGGGGGCAAGGGCTGATATCACCACACAAATCTTTTTCAAATTTTTAAGCAACTGGATTATTCTGAAGGAAGTGTATTCGGGACAGTAAAGCGCATCAGGCTTGGAAGCAGGATGGAGTTGTTTCTGATGGATTGAAGGTGGTCCGTGTATTTCACGTGATGGCGATGAGAGAAGGCAAGAGGAAGGTGACCAGAGGGAGTGGGGCTGGGTGCCTTGTGGTCTTGTTTTTGCCCCAGCTGATCTGAAATGAGCTAGAGCACATGCTTTCCCTCTGTGACGGGCCCCGGGCCACATTCAGTGAAAATGAACTTTCAGAGGGAAAACATTGCTTTTATCCCTCATCTGAGTTTGAACATGAGGTGGGAAGCTGTTAGACTTTAATTCTGTTTAGGCTTTGATAGCTTTTCGTCTGAGTGTAAAAGTAATGTATGTGTTCTGACAAAACACTGACAAAACAGAAATACTCAAGAAGAAGGAAGCAGCAATTGCCCATGTTCTCACGATGCCCTTCCAGTCCTTTTTCTCCGTGCTAATAGCAGTTTACATACATCTTTGGATTTGGTGGCCTCAGGAAGAGACAATACATTTGCCCAGGCTTTAGTCATCTTCCGAAATGGCTCTTGTCAGAGCAGCTGGGGGCCAGCAAGGGGTTGAAGAGGCAGAGTGAGGCCCAAGGAGGTAAGGCTCATCCCATTCCATTTTCAGGAGAGTCTGTGTGTCTTCTCATGACAAAGAGAGGATCAAACTCTTTGAAAGAACACATTCAACAGGCCACAAGAAAATGGCCATCTGCCCAGCCCGTGTGGCTCCATGGTTGAGCATTGAACTATGAACCAGGAGGTTCTCAGTTCAATTCCCAGTCAGGACATGTGCCCGGTTGTGGACTTGATCCCAAGTAGGGGGCGTGCAGGAGGCAGCTGATGGGTGATACTCTCTCATCATTGATGTTTCTATCTCTCTCTTCCTCTTCCTCTCTCTTTCTTAAATCAATAAAAACATATTAAAAAAAAAAAAGAAAGAAAATGGCCACATCCTGACTGCTCCCTCTCTGTTTTTTTGTGCTTTTCCTGGTGGATGCGCCTCATTCTAGTTTAGGGTCACTGAAAGTTCTGTCTTTCACACATATTAGATGTCAACTATCTCCCTTTAGTGTTGTGCTCAAGAAATGAATTAAAACGTGAGTCAGTTTATTGCACAGCCTGTTGGGAGCAGCAAACTTAAAGGTCTTTTTCTTTGCATTTTGGTAGTGTGGGTTATATAATCCAATGTACAGAGTATTAATATTCAAAACAACAACACCTTGTTCAGAGGATCTGCTTAAACTTACTAGATCTGATCTTGAAGGGAAAAGTCCTCACCTTAGATTCCGTTGTTGTCTGGATCTTCGTTGTCCAGCTTCAGATCACAATGTAGAAAGAAGAAAACCAGAAATGGTATCAGGGGTAGGGGAGAGGACATTTTTTTTTTTCTTTTTTGAAAATTGTTCTAAGTTTGCATGCAGGTTACCATGACTACAAAATGTCTTGATCACTTATTGAAAGTATCTGCTAGCCTTCCATGGCTGTCCCATCCACGACTACATTTCAGGATTGCCACCTGACAATTGCCGAGTATTTCACAACTGCCCTTGTCACAGATTGCTGCCTCTGCTTTGGAGTCGTCCAGCTTTTAGGCAAATGGAGCTCAGAACTCACTCCTTCTTGCGGTTCCCAGCTCACGTTTGACTTAGGTGGTTAAGATGATTCGAGTCTGACATCCCAACATTCAGCAGCATTTAGGTCTCTGTGGTGTGAAAGTGAATTAGAAATAGTCATCGTGGCCGGTTGTGGGAAGGAGTTTTTAGAAAACCTTGCTTACATAATTCTGATGTCTTTTGTGGTCTCTCTTCTCCATATGGAAACCATCGGTGGAGGTACGGAAGGATGGTGTTGCTAAGAGCAAAGATGTTTGTATCCCTTGAATGAAAGGTTCAGATTCTTGGCCACCACCCTAGAGGGCTGGGATCTGATGGCCGTGATCATCCCTGTTTATTGGAATGTTTTATGGTTTCTGACCATGTGGTTCTTCCGAAGCATGATTTACCTCTTCAAGCACACAAGGAGGCTAAAAATGGCCAAGTCTATCTATCTACTATCTATATATCTAGCCATTGTTCTTTCCTTCCTTCCTTCCTTCCTTCCTTCCTTCCTTCCTTCCTTCCTTCCTTCCTCCCTCCCTCCCTCCCTCCCTCCCTCCCTCCCTCCCTTTCTCCTTCCCTCCCACCCTCCCTTCCTCCCTCCTTCCCTCCCTCCCTCCCTTTCTTCCTTGCTTTTCTAAATAGTAACAAAGAAACAACAAAACCCTTTCTTAAGGCAGTATACATATTAATACATGGCTACTCAGTAACAATGCTTATAGAAATTAACGTCTGCTTTGAAGCAAGCAAGAGGGGGAAAGACTTTTTCAGGTGTTTTAAGATGCCCGTGCCATCTCCCCACTGTCTCCTCCACATTACTCATTATTTGTCTTAATCTGGAATTATTCTTTTCTTACCTAAATGAAGCCCGAGTTGCTTGCAATCAGTGGTGGCTTAGCCTTCCAGCTTCCTGGCGTATTTGCTCACTGCTGAGCCCATTTCATTTGGAATTTTCTTGTCTGTAAGCCTGTCCCGTGGCTTTTAAACCGGTGCCTTTGAAGTCCAGGTGGCCACTGAGGATCAGAACGTTTCTGCTCTTTCAAACCTGATTCTGAACTAAGCCGTTGATTCTCGTGACTAATTTGGTGCAATTATGGCTATTTAGTGTGCGTCTCTCTAATGATGGAAATTTGGGGTTATCTTCCCTGGTGATTTTCCTGAGGACTCTCCCCCCCATTTCTTCCTTGGGCGCCCACTTTCCTCCCACAGGAGTGGTTACTGACCTTGGGCTACCAGTGATTGCCTGCCATTAACCCAAATGCTTCTCTTGACAGCGATTGCTTTCCAAAAGGACAAAAGCTGCATTTCAACAATTTTCTCCATTATGACCTATTTTGAACATGCACACCGGAAGAGAGCCAGAGTGTGTGGAAAAAATATGGCTGGTGGTTTCTCCACGAGTGTGCACATCAAATGACGGTCCCGCAGGCACTCTCGCCCCTTCTCCTAAGTATCCCTGGATGGAATCCCAGCATAGCTGTCATCTTCTGAGCACCATTGGATTTGGGATGTAGCAGAAAAGGAAGGGAAATATGCATTTTTATTTTCAAAAACAAAGAGAGCCTGCCTGCTATCTGTGGAAATTTCCTGTGAATGACCTCGCAGGAGGGCCCACCCGTGTTAAGTTTTGCTGGCTCCTAATTCATCACAATGGAGTATTGACTACAAATATATACGAATTTTGGTCTTGGGAGGGCAGAGTAGAATGCCTTGCTTGAAGCAGGGTAAAGCCTTTTATTTTTTTTAAAAAAGCATATTTTTATTGATTTCAGAGAGGAAGGGAGATGGAGAGAAAGATAGAAACATCAATGATGAGAGAAAATCATTGATTGGCTGCCTCCTGCACATCCAACACTTGGGGATCAAGCCTGCAACCTGGGCATACACCCTGACTGGGAATAGAACCCAGGACCTCTGGGTCCATGGGACGATGCTCAATCCACTGAGCCACCACAACCAGGCAAGTCTTTTGGGTACCATCTGTTGTGGTAGGCATGGCCTTTGGCACGTCCAAAACATTTAATACTACTAGTTTAATCGGTATGAGTTTTGTGTCATCCAGTTCTTCTGAGCCAGAGGAAAAATATTTGCTGTTGGTCCTGGTGTGAGGAGGCTTAAAATAGAAGATAAAGGCAATAAAAAAAATCCCAAACAAACTCTTTTTCTTCACTATATCACTAGCAGTTGAGTCAAATATTATGGTAGGAAGTTATCAATCAATCCTTTCCAGAATGGAAAGGCTCCAGGTAAATATCAGCCCTCACGTACATTGTTCAGAGTCAATAAAAATTGGCCTAATCATTTCAATAAACACGACACGATTTCTTCCTTCATTAAAGATTTAAGGAGCAATGCTGTAGGAATGATAACTCTCTTCAACAAATGAAACTGAATAAAATATGTGAAAAGAATATTTTGGCTGGTTCCAGGGAGGAGAGGCTGGGGGTTGGCTTTACATGCCAAAGAATCCTATTTTTCAAGTGAATATTTCAATACTGTGAATCTCAACTCTTGGTTAGGCGACTTTTGACTGATGACTCTCTCAGACTGGTTCAAGCCCAGTGGTTTTCATCCAGGAGATGAGAGAGAGAGAGAGAGAGAGAGAGAGAGAGAGAGAGAGAGAGAGAGAGAGAGAGAGAGAGGAAATGGTCAGATCTTTTCTCTCCCTTGCTCTCTATCCCTCCCTAGTTGGTGATTAGGGCAGAAGCCAAAATTGGAAAAGTGTAGCACATACTAAGTGATCTGGCTGTTCTGAACTTTTCATTGCATATTCTCTAATTTTGAACCTGTCAAGTATAATCTGTCAATCATCTGCATATAGCTTGTTAAGATTACAGAGCCGTGAATGTGTTTAGGAGACTGACTGAATCCTGTGATTAGCAACAAAACCCTTTAGAAAAAAAGTTGAAGCATGTATTAAAAAACCTATTGCTCATAAAGACCTCGATGTTTACTTATGAAAAATAGAGAATAAGTGATTGGGGAGGGGGAGCGGAAAGGATATTGGAGAATGCAGCGCACACTGGAATTTATCTGATGTACGTTTAATAATAAAATGACAATGCGGCTGCACTCAAGATGCTTAAGAACAAGAGGGATTATTAGATTTGTGCATGGAAGGTAAAATTACTGGAAAGAATTGCTTGGGGGAATATACAAGATACAGGGTATGAAATGAAATAAAACAAATACAGGGCAGATGACTGGTTTCTCTGTGTTGCTGGGCAGATTTAATTAATTGCTAATAGAGCACCAAGTCATGAATTACTCAATCATTGTTTCAATTGTGGAATTTTCCTCTTAAGTACAGATTCATTAGAAAAGAAGGAGATGCCACAGAGCTGTAAAGTACTGAGCCATCCTGCGAAGATATTTTGCAATAAGTTGGAGGCATTCTGTTTTCTTATTTTGGTGGGAAGCCTCCTTATCTTTAAATTTGAAATAGAGCAGTGAGCTTTTCAGTGGCCCCATGCCATCTCTGCAGGAAGTTGTCGTGCTTGCAGGTACTTTGAGAGTCGGCAGGATGAGGCGGTGAAAAAGGCCAGGGGTTTAGATTCAAGCAGACCTGGTTCAAATCCCAGATTTAGCATCTGCCAGAGTATGACCCTCAGGAAGCTGTATAACTGCTCCGAGTCTCTGTCTTCTGCTGTATATGGGCACAGTATGAGGAGGCTTGATCATTCATTCATTCATTCATTCATCTGTTGTTATTGAGGACTGACAATCTATGAAGTGCTGTGCTAAATGCTCTGGGTATAATCCAATGATCCTAACGGGAGCTAATGGGTACTGAAGGCTCGTTAGGTGTGGGTATTGTGCTGATCATTTCCTGTATCAAATCTTGTTCAGTCCTCACAGCCACTCTGCAATACCTACCTGGATATAGGGAGGTACATGTATACACACATATATGAGTGAAACATATGTATAAATAATTTCATAGCAGAAGTGGAAGGAGGTTTTCTTTGAAGAGTTCAGTTTCCTCATCCGAGTGCCTTTAAAATTCTTCTTTGCTTTTTCTTCCCTTCTTACTAATCTTAGGAGAAAGGCTCAGATATTACTAACCTGTACAATTAGAGAGAGAAACAGTCAGAACATGATGTCATAGGATTGCAGCAGCTCCCATCCTGAGGGGCTGGCAGCTGGGCGCTGGAGGCCCTGTTGATGCAGCGGAAGTACTTGCAACAGTTCCTGTTGCACTTGGCCTCTGAGCACCCCTCCCTCGAAGGCTTCTGCCATTTGAAATGTCACGCAAAGCAAAGTTTGCCACGTGTTAGTTCAGAGAGAAACGGGGTGGTGTCATTGCCCACAGGAAGTCCCCCCATAGAGCTTGAATGTCTTTCTTATAAAGAAGCCTCCAGCACCTTAACTGGAAACGCTTTATATTCCTCGGCATGGCCGGCGTCTCTTCCCATGTCTGAGAGCTGGGGATGACGGGCCAGCCGCTGTGGCTCTTTGCAGGCCGTCTGTTCTGCAGCTGCGGGGGTGGTTACAAGAGGTGGGCGGATTCCTGGCCATCCCGGGCGCCTCCAGCTTAATCTCCTAAGAAAATCTTTAGCCAAGTCAGGTTTTTCAATCGCCGTGTTAGTCATCCTACTGATTGCATAAGGAACACCGTAGGAGCATTTCAAATGCCATCCGCTCTTGGCAGCGGAATGACAATGAGGATGAAGTATTGAAAAACGAGGTGCCCTCAAAGGCAGAGCGGGGGGAGAGGGCCTGCACTCTGCTCCCCAGTCCGCCCCGACAGTAACTCCGCTCCCTTGCCACAGTGCTCGCTGGAAGAAAAGCATCCGCCTGAATTAATTATTTGCCCATCTGGTGTGTTCCTGATGTCAGCTAATGCTACATTAAGGGCTTACATGCTGGGCGCCCATTAAATAACCAAGTAAATATTTGTATTGTTTGTGATAAACTGGCTCCTTCTGGTGGGTATGTTCGGTGCCTTTGTCAACATTCCTTTAGTGGGCAGACTCTTGGGGCTTCATACCAGGCTTAAATCCGACAAAGAGGCCTCACCCCCACTGTGGGCTTTTTGCAGCTCAGTGAATATTTAGCAACACTTCAGTATAATAGCGGTATTATTATGGTACGTTGCTGGACTGAATGCTACATGAATGACATTAGTCATGTGGACCCATTTTTTTTTAATATGTATTTTTAAAAAATTTATTTCAGAAGGGAGAGGAAGAGAGAGAGAGAGAGAGAGAGAGAGAGAGAGAGAGAGAGAGAAAGAGAGAGAGAAACATCAATGATGAGAGAGAATCCTTGACTGGCTGCCTCTTGCATGCCCCCCACTGGGGATCAAGCCCGCAACCCAGGCATGTGCCCTTAATTGGAATTGAACCTGGGACCCTTTGATCTGCAGCCCAAGGCTCTGTCCACTGAGCCAAACCGACTAGGGCTCGTGGACCCATTCTTACCCAGCATGTTCTGAATATTTCTGTGTGATTTCCACAGTATTCCAGAGTAATTAGGGATATAGTTACTGCAGCGGGCCCCAAATATTTATACTGAAGCAACGTGAGTGTTCGGTCCTGAGGTAGAAGTGGGCCCAGCCTCTGAAGAAAAGACTGGGGCGAGGCAAAGTGACCCCGTTTTCTCTCTGGCGAAATACATTATGTAACTGGAACATACACATGGCTGATAAGTGCTCAGAGGACACAAATGAGGTTGACTTTGCACAGTGTTCACCGAAAGTCCCATTGTCACACTGTCAGAAGGGGAAATATGTCAAGGGATCATCACGAGGCACGTGTTTCTGAGAAGAAGCTAGTGTTTGAGAAAAGCTTGACATGAGACTGGGAGAGTGTCATCAAGTTTAGGCGCCCCAGGACCTGTGCTTGGCAGTTGGCTGAACATACATTCCTAATGATTGGGGGGCTTTTTGGGATAAGGTCTTTATAAGGGTTCCTTTTCAGAGAGCTTTAGGACATCTTTTTTTCTTCTTCATGCTTGATATTTCAAAGACGCCTCTGTATGCACTCTCGAATGCCTTATTATTATTATTATTATTATTATTATTATTATTATCATACTTAAAACTAAGTTGTGGAGGTGATGGTAGCACTTCCCTCGATTCCTGGGAATGGCCTGTGCCCAACTCTGTCAGCTAACGCAGATTAGTGCAAATGGGTGAACAGACTTTCAAATAACCTCTACACATTTCTGGGAAAGTGAAAAGGATCTCATGCTTTTTCCAAAAGTGAGGAGAATGGGCCAATAAGTACTTCTGTTTATTTTAAGGCTTGTCATTGGCTGCTTCTTGGCTGTGGGAATTAATTTGTGGAGGGAAGAAAATCTAATGATGTCATCTTCCCCTGCACCCTACTTTTTTTTTTAAACTTCTAAGTGAATTTACTTCACTACCCCTAAAGGCAGATCTCTGAGCTCTTAATAAATGAATTCACCCATTCATTCACTCATTCATTGATTCACTTGTTTAACAAAGTTTCATTGATTGCCTGCTAGATCTCAGGCATTGGTGTGATTCTGAACTTGGCCCAGGAATCTGGAACTTCTAGTTTGGGGCAGCAAAATGAAATGGTGCGAGATGTAGGTTCAGAAAACAGGAAGATTGCCCTGGCCTTTGTGACTCAGTTGGTTGAAGTGTTGTCCTTGTACTGAAAGGTTGACATTTTGATTCCCAATCAGGGCACATACCTAGGTTGTGGCTTTGATCCTCAGTAGAGGGGCATATAGGAGGCAACTGATCTCTGTTTCCTCTCACATTGATGTTTCTTTCCCTCTCTCTCTCCCTCCCTTTTCCTCCCCTCTATAAAATCAGTAAAAGCATATCCACTGGTGAGGATAACAGAAAAAGAGAAAAAGGGAAGATGGTCATAGCTAGTATCTGAAGTGGATAAACTGAAAGGCAAGCACTGGGGAGCAGAGACCCACAACTGGAGTCTCTGCAGAACAGGAAGCCAGGGATAGGATGTAAAGAGCCTCTTGGATAAATTGCAAGACTGAAGGAATATATGTTTTGCATTCTTAAAGTTTTATGATAACTGAAGAACTCCCTTAGAAGGCCAGGTCAAGACCAGCTTATTTTTTTTAAATAAATCTTTATTGTTTAGATGATTACAGGTGTTCCTCTCGCCACCCCCTTAGCTCCCCTCCACCTCCTTCCCAACCCCACCCCACACCCTTACCCCCGCCACTGTCTTCATTCATAGGTGTAAGATTTTTGTCCAATCTCTTCCCGCACCCCTCAGACCCTTTTCCCCCTGTGAATTGTTAGTCCAATCCCTTTCTATGTCCCTGATTCTATTATATTCACCAGTCCTTTTTGTTTTTCATATATTTTTTTATTCTCTTGATTTTTAGATTTGCTTGTTGGTAGGTATGTATTTGATGCCTTTTTGTTGTTCATAATTTTTTACCTTTACCTTTTTTTTCTTCTTCCTCCTCTTAAAGAATACCCTTCAACATTTCATGTAATACTGGTTTGGTGTTGATGAACTCCTTTAACTTTTTCTTGTCTGTGAAGCTCTTTATCTGACCTTCAATTCTGAATGATAGCTTTGCTGGGTAGAGTAATCTTGGTTGTAGGTTCTTGTTGTTCATCATTTTGAATATTTCTTGCCACTCCCTTCTGGCCTGCATAGTTTCTGTTGATAAATCAGCTGACAATTGTATGGGTACTCCCTTGTAGGTAACTAGCTGTTTTTCTCTTGCTCCTTGTAAGATTTTCTCTTTGTCGTTTGCTCTTGGCATTTTAATTATGATATGTCTTGGTGTGTTCCTCTTTGGAGTCCTATTGCTTGGGGTCCTGTGAGCTTCCTGAACTTGTAGGTCTATTTCTTTTACCACGTAGGGAAAGTTTTCTGTCATTATTTCTTCCATTAAGCCTTCAATATCCTGCTCTCTCTCTTCTTCTGGCATCCCAAAAATCCAGATATTGGTACGCTTTAAGCCGTACCGGAGGCTCCTTACACTATCCTCACACTTTTGGATTCTTCTTTCTTTTTGCTTCTCTGGTTGGGTGACTTTTGTTTTCTTATATTCCAAATCTTTTGTTTGATTCTTGGGCATGTTGATCTATAGTTGAGTTTTTGTATATTTTTATTTCAGAGTTTGTATGCTTAATTTCTGGCTGGTCCTTTTCCATTTTTTTTTTTTTTTGGTATTCTCATTAAGGTCCTTGAAGGTCTCACCAAGCTTCTTGGAGGTCTCATCAAGTTTCTCAAAGGTTTTTAGAATTCTTGAGTAATCTTATAAATGTGATTTTGAACTGTGTCATCCAGTATTTCATTCTCCTCCATCTCTCCCATTTGTGTCATGCTTCTGTGTTTCCTCATTTTGGCTGCCTTCCTGTGTTGATGGAGTGGCTTTGTGTGGTCGGTGACCTATAGGGGTCAGTAGCTCAGCTTCCCCAATCACCTTAGGTGGTCACTTTTGCTATATCTCTTTGTGGGCTTAGTGCAAAGTCTTGGTGTAATTAAGCCTTGATTGCTGTTGGTACACTGGGAGGAATTGACCTCCAGGCCAATTGTCTATGAAGACCTGCTGTGTCTATAAAGAAAGAACTGCTGTGCTGGAGACACACCTTGTTTCAGTGGGGCTTTGGTGTTCACTGAGACTGTCTCCCGAATGTGTCACTTATGTGTGAGGGTTTGAAACTGAGCACTAGAACCCTGGTTTCTGGATCTCAATGAGGTGCACTTCAGCTACTGTCTGAGGCCATTACTGTTGCAGAAGCTACAGCATGAACCATAGTCCTGTCTTCCTTGGATCTGTTTGCCCCTGGTTGCAATTTTGCTAAACTGCTACAGAGAGGGCCATTAATATGCAAAGTTCGCTGCTTGGAGCTTGGATGTGTTGTAAGGGGCAGAGTCTTAGGGCGGAGTCTCAGGGTGTCAGTAGGCTGGGGCATGGCCAACAGCGATAGCTGCCTGTCAGCCACCTCTCCAATGGCGTCCCTGCGTCTCCCTGAGGCTCACACCACAGCACAGCAAGCAATTTCAGCTCTGTAAGCAAGCCAGCCTCACTTTCTGACCTGATGGCAGACAGTCTAGCCTCTCCCCAGAAACTGGATTTCAGAGAGATTGGGCGCTTGTCTCTCTTCAGGTTGAAGAAAGCACCACCCTCCACCATCCTGGATCCGCAGCCAGCCCGAATCACGTCCTTCCTCCCCCCTCCCCTCAGTTTTTCAGCGCTTGTGCCCTGGATTCTCCTCTTTCTCTTTCAGTCTAATTGCAGGGCTTCCTCTCAGCCAGCTTTCGTTTGGTTTTTGGGAGACAGACGTTTGCTTTATAGTTTGTTTGTTTTTTTGAATTTGTTGTACACTGCAGTCGTTTAGGAGTGTTTACCTACGCTGCCATCTTCGTCCCTCCTTTTTCAGGACCAGCTTATCTTTTAGCCTTTACTCCCAGACCATGCATTACGTTTGAGGAGACTGGTCCAAGAAAAGGAAGATGCTTTATGTTCTTCGTGCCTGGAGCCACCCTGTTCCCTCTGCTGCCTTCTGTTGGCGTGTGATTTTTTAGGGGGTCATGCAGTCTTTCCAAGCTCAGCACACAGAGTGCACACTGATACGTGGGCTACGAATGCTAATTCTTTCTTTGTGTTGAGGTCCTGAATATAAATTGCCTAGTCTTCACCTGGGCATCTTGCATGTAAAAACAACATTTGCCTTATTTGCAAAAAATATTTGCCTTATTTTTTTTAAGCTAAAAAAGATAAATCAATTTATTTCAACAGTGCATTATTAAATGCAGGTGTTACATATACAATCTATATAGAAAAGGAGAGAGAGAGAAAGAATACAAGAGAATGAATTAATCTCCATTGGGAAAACCTCATGAAATTTGCCCTGATAATGGGTGTGAAGGGAAAGACATCTCCATTTCAGGCCTTACTATCTCGCTATAGGAACTTAGCAGTTCAACTCTCAGAGGTAAACTGGGGCCTTCTAGGTTCTCACCGACTCCCTGATGTGTTTTCCTATGGGCTGTTTTCCTGTTTGTCATTTGTGTCAGATCATGTCTCTCCCTGTCCGAGAATCTTATGGGGGATCTGGCCTGTGATCCATCTCACTCATCGAGGCCTGCCTTCCCTCTCCTCCGTCTCTTTTTATCCCCTCTCTGGCTGCCGTGGCTCATTTGTGTCCCAGCCACACTTACCACTAGCAAGTAGTTGTCTTAGACCTTATGCAGGTCCCTGCCTCATTACCTGCTCTCATCTGCCTGCAATTCCTGTTCACACCCACCTGCACACTTGCCCACAGATAGTTAAATCAAGGGACACCTTATGACTCCTTCCCATTTTATTGAATTCTTACTTGTACTGGGCCCTGCACACCACACACTCGTTATCTCTATTTAAGCAATCTATAAGTTATATACCTGTACATATCCATATTTAAGCTATAGAGTACAGCTGATTTAGACTGCACTATAGCTCAGTGACTTTCAACCCAAATGTCACAAGAATGTTTAAAACAGGTGATACCTGCCTATTTAGTCAGGGGCACTGAGCATTTTCCCCCTGTAGATCATAAAAAAAGAGAAAAGAAAAGAAAAAAAGAAAAGAAAACAGACAGCACCATAATAGCCATCCGGTGTGAATGAATCAAATACCTATTTTTTGGGTCAGAATTTTAGTAATTAGTTTACCTGTGCCATGAGATGAAAAAGGCTGAAAATCACTGCTATACAGTATAGCTGCCTTAGACTACGGTAGAGCTTATGCTATAGGGAAGCATTGCATATCCCAGGGGATAAGTGCTATTATGATGCCCCTGGTAGGGATGAAAAGAAACCTGAGCTCTAAGGTGGAGTGAGGCACTGCCCTTGGCTCTCTCCCCCCTCCCCCCCTCCTCGCCCCACTGCTGTGTGAGTGCTCTCGTCAGCACTGCCTTGCTCAGCAAATGGACTGAAAGTCTCAGATAAGCCCAGTACTGTTTCGGTGCCTGTTCCACTGCCCTGTGCTCACAGAGCTCCCCTTCTAGGGAGGGAGACAGACACTACGCAGGCCCATGTTTAGTACATACACCCCCCCTCATCAATGAGGGGGTGTCACAGAGTGCCAAGGAGGCAAATAGCAGGATGAGGGACAGAGTGAGGAAGAGGTGCTGTATCGATTGCCTCTGACCTGAGGGGAGGTTACTGTGGCTGGAGCAGAGGGAAGGATGGAGAGAAGCCAGGAATGAGTTCAGGGAGAGGGAGTGGTTGTGAACTATGGTATATTGTTTTAATTCTGGAGCCATGGGATGGTTGAGTCAGGAGTCAAATAATCCAGCCCATGTTTGTAATATATATATTTATTGATTTCAGAGAGGAAGGGAGAGGCTGAGAGAGAGAGAGAGAGAGAGAGAGAGAGAGAGAAACATGATGAGAGAGAATGGTTGATCAGCTTCCTCCTGCATGTCCCATACTGGGGATTGAGCCACAACCTGGACGTGTGCTCTGCCGGGAATCAAACCCTCATTTCTTGGTTCATAGGTTGACGCTCACCCACTGAGCCACAAGAGGAAAAGTAATGGAGAACTGGCCCCATCACCAGGGAGAATGGATTTACCTTTTACCCAGATGAACGTGTGGGTTTTTGGGAGTGTACTCATTTTCTAGGGCTGTTGAAACAAGTCATCACAAATCTGGGTGACTTAAAAAAACAGAAATGTATTGTCTCACAGTTCTGGAGGCTTAAAAGCCCAAATTAAGGTATTAGCAAAACTATTCTTCCTCTGAAGGCCCTAAGGAAGAGCCTGTTTTGCCTCTTCTAGCTTCTAGCCGTTACCATCCTTGGCGTTCCTTGGCTTGTAGATGCATCACGCCAACCTCTGCCTCTGTAGTCACATGGCCTTCTCCCTGTGTCTCTGTCCAATTTCTCTCTTCTTATGAGAATACCATTTATTGGATGAGGGCCCACCTTAATCCAGTCTGACTTCATCTTAACTTGATTACTTCCCGAAGGACCTTATTTCCAGACAAGGTCATGTTCACAGATACTGGGGAACACAATTCAATCCACAACAGTGGGGGCCACGAATTTGATTTTAGCCAGGTTAAGTCTAAGATGGAGAAATGGTCATGTGGGCAGTTGAACAGAGGGATGTGGAATTGGGGCTGAGTCTGAGCCGGAGGAACAGATGGGGCAGCACAGTGCAGAGGTGGTGGTGGAGGCTACAGGAATTTGGAGAAGAGGGTGTGACCTGAAAAGGCTAGGATTAGGAACCCAACCTGGGACACTCTAGTGTTTAGAGGTCAAGAGATAGGAGGAGGAGGATCTGGGTGGAGGTGATTTGGTCCTGTGTCTGTCTGTCTTACAGACTCTGAGCTGCTGGAGAGCAGCAAACCATCATTATATTTCTAGCTGCAGCATGGGCGCTGGAGTAGAGAGGCTCTCCTCACATGCTTGCTAAATAAATGGACAGTGACATTTCTCTGTTTTAAGACATACACAAATGTACACCATCACTGGAGAGGCAATGCCAACAGAAATGCGGTGCTGGACTGTCTGTAGCCAGCCAATGTGTTTGTAATTACAGATACTCGTCCATCCTGTCTGCCCGGGATGGGAAAAGGACATTTATGTGACAATGAACTTGGAACATGATGAGAACATCTACTCTCTGCTGAGTTTCACTGTGGAACCCAGTGCTAAAACAGCTAAAGCACCCTCAGGCTTCACTAACAGACCCACGCCCCGCACTGGCGCAAGGGGAGCTATTTTCACATTGTGCTGTGCAGTGGTCAGCCCACCGGAGAGCTGAGAACTTGGCAGCTTGGACAGAGAGTTTCCACAGGGCTTGGATGATAGGGTGAAGGGTTTTGAAGTCGAGGCATTGTTAGCCAAGGGAAGGCCATGTAAAAACAAACAGGATCCCCATCTTTAAAAGTCCCTAGTTTTATCGAGGGGAAAGGGATGAGACTAGTTTTATATTCTGGAAGGCAACACTAAGAACCCTGAGCAGAAGAGACACCATGGACATTTAGAAGTAGCCTAAGGATTTGTGTACATACAGACTGTCATGATTATAAGAGAGTTTCCAAAAAGTAGTGTTTTAGAGCATGAGCCGCCAGAGAGCGTGGGTTTGATTCTGGTGTCTGCCATTCACCGTGTAATCTTGGCAGAGGCAATATGGGGGGGGGGGGAGGGGGAGGCCCTAGCAATATCTGCCAAGATAAGTCAGTTGAACTCTCTAAACCTTGTCTACTACTCTCTAAAACAGGCATAATGATAACATAGGGCTCGTGGGTCTTTGTGGAGATTAAGGGAGATAATGAATATTCAATGTTTAGCTTACCACTTGGCCATGGAAAGCCAGCAAGGGTAGCTAGTATTGTTCTAAAAGAGAAATGTATGAACAAGGAGACCATACCTTTCAAAGAGTAGTGGCCATGGACTCTACTGAGGAAATAAATTATTAGAGGGAGTTTGTGTCCATTTAATTTGCTTGGAGAAGTGCCCATAATAGAATCTTACACACTTGGTCACTTAGAAGAATTATGTGTGGCTGACACACTGAAGCCCCATTTATCCACTCGGACAGAAGGTTCATCTTGAGTATAGAGCCTGTAATTTACTTACGAGTGTATATGGTGGGATAAGTCAGGTTAATGTCTGGGAACAGAGACCAACAATTAGCAAGTTAATTAGGGTCCTGATTTCTGTAGTGAAGGATAATCATTTATTAGTTTAGGTCAGACCCTGGGTCTTCCTGCGACGTGACTTTCTATGAAAATATTGACTGAGAGGGACTCCCTGTACCTTCTCCAGCACAACACACACATGCTTGGGAAACTCATTATCTCTCCCGGTGACGGCAGTGAGGATTACAGTAAGTTCAGGAGGCCTGGCTTTAGCTGGCCTGTATGAAGTTGATGGTGGAAATAGAAATAAAATTCTAATACAGGCACACCTCCTTTTATTACACTTAGTTTTATTGCGCTCCACTGATGTTTCATTAAAATTTATTTAATTGATTTTAGAGAGGAAATAAGAGGGAGAGAGAGATGGAAACATCAATGATGAGAGAGAATCATCCATCAGCTGCCTCTCACATGCTCCCTACCAGGGATTGAGCTTGCAACCCGGACATGTGCCCCCACCAGAAATCAAACCGTGACCTCCTGGTTCATAGATTGATGTTCAACCACTGAGCAATGCCAGCTAGATCTATTTTTTTAAAAAATAAATTGAAGGTGAGGCCCTCCACTGGCAAAAAGATTATAGGTCATTTTATTGCGATACTGGCATTACTGCAGTGGTCTGGAGTAGAATCTGCAATATCTCCAAGATAGGCCTGTGCAACAGTAGGAATAGCAGTCCTTGGACTCCATCCAGGCTTTTCAGGTGCCGTGCTGCTAGCTTGTGACTGGCACTTTCCTCTCTTCCAGCCAATAACCTCACATAAATTAACACTATCATCTCATTTGAGGCATTTGTTAAAAAAAAAAACTCCCAACAACAATGTAGAAAGAATACTATTATGCTTGGGGCTAAAAGCATTAGGATGTGGGAAGCTTCTCTTTTTTCTTCTTTTTCACAGTGACAGCCATTGACCTGTACCTGGGATTCCATAGAAGGGCCTGGAGATTATAAATCCAATTGAGAGAAGAGGAGAGGGCATGGGTTGAAGCTGTGGATGGAGATAGGAGCCGCAGGGGGCTCCTCTTCTTGGCAATGAAAGACCCGGCGTTCAGGCGTTCATTGTGTTGCTTTTGTCTTCCTGGACCCTTGTTGCTTTGCTTTGGCGCTGGCGCCCACGGGGCCTGGTTGGAAAGTTACTTAGAGTGTCCCTGGACTAATAAGGTGGAGGCTTGGCCATGCTTCACGAGCTATAGAAAGGATGATGGACAAGGCTTTTAAAATCTGTTTGGCTGCTGTTCTCGATGCCATCAGTCATGGGTTGTAAGAGAGTTGTTTCTGTTTGTCAAGTAGGAGCCGAGATGAGGTCGTGACAAACGTGGCTTTGTAAGTCACTAAGGCTTTCTGATGGGAGCGGAGCCGGCGAGAGTGCTCCCGCTTCTCTCCGCGGGGGCAGATGACCTCAGCACTTTCCCCATTTGGGTTGAAGCTGAATCTGCCAAAGGAAATGCCTGCTATTAAAAGTCCCAGCCAACAACAAAGGGGAGGTTTTAAGTGACATGTCACCATTGTTTTTTTTCTTATTGCTACCTGGGTAAATGGAATTTCAGCAAATAAAAGAAAGCAAAATGGTGGAAATAATTTCCTGGGGTCTAGATCTCAGCAATCCAGGTGTGGATTGGTGCACATTTGTATGCATTGTTGATGTTTAACAAATACTATTTTTTAAAAATATTTTTCTTTATTGATTTCAGAGAGGAAGGGAGAAGGAGAGATAGAAACATCAATGATGAGAGAGAATCATTGATTGGCTGCTCCCTGCACACCCCCTACTGGGGATCGAGCCCGCAACCCAGGCATGTGCCCCTGGCCAGAATCGAGCCTGGGACCCTTCAGTCTGCAGGCTGATGCTCTATCCACTGAGCAAAGCTGGCTAGGGCAATAATATTAATATATATATATATATATATATATATATATATATATATATATATTTATTGATTGATTGATTTTTTACAGAGAGGAAGAGAGAGGGATAGAGAGCTAGAAATATCAATGAGAGAGAAACATCCATCAGCTGCCTCTTGCACGCCTCCCACTGGGGATGTGGCCACAACCAAGGTACATGCCCTTGACTGGAATTGAACCTGGGACCTTTAAGTCGCAGGCCAACGCTCTATCCACTAAGCCAAACCAGTTAGGACAACAGATATTCTTTTTATTTTAAATTTATTTTTATTCATTATGGTATCACATAATTGTCCTTATCCCCCCATTCCCATCCCAAACTCCTCCTTACACATTCTCCCACCCTCTGTTGTCCATGGCCACCAGCTAGGCCCATGTGCATGCACACAAGTCCTTTGGTTGATCTCTTCCCCTCACCCCCAACCCTCCCCTACTTTTCCTCTGAGGTTTGAGAGTCTGATCGCTGCTTCTCTTTCTCTGGGTCTGTTTTTGTTCACCAGTCTATGTTGTTCATTATTTCCTCTAGATGTGTGAGATCTCTAGATGTACAGACCTTGAGATGGGGAGATTGTCTTGGATTTCCTGGTGGACCCAGTCCAATCACACGAGTCCTGAAAACCTGGAAACTTTCCCTGGCTGTGCCGAGAGAGCAATGGCAGCCTGAGGAGGACCCGATGCCCCATGGCTGGGTCTGAGATACAGGGACTGTGCCCAAGGACTACATTCTGCCAGCAGCTTTAATGAGTGAGGAAGTGGCCCTCCCCTGGGGCCTGCAGAAAGGAAGGCAGCACTGCCATTGCTTAGATATGAGCCTGGTGAGACCGTGTCAGGATCTGAAAAAGGATCGTAGGAAAATACATCTATATTGCTTTAAGTCACCGAGTTGGAGGGAATGTGTACAGCAGCAATAGCAAACACATCTACCTTAGTGTCTCTGGTCTAGAGTTTTCCTAATGATGATATGGATTCTGAACTCGGTGTGTGCCTTGCAACCAGGAAGGACTGAACCGTCTCCTACCAAAATCAAAAGCTTTGCCTCCTGTATTTCAAAGAATCCTGATCTGTGGTCTGGGTTGCTAGAATGTTAGGAGGTGTGGCTGAGAGGACCCAGCAGAAGTGAATGACTATTTTTTTATTTGTTTATATTTTTATTGACTTCAGAGAGGAAGAGAGAGAGAAAGAAAGAGAGAGAGAGAGAGAGAGAGAGAGAGAGAGAGAGAGAGAGAGAGAGAGAGAAGCAATCAATGATGACAGATAATCATTGATTGGCTGCCTCCTACATGCCCCCTACTGGGGATAGATCCTGCAACCTGGGCATGTGCCCTGACAGACTGTGACCTCCTGGTTCATAGGTCAACACTCAACCACTGAGCCACGCCGTCCGGCTGAGCAGAAGTGAATGACTATTCATGGAGCATTCCTTATGCTCAAGGGACAGCCCCCTTCTCACTTAACCCTTTAATAATTTCTGAGGTGGATATTATTCCATTTTACAGAGGAGAAAGTGCTTCCCAGTGGTTCATTGGCTTTTCTGAGCTTACAAAAGTTGGGACACAGTGTGGGCTCAGAACCTTCAAGGAATGCATCCTTTCTACGCCCTTCCCTGCTCTGGCTTCCTTCTTAGCAAGCCACAGGAGTCAGGAAGTCAAGAACGCAGTGGCTGAGTCTTCTGCTGTAGAAAATAATAAGATAGAATCGCTTGCCAGTCTCTTTCTCATGTTTCTTCAGTTGATGAAACATTAAGGAGGATGAAGTTACATCGTCCCTACTCTTTCTCTCCTTCCCAGCTTCCCTCGAAAACCCACAGAGGAGGGAGCAGGACCCAGCAGACTGGCTTACCTCTCCTCCACTCCATTTCCCTGCTATGCTCGGGTTCTCTGCTTACCAATCAGTGCAGCTTTGTGGCTTGCAGAATAAGCACCTAGTTTGTTAGCAAAAGAATCAGGTTGGTATTTAAGATGTAAGACTATTTGAAAAAAAAAAAAAGATTGATTATTTTAAAGGGTCCCTTGGGACTGGCTTTGCAGATCTTACTGCATTAAGCCAGATTTGGGTTCGATTGCTTGCAATGCCATTTGGATTAGATGTGTGCATTGTGTTTCCAAAATCCCAAGATCTCTGCCTGCCATTGAGCGGCCCTCCATGTGGTCCAGAGAGAACATGGATGACATGTCAGCTAAGGAACGCCACTACCCCTGCCCATTCCCCGTGCCAGAAGATGGACTTTTTAAGTTCAGCTGTAATGCTGGCAGAGGCCTCCAGAGAGGATTTGTTTAATGGGTGGTTTTAAAGCACTCACTCGCAGCATTAAGTTCCGCCAGAGCAGGAGCAAAGCATGGAAAGTGCTACCTGCTTCAAAGGAGGATCTATTCTAGAGGAGCGAGAGGGCTGTTTCAAAAGATGAACAGCTTGTAGTAAACAAGTAGTCCTGTGCTCCACAGGTGAGGAGACTCAGAGGCTACCTGGGCACATGCAGGTCTGGAGCAGGCAGGCAGGTGCTGGCGGCATGGGTTTGTTCATGGGTTGGTTGGCCAGGATGCCTAAAACAGTCCCAGCACGTTCTCGGCTGGAGAACCGAGTCCTCTGACCTTGGCTGGACCTTGGTGGCTGGACCTCAGAGTGCTGTTCAAAAGCCTTGCGTCTGGATGGACCCCACCCTGAGGTCTGAGGTCTAGGGGGTGAGCTGGGCAGCCTCAGCCATAGGATGTTGAATGGTAGCTAGTCTATTAGGTATTCTGAATTCCCTTCCTAGAGCTGGATCACGCTTCTAGAACCTTCTCTTCTGCGACTGATAGAGTTCTGCCTACTTGTGTGGGCCATTCTTGTCTCACGTGCCCCCTCACCTGGCTCCTGGCTGGAGCGGGTGCCTGAGATCTCTGCTTTCTGTTGGATTGATGTCTTTGTGTTATTTGCCTCAGCTTATAACTTGCTTTTCACACTCAGAGCTCTCTGTACCTTATCCATCTCTGCCTCTGGGTCAGCTTCCACCCCCACCCTGTCCCTCACATCCTGGGCTGCCTCTGGCCTCTGGCCTCCCACTCTCTGGTGGTTCCGTGTTAAAGTCCCAGTGTGCCTCATTTGGGAGTGGGAATAGCAACAGAATGGCCCCCCAATTCATCCCTGTGGGCTCCTTGATTTACACCCATGAGGTTTACAACTCCCCTCCAAGGCTTTAGCAGTGACCCTAGAACCCAAGCAACACAGGACCCAGCTCTGCAACTTCTCATTGAAATGGCCTCATAGCCTTAAATAAGATTCTTACTGAAATAAAACAAGTGAAAACCTCTCTCTTTGCTGACTGCAGGAGGCCTTTTTATAGATGACCATATTATTAAAAAAAAAAAACAAAGAAAGAAAAAAGAAAGAAAGAAAGAAAGAAAGAAAGAAAGAAAGAAAGAAAGAAAGAAGAAAGATACCAACTGTGAGTTTTCAGTTAGGAAACAGTCTCAGAGTACACTATGCCCCAAATCAGGTGGCTGTGTGTTTTCTATTCCATGAGATCTTTCCCTCTCAGCTCAACTCTTAAACTAATTTTAAATACTTCACACTAAACACTTCTTACATGAGATAGTGTCTTTTTGGAAAGAGTTCTGGGTTATATCTGGGTTTATTTTTGTAAACCAATTTTTTTTATATTGAACTCTACAATGTGCATTGTAATGGTTTTTATAAGCACTCCACATCAAGGGAAACATCTGTAGTCGGAATAATCTGTTTTAAACACCGTGTTCAGCATATCACAACTCTGCTTGGAAATGTTGGGTGGCTTCCTAATCTCCTTTCCTTTCATTTAAATTTGAGTGTCTGACTTTCCAGGTCTTCTGGCCCCCGACCCCACTTGACCTTTTCTTTTCCAGCATGTCTTTTGGTTGTCCTTTCTCCACGTTCAGTTCAGAATGAATGAGAGGCTGTGTTATATATAGCTAGTGATAAAGACCCCAAAGCCAGAGTTCCTGGTTTAGATCATGGGTAAGAACTACATGTCTTTGAGAAATGGGCTAATTTTCCTGTTTCAGTTTCTTTTTTCATCTGTAAAATGGGATAATAATGTGACTTACCTTCTAGGGTTGACATGAAGTTGGAATCTGTTGTGATGAAAATATGAAAGCCTGCCGAAACCGGTTTGGCTCAGTGGTAGAGCGTCGGTCTGCAGACTGAAAGGTCCCAGGTTCGATTCCGGTCAAGGGCATGTACATTGGTTGGGGGCACATCCCTGGTAGGGGGTGTGCAAGAGGCAGCTGGTTGATGTTTCTCTCTCATCGATGTTTATAGCTCTCTCTCTCTCTCCCTTCCTCTCTGTAAAAAAATTAATAAAATATATTAAAAAAAAGAAAATATGAAAGCCTGCTTTCTAGCACACAGTGAGTGTTCAATAGGTATGAGCTATTATTTTACACCCTCTTGTAGGGGTGGAGGGAATTGGTAATTTGGATACCACAGGTGTTGGTATTCTTATATTTGGTTTAACCTGAAATTGGCATATCACTTGAAACATTTTTTCCCTTTATTTTTGCAGATACAGGATAGATTCAGGTACCTTTGACCATTTAGATTGCATTGAGTAAAGAATTTTTCTAAAAGTAGCCAAATCTCTATCTTCAGCCCTAGCCATTTGCATATGCACACAAGGTAATACCTAAAATCCAGAAAGTCAAATACATTTTAGGTTTGAATCACTTTTTCCTGTGTTCACCGCTGTATCATTGAGACCAGCTTGGGAGGTATAGGTACAGGGTAATTCATCTTTGATGAAGGGTTGGTTTGAATCAGGAGCCTGTAGAAGCAGAGTGTTTTAGTGGTGGTTTTTGCTATTTTGGAACTTTCTATTCTGGTTCTCTAGCCCCCTTCCTCCAAATGAATCCCACAAGCCAACTGACCTTCAGAGCATGGTTTGAAGCTCATTGAGAACATCAGAAAATGAGACTGCCTCAGAGGGCCAGATTTCCACTCTCTTTAGCCCAGTTTTCTGTCATCAATATAGGGGGAAGTGGTTTTGTCTTTTTTCTTTCTTTAAAATATATTTTTATTGATTCCAAAGAGGAAGGGAGAGGGAGGCCTGCAACCCGTGCCTTTGACTAGATTTGAACCCAGGACCTTTTAGTCCACAGGCTGATGCTAGGGAAGAAGTGTTGGTTTTTAGGAGAACATGTCATAGATCTACCACAAATTATCTTCAGGAAGTCAGGGGCTCACCCTAATAGCTAGCAAAGCCAGGGACCCCAATAATTCACATTAGGCTGGATGCCTGGATGGAACTTAAGGAGGAAGTCAAAGGCTTCAAGTCAAACTCTATGAAGTTTTTTTTTCAACTGACTCAAAATGTAGTTTAATGAAAAGAAGATAGTTTTGTTTTTGATCACTGTGCCCATTTACTTTACAGAACAATCACCTTTCATTTTTACCATAGCCGAATGCATTTTTTGCCCCTTGAATTTAAGTCTTGACGATATAACAAAGGAAAGACTTCCTTATATATTATCCAGTAGTCATTTTATATATTTATCCCTGAAAGAGAATTCAGTGGGGTTCTTATCTTTATATTTTAGTTGAGGGATATTATTAAGTAAGAGGCCAAATTATTCTAGGGGGTAAAAAATTCTGTAAACATCATTTGGGCAACCTCTGGAGGCCTTCATCTTTTCATTTGTAATTGGAAACAAAAATAATAAAAGATTCTCCCCCTGCTTCCTACACACACACACACACACACACACACACACACACACACACCAGATTTGTTTTTTAAACTTGAGTGAACCAATGCACACGAAGTGCTTTAGGAGACTACCTGGCCTATCTCAGGACGCAGTAAATGGAAGTTCAGTAGTAAACTACGTAAGTCCCTTTTTATTCTGTGCATGTAAAAGGCCCAGGGGCCGCACAAGTCAGTAAGAAATGCTTTCTGCTTCTGAGAATCTTACATTAAAGACACCAGGTATAGGAAGTCTGTGGGTTTAGTCAATAAAAGAGGAAACACTTAGTTGTGGGCTTGTTAGGTGCTGGGAGGAGCTGATGGTACTATCTTCACAAGGGCGGCAAGGCCACTCGAGATGTGGCTTCTGCCCATGTGAACAGCCTCATGTTAACGCTTCTCTCAACAACCACTTAGTAGCTATATATTGAGCATCTTTCAGGAGCAAGACACTATGAGCAAGATTAGAAGCCTGCTTTCCTGGAATGTATGTGCTGCTAGTATCTCCACTTGCTAAGCTCTTTCTCATTTAAAGACCTTTAATCACGTGTCCCCCCAACCAAGATTGATTCCTCTTTAATGCCTTCTTCACACTAACTTTCCTACATCCCCCACTGATCCCTTCTAGTTTACCCCCACCCCCAACCCTCCACCCCAGGCCTTCACCATTCTATTGTCCGTGTCCATGGGTTATGCATATAAGCATACAAGTTCTTTGGTTGATCACTTCCCACCCACCTCACCTGCCTTCCCTCTGAGATTCTGCAATCTATGTGTCTATGCATCCCTCTTATTTTAATTGTTGCTTTCTCAGACAAGCTTTGCTGACCTCCTATCTCCAATCCAATCCAAATGAAATCCTGCTTTAACATTTCTCACTGTATCCTCACCTTTTATTTAAAATGCACTCACAGTTTATTTGTATCAATGCTATTTTACTGACTCATCCACTAGATGGTCAGCTCCCTGAGGTCACAGACTATATTGATTTTATTAATTGCATCTACCACATCTAGGACTCAGCTGGTTCACAGTAGGTTTTTTAGTGGGTGGGATGCCATTTGTTGATTTAGTCAGAATGGTCAGCATTAATTTTATGAGCACTGATAGGAAATGTATGCAGATTTGGTGATAATGTATTTAGATAGGTAGCTTTATTTTGGTTCTGCTAGCTGATTGTTTATAAGTATATATACTCTTTTAATTGCTAAATTATGATCCCAGAGTCTTATTCTTTATATTTGAAGAGCTTTCAAACAGTTTTCTTTTCCTCCCAACAGGACTGGCTTTTAGAGTGAATTTTTCTTGGGTCTTTGTCATGTTCTATAATCTTTATAATGGCCCAGGTCACTCAGTATAAAAATCCTTGGGTGTTTCAGAGGCTCATTCTTCACGTTGAAAATGGAAATCTGCTCCCTTGATTGCCTGTGCTGTCAGGCCAACCCCAAATTTCCAGATAATGTTGAACAGAAAATGAAAAAAATGGGTAATGCACCAAACACATGTCATCCCTTTGCCTGCTGGAGTGGGGAGCAGATGGAAAAGGAAGTGTTTGTTGGGTTTACATGTCTACAGCTGACATTAGCTGGAAGCATTGGTCAGACAGAAACCTCTTTCTTTGGCAAAGTTGATGAGGCCAGCCCACTGTGTTCCTATCCTCATGAAAAGTGTTAGTTCAGGTTTCAATACTACTGTGAAAACAAAATTTGCCATCATTGCAAATGATACCCTTGGATGTGGACGGAAACCCCATAAAATTGTATGGGTGATATTAATTTAGTTACCTAGGGCTTAATAGTCATTTTATGGACAGTAAAAAAAAAGTTTTGGAGCCATAATGTTTTATCTATCTTTATGGTCTCTTATGCTGTGTTTAATCAGTGTAATTATGGGAGAAGATAATCAAATGTAGTACTGTACAGTTCTTAAGATTTTAATGCTGTTTTACAAATTTAACCACAAAAAGGATATATAAAATCGAATCATGAAGAGAACTATCCAGTCAGAATTTTCAGTAAGTAGTTTAACAATGAAGATACACTTGTGCCTTTATTTTGGCCAGTTTATTTACATCATTTAGTATAGTTTTATTTATAACTGAGAAGGAAAATCAATTGGAAAATATTTATACTATTCTTTGAACAAAAGATCTCTCTTTAGTTCAAAATGGTTACCTTAGAAATAGTCTACTGCCCCCAAAGGCTACTCAGGACTACAGTTTAAAGGTGAGCTTGTGCATGCGATAAGAACATTTATTTGAATGAAAACAGGGACTGATGAATATTTGGGGAATGTGTTCTGAACTTTCCTGCTTTAGTGAAGCAGCATTGAGGTCTTGTTTGCTTATATTGACTGTTGCTCTTATGAAAGCACACGTCTGACAGCTGGTCTGACTGTAATTGAAGGGTGTCTTCAACATTGTTGGTGCCTGATAGGATTTCTCTTGACCCATGCTCACGTGGATCTCTGTGATGGAGCAGGCATTGAGTAGAGCTCACAGAAGAACAAGGATTCAAGAATGCAGGGTGGAGGGTGTGCTGGGATAGGGAGCCACTGTGAGCAAAGGTAAAAAGGCTTGAAATTCCTGGGGAAGAGGCAGAGCTATATAACAGGAAATCAGTTAGGGAAAGGAAAAAAAAATCAGACCAGAATGTGGAAGCTTAAAATGTCATGCAGAAAAGTATTGGACTAAAAACAATGGAATATTATTCAGCCTTAAAATGGAATGAAATTCTGATACGTGACCAACATGGATGAACCTTGAAGATATTAAGCTAGATGATACAAGCCAGACACATAAGGACAAATATTATATTGTTCCACTTCTATGAGGGACTAGAATAGTTAAATTCATAGAGACAGTAGGTAGAATGGATGTTCCCATGAGCTGGGAGGAGGGGGAAGGTGCAGCTATTTATTTAATAGTAAAGCCGAGTGCATAAAAATTCATGCACTGGAGGAGTCCCTCAGCCAGGCCTGCCCCCTCTCACAGTCCAGGAGCTCTCAGTGGAGGCGACCCAGTAATCAGGGGAAAGCGACACCTCCATCACACCTCTGCTGCTGTCAGTGCTGGTAGTGCAAGCCTTGGCCTGCCCTGATTACCTGAGCCTTGAGCAGCTTTGGGCAGCTGGGCAGCTTCCATCTAAGGCTTGCCTGCACCTTGGGTTGGCCTTGGGTGACTGGAGGGCTGAGGGAACTGGGGGACTCCAGATGCAGGTGCCAAGCGGCCAGACGTACTTGGGGGCTGGCCCAGCTGAGCTCATGCCTGCCGCCCTGGTGGAACTGAGGGGACTGGGCGCCTCCATCTTTCAGGGCGTGGCATTCAATTAGCATATTCCCTCCTTATTGGCTGTGGGCACCACCATCTTTGTGAGGGCATGATGATCAATTAGCATATTCCCTCTTTATTAGATATTTTTATTGATTTCATAAAGGAAAGGAGAGGGAGAGATAGAAACATCAACAATGAGAGAGAATTATTGAATGGCTGCCTTCTCTATGTCCCCTACTGGGGATCCAGCCTGCAATCAGGGCATGTGCCTTTGGATGGAATCAAACTCTGGACCCTGCAGTCTAGAGGCCAATGCTCTATTCACTGAGCCAAACCAGCTGGGGCAGGTGTGGTTATTTTTTAGTGGGTATAGGATAGTGGGTCCACAGCACTGTGAATGTACTTAACTGCTGCCCAACTGCACACTTAAAAATAGTTAAAATGGTAAATTTTATTATATATATATATATATATATATATATATATATATATATATTTACTAGAATAAGAAACAATTTAAAAGTACTATACAGAGCCTGGCCAGTGTAGCTAAGTGACTGAGCATTGATCAATGAACTAGGAGGTCATGGTTCGATTCCCTGTCAGGACACATGCTGGGTTGTGGGCTCAATCCTCAGTAGGGGTCCTGCAGGAGACAGCTGATCAGTGATTCTCTCTCATCATTGATGTTTCTATCTCTCTCCCTCTCTTTTCCTCTCTCCCAAAAAACACTCCCCACAAAAGTACTGTGCTGAATTTTGTAAGCAATGAGAGACATTGAAGGCTCTTGTGAAAGGGAGGGTAAGCTCCAAATGGCTCTTTCCCCCACTAATATGTTTTATTAAAAAATTTAAAAAAAGAACTTTAAATTTTATTCTTCAATTACAGTTTACATTCAGTATTATTTTGTATTAGTTTCAGGTGTGCAGCATAGTGGCTAGACAATCATGTACTTTATGAAGTGTTCCCCCCAATATTTCCAGAATCCACCTGGCACCATACATAGTTATCACAATATCATTGACTATATTCCCTACCAAATGGCATTTTGGGATGAGGAAACTAAGAGGGCTGATGGCTGGAGAACGAATAATTCAGAGTGGAACTGGGGTGGCGAAGAATGATGGAAACCAGAGCTGGTATCCCAGATTGGAAAGACTTTTTGGCGATCGTGAAGAAATTTAGGTTTGCCCATATGCTTTAGTAAACAAGCTGGGTGAAGCAGCGAAACCTCATGTTGAAAGTTATCAGCCTGGAATTAATGAAAAATGTGAGACCAGATCCCTAGCTTTCAGAATGGTTTCGTGCACTAAATTGATGTTGTGTTCCTTTTCATTTTCCAGCAAATATATTCTCATTGTGCGCTCCCAGGAAATGATTCAAGAATATCATTAAAATACTTCTTCTCCTTTACTCATCGGAAGAGGCCACAAGTGTCTGCTTTGCCAATTTGAACCAAAGCCTCGCTTTTGCATTCCAATAGCAGCGCTAAGTGCTCATGCGTGGTTCAGCGGCTCCTGGGATTTTACACCAGGCTATTGCAAAGGGGCACACTCATAATTGTTTTGATCTTCTAGCTTTAGAGACAGAAGCTGTGGCCCAGAGAGTCATCGTTGGTGCTTTCATAATCCTATCATTATGGCTGAATGGCAAGGCTGGCCAAAGAGAGGCATGTTGGGTGCATCAGGCGCTGGAGAAAAGGAAATCCACACTGAGCGAAAGGAGAGGGAAGGAGGGAAGCCACCCCTTGCAGGACAAAGCAAGGGAGGTTAGCAGGAAGGAGGCAGGTTCGAGGGATAGACACCTCTTCCCCATCACATGTGGGGCCAGGGAATCAGATCAAGTCAAGGAAGCTTTATTTGGGCTGAAGGACACTGAGTGGTGGGCCTGGGATGAGCTTGATGGTGGAGCTTTGAAGCTAGATCTGGGGTTACGTTTGGCTTCACTGCTTATTAGGTGTTTTTGGTAAACTTATTTATTTCTCTAAACCTCAGTATTCTCATTTGTGAAAGAACAATGGCAGCTCCTTAGCGGAGAGCTCTGAAGAGAAATGAGGTTGGGCTTGTAGGAAGAGAGGACGGGCCCAGGGGGACTGCTAGGGCCCTAGCTGTTTTGGCTAACGGGCTCAGGGAATAGAGCATCAGCTTGCAGATGGAAGGGACCCGGGTTTGATTCTTGGCAAGGGCATATACCTTGGTTGCAGGTTCCTCCCCAGACCGGGTCCTTGTCAGGGTGCATCCAGGAGGCAACCATTCCATGTGCTTCTCTCACATCCATATTTCCCTCTGTCTCTCTCTCTTCCAGTCTCTCTAAAAATCAGTAGAAAAAATTGTGAGAATTAAAGAAACAAGACAAGAGTAACTTACCTGTTATTGTATTGTTGGGGGAATGGTCAGGTGTCATTCCCACTGAGAGGTCTTTGGACTCCCCCTCCCTCACCCTCTACAGGTACTCTTCCAGGAGGCCCTGGAGCACCTGGAGCCCTTGGGCCTCCCTTTGTGGAGCTCCCACCTCCTGGTGGTGGAGTTTATTTATGTCTATCTTCTCCACAACACCCATGTTCCATTAGCTTAGCAATGGTGTTCTACTCATTTTATATCCTCAGCACCCGGCACAGGGAGTAGCAAATAACTGCTCAACGATTGGTTGGATAATGAGTATGAGAATGTCATTACTTGACTTGTCTTGGGAAAGGAGTGACAAAACTTAGAAGGCATAAGTGGTTGACCCTTCACAGGTAGCATGAGGAAGTAGAGGTAGTGAGAGTCAGAGTGAAGAGGGACCTTAATTGCTTTGCCCTTTTCAGAAATGAAAAATCAGGAGGTGATTATTTGCTTCAAAAAAATCTATATATATAAAAGGCTAATATGCAAAGTGTCCCCTTGGGAGTTCGACTGGGAGACTGGGAGTTCAATTGCTTGCAATCATGTACACTGATCACTAAGGGGTGGTGTGGGATGAAGGAAGGTCCCAGCAGGTAGCCAGAAGGCCCTGATTGGACCTGATTGCTGGTCAGGTCTAGGGACCCTACCCATGCACGAATTTTGTGCACCAGGGCTCTAGTTTCTTTATAAAATTTACAAAACAATTCATGGCTTGGGAAGAGATTTTGAGCGAGCACAAACTTCTTGGAACACAATTTAATAATACAAAGAACCTTAAAAGGCTGATTTTACTTTTGGAATTATTTCCTAAGGAAATAACAGAAAATTACAGAAATAATTTTTTGCACAAAGTTGTTCATGGTAGAATTGTCTATAATAGCACAAACAAACAAACAACAACAAAAAAAAAAAACAAAAAAACCCAAAACAAAACAAAACTGAAAAGAAAAAAAAGTTAATCATCTATCAAAAGGAGTTTGATTCAGTATCTTTTGGTAAAATCACACACATTGGAAAACCATGAGAATTTTAATAACATGGACAATGTATATATACATGTAAAATTAGTGATATATACAGGTTTATGATATATGTTAAACTAGAGGAATAAAATACATGCACACTTAATAGTAATTGCTTCATTCTGTAATAATAATGGGGACTAATTTTCTTTATATGTATATAAAGTCATTATTAATTTTCATTTATCCTCACCTGAGGATATTTTTTTCCATTGCTTTTTTTTTTGAGAGAGAGAGAAAGAAAAGAGAAACATTGAAGTGAGAGAGATATACATTGATTGGTTGCCTTTCACAGCTGCCTCAACCAGGACCAGTATTGAGCCCACAACCCAGGTACCCACCCTTGACAGAGATTTGAACCCGAGACCCTAACCACTTAGTCTGCCAAGCTCTTTATATTTTTTATATTTTCAGTAAATATTTATTAATTGTATAATCAAGAGAATAACACAAAAAAATCCAGTTGCTACAACCCATTTAAAAAGACACACTGGGCACAATTCTCATTGTGCATTCCAGGAGGCATATCCTAGCCCTGAGGTGCACCAGCTCCATCCCCATCTCCTCCCGGGAGCAGAAGAGGCTGATGAGGCAAAATGTCTAAAGTGACATAGAGACACAACAGGGAGGTGGAAATGCTGACACTCTGATGTCTCTTCTTGGAACCAAACACAAAATACCAGGGAGAAAGTGCTCAGGAGATAAAGGACACAAGAGTCTTTGAAACGAGAGACAAAAGGAGAGATTGAGAGGAAGGATGTGGAAAACAGAACAACCTAAGAGGAAAGAGAATGGAGGCAGAGAGTGGGGGAAAATAGGAATGACAGAGAAAGACAACCGGTGTTTCAGGGGCAGGTGTAAGGAAGCCCTCAATCAGTCCCTTTGATGGCTCCGCGCCTCCATGATATTCTGGTGAAGTAATACATCAATAGGTGCTTTGCTTTTATTTATTTGTTTGTTTTTATTTAGTGGCGGTATCATCAGGCAGTAAACAAATGGGCATATCCACCTGAGTCTCTCCAGGAAGCATTTGTAATTCAAATTGGAGGCAAGACCAGTTTTTTCTCCCATGTATCTCTGTCACCTCGAGCAGCTGGTTCACACTGTGCTGAGAACCTCGGCCCTGGATGATGGACTGTCGTGTGACTGTTGTCTACACGCAAACACTTTGTTTTCCTAAATAAAGGATCCTTGGCAGTGAGCCCCAGTTCTTATAGCAGAGGGCTGAGGCCTGGGGTTTAGGAATGCATCCCATCCTGAAACCTCTGACCAGTAGCTTTGAGGGATCACCTTTCCCTACGATGAACAGATCCATAAAATGGGAATACCTTGCTAACATTTGTCATCGGCTGGCATTTACAAAGACTTCTGGTATCTGGAGAACGCCCTTGATGGAGGAGGAAGACAAAAAAGGGAAGAGCAGAGAAGCAAGGAAGGAAACCGCCTGGTGTAGTGGAGAGAAAATTGCTTTTGGCATCATGCACCTGTGGGTTGGCATCTTAACTCAACTACTTACCTAATGACCTGGTAAACATCACTTAACTTTTATGAGTCTCAGTTTCCTCATCTATAAATGAAGATACTCATGCCTGATTCAGGGGTTGTTATGAAGACTCAAGGACATAGTATGTTCAACACACCTAATGCATGCGAGGTGGCCATTTAAGGGGCTCCCCGGCCCACTTACTGACTGCCTACCTTATGCCAAGAACCGTGCTAAGTGATTTCCAGGGCCCCTGCCTCGTAATTTAAACAGACAACTCCCATTATTTCCTCGGAATGCAATAAAGTTGTTTTGAGGATATCCTGATAAGTAATTGCTTCCCTTAATGATACTCCAGTGGAATACAATATGGAAACCTCTGAAGGTTCTTATTCT
Organism: Vespertilio murinus; assembly: GCA_963924515.1. NCBI lineage: Eukaryota > Metazoa > Chordata > Mammalia > Chiroptera > Vespertilionidae > Vespertilio > Vespertilio murinus. Next base: position 12,200,949 of record OZ004704.1, on the reverse strand, counting down.
TGAAACTAATTTTTAAGTACAAGTGCTTACAATTAGTCTTGCCTCGGCGTGATTTGTAGCATACCAAAAAGCCCTGGGTGTCTAAATAGAGATATCAAGATACCTCGAATCCGAGGAAAGCCAAGTCAGAAAGCCTTCCACAAGAGGAGGGTGTGCTCGCACCGTTCTCTAACATAAATGCTTTATCACATTATCGGGAACCCTGTCTATTCAGTTACTCAGTGTCTTAGAAAGGGAGGTGTTCGAAAGAAACACACACACACACACACACACACACACACACACACCACACAACAGAAAGGGAGGTGCTGGATTTGTTATTAACTAATCCCCCATCCATGCACTCTACACCCACCTCCCACATTACAGCACACAGGAAAGTTCTTGTAAAAACAAGATCAGTGCTTAAAAAAAAAAACCCAACCCCAAACCCATGGATGGCAATGCTCTGATGGCCAGTACTTTGCCAAGTTGCTGGTTAAAAACCAGCCACGCAGAAAGAAAAGTGACCGAACTGTGGGCACGTGCCGAGTGAGATTCCTGGAATTCTACCTCAGGGAGTTATTCTGCAGCGGGTTGAGTCCGCCCTGTGGCGGAGGAGTGTTCAGGGGCTGCCCCTGCTTTTGACCTTGCTAAGCACGTCATAGATACCGTGTCTTTTTAATCCTCATAAGATTTCTGACAATATTTTTTTTTTTGGTAATTGATAAAAGGGGCCACACAGAGGTTAGCAGACCTTCTGAGGGCTGCCCTGAGTTGGTGAATCGTTAGGCTGGACACAGAGCTGAGCATTTTGTTTGGGCCTCAGTTTTCCTCATCTATGAAATGGGGGTAATAGTACTTACCCCACAGGATGTTGGGCAGAATCGAGGAGGTTAATGGATGGGAAGATGATGGGATGCTTGGTTCTCAGAGTGTGGTTCTTGGACCAGCAGCATCATCCCAGGCCTCTAGAACAGTGGTCGGCAAACCGCGGCTCGCGAGCCACAGGTGGCTCTTTGACCCCTTGAGTGTGGCTCTTCCACAAAATAACCACGTGTGGGCGCGCACATACAGCGTGATTGAAGCTTCGTGGCCCATGCGTGGAAGTTGGTTTTCGGCTCTGAGAATCACCAGGTCAGTTTCTTTTGCACCAATTTCTCTTCTGATGACTCGTTCGTTGTCCCAGTGGTTACTGGTCCTATGTTTACCCACAGACAAGGTTGCCAAGTGTAGACTTTCCTTTTAAGTGCTATTGGGTTTGCTTTGTTAGGTTTTCTCATAGGCGGTCAGTAGCTCTTGTATACCTCATTCATTCATTCATTCATTCATTCCACCTCCGTGAGCATTCAAACCTTGATCATTCAAATGCTGGATGCTGCACCGAGTGCTGGGTGAATGGGATGGACACAGCCGCTGCGGGTAGGGAAGCAGAGTTTTAAAACAATAGTCACCAGTAAGGAATTGTTTATGACCGTGCTAAAGTCGGTGAAGAATGAACACAGGGCCCTCAGGAGATCCTAACGGAGGACCTAGCCAAGTCTCTGCAGATAACAGTCAACCTGTAACAGGAGAGATAAGGCAGAAATGCCAGGGAAAGAGCCCTAGGAGTAGGGCCCGGCTGGCGCAGAGGCTGCAGGCGGAGAGGAGCGCCTGGCGCTCGGTCCTGAGTGGTGACCCTCGTGGTTGAGTGCTGCGGGCTGTGGGGCCAGTGGCAGGAGCTGGAGCGGACGAGGCGGGCAGGACCCCATCCTATAGGGTCGCGCAGGCTAGTGGAGGATTGCAGATTTTATCCCGGGGGTAATGGGGTTCACAGGAATGGCGGTACTTGAAGAGGTCCCCACATTGCTAAGTCTTTTTTTTTTTTTGTCTGAAGAAGAAGAAAAAAAGTATCTTGAAAAGATGGGCGATGGTGTTGAGGGATGAACTTGGCTGGTTTCACTTGAACAAATAAATCACCGGCTGCCATTTATCCCCAATCAGCAATAATCTCAGCATTCTCACCCCGGGTCAGTCTGGACAAAAGCTGCCCACTCTGCTCCGGTCCACATTTGTCAGCCTGTAATAGCATCCTTATCTGGGGAAATCTCTAGATTGCTCCCGAACGTAAACTGTTTGCTGGGCAGCCAGGGTCAGCTGTGCCTGCTAAGCTCTAAGGCTGACCCAGGCGCCCTCTTTGAACTGCACAGGGTTCAACGGAATTGAAGTGGCCGCCGAGGCCGTGGTGTTTACTGATGCAGAGTTGGGTCTGGGACTGCAGTTTCCCGGCGCCTTGGAAAACCACCCGCACTGACCGGTTCCCGGGCTGAATGGTCAAGTACTGCTTGCAGCCCCAAAGGACACTGCCCTCAAAAGCCCAGAGCATTTATTTGTTGTTATTATTATTTTTTAATCCTCACCTGAGGATACTTTGCCATTGATTTTTAGAGAGCGTGGAAGAGAGAGGGACAGACAGGGAACCATCCATGTGAGAGAAACACATGGATCGGTTGCCTTCTGCATGAGTTCCTACAAGGGCCCAGGCCGGGGAGGAGCCTGTAGCCAAGGTACCCTTGACCAGAATCGAACCTGGGACCCTTTGGTCCACAGACTGGTGCTTTATCCACTGAGCCAAACCGGCTAGAGCAGTGGTCGGCAAACTCATTAGTCCACAGCCAAATATCAACAGTACAGTGATTGAAATCTGAGAGCCGAAAACTGACTTCTGCGCATGGGACGCAAAGTTTCAATGACACATACATGCACATCTGCACATGGAATTTTGTGGAAAAGCCACACTCAAGGGGCCTAAGAGCCGCATGTGGCTCGTGAGCCGCAGTTTGCCGACCACTGGGCTAGAGCGAAAACCCAGACCTTTTAAAACCAGCTTCAATCATGCAAAGAGCAGGGTTTTTCATAGATGGGGGTGGGTGGGTGATGTGGAAAAAACTCCTCAAATTGCAAAACCAAACACCACCACCACAACAACAAAATACACACAGCCTCCATTTTTTTGGGTGTTGACTTGGGACCAAAAAATACCCGCCCCCTTCCTCCTCACCCCCTTGAGAAGGGAGTAGATTTTAGTAGCAAAAAGCCTATACATTATCTGCTGGATAGGCTGTCTGGCCTTCAATGCTTTAATTATCTCCAATGGGAAGTTTGGGCTGAAAAAAATTCCTCCTTGCCCAAAGGGGTTAAAAAAATGTAGACCGAGTTTCCTGGGCCTCTTTTCTTTTGTTAATGGGAACTGACATTGCCTACAATCAAGTGGGCCTGAGCCTAATCATATTCTTCCTGACAGAAGAAATTAAGGTCTGCGGTGGAAGACATTATGATTGTGACAGAAGTTTCATGCTCTCCCAAAGCCCCAATTACTCTGTTTACTAAAATCGCCTGTTGGTGGGTCTTTGTTTTAGTGCCCTGATTCGGGGTGGGGTTGGGGGGGGTTTTCTCATTTCCATGTTGTGGGGAAGAGGTGGCCCTTGGCGTTGTCAGCAGCCTCCCGCCATTTATCTTCCGATGAGCCTGAGCAGATAAGTGGCTCCATCCTCTGGGCCTTTGACCAGGAAAATCTCCCCCATGCTGTCTGACTTCAGGGCTTGGGCTGGCTGAAGGCGGCAGTGAGAACTGACTCATTTTGTTTTTCTCCAAGGCCCAGCATGGTTTCTTCCTTCCCCAAATGATCTGTTTGGGATCTACCAGCAGTAGAGCTGTAAATGTATTCAGCAGAGTACCTCAGGTATTGAGTTGTACACTCAAACCAGGATGGTTTTGTGAACCCATGTCACCCCAATGCATTCAATTTACAAAAAAGAAAAGAAAAACACGTATACATACATATTTCTGGTGATGGATGATTTGATAGTACCTGCTGTTTTTCGATTATTTATATCCAAAGCAAAAGTGGGCTTGCAGCACCATTATTTTGTTACACATGGCTGAGGGTGAGCTTCAAGATGTTGTACGTGACCAGACGCTGCAGCCAATCAGGATGGTGCCTGTGTAAATATCGGGCATAGCTGTAGCCATGGAGGGCTGATACCTATTTAACAACTTAACCTCCCTCCAAAAAAAATGTCCCATAAGCCCTGACTCATAGTGCATGCCGATTTCTGTGGTGTAAATACTCCCACCCTAGTCACTTTCAAGCCATCAAGATGATGTCCATTGGCTTGCACAGTTCCTGCAGATTTAACAGTTAGCTCTTGCAACGGCCAATTCAAGCCAGACCCGCACAGCACATGCCAGTGTAATGGTATCTCTGCCCATACATGCACAGGGATACGCATGCATCTGAGAGCTCCTTTTCTCCCTCCAAAAAAATGTGTAGTTAAAAATGACACAGAGGGACAAGTCAGCTGGGAATAACGTGTCTGAAGTGTTATCAGATGAGCCATCAGGGTTGTCAAGAGGAAAGCCCCAGCTTGGTTATTTTCTGCTTTCCCAATGCGGCGAAGCTAAAATTCAAGCTTTGTTTGCAAAACACATTTCTTACTCAAAAATCTTTTTAAATACCTTTCATCTGAGGGGAGAAAATAATGTTGTACCCTGGCCACCAGTGAAGCTAGCTCAAACATCACCAGTTTTAAAGAACCATTTTCCAGTTGGGTATGCGGACAGAATAAGCGGAAGCTGTAATCAGGAACTCTGCTTAAGAGCAAATGGGTCTGAGCTGACTTTAACTCAGTGGGCAATGAGTTCCATCACATTGTAGTGGGAATAATTCCTTGTAAGGCTTCTTGGGGGCAGCTATGTTCTAAAAAATGCATCTATTGGGCCCGGTCTGTGTGGCTCAGTGGTGGAGCATCGACCTGTAAACCAGGAGGCCATGATTCAATGCCCAGGTGGTGGGCTCGATCCTCGCTAGGGGATGTGCAGGAGGCAACCAATCGATTCTCTCTCTCTCCCTTGATGTTTCTATCTCTCTCCTTTCATCTCTGAAATAAATAAAAAGAATTTTAAAAAATGCATCTGTTAGGTTAGTGTTCTTTCATTAACCCATGACCTATTTTGGAAGGAAAAACAGTCCCACGCAGCCAGTGAGATTTTTGATTTGAGCACCTTGGTCAGAGGCGGGCTATTTCTCTTCTGTGGACAAGCCCGGAGTTGCTCCTTGCAAGTGCAGTCCTTACGGGGAATTCTAATAGGCATCCTGCTGGGTGTTGTCTGTTCCCGAGTCTCTTTTCATTTGAATTGGAGAGAAATAGCAGTCGGTTGAAATACTGGTCTCTTTGGCAGTGACCTTTGCAGAACTAAACAATACAAACCGGCGTCCATCATCGCACATTACGGCAAAATCATTTCAGTCAAGTTGCACGTAGCAGATGGATGCTGATGTGTGGGTGGTATAGCTTCTGACACATTTCCCGGTCTGCCCGGAGACGTCTCTATCGGTGCCCCTCCGAGTTCTGGAAAAGTGGCTCCAGCAGGGTGCCGCTGGGAAGAAACTCACGTCAGGGAAAACTTGTCCTCTTTGCCTTGATTTCTTTACAGATTGCGATGACTTTCAGATTCCCACTTGAGAGAAAGTAATGCAGAAGCTGCGAGTGGAAAACCTGTCTTCAGTTATATTTAGCCGGGGAATGAGTCAAACTCTTGAGGGACTGCCAGCTCTATCGTTGTGGGATTACGCATTTTAATGGGCCACGTGTTCTATGGCCTCCGGGTTTGATTGTTGCATCACAACATGTTTTATTTTTTTCCCCCCAAGCATTTGCAGGCCTGGAATTCTCCGTCATTTTTAAAGGCCAGGTGTTGGGTGACCTCTGTTTCTTTTTGCTTTATTATATTTAAAAACATAGATTTTTAAAAAAATTGATTTCAGAGACAAAGGAAGAGGGAGAGAGTGACAGAAACATCAATGATGAGAGAGAATCACTGATTGGCTGCCTCCTACACACCCCCCACTGGGGATGGAGCCCACAACCCGTCCATGTGCCCTGACAGGGAATCGAACTGGGACCTCCTGGTTCCTAGGTCAGTGTTCAACTACTGAGCCATGCCGGCCGGCCTAATCACTTGATCCTCCTTACACTGTGTGGTTTGGGATAAAGGAACCAACACCATCAAATTTGATTAGAAGGGGCACCTCTATTTTGGAAGCTGGACACGATGCCTTACCAGAGGAGTGAATTTCCTCCTCTTCGGCGCTTGCATAGCTAACTCAGCTTGCACAGGGAGGAGTCAGGCCCGACGTCTGGCAGCTCTTCATTAGTTCAGCTGGACTAGGTCAGAGCAAATGGGGCCCACCTAACTCCCTGGTCTTGAAGGGCTCATTTCCCAGAACTGCTGGGAGGAATAACGTGGTCATTCCAGGTCACTCTGGGGGCCGGCTTCCTGGGACTCATTTTCTGGCGACTGATCGTATTTGCCCAAGTGCGATTTTTGTCAGATTAACAAGCAGGTCTTCAGAAGTTTATGACTATCTGTGCGTGTTTGTCTTGGCTAAAACCCGTCAGTCTGGCTGGTCTCCAGGACACGCCGAGAGGTGTCCTTATGTAAAACCGTTACACAGAGTCCCAGGAGCCTCTCTGAGCTTTTTGCAGGGGCGACACCTGGGTACCAGTTTGGGCATCGAAACCCATCTCTCCGTTTTTGTATGAGAATGCCCATTGTTTCCAAAGGACGTTCTCAACCTGGCAAAATATTTTATTTTCAAGTCCCTGACGCTTAAATATGTATTGTCTGGGAAATGTCAGAAAGAGTGAAAGCCAAGTCTTCATTTTAAATGCATTGCTTCCTGGAGAAAAGAAAGGGAGCGAGAGGAGGAGTGTGTATACTGTGACTGGTGTTGAATGCAAAGATTGTTTGCTTTCCTCTGGACCTGACCGAGTAAAGAGAAATATTGTACAATAGGATTTGTGAAGCATATTCCTAATGGTATCTCATTTATTTTCTGTGAGGGAACTATATTAAGCGACGTTATTTATTTTAGAATTTTTAAAAAAAGAAGAGATGCAACCTTTTATCTTTCTTCCTGCTTATGATGTGAAACGGAAGCTAGCAGATCAGCTTAGGGAAACATTGCTGGAACCTGCAGGTGACAAAATGCCTGGGGAAGGCTGCAGGGAGATGGTGGCCGTGGTTCGCAGCACGGGCAGTTTCCTGAGGAAACCCGCTGTCTGGAAAATGAAGTTTACGGAGTGAAGGAAAAGGAGCCCGCTCTAGTGTTCCACTCAGTAGTACCTTCTTCTGGCTCTCTCACTGCGACGTGAGTCATTCCAGTTGTTCTATGTGGACATTTCCTGGAGGCCCTGTCTTATAGGAACATGAGACACATGGTGCCCAGAAGGACTCTCACAGGGCAGTGGTCTTAAAAAAAAAAATATATATATATATATATATATATATATATATATATATATATATAAATATATATAAATATAAAATATATATATATATATATATATATATATATATATATATATGAATTTTTACAGAGAGGAAGAGAGAGGGATAGAGAGTTAGAAACATCAATGAAAGAGAAACATTGATTAGCTGCCTTTTGCACACCCCCTACTGGAGATGAGCTCGCAACCAAGGTACATGCCCTTGACCGGAATCAAACCCGGGACCTTTCAGGCCAATGTGCTATCCACTGAGCCAAACCGGTTTTGGCTGTGGTCTTTCTTTTTGATGAGCCACCTTTTAGACCACAAAAGTGAATAAACTACAAAAAGAATTAAAAAAATAAATTAAAAAAGAAGAAAAGAATTACTATGAAATCAGAGCTATCCCTGTGGACAGAAACAGGTATTTTAGATAAAAGCAACATATAGTTGCTTATAGTGCCTTCAGCTCATTCTGCAACAATGTGCTCGGATGAAGACACTCCTCTCCATCCCACATGTCTGCCTCCAATTATGAGTTTCAGTGACAGCAGGCAGACAGAACGGTTACTTGGATGAACACATAATTCCATTAAAAATAAAGGACACTGAGCTACTTGGGACAAGAGCATCTATAGAAGCGGATCCCAGAAGCTAATAGTGTTATGTTCAAAGTACTTCCTCAACTCATTTATTTCCCCCTCTCTTTAATTTCATGGGGTGTTTCCTTGGTCATGCATTGTGGCACAAGGTAACTAAGAGTATCCACCTGGCGTATTCATGCAACCTCATTTATTAATTACTTTACTCGTACTTTTTATCTTTCTTGACACTTCTCTATTTTCACAATGAAGTAACTCTCTTCCCAGGACAACGTAAGTCTTTTCTCAAACGAATGATTTTATTTCTGATCTCTTTACATCTCTGCTCCTGATTGTCTTTTTAAAATATGGAATCATCTTTATGTTCTTCTCCATCCATGGAGATGGTATTTACTTTTAAAGGTGACACCTACGTACTACCTTGTCTGGGAAGTTCTTCAAACTCTGTTGGCTGGGTTATTTATTAATATGGTACAACCAGCAATACTCATTTCTTCTGTGTTTGTGGATATAATGACCAGATTGCAGATTCTCTGGATAAAGGGATTCAGGGGCTTCCCAAATGACACCCTCTCGGCTTCCTCAGTATTTCTTGTTTGATTTCATAAAGACCCTTCTGATAATATCAGAGATAAAGGCAGGATATAAGGCTGATGTAGGCCACGGCCTAGGAACACATTGCCGTGTATTTTTCAGGGCTTTGAAAAAATTGCTGCGTAGGAATTTACTGGTACTTTTGATGATGCCTGTAATGCTTACGGCTTTCTCTGAAGAAATGATCACTTATTCGGAGCCAATCGAGACGCACAACAATAGCAGGGCGCCAAGGTCCCCTCTTGCCTTTCCCGATGCGCCTTTTCATCATGGATCGCTCAATTTCCTTAATTCTTTTTATTCCCCTGGTTCATCCTCAACTTCCAGTTGAAGAGTGTGAGCTGATTTCATGGTCTAAGAGCCTTTAGCCCATGTCTCGTGCAATCCTATCACTTTGCAGATGAAGCAAGGGAGGCACAGAGACATGTACTGAGGTGTCGGGATGGGGTGGGGCTCCCTGATGCTCGGCCAGCCCGATGCTTTCAATGCTTTTTCTATTCCACCCGGCATTCTCCTGTCATCACTCCCTGAGTTTTCCTGCTTACTGTACTTTTGACAAATCATTAAAAATAGATAGCACAACACTGGCCTCAGGGCTAGTCTTTGAGCGGCCCCATTATTTTTAGCTTCCCATGTAGAAAACGGGCCATTATTCCTGCGCTTACTTCCCTCCTTCCTTAAGAAACCTTTAATCACGAAAGAACTTGACCTTTCACCCTGACGATCCAACCTGCCTGCCTGGCCTTAACAGCCTCCTTAACAGACCTTCTCAACAGCGTTCAGGAAGTCTAAATAAATGATGCTCACAGACTCCTTTGTGTCTGCTGTGTTTTGCACATAATTTTCGCAAATAAAAACCCAGGCCAGGTGCACATCTGTCCTGGTTGGTGCTTTGAAATGCCTTCCTGTGGGATTGATCCTGTTCTGGTGCCCCGGGAAGGATGGGTGCTCCTGGGGTCTGGGTCTGGGGCCCCGCCTGTGAGTGAACAATTCATCCCATGACTGGCTTCTCTGTGCACAAGATGCCACGTGGCCGGTCTGACTGCATGTTTTTAGGGATGGCCCTTTTTGTGCTTGGAATCTCCGCTTCTTGTTTGAGTCCTGCTGACACGGACTCCTCACAGTCAACTCTGCCAGGAAGCCTTTTTGGATCTCCATCCTTTGATTTCTTTTCCTCCTTTGGTCCCCAAAGCAAGTAGGAAGGAATCCAGCTACCCAGGGCGCCCTGGTTCCCTCTCCAAACTCCTGGATCCAGCACTTTGACATTCTTCCATTTACCTGATGGGATCACACCACCAGGCACCAGACTTCCCTGTGCTGTGAGTGACGTGCAGTAAGCACATGGTCCGAACCTGCTAAATGAATGCCTTCTGTATGCCCAGTGTCTGGCCCAGAGTTAGCATGTAGCTAGAATGCGGCACATGTTTCTTAATGTATGAGTGAACAAATGAACGAATAGGGTTGAGTAGCCATGGTTAAAGGAGGCATGCCCCCCAACTTGCTGAGTGGCAAGGGGTAAGCTATATCCCTAAGCTTTTATTTAAAAAAATATTTTGCTTATCATACTTGCCAGGTTCCAAACATGCTATTGTAAAAGGTAAGTGTTCCTTATTTTATAGAGCTGCAGAGTATTCCATTGTGTAAAGTACCCCAGCTTTTTCACCCACTCATCTACTGATGGGTACTTGGGCTGTTTCCAGTTCTTAGCTATTGTAAATTGTGCTGCTATGAACATAAGGGTGCATATCTTCTTCCTGATTGGTATTTTGGGTTTCTTAGGATATATTATTGGAAATGGGATTATTGGGCCAAATGGCAGTCCACATTTAATTTTTGTGAGGAAATTCCATACTGTTTCAATAATGGCTGCACCAGTCTGTATTCCCATATTATAAATTTGTTGTATGTTTTACTATTGTATTTTTCACTCTTTACTCATCTATCTACACACATACACACACACACATACACACAGATATACATATACATACATACACATGTATATGTATATATATACATTCATATATATGTGAATTTGTAAAAAAAGTACTCTATTGTTTTAGGTGCTATTTAAAATTTAATACATAAATTTTGTCATACTATTTGTATCCTTCTGTCAACTTGCCTTTCCACTCAATATTTTGCAACTTGGTACATGTACATCCAGTTAATTAGGAGTTGAAAATTTCCTTTTGTATTTCATTGTATGAAAATATTTTATTTATCCACTAGGGGCCCATTGCACAAAATTCATGAACTTGTATGTGTGTGAAGGGTCTCTCAGCCTGGCCTGCACCCTCTTGTAGTCTTGGAGCCCTTTGGGGGATGTCTGACTGATGGCTTAGGCCCACCTAAGCTGTCAGTTGGACATCCTTAGTGTTGTTGTGGAAGCAGGAGAGGCTACCACAGGGGTGGGAAAACTTTTTGACTCGAGGGCCACAATGGGTTCTTGACTGGAGGGCCGGGACAAAAGCAACCTGACAATGCTGGCACTATCATCTTGGGCTGCTGGTAAAGGAACAAAGGGGAGAGCAAGAGAACCCTCCTCTCTTTCGGCTCTGTGGGCCTGATAGAACAGCTGAACAGGCCGGATCTTGCCCGCAGGCCGTAGTTTGCCCACAGCTGGGCTACCACCACTGCTGCTGTGCTTCCCAGCTGTGAGCCCGCCTTCTGGCTGAGTGGCGCTTCCCCTGAGGGAGTGCACTGACCAATAGGGCGTAACTCCTGTGTTGAACGTCTGCCCTCTGGTGGTCAGTATGTATCATAGCAACCAGTTGTTCCACAGTTTGGTCAATTTGCATATTGGCCTTTTATTATATAGAATATCTCTATTTATGAACATTTACACTTTTACCAGTTTTTCACATCTAGAAATAATCTTACAAGGAATGTTTTCTCCTAGAGTTTCTCGAGAGTGTATACCTAGTAGTGAATGGGTAGTTCATTTGGCATATACCCATTTTAAACTATACTGGCTGTTATAAATATCCTATACAGCAGAATGAAAATTTCCTTTCCCATACATTGTCTGATGAACTGGATTAAAGCTACCTCCTCATGTTTGACTTCTGATCAACAGCCAGCTGGGTTATAAGATACTGGTTGGCTATTTTGCCGTCAGTCCGGAGATCATTCTGCTATAGAAATGGAGTCAATTTTCCAACCACAAGAGAATGTAATTTGCTTCCCAGTTCACCAATGTAGGCAGCCTTTTAAATGGCAAACGATAAGCCCATGAGGACACAGAGATTACAGGCATCCCGTGCTCCTGGACACTCTGCCGAGGGCCTTCTGCTTAGGCTGGAACATGGCAATGCCTTCTTTCACTTTTCATTGACTCACGGATTCCTTTGATGTCTCAATCTGAGCTGAGCCTCTCTTCCACATAGTAAGATTTTCCTCCCTTTCCTCTGTTGCCTTATTCTCCAGTGTGAAAACGGATGTAAATACATTATTTAGTTTCCTTGCAATCTCCTTATCCTTTTGAATATCTCCTTTGTGCACTGCTTGTCTAGCTGATTCCCTGATCCCTTTGCAGCAGTCTTATTTCTGATATACTTAAAGAATTTAATATTATTTGTTGTGTTATCATTGGCTGTTTTCAAACACCATATTTAATCCTCTCTAATCTTCACTTTACATCTCACCTGCTAAAGTTTATTCTTCTGTAAGCCTCACATTGGAATGAATTTCAATTTTTTGAAAGATTTTTTTTTTTCCTTTTGGTCTCAATAAAATTCTGAACCTTGCTGGGTTTATGGCTTGTTTGTTTTTTTGCCACTGTTTTAATTTTTTGTTCTGATGTGACTTCTGTTCTGATTATAGATTATACTTTAGTATTTCTCTTTTTCAGGGGACTTTTCATAATAGAATTCCTGGGAGAATGTAATATTTGGTTTCATTTTGGGACAAAAGAATAAAAAAAACTAACAAAAATTATAGGAAAGCAGATTTCCTTGTGTTTTAACAAATCACTGTACTTCATACTATTGTTCCAGTAACAAAGTCGAGATAGAGGTATTGACAGTGGGTCATTGTGGGACTTTCATGTACTAAAAACAAATGAAACAAAGCTGCAACCCATTGGTGACTGGATTTGTAGAAACAAGACAAAGAGAAAAGCAAAACATCAAAGCTGATTTTCTGAATAAGTAAAAGTCAAGTGAATTAAAAATCTGAGGAACAGAATAAACTGGTGAATATAATAGAATCAGGGGCATAGAATGGGAGGGGATTGATAATTCTCTGGGGAAAAGGGGTGTCAGTGTGGGGGGTACGGGAAGAGACTGAACAAAAATCATATACCTATGGATGAGGACAGCGGGGGGGGGGGGGTGTAGGAGGGGAGGAGAAGGTAAGGGCGGAGGGTGGAGAGGGGACCAGGTAGAGGGGAGCTATGGGGGGAGGGGAGGAAGAAACAATTGTAATAATATGAACAATAAAGATTTATTAAACAAAAGAAAAGGAAAGAACATCTTTGTTGATTCTTCCTTCAGTGGAAATCTGTGCTTGAAGGCATTGCCTTTGAATCCCTCCTCTCCTTGATCTACCTAGATGGTCTTGTCTAATTATATATACATGTTAAAGGTTTTGATATTGTCTCACAGGTCACTAAGTCTCTATTCATATTTTCCCAATATTTTCCTTCTGTTCTTTAGATTGTATATTACCTATTGATCTATGTCGAAGCTCATGGAATCATTTCCCAGTCATCTCTATTCTGCTGTTAAGTGCAATCCAATGAATTTGTTTATAAAATTTCAGATATTCTATTTTTTTAGTTCTAGAAACTCCATTTGGTTTTTTTTTCCTGTGGTATCTATTTTTCTTTGTGAAATATCCTATTTTCTAATTCATTATAAGCATGTTTCCTTTTATCTCACTGAGCACATTTTTAATAGTTGCTCTAAAACAATAATCTGTTAAATCTACCATCTGGGTCATTTTATGGTCACTCTTCATCCATTGTCTTTATTTTAATACTGGGTCACCCTTGTCTAGGTTTCTGTACTAGTATGTTGACTAATTTCAGATTGTATCTCAGACATTGCATATTTTATGTCATGGAGATTTTGGATTATGTTGTCCTCGAAGAATGTTGATATATTTTGTTTTAGAGGCAATTAAATTTGGTTGTTTCCAGACAGAAAACTTTATTTCTTGCATACCAGCAGCTGAGATCTCTGTTTAGTTATTTTATCTTTAGTTGGGTGACTTTCAACTGGTCCCATGCATTTGTGATCTGGGGGTCACATAGATTTGCTGCCAAAAAAACAGGTGTTTTTTTTTTCTTCCCCTAAATAAACTAAAAGTTGTAAACTCACCTATGAAATCTTTTTCTAAGTATTAATTCCTTTCCAGAATCTGCCTTCATTTAGTTGTTTTGGTATTTTGTGCAGTGTTCACAATTATTATCTATGGATGGTCAATCTGATAGGAGCATTTAGGCCACACTGGAAATGGATCTCTTCAACTTCATGTTTTCTAAATGCCATCTCTATGCTTATGAATGCCACACTTTTAGCTTCAATCCTGAACAACCCTCTTAAACTCCATGTCTGTATAGCCAGTGGCCTATGCATCATTTGGATATCTAACAGATATCTTAAGTACAAAACACCTCAAATTAATTATTTTGGCTTCTCTATGCAAAATATTCCTCCCCCAGCCTAGCCGGCATGGCTCAGTGGTTGATTGTTGACCTAAGAACAGGTGGTCATGGTTTGATTCCAGGTCAGGGCACATGCCAGGGTTGCTGGCTGGATCCCCAGAGTGGGGTGTGTAGGAATCAGCCAATCAATTATACTCTCTCATCATTGATGTTTCTCTCTCTCTCTTTTCTGAAATCAATAAAACCATATTAAAAAAAGAAAAAGAAAAGAAAAATATTCTTCCTCTATTTTCAATAAATGGAATTTAATTCTTTTTGATATTCAACTAGGAGTCACTCTTGACACACTTTCCCTCACTACTCCTCCCCATTCAATCCAGCAGCAAACCCTATTGGCTTTACATGCAACATATCCTTTGAATTCATTCACTTCTCCCCATCACAACATTACCACCCTTACCACTGTCTTTTTCCTAGCTAATGCAATAGCCCCTCAATATTTGTCTTCATTGCATTTACCCTACACCCCATACAAACTAGTTGTAACACATCAGCCATAATATTCTTCCACTATAAATCAAATTATGGCTAAAAACTCTTCAGTGATTTACATTCTTTGCTCTTAGAATAGAATCCAGTTTTAAACCTTGGTCCACATGGCCATCTGTGATCTGCTTCCATTTACTTCTCCAACCTTATCTTGACCATCATCTCCATCAGGCTCTGGCCACACTGTCCTCTTCTCTGTTTCTTGAATAGGTGCCGATCTTTCTTGCTTCGGTGATTTTTTGCATTTAGACTTCTTTGTATCTGGAGTCCTCTCCCTATTCCTTTTGCATGTCTGGCTCCTTTTCTTTCTCCTGCTTAAAATTCGAATATCACTTCCTTAAAGTGACTTTTCTTAACCAATCTGTAGAGTTACTTCTATCTCATGACCTTATTTTCCTCAAGTGTGTATCATGTCTGTAATTATTTTGCTTATTTATTGATTAGAAATTTTTCTTTTTCTCCCACATTGGAGTGTCAGCTCCCTGAAAGCAAAATCCTTTCCTGTCTTTTTTTAAAAAATATATATATTTTATTGATTTTTTACAGAGAGGAAGGGAGAGGAATAGAGAGTTAGAAACATTGATTAAAGAGAAACATCAATCAGTCGTCTCCTGCACACCTCCCACTGGGATGTGCCCACAACCAAGGTACATGCCCTTGACTGGAATTGAACCTGGGACCTTTCAGTTCGCAGGCTGACACTCTATCCACTGAGCCAAACCGGTTTTGGCCTTTTCCTGTCTTGATTGCTGTTCTTCCTCAGTGCTGAGCACAGCATCTGTTATGTAAAGGTACTCAGGAATATTTATTGAATAAATGAATGAAGTCAGGAGTAATGAGTCTTTTCCTTTTCTTTTTAAAAAAATATTTTTTATTGATTTCACAGAGGAAGGGAGAGACAGAAAGAGATAGAAACATCAAGGATGAGAGAGAACCATTGATCAGCAGCCTCCTGCATTCCCCACACTGGAATGGAGCCAGAAACTCAGGCATGTGCCCTGACCAGGAATTAAACCATGACCTCCTGGTTCATAGGTCAGCAATCAACCATTGAGCCAGGCTGTTTGGGCTGATTTTTGTTTGCCTATTTGTTTGTATAAATTTCCTTTGAGATTTTACCCTCAGTCTATTACCAGTGAGCTAGATGATCCTGGGTAAGTTTCCCACCTTCCTGGGGTCAGTTTTTCCCCATTGGTGAAATGAGAGAGTAAAATGAAAATCAGTAGTTTATAATGCCGTATGTAACACTATTTAAAAAAAATAGCAGCAGGAAACCTTTGTCTCTTATTACCAATAAAGTCTCATGCAGAACCTTGGACAGCTCCATTTAAAGTGAGATGGAAGGCCTGTCCTCGTCCTCTGGCACTCACGTTTGACCCGGAGACCCTCAGTAGCCCCGGAGGTCTGCAGGATGCAGCCTGAAAACTAGTGAGCTCAGCTCAGGCAGCCTCAGACTCTATCTGAGATGAGCTCTAGGTAAATAACTCCCTTTCTTTCCGTGGGGTAAAGAGCATAATTAATCCCTGTGCATTACATACATCAAAAAACATTTGCACTTGTTGAAAAACTAAAGCAAGCAACTACAACCCCAAACCCAGCAGAGGAAATAAAAGTTAACCTGATTTCAAGGTACTTCACAGAAGACATGCTTTCAAAGTCACCTGTGTTTTCTTCCCTCCTGAGGGACGAGCCGTGCCCCCTGTTCGTTGGGAAAGGCAGGGATTGGGGCCTTGGAGTTCCTGCAGGCTCTCTAAAGGATGAGCGGGCGTGTCTCTGCTGTTGAACTGTCTTGGGGATTCATTAAACAGGCGGGGCAACCAAAGGGGAGCACGGGGACTGGACGTGGAGGTGGCTTCATGAGCCAGCAGGGACTGCGCTCTTAATTAAGGGCTCCAACAACTTCGTCTTCTGAAGCGGCTCCTCTGTGGGGACCAGATTGAGACTTCCTTTCCTCTCTTATACCCGTGCTCCTCAGAGAGTCCGCCTTCATCAACTCACGCTATCTTTTTAGTCTTTTAAAAATATGTTTGCTTTTTAGAGAGAGAGAGAGAGAGAGAGAGAGAGAGAGAGAGAGAGAGAGAGAGAAAGGAAGGAAGGAAGAAGGATAGATAGAAACTTCGATGAGAGAGGGACCTCATTGATGGCTGCCCCCTATACTCCCCCTGCTGGGGGTTGAGCTAGAAAACTCAGCAAATGCCTTGACAGGGAGTCAAACCAACAACCTCTTGGTTCCTGGGTCAGTGCTCAACCACTAAGCCACACCAGCCAGGCTCTTTTTAGTCTTTTCAGTGCTTCCCAAGGACTCTTAAATCTTCTGACTCTTGAATCATGTCCAGTAGCAAAATTTAATTGTTTTTAGCTTCTTGCTTGCCTCTCCATATTTTGGGGGAAGAGTATGAGCTTCTTGATGCCAAGTTGGGATATTGAAATTGCCTGAAATTCACAGGTGTGCATAGCATAATATCAGGAAAACATCCTGTGCCTTTGATACATTCAGTTCAAGCAAATGTTTAGAAAAGTGTATTTTCCTCTCTGTGAAAGTAATATATATTCATTGTAAGAAATTTAATATAAGCAGAAAGGAAGAAGTGTATCCAAGTGTCAGCTGGGAAGAACTGCCACCAAGTCTTGATAGGTTGGGTGAAACCCACTGTACAACTAGTAGGAACTTGATGCCCTTTCCATGGTACGTCATAGGTGTTTGTCTACTTTGGCCTGCAGAGACCTGGAAATGAACCTCTTCTTCCTTGACTCAGTATTTTTTTTTAAGTTCTCACCTGTGTATATGTTTATTGACTTTAGAGAGAGAAAGAGAGAGAGAGAAACACTGATGTGAGAGAAACATCAATTTGTTGTATGGACCCCAAACTGGGATCCAACCACAACCCAGGCATGTGCCCTAACCAGGAATCAAACCTGTAGGCGCTGCAACCACCTGAGCCACCTGGCCAAGGCTAACTTCCTTTCTTCTCTGGTGGACTATTAGACTGATCGATCAGGACATGTTGTAGATAGTGTGACTATTGGTTTTATCAGTATATCTGATTAAGACCCTGAAGGTTATTTTTCTTTTGGTTGGGAGATATAGCTAAGATGGAGAATGGGAGCATGCTACATAGAAGAATTACTGCCGATCAAGAACTGTGTCATAGATTTTGATATGTCAGACTCACATGGCCTCAAGGCTATCCCCTCTACCCCATAAGCCTTCTCTGGCAAATGGCATCATTGTCCATCTAGATGCTAACACTTAAAAGCACAGGGGCATCTTCAGTGTAAGCTTCCTTCTCATTGTCTACATTAAATCCTGTCAATTCTAATTCTAAAATGTTTGATTCTGTGCTTTTCAACATCACTGCCATTATCCTGGATTAGGCCCTTTTTTCTTTTTACTTAGATCAGTTTCTTTTTACTATCCCTCTCTACCCTTTCTTACAAACCAGTTACACATGACTTTCGCTTGGGTCTTCTGTTATCATCCACACACTCTGTCTAACAAGCACCTTCTTTACAACCAAGGGGATATATTTCCCTATTTGTAGTTTGCTTCTCTGTCTTTGGCACACTTATTAATAGGACACCCTTTTACTTTCAGAAGGGTCCTGAGTTGGTCGATGAATTGTATGCTCATTCACATATAATAGTTAAAGTATTGCTGAGCCCAGAAGGGTTGAATTTAGAAGTCTGGAGGAGAAATAATAGTGGGTACAGACTCTGGAGTCAGACCACCTGGGCATAGATCTCCCATATATTTGCTTTGGAAGTTAGACCAGGAACTTAACCTCTCTGTGCCTGCATTTCCTTTTGAATATAAGACTAAGTAAGACCTGTCTCACAGGGTTGTTGGTGAGGATTAAATAACATAATTATGCAAAATGCTTAGAGCAGTGCCCAGGTCATAGTTAAGATGCTAAGTTATAGTTGTTAAGAGTACTATGGCCTTTAACAAGTTATAATAAATTTGGGGCCCATTATTGGAAATCTCTATACTTTAACACTCACTAAAAGTTAAACAAAACATATAAAGCTCCCCTCCAAAAAGCTGCCCCATTGCAACACAAGCCAATAACCAGCCAAGCATTTAGTAGATCAAAATACCCTCATACAGAACAAGCAATTTTACTTCAAGCTCTCCCAGCCATCCCATATAAGTCAGCTTGTTCTTTGGTAGATGGAATCTTCCAGTACAGAAACATGTCCTTCTAGATTCTCCTTATATTTCACAGAAGTTGGGGTGGGGGCTTGCAAAAGGGCATCCCCTTTCAAGGTCTGCCACTAGAGCGGATTCATATTCTCTTTGTGCATTTCTTACTGCGACCAGCCCCACAGCAGGAAGAATTTTGCTTGTGCATTTCCGCCCCCTTCCTGGCATTTGCTTTTCTAGTGAAAGCAACACAGAATTCAGTTAAGCCGGACACGAGTGCCTCTGGTTTAAAAGGCACCAGAAACGAACAACAACCAATTTCAATCTTTTTTCCCCTTCTTCTGTACAACACTGTTTATTAGGCCAGATGATGTACTCAACTCCAAAACATTCGTATGGAAACAAAAAAAATTGAAGAATTGTGATTAAAATTGATTTTTTCCCTTTGGGAAGTTGGAATCAAAAATGGTTACCTGCTCATTTATGAAACAGATTTATTCTGTTGACATGGAGGCTTGTTTGAAATGTAATTGAATTTCTGTTACCTAATGGAAAGTGACAGTTAACAGTATTTATTTTCCATTTGTGTCTCAGCAGATAACATAACACAATTTTGATTTGTAGTTAGCTTCGGAATCTGAGATTGTTCTATCTCTGTAATTGAAAAGATGGGAGTGTGATGGCCCCAATGCAATCCTTTTTTTGTTTTTGTTTTTATACAACCAGTAAAGGTAGCTTTAATACAGCCAACAGCCTCTCTCCCATGATGCTAATGGTTCTATTCAGATGTACTGCAAGCAGCCTGTCTTTCTTATTAGGCTCTAACACATCTCTCTATGTTGATAATCTCTCCATTTAGAGTCACATTTTTCTCTCTCTGCAACTAATTTCTGTAAATAACCTCTCCTCTGTCTTCTCCCCCTCCCTTTTGTGCAAAAATAACTTCTGTCTTGGAAATAAGGACTATTCTCTGCGAGGATTTCAACGGCTCCTGTCTAGCTGACATTTCTGGGCACCTGTGTACGGGAGGTGGGAATTGTGGGGAGAGGATGACTTTTAAATGTGGTTGTGCTTTGATATATATATATATATATGGAATGGAATGCTCTCTGACTTGCTGCTACCCTTTCTCTTTATCTGAATCTAGACCAAGAGGTACAAGGCTATGACTTTCACCATAGACTGAAAATGGGAAAGAATGTTCATTAAGATGGTTTTCTGCTTCATTTAGAGAAGTTGAAATCAGAGCTAGAGCCTGCCTGTCCACGCGTAGACTCATTTGTCTCCCTGTAACTTTATTCCTTGGGCCCTCTGCTTTTCCAAAAACCCCTTGGGATGGATGATTTCTTTTTAAAAATATATTTTTATTGATTTCAGAGAGCAAGGGAACGGGAGAGAGAGAAACATCAGTGATGAGAGAAACTCATTGATTGGTTGCCTCCAGCACACCCCGCGCTGGGGATCAAGCCAGCAATCCAGGCATGTGCCCCGCCTGGGAATCAAACTGTGACCTCCTGATTCATAGGTCAACGCGGAGCCACTGTGGCGGGGCGGGATGGATAATTTCTGAATGCCACTTGAGAAACACTAGTGTGATGACAGATGGCAGAAATGAAGGTTTCACGGCCATTGGACTCGATTATGGAATGCCCCACTTGGCCCTGCCTTTCTAAGTGACCATGGGAAGTTCACTTCCTCCACCTGCTATAAAATGAGGGCCTCAGAGGCCTTCAACAGTGGTTGGATGAAAGGTCGTCAGTGAAGCTACTGTGATTTAATTCAATAAAACCAGCTCTCTGCCTCAGGGTTGCCTCCATCAAACACCCTGTCTAAGTGCCCAAGCTTAAGACAAGTAGCCCAGATAGCCTAGGGGGTGGGAGCAAAGAAGGGATCTTCCAGATGCTGACCATTCATAACAACAGTCAGCAAGGGGAGATCCGACATGGCAGCTCTTACTGATTTTAACGTTCCCCTCAATCTCTGTGGGCTGTGCTGCTCTCTAGAAATACAACAATATTCCAGCAAGGACGTCCCTCAGGACAATTTTTTTGGGGGGTATATGCTGTTTGTAAACAGCAGCCATGAAATCAAACCTCTTATACATCAGATATCATAACCATCAATTATTATTCTATCATCAAACCAGTTCATTGTTCATGCTGAAAAATGAATCCAGAAGGAAGATGGATTTTCAGAGGTGACTTGAATCTAAGAGTGGCGAGGGATTGCTGAGAATGTGGAGTGTCTGCTCTGAGAGAGGGACAACTTGGGGGGGAATAGAGAGAGCAGGAAGTGGCTGCTCCCAATGCAGGAATATTGTCACTTCAAAGTGCATATTTAATTTCAGGAGTAGCATGCCTCACAGGATGATTTTAGAAAGCGGATCTTGAGCCAGTAAACATTTACTGGGCACCTATCACCTGCCCAGCACTGTGCTAGGTCAGGGGGCAAATGATAAGAAGACAGACAGGATCTTTGCATTTGCTTCAGTGATTCTAAGAACCAAAACCCTTCAACTTCCTGCTTCAAACACATGCACATACTTTTTTTTTTTTGATGTGGGTGGGGAGGGTGCATTATAAACTTCTTATTAAATGCTGATCCTCAAAGAATTCTCTTTGATGGCCTTACATGTGAACTGAATTCTCTCTCAACTGCTGTTGTTCACGAAATAGACCCCGGGCTATTTAATGACTTGATGACTCAGTTTCTCTGTCAATAAAATTATGTAGTAATTTCATCTACCCCATAGGGCTATTTGCAATTTGCTACAATTTTAGGGATGAAAGGCTCTAAATCACTACTGGTATTATTATTTACTTAATAGCCAGACTTCAGTTCTCATCAACATGAACCTCATTAACCCTGGACTTGGGTGGCTTTGCCAGATAAAACCCTTTCCAATCATGGGGTCTGAAAGATCTTCTGCTTCTTTTTATGATAAATATTGAAAAAGAAATAAACTTTTATTAGGGTAAAAATCTGAATTGTATTTATTTATTCACCACTAATGGGATAGGAAATGATTATTTTGACTTTTAATGTGGTTTCCTTTATACATACTGAATTAGATAGCAATTACATGCAATTAACAGTTTGTATTTGTTCTCTCTATAAATGAAGACCAGAAATAGGCCTTTTAACACATTATGGTCATGCCAAAAATTTATTTGGGACCCAGGTTTTTTGTTTTGTTTTAATCTTTCTGTTCTTTGTAATGTATGGGTTTCCTCTGGAAGATGAAAGACAGTGGCTGAATGTTTACACATTAATGTTCATAAATATTAAACATTATTTCCATGTTTCAGATAGGAAGGAAGGGGAAGGGCAAGGGGCAAAAAATGGGGACAGTTCTAGTCTTCTGTCATCTTTGAAGAACTTTTTTTGGACATCCCAGTCAATGACTTCTGCCTGCATTTAATTGGCCAGAACTTTCCTTGCTGCATGTAGCTGCAAGGGAAATTATAAAGTGTAGGCTCAACTGGGTACATTTGTGCTCCAAATGAAGTTGGGGCTTCATTATTAAGGAGAATGGGAGAATGAATTTCAGGTAGGCAGCCTACATAATAGGTATTAGATAGACATCCTCTGTAGCATACATGTACCAGTTTATAATGGGTCATGTTAATAATAGGTTTATTGCAGATGTCAGCTTACTACCAGGTGCCAAAGGATGTGTGTGAATACACACCCATTTTTACACAATCATGTATTTGATATATGCTCATGTAATTCTTCATCACATAGGTATGCATGCACGCTGTTGGGCCTATATCATGTGAGTTTTTAACTTATGCAAAAAGTGCTATAGTTTGGAAAAAATACCATTGCTTAAAGGAAAGGAAACATAAAAAGAGTAGTAAAGCAGTGTTGCTTTATTTCTAGTTAGTGAGGTCCTATATATCAAAATGTGCCAAATGGAACAATGGTATAAAAATATGAGGAAGATACAAATAACGAATGCAAATTGCTCTTGTAAGGAAGCTGAGAGGAGATACTGAAGGCGGGAGTGCAGTCCTCATGTTTATTTCATGCTGCTTTCACCTAATCAGACCTGACCTTTAGAAGGTCTCCATGCATGGGACCTTCATCAAATTGGAAATAATGAATTAAGTAAAAGCTTAAATTGCAAATATGGAAAAAATGTTTAATTTGCACAGCACAAATACAAATCCATGTGATTTTTATGCAGACTATATTTTTTTGGTTAATCCTCACCTGAGGATATTTTTCCCATTGATTTTTAGAGAGAGTGGAAGGGAGGGGGAGAGACAGAGAGGAACATCGATGTGAGAGAGACACATTGATTGGTTGTCTCCCACATGTGCCCTGATCAAACTGGGGATCAAACCTGCAACTCAGGTATATGTCCCTGACTGGGAAGCACACCTGTGACCCCACAGTGCATGGACCGATGCTCTAACTACTGAGAATACCCGCCAGAGCATTCACACACATGGTTCTTATAGGTGAGGTTGACCAAGAAGCAATTAAGATACAAAGATTTATATTTCTCAGAAAAGTGCTTTCTCACCTGGACTTTCTGGCCTGGCCCTTGCCTCTAGTGATGCTGTTCATATTTTAATGTCCGATGGGCCTTTCTGGAAGGATTCCAACAGCCTAGTTAAATAGGCTTGTGACAGTTCCTAAGATGGAAGTCACTTATGAATGAAAGTAGGGATGTCCTTATTTCATCATCATCTGTGACATAGACATTTAATTGGGTACCTATCCATGTCTGCATGATCATCTAACCAAGTCATCTTTTGACTTATTTGGAGGAGGACCTAATTATGGCCCACATTTCCCAGACTCGAAACAGTGAGCTAACTCTTCAGCTCCACTAGGGCTGAGCAAGGTGGGTAACCATTTCAGCCCCCCTGAGAAACTTTATTCAGTAAATTACTATCCAGGGCATGCTCCAACCTTAAAAAGCCCACATACCTACCTCTGTGAACAAACCTACACTCCAGATAGAGCTGAGCCCTTTATGTCACAACTACTTAGGCAGTAATACTCATGCACAGAATGTAGGCTTTTACCATTGCAATGTCAATATATATTTTTTTATTGTACTGGAAACTATAGCTTTAGTGAATACTTTTTAATAGAAAAAGTCCCATTCATCAAGTAGGTTCTGGGGTCGGCTCTGGCGATCTTTGCTGACAAATGAGGAAATCAGTGACTGAATTTAAAATCAGGTCCTCAGAGAAGTTGTACAATAAAGAGCACAGAAATTTCACCACAGCTGTTCTTTGTGTTCAGTCTGTGTATTTGGCTGTGACTTCTGGCAGCGTGTATGCATGGGTTTTGGTATAGAATATTTTATCCCCTTCTTGGTAATGAGACCTATGGATTTAGTCGACTCAGTTCTGTACTTCTTTTTACTGCTCAGTCCACTGGTGGCCTATTAGCTGCTGTGTTACTGTAGCAAGAAGAGTTGTTTAGGTTCTTATCATTAAACATTTAGCAAGCGCATTTATTAAACACATATGCAGTGTAAATGCTGTTTCACAGAAGGGAGGCATAGGTGCTTCTAGATGTTTACCTTTTGAGAAGAGTAAATTTGTACGACAGATTCCAGTAAAGCCCAAGAACTTTATAGGAACTGTTCCTGTTGAACATCTGTTTTGGGGTTTTATTTTTGGTGTGGGAGTGAGCATAGAAAAAGCTGTGTTTTATAGAAACAGTACACATTTTCTACCACATTTTAAGCTCAGACAGTGCTTTTCTAATGAGTATTCATTGCTTTAATCAGAATTCAGTACTGCTTAGTGTGTGTTAGTTGAGTTGAACTAAACAATCTGGAAGGTAGAATACCTTGTTATTCAGGACAAGGGAGATTATGCTGCATGACAAACAATCCTTGGATTGTGGTGGTCAATAGAAATCCTCTGTATTAATGATAAGAACTATGGAGTAATACAACTAGTTAACATTATTCTAAAGAGTTTACATGGGTTAACACTTTTTAAAAACATATTTTTATTGATTTTAGAGAAAGAAGAAGAGAGAGGGATAGAAAGATAGAAATATTGATTGCTACCTCCTGCACTGCCCCTACTAGGGACCGAGCCCACAACCCCGGGCATGTGTCCTAACAGGGAATCAAACCTGTGACCTCTTGGTTCATGGGTCAACACTCAACCACTGAGCAACACTGGCCGGGCTGGATTTACTCTGAATACTAAATGATATGTGTGACATTTTAATCCCCATTTTATAATGCAGGAAACACAGGCACCAAGTGATTAACTTTATCCAAGGTTACATAGTTTGTGAATCTCAGTGCCTGGATTCTAACTTTGGAAGTCTTGCTTCAGTGTTCAAGCTTGTAACCACTACACATTATTTTTGTAACCAATTCATGTTTTTGTCTGCTGAAACCTCTATCCTCCCCATCCCTTCTATTGGTAATATCACATGCATTTTATTTCTACCTTCCAACTGGCTATGTGACTAAAACCAGGCCAATCAGAAATTGTCTCCCAGGATTGAAATATTGACTGTAATTGGAACTAAATTATGTCTCCGTGGAGGTGGCTGGTAAGAAGATGGATTAGTTCCTGCTTCCTAGGTCCCTGTTTATTCTGAAGCCTGATTCTACAGTCTTTCCTTTAGTACTGTGGTTACCATGTGTCCTCTCACTTTCTCTTTGTAAAAAATTAAGTGGGCTTATATTAGCCGAAGATGATTTCTGTTGCATACAACCAAAGAACCCTGACTGACCCAGGGCAAAACTAACAGGAGAGGGTTACATCTTAGTGACACATCTCTCTTTTGTCTCCACTTCTCTGGACATGGAACAGTAGAGGCTTTGGGTGCAGGCACATTAGGCTGTTCCTGTGGACCAATGGGATACTCACTCAGTGGTGATTGAATTGAATCAAATTGAGATGGGTTCTCACTTCCTCTACCTCCCTCAAAGCTTATGACAAGCTCCAGGTGTTTTTTAGTTACTTTCTGACTCCTGTGATGGAAAAAATGAAAACACAGTTGAAATTGGCTTTTTCTGACCTTATGGTAATACGTTCCCCTCCCCCCCCCCAGTTTTTTTACATTACCCCTTTCTTCTAGATAAAAAGATTTATTTTAGATATGGATGAATGAAATACGTTCATTGGCTTTTGTGGAATATTTTACATTCATTTAACATTCCCATGATGGCTTATGAAGGCACATTGTATGTTGGTATTTTGAGGTGAGCTGAAGACTGTGGAAAACTCATGGGAAGAAAGATGCTTTTCAAAGTACATTCGGAGAAGAATCTATATCAAAGCATTATAGTCTTGTGGTTTAGATCAGCGGCCACCAACTGGTGGTCTGTGGACCACTGGTGGTCCGTGAGATCCAAAAAGTTGGTGACTGCTGGTTTAGAGTATGGATGGGCACTATAGGGATGTGGGTTAGAGTCTTCTGGAGCTACTACTGGGTATCTCTGGGAAAATTATTTAGCCTCTGTCTCATTTCCCCATTTGTACTAGTAAGGCTGTGCCTACCTTGTGCCTGTTGAAGAGCAGCTGTTTATCAAATGATGCTCATTAATAGTGACTTGATGTCCAGGCCCATTTTAGTTTCAAGTGAGAGTCACTTTGACACTTCCCTACTGTCTTTTCATTTATTGTGCCTCAATTCCTTTGGTTTGTCTTCTTAACAATACTCAAGTCCCTGATCTTTTGCCTTCTTCCCCACCAGCAACCTGAGTCAATCCCCAGCATGTAACACAGTCTTACACACATTATATATTTACAATTGAAAAAAAAAGTATTGATTTGAATGATGAGATAGAAGGATATACTCTTGGGAGTCAGACAGACCTTGATATCCACCTTGGCACCTCCATCTTACCAGCTGTGTGACCTTGGACAGGTTTGTGCAACTTGCTAGGTGAAAAATAATTCAAGTTTTGCAGAGAGGTGAGGATTATATGAGCTGGAGTTACAAAGGACTACCACAGAGGCTGGGCACAAAAACGAAAGCACTCTTGATATCATTTTCTGCTTGAAATGTGAATGGGCTACCACTTTAAACCATGCATCTCAGGGACACACAGCTAGGAGTGCTGAAGTGGTAAAATTTACAAAGGTGATAGATAGCAACTGACCATGTTGCCATGAAGGCCAGGTCCTGGATTTGTGAATAATGTAAGCAAATTCTCTACCAGCCTAATTGATTTAGATGAAGAGGCTAGCCTTTGAGTGAGTTTGCCAGTGTGACCTAACTCGTTGCTTTATCAGGATCAACTTGTTTGGAGGTAGGATTGACAAAGACAATACAGGACAACCAGTTAAACTCCATATAAACAATAAATATGTTTAAGTATACTAGTAAGTATGTCTCATGCACTCTTTGGGACATTCTTATATGAAAATAACAATTTTTATTTATTTGGCATTCAAACTTAACTGGACACCATCCTGGCCAAGTGGCTTGGTTGGTTGGAGTGTCGTCTCATATAACAATAGGTTGTGAGTTCGATTCCTGCTTGGTGCACATATCAGAGGCAACTGCTGATATCTCTTTCTCTCACATTGATCTCTCTCTCTCTCTCTCTCTCTCTCTCTCTATCTCTCTCTCTCTTTTTCTCTCTCTCTCTCTCCCTTCCTCCCTCCTTCCCTCACTTCCTCTCTCTCTAAAATTAACAAATATATCCTCAGGTGAGGATTAAAGAAATAATAATAATGAAACAAATTTAACAGGACATCTTCTGTCTTTATTTTCTAATTCTTGAAACTCCTTTGTGGCCATGTAGAACAAGTCTTCAGCATAAAGATGGGTTTGTCTCTCCACTGGCCTGTGCCCTGGATTCCAGCACAAGGCTGTCTCTGATGCTTTTCCCACAAACATCAATAGAGCCCTGTTTTACGTTAATTTTGTGTTCATCTATTTTAATCCATTTGATCAGATGAACAGCATTAATTTGTCCTATTTATATATAATCTATTTATAAGCACTGAAAAAAGCGGGTATATTTGGCAGGAAATCCAATTCCTCTTTAGCAATTGGCAAGTGCCAAGAGAGGTTTTGCTTCGATAAACATCTCAAAAAAAGTTGTGATGGAGAGAAGGAGATTATTACCACCCTCTTTCTCTTTGGGTAAACTTAAAAAAATGAAAACAAACACACACAAACATCTCATGAGAAGGAACGGAAAGAGGTTTTGCTTTTATCCTTACGGAAAATTCTTTGAGGCTGTTTCTGAGTCCCAACTCTCAAGGCACTAACAAAACAGCTTTGCATTAATTGAAGCGGCATCTGGGTTGAAAGCTGCGATTGATGCCTCTGATTGACCACGGCATGGCCAGTGGCCCATGAAACTGCCTCTTCAGAAGCCTTCCCCAGGGCTTGCTGGTGCAGGAGGGGCCTGGGGAAGGCAAGGGTCCCGAGGCTGTGCTGTGCTACTGTTCTGTTACTGCACAGACTTTGTAGCTAGGGGAGCCACCCTCAAAAAGCCCGCTGGTCGTCATCCCAGAACTCCAGACAAGATTGGTGGCAAAGAATGGGGGGCACCTGTCACCTTGTCATTGCTTCTTTGTGGGATTGTGGGGGACAAAACATGGACGGAGATCCTTTGCTTGGTTTCTTATCTCTCAAAGGGAGAGATTAAAATTTGACTGTGTAGTCATTTGGTAGCCGTGGGTGAAGAGACCCATGCGAATGCTGACTCTTGTTAGAATTCTCCAAAGCCAATGATTCTCTATCCACAGAAAGCTTGTTTGGGTGGGAGTGGGGGTGGGGGTGGGGGCAGGTTTAGATCTCAACAGGCTTTCTTGGCAACTCAGCTGGTTTATGTTCATTCTCACTTATTCCTTTATTTGTGTCCTAACTGCACTTCTGAATTGCTTCCTACTTAATTTTAGAAAAGAGAGAATTTTGTAGCAATAGATATGCAATATTTATTCCCAGAGAGAGACTTTAGAAATGAAAGCTCATAAAAATTAAGCCTTCCATGGAGATGCTGTAATATGCATTTTAGGGACATTAACTGTGTATTCATGGACATTAAAGCAAGATTCGAGTCATATTTTCTGAGCGTTAACTATGTACCAGGCAAGGCACTGGAACTATTAAAATGGGGAGAATAGTAACAAACAATTATATAGGTTTTCTACCTGCCATAGTCTATTCTAAAAGTGTATACATTTATACATGTTTCTATCTCCTCATTCACTGTGTAAAAGTAGTCTCAGCCATGGTCCAGGCCTTCTCTAAGAAGATGCAGAAGGAAGGAAATAGAGAAAACACCTAATGGAAAGACCTGGATTTAAGTACCAAGAGGTGTGCATACCCTTAACAATCAGAAATAATTTAGGGTGACTTGCACTACCAGGATTCAGAGCAAGGGGAAGGTACTTGGGAATGAGATTATTCTAGAAAGCATGGAAGAAAACTATCATCCTTGATTTAAGCCTTGAAGAAAGGTTGGGCTTTGAAGTGGTAGAGAGGATGGGAGGCGGGAAAAGCACCTGGGAGGTGGGGGTGGGCAGAGCACACCTTGGTGGGGAAGCGAGGCAAGCGTGACAGGGTGACATTTCCCATGTTTTTCTGGGAAAGGGCATCCCTGGAGATGGAATGTCACATCCTGACTCACCTGCCTGTTTGTAATTGACATTTTCCATAGAATCGTGGGCAGCGGTCCTGATCTCTTCTTTCTTCCTAGCCCCCCCTCCTACCCCTGCCCCCGCTTTCTTGAAAGCAACCAGAATTGACATAATCAGGCCATTCAAAGCAAATCCTAATATTCCTCTTTCAGCGAAGGACATATTTGTGGAGCGGCTGTTTTGTGACTGAAAGTTTATATGTGTTTTCCTGGGGTTCCTCCTATGCTGGGGGGAGAATACAGACCCAGTTTTTAGGACAATGCCCATCTAGCAGTAAGTGTTAAAGAGACCGCTGGGTGGATGTACCTGTCTGGTCATTTCAGCTTTGCACCCTCCTTTGGGCCTGTTTCCCTGCCTTCTCTGTCTTCCACCTGCTCTTTCTTCATAAGTTTTTTTTTTTAAATACATCTTTCTTTATTGAATTTTAGAGAGAGAAGAAAGGAGAGTGATAGAGAGACAGAAATATTGAGGAGAGAGAAACGTCATTGATCAGCCACTACCAGGGATTGAGCCCGCAAAACCCCGGCATGTGTCCTGACTGGGAATTGAACCGGTGACCTCTTGGTTCCTGGGTCAATGCTCAACCCCTGAGCCAACCCAGCTGGGCTGCCTGCTCTTTCTTCATATTTCCCCGCTTCTTCCCATCTGAGGAAGCAAGGCTCCTCTCCTCATTTTCTGTGCTCCCTGCTGCCCAGCATCCAAAGTGAGAACCCTTATTGTTCTGTGTCCACAGGAGTCCTAGTTATTTTCTTCTCCCTGCTCTCACCATTTTCTCCTCAAATTCACCTATGTCTTCATTTCTCCCATTCTCCAATGAATTCTGTCTCCAGCTCTTTCACTCTTCACTGATTTCATACCAGATGTTTCCCTCGGACTTCCTGCTCTTCTCTTTTAATTAATGTATTCTTCAAATCTCCTGGCCCCCACCCCAGGCACCCCAGCCCCTGAGTTCAGCTTTAATGTTCAGGCTGGTCCAGTGTGCAGGCTTTGGGATTAGCTGGACCTGGTATCAAAGTGACTGCTTTGGTAGCTGTGTGTTTGCTTGGTTTTCTGAGTATCAGGATTCTTATACTCGGGGATCAAGCTCCCTATCTCCTCATGTTTTTGTGAGAGTAAATGTGATAGGATGTGTGTGGGACTCAACATCATGACTGGCAGAAGGCAAGAGCCCAAATGAATGGCAGCCGTGGCTCTTGTTTAATGTTTAATACCATCCTAGTTCAAGTACAAGGACTACTTTTTACCATTTACATGGTACATACATCACATAGAATGGGTGCACGTGATCTCTTGTTCACTACAAAACCAAGGTGGGGGAAATGAGGGGAAGGAGTTCATTTGCTGTGACATGAAGAGAGAGAGAGAGAGAGAGAGAGAGAGAGAGAGAGAGAGAGAAAGAGATAGAGAAAGAAAGAGGGGGAATAGAGTTTTAAATAGGCAGTTTTATCAGGCTCAGGGGTTTGGACTTGTTATAAAATGTGAAGGAGGCAAACTTCTTGAATAAGAGAATAATACTAGATAATACTAGGCACCCATTTCCAGGGGATTCGGCTGGCTTTTGCGTGGGATACTTTAGGGAGATGGAGATGGGAAAACCTCTCAGGAGGCTACAGTGATGGTCTTAGAGGCAGAAAGTGAGATCAAGACCCGGATTACAGTGACAGCAGAGAGGAAGGATGAGTGGAGTACAAGAAAGTAGGGGTGTAGTAGAGGGCAGGAGAGAGTAAAATGTGAACTAAGATTCTGTCTGTAGGATATGGTGAAAATTGTTGTTTCAAATTAATAAAAATGAGCACTCTGAAAAGAGGCATCAGTAAGAGAAGAGACACTAAATTCAATTTTAGGCAGACTGTGACTCGAATGTCATATGAAATGGATCTTAAAATCAAAATCAAATAGAGCCAGAAATAGGGGGTGTATTTTGGAATTGCCAGCACTGAGTCATTAATTGAAATGTTCTTTCTTTTCATTGGTTCAAAATATAGTTTCTCAGTGTCTAATCTGTGCAGGCCTGCCTCTCTGAGCTAGAGATATAGGAGTGAAAGAAACATGTTGTGTCCCTACCTGCCTAGTGTTTACATCCCAAGGTGCAGACCAAAATGGGTGCTCAAGGAAATGATGCTCATAAATCACATTGCTTCTGGGATGGCACCATGCTCAGCTAAATATTTGGATTATTTCGTTCTTTATTTCTTAAAACAACTCACCGAGATAGATACTATAAAAATTTCCCTGTCATACATGAGGAAATGGAGGCTAAGAGAGGCTAATGCAAGAGGAAGAGCTGGGGCTGAAGACCAAGTTATGCAGGATATTGACCAATGGAAGCAGAAAGGAGAAGTGAGGGAGAAAGTGAGAGAAGAGGAAGAGAAATCAGAAGTGGCTGGTAGCAGTGATCAATGTCAAGGGCCCTGGGAAATTAAGCAGAATAAGAAATGAGCAAAGACCTCCAGATTTTCTGGAAAGAAACTACTGATGACTTCCCTGTGGTCATTCTCCCCAAGCACTACAGTGGATGCTGGCTATCAGAATCCTCTCCAGATTGAGGAAATGTCTGGTGAGAAAATGAACATAGACCACTCACCCCATGAGTTAGAGAGAAAAGGAGGCAACATAAAGTAGCAGTTAGCAAACACGACCCTGTGAAGTTATATTCTACGTGGAGGCAAAATTTTTGGGAGGGGAAATATGGAACAGAGAATAAGATGTTGGCCAGGTAAAGAAAAGGAAAAAGCCCATGTGGCTGGAGGTGATGGGATAGAGAGCAGCAGTGGAGGAGCCACTGTTGATGGAAGGGCTCAATTCTGGAGTGCAGGGAAGGATAACAAAGATGTATGGTGTGGCTTTGCTGAAATGAAGCAAAGTAATGGGTAGGTGGGACTCTTCCAACAGTAATATTCCATGTCATCCAGGCACAAGTCTTGGCCAGCAGACCAGACTGGGTACTGAAAAGAGGAAGGAATAGTCTTTTTTTAAAAAAATATATTTTATTGATTTTTTACAGAGAGGAAGAGAGAGGGATAGAGAGAAACATCCATGAGAGAGAATCATCGATCAGTTGCCTCTTGCACACCCCCTACTGGGGATGTGCCCACAACCAAAGTACATGCCCTTGACCGGAATCGAACTTGGGACCTTCCAGTCCGCAGGCCGACGCTCTATCCACTGAGCCAAACTGGTTTTCGGTGGAAGGAATAGTCTTACTAATCTCTCTGGGGAATTCATCAAACAAGACTTACCATGCACTTGGTTGTATTGTTGATGTCTGCCACTATTTATTTACTTATTTTGGACTTTTAAAATAGCCATTCCTCTTATCCTGTTGGTGCATGTCTCGTTCTTGTAGAAAAATGCTGGTGATATTAAAAGGAAATTTGTATTTGCAGTTTCGTTAGTCTTTTGCATCCTCTTCCTGTCAACTTTATTAGTGTGAAATGCCATTAATCATTACGGTGTCATAAAACACATTTTACGATAATGTTATTTCCCCTCAAGGTTTATTCCTACCATTCTAAGAGATATTGTGTTGGAAATAGCTTTCATTTTGAGCCTTTTATCTTGAACTCCATAGTTATTCCTGGGACTGTTGCCCCTTAGTTGATAATTGGTTTTGGATGCCTGTTATAGACTTTGTAATCTCCTGAGGGAGCTCCGTGAAGGGATGAGTTAGGCCAATAAAAAGACCCTTAGTTTTTGAACAAAAATCACCATATGGTCCTTCCCCAGGAGCAGGTGTTGAAAGCCTGGGGGGCTGAGAAGCCCAGCTGGGGTCATCATAAGGTAGAGGGGAGTTCTTTGCCTCTGGGAGGCTGTACAGAGTGGTCAGCTCCTGAAAGATCTGACGAATGAAAGGGTTGTTTGTAAACTTAATGAGCTCCTGTAGTTCAGGTTTGGGTAGGTTAGCCAGAGAACTGGAATGGGTTGAAGAAGAATCCCAAGTTAAATAAAGAGTATTTGACTTGGAGGGCAACCTGAAGAAGTGGGGGTATGTGTATGGCGAACAGGCACATATATGAGAGAAGGTGCTACAGGATCAGCTGGTTATCATTATCCTTTGCTAGATGGTCAGCTTTGAAAGTCTTCTGAATGGTAGATAAGTCTTTTCCATTCAACTGTATACCCAGTCAGGTCAGGAGCAGACTTTTTCTGAGCATGTGACATTTACTAAATGCTTAAAGACTATAACCGGTTATTCCTTTTTTTGAAGTAGTGTTTTTTAATTGCTACCTCTAAGATTCTGACTTTTGTGTTGTCACCATTCAATGAAAATGCACAAGATGGGGGCAGTTAATGTCTTTGCTTTAGAAACTCTGTGTGTGTGTGTGTGTGTGTGTGTGTGTGTGTGTGTGTGTGTGTGTGTGTTGGGAGTGCTGAGCACTTTATTGATCTGGAATGGGAGCTATTGGTTCTTTCCCAGGACTCAAGTGCTGAGTCATTTCATTGGAAAGCCTGGTGCATTGCTGGACTCTTATTTAGCACTCTTGAAATATGGGAAAAGTAACAATTGTAGTAGGAGGTGAAATAAGTGACTGGTCCCTTTGTTTCAGTTAGGGAGATGTTGGCTTCAAATAATCAAAAGATCAACTTTCAATGGCTTAAATATGAAAAAAGTTGATTATCTTATAAAGCAAGTATGTAGGCTCAAAGATGGCTCCCAGTGGTCCTTGCTTCTTGGTATTCATGCCTTTGTGTAATCCTCTTCCCTTGGTGTGGGCTAGATTTTGTCACTCAACTCAGGGTGATTGTTCTCCGGGGACATTTGACAATGTCTGGTGACTTCTTATTTTCTTACAACTGAGGATGGCAGTGGTATTACTGGCATCTAGTAGACAGAGGCCAGGCATGCTGCTAAACATCCTATAGTGCACAGCCCCACAGCAAAGAATTATCCGAGCTGAAATCTCAGTGGTTTCAAGGTTGAGAAACCTTGAATTCTAATTCTTGCATTAAAAAGAATAGAATATAGTAGCAAGTAACAGTGTGTCATTTCTAATATTAGGTTATAAAAAAGACTGTGGCTTCCATGTTGGGTATTCTCCTGTAGTCTCTCTTGTATTGCTTACTCTGGGGGAATCCCCGCCCTGTTGCAAGGCAGCCCTTTAAGGTGGCCTGTGCTAGTGACCTCAGAATGTCTGAAGCCTGCAAACTCCCACATGAGTGATTTTGGAGGTAGCTCCTCCCCCGGTTGAACCTTAAGGAGACTGCAGCCCTTGATGGTAGCCATGTGAAAGACTATCAGTCAGACTCCCTCACTTATAGCACCCTCAGTGGATCAGAACATTCCTAACCCACTGTTGTGAAATGATGTTTATTATTTTAAGCTGCTAACTTTTGGGGTAATTTTTTACCTAAAACATGAGAAATCTGGAGGCAAAGTGATTCTGGAATTGGATCAGAGATTCAGTGATGTCATTCAGGCCCAGGTTCTCTCTGTGCCTTCATTCAGTCATCTCTGTGCACTGGCTGTTTCTTGGGCCTTTCCCTTTAGGATTGATCATAAGATGGCTGCTCTGGGCCTTACACATTAAAACCCAAGAGCAAGAAGGAAACTTACTTCTGGGGCATCTCTTTTTATTCTGATGACAACTTTTCACAGGAGATACCTACAATGCTCTTCTCAGATTCCTGTGGACATGGTTAAGATATATATCAATCTCCTAGATTAAGGTGGATTGGGAAAGTAAACACAGGGGTGGGCAAAAGTAGGTTTACAGTTGTTCATATGGCAAAAGACATGCAGGTTAATAATGGTTACAATAGCTTTATCAACTCAAAGAATGTAACAATGCAACTACAAACCTACTTTTGCCCACCCTTGTTTTAGGCATTTTTAGCCTATATGCTGGCAAGTGGTAGCTCCGAGAAAAAAAAAGAGCAAGGCTGCAGAAGAGACAACTCCATATCTTTCCTGCTGAGAGTAAACAACTATAGCTTTGGATAACTTTCCTGTGGTGGCAAGAGCCATGTCCCCAGTTTGGGACTTTAGGTCTCTGGGCCCTGACTGCTTGGCAATTATAGGTGCCATTTATTCCTTTCCTTTTTGTAGCGGACATTTTCCCACTGAGATGGCTTGCATGCAGGGACTCGGTAAGGAGGGAGAGAAGGCCTGGACTGGTTCAGGTATTTTGCTCTTGGCTGCCTGATGAATCTCAGGGGACTGCTGCTGTAACGGGGAGCATTGTTTCCAGGGAAGTCAGAGCAGAGTTGTTGAAGAGGGATGGACTGTGGTTTAATAGTTTTGCTTTCCTGTAAGCTTCAGTGCAACCCCTGCTGCTTCGGACTGTGGCCATTGCTTTCCGAGATAGAAATTATGGAGAGAAACAGAATCACATATTTTATCCTCATGACTGCATTTGAAGTGGTGGGGAGATGAGGAATACATACAAGGGGAAAAGTTTGTAAACACAATGATCTGCAAAGGGATGGCTGAGCACAAATTCTGGTGTAGTAATAGAGACCCGTGGTGGTATCTGAGTGTCAAGAGCTGGTAGTTCAATAGACAGAGGCAGAGGGTTTAGAGGCAAGATTATGGGATTTGGAGAAAAACGTGTTCACATCTCAACTCTGCTTCTTATTAGCTGTGCGATCTTGGGCAAGTCATTTAACCTTTCTGAGACTCAGTGTTATAATCTGGAGTTCATGAAAGCATAATAACTACCATGTATCTATCTTTCTCATGAAAAGTCAGATCAAGGGGCTTCTCTTTGTTGGAATTTTGAATTTGGTTTCCTTTCCCACAAGCTGTTTTTCAGGGCTCCCTGTCACCCTTTTACCCCTCATTCCCCCTGGGTATATCCACATGCCTATGTCTCTGGCCACTTGGGAAGGGATCTGAGGAACACAGCCACCACTGGGGATGGGAATTTAATTTCTTACTCATCAGAGGTTTAGTTGCATTTGGAAAGAGGAAGACCAAATGGATACAAGCTAAGTACAAAAGCATAATATTAAATAGCAGGATGTCAGTAGATAAATACTTCTTTTTTTGAGAGGGGAGCTGTGTCTTTCTGTGGCATCTTATTTAGGAAACCCTGTTTAGACAACCACCTCTTCCTCCTCTGCCCAAGCCCAACTTTACAAATGCAAAGTTTCTTTAGAAGAAAAGCTTCTGCAACAAAGTGGTGTCCTCTTTGTCTCAATGGATGACTTGTGACTTGTTCCTTCTTTATTTTCTTTCTAAGGAATGAAAACTGGGCCCTCCCATCCTGATTCAAAGCAGGGACAGCCTGGGAGGGTTCATTCATTCTTGGTAAGGGGTTGGAGGAGATGGAGCTGAGCTACCCCTAACTCTGTAGTACTTTGGGGGACTTCCTCCCTTCTGGCCCTTTGGAGATACCTTCTTGTTATGGCTTTGAGCTGTCCTGTAGGTTGTTTTCCCCTTCAAAATATCCATCTTCAATTGATCTCAAAAGGCTAAAGAAGTCTGTTGGTCCAGAAACTCACAGCTAAAAGCTGACCCCAGCAAAAAACTAATGGAGTGGTTAAGAACTTGGGCTTGAGAGTTAGACAGTCTGGATCAACTCCCCATGCTTCTGCTCAATAGTCCTGACCTTCAGCATGGCATTTAATTAATCTCCCAAAGCCTCTGTATCCTCATCTATAAAAATGGATTAATAATAGTAATAACGTACAATGGTTATCTAAGCATATATCTCATGCCCAGATCTGTTCTTTTCTTTTCTTTTTTTTTTAAATAAATACTTGAGAGAGAATTATTGATTTTTCTCCCTCTTGCACCCACCCCAGTGGGGATGGAACCCACAACTTGGGCATGTGCCCTGACTGGGAATTGAACCATGATCTCCTGTTCATAGGTCGATGCTCAACAACTGAGTCACACCAGCCAGGCACCCAGACCTGTTCTTAAACTTCATAGACATTGATGCATTTAGTCCTAATAGCAACCTTAAGAGCTTAGTATCATTATGACCATTCTGTGTACAGAGCTGAGGCAGGATAAGGTTAAGTGACTTGCCCAAGGTCACACAGCTGGTCAGAGAAAGAGCCAGGATTTTAACCTGAGTAGTATGAGCCCCTGCTCCCAGCCACTCCACTGTACTGACTTCATAGGAAACCTTTGAGGAGTCATTGAGATGATATAAGCAAAGTGATACAGTGGCCCTTTTGTTGTTAATGTCATTACTATTTTCTATTTATTGTGTTACTTTCCAGACAAAATCTGAAGTGTGTTCTTAAATGTTGATGAAGTTAAAGAGTTGCCTATTACTGACCCTTAGAAATTGTCAGAAAAAAATAATGAAGTCTTTTTCCATCTTTAGTTTCCTCTTTCAAGTTCAAATGCCAGAAAGAGAACTTTAATGTTTCAAATATCTGAAGGTGGAGAGGTAGGTTTTACGACCCTCATTTTAAGCACAAGAAAGGGGAAGCAGTGACAGATCACATGGCTAGTGATACAGTGGGGACTTACTCTCCTGGCAACCCCCCAACCCCAAAGGGAGGTTGACTTGGATACCGTGGGAAAGTAACTAACTGGAATCTTAGTGGTTGAGAACAATTATGTCTGGTGGTAGATCTCAACCCTTTTGGATGCAATCCCAATGCCATGTCTTTGTCCCTACATGAAGAGCATCCCAGGAGGGTGGCTTGGGGTAGAGTCAGTCTTATGTCTTGGCCTTCAAATGGCTGCAAAGGAGAAGTGAAGGCCAATGAGTGAGTTGGTTTGTAAGGACCACGGGAAGTAGCAGCCGTATTATTGAAGCTGACCTGCTGCTTAAACCTGTAGCCATTTCATCAATCACCCACCTTTGGGTCTCCTCAAGGTCAGTCAAATGATTTCGTTAATCGCCTGCTCATTCTCTGGTTCTTGCTTCAGGAGTAATAAATTTTTAAAACTTTTTAAAAAATGAAAAGTTGGGTGACAGGTGTGTATGGAAGAAAAATAATCAGATGGAAGAGCAGTCATTTAGGAGCGAACGGTCAGAGCAAGTGCCGGGGAAATGGAAAAGTTTTCCAGGGCTGACGAAGACCTCCCTGACTCACCCAGCTGCAGGAGAGCGGGGAGGTCCTTGATTTGCTCAGGGTATGTAGTCAATGCCTCTCTGCTCTGTATTCCTGGGGATCGAGTGTTTCCACTACTGAGTAAGCAATGCCCAGAGCCCGAGGCAGGGACATTCGTTACAGAATTAACCACACAGAGAATGTCCTCCTCGGTGACAGGCTCTGATGAACAGGCTCCTTTGAAATCAGAGAGCTGCCTGACCCACTTCTCACTTGTCATCTAAAATATCAGCCCTTCTTTTGTTATACAGCTTATTGGGGAAAAACAAAAAACACACAGACCCTTAAAGAGATATGTCTGCTTCATTGCAAACAGGTTTCTTTGTGTGAAAACCAGATGCCATTATGGATAAGATGGAGAAATGGCACCCTGAATGGAAGCACTAAGCAGGGAGTTGATTGGTCACAGGATTTAAAGCATCACAGTTTTTTTTAAAATATATATTTTATTATTGATTTTTTTACAGAGAGGAAGGGAGAGGGATAGAAAGCTAGAAACATCAATGAGAGAGAAACATTGACCAGCTGCTGCCTGCACACCTCCTACTGGGGATATGCCTGCAACCAATATACATGCCCTTGACCAGAATAGAATCTGGGACCTTTCAGTTTGCAGACCAATTCTCTATTCACTGAGACAAACCAGTTTTGGCAAAGCACCACAGTTTTATCAAGATAATGGACCTTTGTGTTTGAAAGGCCTGAGTTGAGTTCTCATTTTGCACACCTCGCTGTGTGACCCTGTAAAGTTAATTGCCCACTCAGAGTCTTAGCATTGACTACATACCCTTGCTTACATTCATTTAAAAAAAGTTTATTGGTGCAATAACAACCTGCAATAGCACCATATCTGTGTTTGATTCCTTGTTATATCACTACATGGACAAGTTACATAAAGCCTCTGAACCTCAATTTCCCCTCGATTAAAAAGTGGGAAAAATAAGAGTGCCTACCTTACAGGGTTGTTGTGAGGATTTGATGAGTTTCTATCTGTGCTATGTGTTAGCTATTATTATGAGGTAGGGACAATGGCAAACCAAAAGAAAAACAAAAGGTGAAAGTAACAGAGATAAGAGATTTGCCTCTCATGGAATTGCAGGCTTATTGGGAGAAGATGAGATACATAAAGTGCTATAGGGAAGAGTCTGGCATGTAAGTTATTCAATAGGTGGTGGCTATAGGTATCATCACTGTTACTGAATTTACTTGAGTCACCAGAAGCCAGAATCTGAAAGGCAGAGGTGAGTTGTAAGTCACATCTAGTCCATGTGTCATGCCTACATCTCCTCCTCGTTCCTCATCTTGCACACGGGATGGATGTATCCTTTGAGATAGGCAGGGGAATAGAGGTGGCTGCTGACGGCCCACTAGTTAAGGTCTATTTTTACCCATGATGAGAAATGTTGGGTTTCTCCATCTTTG
Source organism: Vespertilio murinus (assembly GCA_963924515.1). Classification (NCBI taxonomy): domain Eukaryota; kingdom Metazoa; phylum Chordata; class Mammalia; order Chiroptera; family Vespertilionidae; genus Vespertilio; species Vespertilio murinus. Next base: position 12,161,119 of record OZ004704.1, on the reverse strand, counting down.
GTTGGTTGATTCAGTTGTACATTTCCTTTGCCCAAGAGGACACACACTGCAGCATGCCAGAGTATCTTGAGTGATTAACTCCATAATCCTTCAGCAAGAACTTGCTGTTGAGAAACAGGTCCCAGGAGGCAAAAGAAGATGCAATAAAGAAGCCCACCAAAAGAATGTCTTCATATATGTAATGGATACACACCCGAGGTTGGGGACCAGGTGAAATGAAACCTATTTTCCTATGGTTTCATTGCACATTTGGAAATTAAGGCCATTGAAACAAATTGGCTTCCAAATCTCTGTGAGCTGTAAGAAATAATAGGCTGTTTATTGTCTCCTCAGCCAATATTTTCTACTTATTAGTTGGGAGACAAATAATGGAAAAGGTTTTATTTCCCTCCCTTCTTTCCTCCCTCCCTCTGCCTCTGCCTCCCTCCTTTCCTTCTCCCTCTCCCTTCTTGCCTTCCCTATCTCCACTTCTCCTTCTTTTCCTTCTCTCTCTCTCTCTCTCTCTCTCTCTCTCTCTCTCTCTCTCAAAGAGCATGCAAGGAACAGGATAATAGACACATCTAAGCAGCCAGGATGCAACTCTGAAGCAGGTCACCAACTCCGAAGCAGGTCACAGCATATTTCTGAGAACAAAAACTGTGATCTCCTGCCCCTTCCACTTCCTGGGAGGTTGGTTTCTTTATTTGGCATTTGTTTAGAATTTATTTACAAAGTTTAGACAGCAGCTGTGACTTCAACAGGTACACAGAGAGAAGAGCTAGCAGGCTGCCAAGTTCCACGAGTACAAATCAGCTGTGATGCCCTGCTCCTTGAGCTCCTCATAGCGTGTGAAATTGAACTTTGGACCGTTAAGTTGCTGTATGAGAAGGGATGCTTCCACTGATGTCTGCAAGCCTGTGGTCACTGTTAAAGATGAGACAGGTGTCTGCTTGGGATGCATCAACGCAGTCCTATTTGAAAGGGGCGTGATGTGAGGGGCACTGTTGCGGGGGAAGGGGGGCGGGGAAGAGCCAGCAGATGGGCTAGATGTTGGCTTTCTGGTTGAACTGGGCTGGCCTCTCTAATAATAGCTCTGGGAGGGAAAGGCCAATTTGCTCCCCTGCTGCTTTCTAGAATGCTTAAATTCCTTTTTCTCAGTGGCCCAGTTATGTACCTTAAGCATATGGGAACTCCAGCAACTATTTGCCCCAAATCATGCATCCCGAGCACGTTTCTCACAATGTGCATTTTGCTGGGGTGCAGAGAGAAGGGGAAGGGGGCATTGAAGATGGCCCCGTGGCAGCTGAGAAGGGGGGCTGCCCACCACCCTTGCAGAGGGACAGCAGGGGACGTTTCTGGGCCTCCGGGGGTGGGCACGGCAGGTGTCAGCGGAGCACCCGCCACCATCTGCACTGGGAGTGCGGAGTGAGGAGAGCATGTGTGAATCGAGCCGGAGAGTCTGCCTGGTTCTGGCTGGTGAATTCTTTGTTTGTTTGATTTTACACTTCTTTCGATTTAGGGAGCTAGACACAACAATAACAAATGCTCGGCCTAACTCTACAGGATTCAAGACAGAAGACATTTTCTCTCTCCCCCTGTTACTTCTCTCCCTCTCAATGAACCCCTCAGTGTTCCCTCTCTCTAGTTCCAGCCTTCTCTCCCTGTGACCCAAGAACAGGGTTATACAAGGACCACTCACTAGATTCATTTTCTTTTTCTTTTTCTTTCTTTCTTTCTTTCTTTCTTTCTTTCTTTCTTTCTTTCTTTCTTTCTTTCTTTCTTTCTTTCTTTCTTTCTTTCTTTCTTTCTCTTTCTTTCTTCCTTCCTTCCTTCCTTCCTTCCTTCCTTCCTTCCTTCCTTCCTTCCTTCCTTCCTTCCTTCCTTCCCCTCCTTCTTTTATTCCTTCCCCTTTTCCCTTTCCCACTCCCTCTTCCCCTCTTCTCTCTCTCTCTCTCTCTCTCTCTCTCTCTCTCTCTCTCTCTCTCTCTCTCTTTTCTTTCTTCTTTCAAGATTCCGGGAAATCACTAAAACTTGCTTTGTTCTTTGCCTAATGTTGAGTAAATTCAAGTCTTCTTGTTCAGTGGCACCCTCTATTTTAGGGAGAAAGGGAGACTGCCAGGCCATTGGCTCACTCTAGCCAAAGGCCACTGTATTGCTCCAGCACATGGGACAGAGGGGGAGGTGGTTTTTGTCACGTGGTCAGATCGCAGAAGTGCAATTAGAATGCTGAAAGGATCAGACGGAACAAGCAAGGAACAAACAGGCTGTGTGTCATATTTTACTATAGGAAATGTCTGGAACTCGGCCGCTTAAGCTCAGGGATGGGCTTTCTGGTCACTGGGGATAACCTAAGGGAAGGGTAACCTGGGGAGGGGTAACCTGGGGAGGGGTGACCTGGGGAGGGGTGACCTGGGGAGGGGTGACCTGGGGAGGGGTGACCTAGGCGAGGCTTTCTGTTCTAAATCAGGGTCCAGCGATGCAGCAGGATGAGTCTGCGCACACAGCCACTGGTGAGGGAGGGGAGAAAACGATAAAAAGGACTTTTGTCTCTTGCCTTATAAAGCTCGCAGCGAAGGGGTTTGTCAGTTTGTTAAATCAAAATGGTAACACAATGTGGAAATTCCGGGACCAACCTTCGTTCTGGAGCTAAGAGAGCCCGGGGAGGAGCTGGGTTCAGGTCTCTGAAGGCTTCTGTGAGGAGGGGCACACCGTTCAGGATTCATGAAGGACACAGAGGACTGAGATGGGTGCAGTGTCTGGAAGTCCCCCAAAATATTATGATTCCCCCACCACCTTCTCTTCTTGTGTGTCTAAGTAACTGGTACTGTAACCTTTCCAATTAGCGGTCGAGCTCGGACAATGCCCAGGACCTAGGACAAAGCCCGACTCATAGTTGATGCTCATAAATATCAGTTGAATGAATGCAAATATCTCATGGCCTGCTGCTTGGATGTGTGTGGATTTTTTTTTTGGGGGGTAGCTAATTATTTTATCTTTTTAAAGACATCTTTTTATTTATATTTAGAGAGAGATGAAGAGAGAAGGTTAGAGAGATAGAAACATCAATGAGAGAGAAACATTGACTGGCTGCCTCCTGTATGCCCCCCACTGGGGATCAAGCCTGGAACCTGGGCATGTGCCCTGACCAGGATTAAAACTGTGACCTCCTGGTTCATAGGTCAGCACTCAACCATTGAGCCACACCAGCCAGGTGGCTCAAAGGCTTCTCTCTCTCTCTTTTTGTTTGGTATTATAATTTTAAAGATAAGGATGTGCTTTTTTTTTGTATTACAATTTTAAAGATAGGTTCATAGGTCAACACTCAACCACTGAGCCACACCAGCTAGGTGGCTCAAAGGCTTCTCTTTCTTTTTTTTTTTTTTTTGTATTATAACTTTAAAGATAGGAATATGCTGCATGTAAGAGCCACCATCTCAAGCTCCAAATGTATGCTTTATGTATCAACACAGCACCAGTTTAAGGGAGTTTATTACCTGTACTTTAAAGGTGACAGAAACGAGGCTCAGAGAGGAGGCAGCCAGTGAGAAGTGCAGGGAGCCTGTGTGGTCCTGTCTGTCACACCCCAACCCCCACCCCTGTCCCCACCCGCCTGCCAGTCTCATGCTAACATTCACAGCAGACTGTAAAGTCCCTCTTTTAAACAAGGGAATCCGTGAAATGAGGGCATTTTATTTCCCATCAGATTTCATCTCTCTTAGAGAGATTTATGTCCCTGGGTCGTATTTCATGGGGCCTTTTTTTACCACGAGCCAGATTTATAGGTAATAATCAATAGAGTGCAGAGCCGGGATCTGTTGCATATGTATACCTTTCACAAAGAGCAGGGAAACACGGATCAGGGAAGAGCTAGTCTTCATAGTCTCCTGCATCTAACGGAGCTGACACTGGTGGGGAGACGGGGACAGATTCTACCCTGGGAGACACTCAGGAAATGGGGGTGGGTGCAGTTCTGTGTTTGGAAAAGGCAAACCATCAGAGGAGCCCATCTGTCAGGAGGGAACATGCACACACACCAAAATCTCTATGTGTAGGGTTTTTTTTTTTTTTTAACCCATCTGTTTTATTGATTTTTAGAGAGTAAGGGAGGGGGTAGAGAGATAGAAACATCAATGACGAGAGAGAAACATTATTGATCGTCTGCCTTCTGCACATGCCCTACTTGATGAGCCTGCAACTTGGGCATTGTGCCCTGACCAGGAATTGAACCGGTGACATCTTGGTTCATGGGTTGAAGCTCAGCCCCTAAGCCACGCTGGCTGCGCCGTGTGGATTTTTTGAAATGGATACTGATGAAGGAACACCTGTTTGGAGTAAGTATATGCTGGAACACATTAGGGACTTGCGTGTGAATACCTTTTGATGGCAGACTGCACTCAGCAGAAGGTGATGGAGCTGGGATGCTTGACCCTGATACCCACGCATTTTGTGCAGAAGGTGAAGATACTCACTGAAGCCATGTGTGTTTACAGGCTTTATGTGGACAGGACTGGGTCTGTTCCTGTGTCTTAATAACTTTCTTCTATGCATCACTTTCTTGCCCTTTTGGGGGTGTCTTATTTAATTTCTACAAGGCTTTAGCATCTAATAAGACATGATCTGATAGGAGAACTTAAGCTATTTCTTCTTCAGTGTTTCCCAAACTTTTGACATATGTGTATCCCTTCTATAATTTTCATAACGCTGAGTCCCCCTCATAAAAAAATGGACGTATTTTAATAACAATTAAAATATGTTTATTTTTTCTTTTTTTGGTGCATACACAAAATAATAATAAACGAAAAATAAAATTATTCATAATAAAATATAAATAAAAGTTATATTATAAATAACATTTATTTGCACACCGGACCATCTCACATCTCACAAGACTGTCTTGACTTGACTCATGAGAACTTAGAATTAGGCGCAGCTAAGCACGGTGCAGTGCTTATCCCCACCAAACTCCAGTGCAACGCATACCTCCACCAAACTCTTCCCGTACCCCTGGGGGTACATGTACCACACTTTGGGAAACACTGTTGTGAGTTAATTTCAGTACCCTTGGAGACAAGAAAACATTTATTTATTTATTTTTATTTTTAAAAATGTTTTTTACTGATTTTTTACAGAGAAGAAGGGAGAAGGATAGAGAGTTAGAAACATTGATGAGAGAGAAATATCAATCAGCTGCTTCCTGTACACCCCCTACCAGGGATGTGCCTGCCCCCAAGGTACATGTCCTTGACTGGAATCAAACCTGGGACCCTTGAATCCACAGACCTATACTCTATCCATTGAGCTAAACCAGTCAGGGCCAGAAAAACATTTAAAAGGCAAAAGAATGAATTACTAATTATGATATTCCTCAGTATGGAGAGAGCAGTGTTTTATAATTTCTGGGCAAAGGGCTCTTCCTAGATGACTTTCAAACATGATCACAGGCCCCTGGGTCCTAAACTTGGAGATGCATCAGAATAACTTGGGGGGCTGATTACAAACACGAGAGGTCTAGAATAGGGCTCATAATCCAGACATGCATGTTTGGGATAGGAATCAAAGCTCCAACGCTTGAGACCCTGCGATGGAAATGGCTGCTTATTTTGCCTTTTCTGTGAGGACTGGAAGTCTGCACTGTGAATGTGTGTGTGCATGGGTATGTGTGTGAGTGTGTGAGTGGGTGTGCATGTGTGCGCGCATGTGTGTGTGAGTGGGTGGGTGTGCATGTGCCTGTGTGTGAGTGTGCATGTGCCTGTGTGTGAGTGTGCATGTGTTTGTGAGTGTGTGTGCATCTCTGTGTGTGTGCCCCTAGTTGCATATGTACTTCAGTACTTAGGGCTATTACCTTAACTACAGACATGGCTTCTCTCTCAAGAAAGAGAGCAAGAGGCATTTTCTTTATTTCCTGGAGGGATTCAGCCACTGCTGTCTGTTTTCCAAGTCTTGGAAGTCTATTATAAATGTATTCCCAATCCCCTAAACATCCATCAAGTCATTTCTGTGTTCTGGGTAGCCAGGAGCATCCAGTGGTAGGATGTAACTGTTACCTTACAAAGTGTTTATATATTTTTGATTTCTATAGCTTTTCTTATTCAAATGCAATATCTTCCTTCACTCCTTTCTTCTGTCCTTTCCTTCCTCATTTCTTTCCTTTCCTTCCTCATTTCTTTCCATTCTCTTTCCCTTCCCTTCCCTTCCCTTCCCTTCCCTTCCCTTCCCTTCCCTTCCCTTCCCTTCCCTTCCCTTCCCTCTCCCCTCCCCTCTCCCCCCTCCCCTTCCCTCCCCTCCCCTTCCCTCCCATCCCCTTCCTTTCCCCTTCTCCCTCCTCTCCTCTCCCCTTCCCTTCCCCTTCTCCCTGCCCTTCCCTCCTCTCCCCTCCCCTCCCCCTTCCCTTCCCTTCCCTTCCCTTCCCTTCCCTTCCCTTCCCTTCCCTTCCCTTCCCTTCCCTTCCCTTCCCTCCCCTTCCTCTCCCATCCTCTCCCCTCCCATCCCTTCCCTTCCCTTTCCTTCCCCTCCCCTCCCTCTTTTCCTTCCTCCCTCCCTCTCTCCGTCCTTTTAGTATTCTGAGAAGCATCTCTGTAGTTTTTCCATTAGCCGGTGTGTATTATATATGTGACCATCACTTGTGCATTTGTATTGGAATGTGTGCTTATAAACGCTGCCATAAACTCCACTCTTCCATTGGGATGAGAATGGAGTTGTTACAGACAGTTGATGAGGTGGCATCTGTTGGCCAACAGTTTTACGCTGCAGTAGCTCTGAGCAGATAACATTAATAGGAATCACATTTTAAAGTTGTAAATTTGATGTAAAATACTAAATTTGACAATAATTGCATTTTAAAGCAAAAATTCTATTTATTAAAGGGCTCCATCTCTCCTTCGTGTGAGGGGCTCTGGAATTCTTGCTCATACCTGCCCCTAGCAATTATCATGCCTTCTCCAAAGTTCTGTTTTATTTTTCCATTTTCATAACAACTACATTATGATGTGACATATTTTTTCCAGATATTTTGCTTGAATAAATAAATAGGATATTAAATTCAACTGGGGTATTAGATTATAAATTAGTTCTGTAATAGGCGTCATAATGTTATTTAGATTTTCAGTTTACACAGACCTTGTAGCAACTCCCCAGAGCTATGCTACAGAATTAGAAGTAGATAGAAGTTGATGCAAGAAAATTGGTTTTTGTAATATGCTGATGCCAGTAGAGTTGTGCTGTGTGTAAAGGTATTTAAACGGAGCGTTCCTACTTCATGGCACAGACAAAAGATTGATGGTGATTTCAGGGACGGACTTGTTGGTGCTAATACTGGCCACATGTGAAACTAAAATATTTCTTCCCAAAATTCAAGCAGTTTTATGGATGAAGGCTAAAAATCCAGCAGTAGAACATATATCAACTGCTTCATGGATGAATATTTTTTTTTATTTGGGTGGGTGTAATAATGACATAATCTCACAACTGTTTCTTAGTGACCAATTCAGTGCTTTCAGTTATATTTCACTGAAAGATGCTCACCAAGGAAAAAACTCACCCAGGAGCTCGGAGTGATTCCTGAAGTTACCAGTTAGCAGGCTATAACTGATATGGTTGTAATAACCTGGTTATTATTTAACAGGGAAGGAGCAAAGGAGAGACTAAATAACATAGACATGTCATTTATTCAGCTTTGCCAGGAAGCTGTGGTTAACCTTCCTGTTCCCCAAAGATCGCTGAGGAAAGGGATTGGACAAAGGCATTTTTAAAATTTGTATATATATATTTTATTGATTTTTTACAGAGAGCAAGAGAGAGGGATAGAGAGTTAGAAACATCAATGAGAGAGACTCATCAATCAGCTGCCTCTTGCACACTTACTGGGGATGTGGCCTTGACCGGAATCGAACCTGGGACCCTTCAGTCTGCAGGCCTATGCTCTATCCACTGAGCCAAATCTGTTTGGGCGACAAAGGCATTTTAGACGCATGCTCAGTAAGGTCTGGGTGATGAGGGAAGATGCTTACCTGTAGGTCACACCTGGGAGTTGAGTCAGTGGCTAGAATGGGCGTGGCATGAAATCTGATATTTAACTCTTTCCCTCTTTTGCTCTTGGGACTCCTGTTGCAGGGGACATGCTCCCCTGCATTGGCCTGTGTGGCTCATGGCCATGTGGGACACACACAATGGACTAATAGACTGAATTTAGCATGATGCTCTGCTGGACTCAACTCCACCATGGAACGGAAGCTCTGGACACTGACTCTGCTACTAGCTTTATTGAAGCCCCAGCATAACCTCATTGAAGCAATCCCTCTTGCACAGCAGTGGAAACGCATGCATACTTATTAGGAAATCTGGCTTAGCCAGGTGAGCGCTGACAGCAAGGTGTAAAGAGAGCATCGGGGTGGCTAAAGGAAGTCTTCTTTGTGGTGAGAGCTGTCATAGCTCCAAACAGGGGGCGGCAAGCTGCAATGTGGGGGACACAAAACTGGCCCCTGGCCTTTATGGGGATAGCTCATGAGCTGAGAATGGCTTTTGCATTTTTAAATGGTTGAGTGAAAATCAGAAGAAGAACAATGCTTTGTGACATAGGAAAGTTCTGTGAAATTTAATTTCAACGTGGATAAACAAAGTTTTAACAGCCCAATCACACTCATTTGTTTACATAGGGTCTGTGGCTCCTTTTACACAACAGGGTTGAGTAGTTCAGACCCATGGAATGGCCTGCAGAGTCCAACAGAGCTCCTCTCTGGCCCGTTATGGAAGAAGCTTGCGGACCCTGCTTTAAACCCAAACCAGGATGGACTGCGGTGTGCTGGACGCTCAGAAAGCCCCCGTCTGGGGAGGGACTGAGGTGGAAGCTCTGGTCACCAGTGCACAGTGGTGCTTTACTTAAAAGGGAGAAAATGAGTTAACAAATGAGGAGAATTGCACTCCTGGGCCTTGGTTAAAAAAATGCCAAACGTAGAACCAATCCAACGAACTGCTGTAGCGTGAAAACTATCCCTCTGGGCGACGCTCCCTTCCAGTTTGATGGAACTTTGATCTGCACACCAGAAGGTTGATGCCCCCACGAGACTTATAAAGGCGCCCCAACAGGGCAAAGTCTATTTTAGAGTCTGGCCAGCCCTGTGGCACTCCTGGAAGGCTGCCTTGGTGTGGCCAGGCCTGACCTGGGACTGACTGTGTGTCGCCTGCCGCCCTCACCAGCCCCAACACTTGGGGAAAGTCTTGTTCTCTCCCAGGCCTCAGTCTGCTCCTCTGTAAGTGGGTGAGTGGTTCATCCCAATGACCTCTACCGCGACTTCGGTTCTGAGATGATGCGGTGTCCCTGATGATGGGCGATGGTCACTGGCATGAGAAGGTCCCAGCCCCAAGGAGGCGTCTCTTGGTTTTTGCTTCTTTTGTAGCTTCCTCTTGCCTCTAAAGTGCTGCCTTCCTTTAGGGTTCACAAGTCCTGGCATGTTTGTAAAGAGAGGCAGGGCAGGAATTCGTGCGCCTCGCCTCCTAAACAGCGTGTTGTGAATAGCCTATATTTGGAACACAATTTGTCATAGGGACGCAGGCAGAGTTTCAAACTCACGCAACCTCTGCAAAGCCATGCTTTCTTCTTCTCCAGCAGACCCAGGGCTCTGCGCTCTGCACCCCCTGGAAGGGACGAGGGGCCTTTATGGGAGGAACTGCTCCCCATTTCCGAAGAATGGGAGCATTTGCATGAAAGGATGCAAGAAATGCCATTGTAATTTCACGAGAATTACCCTTTCCAATGAATGTTAGATGAAGAACCAGGTTAAAATCCCTTGAAAGTGGCTGGAAGATAAATGAGAGCGGAGCTGCAGTTAGGTAGAAGTAAATTTTATTCCTTCCCTTTAAAATGGTTTTTAATTGATTTGGCATACTTTTTAAGTTAATAATGAATACTGTACCGGCTCTGCATGATCACTCCAGTGAATTAGATCTATTGCATGGGAAAGAGCCTTCCCTTTCGGAGGACGGCGGTTTTAATGAAGAATCTTTGCTTATTGCACCGATGGAAATGTGGCTTGCGGTGGCTTCAGACAGTTCTCTAATTAGCAGTCCGCTCTGCTCCCCTCAATATTTTACCTGAAACAGTTTGAAAATGTAGACAGGGAAGGTGCTTTATCATTACGTGGGGAGTTCCTTCCTCCCCACATTGCAGGAGACCATGCAAACGCAAGGAGACCTGGGAGCCGGAGAGTCCTGCAAAGGCCTTATTATAAGACCCAGAGATCTTTTAACTTGATTTTTAATGTTGAATAAGTCCAGAGATCTTCAAAAAGGGTGGGGATAGGTAACTCTGAATACACAAATGGGTTTTATGTTAGAATAATAAATTTAACGTTTTCTTTTTGGGGGGGGGGAATAGATGGGGTGGGGTGGAGGGCAGGGAGAAGGGCATTAAGTCCCTAAATTAGGGCCAGTGATCAGATGTTAAGTTGTAATATGGGTGGAGGTGAGCATTTCATGGTTCCTCTATTTGCTTGTGGGATTGGAGTTTCTGGGCCTCTCCAGTGTTACTGTTATTGGAGCATGCGGTGGGTGCTGGACTATTTAGAGGCCATGGTCAAAGCCAACGTGGAGATAGAAGCCAAAAAACAGGATAGCCAAAGCCAGACATTCCTTCAAGATAAAAATATAAAGAACAGGTCTTTCCACCCACTTGGAACACTGAGTGAGTGAGAAATGGAGAGAACATGGGGAGGGGGAAGAAAGGAAGGAGAAACTGAACTTTGGAGAAGAAAGCATCCTGAGGGATAGAAGCTAACAGTCAGCACATTTCCACTTTAAGTAACATATCTGGTGACTATTATTAAGACTGTGGTCTTAAGAGTTTAGGAAAATGATTGTTCAGGTTTATGTTAATGTAAAATGATAGACACGGTGTTCCAGGTGCTAGGATAAGTACTACATGCAGAATGATCTAGTTCAGCTGCTAGTAGCATCCTCAGGAGTAGGTAGGTCCTACTAGGCTTTCAAGTTTCAAAGACAAGAAAACTGAGGCACAGAGAAATTAATGTTAGCTGAGTTCACATGGCCAGAAAGTGATAGCATAGGGATCTAAAACCTGGAAGAATACTGATTCTGCAGGAGAAATTGGGTTCACCATTCTCAGGTGGAGAAAGAATTGTGCATTTCCTGAACTTGGATAATGGGAGTCAGAGCTAGGGCTGAAGAAGACCTGCTGGTTCCCATAATGCACTTGGAGCTGTAGTCAGCTGCATGTGCTCTTGCTACCTAAGTATAATTAAAATTATCGTACAATATAATGATCTCTAATACATTTCAGAACAAATCACCATCTTATATCTGACATGTTGTTAATGTTTACTACCATAATTACCAATTTGAAATATAAGGCAGCAATTTTTATTAGTGTTCAGTTATGTCTAATTATGTCAAATATGAGATTGCTATTTAGATTGAACTGTATTAGCAGTGATCATATAAAATGATTACGGTGTATACTTGACACCCTGGGTAGTTTATGTTTTTATAGATTTCCCCCTGCTCCAAACCATAAAGAATTACTTAAGGATCACCCAAAGGTTATTTCTAATGCTTTTCATTGAAAGCCTTTTAAAGTGTGGGGATGTACATACTAAAAATGGAATATTCTGAATCACAGTTTAACAGAGAGGAACGGAAGGTACCTATCAATGAACGTGCGTGATTTGCCACACCGCTTCTGGATACTTTGTACAGCTAATTTCTGATCCTTAAAATGAGCGTGTTATTTCCCCACCTCTGGCTAGATAACGGGGGCCAGAGAATATAAGATGTGTTACCCATGTAATGAATAGTGGAGCCGAAATTGATGGTCTTTCTGGGAGTGTGTATGCTGGGTGGTTACAAAAGAGGTCATTTTATGGCGGACTGTTGTCTGAATGTGCGTTTCTAACAAGTTAGTAGCATCCTGTATTTAATGAGGTATGTACGTGATGGTCCTTCCATATACATTATCTCACTAAATAAGTTCTATTAAATCCATTTTAGAGCTGGGAAAACTGAGAGAGAAATTTAAGAGTTTTCTGCAAGTTTGCACAGTTAACATGAGAAGTGCTAGGACTGTGAATGAAATTCTAATGTTTTCTTAGGAAAAATGCTTACCAGCTTCCCCTAGGGTGTAGCCAGGATACTCTGAAGCCACCCTTTATTACAGTAGCCCTGGAGTTCTTTTTGTGGTAGTGGTGGTGGTAATGATGACGTAGTGTGGTGATGAAGACAGCTAACAGTGATAGAGGACTACAGGCTAAGCCACAGGTGGGCAAACTTTTCGAGGGCCACAATGGGTTCTGAAACTGGACCGGAGGGCCGGAACAAAAGCAACCTGACCATGCTGGCACTCTCATCTTGGGCTGCTGGTGAAGGAGCGGAGGGAAGAGCAAGAGAACTGTCTGCTCTTTGGGCTCCTCAGGCCGGATAGAACAGCCGAATGGGCTGGATCTGGCCAGTGGGCCGTAGTTTGCCCACGGCTGGTAAGCTATTTACATTTCTTATACTCATTTAATTCTTGTGATATCCCCCATTGTGGATAAGAAAACTAGGATGTGGAGAGATTCATAGAGTCATAGAGCCAGGATTTGGATATTAAATTTGTCTGCTTTCAGAGTTCATTCCCTTCTATGTTCATTTCCCATAGACACAATAATCAAGTTAACTTCTTGGGATAAATGACCCTGATTCCTCATCCTTTTCTAAGAAAACCCATTTTCTACTCCTCAGTATGTTTATTGTTGTTGTTATGTTTTCCTGCACACTATTTTCTTAAAACATTTCTAAAATTCAGTGATCAAAATTTCTTCAAATGTTAACATTTCAATGATTAATATTTCAAAAAGCAAATGAACAAACAAAAATAACAACAACAAAAACAAGATCTAGAAAGATTACTTCTTGATTCTGGTGTATAATAAAATTATTTAAAGAAACTACATATTTTAAATTTTAAAAACAACAAAACTATATTAGAAAGAGAAGAAAATAGAGTAGTTATCTATATTACTTCAGTTATTAAATGATTTGGTGACCTTCTCCTCAATTGCTCATTTACACATCCTTAAAAATGTTAATAAGTACTACATAGGTAGGGACTATATCTGTTTTGTTCACTGTGCCTGATACACTATACAATACTTGATAAATAGCAGACATTCATGAACATGTACAAATTAAAGAATAAATGAAATATAAATATTAGTTTGTATTTTGCTAGTTAGTATGCCTAATGCATCTTTTATTATAATTCTTTTAAATCTTGCTTAAAGTTAAATTTACAAGACAATTGATTATTAGTGGAGAAACATATTAATCAAGAGTGAGATTTTATCTTTAAAAAATAATTTTATTGATTTTAGAGAGAGAAAGGGAGAGGGAAAGAAAAAGAGAAACAGCCATAATGAGAGGGAATCATTGATTAGCTGCCTTCTGCAAGTCCCACAGCGGGGATTGAGCACACAACCCTGTCATGTTCCTTGTCCTGGAATGGAACCCTGACCTCCTGGTTCATGGGTTGATGTGATGCTCAACCACTAAGCCACACCAGCCCAACATATTTAAAAAAATCAATTTTGATGTTCTCAAACTGCATCTTCCTCTTTTGAAAGGACTCAGAGTCTTTGTAAAACCAAAGACTGCTCTCTCTGAGGTCCTATTTGGTAGTCATGGAAATCGTCTAAACAAATATCTCCCTATTTTGTCCCTCATCTATAAAGTCTGTGCCCAACAGGGGGAAATTTATTCAGAGTTCCTATTCCATCAGTGGTGAGGGGTTTATTGGCTCATCCCCACCAGCTTGACTTGCACTGGCAAGGCCAGCATTCAGAGCTGCACCAGGCAGGGTTTGACCACGTGCCATAACTGAGTGAGCTGGATCCTGATTCAATGTGTGGCAGTGACCTTGGCTAATACTGGCTTCTATATGAGCCACAGGGCCACCGAATCAGATCACATTCATTGACAACAAACTTACCCTTTCAGCCGAAATAAAATAAAATAAAATATTTTCCTTATGATTATTTTTCTGGACTTTATAGGAGAGCCTCATCCTGCTTGATTAAAAAATGTCCAAGATCTAGAACCTTACCATTTTAATAAATCAGAATTACATTTTTTCCCTGTTGTTTTTGTTTATCTGTTTTAAATGCTTCCAGTGCCACAGAGATGTAGGAACAAGTCCTTTTAAAATTTATCATGAGGAAAGAGCCTTAGAAATCCTTTAACCCAGTTTTAAAATTGATCCCCTAAGAAAAGTTAAATATCACCGCTGTTTGTAGATTGCTTGATCACTACAAAGATAATTCTTTCATAAATACAGATGGTGCCCTTATGGAAATTACATGACAGTAAATAGATGCCAACAGGAAAAAAAAAGACACGTTGATTAGCTAATAAAATGGTTTTCAGTAGAATTATGTGTCTCTGCCTAATTTATGGCTTATTTGAACTCATGATGCCCTGTTTTCATTTCAGCTTTGAGGAAGTGTTCCTTTAAAAACTTTTAAAATGTAAAATAATATGATTTTGATTGTCTTGAACATAAAATGCTAATTATCGATTAGCAGTGAATCACAGCCATAAAGCTTCCACCTCCTCACCCCCTCTTCTCCCTGCAAGACATTCTTATGAATTGATGAAGCTGAATCAATTGCCAGCAGGCTGAAAACACAGCACTAGACTGACAGTGAAAGAATGAGCCAATGAATATCTTATAGGCAAATTATTGATATGAAAATCAATACTCAGGGTTGTGGCATGCAAGGGGAAGGGGAATGGGGAAAGGAATCAATATTTACTGAGTGCCTAGTGTGTCAGATCATGGGACCAGCTTTATATTTGGGCCCCTGCAGGTGCTTTTTTCTTTTCTTTTCTCTAAGAAATATTGTGTTAAAATAACCCTCCCCCCCTTTCCTTCCCCCCTTGCCTTTCTTAACATTGGTTGAGAAAGGCTGGAGAGAAATTTTATCATGGGATCAGCACCTGGAGGGCATTTGAAGAATCAGCGTTATGTTTTCTGTTTTTCGCTTTCACCGACTCTTTATTTGTTGGTGGGTGGAATGTTGAGTAATGTTGCCCAACCTTTTCCAAATGGCACGTGAATAATCCTGTAATCAGTGTAATGTATTCTGTTATGGGGGTAATCAAGTCATTCAGCTCTGAAATAAGATCCAGTTTTTAAAAAGTGGCTGATGAATGCAGTCTCATTTACGTCGAGGAGGCTGCTGTACCTGGGCTGTTTGGGTCTTCTGGTGGAACCGGAGAAAGGTACTTGAGGAAACTGAAGTGGACCATTCTAAAAATATCGGAGTTTCAGGACACATTTCCCTAGCAGGTGAAGTGCGCAATTTAAGATTTTAAAATTAAACATATCTATGTGCTTTTGAATCTAGTATTGCCAAAGCTTAGTTGATTGGGAGTGAGATGCCGGAAGGTGGTGGCCTCTGCTAAGCCTGTTCTTTCCCTGGATCTTTGCAGGTGGGATCCTTCTCCTTATTCAAGTCTTGGCTTAAATGCTCTGTCTCCAGAGAGGCCTGCCTGGACACATTTTCCTGCCCCAGAGCCATAATCTTCCTCAATCCCTCCTTCCTTTTTTATTTTCTTCACGGCTCTTGCAAACAATAGAAATTCTTACTACTTGCTGGTGCCCCTTCTTTTTCTTTCATTAAAATGTTTTTAAAAAGGTATATTTTTATTGATTTCAGAGAGAAAGGGGAAGAGAGAGGGAGGGAGAGAGAGAGAGAGAGGGAGAGAGAGAGAGAGAGAGAGAGAGAGAGAGAGAAAGAGAGAGAAACATCAATGATGAGAGGGAATCATTGATAAGCTGCCTCCTGCAGGCTTCACATTGGGGATCAAGCCTGCAACTTAGGCATGTGCCCTTGACCAGAATCGAACCTGGGACCCTTCAGTCCGCAGGCTGATGCTCTAGCCACTGAACCATGCTGGCCGGGACTGGTGCTCCTTCTTTAAGGCTCCCTGATATAGGACTTTGCCTTGTTTACCATGATATACACAAGATCCCCCCAAATTTCCAATAGGCTCTCATGAAAGACTGATTGAAAGAACTTGCTTGATTCTAACTCAGGGTCCCCCTCCACGTTCTCCAGGTGCATTGCAAAAGGATTCAGCGGAGCCCACCACTCTCCTTGCTCCAACTCCACCAACCAACACCACCAAGTGACTCCTCAGTGGCACAACTAAGGGTGAAGGCTCACCTAGCGGGTCCTGTTCCTGGTGGGAGGCTGCTGCTCACTGGGCCGCTTGGGTTCCCAGCCAGGCTGTGAGGCAGAAGCAGGCCTGCAAGATGCTTGGAGTCCCTGCTAGTTTAGCTTCATATTAGTAATTAAAACAACTCTGGCATCTGTGGTTATGTTCTGTGCTTGATTCGCAAAGCTTTAGCAGTCCAAATCCCACCAATGCCAGAGACCTTGCACAAAGCCTTTGATATTGACTTGGGTCAACTTCACCTATGGCCTTGTGTTCTCTTTCCCAACCTTAGGCTTCTCAACAACTCTTTTGATTACCCCTCTCTCTTTTAAAACAATATTTTTTTATTGACTTCAGAGAGGAAGGAAGAGGGAGAGAAAGAAACATCAATGATGAGAGAGAATCATTGATTGGCTGCCTCTTGCACACTTCACGCTGGGGGTCGAGCCTGCAACCCAAGCAAATGCCCTGACTGGGAATCTAACCATGACCTCCTGGTTCATAGGTCAACCCTGAACTACGGAGCCTCACCAGGTGGGCTTCCTTATTACCCCTCTCTTGTTTTCTTTCTCTATCATACTTATTCTTCCTCCATCTCCCCCCATCTCACGATTGAATTCTACACATGTAAGGAATAATCTTGGCCCTAGTTCCCTCCTTTCTTCCCCCTTCCTCTACACATGTATCTAGTGTTTTAACATTAAGTAAGATCTTCATGAAAAAGCCCATATATAAAAATCTCTATGTCCAAGTAGGTAATCTGGGGACTAATCATTGGTGTATCAACACCTCCCTGTAGCCTTTCTTTTCTTTCCCTTCCCAGCATTGATTTTCTGTTTATGAAAGTAAGGCGTGCTCACTGCGAAGCATTCTGATAATAAAGAAAACCCAGAGTGACTTTAAGCAGCAGGTTTCCCAGTGGAGCCAGAAGAGGATTTGGCTTTAAAGAGCATAATTAACAGAACTTGTTTTAAGAGCCCATTTATTGCAGAAAATAGGGGAATTACCTGTCCAAGGGAATGAGAAGTGTTCAGATGCTGCCGACGATTAGAAGTGTTCAGATTCCCCCAAATGCACTGTGGTCCCAGAATAATGGTTTCTTTTGTAGGAAGAGGAGGGGACATTGCCTTGGCCCAGTGGATAGGAGACGCTGCAAGTAAACTTCCTTGGTTTACAGAAAATATGCCCAAGTCAGCCTTTTCAAAGAGAGCCACCATACCACGTAGCATCAAATAGGATGTATATTCCTTATCCTTTTTGTTGTTATTCCTCAGTAGAGGATATTTTTTCCATTTATTTTTAGAGAGAGAGTGGAAGGGAGGGGGAGGCGGGCACACATACACACACACGCGCGCGCACATACACACACACACACACACACACACACACGGAGGGAGGGAGGGAGGGAGAGAGAGAGAGAGAGAGAAAAGAGACATCAGTGTGTGAGAAACACATCAATTGGATGCCCTTCACACGCACCCTGACCAGGGTCTGGGATCGAGCCTACAATCCAGACTAGAGTTAAACTCTGGATCCTTCAGTCTCACTTTATTCACTGAGCCAAACCTGTTAGCGCTATCTTCCTTACCTTTTGATTCATTTGTTACAGCAAACTCACATTTCCCAAAATCTGTCCCATTGAACACCTCTCTGGTATGATTTTTCCATGCCAGAGGGTTCCCCTGTCAAAAACACGGGGACGCTCATCCCATTGTACCCATTTCTTGGAGACTCGTGGTGCACACCAGCACATTAAAGAGTAGGAGGGCCTCAAGGACAGAGGCCTGGGTTACTTCATTTCATTGGTTGTTTCTAAAATGCATTTGACTGTGGATTTTCTTTTCTTAAAAGTAATCTTCTAATTCCCCCTAGAACTATTTGGTTACAAAACAAAGAAAACAAATAAGAAAAGTAGCTGGGGGGGGGTTATACAGTTGACCCTTGAACAACACAGGTTTGAACAGCACAGGGTCACTTATAAGCAGATTTTTTTTTAAGCAAATGCAGTCAGCCTTTGCATATTCGGGTTTCACGTGCCAGGTTCAACACATCGACAACTGGGAAAAGTATTTTCTCATTCTCACCTGCACTTTCCCAACCTCGGAAAATACTGTATTTGATCCAGGATTAGTTGAATTTGCAAGTGTGAAGGGGTGACTATAGAATCAAAAGTTATACCCTAATTTTTGACTAGGAGGGTCAGTGACCCCAATCCCTGTGTTGTTCAGGGGTCAAGCATACTTACTCTGGGTGTATAGTCTTTTGTTTGGGGCTTTTGAATTCTGATTCTTGTTTTTTTGGGGCAGGGGCCTGGATGAGAAGATGAGTAGGTTAAGGGCAAAGCCATCAATTCCCTAATGCCAGGAACTGTGCTGGGCACTTTCCTGGCATCACTGCCTTTGAACCCCCCAGAAATCTGTGATTCTGGTTTTGTAGACATGGATCCTAAAGCTCAAAGAGGTGATGGAACTTGCTTCCAGCTACTCAGCGTGGTGAGAGGTGGATCGGAGCAAAGATCATGATTACTGACCCCATGCTTCCAATGCTCAGTGCCTCCGACATGCCCTTCAGCACTTCAGATACAGACTCCACTTCACCTGTCCCACTTTTGGGGTCCCTTAGAGGCACTCACTGGTTGCCCTTTAAATGATACTGCTGTCAGGAGTGTACCATCACACGCGGATTCCTCTTGGTGGGATTCATACCCTTCACTTGTCAATAATTGGAAATCATGCATATGATGTGCATATATATCAATATCCACACCTATTCATCTAACCATCCATATGTCTACCTCCACCTCTATCTCTACATCATCCACATCCACATCTCTATCTCTACCTATCTCTATCTCTATCTCTATCTCTATCTCTATCTCTATCTCTATCTCTATCTCTATCTCTATCTCTATCTCTATCTCTATCTCTATCATCATTTATATCTATCTATTCTGGCTTCCCCAGAATCCTTTCCAGGGCTGGGAACAGTAGTAGGAGCTTGGTGACAAATGTATATTGGCATCAAATGGAGAAATCTGCTCTGTGAAGTACGAGTGTGTGCCCTTATTCTATACTCTAGCCTCCTCTGCTTTGTTTCTCTCCATAGCATTTATCTCCACTGGACATATATTTACTTATTTATTTGTTTTACATTTACTTGTCTATTTGCTTACATGGTGTCTCCCCACACTTGGAGGCGAACTTTTT
Source organism: Vespertilio murinus (assembly GCA_963924515.1). Lineage (NCBI taxonomy): Eukaryota > Metazoa > Chordata > Mammalia > Chiroptera > Vespertilionidae > Vespertilio > Vespertilio murinus. The sequence goes on along the minus strand of OZ004704.1, from coordinate 12,141,731 downwards.
TTGGGGGAAGTCCTTCAAGTCATTTATTCACTACTGTGAACCTGGAATAGGTGCTCAGTAAATATTTGGTGAAAGAATAAATGTTCAAAACAAGTTTTCATCATTACTTCTCCTTTCCCCAAACTCCTCAGATTGCTTGCTTTATTCGTCTACTTCTCTCTCAGGAGTAGTTAAAATCTACTTAGGGCTGAACATAGAGGAAGTCTACATTCTTAGCTACTCCAGTGTAGCAGCTATTGAAGGGCCCTGGGTTACTGAGCATGGGCTGTCTGCAAGGCAGAAGCAGCGAGGAGGTTGAGCACACAGGAAGGTGTGTGGTCACAGGGATGCATGCGCAGTCCCCACGTCATGCTTTCTGTATGGCAGGTCACTGTCACAGCACAGATCTCTTCAGTAGAAACCCTGAGTTTTCTTCTAAAAAGTGCAGATAGCAGCTCTGCTTCCCATCCACTAAAACCACACCCTGCTGGGCTTCTTAACCTGGGATGGAAAAGTATTTCAATATAATTAATCTCCTTTGCAATCCTTTAAAAGCCATTCTTCTTGGAAGGGGGTCCACAGATTTCATCAGACAGCCAAAGGGATCTGGAAAAGATAAGGACCCCTGAGCAGCCTGGACTAATACAGGCTGGGAGCAATATTTTACTAGGTGCTTAGGTAAGGCAAAGGGTTGAAAAATGGGCTTCCTTTAATCTTTGAAGTAAAAAAAAAAATTCTGTGCGTTTGTTCAGCATTTGCCCATTCTTTCCTCTCCCCTCCATCTATGGGTGGGTATAGTCAGAATCTCTCTCTCTCTCTCTTTCTCTCTCTCTCTCTCTCACACACACACATACCACACACACACACACACACACACACACACACACACACACACACACACATACTTCACTCCTTTATGGCAGAAGTGATTCTGACATCCTGAGGTTTAGGAAGGCAGGTGAGTCGCTGTTTCCAAGGCAGGAGGTCCTGGCCACCTCCACCCTGTAGAGGCATCAGAAATGATCTCAGGACTGGTGCGGGATGCAGAGAGCAGTTGAAAGGCATCCTGCCAAAATGTTTGCCGACCCAATGGTAGAGATTCAAACCCGCCCAGCCCTGATTGAATTACCGCAGCCCCAGAAGCACTTTAATCTCAACTGCTGCTCCTTGGGGTGGGGAGGGTGTGGGGAGGAGAGGCGATGATTGAGATGTGTGTGCTGTGGAGGATCCGGAGGCTGGAGCCTCCCAGTGGGGGGCTGGAGCTGGGAGTATGCAGCTGCTTGCCATGGAGATAAAGTGAGGGGTTCTTATGCACGGGTCTGTTGATAACTTCCCTTTAATCTGGAGTCTGGTGTATGAGATTTTTGTGGGAACATGTTTTAGCACTCACAGCCTGATGGCGGCAGGGCATGTCTCAGGGCTGATTACATTTGGGGACTAAACGTAAGCTTTAAGTAGGGATACACTTTCTTAATGGGCTTGTTGGGGGGAAGGTGAAGAGGGAAAAAGGCTGGATTCTTAAGAAGCAAGGAACCATTTAATAGCCAGGAGAAAGGAATGGAATAGAGCATGAATGAAATAGCATAACCAGAAAAATACCACCCAAATAAATGTTGTTTACCCAAACACGTACTCATATCTAACAATAAAGTAGTTGAAAAAAATGTAAAACACCTCCTTGGAACAGATTTATTTTCATAAGCCACATAGAATAAAGGAAATTATAATAGGCTATGATTAATTACATCCAAAGTAACAAAATGGGGATAAACCATCATTTCTGCCTTTTGGGGCTCTAAGCCCATATATAAGGGAAGGCATCCTATAAGTAGAGATGGACATCTTGGTCGTGAGAGAGACCAGATGACCAGAAGGGTTGGGAGGGGAGCTGAGGACTGAGAGGCTGTGGTCAGGAGAAGTCCAGGCTTGGAAGGTAGAGCCATTTACTCTCTCCTCTTTTTCTTTTTAATTGATTTCAGAGAGGACAGGAGAGGGAGAGAGAGATAGAAACATCAGTGATGAGAGAGAATCATTGGTGGGCTGCCTTCTGCATTCCCTGCACTGGGGATCAAACCTGCAACCTGGGCATGTGCCCTGACTGGGAATCAAACCGTGACCTCCTAGTTTATAGGTAGACGTTCAATCACTGAGCCACACCAGCCAGGCTGGAGCCATTTACTCTTCAGGCTGAGAGAGAAGAGCCCGGGGCAGGGCTCAGGACTGAGGTCCTAAGGAGGTAAAGAGATTTTCCTGGCATTGGTATTTCAGATGGATGCCGAGAAGAAGGCTAGGAAATGGGAGGCAGGGAGAGTGACAAGGGAAACATTTATTACTCAGGGTGGAAAAAAAATGGGGGAGGGGTGTGCTGATTTCTGGAATGATATTTACGAAAACCAGGTCAGGAAAACTGACAAGGAGGCAAGTGTAGAGCTCATTGGAATAGGAATGCCCCTGTCTTTCTATGTGTGCGGGAGGGTGAGGGTGTGGGGTGTGGGGAGGGGGGATATTTGAACCCATGGGGATGCAAGTAAGTGGCAAAAGTTATTGGGGAAGTGTCAAGGTGGAAATTCATAGCTATTATTTTCGTGGCCTCTAGCTACAAGAGCTAACAGGTGAAGGTAGTCTAGAGACCCAAAGTGGGAAAAAATGACATTTTAACATTTTTGTCAGGTAGGCAATTTAAAAATAAACTTGAATTTAATATATACCATTAATGCTAGAGGTTGTGTTATAATGATGCAAAAATGCCTTCTTTTTCAATAGCTGTTAAAAAAAAGTATGTTGAAGGGGGCTGGGATTCATATATAGAAGAGCCATATACAGTACGGCTGGAACAGCCACCCTACACAGCTATTGAAAACATACCAAGCACCTGCCCTCCAGAAATAACACTGTAACCTATGTTGGGGACTCACCATTAACCCAATATCTGCTCTTGGATTCTGTCCAGTCCCATTAGCGATTCCCATGTTGATTGCTCTGTTATTCGCGAATGTTAATTGCTTCTAAATCCCGTTGGATGTTCAGATGCTTGGGGGGGGGGGGTTCTAACTGGCGAGGTTGTGAGTTTTATTAATGTGCAAGTAAACAAGAAATCTGACTCGAGATTCCGGTGAAGTGTCTGTGATTTAGGATGTCATAGACAGCAGATATGACATCTTTCTTGGCATGTCTGTGTGAGTTGGTGGTGTGATTACAGGGGGAGGGTTTCAGTGATATCGGTGGCATTGGTTCAAAAGGAACATGCTTGTAGATATGATTAGCTAACCAAACCCTTCCCTCTTGGATTCCTACTTGCTTAAAAGGGAAGGACCTGGCTACCTTTGAGCTTAGACACAGTACTATTAAGTCAGAAGATGTAGACATATGAGTATAATTTGGCCCACCAGCTATATGTTGATCTTCATAGTTTCTGAACCAGAAGAAACCTTGGAAATAAGCTTCTGAAGCTTCCTTATTTTTCCACTGGAAACAAAAGCCCTGGAGGATGAAGAGGTCAAGGCCTCAGAGAAACTTGCAGTAGAACTGGGTGGAGAGAGAAGAGAGTGAGGTTACTGATTCTTGGCCCACCCAGTGCTCCAGAAATCAAGAGAAGGGAAAAAACAAAACAAAACTGGTGTTTATTATATTTTCAGGAACAATTAATTTCAGTGAGTGTTGGTAGAGACCCCTTAACCCCCATGGGTGGAAAAATTTATGATGATCTAGTATGGGATTTCATTTATTTGTAATTATAACGGTATCCCGGTGAGAATAAAAGGAGATACAAGAACAGGGCAGAACACCCATTATAGCATTGTGATTAATTCATTCAACCAATATTTATGGAGTGCCTTGACCCTGGGATTCAGTAATGAACAAACTGATCTTCCTTTTATAGAGCTTAAGTCCTAGTTAGGGGGAGGCGCACATAGGAGAGTAAGTTAAGAGAGGGACCGAGTAATGGTAGATTGTGGTGAGTCTGATGAAGAAAAAGGAAGGGCAGCAGGGGACAGAGTGTGATGAGCTATTTTAGGTGAGTGCTCAGGGGAGACCTCACTTAAGAGGCTCATGAGCAGAGATCATGGAAATACCTACCAAAATATAGTCCCAAGAAAAGGGGGAAATTGCAAGGACAAAGGTCATGAGGTGGGAATGTGCCTGGGGATTGTGGATGAGCCAAGAGTCAGTGTGAGAAGATAGTGGAAGATCATGACCCTCAAATCATGGGCTTTGGGAAGGCTCTGTGTGATACATTTTAAAGAAGACCCATCCTTTTGCATTTCTGTAATCCCAAGTAATATGGCTCATAAACAGAACCCAAAGTCATCTTTTTGGAGAATATTTTCCAAAGGTGCCATCCTCCTGGGATTGGTGTCTATGCCTCACCAGGAGTGTCCAGAAACCGACAGATCTTTCTGAGGAGTTTTATTTCAGAGTTGTTTTCACTGTACTTATATCCTTGAAACATATGATGATCAAATATACATAGTAAGAACCCAGCAAATACAGATTATTTGGTCAACGCATGAGTAAATAAATGACATGAGAGTAGTAGAAAGGATGAGTGTCCTAGAAAGAGCTGTTAAAAATATACCCTTCTAAAAATGTTGTTAACAAGATTGTTTCTGAAGCTTTCTTCCTTCCTTGGAATAATTTTTAAAGACATGTCCATATGCTGACATGTGCACATAAGTATATAACAAACTGAACAGTAGTAACATTATTTTCAGGCCAAATTTTTTTCCCACATTAAAACTGGATAGGGGGAATATTCCAACCTTTTTTTCTGGTATTAAAGGAATATTGGAGTATGGGCTCATTCAGCTAAGGGGTTACATTCAGCACTTATTTACTCTGAGTAAAATGTGTCCAATGCGTTGAGATCATGGTGAAACTTGCATGGGGAATATCAGACCCCAAGGAAAAGGTGGGTGAATAAGTTGTACCGTGATGGGAAAAATGAAAGTGTAATCCTTGTCCTGTAACTGAATTCTCTCGCTATAGTGGACCAATAATTTATTTGTCTATTGCATTTCAATATCCCCAGCTATGAAGTGGGGGTAACACAAACTACCCTCTGCCTTTCAGGTTTTTTGCGAAAATCAGTGAACTAATATTGGTAGAATTGGAGCCCCATGGATGAAGGGTACTTTGTAAGTATAACACATTATTGTCATATTCTGTTCTGTTATTGCAAAGTGCAAATATCAGATGTCTGTTCTTGCCATATTAGGAAATCAGTAACACCGAGTTTCATAGCAAATATCAATAATCTGATTTCTTTTGAGGAATTTAATATTTCTGAAGTCTCTAATGGTCTGTCAATATGTTGGATGTAGAAAAGCCTGACCCACTCAATATTCAGTCAATGTTTACTAGATAATTTAGAAGAATACACGTCTGCATGTTGTGTAAAAATGTTGTTATGATCCCTGGATATGAATGCAGGTATTTTTATTTCTCTTCCCCCACCTCTGTGTCCTTTTTTGACTTGCATTTAACACTGTGTTTTGAACAGTGGTTTGTGTCTTAAATGGTTGGTTTAAGGGAGAGACTGAATGTTCCACTGAGGTCAGCAATGTTTTGTTAATGATGAAACTAAACGAGACATTCCTTGGGAAAGTTGCTAAGTATTGTGTTTCCAGACTGGATAAAAGAGGAGGCCAACTAGAATGATGAACTAACTGTGGATCACCCCTCCCTGACCATGTTACTGCCCAGGTGGCTTGGGAGTGGCCTTCTGTCCATGAAATGGCCAAGGGCTGCAAGCCACAAAACCGGAGAGCAGTCAGAAATTGTGCAATCCCACAGTGATTTTCCCTGCTGAGTGGTGCATCTCTTAGTTTGCTAGTTCAACCAATGCCCTGGCATTGTGTGGACAACAGCAGATTGGCTGGTGACATGCCCAGTTCTCAACACGTGGTGAGTTTTTGGAAAAGGTGGTCGTCACCCTTTAAGAACTCCTGGCATAGAGAAATAAAAAAAGTATTGTGATTGTATGGAAGCCCATTTTTGTGAGTCACCCTGAGATTCATGGGCCTGTAGGGTCTTATGTCTGGAAGGGTCTACGTGCTTCATCTAGTGCTATTGCTACTACAATGTAAGGATTCCTCTGACGGGTGCCCAAGGACCTCCAGAGCAGGAGTGGGGAACATCCCACCCATGGGCCATATAAGATCTGGCCCTACCAAGACCAACCATAGATGGGACTAGGAATTTAATATGTCTAGGAGCTTTTTTTCATAGCAATATACATTTATATTAAGTGAATTATATTAATCAAATGATGCAAATATCCAAATGGCCTTTGGCAGAATGAAGGTTCCCCACCCCTGCTCTAGAGGCAAATTGACTACCTCAAGAGGCAACTCTTTGTTGTTCCATCTTTCTCAAATTGGACCCAAATCCACCCTCTGTGAATCGTCTACCCTTAGGCCCTAATTTTATTATCCATCCCTACAAAGAACAAGTTTACCTCCTCCGAAGCGACAGCCTTTCAAGTGTTCGGGGCTCTTATTGGGTCCCCCTTAGAGTGGCCTCTGTTAGCTTCAACAACTGGAGCTTGTGTGCCCTGACTCCAACTCTGCCCTCTGGGAAGGTTCTCATCTGTCTGTATCTTTCTTAGCAAGCTGCCCTGAGACTCTGCCTCCTCCAGGCCCCATTCTGCATCTCAGAGTCAAGAGACCTAATCAAAGGTATGGAAGAGAATGACCTCGAAGAGACCAGCTGGAGTCACGTGCGCCCACGGATTGGTTTGAGTAACGAGACAGCAAAGCCCACATCCCTCTGCGAGGTGCAGATGATTGACAGGGAGAAAGTTGTTTTGGTTAATAATACAAACTGCTTGCCTCCCGGAGACACAGCAGCAGCTTACTAATTCCTTAGAAGTGAATTAAGGTTGTTTACCGATGTTTTAAAGTAACTGTCAGAGTGGAAAAAAAAATAAAAGAGTTGGTACTAGAGGAGACCACTCTCCCACTTCGGAGTTGCTGTTTATTTTAAGCCATGTGCATAAATAATATATTGAGATACGAAGGGTGATTTGAAGCCTTAGAACACGGAGCCTCCTGTTTACTAACTGTCATTGGGCTGAAGAGCATTTAAAAGACACCGAACCTTTGTGTCTGTGAATGCCAGGCATGAAATTAACTCTCCTTTCGTAGTTAGCGGAAATCATGATGAAGGCAGTCTTGTTTATGTGTCTGCTGCTGATCTGGGTCTCTTGCTATGCAAGACAAGCCTCGGCGATGGGATGCTCCCCATGTCTCCATCAAGACAAAACCGCTGCTACTCAACCCCCAACTCCCAAGACAAAGATATCTGGTCTGGGTCACTGAGTCAGTTTGACTAGATTCCGTTCCAGGGGTGCTAGTCCTCACCTCCAGTAGCCCTGTCTGAATCTCTCTTTTCTCACCTGTTGAATGAAGGTAATAGCTTCTGCTTCCACACCTTTATTTGAAGATGGAGAGACCCTCATGGGGTCATCCTTGTGAAATGGCTTTGAAAGGTGTCAGGTGTCGTATCTGGATGGGAAAAGGCTGTGTTCTAGGTGACTTACCGGTACTAACTCCTTTCCTCTGCCTGATGGCCCTCTGGGATAGGTACTGGGATTGTCCTGATTTTGTCACTGCAAACACGGAAGCACAGGGAAGCGAGGGGACTTCTCCATCATTTCAGAGATGACGAGGCAGATCGGGATTCAAATGCCAGGTGGTGGGGGTCCAGAGTTTGTGTTCTTAACTGCTACTTATTTGGGAGAATGGATTTGTGTTCGCCTCGTTGAAAATGTAATTTATACAACTGCTTTTTAATTTATATTTACATTACATTTATATGAATTTCAAAAGAGGGAAAGAAGCTCACGTGATGAATGCAAACAAAAAATGGTGGGGATTTGCAGCTATGTGTTCCTACATATGCTTGTGCCTCTTAGTCATGCCGAAGGAAATGAAACCTCATCACGGATAGCCTGGACCCATTTTAGCTTGAGAAAAAGCAGGAATGGCTTTTCATGGAGTGATTATCAACAAGGAGGAGTCCTATTGGCTGGGGATGTAGCCGACCCTATGGAGTAATTAAGTTTTATGTGTAAAGAGCCAGGCGATTCTTAGATGAAAAGCCCTGAGTGAAAAGAAAAAAAAAAAGATCTATTACTCGTAATGGTTTCAGAAACAGGGGATTTGATTCACTTTTTGTCCCTGTAAACTTGAAAGTGTGGTAGCCTATTTTGGAGTAAGGAGAGACTGTTCGAGAATGAACAGAAAATGTATGGAATGTTTAATTTTGCATGATTACATTTCACATTTGTCGAGGTAACTGTGGCAAACAGAAGTGCGCAATAATATCACGGCATATCTATTTTAGATGCTTTGATGAATACTCTGGGTTTTACAGTCTGATACATGAACCCTTTGGGATAGGCCCTTATTATGCAAATGAACAAGAATGGATTTGTGTTCGCCTCGTTGAAAATATGTAATTTATATAACTGCTTCTTTATTTATATTTACATTATATTTATTTGAATTTCAAAAGAGGAAAGAGCCTCAAGTGATTAATGAAAACAAAAACGGTAGGAATTTGCTGCGATTCCCTCCCAAAGTACGTTCAGTCTGGAGGGAGGTCATACTCAAAAGTGAGAGTGGCAAGCCTGGGGCCTGCTTTGCTTTGGATTTCTGAATGAAGCAGTTCAAAAATAGGATCATTTTCATAATCCCAGAAAAGTGGACGGACTCCTAAGAAGTAAGCAGCTGAGGGGAAGAATAAATTCTGCGGCTCCAAATGGCCCAGACCTCAGCGACGGCTGCTGTGCCCTAGCACTTGTTCATACAATAAGATAATTGCATAATTAAACACGCGACGGAATGCCAGTAATCCGGAGCTTATTTTTCTCATCACAATATGCAGCTTGCTGGTGTTGGAAATCATCTCGGCCTCTGACGGAGGGAGGCCGGGCTCATTCTTTCACCTCACATCTTCTGCGGCTCTGCTGGCAGGTCCGAGACACTTCCCCCCAGTTATTTTTAGTTGGTTATATTTAGACAAGGTGCAGTTAGGCAGGAAGTCCCCCCCAAGTCTGCCCTGCCTGCCCAGGTGGTGAGAGGTGAGGATCATTTTTACTAAAAGTATCCCTATGCCCTCTTGATCTTCCTAGGTAATAATGGGCGCAAGGCAAGCTGTAGAGGAGTGCTGTTTGGAGTGTGTTGTCTCTCTCTCTCCCTCTCTCTCTCTTTTTCTCTCTCTCTCTCTCTCTTTCTCTCTCTCTCTCGTTAATTCTCACCCAAGGATATTTTTCCCATTGATTTTTAGAGAGAGTGAAGGGAGGGAGAGGGAGAGAAACACCGGAGTGAGAGAGACATGTTGATTGGTTGCTTTCTACACTCTCCCCGACCAAGGCCCGGGATCAGCCTGCAACCAAGGTAGGAGCCCTTGCCAGGAATCAAACTCAGGATCATTCAGTCTGCAGGTCGATGCTCTAGCCACTGAGCCAAACCAGCTAGGGTTTGGGGGGAGGGTAGCTCTTTGGGTCTTAATTCTGAGCTTGCTCAGTGGAGTGCCTGAGAGGACAGATTCTAAAGCTGGGCTCCTGGGGGCAGATCCTGGTGTGGCCTTTTCCGCTGGGCGACCCTGGGAGAGAAACTCACGTTCCTCCCCTGGTTGCTTGTGGGTAAAAGGAGAATCTTAGTGAGGCTAGACTAAGTTCATGTATGGAAAGAGCTTAGAAAATACCGCAGTCAGGCAGGCTGCAAGCACCCAGTAAATGCTACCTAGTAGTCTTAGGCAGGGAGTTTCAGATCCATCTGAATGTGGCAAATCTTTGAGGAAGGAAAATAAGTAGATTTATGGTTTCACCCTTTCAAGAAAAATTTATTGATCACTTTATCTGCTATCATTCGGGGTGTCAAAAAATAAAGATGAAGAATAGCTCTTCCATGCCCTGGGAATTGAATTGAGGAAATAGACATGTCAACAGATGATGATGATGATGATATAAATAATAGCATTAGAACAAAGTCAGCCAGAGAGTAAGATAATTTACTTTAGCAGGACCTGGTCTGTCATAGTGACCCCAGCATGTAACATGTAGACGAATAAATGGATGACAGAAATTTGGTCTACGATTAGTTTGACTAGAGTCGAAGTGGTTTATCAGCACAGAGTAGGTTCCTAGTTGAGTAGTCTCTTAGTACACGGCTGGGACTCAGTATGTGTTTGAAGACTGAGTTAACCAATGCATAGGTAAAATTAACTTTAAGCTTATTCTCTTTTGAATTACTACCGTGAGTTTCAGAAAGCAGTGCGTTTGCTAATGTTGAGTAATAGGTCTGGCTCTAGGGTGAGGCGAGTGTGATGATTAAGGTGTGAAGTTGATGGAGGCGCTTCCTCTCAAGGTCCTACCCATGCCTCCTGAAATTTTGCACCTTAGATCTTCACTTTCCTCTCCCTCATCCGCACCCTGTAGAATATCCTGGTCCTACATGTGTGATTCTGCTTTAGCTGGACGTTGGTTCGAAGAACAATTCCCCCGAATTTTATTTTGAAAAATTTCAAAAATACAGAGAAGTTGAAAGAATAGTACACGAAGCTGTTCTTATGAATGGTCAGTGTTTGGCCATGTTGACTCTACCTCCCTCTACAGACACGGCTTTGAACCTTGTCCTAATGCACCGGAGAAATCACGTGCCCCCCATGCAGCATCCTCTCCTGCTCTAGTGCACATCATGTGAAATATACTTTCTAAATCCTGCAGCCCCAAAAGATACATTTTAGAAGAGGAAGCCACAAGAGCATTAAGAGAAGTTTGCTTGAATATTTTTTTCAACTTTAAAAACTGCTACTTGAAACATATTGGTAGGCTATTATTATATACTAAAATATTTAGAACATGGCCAATATAAGATGCCTAAAGTTTGAAAGGTTAGGAAGGTTCTCTGGATGCTCTGATATTCTCTTTTACAAAGGAGAGACTTTTTTTTTAAAAGGCAAATTATCTTGATCATTATTTTTCTGAGAGCCTTTCAGAAGTAGACAGTAGACCAATAATTAATACGATGACATTATCATTTTCCCTGTTAAGACTGTTCACTGTAAGAGGGAACTTTGCAACTCTAACATAGGGGCTATTTATACATTTGATGATATGTTCCCATTTAACAAGAAATACACACTCGACTTTGGAATACACAGACAAACCCATGAAAACATCCCTTCTCTGATAAGCTTGAATGTTCATAAAAAATAAAATGTCTGTCACTATAAAAGTAGGGCCAGGGCTAGCCGATGTGGCTCAGTGGTTGAGCATCGACCCATGAACCAAGAGGTCACTGGTTCTATTCCCAGTCAGGGCACATGCTTGGGTTATGGGCTCTATCTGCAGAAGGAGGTTTGCAGGAGGCTTCCAATCAATGATTCTCTCTCATCATTGATGTTTCTATCTCTCCCCCTTCCTCCCTCCCTCTCTAAAATCAATAACAAAACATATTAAAATAAAGTGTGGCCAGATATCCCAGAAGGTTGTGCTATTGGAGTCAGGGGAGGGGACACAGAGGCCTCATAGGTGGTGAGGGCCACAGGGAAGGCAGGACACTCATTCCATTAGCGGGTCTTGGGTATTAAGTGCTTCACATTGTTATTTGCTGAAGAATCCGTTTCCAGGAATGTGTTTTGAAGCTGAAAAGAAAGAGTTTGGAACCCACTGAACCAGCTCTGGAGGCCGGAAGGAAGAATCGGAACGGCTCGTGCAGCAGTGTGGGTTGGCCGTGAGAAATGATAGCTGTCAGGTGGTAGGGTGGGAGAGGTCAGCAGAACTACCAAAAGCAGCCGCAAGAACTGAAATGCAGTCCTGTCTGGGAGCACCCAGCAGGGTCAAATGCCCATACAGAGCCTAAGGCGGTGATTCTGCAATGGGGTGACTCCGGCCTTTAACCCAGAGATTCTGATTCAATAGGTCCAGAGAGGGGGCCCAAGAGCCTGGCTTTTTGAGTCACCCCATACCACATAGGCGAAAACTACCCTAAAATATCACCTTTATGTCATAGAACATGGCAGTATTTGGTGTTGATAAAGATGACTGGAGTTGTTAAGAAAATGTTAAATTCAGTCCCTTATAATGCAACCCTTTTTCAAATGTAGGGACATTTTAGAATTATTTTCTTGCAAAATGCTTAAAATAGAATTAAAATTATCCTGAGGAATAGAAGGAAACAGGCCAACAGATAAAGCATGGTAGTATGAGGTAGAGTTTACTAAGTCTGATGGGAGGGAAAGAAAGCTATGTCTGGGTGGATGCCATGATGATTATTGGAAGGACTCATGGTGGGACCTTGTGGCTTAATGTGATCTGTCTGTGGAGTCAGATGGACTCGGGTTTGAATCTTGACTCTCCTACTTAGTAGTTATAGGACTTTAGGAGAAAAATAATTTTTTTAATAAAAAGAACTTTATTCAGATTGATACAAGTCGATAAATCTCAGAAGCACAATTTGAGTGAAAAATCTAAGCAACAGAACAATATCATGATACGATACAGTTTTATAATCAACAAAAAAAAAACATACAGCTCAGTTGGTGTGGCTCAGTGGTCGAGCGTCGTCGACCCATGAGCCAGAGCTCATGGTTTGATTCCCAGTCAGGGGACGTGCAGGAGGCAGCTGACCAATGATTCTCTCATCACTGATGTTTACCAAATTAAGGTTAAAAATAAAAGCTAAATGAGACAGTCTACTAAAAGTACTGAGCACAGAACCTATAAAATAATAGATGTTTAACAAGCCATTGTAATTATTATTATATCTATTTAACATTGACCTTAAATAGGTAGGCTTCAAGAGGGTAGGAATGAGAGTGTGTTGTCCATCTGTTTGTTTAGGGGTTTTGGAAGAGGGAGAAGAGGGGGCACTAGAGTATCCCCAAGAAGGGGAATAGCATAAGCAAATCTTGAGGTAAGAGATGGTATATCCTCTTGTGCCTTCAGTGTTCCCAATAGTGTTGCTCATGTAGAAGGTTCTAGATGATACAAACATTATACAAATGTTAGCTAATTTAATCCTCATGGTGACTGTGTGACATAGGTATTATTATTTAACAGATCATGAGGCCGAGATAACATAACACAGAGAAGTTAAGTAACTTGCCCAAGATCACACAGCTGATAGTAGTAGAGCCAGGGTTTAAAATCAGGCAGCCTCTTACTTCTAACCGCTTATGCTATGCTATTTTAATAATAATGACTTATGTTAATGTGTATTAGGAAAACCTAGCACAGGAAAAACCATGGTTTTGCAGATAGAGTTGCCTGGAACAATGGCAAAATTTAAAGAAGGAACTTGATTTAAAGGAGTCACATAAAAAGTGTGATAGTAGGGGTGACATCTAATAACAGGAAAATCCCCAGATGATTCTGGCCTGGGAAATTCTGGGGCGAGGAAAGATTAAAGCTACCCCAGGGGATTGTTGCCTCCCAAATCATTGTGTGAAATAACAATAAAACCTTCAAGTTCTGGGGAAGAAGCAAGTGGTGGACCCTAGGGTGAGAAGCTAGGGGAAGGGAAGGCCATGCTAAATTCACTCCCATTCCCTCCCACCCCTCCTCCCCCGCCCCTCTCTCCCTCCCCCACCCCCCAGCCCACAGTTCCACTGGGGAAGGAAAAATATCCCCCTGGGTCCTGCAAGTCTGTGGAGGAGCCTGACAGATCTGGGCTACTATGCAGTTCTTCAGTTTCTCCTCCTCCTCTCCCTCCCCCCCTTCCTTCTCTCTCCTTCCACCCCTCTGCCTTCTCCTTTTTATTGTGAGGACAGGTTTCCAAGAGGCCAGGCCCCAAGGATGCCAATGCCTACTGCAACCCAATGGGAAGGAGAGTTTTGACACTCCACGTGGCGTTTTAATTTGCCTTTGGCTTTCCAGGATGGTGCTCGTGTCTCTCCTCTGGCTGTTTAGGTAATCCTAAACTAATCTGGGCGCAGGCTTTTTCATATTTGCAGCAGATTTACCTTCCCAACAACTGTTTGAGGCCAACATTAAAATGAGTTTGTATTCCCTGGGCAGATGAGCACAGGAGTTAGTCTACAAGTTGCAGGAAATCAGAGGGTACCCAGCCACCCTTGGGCAAGAAATGTGGGGATAATTCCAGTTTTCTAAACCTGGAGGTGGGGTGCCTGGGCTGCTGACTGAGAGATAACGGTGCTCTGCACACAGTTCTGTGCATTTCCTCTGCATTACCGTGAGGACTAGCATCATCCTTTGTTCTTATCCCCACTGTTTAGTACGGGACACGTGGTGGTATGCATTCAATACAGAAACTTTTGCCTGTTGGTTCAGGAGTGAGAGCAGTAATTCAGTATTTCTTGTTTCAGATTGTTTGAGCACTTACTATGTGATAGGCACTGTGCCAGGGGCTCCCACACTATTCTCACAACAGCCCTTTTCACCTGTTCACAGTGGGGAAACGCAGGCTCAGGGAGGTTAAAAGAGTCAACCAAGACCACACATGTGGCTCTGTAACATTCAAATACAGATATCCCAATTTTCAGGCTCAGATTTCTATCTTCTTTACTCTGCTTTCCCAGGGCCTTGCAAACAGTGAGTGCGTCTCCCGCCCCCCCCCCCTCATTAAACTGGAATTTCCTCACACCCATCCCCCAGGATCTCCATCAGCCTCACACAGAAGGAAAGCGATCCTCTCCCTCTCCCCCCCCCTTCCCACCCCCATCAATAAAAAATCTGTCTTCTTGGCAGGAGACCCTGAGTATCACCAAATGCCACCGCCCACAGTGAGTCTGGGAGCGGAAGCTGCCCTGGGAGCAGGGCTGTGTGAGAAAGGACCTCAGGATCAGCCCCGCACGGGAGTCCCCCAGTGCTGCCTCACAGAGTAAAATAGCTGTCCCGGTGACCAGGCAACTGACTTGGTCAAGCCTTCTGGTTTTAGATTGTTTCTGGAGAGTGAGTAACTCTATATGTTTTACTTGTAACTGGGTAAAAGGGGTGGGAGGGGGGGTGGGGATAAATAGTTAGAGCCAGACTTTAGAGCTGTTTTGCTTCCCTGTATGTTCATAGCGGTTATTTATGTCGGGGAAGTTTCTGTTGGGCTTCCGCTGAGGGCACAGAGCCGGCAGGGTGGCGGCTGCCCTCCGTGCTGACATCTGACAGGCTGCGGGCCAGGTAGGATGGATTTCTGGTACCCAGGTGGATGGCGCGGAGGGCCCCGTGTTGGGATTGTACTGTATTATGAGATGGATTTATCGACATACATCTAAAAGTGGCCCATTGCCTGTCAATATCAGATCTGTATCAATAGGTTTGATGAATCGAGGTCCCCGACCCTTTGTTTTGTTTGCTTTATCCACTCCGCCCGGCAGGAACAATAAAAGGCTCCAGGAGGTGCATTGCGCATGGCTTATTGCACTCGTCCTGTGTGCGGCTGACCTCAGGGCCCGCTGCACCGCCTGTGCTGTAACACCCCCAAAAGCACTGCTGCGCCCGACGTCCTCCAGAGAGTTCAACCTCCCCCCACAATGCTGCGTTTCCTTATCAGCCTTGTGCATTAACCTTGAGACGCTGTGCCCATGCGGTAGGTAGCATCTTCATTTTCCAGATGAAGGAATTAAGACACTGTGAGGTTAAATGAGCTGCCCAAGGCCACACGGTAAATCTCTCATGCAGCTGGGATGCAGGCAGAGGTGTCATGGTTCCCGGGTGGGGGTACTAATCTCTCCTTCTCTGCGGTTGCAAAGTGAAAGGATTTGAATGTGCAGAAAGCCTGCGATAATATATGTTCTCCCCAGATGTGGTCAGGCTGCCATCTTATATCTGAGTCTTTTGGGGAAGAAATCGTGTCCCTGAATGGGAAGCAGAGGATTCACAATGTGGTCTTTGCAGCCACAGATCAAGGCGTGGACTTCTGTATCTCATTGGATGCTCACTCCCATAGGTTTGTTCTTGCCACTCCTACAGGACTCTTTCGGGAGGCAGTTACCTGTCCAGTCAGGTGTTAGATGATATAGGGGTCAGAGAAACAGAAGACACAGTGCTCCCCCCTGGAGGGCTTCCACTTCAGTTGGTGGGAACGGCTGAATGAATGCAAGAGATCTTTGGTAAGTGATTGAGGCCCTGTGGCTCCATTTACCTGACCACAGCCACAACCCAGTCACAACGAATGATTGCACACACTCACTCAGCCAGCCTGGCCACGCCCTGGAGCAAGGTTAACAAAGGTGTCTGGAGTTGGCCATCCCTGTGTGTGCCATGTAGGGCTCAGGGATAATTCTGGAGATAGAACCCATCTCCTTGGTATATATTATGCCACTTTTTTACTTCTGAATATCTTCTGGAACTCTGAATTAAGTCACTTGATTCTGCCATCACAGTGACGATGAGCTGGAATAGAAAACCAAAGAGATTAACTTCCTGGCAAAATAGAGCAAAACCTTTAAGAACTAGAATGCTTAGGAGGTAAACGAAGTTTTATTGAGGAAAATTACCCCCCTCCCCATCTTTTTGGTTGAAAATTCATTTTAGAGTGAAAAAATATATCATGGAAATAGGCTTATAGCTCTTTTTTTCATGCCTTTTTCTCCTTGTCTCAGGGATATCATTCTGAAGATCAGAATATTTTTGTAGATTGAGGGTATATGGGGCATTAACCAACTTATAATCTTTAGCACCGATTTTATATATATATTGGTTTCAGAGAAGAAGAGAAGGGGAGAGATAGAAACATCAATGATGAGAATCATTAATTAGCTGCCTCCTGCATGCCCCACACTAAGGATGGAGCTCACAACTAGGGCATGTGCCCTGATGGGGAATCAAACCGTGACCTGGTTCATAGGTCAATGCTCAATCACTGAGTCATGCTGGCCAAACATAACACCAAATTTTGACATCAGTTTATTTCAAATGCAGTGGGTTAACAAGTACATTGCCCCACAAGCTCAGTCTCATGGGCTTCCCTTGTGATCTGGAAGATTGTCATTCGTATGTTTTTGCTTTCTTTCCTTTATCCCTTCAATCCATATTCCCCAAGACTCAAAGAGGGATGCCAGTTTCACCTGAACATATTGTTAAACACATAGATCCCCCAGAGATTCAGATCTAATTGGTTTTGAATGGCATCTAGCAATCTCCATTTCTACTAAGCACCCCGTCTTTTCTAATAAGCACTCTAACAAGCTTATTAGAATCTTTCTTTCTAGCAAGCAGTGTTCTGAGGCCCACACTTTGAGAAACTGTTAGAGGCAGAGGAACTGGTTCCTGGGGAGGTGCCACATGGAGTGGGAGACGGGATATGTGTTAGAGGTAAAAGTCCCTCTTCTGCAAGGTGGTTTTATAAATGATTTGGTGATGGCTTTTAGTCAACGACCAACTATACATACATCTTACCCCAGATTGAAGTTTACAAACATTTGTTGAATACATTCTTTTCCCATGTAATGGGAAATAAAAGAATCTGTAGGGATTCTTTTGGGATCCCAGGATCTGAAAGAGACAGTATACTATTGATTGCCAGGAAATGTATTTATTATGGGAGCAGTTTTGCTTAGTAGGGAGAGTTTATTTCATGCAAAGAATATATTATTTGATTATTGTTATCAGAGTGTAAGAAGTCTATGAGAAAAGAAACAATAACACCAGGAAATTATTACATTAGAGTTGTTCATCCAGCCATTTGTATACCATATAAGTAAGCACTCTCTTCAGCATCTTTTGTTACTCTGTTGAATAGAGAAATTATTCACAGAAAACATTTTCATTATTTTCAAAGTAGCAACACTAACATAACTAGGCATGAGAGAGAGAGAGAGAGAGAGAGAGAGAGAGAGAGAGAGAGAGAGAGAACATGGCTTGTGGGTATATATCAGCAAACAAGTCATGAACTAATAATAAAACAACAAATTAGCAGCAATTTAATTAAGCACAATTTATGTCAAAGTCTCTGAATAGGGAGATGATTACATAATTATATGTAGAAATTTGAGGGGAAAAATAGATCTTTTTATTCTTATATTCAACTCCACTCTCTGCAATTGTCCGGCAGCTGTTTTCTGAGCTGCCAAGCTGGGTCCCAACTTGGGCCAAACAATTTCCGAAGGAATGGCTTGGGCGAGCTGGCGGCTGTCAAGCTGTGTGGTCCTTGCACTAGCAAATGAGTAAATCAGAGTTCTAAGTTGCAAATGTGCCTCAGATTAACTTCTGCATTGTAGGGAATGAGCTGGGCATAATTTAAAGTCCGGCTCAGCAATAGCTTTCTCCGGTGGCAGCCTCATCAAGGAGATGGTGGAAAATGAAGGCATGGTGGGCCGCGGAGCTTCCGTGGGGCACGCACTCGGTGTATTGCGCTGGAAATGTCACATTCCAAGAGGTCCTGGAATGAGCAGGCTCAGTGTCAGATCGCTCTGTGGGCTCTGTTCGCATGATGCCAGCCTTTGCTTATCTGACCAGGCCTAAAATAAGAGGCTCAGATGCTTTATTTATGAGCTCCAGGCCACCCAGGACCGTGATGGAAGTAACCTTGGGCTACACAGCATTTGATCACTTCAACTCCCATTAACTACCTGTTTCTAAATGGGGAAAAGCATTTACCCAGCACATTGTGTTATTCATGAAGACACAAAAGCAGCCTGTTGAGCTGTCACTGGGGCGGATTTCCATGTAATGCGACCCAGCTGTTGAAGGCTGCAGTGTAAATGTCTAATGTTAGTTTTCTCCTTTTCCTTCCCTTCTCTTTCCTTTCTTTTCCTTCCTACTCCTTTTTTTTTTCATTCTTAAAAAGAATCGGCCAAGTGCAGACATTGTTAAGCATATAATTGTATGTTAAGAAGCCACTAGCTGTTCCCTTTTTTAACACAGAAGTTCAAACGTTTGTGGCAGAGGCCCCTTTTGCGTAATAACAGAAGCCTCTTGTGTAGAGTTTCTCGGCTTTGGCACTGTACCTATTTCTTTTCCTTTTTTAAAAAAATAATATATAATATATTTTATTGATTTTTTTACAGAGAGGAAGGGAGAGAGTTAGGAACATCGATGAGAGAGAGTCATCGATCAGCTGCCTCTTGCATGCCCCCTACTGGGGATGTGCCTGCAATCAAGGTACATGCCCTTGACTGGAATGGAACCCAGGACCCTTCAGTCCACAGGCTGACACTCTATCCACTGAGCCAAACCGGTTTCAGCCACTGTTCCTATTTCGGATCTGAGTATTTTTTTGTTGTGGGGCTTTCTGTGAATTATAGGATGTTTGGAGCATTGCTGGGCCTCTGTTCACTGGATGACAGTTGCACCTGCCCACTTGTGACCACGAAAATGTCTTCAGACATTCCCAAATGTTCCCTTGGGAACCAAATTGCCCCTGGTTGGCCTAGTGTGACAGTTTACTGAGGTTTCATTATTGAAAAACCTCACTGACTCTCTCTGACATGTGGTTATCAGATCTGGATTTAAAGGCAGAAAATCCAGGTTGGAACCCTAGC
Organism: Vespertilio murinus; assembly: GCA_963924515.1. Classification (NCBI taxonomy): domain Eukaryota; kingdom Metazoa; phylum Chordata; class Mammalia; order Chiroptera; family Vespertilionidae; genus Vespertilio; species Vespertilio murinus. The sequence continues at coordinate 12,122,309 of OZ004704.1, read as the reverse complement.
TCCAACAGTAATTGGCACTAACTGGTGTGACTTTGGGCAAGATATGAAAATTCTTCACCCATAAGATAAGGATAAAAAGACTTAACTTATAAGATAATTGAAAAATCAGTGAATGAATATATATAAAATATATGGCCTATGATCCATGCTCAAAATTTGATGATCTGGTTATATGACCTGATATGTAAAATACTACCATGGCCAACATAGACATGCAGTGAAATAGAAGGCAGACCTGTGAGCTACTTTTAGCATATGTTGCTCAATTCTTATTTTGACCTTCTTGTCTTTCCCTTTACTTCTATCCCCTAGCCATTCCTATATTGCAAAACTGACTGATTATGGGCAGAGACCTGAAATAGGGAGAAAGGGAAGAGAAAGGGAGAGGGGATGGAAGAGAACAGTTTCCTGGTAGGACTATTCTATGAGGAAGCCCCTTGAAGAAGCATGGGCAATCCGTTTGGCTTCTTGAATGTTAAACTGTAGAAAGATTGTAGAAACTAAGGAACCCTCAACACAACATTAATCTGAACCCCATTCTACACTCAACCAATGCCAAATGTACTGTGTTTTTGCTTCAGGAGAAAATGAAATCACTTTCCTTATTTGGGAACTCGGTGATGAGTGTGAAATCTGTTTTCGTAGGAAACAGCTGAGAAAACAGTTAAGTGCTGCCATGTGGCTCGCACAATTTTCTGCCTGGGTCTTCAGAGTCTGGGCCCCTTTCAAGTTGCATCTAAATCTCAAAATAAGGGCCAGGCTATCATCAATGAGCGAGAAGGCATCAGCAAGGGAGTTAAGACTGTAACTTTGACATCTTCAGCCATCACACGCCTATTTTACGTCTGCTACTTGCCAGCAATTAAGAAAACATTGGCAAAAAACCTACTCTTCCCATTTTCCCTGAACCCCTCCTGTCTGGTAGTATTACAATTTCTTTCTTTCTTTTTAAAAATATATTTTTATTGATTTTTTAAAAATATATTTTATTGGTATTTTACAGAGAGGAAGGGAGAGAGATAGAGAGCTAGAAACATCGATGAGAGAGAAACATTGACCAGCTAGCTGCCTCTTGCACAATCCCTACTGGGGATGTGCCCGCAACCAATGTACATACCCTTGACCGGAATCAAACCTGGGACCCTTCAGTCCGCAGACCGACACTCTACCACTGAGCCAAACCAGTTTTGGCTATTGATTTTTTTTTTTACAGAGAGGAAGGGAGAGGGATAGACAGTCAGAAACATTGATCAGCCGCCTCCTGCACCCTCCACTCCCACTGGGGATGTGCCCACAACTAAGGCATATGCCTTTGACTGGAATCAAACCTGGGACCTTCAGTCCACAGGCCAATACTCTGTACACTGAGCCAAACTGGTTAGGGTGGTAGTGTTACAGTTTCATTCATGTTCTGTAGCTCTCTCTTCCTTATAGGCATCCTCTTCCTAATCCTTTCTAGTTGTTCCATAGAACATGAGGGTTGGCAAGGATAGGAGCAATGATCAAGTCCATTGATTGAATTGCTTCTAGACCATTCCCAGCATGTTCTGTCTGTCCTATTCTTGAATGATTTCAAAGATGGGAAGCTCACTGTTATGTAAAGGAGGTTTCTCAAATGCTAAACCACTCACTCTACTTGTTAGAGGCATAGAAATCTGCTCCTCTTTCCCCTCTCCCCTACACTCAGTATTAATCTGACAAGTGCATCCTGAAAACCCCCAGAATGTCAGGACCCAAATATGAATAAAATATAGCTTCTGTCCACAAGGAGTGAATTGTAGTTGTACTGATATTTTGCATGGATGTAAATCATTCATTTATTCATTCAACAAACATTTATGAGCAGTTTTGATGAATTAGGTACCTTGCTAGGGGCTGGGGATACAATGGAGCAAAAACACCATTTCTACTCTCCATGGAGCTTGCAGTCTGCTAGAAGAGAAAGACATTAATCAAAAGTTCACCTTCATAAATATATAATAAGATTGTGCTAACTTAAGTGCAGTGAGGGAAAGGGGTGTGGTTCTGTGTGTATATAATCATGAAAGCTGACTCAAATTGTGTTGAAAAAAAGGACTGGGAAGTATTTCCTCACCAACCTGTTTTCTCTGAGCTGTGAAGGATGACTGGGAATTAACCAGGATCTCAGGTTGGAAGAGAAGGAGTAGGGTTAGGATGACAATCAGGGGAATGGCAAATGATGCAACTGGAGTGAACATGGGGACCGGGGGTGAGGAGGCCACAGGACTGGACCAGAGAGCAGAGATGGATGAGGTCAGCAAGGTATCAGAAAGGATAGATTTTGATCTCTATCTTAAGACCAACGCTGTTGAAGGCAATTTGAGAGCTCCACAGGGGGTAAAATGAACAGACTTGGTCATAGTTGGATATGGACCAGATCAGACCAGTGGATGAACAGGATCCATGGAGATACATGCTGTGAGAACACCACGGTTGAGCCATGGACTCTGCAGGTGCGGCCACAGCAGGCTTCATGCAGATGATAACTCCTGAATCCTTGTGATATAAGAGTGGATGTCTTCCAAGCTGGTGTTCAGGTAGGGAAGCATCAACTACACAGACAGGCTGGCCTGAATATTTACAGGAATGTTGCAGAACACAGTCATCCTTCATGAGCTGGAGTGTGGGGCCAGTGCTGGTGGTGAATCAGGATGTGTGGCTGGAAGTGGGGGTGGCTGGCCAACCAAGAGGCCCATGGACGGTGCAGGGGTGTTGTTTCATTCTGGAGATAAGGCTTTGGGGAGCTTTGAGAGGGGCATCCAGATCCCTAGTGGTGGGCTTTGCAACAGTCACCTGGCTGTGGTTTGGCGGTGAAGACTGGAAGCCAGACTCCCCAGTGATACATCTCCGCAGGGCAGCAGCTCTGGGCTGGAGCTATGAAGGAGAGGGAATCTACAGTACTTAGTGTTAGGGCTATAGCATGCCACAGACACCTTGACTTTTGCTTCCCTAACACCTGGGGGAGTCCTGGCTAATGCCCACATTATTCTATACAAAATGGTGCTTGGAAGGAAGCCCCACAGCAGAGCAAAAGGACAGGAATAAAATATTCCAACGTGTCTCTCCCACTTCATCTGCTCTTCTGGATTGCCCACGCAACTCTTCATTTTCCCTGTCAAAGGCAGAATACTATTTATAAAATGCTGCCCCCTCCCCCAAACATCTGGATGTTTGAAGTAGCACTGATCAAACATCTGAGTTTAGGCCTGAGGTTTTGTCTCTCCTTCCAGATGCTCGTTGTCCCATGCACAATGCCCGTCCGTGAGTCTTTGTGAAGAGGCAGCTCACAACTCTAGGTGCTAAGCAGGGTTCGAGGCCTTGGAGGAGTTTTAAGAGAATATAAGAATGAATAAACCCCACATAAGGGTGATATAAAGTAACCAAACTCATTATGGATCCAAGGGTCCGAGAATTTCTCCGGTTGACCAAAAGGGATATGGAAGAGTGCATGTAGGCTTGTTAGGAATACATTTTCAGGGGCATGTTTGTTTTAAACAGCTGGGGCTGAGAGGTCAGGGGAGATTAAAATGTTATGCACCTGGAGGGTTCTCCAGTTGAATTCAAGTCTATCATTTCACTTGGCTGGCTGACAGAGAGTCCAGGGATTGGAAGGCGGAGTTCATTTGATCTTAAATAGTGCTTTTCTTGACAAAAGTACTTTCTAGGCTTTTTGGTTAACTCCTTGTGATCTTTTGTAAAAGAACAGCCATAAGGAGTTTGGGCAATTCTTCAAATACAGGAATTAGTCACCAACTTTAGAAAAGTATAGCTTCTTTACCCATGGGGCAAGAGAAAAATGGGAGAGAGATTATGCAAACGATGTTGATATATTGTGAGTCAATAAGTCTTAGCCATTTCCTGGAACTAGGGGTGTGTGAGTTCATTTTCTACACCCTCCTGCTGCCCTTGTCACCAGAGTTTCTCTTGCATCTTTAGATGTTTTCATGTTTGGATGGGGTGGGGGGATGTGACTTGGATAGGTCATGCCACAGCAGCCCCAGGGTTCTATGAGGCTGCCCCGGTGGATGGGGGATGCCCTCTCTCTCACCCCACCTCCTGTGTGTCCCCCCCTGAAGAGTCTTTGCTGAAAAACCACACATCTTTTCCAGTCAGGCAGTGCCCCAGGGCCAGGGTGTCTCTACATTCCTGTGCTAGAACAGCCTTCATTTGAACTACTGTCAAGGCAAAATTGCTTTTTTTCTTTTCTAATTTTGATAATATTAGCAAATCCATGTAATGGGAAATAAAATTAATCAGTCTGTGCTTGTGAAATTGCCTCCTGTTTACCTCAGCCTTGTAGAACCCCCCCTCCCCTTCCTACAGGGGTTATTTTAATTAACAGCGTGAATTTTGGGTACTTTAATTTATTTTATGATTGCATAAAAATACTCCTTTGTAAGGGTTTATATATAACTAGCCAGCTAATTAGCAGTAATATTTTAACAACAGCTGTAGAAGCAGGGAGTCCCATGAAACATGGCTTCTCCCCTCAGACTGCCGGGATATTTATTGGTGTCTTTCCTTATCAGCTCTAGCTGGAGGCAACAAAGGAGGTAGTGTGAGCATCAGATAATTAAAAGAGAAGTAAGCTTTCAAGTCCTCCTCTCACCTGACACACACAACTTCCTAAAGACTTCTGTGTCTCCCAGCCTCTGATTTAAGGCTGTCTCCTTGGCTTCGAGCTCTTGCAAAGTCTATTATGTATTCCTCGTGGGCCTCAGCATAAGACCTACCTTTCTGGAAATTATGGGGAGTCTTTTAACGACATGCACTTGAACCAATAACAGTCACTGGTTTTGTGCTACACTTTCCATGGATGCAAAGCATAAAGGGAAGCGAACCTGGCATTTGTTTACTTTACTGGGATTCAAGTATGAAACAGGATAGAGAATGGGAGTGGGAGGGGGGTAGGGGAGAGAGTGGGAAGAGTTGATGTAGAGACCCAGACATGGAGAGTCAGAGAGAGAAAAAGAAAAACAGGCAGAGACAACTCTCAACTTGGCAACCCATGAACAGCTTCCTTCCGTCCCCTCCATATCCCCAGCACAGATCGTGCTGCTTTGGGCTTGGGTTTGAGGAGTGGTGAGGCCACACATGGAGAGGACTGAGGAAATGGAGATGCTTCAGGGGACCAGCCAAATCGCGCAAGCTCATTGGCCACCCTGAGTGAGACTCCAGAGTTCAAAGAAAAGGGGTTTGTTTTTCTCACCTCATTTTTTATTCCCAAAGGCAAGCCAATCGCTTGCTCTGGAGCTCAGCAGGAATTCTGCTTGCACAGCTCTCCCCCCCTACGTGTGTAGATTTTCGATTTGAACTGCAGGTGTGGGTAATCCTCATATCTGTGGGAGGGTGGGTCTCCTGAGCCTGATTTTATATCTCTAACCTGATTTTAGAAATAGGGACACTGAGGGCTGGAAAAGTCAAGTGACCTGCCCAAGATCACACAGAAAGTTGTGGCAGAGAGGCAACTAGCACTACACTCAGCCCTTAAGTGTTTGTGCTGTTTTGTCTCTGAGAACGCTTGGCAAGCATTAGGATTTCTTCTGTGCACCCACAGCTTTTCCCCTTGAGTTTAGGAAAATTGATCCCCATTTTCTTGTTGTGGTTAATTTGCATGCTATTCCTCTCACCAGCTTGGTGGCTGGTCCGTAGTAGATGCTCAGTAAATAATTGTTATGTGAATGAAAACAATCATAGTAAGTCAAATCTGATTTCCCAATGCAAATTTCTTTAGAATAGGGAGTTGACATTTCTGATTAAGCGCTTGTTATTCAACTCCTTATACTATAAGTTGTGTCTAAAAATACTAGGTATGGCAGGGGGTATAGTCCCTAAAACATAGTAAAGGTCCCAGTATTAATTATCATTATTTCCTTAGCTTTAGTAAATTAGAGGAAAAGTACCTTATAGAAAGTACAATGCAAAGGTTTCCAGAGTGTCCAAATCGATAAAATATGGGTAATCAATAATCACACACACACACACACACACACACACACACACCCTGGTTTGATCAGATTTACTTAAGATATCTGGAAAGGGAAAATACCCAGAGGGGGATTGGTAAAAGGTTCCTAAGAAATGAAAATCTTTTTGTACTATATAATCACTCCTATGACCAATATAATGACTTACAGTTAAAAAAATATCTTTATTGATTTCAGAGAGGAAGGGAGAGGGAGAGAGAGAAATATCAATGATGAGAGAGAATCATTGATTGGCTGCCTCTTGCATGCTCTCTACGGGGGATTGATCCTGCAACCCAGGCATATGCCCTCTCAGGGAATCAAACCATGACCTAGGTCATAGGTTTACACTCAACCACTGAACCACACTGGCCAGGCCTAATGACTTACATTTGTAAATCACTTTATATTTCATATCCATACAGAGAAGCAGAGACATGGAGAGTCAGAGAGAGAAAAAGCAAGACAAAGACGACCCCTCCCTCTATGCCTAGCACAAACCCTCAACCTGTTCTTCTCCATGCCTTTATTGCCACCAAGCACCTGGTTGTTGTTTTGGGTTTGGTTTTGAGGATGGGGCTCAGGAGCAGTGAGGCTGGGTATCCAGCACTTTAGCAGTGCCTAGCACATACTAGTAGTAGGCACTCAGTGGAAGACTGAATGATTGTATTTGGCTTTCAAAATAATCCTTCAAGACAAGTATTGTTATTGTCTTGGCCAATGAAGTTAATGTTTCTTTTTTTTTTTTTTAAAAAAAAAAACAGATTTTGACGTAAGCCAATTTATTTATTTATTTTTTAAAATATATTTTATTCATTTCCCACAGAGAGGAAGGAAGAGGGATAGAGAGTTAGAAACATCAATGAGAGAGAAACATTGACCAGCTGCCTCCTGCACACCCCCTACTGGGGATATGCCCGAAACCAATGTGCATGCACTTGACCGGAATCGAACCTGGGACCTTTCAGTCCGCAGACCGATGCTCTATCCACTGAGCCAAACCGGTTTTGGCTGAAGTTAATGTTTCTGATGAAAGTTTCCTAGCTAGTCAGCGAAAGAACAAGAGTTAAACCCATGCCTTGGTGTTCCAAAATTTATGCTTTTTTAAATTTATTATAAAATTGCATTACTAAAAATGCATTTATTAATGTGAATATGCATAAATAACTAATAAGGTCAACTGGTGATAATATTGAGATAATTGTACTGTGTAGTCATTATAGGTAAGGCTCTGTAATTAAACACACTTGGATTCAAATTTTGATGATTATTATCTTAACACACTTATTATTTGTGTGACTTTGGGCAAATTACCTAACCTCTCTGTGCATCAGTTTCTCAGCTCTAAAATGGAAGAACTATCAGCATCTACTGCATGAGTTGTTTTGAGGATTATAGGGGATGATGCCACCGGCTGAGTGTTGGGTGCAGAGTCAGGGCTCACTGGTCCTGACTGTCCTTACCTGCAGTGTGAACGTCCTGGGTCAGACGGTCCTCATCTGGAAAGACAGGCTGGATGACATGACTCATAGGACCCTTCCAACTCTAAGATCAGAGATACTAGTATAATTTTGTGGTGTATCACATCTAATGGGATTTCCCCTCTGTATTTCTAAAACATCTTTATTTTCTGATTAAGGGAGAAAATAATAACATGAAATAGAAAGAGAGGAGAAAAGTGGAATTGTAAGACCATCAGTAAGGGATGCATTCAGGAGTGGGTATCATATGACAAGTAGCTGAATTGACCATTATGGGTATTGAACTCCATTTGGCGTGTAATAGTAGGTGAGCACTTGGCCATATGAAACTCATATCTATATATCACCTTTCCCCAAACACCATCTCAATTAATGAGCACTGAATGAGGAATGGAGATTTGCCTGGGCAGAGATAGCGGTAGAAAATATGAGAAATAGAGGTATAATATTGTAATTTAAGGAAAACCGATGTGACTTATGGCCTCCATCTCCATTCCTTTTCTTTCCTTGCCTGTTGAGCAGCCTGAAGCAAGAACTGTTATGGAAAGTAGATAGAGGAAGTGACATTTCTTTAAAAATATTTTTTTAAAAAAAATTCAAACTGGGGATTTCTATTGATGGGGAAACAATAAAGTGTTAGATAATTCTGAGGTTCTCACTGCAAGAAAACAATAATTGCATTTTGTGTTTCATTATAATAATAGGTTCCCGGCTAAATGCACAAATCTAATAAAACCATAATACCAAGCTACAATGGGCTTCATGAATTGGAAATGGAATGAATTTAAATGTTTTTTGGCACCTGCCACCCAGTTCCCCAATAATAAGATCTATAATTTCCTGATAAGGGTGTGCACAAGTCTTGTGAATTCATCTCTATCGAAGGGCCAAAGGCCGTTTTCAGTGTTTATGTCAATTTCTTGCTGGCCTTGGCAGGCCTACTCCTTCATGGCTAGCCCTTTTGCCATTTAAAAGCATTGAGAGGACTGAGATAGATTTTGTGACTTTTAAAGGGATTCTGGAACATATAATTAGCTGTACAGGACCAGAAAAATGGTGAGTCATCCCGGGCTTATTTGAGTGTTTTAAAAGCACGGGGTGTCACTTATATGCATTTAAAGCACTCTCTGTGTTTGCAAATGGAGCAGGGATGTTGCCGTGCATTGCTAAGGCTCAGGGCACAGTGGAAGAGAGCTGCTGTTGCTTTGAGCTGAGTGCTCTGAAAGTCGAGTGCAATTTTCCTGAGTGCAGGGCACACGTGTGGGCGTGGTGAGTCGGGTAAGAGAGATGGGGTTTCATTTCTTTGCTCAGGCCCTTCATCCCTGGCAAGGCCTCTAGGCCTATAGCAGGTGCGAATTGGGCTCCCACACACAGCATTTCCATATACACCCCCAGATCCTTGGAAGTCCCCTTTCTTTCAAAAAAGGGGGTGACCTCACTGGTGGGGCAGACATCACGTTGGATCCCATTTGATGACTTTCCTAGTGCCAAGTCCCCAGGGTATACATGGAGGTGCCACCAGGAGGCTCTTCTGCCTTCAGATATATCTTGTTCACCCCACGCAGACTCAATGCCACCATGTGGGTGGCTGCTGATGGTCTGACACGAGGGTCTGAGATCTGTAGTCTCTCTGTAGCTCCGCAGTGCATGACGAAGGTTTCAGCACTCTTGGCTCACCACTAGAAACCAGTGGCAGGTCTACCTCCCCAGTTCTCCTTCCCCCCTCCATTTAGGACAGGCCACCCCACAGCAGGGGTTTTGTTCTTTTAAGCTCCTTGCTGAACCTTTAGATGTTGATGGCAACTTCATTGCTAGGGGTGAGGGGTTTGAGATATTTTGAGGTGGTTTGAGAGACAGGACCGGGATGAGAAAAAACACACCTCTGAAAAACTTGCAGCACCCCCCTTCCCACCTCTGTCCCCCAACACTGCCTAACACTTTCCGCTTTCCTTTCTAGCCTGCGGGACACACTTCACTTCAGCTGAGTCACCTGCCTCTGATCACTTCCTTATCAGCTGCGGATGAGTCTACCTTGACTTTGCCCCCAGTCTCATTTAATTAGATATAAGCCTACCTCAAAGTCAATTCATTCTGTTTCTTAACATTGACCGCAGTCTCTCTTTTGGCTAACTCCTTGCCTCTCCCTGTGATTGAAGCAGTGGAGGTTGATAATTCATTTTGTTCCGCCATTATTGATTTGGTGGCTCTGGTCCAAAATTGGAAAATTTCTCTCTCCACGTTGTTCTTGCCCTTGGTTTTTTTTTTTTTTTTTTTTTTTTTTTACAAAGACATTGCATAAAATGAAGGGTGTAGGTCAGAAATAGAAGCGTCAGTGCTACTTTAGGGTATGAGGGTCCACTTTCAATCGTGAAAGAGGCTTATTGTTAATTACAGAGGTTTCCAAGGGTATCACACACTTCTCCTGCGGCGGCTGGGAAAAATCCTCCTTACAAATGCTTTCTAAACGGAGAATGGATTTGAAAGACCATTGTCTGCCCTCGCTCAGAAATTATTCCCTCATAAAGGACTTGGGTAAAGGTTTTCAAGATACCTTTATGTGGAAGATAAACTATATTAAGGGCCCAAGAGCTTCTGCTCACCACATTTGTACTGAAGGGTTCCTTTCTTGATTCTTATAAATGTCAGTTTCACCGGAGAGTTTCTTAAAGTCATCACCTCCCTGTAGTAAGGATTCTGAACCCAAAACTAGATGCTTCTCTGACATCCTTTCTTTTTATTCTGGGTACCTTGGTGAGTGACAAGTGTCCAGTCGACTTTTTCTGGATGGCTCATAATGAGATTATTGGTGGGCTTATAGATCGCCTTAAAAATATTTTCTGCACGAGCAAGAATCTGTGTTGTGGGACACTTGTGGAGGCTTACATTTCTCCATGATTCCTCTAACATGTGATTTAAAAAAAATTATGTTGCAAATAGTTGTCATAAGGCTTATCCCTAAGGGGAAAAAAAGGTAAAAGCCTGTCTTTCTTTGTTTCATTTCCCCCAATTAATATGGCAAGCTGAGTCAGGGACCTGTTAGGTTCTATTTATTGGATGGTATGAAAGAGCAGTGGAAATGAGCAGGATGCATTGCAGGTTTCATTACTTCTCTGCCAAGATGGGTCCTTGGACTTAGTTCCTAAGCACAATGGTATGTAAGCATCACACTTTCCTCCTTTGGTTTTTTTCTAAAGGCAAAGATGGAACCCGTGACATTGTCTTATATCTTTAGAAAACTGGTAGTAGATGCCTTCCAGAGACACTGATTCTAAATAAAGCGAAATTCCTCTCTCCCCCCACTTTCCACCTAATCTGATATCGCAGGGCTCTATAAATAAAACAGGCCTGCAATGCCAATTTCTCATTGGCTTAGAGATCAACTTCGCGTTGACCTCATGCCTGTACAGAGCTAGGTTTCCTGTGATCAGATGGTGAAATCATAACCAAAAAAAAAAAAAAAAAGTATTTTCCTGAAGCTGCACAGAAAACCCAAAGATGAAACCATCACCTAAGGCTTTTAAAAAAAATATTTCCCTCCTGTCCATCACGACTGTTATAAAACAGGTAGTGCAAAGATGTTGCTAAGTCTCACTGACTGTCAGCTGCCAATGTATCCAGCCAAAATTGGGGAAAACTCTTACTGTGTTAAGTATTCTGGCTCGATGCAGCAAAATCCAAATCTGCCCATTGTGCTTTTGTTTCAATAGGCTCTTTAGATTCTTAATTACCGCACGGGCTAATTATGCAGTCAAAGTTCTGAGCCATGCTAGATTGTCGAGTGCGGCTTTCTTCGTCTGCCTGCCATTATTGTATTGGCTTTCCAGACCCTGTCAGACCGAGATTTAAATTCTTAACCTCACATTCCCGTGTTCTGTGCATCAGCCTCCCCTGCCTTTCCGAGTTATGTGCCCAATAAAGTTCTCATCTCCGTTGTAGGTCAGGACTTGGTCTTTTATAAATTCCTAGGCTGGGGTCATTTAAATTCTGCTTTTGATTTTTATCCTGCCTCTTCCAATGATTTGCTCTGTACGTGTTTTAATGTTTTGGTCGTTAGCTCTACCTTCTTAGGCTATTGTTATTATTTTTAACCTGTGTGACCACTGAAGCAAATTTATAGAAAATCTCTGAAGGTAGTTGAATTCTGGAGAGAGAATAGAAATATTTGGAAGATCTTTAAATGGGAGTATTTGCCACATCTGGTGTGTGTGTGTGTGTGTGTGTGTGTGTGTGTGTGTGCGCGTGCGCGCGTGTGCTTGTATGTGTGTTCAATGCAGATCACCCAGGGAATCTCCAGTTACCCTACCAGAGCCTCTTGAATCAGACATGTAGGGAATTCTGCATCTATGAATTTCCTCCAGAAAGTTCTTTGGGTGATTGGTTTCAGTTTTATTGGGACAATGTCTTAGTGCACTCTGAATCTAATTGAGAAAAATGAGAAAGAGAGAAAGGAAAGAGAGAGAATGAATAGTTTTGGTAGCATGAAAGGCTTATGATACAAGAACAGGACATCATTTTTGCTTGGTTACTGGGTGACTTGTCAGAATACATTTGTATCTGTGTTGTGAGTTGGAGAGGAATTTTTAAGATCTCATTTTATTTGCATACGCCGCCTCCAACGGAGACTTTCTGGGCTGTGCCTACAAATTCCAAAGACACATTGGAGCCACCTTGTTTCTGGGCTTTGTTCAAGAAGAAAGGGGGACAAGGCAACATGGAAACACAGACATCGCCAGGCCTGTCCAGCCCTGTGACCCAGATACAGCCGTGGGGCATCTTTTATTGGCATTCCAGCCATTGGGACATTCTCCATCAACCTCTGCCTCCCCTGGATTGCCCTCCATCCTCTCCTCATCATACATACCTGCCTTTGACCCCTGTCCTTGAAGGTTTGCTTTCTGCCAGCTAAATCCAGAGACATACCCGTGAAGTATGTTAGAAGCTACTATTTACCCAACATGTTACTCCTTCTAGGTAAAATATTTGCATTTTAACAGAATCCTTCTGGAGAGAATGCCTTAGGTAAAAATGATGGTTGGTGTTCAAAGTAAGAGTTTCATTTGCATCTGTGGGGATCTCCATTGCGGTCAGGCTGTAAGCCAGCTTCTTTGTGTAAGCATAAGAGCTAAACAGATTTTACCTGGAATAGCAGCAAGGCTTTCTTTGTCAATTTTTAAAAACAGCGCAGTTATATAATACATATATTTATATATATAAATGTGTATATGCATATATACAGAGTGGCCAGAATATTATGATCTCTGAATGCATAATAATCTGGCCACTTGCTATATATCCTATATAATAAAAAGCTAATATGCAAATTGTCCGATCAACCAGGAGTTCAACCAGCAGGCAGGACAGCCAACTGCCCATGTCCTCTCCCTTTAGTCAGGCTGGCCGGACCTCACCCATGCAAACACCTTTGTTGTCTGCAGTTACCAAGATAAAAACATCTCCAATTTGCACAGGAACACAAGGATTGGACAGTGAAGCATTGGAAAAAAGTCATGTGGTCAGATGACTCACATTTCCAGTTGCATCATGCAGATGGCAGAGTGAGAATATTGCAGAAATAGCATGAAAGCATGCACCCCACATGCATGAATACAACCATGCAAGGTGGTGGGGGCAATGTTATGGTTTGGGGCAGTTTTTCTGGCATGATTCGGGCCCTTTAATTTGTGTGGGACAAAGTTAAAAGCCATCAGGAAACTGGTTCCACAACCATCAAATCTCACAGAAGTGGACAGTGCTATTCATCAGGCATGGTGTCAGATTCCTCGCATCATGTTTCAACATCTCGTGGAGTCAATGCCAAGAAGAATCACTGCAGTACTGAAGGCAAAAGGTGGGCCAACTAAGTACTGATGGGGTGGTCATAATAATCTGGCCACTCGATATTACATGCATATGTAATATCGAGTGGCCAGATTATTATGCATTCAGAGATCATAATAAACTGGCCACTCTGTATATGTCTGTATATGTATCTCTATATCTATATATCTCTATCTCTACCTACCTATCTATTATCTATCTATCTATCTATCTATCTATCTATCATCATCATCTTTTTTTCCTGGATGGGTAACTTATTGATCCCAGCAGCCTTTGAATTTTTGCATGCCATTTGTGATTATTCCTGTGATATCTTGAGATATTCAAAGCAAATTTGATCAGTGTTTCTTAAAAAGGTCAAGTACTTCTATATAACTTTAGTCTGCAGACATTCCAAGGTGTTCCCTGCCCATCTGTCCAAAGGGAGGTGGACAGGTGTATGTAACTAAAGGACTCACAAATTGGAGGCTGGCAAAGTGGCGACAGGGGAGTTTAAGCAAATGCAGTTCTGCCTCAGTAGCTCTCCTTCCCTGAGATGTGGTGGGGATGAGGTGTGGTGTGGTTCCCCAGGTCACTGTCCAGGGCAGATAATCAGGTGCCATTCCATTCTAGGATTTTTCCAGTGACTCCCCCCCCCCCCCCAGCGCTTCTCCCTGTGCCTTGGGAAGTAAAAATGGAGTCTGACAGTGATAACAGCTGGTCAGCTGCAGCCTGATTCAGTCATGTCACAGCCGAAGTGTCTGGTAATTTCATTGTCAGACTCAAAGACAGATTGAGACATATTTCAAAAAAGTGTTCCGTGGTGACCTGAAAGGTGATGCATTTGAAGACGGCCACAGAAAAGCAGACATTGTAGCTCCCATTTTGTGTGAATTTGAAAAGTTTTTCTCTTAAATTGAGGGGAAACAGGAAGAAAAAAAGACCAAATGTAGGGCTATTTTCTTTGCTAGAATAGTGGTTACTTTTTTTTCCCCTCTGGAAAATGAATAGGTTACTATTTAGGTCTTTGTGTTTCTCTTCCTCAACTTTGTTGTGTCTTGTCAGTTTCACTTTGGCAGTATTATATTTGAAAATACAAGGATTGGATTTTGAGTTGGCAAAATATAAAAGGTAAAAAGTACATATCCCAAATGCCCAAATGATGCTTAGTGGCACCCTCATTCTCAGTTTTCCCTTATGGAAATATAATTGCTTCCTGAGGGGAAGTTTCTGGAAATAGGTATTTGATTTCCCCTACAAACTGTGGCTTAACAGCTAATTTGGGGAGGATTACAGTTCCCTCTCTAGAGGCCTTTTTATCTAGGGTGACGTTTCCATTTCCTAAGATTTCTGGTATTGAGCACTTTGGAATGGGCTACTGTGGGCGTTGTGGCGAATCCCCTGTGCTGGGAGCCCTTAGAGGAGATATCAGGCCAGACTGGAGAAAGTCTTGTGTCTGTTTGAAATATTTATATCAGGGCTCAGAGGGAGGGGGTCAAGACTTTTTAAAGGGATTTATAGATCAAGATCCCAAGAGACATGACGTGTAGGGCAGTGCAGCACCACCCTGGTGTCACAGAACACGCAAGGAGTGGAACCAGGGTTTCAACCTCCAGTCTTTTGCTGTAGACCACTGACTCTGCTCCTTCATCTTCATAGAATGGTCCATAGCTGCAGGGAAGGTTTCGGTCATGGAGGATGGGGGAGGGAGAGGGAGATAGAAACATCAATGATGAGAGAGAATCATCAACCAGTTACCTCCTGCATGTCCCCTATTGAGGATTGAGCCTACAACCTAGGCATGTGCCCTTGACCGGACACTGGACCCTTCAGTTTGCAGGCTGACATTCTATCAACTGAGTCAAACTGGCTAATGCACATTTATCTTTTTATTTAATCTTCTCAGAAACCCAAATTTCTTCATGTTATTCTATTTCTGTTACATAGACGAGTCTACAGAGATATAAAAGGGAATTTGCTTAAGGTTGTATTTCTAGAAGTGCTGGAACCTAGAATTCAAACCCATTCTGGCTGAATGTGAAGGATATGGTTTCCCACTATTCCATATTTCACCACTCTGCCCAGAATGAAGAGCTAAGAGAGGGTTTCTTCCTTCCTTCCTTCCTTCCTTCCTTCCTTCCTTCCTTCCTTCCTTCCTTCCTTCCTCCCTCCCTCCCTCCCTCCCTCCCTCCCTCCCTCCCTCCCTCCCTCCCTCCCTTCTTCCTTCCTTCCTTCCTTCCTTCCTTCCTTCCTTCCTTCCTTCCTTCCTTCCTTCCTTTCTTTCTTTCTTTCTTTCTTTCTTTCTTTCTTTCTTTCTTTCTTTCTCTCTTTCTTTCTTTCTTTCTTTCTTTCTCTCAAGATCCCACAAGAGGTTCCTCTTGGAGAAGGTGTGGAGGGTGAATCAACACATTTGGTCCCTGCACATGGCTCTGAACTCCTGCCCTTGTGCATTTCACAGCCTGTGAACGTCACACAGCCACAGACCTTAGAACTGGAATGGCGAGAGCCAGATCATCTGGCCCAGCAGCCTGCCTCCTGGCACCTACCGCTAATTATCTTTATTTTTCAAAAAGAGACTACCAAGCACTGACAGGTTGTGTGATTTGCCCAAGATGACACAGCGAGGAAGTGATAATGCAGGCCCAGGCCACAGGATTCTGGGGATGATTTTAGCTCTCTCCAAACACAGAGCCAGATAAACCAACCTCAAAGGAAAGCTGTGAGATAGCTTTCCCAGAATCAATCCCAAAGAACGACTTAAAAAAAAAATCTATATCTAGCTATCTCTATCTCTATCTCTATCTCTACCTCTACCTCCACCTCCACCTCCACCTCCACCTCCACCTCCACCTCTACCTCTACACCTATACCTACATCTATTCTATATCTATATCTATATCTATATCTATATCTATATCTATGTCTATGTCTATGTCTATGTCTACGTCTACGTCTACGTCTACGTCTACGTCTACGTCTACGTCTACGTCTACATCTACGTCTACGTCTATATCCATATCTATATCTATATCCATATCCATATCTCTATCTATCTATCTATCTATCTATCTATCTATCTATCTATCTATATCATCTATATTTATATCTATACTAGAGGCCTGGTGCATGAAATTCGTGCACGGGATGTGTGTCCCTTAGCCCAGCCTGCACCCTCTCCAATCTGGGACCCCTCTAGAGATGTCTGATTGACCATTTAGGCCCAATCCTACTGGGATGGGCCTAAACGGGCAATCAGACATCCCTCTCACAATCCAGGATTGCTGGCTCCCAACTGCTCGCCTGCCTGCCTTCCTAATTGCCCCTAACCACTTCTGCCTTCCAGCCTGATCACCCCCTAACCACTCCATTGCCACCCTGATTGATGCCTAACTGCTCCCTTGCCTGCCTGATTGCCCCTAACTTAAGGTGACCAGATTGGAAAGATTGGAAAGATTCTTTCAAAAAATCAGGACTTTTTTAAAATGCTGCGGGATGCAGGAAAAATTGTTAGAAATCGGGACTGTCTTACCAAAAGTGGGATGATCTGGTCACCTTACCCTAACTGCCCTCCTCTGCAGGCCTGGCCACCCCTAACTGCCCTCCCCTAGAAGCCTGATCCCCTTCCGCCACCTGCCCTTCTCTGCAGGCCAAGTTGCCCCCAACTTCCCTCCTCTGCTGGCCTGGTCACCCCTAGCTGCCTGGTCACCCCTAACTGCCTCCCTTGCAGGCTTGATCTCTCCCAACTGCCCTCCCCTGATGGTCATTTTGTGGCAGCTATATTCTGTCCACATGGGGGCAGCCATCTTGTGTGTTGGAGTGATGGTCAATTTGCATACTCTTTTATTAGATAGGACAGAGGCCTTGTCCATGGGTGGGGGCTGGCTGATTTGCCCTGAAGGATGTCCTGGATCAGGGTGGAGGTTTCCTTGGGGCATGGGGTGGCCTGGGCGAGGGGCCTGTGGTGGTTTGAAGGCTGGCCACACCCCCCTGTGACCCAAGCAGAGGCCTTGGTATCTGGGGTTTATTTATCTTCTATAATTGAAACTTTGTAGCTTTGAGTGGATTCAAGGGCCGGACAGGCTGTGTGGGAAACTTGGCTTCCTCTATTGCCAGGGAAACCCAAACCTTCTGCTCTCTCTGTGGCTGCAGCCATCTTGGTTGGGTTAATTTGCCTGCTCACTCCTGATTGGCTGGTGGGCATGGCTTGTGGGTTTAGTGGAGTAATGGTAAATTTGCATATTATTCTTTTATTAGATAGGATTTATTGATTTCAGAGAGGAAGGGAGAAGGAGAAAGAGACAGAAACATCAGTGATGAGAGAGAATCACTGATACGCTGCCTCCTACATACCACACAGTGGGGATCAAGCCCACAGCACAGGCATGTGCCCTGACCAGGAATAAAACCATCACCTCCTGGTTCATAGGTCAGTGCTCAGTCAGAACCACATGAGCCTGGCACAAGGACCCTTTTACTCTACAGCAGCCTTCACACCTAACTTTGAAGGCAAGGGCAGGGAAAGCTGCTGACTAGGGATATTCTGCCTCATCTGTCCTCTCTCTGCATGTCTTCCTAATCCTCCTTATTGATGGTGAGCAGCACTTTCCCAACTGGCCTACACAAGGAGCGTAGAGGAAGGACCTTGGAACAATTCCTCTTGCAAGGCAAACTGGTGTTCAGAAGCCCGGGCTGTGTTGACAGCATGTAATACAGAGGGCCGGGTGCCTCTGCCCCATGACCAGATTTCCAATTTCCATCGATCCTACCGCCTGGCCCGAATGAGCACCTTTTAGACAAACTGCAGAAAATCGTCTTGTCACTGGTGTTCCCTGTCTCAGACAGCAGCAGGTTCAGACACATGCTCTTAGCTTAGCACAGTGAGGAAAAGGTTGGGGAGACACTCAGACCTCCACAGAGGGTCATGGGAGGGTGCCCGATCCCTGACAGCACACGGCGCAGAGCCAGCTCTCCCTTCGGGTTTTCACTCTCCTGCTCTTCCCTGTTTTATAGTTTTTCTCTTCCTTTTATTGAAGGATGAATATTATGGTTTTAGCTTTCTCTCTCCTTTGTTTTTGTCCAATTCTTTTTTTAATTTTTCTGTTCTTTGACCTTTTGTTCATAGATTTATTCAACCTAACCTTGTCTATTGGACAACTCTGCTTGAATACCTAATAGTTGTGAAAGCTTATTTTTGATCCCAAAAGCAGACTCTTGGTTTTCTCCATCCAAACCTTACCCCTCTCAGTACACAGAAGCCCCACTTTCCTTTTGTTCAGGCCAAAACCCTTTGGAATCACCCTTGACTCTTATCTTTCTGTCATATACCATAAGTATTCCACTTGCAGGATCCATTCTTAAAATATCCCCAGATACAATCACTTTTTAGTGCTTTTAAATCATCATTTTGGTTCAAGTCTCCTAGCTGGATTATTAAAATAGACTTCAAGCTCCCCCCAACCCCTCACCCCCACCCCCGGCTTCCACATCAACCTCCTGGCTTATTGCTCCTTTTTGGCCACCTGTCCTGTTTCTACTACCTTGTCTTCACTCTCCTCCTCTCTCTGTGGAGCCCAGCTGTCTTTGGTCCAATGTGGCAATAGGTCTGCAGCCTACTGCAGGTCCCCAAATCTACCTTAGGCGTTTGGCTTGGTTGTAGACTTCCTCCCAACCCACTGCTGCTCTCAGGGGAGGATGTACTCAAGGATTACTCTACTGCTCTCTTCCCCATCTCTTCCCCTACACACCCCACTGGAATGTAAGGAGGAGATCAAGATGAACAACTCTTAAGTTTCTGGTTTTATGAACAAGACTTTTAGGTGGCTTTTCACTCCCCTCTTATTTCTATTTCTGCCCAGGATTTCATGGGACATAGATGTCAGAAATGATATTTTCATTTTTAAAAACAAAACAAAAAACAAAGCATGGAAGAAATGTTAACACATGCACGATATCATAGTAACATTAATGGAATTCGGAGTGAGAGGAAGAAACAGTGATACTTGCAAATCAAGCTCCACTTGTCTATATTTCCTTTCTACTCTAAACCATAATCATAGGAAATTTATTGTGGCTGCAGTCTATATTTTCAGGCTTTTATATAGCCTCTGTGTTACTATTTTTAATGGCTACATACTATTGCATTTTCTGGATCATAACATGCTACTGATCTTAAGATATACCATTTCCTTCATAACAGCTTTTCAAAGAGGAGAAGAAATATGACTACTTTAAAGGTGCACTTTAAATGCACGAAGTAGTTTAATTTCAGAGATGTTGAAAATTTACCAAAAAGGGTGCCTTAAAATTGAGAAAAGTAACATAGTTCACAGTATGTATATTTATTTTACATTTACACTTACTTTACATCTATATTTACATAATTTACTACAAATAACACTGCTGTGAAAGTTTGTGTCTTTTGAATTGTTTCCTTGGTATAAATCATAGAGGTACAAACAAACATTTTTATGATTTTGAAGCATGTTGCCATGATGTTTTTCAAGGGGATAACCAATTTTAGCCCGTTATCCAAAATGTATATTTAGTGTCCATGTGTAATGGCAATTCTGTCACCATTAGGTTTTATTATTTTTATTTTTAATTTTTTTTGTGTTTTGTGTGTGTGTGTGTGTGTGTGTGTGTGTGTGTGTGTTTAGCTAACTTAAATACATAAGTTTTTCATTTGCATTGTTATGATTATTTGGGAGGTGGTATAAGATGCCTTAATAGCAAATTTAATGCTATATCTAAACTGCAAGGTGTTGATATAGACAAGGTGGTATATGATTATCTTATTTAGATGACAAAAACTGGATTTTGTTCTTCCAAGTTCCTGCCTTTGGCTGGGTAGGAGGAGAAGATTCAGTGACTAGAATTATTGAAAAAGAAAATCAATTTTTGTTTCCGAGAACAAATCTAATTAGACTTTTGCCATTTCCCAAGGACCTTTAAGAGAAGGTACCACAGTCTAACCTTGGAATTTTCAAGAATTTCTTTTGGGAGCTTGGATACTGCTTGTTTCTGTTACAGAATATGTAAGGAGGGATTTAGTTTAATCACTTTGAACATATGCTAATAACAGCAACAAACATTCATGTATGGCATTTACCATTTCCTGGACAAAGTTGCAATCACTTGGTATACTCATTGAATTCTTACGATGACCCCATGAGGTAGGTATTATTATTATTTCCATTGATGGCTGAGGAAATTGAGACACAGAGAAGTTAATGTACCTAATAAGTTAAAACACTGGGATACCAAACCAAGAAACTGACTTCAAGCCTATTTTGTTAACCACCCAAAGTTACTTCATTTAGGAGAGTAATGTGGTATGGTATAGACGGGAGGCTGGGAGGTTGATGGAGGTGCTAGATCCCAGAGGACTTTCTACTCTGTGCTACAGAACTCACTGCCCATGTGTAGGGTGGGATGATGAGGTTTTTTCTCTTGCCACCTGAAAGCACATTTTCCAACTACCTCTGCCTTTTGACTCACATTCAGAGCTTAAACACCCTGATGGTATCTTTTGCCCTTGGAGATGGCCCCAATGAGCTAATTATTTTGCCCTTGGAGATGGCCCCTGAATTATACTCTTTTCTTGTACCCTTAACCTTCCTCCTCTTCCCCATATTATCAATGGGTGCCTTGCATAAGACAGATGTTCAAAATACTGGGACTTGCTAAAATCAATGCAAACATTCCAAATGCTGCAACATCTAGGATGTTTCTAGAACTGTTTATTTCTCTTACTGGACAGAATGGTGAATTTTGAGCAAAGAAAGGTCTTATTGTTTTGGGGACAAATAATTTAAGCTAGCTAATTTAACTGTAATGATTCCATTGCTCTTTAAAACATCATTTTATGCCTTCCTTGTGCTTTTCTGTCACATGCAAATATCTCCTGTGTTTGGTTGTCAAGAGTTAGTCATACGTTTTATTTACATGAAATTGTGTTCTTGTTTAGAAGATAATGTAGCCTAGTGAATAAAGAGCATAGGTTTTGGGGTCAGAGAGACCTGGATAAAATCTGAGTTTTTACACCTTTCATTCTGTGACCTTAGACAAGTTGTCCAGTTTTCTCAGGTATGAAATGAGGGTAACACCATCCTACCTTATGGGTTTACTATAAAGATAAATAAAATCAATGAGCTAATTATTATTGTAAAATACATAGGCAGTATATGGCACATATTAAGTGTTCTATAAATTAATTAATAATATATGTAATATAATTTTAATGCAATGTAATACATATTTCGATAAAATTCCAACTCAGATCTCTTCTGAGGCAGCATTTCATTATTTTCCCATTTCTATTTCTCTAAGTCAATAGCTGCCTGCTTCTCTCACTGTTGTATTTTGTGATCTCCTCTCTAAAAGTTTCCTCTAAAAAGAAGAATAAATTAGGATTTATTTTGTCTGTGCAATTTTTAAAAATAATGTCAGATATTTTTATGAGCATTAGAAATATTCTCATTTATACCCCCATCTTGGCATAGGAGTTGATATTTCTTTGAGCAGTTTTTGGAGTTGTACAAAGGAATTGTAAAACAAGTGGGGACATGTCCAAGAAGTAACTTTCAAACTTCATCTTGACAACTGGTCCAGATAGGGAAATCACATCTCTGTAGCAGCGGGGCCTCTTTCTGGGATCATTAGGGAGGGCAACTGAGTAGGAAAGATGGACGGAGCAAGTGTGGGGTCCAGTGTGGCAATGGCCTTGGTGTTGGCTCATGTCTGAATGGCCTTCAATACCAGATCAAGGTGCCATTCACAGAGCTTCAACTATCCGAACATCACCCCCACCTCCACATCTTTAGCTAGTCTCAAGAGCATCCGTATTCCGTTGGGGGTGGGAATGGGCATGTGGAGTTCAGCCAGTGGCTGCACCTGTTTAGTGAAAAGCAATAAGAATTAAGGGGATAATGGAGATAACTCACTGATCGATTGTTAACTGAGGCTTTATCTTGGCTCATGGGGTGGAGGTAGTGATGCAGGTGGTGACACAACAATGACCACATCACTGAACAGTTCAGAGGAAGCCAGAACCCAGTATCACAGAGCAGATAACCTGGCTGCTGCTGTTTGCAAGATTCTACCTGGGACATAGAATGTAGCAATCCCGGCCTGCGGGCATTGGTCTGACAGCTGCTCTCAGTGATGGAGAGAGATTTTGGACAGTTGCTGCCAGATAGCAAGAGTTCAGAGCCTGCTGGCTCAGGTTTTACTGTTCCCAGCCGTGTTCTGGCACTTGCAGAAAAGCATAGCAGTCTCTCTGGCTCCATAGCCAATCGCAGTGGACCTGAAACATCTCCAGGACGTTTGACTTGGTACCACTCACCCTGGGTGCTCATGGTTCTGCCATCTCTACCTCTGAGTCAGCTGAAAATTTGAGTTCTAAGCAGAAATAAGTACCCCTTTCTTACTCCACCCCTGTAGAAGTAGGGTTGTTTTAATTGGAAGAGGACTGTGCATTCACCATCTTGGACTTGGCAGTTGCATTGGTAAAGGACTGACACATTATCTCCATTTCAGACTCTGTGAGAAGGAGATCTATTATGTGTCAGGCACTTTGCACTATTTTCTTTTATGTGGTCTTTACAGTAGTGGTAGTTATGTTATTTAATTCTGTTTTAAGATGAGGGATGTGCCCAGATCACTATTTAAAAGCCAGGTCCTGATGCTGTGAACTCTCTCTTCTCAGGATGAGTTTTGAATGATTAGAAAGTACAAGGGCTGTTGCTAACTTACCCTCTTCCTGGGTGAGATGTCCTTTCTACCCTTTTTCTGGTAGTAAGATTTGTTTCTAGGTTCTGGAAACTGTCCCTTTCAAGCAGGTCAAACTCGTGGCCCACAAGTTTGACATGCTTATAAGAGTCTAGATCTCCCGATATTTTTTTTCCTTTTTTGAAAGCTTGGCTCCATGGATGAAAAAAATTTAGCCTAAGAAAAAACAGAAGGGCAAAAAAATTCTCAGTGGATCTTCTCAACTATCGAGAACCTCATTATCTCCTGAAGAAAAGCTGATTTTGAGTAAGTCAGCTCCATGATGTATCATCATATAAGAAGTCAGTCTGGGTCGAACTGTAAGGTAGTTTCAATACAGTAGGGCTGTCTGGCAAGGCTGGATAAAAACACCAGCCCAATTATAAAACCTGCCTCAGCATTTTGCTTACAAATTTAAACAGGAGCAGAGAAATGTTGACTGAGTTGCTCTGGCCACAGCACCTCCCCCATGCCTATGGCATTTACTGTCTCACTTAATTCTAGTCTGGGACTTCGGCTACAAGAACACATATGCATAGGCTTTACCTTTTTTCATAGAAAGCACATTCTCACAGACACATCCCATTGCGTGACAATCCAATCTGCCTAGGACAGTGACTGCTCGATAAATGCTTCTCATGGTAATTCAGTGTGGATATTACAGTGGGGGGAGGACCATGGGTATTCACATGGTGTTATTTCATTTACTCTTCCTGTCAAACCTTCCTACGTTTGTTGGAAAACTGTCATTTATGTCTCCTTTATCTCCTATATTAAGTGTAGCATTATTTTAAAGTTGCCTGCAATCCTATTAAAAAGACATCACACCCCCATTGATAAAAAAGGTAAACTCAACTTCCATGAGATTAAGTCACTGGTCATTGGCAAAGGCAAGAGTCACTACCAGGATTATCTGGTTCTTAATGCTTTTTTTTTTTTTTAAATATTTTTATTCATTTCAGAGAGGAAGGGAGAAGGAGAGAATCTTTGATTAGCTACCCCCAACTGGGGACTGAGCCTACAATCTGGGCATGTGCCCTGACTGGGAATCCAACCATGACCTCCCTGGTTCATAAACTGAAGCTCAACCACTGAATCACACTGGCCAGGCCTAACAGTTTCCCCCCCTCTCAAGAAGGACCCTAGTAAATTCCTCTAAAAATCATTTAATGAGGCAAAAAATAACCACGCTCCCATCAGTGAAATCCAGGGAGGGTCTTCCTTAATGGATCAGGTGGCAGCATCTTCCCTGTCCTAATCTCTCTGCATGTGACTCTACAGCTGTGTGACCTGGTAGCTGACAGGATGCTAGTGAAATCACAGGATGGTTTGAAGCCATTCGTTTATTTATAGCCTGGGCACCCCTCGTTTAGAACCAGTGCCTCTGGGGAAGGGAGCCAGGGAGGTGAGTATTCCTTGTAGTTTGGCTCTGAGATTTACTGCTAACGGATTTATACTTCAAGTTCTCTGTGGTAGTGACTGGGATTCTTTCTTCCATTGAAGCCACAGCCTTGAAGATCCATGGTTCAGAGCCATTCTGTTGCTTTCAGAGAGTGAGGAGCAGCACACTCATATGTACAGATACCAAGAACCCCGACTCACCTGTGTAATTTCTGCCATTTACATGCTTTGCCTTTTCCCTTCTTTGAGCTCAGAAAATGCTTTGCTCAGAAAATTCAGCCATTGATCCCTCCTGCTCTCCACCCCTATCACCTTCGTTCTCTCTCTTGCACCGCGACTTTCCACCACACAACAGCACACGCTGACTTGTCCCACACCTCCCTTCTTCAGAGTGAGAGATTTAGTTATGGAGGAGCGTTAAGGATTATTGTTCTAGCACTTGTGTCTCTCCCCTTGGTGCTCTGCTTCCTGTTCAAGGCAGACAGGACCAGCCTCTGCTGGAGGGGACAGGCACATCCCAGGGACATCTGGAGGTTTGGAGGGCAAGACTGGGGAGGTGGCACACGCTAGTCAAGGAAGCGATTGAGAAGAATCTGTGAGTCTGTATCCTCACCATCATGCAGCTGTTGGTTGGGCTCCATCTCATGCCTCTCTCTCTCTCACATGGTGATAGTACCCACCTCTGAAGGTGTTTTATGTTCTCTTCCTCTTCTCTGCTGCCCAAATCCTTCCAAGACATTTCTAGAAAGCCCTGTTCTGTCATTTTTTTTGCTCAACTTCTCAATGGCTTTAAAGGCATGCATCAACCCCTACCACCCAGCCCAGCTTTTCTGAAATCCTTAGGAAAATCATGTGCAATAATGCTGTTGTTTTCAGGGAAGCATGTCATTTGTTTTACTGGTCTGTAGTTGATTAATTTGCAAATGATATTCTCAATAAAGTGCTTAGAAGTAGATAATTACAACTATATTAACAGTTCCCGGGGAAGCAGATGGTATTCTGAGGAGCTGCCATGTAGCATTAGCGCTGACGCTCCACCGTAATGTACCATCTACCCCCGAAAACCACAGACAACCAGCACAAAGCCTGCTGATCATCCAGATTGGGAGGAAATTGTGCTTTTGCCTCCCATTCCAGTCTTAACGGAATTTTTATGTGCACTTTCCTGATCGCTACAGTGCTCAGTGAACTGGTGCGTTTTATGTTGAGTCCCATCACTCTCCAACTCTGTAATTCTGAATTATCCCTATATTAAGCCTGCACGAAGCAAGTTTTTAAGCTATTCCTCCTACCATGCCAGATATTTATAAGCATAGATTATCTCTGTACAAACATATCATTTCAATTTCCCAAATTACCTGAGCCAACATGCCATGTTAGATAATCAATGAAGAGTGTTTAGGTGCAGAGGAATCTCTTCCTCCTTCTTTCTCTCTCTGTGTCACACACATACACATATGCGTGCACACACATATATGCATGCATGATTCTGTGCGCATGTGTACATATGCACATGCTCTTATCTAGTTAGCATCATATTTTATTAAGCTGCCTGATATAAAAGGATTGTCCTTCAGCTTCCAGCTTGTAAGAGAATGGCCACATGCCATACATTCCTGTCTGTACATCACAGTAGTTTCTCTTAAGTAGGCTAGAATACAATACATGTGTTAATACACAACCGGACCCAATAGAAAAAAATATTCATTTGTTATGTGGTTAGGTAAAGACTATTGGGCCATGAGAAGAGCCTGTGGGTCACCAAGAGCAGGGTGTAGCACGGATCCTCTCTGGTGACCACTGCTGCGTCTTTGCTATAGGCCAGGCTAGCAGGAGGCCATCAGCCTTGTCATGTCTGTGGTCTTTCTTCAGTTGCTGTTGCCTCCAGGTCACTGCTGGCCTTGAGAGGCTATGGCAGGCCATTGTAGTAGGCCTGGAATGACCACTCTCTTCCTTGCTCAGTTTCATAGTCATTTCTGCTGAGACAGCAGGAAAGTCCATTGTTCTCTCTGCTTTCCTTAGGGGAGAATGGTCTGGAAGCATCGTTGTGGGCTGTTGAGTGCTCTGTGCTTTATTTAGAGCTGTCTCTGAGCATATGCTCACTGCCTTTCCTACATGCAGGCCTTGTGGTTGTTTCTGGAGGGGCCTTACACATTAGGGGGCTTTATTTGAGATGCGAGTAGGTTCTAGGGTTCCCCCCAAATCGCCCAATTAATACCATAAGCCCTTTTATTGTTGATGTATGTTAGAAACTCTTAGTTTTGAGAGTGCAACATTCACTAAACATTATGAGAAATAACTCGAATATGTCATTCCACTGAATTCTCACAATATTCTATAAAACAGACAATAGCTGCATTTCACTAAAGAAGAAATAGAGGCCCAGAGAGGTTAGGTAACTTGTTCAGGGTCACAGAGCTAAGAAGTGTCAGAGTTGAGATTGAAACTCCAATATGTCTTCCCTCAAAGCCCAGGCTCTTACCCATGACACTATTTGGTAGTCAGTGATTTTGTGAAGTTACTTCAATGAACATCACCTAGTATGCTTTTATAGCTCTGTGCAGGTCATATAGGGAAATGATGTACCTCCTTGGTTTTGCATAGGGTGTGCTCAGGATTGAGAAAGTAGACCATGTGAAAGGATATGGCTTGAATGGGAGGTTAACTTAGACTAGAAAATATCTTGATATTCACCTAAAGAGTTTGGATAGGCCGTGGGGAAGCCATGAGTGATCAGGAAAGTGAGTAACATGATCAGAGGATTTTAGAAAGGGTTTAGAAAGAGGATGCTTCAGGAAAATGTGTACAATAGAGAAGCAATCTAGTTAGGAGGCCTTGGGGACAATGCAGGTGAGGAATGCTAAGGCTTTGGCTCACATAGGTGATGGAGAGTGGGAAATATCATCAGGGAGGTAGAATATATCAGTTCAGGAACAACAAGGCAGTATTTATTATCCTATTGCCATGTACCTATCATTATTTTAAGCATTTAAAAGAAGTGTATGAACTCATTTAATTCTTACAACATCCCCATAAAGTAAGCAGTGTTATTTCTTCCCTTTAACAGATGAGGAGATAGAATGAAAAGAGTGCCCGAGGTGACATCAATTATAAGTGACTGAATTGCATTCAATTTTCAGACACACTTACCCCAGGTCTTAATATCTGGCTAGCATGATGTCAGACCTTAGACCCAGGTGGCAGAGTGCAACTCGTCTTTTCCTACACATGCCAGCCATGCCTGACATAGGGACATGTCCACCTGCCCACTTAGGATAAAGTGCATGCAGGGCACATGGGAAGGGAACTGGCATTAGCAAGTGTGATGATTCTGCTTGCCCTCCTTTGGGTAGCCTGGCAGCTCTTTCAAGGATGTCCTCAGCGGAGGGACATTCAGCTTTCTATTTACCTTCCATATTGGTGCCGCTGGTGAAACTGAGATCAGGTAACCTGGGTTCAGGACTGTCTTTTGTAATTGATCAGAGCATGTTTTGGGGCCCATGACTTAAGGTGTCTGAGTGTCAGGCTTCTCATAGTTAAGGCGAGGATGATACCGTGTTTCCCCAAAAATAAGACATCCTCTGAAAATAAGACCTACCTACAGGTTTCCTTCTGAGTGAAATATAAGGCATTCCCCCGAAAATAAGGCCCCCAGGATTCACAGTTTGTCTGGTTTGTGTTGACAACTACCATGCTATCGTACCGTAGAGAGGTAATAAATTTCATTTATTTTCATTTAACAATAAATGTGCACCGTATTCTTCTTCATGGAAAAATAAGACATCCCCTGAAAATAAGACCTAGCGCATCTTTGGGAACAAAAATTAATATAAGACACTGTCTTATTTTCGGGGAAACAGGGTAATATTCCTTCATCTCATCATGCTTTCAGGGATGGCCATTGAGCACCTACTAGTAATCATATGCATACTGGGGAGGCACTGGGGAGGCACTGGGGGGGACCAAGACTTGAAAAAAAAACAGGTCCAAGACCTGTTTTCTTAAGGAGTTGAGTTTAGTGGTTGATATACATAAGTAACTAATTGCCATTCAGAGAATCAAGGAGATAACATTCATTACAGCTTTTAAAAGTCTAAAGTGCTCTAAAATGGTGTGTTATTATATTGTTATTAATTATACCAGGGGGAGTGGAAAATCAGAAAATGCCAGAGAAATCTAGGTTGGGGTTGAGTTCCCTGCGTCTCCAGGCTCCCACTGGGAGAGGTTCCAAGAGAGCAGGCCCCTCCAAGGAGGGTGCCATAGCTCCCGCCGGCTTTTGACCTTTGTGGAGAGTGCTTACATGAACACACTTCATTTTCAAAAGTTTAAAGATATGCACTTGGAATTGTAGATGATCAAGCATGAACCCCAGGCCATACGTGTGTGGGAGAATTGTGCTGATCTGGGAGTGTGCAAGGCCATGCGCCCTGCAATTTGACGTCAGCATAGTCTGGGAGGCACGCAGAGTCAGTGTCCCTCTGCGTGGTCAGTCTGTGATGCAATGTGTTTTCACAGCCTGTGAATCAATTCCCTCTAGGAAAAGAAAAAAAACACACAAAAAAGCACACACCATGCTGATTAATGTGATATAACACTGTTGAAATTCCCGATTTTGCAATATTTAAGTGTTTTTTTTGAGCTAAGATGGTGAAGCAGGATAAGTAGAAAATAAAAATGTATTTATTAGAATCAAGCTCTTTCCTTTTTTTTTTTTTTTGAATGTTGACCTTAGAGTTTCTAAATTGGGCAAAGGAGTAATTGTCAGGAATACCTTGATAAAAGGTTGTATGACCACAATGGAGAACAACAATTTCATACATATAAGTCATTTGTAGCTTTGGTAGCATTTTAATATCAGCTATCTAATTTAATCCTTTGCGCCAGTTCTGCAAAGTAGACAGAACACTCATAATTAGGTCATAGATGAAGGCATGTGGGACAGAGAATTTGTGGCCTGTCCAAGGCTCTTACACCTAGGACAAAGGGGAGAGGGAAGAAGGTAAAGAAAATAAATGTTTATTGAGCAGCTACTATGTGTTAGGTACTTAATACACAATTGAATTGAATCTGTCATAGATTCCTGGGGGGATGAGTATTCTTATTCCCATTGTATAGGTGACTGAGTTGGGTATTGAATCCCAAATATCCTTGATTCCAAATCTATAGCTCTTTCTCTACATTTTCAACATTTTCTGATTATATGCTCTTATCAGTAAAGTGTTTTAAACATTTACACACACACACACACACACACACACACAAACATATATATATTATATATATATAGTGTATATATATACACTATATATATATATTGCATGTTCTATTGTGCTACTAGTTTATGCAGGGAATCTATACTAATAAAAGAGTAATATGCTAATTAGACTGGGGGACCTACCAGGAGACCTACCAAACGTTCTTCTGGACAAAGCCATGGTGGCGGGGCCAAGGTAGAGGCAGTTAGGGGCCAAGAGGGGAGGGCAGTGGTGAGTGATCAGGCCAGGATGGAATGGCAGTTGTGGGTGATCAAGCCGGTGGAGGAGCAGTTGGGGGCAAGAAGGCTGGCAGGCAGAGTGGTTAGAGATAATCAGGCAGGCAGGCAGGCAGGCAGGTGAGCGGTTAGGAGCCAGTAGTCCCTGATTGGGAGAGGGATGTCCAACTGCTGGTTTAAGCCCAATCCCACAGGTCCCAGATTGGAAAGGGTACAGGCCAGGCTGAGAGGCACCCCCACATGCATAAATTTTGTGCACCGGGCCACTAATTAAAATATAAAAATGTAAAAGTATGAATAGGAGACGTATTATTTTCTTTCTGTACTTCATTTTGAAGACTGCCATCTAGGCTATGCTTCTCTCTTGGCAAGTTAGGAGCACAAAGTTTATTCCTGTGACTCATTTTCTTAGAAAAATCAACTAGTCAGAACAGGGATACTTTAGGACAAGACTTCTTGCAGTGGCACTTTGGACCAGGTAATTGTCTATTGTGAAGGGCTGTGAATCACAGTTTCAGTGGCATCTATAGCCTCTATGCATTAGATCCCAGTAACATCTGCTCCTCGGTGTGACAACCAAAACTGACTCCAGACTTTGCCAAATGTCTCCTGTTGAGGGTCGGGGAGAAAAATCACCCCCAGTTGAGAACCAGTACATTAAGGTAATCTGTAGGAATGTTCTCCTTGCTAAAGTCCAAAGAAGGCAGCATCAGGCAGCGCCAGTATGGGAGACACCCTTTCTTGCCCAATGAAACTCATCTAGAGGACCTTTGGGCTTGGTTCCACCTGTATCGGAGAACTCCTGAGGTTGGTCAACCAGAATGGAGGTCCAGCTGTTCATTGATGATATCAGCCTCTGGTTGGCTCCTGTCCCTATGCATATCATGTCTAATTTTAATGTCTGTGCTTCATTGTCAATGGAATTTGGCAAAGCTCAATGTGGAAGACCAAGGTGGTCCAGTGTTGGGTATGGGATGGCATGGTGATAAAGAGCATGGGCTTTGGAATAAAATAGATCTGCATTCAGATCTGTTTTCTGCTATTATTATCTGTGACCCCAGATAATTTTATTGATCTCCCTAAGCTGCTGTTTCCTCATCATGATAAGACAGATAAGGGAGGAGGACACTTGTACCATAGTATTCAACCCATTGACTGTTACTGGCTCTTTATAAACAATAGTAGCTATTATTTTGATGATGATGATTATAAAACACTTAGACTCTTGCCTGGCACATAATAAGTACTTAATGAATGACCCATATTATTATAATATTCAATGAAAATATATGTATTTTGAGTTTAATGAGTTTGATTACAGATTCTATGCTACAGGGATCAGACCTATCTTATTTAATACTTGATCCCCATTGCCTAGTTCAGACTGGCCTGCCATAGTTGGTCAATAATTAGTTGTTGTGATCCTTGAGTGCAAGTGTTCTTCATTGGAAGCCATCAAACATTATGATTACTATCTCTTTTGGTCTACGTTAATATCACCCATCATGGCTTTGGTGAGATAATGCTCCCAGAAGGTCTCCTATGCCACTTAATGTGAATGAATATGTTTGGCTCTACCTTAGGAGGAAGGCAAAGGGAAGGCTGCTCAACTTTTCTTTCTTTCTGATGAATTGAAGCTCAAGGAGAGGGAATTCTTTATAATTCTGTCCAGTCGATGGAAATGCAGAAACGTCATCATCAGAATTGTCTAATGGCTCCCTTGGATTTGACCAAGATGATCGCTGTCATGGTATCTTCCTGAATTCCATTTCATAATGCAAGTTTGCTTATCTGGTTTCAGGTTTTTGATTTATTCTCTCTCTCTTTTTTTTCTGGCTAGTTTTAGAAAAATTAGAACTCTTTTTCTGGCTTTACAAAAAAAAAGATAATGTATGAGGTTGAGGAATTTTTTTTATTGGGAATACATCAAAAATCATCAATAATTCAGACATAACAACACTTGATAAATTTAGGAGAAAATTGATTGCAGCAGCAATAGCGGATTTAAACTTGTGCCTGGTTGCATCATTACTCAAACAAACACAGGAGCCGCATCAGTTTTAATTTCTGTCTTGTTTAAAAATGAGCGAGTTTCTTTTCAGCAAATGCCTGTTGATGATCTGCATCTTTACATTAAAAAAAAGGGGGTAAATTTTCTACTACCATCTGACTCATTGATGTTGTATGTTTTTCCAATTTCTGGCACCTCAAACCTGTAATTTTCAGAATGTGTTTTATAAAAGTGAAATGAGCAGTATGGACTTGTTTTTGTGTTTGTATGGGTATTGGAAGTGTGTTGGAGAGGTGTTTACATAAGTATGCATGTGGTTTTTGTCATTTAACCTAAGAGATATGCAATTGGAATGTTCTTTTTGTTCTAAAAGCATGTGTTCAAAAACATATTGCCTCTCACCTTCACTGAATAACCTTTCTTTAGGTATTAATGGAGTGAATGAATAGAAACTTCCATTTTGCTGTGTCTAGTACCACTCAAAGACTGATTTTATGTTAAATTACACGTAATTGCCTAGCTTCATCCAAATAGTAAAAAAATAAAAAATAAAAAAAATTGAGAGCAAGAGTAACCAGCTTATTATTCCTACTGTGTCTAGAAAGGACTTTGAGATTCAAATGACTGAGAGACTGGGGGTTTCAAATCCCCCCTGCACCCCAATTATAATGTGGATGAGGAAAAAATTAAAAGTCAAAAGAAAAGAGTTAAAAGTTACATAAAGTTTGGCCATCTAATAGCAATTGCTGTTAGTATTTTCATAAAGTCTCAGTCCCTTTTCTGATAGACGGGCTCAAATAAAAGAGCTGAGAGCATATTGCACTTGTGTTTTTGTTTCCTGATTTTTCTTTCATGTAACCATAGTCATGTTTTTGTGTTATTACAGATTTATAGCAGTATAATAACTCTATCGGTGAGTATACCGTAATTGACTTAGCTGTTCCTCTATTATTAGCTATTAGGTTGTTTCCATTATCTTTGTTACACAAAGTTGAGGACTTCTTAATTAGGTGAGAGTGCTCTGGCCCAGATATTTATTCCCTTTCTCATACTTTTGTGATTTGCTTACACCTCTTTCTGTGGTATCTTAATCCTGCCTTTTCACTAAGCCAAATGGCCTGGTCTACTTGGCCCTCTGTCTTTCTAATTCAAATTTCACATCTTTACCAGGGGCTAGTCTCAGGCCTAGAGGACCCCAGTGAATTACTGCAATTGACCTCCAAGTCTTGACCCTGGTATGGAAACATTATTGCCCTGAGCCCAGAGAATAGAGATATGTTGCCTTTAACCAAGAGAATTTGACTGTACTTGGCCTTGTCTTATAAAGCTGAGTCTTAATAATTCAAAGGTTTTCTTCCCCCCAAACCTAGTTTAAGTCTTAAATTGTCAGACGTTTCTTATGTTTAGCAATAGATTGCATTTACTGAACATGGGTTACTTTATTCAGAATATGTATGCTTTATTAATCACAGTAATGGGCTTTCTAATGTGAACTTACAGTGGGATGATTCCCAAATATCCCAACTCTGATTTTAGTGTTTTCTACATAAATATTGTGTTTAGAGCTAAAGCCGTACCATACGCTGATCCTGTATCCAGGTTGGAAGCCTAGTGTATATTCCAATTTATTGTGTGATGAGAGGTCAAGGGTCAACATTTTGAACATCTGCTTTGTTAAGGTTCAGTTTTCCATAATTTCACATTGTAATTTTCCTGACAGATAGTATTTGCTAGATGTCTGTTACGTTATGCTTAATATGTATCTGCATATTTGTGGTCTCTGCTTTTGGTTGGTAGTTCTGGTTTTTCATCCAATGATCTCAGTGCTGGGCTATTTCTTGGTCTTGTCTTGTTGACTGTTGATTACACTGGTGATGCCCACTGCTTCTTTGGTCCAAAAGAAGTTTTCTTTCTTAAAAGGCGTGCATTGAGTTCTTGCTATGTTCTAGGAGACTGCCTATAGGAGGAAAATAACTTAGTATGGGATATAATGCCTTTATGATGTTCCAGATCAATACGACTAGATGTCCATGTGGCCTGCCCCATCTAAAACTAAGAGGAAAACATGAGGTCCGTAGCATGGAGTTTTCTGCTGTGAATACTCAGTTCTAAACTTGCAAAGCCCCTGTCTGTGTCTCTGTCAGGCCCCGTTTCTCAACTGGCAGGATCAGGTAAGCAAACCTATAAAATAACTAGTAAGGCGCAGAATGGTGGTAAGTGCTTGAGAGGGGTTGTAAACAAATGTTATGGCATCACAAAAGAAGGATGATGAGTTTGACTCTCATTTCCTGACATTCACTGCTCCCTGGTCAGCTTTGCTTCTCTGGTTCCATCTTTCAGGATCCTGAGGGTATATGGATATTGGAAGGAGCAGTGTCCTGGAAAATTATCATAGGAAGTCCATCCACGGAAGAAGATAGGCTGCTTTATCTTCTTTACCATGAGCTTGTCCGCCCTTCCCTTCCTCCCTCCCTCCTTTTCTTCCTTCCTTCTTCCCTCCCTCCCTCCCCTCCTCCCTTCCTTCCTTTCTTCCTCCTCTCTTTCCTTTCATTTATCATTTAATTTGTATTCAACAAATATGTGTGTAGCAGCTACAATTTACTAGGATGGAGACACAGTAATGATGAATATAGACAAAGTTCTTGCCTTCAGAGGGCTTATATTCCAGTGGATCAGCCCTATTGACACCAATTGAAGGAGCAAGTGGCAAAGCTCCACCTGCAAACATTTCTGCTGCAGTCAACCCATGCCCTCTTAGCAGAGAGCTCCCAGTGGCCTTTTAAGTCCTTTAACTCTTTGCTGGCCCCACGAGAGATTTACTAATATCATAAGACCTCATTAAGTACTTGTGGAGCAGTACTTGGCTAATTCTGAAAGTTTCCTAATAGTCTAGTTTTCCTTTAAAATTTAGTCTTCTGCATCTTTGACTTATCTTATTTTCAGACACTCTCTGCAGGAGTTGACTTAGTCATGGTTTCAGTTCTAAATCTATAATAAGCAAATCCCTTAAACATTTATTTTTAGAGGTTATGCTCTACTCTTACAACTTAATTTCACAGCAACGAGGAACGATATATTTTCCAGTGAAGACTTCAAAGCACCCATAGGCATAGCGTCAAGTTCACTGCCTGCAAGTAATCCAGAATTTAAACTACTCTAAGTCAGTCCTTTGCCACATTCCTTTTCTTTCAAACGGCTCTGAGCAACTTGCCTGCTTTATCTCCCTGATCCTCATGTTACCCATCAGACGTTCACGATGGGGTTTCATCATTACCTCGCCCTCTGTGAGTCTTCAGGCAAAAGGAGGGATTTTTATATTCAAAGAAGTGTAATGCTTTTGCATTTTAAAGACAAACTCATAAATACTTCTAATTCTAGTTCCATATTTCCTTTCTTTTTCTTTTCCTTGTCTTTCTTTATCTTTTTTCTTCCTTCACTTTTTTTTTTGAACAGTTCATTATTGCTGTAGTAGAAGGATGGGTCTTGAGTATTGTCCAGTCTTAGTAAAAAGCTGCCACACGGGGGATTTCTGTGCTCCCACAGGCTGGTGATCCATTCATTATCTCCCACCATGAAGTCTTCCTGTGTGTGGACCACAGGCCGTATTTTAAAAGCCATGCTCTGTTAAATTGATAATATGGTTCATTTTCAGAGCTGCTTCTGTGGTTATAGATCCTCAATCTGTCTTGTAAGTCCTTTCCGGGGTCACAAACCTTTTGGAAGGGAGAAGCTTTTCCTGGTGAGGAAACACACACCTCCTCCGGTTCCTCCTGCTGATTTGATGACTTGGACTCTCAAAGGTTGTGTACCTGGTGGGCTCTTTAAAGCTTGTTTATCTGGGAAAGGGCTATAGACGGGAGATTGGATCCCTGCTGTCAATGACTCTTTTCTGAAATAGGGCCAGGGAGATAAGGAGAGTTCCTGTTGCCAGGTAATGACCTTGCCTGGACCCACTTGAGAGAGGAGCTTGGCAGCATCTTGTTTGGAGGGGTCTGGCAGAATGATGAATGGGTTGACTCTGCTTGGGAGGAGAGGGCTGTATCCCCAAAAAGGACTGTGAAGAAGAGAGTTGACTCACTTTCTGGACAGTTTGCCAGCTTTCTGGAACAATGCTATTTTATTCAAGTTGTCGGGGTCATTTAATATCTATTAAAGTGTCTGCTGTACACTCAGATTCCTGTTGCCAGCTTTCACCCCAGCACACTCCCCCATGAGAGGACTAGAGAGAGTGGGAGTACCAAGGTCACAAATGTATTCAACTCTTGAGCATCTCTTGAGTTTCTTACATGTGCCTGGCACTGTGTTAGGTTCAGTAGAACTACAACAGAAGCATCCATGGCATACTCATTTCCTCCTCACTGTTGCTTAAATCACATTGGGGCCTGAAGCAGAGATATATGAAGCCACTAGGAAACAATCCCTGGCTATGTAGAATTGAGTTTCGCAAGCCAATTAATTGCAACACTCTTTAAAATTGCAATGAAATTAGAAACACCCTTTATGTCCACCAGAATGCTTAAAAATGATGCTATAAGTAGGATATCCTGCACTTGTTAAAAAGAATGCTATAAACAGAACTATAGGCAATGACATTGAAAGATTGACAAGACTATCAAGTGAAAAACAAAAATTTTACTTTCATTGTAAGCCATTTAAATTAAAAATATGTATCTATGTTCATGAATGCAGATAAATGCATTGAAGTGAAACTTCCATAATATTTACATGGGGGCTTTTATTCTTCTGTATCATAAGGGCAACATTTCTAGTTTACTGACACAATTTAAAAAGTAAATAAGAAAGCAAGCTCTGGGTTACATAAGATCAGAAGAAAGGAGGGACAGAAGGAGTGCTCTTTCCTTGCCTCTGGATATTTGGGGGTCTGGAGTTGGTTGTTCCCAGTCCTGGCCTGGGGAGTCTCTCCAATAATGCGCATTACTTTAAAAATGGTTGACTCTACTTGTGAACAGCACCTAGGTGGAGGGACCCACTAACGCCTTCATTTTCTCCTGCCAGCCAAAGTGGTTATGATCATGGGGTGAGGACTGGCAATGGAATGTTTAGCTCCTTGGCCTGCAAAAAGTCATAACCTGAGTGTGTAAGGTTCTTTTCTGCTGTCACGTTTTTAGATCTTGACAACTATTGAGATATGAAAGAGCCATATCATATTTATGGCTGCAATTTTATCTTACACTGACTCTAATCATGTACTAATAAAAAATAAGGTAAATTAGGATAATGCAGTTTTATGGCATATAATTTCTATATAGGTAAGCATTTGGGGCTTTTGAATCTATAAGTCCTTTGTTGACAGATTATATACTCATTGAAGTTGGGGATTTTGACTTTTGAGCTCAAAAGTATCCCCTCTAGTTATGTAGAATGGTAGCTTTTTATATAATGGGAACTTAATAAATGTTCATTTGAATAAATGGTTGAATTAGTGAATGGAGTAAATAGTCTATGCCTTTTTGCTTTAATTGAGAAAACAAAGTCATCTTAATAAAAACGAGGCCATGGACTTAAAACTGCATAAGTCGGTCTTTCAAGCAAAATTCCTTAAAAATTTGAAGTCTTTTTGAACAGTAAAACAACCCCAAAACACAGACTAGTGTAATAAATACCCAAGAAACACCCATGTGTCCAACTTACACATTTAATAAATGCTCACAATTTGTCATTTTTTTTGCTTAAGGAATAACACATTTTCAGATAAAGTTCCATTTATCCCTTTTCCAATTTCATTAGTCATTCTTTCCCCTCAGAGGTAACCACTACTCTCTTCTAGGAAGCTATACTTCGGGTATTTCCACTTTTTATGTAAGAGGACACTGCACTGTCTAGAGCTTAGTGAGTTTGAAGTTTACATAACAGTGTCATAATACATGGATCCTTCTGGGACTTGCTTTCTCTTCTCAATTTTAAAACAGATTTCTCCATGTTGATCATGTAGACCTAGTTATTTAATTCTCACTTCCCTATAAATGAGTTCCATGATTTATTCATTGACTATTGATAGATACCTAGTCCCATTTTGGTGGAGACATAGATTCCCTCCCTCCCTCCATTCCTCCCTTAGTTTTTCATAATTATCATAATGCTGTGAATGACAGCCCCTATGCTTGTTAGAGCATTCCTCTTGAACATGCGTACCTAGAAGTGGCATGGCTCAACTGTGGCAGAATTATACTTTCAACTTTACTAGTTATCAATTAATTGTCCTCTCACAAATTGGCACTCCACCAGCAGGGCAAAAGAATGCCTGCCCTGTACATTTTCACTAACACTTGGTATCAGAGTTTTCCTCATTTAATATGTAAGGGGGTTTATTTCTGGCTGATGAAGGCGATGTTACAGAGTTCAATCCCTGCCAATGTGCCTCATGTTCCAGAATTGTGTCATGTCACACAGCCTCTGATCATCACAAAAGCCATTCCCTTGGCCAGGAATGTATTTGTTGCTTTTGATTGGCAAACTCTTACTCATTCATCAAGTCCCAATTAAAATGGCCCCATCTCTGTGGCATGTTCTCCAATTCCTTGGTCACTTGTTGTTCCCTCTCTCAGCTTTCAGATATTTAAGTATATATCTCACTGTTTTACTCATGACATTATATTATTATTACTTTCTATGGCTGTTTTCACCACTGGACTATGATATTCTCCATGACAAAGACAATAGGCATGGGGTTCAACTCAAGCATCTCTTGATTTGACATACATTGCATATGTCTGACACTGTTAGGTTCCATGGAACTACCATAACAACAACAAAATACATGATAAAGTCTCTCCCTCCTAAGTGCTGCTTGAATATCTTTGGAGCTCAAGGCAGACATCTATGAGGCAGCCTGAAAACAATGCCTGATTGTGTGGAATTGAGCTTCTATCACTTCTGATACCCTAGCACTTAGCCCAGGTATAGCTCAGTCAATGTTGACTACATACACGAGCAAAACCAAACCAAAACAAAAAACAAAAACAAAAAAACCCTTATCCAACAAAATCGTTTTCCTAGCACTTTCTAGGTGTTGGAGATATAGCAGAGAACTGACCTGTTAACTCTTCGTTCTCATCTAGCTGACTGTGTGTGTTTGTTGTGTGTCTGTGGGGAGGGGAAAGGGATAGATAGTAAATAAATCAACAAGTCAATATCCACTGTGCTAGGGAATGTGAGCTGCTGGGAAAGAAACCCAAGTGAAAGAGGTGGCAGATGCTATTGTTGCCCTATCCCATATTCCTTCAGCCACCTCTCACTTCAGCAGAGGAAGAAGTCCTTTGCTTATGGCAACTGCCCACATCCAGCATTTTCTCCAAAGCTGAGGAGCTGTCTGGCTCATCCTGGGTGGAGGAGCAGCCTTTCCTCTGGCAAGTTTGAACTCCAATGGCCCATGGCCCACGCCCCGTAGCCCACAGTAGTCTCCAGCTCCTTCACTGGCCCTCCATTGCCTTTCTCTCATGCCCTGCTTCCCTCCCCGCATCCTTCC
Organism: Vespertilio murinus; assembly: GCA_963924515.1. Classification (NCBI taxonomy): domain Eukaryota; kingdom Metazoa; phylum Chordata; class Mammalia; order Chiroptera; family Vespertilionidae; genus Vespertilio; species Vespertilio murinus. The sequence continues at coordinate 12,082,867 of OZ004704.1, read as the reverse complement.
CCACACCTTCACTCCAGCTGCCTAGAACCATCTTTCAAATAAACTTTCAGCTCACAAATCCCTGCTTGAGGGAGGAGCTCAAACTAAGAAGAGGATGCTAGAGGGGCTTCTAATTAATAAAGGGGAGGATTATTTGAATGAAGAGAAATTTGTGAACTCTGGAGGAAAGGTGTCTCAGACAGAAGGAGCCTGAAGGTGGCATGTGCTTGGCATGTTTGAGGAACAGCTAAAAGCAACAGCTAAAGCCCAGGTGAGTAAGGGAGGGAGCAGGAGAAGATCTAGGAACAGGATTAGGGACCCTATAAGCCAACGTAAGAGGTTTACAATTCATTCCAAGTGAATGAATTGGATGGTTTTGAATAGAGGTGAGGCAGGATGCAACTGAGGTTTTAAATGAATGAAGTAATTCAGGCATGTGTACTTACGATTGAATCAGACCTAACAAATAATTCAGTTGTTTTAGAGATTCCAGTTTACACAGATCCGAGGAGCAATTGCATTTCAGGAGGCAGTGTTGAATCACAACCAACCCCTCTGGTCAGGGCTGATGTGATTCCACTCGTAGATATGCCTGGAGTTAGCTGCTGTCGAAAGTGGCTTTGCTTGGGTAAGTCTGTGGAGGAGGGAGGAACAGGAAGGGGGGAGCGATGGGGACTTGAGGCCCATTGGAATTTTCCTGGGAACTGAGGGTTTTGAAAGTTGATGTTGGAGACTGCAAAAAGGTCACAGACTACTTGTTGCTGTGTGATGGGTGGGTTGAAGTCAGGATGTCCTTTGCTTAGCAATGTTTTCTTACAGGTGGGCTACAAGTGAAGGTAAGCTTACTTCACACAACTCAACTTCACAGCAAAAGGGCATGCTAGCTGATTCTTAAGGTTTGTAAGAAACTGTTGACAGCTCCATTATTTTTGCGATCCCAGTGGCAGAGCCAGGTAGGGTTATTGGGGTCCAGAGCAGTTTCTTCTTTGCGAAGTGGCACCTTTCTGCGTCATTGCTGGGATTTTGGAAAGATGCCGTTATGGTGTTTATTTACTGCTCTGTTGAAAAATGAGCACTCTGATCGATCACTAAATGAGATGACTCAGAAAAATGATTTCCCTTCCTTTTTAAGTCTTAGGAGCAAAAGGGCCTAGTGGTGTAGGAATTCTGAAAGACTGAATGGAATTACCCCAGGCCAAGTGGTCAAAGTAGTGAGCACCAAACTACAGCTGCTAGAAGGAAGATGGTGGAGGTTCTGAGGAGAGAAATGCTCCTTCCCTGTATGGGGACTCAGGAACAAATAATCCCACGCTAATCTGATTTTCTCTGGGCATCTCCTTCATTTGCTCTGTGTGCGTTAAATTGATCATCACCGGCGTGGCTGGAAAATGGAGGTCAAATTTCATTTTGGCCTATAGTGTGATACAAATGACCCACAAAAGGTAGATGACAGGTTGTTATTTTATGCCCTGAAAAATAGCAAAATCGGATATGCCTTCTCTCTGTCCTCCTTTCCTCCACCTCTTGGATGGCTGATACTAACTTTCCTGAGTATCATAAATGCACTTCCTGATTTGTGAGAAGGGTGGTCCGGGTTTCAAACAAGAAAGATCTATTTCTAACTAGCCACCTCAGTCAGTACAGGTTGACTGGGCACCTTTCCATGGACCAGTTCTTTTCGGAACCACTGACGAGTCATAAAAATATCCAGAGCACAAGCGTGACATTCAAGCACACTGTTGTCTCTCCTGCTCATAGTTCATTGACTCCCAGAAGTCATCTATTTATAGCGATTAATGATTTCTAAGCAATTAGATCTCCCCTTTTCAACAACTATCATGTTGTAGGCTGAGTCCTTCCTCCCAGAAATGCATGTGGCAGGCAGTTTCGGATATGATAACTGAGGCCAAAGTTAGGATGCATGAGGCAGGGAAAATATCTGTTTTCCAGCACTTGAGGTGGGTAGATCTATTGGGAATTGCCTCTATGTCAAGTGGTATTTAACCTTAGGACGGGTTTATCCTCCACCTAGCCTTGCCCTCCAGAGCGAGAGGGATAGCACCTGCCTGTCACTTATCTAGGGGACAGTCTGGCTGCTGCCTGGCAGCCTTCTCCACTGGAGGTCCTTCCTGAGTCAGTACTGCTTTGCTTTGCTTTGCAAAGATCATTGCAAGGGCTTATCTTGGGTAATTGTTATTACTACCATCTGCATTACGGCATAATTACCTTTCCAAAATGCTAGATCTCTTTAGTTGATGCTTACAGATAAGTAATAGGCAAATAATTGCGAAGCCTTTGGATTCCGAGCTGGAGCTTTGCAATAAAAGGTGGGCTGTATTTACGACACCTACTTTTTCTCTCCCGTTTTCACGTCTCCTTTTTGCTCTGGGAGGGGTAGTGGGGTGACTGATTTTCCTCCCTAGCTCTGCCTTTATTTTTACCCAGACTCATGACTAAGTAGAATTTATCCTTGTGTCAGTCTGATTTCCAGCCTACACAACCGGTGGATGTGGACTGTGACATTCAAGAAAGTCAACTTCCAGCCTGGCTAGAGTGGCTCAGTGGTTGAGCATTGACCTGTGAACCAGGAAGTCACAGTTTGATTCTTGGTCAGGATACATGCCCAGACTGTGGGCTCAACACCTAGTAGGGGGGGGTGCAGAGGCAGCAGATCAAGCAGATCAATGATTCTCATCATTGATATTTCTATCTCTCTCTCCATCTCCCTTCCTCTCTCTGAAATCAATAAAGATACTAAAAACAAAAAAGAAAGTCAATTTTTGTTTATCAGAAGTCCTGGGCATATGTGCTCTTCCTGTTCCCAAGGACCAAGAGAGAGAAGCAGTGAGATGCATTAGAGAGACATTCTGCGCTCCCATTTGGATCAAAGATCAATATCTGGTGTCATCTCGTTCTGACTCCTTAACTTTGGAATATGCTGTTGGTTGGAGTTTCTGTTTTTGTGGAGCCTGATGCGCTGAGGTTTGGGGTCCGGTTTGGTACTGAATAAGCATGATCCCTCAGCAGAACCTAAGCCACACGGGAGCCTGGTACTTTTGCTGTAAGTCATAGATATCTAAGACACAAAACTATGGGCTGGGAGGCATAAACTTGAAAAGAGTGGAGAAAATAAAGAAATCTGGGGAGAATAGTATGGATTAATTTGACAATGCAGAGAAAAAAGCATGGTGGTTTCATGATGGTTTGCTTAAGGAACAGTGTTGAATTTATGGTTTTAAAGTTGCTGTCTTAAATTTTACTTGCTGTTTGACATTCTTGTATTTCTGTAAATTCATTTGATTAAGAAAATATGGCCCAAATATTTATCTCCTTAAATTCTTAAACAAAGAGGGCAGATGAATTACTCTGAGCCATGCAAATTCAAGTAGAAGGTAACATAAACTCACAAAAATTGGAGTAAGTTCTAGCTTATGAAATACCATTGTCCCCCAATTCACTTTTGCAGTGAAAAGTTATGGCAGACATAAAAATAATCATGATGGCCCTAGCTGGTTTGTCTCCAAGGGTTGCAGGTTTGATTCCAGTCAAGGGCACATGCCTGGGTTGTGGGCTCGATCCCCAGTGGGGGGCATGCAGGAGGCAGCTGATCCATATTTCTCTCTCATCGATGTTTCTAACTCTCTGTCCTTCTCTTTTCTCCTCTGAAATAATATATATATGATGAAGATACTTAAAAACTACAACCATTTGAGAGTTAGTTACTTTGTATGAAGACCCATGCTAGGCTTTTTATTAGCATCATCTCATTTAATCTGCACAACAGTCCCATGAGTAAAATTATTATCTTTTCAATTTTATAGATGAGGAAACAGAGCCTTAGAAGGTTTAAGTAACTTGACTACAATCATATTAGTTAGCAGAGCTGGGATTTGAACACAGGTCTATCTAACCTAGGCCTAAGTCTCTGCTATAAATTGCTAACATATGACATATGTACTCTAGTCATCTAGCAGATTAGATGAAATAGTTATATTTGTATCCATATTTATATCTATGCAGAATATATATATATATATATATATATATATATATATATACACATATATGTTTATCTGTTATTATGTAGTATGACCATCAGATAACTATTTATCTTTTGTAAACCAGGATTTATATTGGGCAAATGGGAAAGAATGTTAGTTTTTAAATCAACCTAATTCTCCACCCTAGTGGAGAAGGTATTTTTGGAAGAGGTTTTGTGGGTTTGTATTTATTTGCAAGACTCAATGAAGCAAACATTTGAGGAGCATTTCCTATAGCCCCATTTTAAGATGTATCTGCACCCATCAGAGCTGACATTCAAACAGGCAAACTGTGTGGCTTCCTGGTGTGTGTGTGTGTGTGTGTGTGTGTGTGTGTGTGTGTGTGTTTGTGTGTGTGTAAGCAGAAAAATGTGCCTTACTTCCTAAAACACATTCCTAACCCACCAGTATTGGAAATTCCTGTTAAATCTTTGTTCTTTTGGTATAACATATTCTTCCATGTTCAAGGACAAAATTTCTAGGAGTGTGGTAGTAAATCTTATCACTCACTGTAAGAATTAAAAAAAGATATTTCTATGGATCTCAGGGAGAGGAAGGAAGAGGGAAAGAGATAGAGAGAATCATTGATCAGCTGCCTCCTATACACCACACACTAGGAATTGAGCCTGCAACCTGGGCAGGTTGATGCTCAACCACTGAACCATGCAGGCTGGGCACTGTAAGCATTTTTATCAGATGTTTTCTAGAGCAGGTAAAGAAAGCTTGAAAAGAGTAGAAATCTCATGTTTGTTTTTTAAAAAAATTTTTTGGGAGGGGCAGTGGGGTTGGAATGCTAAGAAAGGCAATGCTAAGAGACATGAAGGTGGTCTCCACCTTCCCCACTTGTCATTAAAGCAGCTCTAATTCTGGTTATTTAATTGTATCAACAAAGGAAGGAGTTGAATTAGTGCTGGCTGCTTTACTTCAAGTTTTCATATTTAGCACTAAGTTTACATTCTTCATAGTAGAGAGCTGCCTAGTCTGTGGTCTTTCTTCTTCTTCCCTTTGGTTTATTAGAGGACTCTTGATTATGTCTCTGCTTTGCAGGAGGCACTGTGCCTCCCTGGAGAAGGACAGAGAAAGACACAGGGCCTGTCCTCATGGAGAACCAGCCTTGGTGGGCACACTAGGATCAAAATGCCTTGGGCTTCATGAATCTCAGGCAGGGATTGACTCCACTGGAGTGATAGATTTCAAAAAGGATGATATTGAATGCATGAATGGCATCTCATGTGTGGAAAGGAGACAAGGTGTGGAAAATTCTCAGGAAAACCTCATTTTGGAATTGGGACTTTCAGGTTCTGATGAAGCCTCAGAGAGCTTGCAGTGAGAAGAATAAACCAGCTCAGTCCCACTGTAGGATGCTCACTGCCAGGATGTACTTCCCAGCAAGGCGGGGCTGAGCTGAGCAGTGCTGGTCTGAGGCCTGGAGTCCTCTCCCTTGCATTCTTCTGGCGTCTCTGAAATGGATGCAGGTTAAATTTAAATCCCTCCTCTGCTACTGTGGTGAACATCTCAGCCACTGAGATCTGGCATCACCCATATATCCCCAACCTCTCCTCAACTCAGGTAAAGACAAGTACATCCCAAATAGGTACATTAATGCATTTCCAACAAAGAAAGCCAGGAAAGACTCCCCAAAATGAAATACAAACAAACAAAAAACAGCAACATACCAAATAGTTTGATATTTTTTAGAAATGTCATTTATTGAACAATCTTAAATTTGCATTACACCTTAAACATGCTAAGGCTTTTGCATTTATAAAATCAGTAATTGATCTAGATACCTCTTCTTGCTTTCTCTTTTTCAGAGTTCTGATTCTGAGGGGAAAAAAAACACCTACAAAACACCACACAACATTTCTAATTTACATGTCCAAATTAGTTTCAACTTACTTATATTGAATGATAATAGATTTCTTTTTCTTATAATTAATGTTGTCTGACAACATAATACAGATTTAACTTATCATTGTAAAGATCTTAAGATTTTAATATTTTTGCAGAGGCATAAATACAGTGTAGCTATAATTATTTCATTATGTATGTATAAAAATAGGATACAGCAAAAAGTGCATGCTTTCCCTCACTGATTACTCTTAATGTCTCCCAAATTTCCTGATTTACAATATTCTCTAAGGATGTAGATTTTTCTAATTGAAGTACAGTAATTTGCATATTTTTAGACCTTGTTGACACAGTTAATTGATATGTCATTACTTATATCATGCTGAATATAATTTACACTCTTTATTCAAGGCAGACTTACAATGCTGTCCTTTTGGGGAAGAATTCACAAAGTAGTGTTCTTTGTCTCGCTTTCTTCTCTTTTGCTTAGCCAGCCTTTGCCCAAGGAAAAACAAAGGGCATAATGGCCAATTGGCAGGGTTTTCTGTTCAGCGAAATATTAACCCCTAACATAATAATCTAATCTACTGTAGCAATGGGGGTAAAGTGGACATTTTTCTGGTAGTTTGCTATTTTCTGAGGCCTTTCACATATTATTATGTCAATTAGTCCTCTACCCCATGAAATAGGGACAGTAACATTTCTTTTCCTGATGAATGAGTGGAGACTAAGGAGATTTTGAAGACTGGTCCAAGGTCGTATAGTTAGAAGGTGCAGAGCTAGGCTTGGAGACATTGTCTCCAGGTCTCTGGTTTTCCCAGTACACAGAAGATTCCACCAGAAAGGTAAGGAAATAGGAGTAGAGGAGTATGAGAGAAAGACTAGGAAGTCAAGGAAGAAATTCCAGTGGAGCCATGGACGAAAGATATAAGCACATCAATGATGTGTGTCTGAAAAGTTCAATGTTTCTCAGTGCAGTTGCTCATTTCCCTCTCAATCTGAGATTTCTGAATGGGAGTGCTGTGTATTCCCTGTGGGTTGGGCCCAAGCTTTTTGCTCCTTTGTCTCTCCCACGGTGCTGTGCTTACAAGAGGCACTCAAAAATAATGATGGAGTGAATGAATGGCGTTCTTCAGACATTGGATTTATAGCTTCATGGTTCTCATGGTGCTCTGTGACTATGTCTGTGCCAACTTCGGATGCCCAGACCCACCCACGTCATATAGGCTTCCTCTGAGGGTAGAATTATTCTTTGCCTTCTCCTTTTCTTTTTCTTCTAAAGCCCCATTACTCAGGCTGGAGGGTTCTCTTGTTAAAACGGTGATTGGAGTAGGGCTGAGCGTTGACATGGATTGCTAAAGATGTAGGATCTGCTTTGGGTGGATTTCAACGTGTGCAATCCATGCGAGCAGCTAAAAATCACAACAAATGGAGTTCAGACAGCATGCGAAGGTGAGACATTATTGGGTAATGGAAAAAAAGCACTCTTCTGGGAGTGAGACAGACCTGGGCATGGGTCCAAAGTCTGCCATTTGCCAGCTGTCTAACCTCTTGCAGATCACATCTCTGTGCCTCAGTTTACTTTTCCTGCACAACAGGACTCTGGCTAATGCCTCTCCCTGAAGGCAATTTAGAGAGAAGGTAAAATGCCTAGCCTAGGGCCTGCTGCCTGTGGCTGCCTTTCCTTTCCTTTGTCCATGGGCAGGCAGGACACTGTCCCTATTTAGATGAGTCATAACTTCTGTTCAAGGAATGTGCACAGCTCAGTTCTTCATCTCTGGATGCCGGATCTCGGGATGCGGGATCTCGGGACTTTCTCTTGCCTTGTGATATCCTGGTTTGTGCTGAGGGAGGGTGGGGAAGAGGGGGTGAGACACGGCTTGCTGTCCACTGTGAGTGCAAAGGGAGGGGCTGCTGCTCTCTCCCCAGCAGCTCTGGGGCTGTTGATCACACTGAAGCTTGGGGATCACAGAGCTTCCCTGCTGTCTGGGTGGGGGCAGTGTTTGGGCCCCTGTAGGACCCTCCTCGCTTATCTGGGAAACTCTTTTCTGACGAAGGGTAGGCTGATCTTCCCTTGGGTTCCACAGTCTGCCATGGATGGGGCATAGTGGATGGTGAAGGAGAGTTAGTGCTACCCAAGATTAAACCCATTACACCAAATACATGCCAAGTGAGGGCTCTTCTGTGCCAGGTGCCAGCAAAAGACCTTTGGCTAAGACAGCTTCCTTTCTTAAATTGCTTACTACCTGGTGTCCTTTTTGCATTTCTGAGACATTTGGCCAGGTGTATACCTCTGTCTACGCCTGTCTGTCTGTCTCTGTTTGGGTGCCTCCCTTATCTCTCTCTTGCTCTCCCTAATTCTCTCCTCCTCCCTCCCCTCCTCTCATCGTCTCTCTGCCTCACACAGGGCTAAAGTCTCCAATCTGCACACAGTCTGATAATTGACATGTTCAGCAGAGGTATCTCCATGCCACAAATTCATGGACATTCAAATTGAACTTGAGGTATATGAGTGAGCAAAGATAAGTTTAAGAAATTTTCTTCCTTTCCCCACTTTCCCTCTAAATATCTGCAAATAGAATCTGGCCTAGGGACGATTCCTCATCAATATAATGCTTCTGCTGCAAAGGGGAGGAAACAGGTAAAAATTCTGAAGCCCTGAAAGAAAGCAATATTCTCAACTAAAAAAAAATAATAATAACATCCAATAAATCACTCATACAAAGGGCCTAATCTTTAAACTGAAAGTTGGCAGCTGCTCCAACTTGCTTCTGAGACTGGCGAGGGGAGAAATACAAGGCCAATGTCATTCCTTGGGAGAGGGCATGGGGGTACGTGTTGATTGTGTAGATTCAGAATATTGCAATTTAGTAGATGAGCAAGTCTGGGGTTCTGGGGTGTGTGCAGTCTTGGCTCTCTGAGAGAATTCCAAGGCTTGCTTTGTAAATATGAGTCTGATTGAGTCTTCAGTTTCAAGATAAAATCATCTACCTCTTGGTTTCTCAGGTATATGGCTTAAGAATTTTAATGATTTTGGAGTTACATTGAAAGAGCTCAAGGTTTCTCTCTCTCTCTCTCTCTCTCTCTCTCTCTCTCTCTCTCTCTCTCGGTGAAGGACATAATTACCCAAGTTTCAGGAAATATCTGATATTTCATAAGGGAAAATGTCAACATTTGGTACACTTAACGATTTCATTTTATATGTCTGAAAACAGAGGCAAATGCCTGTATTTGAGCAGAATAATTGTATGGATCAGTGTCTGTACTTTTCTCAAACGCACTGTTAAAATAATAATTAAGCCCTCACACCTGTTAAACTGCGAACAAAATCCTCTTTCCAGAAAACAGTGCCTTTTAGGAAGCTTGCAGCATCACTGAGACGAGGATGGGGTGGTATACAACCCCCCTGGTTCTCCTCCTACTTTCCCTCCTGTTTCATTTTTCTTTATTCTTTTTCCTCATTTTTCTGCCTCTTCTCAGAACCCTTTCCTTCTTTCTCATCATTCCTCTTTGGAAGAAAGTGATTTCTTCATCCTAGAAAGTATTTTGTTCTGAGCGAGACTGGGATTCAGCACCTCCTCCTATGTTTCTCAAGCTAAATGGAGTTTCAGGTGGGCTTTAAAGTGCCTAGAACAGTGCCTGGCACACTGTCAGTCATATAATAAGGGTTTTCTTTCACTACTCGGTCATTCACAAAGGTAGGCATTCACAAAGGTGGGAATGAGGCTACCTCTTCAAGATCCTGATTTCACGTCCTTTGCTTATCCGTCCTGACATGGGATTGCTGGATCAAAAGGCAGTTCTATTTTTAATTTATGAGGAACCTCCATACTGTTTTCCATAGTGGCTGCAGCAATTTACCTTATCATCAAAAGTGCATAAGGGTTCCCTTTTCTCCACATCCTCACCAGCACTTGTTATCATTTATGACAACCATTCTAACAGGTGTGAGGTGATATCTGATTGTGGGTTTTGATTTGCATTTCCCTGATGATTAGTGGTACCCATCTTTTCATATACCTGTTGGCCATTTATGTTTTCATTTGAGAAATGTCTATTTAGGTCATTTGCCCATTTTTTTAGTCAGTATTTTTTTGGTGTTTTCCTACTGAGTTATATGTTCATTGCAGCATTATTCATAATAACCAAGATATGTAAACAACTTAAATCTGTTGATAGATAAATGGATAAAGAAAATATGGTATATTATCCTATATAACAAAAGTATTATATGCTAAGTGTCTGATCATCTGTTCAACCAATCAAAGAGTAATAATGCTAATGATATAAGGCTGCTCAACCACTTGCTATGGTGTGCATTGATCACCAGAGGGCAGAGAGTTGACCAGTTGACCAGTCACTATGATGTGCACTGAACACCAGGGGGCAGACATTCCGACTGGTAAGTTAGCTTGCTGCTGGGGTCTGGCTCATCGGGACTGTAAGATGACCAGACACAATGTGGAGTCCTCTTGTGGTCCTTCCCTGGCTGGCCCTCCCCAGTCCTGATCATGCAGTGGGATCCCTCGGCCTGGCTTGTGCCCTCTCATAATCTGGGATGTCAGAGAGTTGGTTTCATCCTGATCCCACAGGCCAGGTCAAGGGACCCCACTGTGCATGAATTCATGCACCAGGCCTCTAGTAATAGAATATTATTCAGCCTTATAAAAGAAGGAAATTCTGCCGAAACCGGTTTGGCCCAGTGGATAGAGCGTCAGCCTGTGGACTGAAAGGTCCTGGGTTCAGTTTCAGTCAAGGGCGCGTATCTTGGTTGTGGGCACATCCCAGTGGGGGGTATGCAAGAGGCAGCTGGTCGATGTTTCTCTCTCATCGACATTTCTAACTCTCTATCCCTCTCAATTCCTCTCTGTGTAAAATCAATAAAATATAATTTAAAAAAAAGGAAATTCTGCCCAGCCAGTGTAGGTTAGTGGTTGAGAGTCAACTTATGAACCAGGAGGTCATGGTTTGATTCCCAGTCAGGGCACATGCCCGAGTCACCTGTTTGATCCCCATTGTGGGATGTGCAGGAGGCAGCTGATCAATGATTCTGTCTCATCATTAAGTTTCTTTCTTTTTAAAAAATTTTTTAAAATTGATTTTTACAGAGAGAAAGAGAGAGGGATAGAGAGTTAGAAACATCCATGAAAGAGAATAAGTTTCTATCTCTCTCTCTCCCTCTTCTTTCCTCTCTGAGGCCAATAAAAATGTAATTAAAAATAAAAAAGAGAGAAGGAAATCCTGTCATTGCAAAAACATGGTTGAACCTGGAGGATATTATGCTAAATGAAAGAAGCCAGACAAAGACAAATACTGCAAGGTCTTACATGTGGAATGTAAAATAGTCAAATTCATAGAAACAGAGAGTAGAATGGTGGTTGCTAGGGAGAAATAGGGAGATGTTGTTCAAAGGGTACAAAATACCAGTTATACAAGATGAAAAAGGTCTGATGATCTAAAGCACAGCAAGGTGACCATAGTTAATAATACTGTATGGTATGCTAATAGGGTAGATATTACGTGTTCTTATGACAAGAAAAGAAAATGGTAACTACAATAGTCACCCCATGTGTGATTTTGATTTTTACAGTTTTAGTTACTGTGGTCAACAGTGGTCCTCAACATAAGCCTGTGTGTATTAAATGGAAAATTCCAGAAATAAACAATTTATAAGTTTTAATTGGTATAAAAATGAAAGTTGTACACATGTCAAAGAAAGTGCTTTTTTTAAAAAAAAATAAAAGGAATATATCAAAGTGAGATTTTGTTTTTATTTTGATAAGCCAGTTGTTTTCACACCAGGGTCCTGTGTTCATGGAGTTTTATACCTTTTCTTCAACTTGCAAACTGGTCATTTCCCAGAAGGACTCCTGTAACATTTCATTACAAAAAAATCTCTTCCAGCCAAGGCACTAAGTTGCATCTTGCATTTTCTCTTTCTATCACAAGCAGATCCTTCTCAAGATCAGATGTTCCTGATATAGGTAACAAGGTCATTGAAGGGAGAATGAAAGAGCAGAGTAAGGAATAAAAAGCAGTGTGGATGATAGGATTATATCACAGGAACTGCAAGTCAGTTCTGTATATAAACACTTAGTTTTCATCACGATTTAGTACCCAGGAAGTGTCGGAAGCATGCCCAGTGTCCAATGACCATTTGTTGATTGATATTCATAAAGCTCTTTTTTAAGACCTTAAAGAAACTTTGGTTCTGTTTCTGCCCTCTGGTCTACCTCAGAACATGGACACCCACTTTCCATGAGCTGATCCTTTAGTACATGGAAGGTACAATGGTAGCCAAGAGTTCATGCTTTGGAGCCAGATTGTGTGGTCCAAAGCCTGGATCTTAATAGTTTGCAACTATTTTGATCACAGGTAAACTTTATTGTCCCAGAGTCATGTTTTTGTCTTGATTTTATAAATGACACAGGGAAGGATGACTCTAAATGCTTCTACTTACAGGCTTATGTTGAGGATCAAAAATATTCAAAAATAATGTGGGGCCTTGGGAATAGTCTTACAGCTTTGCACATCCATCTTCTAGTCCACGTGGATGAGAATGACCAGTTTCAAGGCCTCCAAGCCATCTGAGGTCTGGTGATATTTACCATGCCCTGCCTCAAGTTGCTTATTCAGATCACGAGTGCCAAAAAAAAGTGAAGAACACAGCTGGGACCAGTGAAATAGTGTCTGCCTGTTCCACATAGGGCTGGAATTCCTGTTCATGATTGGTTCTTTAGATGGCAGGGTGTTGCTCAAGTAAGTGACCAATAGAATTGTCAATCCATCAGAGTTCCCTTTGGCCTATAAAAGCCCTTCCCCTGTAGCTGATACGAAGAGGTGACGATTGAAGTTATTCAAATGTAGGTAATGCGATGTTTCTCAGAGTGTACTAAGCAGGATGATTTAGGTGGTATGCAGATGAGTGCGTGCATTTTTATTTTAACAGTTATGCACAAAAACATATAATTAGTTTATAAAACAAGTGATCTTATGGGTATTATTGCTGGGGATTAGGCAAAGTGGAAAATGTGTGTGAATTTGAATTTCACTTAAAGAAAAACATTCAGTAAATAACAGTCTAGGTAGTTTGCAGATTAGCAAAAATTATGAAAGTAATACATAAATGAATAAGGTTTGGAGGATATTGGACTAGTGCAGTGTTGATTAAAAAATGTGATGTTATGTATGTAAATGCTATTAAAGGTTTTTCTTGCTTATTTTATTTTCAGAGCCCAAATTGGGCAGGTGGTCACAGTGGGTATTTCTGTAAGTCATGGCATCCCTATGTGTAAAAACAGATATATCATTCACTGCAGGAAGAAGGGTTGATAAATTGGAGAAATAAGGCAATAGTGATGGTAAATCCTGGAAAGATATCACTCTTTGGTAGAATGTTAGGTAGGTAATAAAACACACACACACACACACACACACACACACACACACACACACACACACAAATAATTAACCACTACTCATTGTTTAAATAAAATAATTTCATGTTTTTGTCTTTTGGTATTACTTTAACCCTCCCACTTTCAATATTTATTTATTTTTATTTTTATTACTTATTGATTTTAGAAAGAGAGAGGGAAAGGGGGGAGATATCAATTTGTTGTTCTATTTATTTATGCATTCATTGGTTGCTTCTTGTATGTGCCCTGACTGGGGATTGAACCTACAACCTTGGCATATTGGGATGGTGCTCTAACCAACTGAGCTACCTGGCCAGGACCCCAACATTTATTTTTTAATTATAAAGTAATCTAGTTTTTCTGTAACAAATAAAAATGTACCAGTTGAAACTGTTAGAACTCTCAGCAGTGTCACTGTATTAGTCAGCTCTTGCTACATAACAAACCATCCACAGATTTAGTAGTCAAAATAACAACCATTCTTTTTTTCTCTTAATTCTGTGGTTCTTCAAGTTGGGCTTTTCTTAACTGGGTTCATGCCCACCTCCACCGGTATGCTGATGGTTAGCTAGGCAGCTGTGCATCTGTGGCTTGGCAGGTTGTTACCTGGGATGATGCGGGTGACTGGGCCATGTCTTTCATCACCCGTCAGGCTGTCTGGGTTTGTTCTCTGGGCAGAGACAGGGTTCTAAGAGAGAACATGGAAGAGTACAAGACCCCTTGAACCTCAGAACTGGCACATTGCTGCTTCTGACACATTCAATTGATTCAAGCACGTCCCAAGGCCAGTACAGATTCAAGTGGGAAGAGATTCTATCTCTTGGTGGGAAGTACCATGACATTGTGAAGGGAAGTGATTACCAGAAAGGGAAACACTGTGGGAATATTTTGCAGTCTATTATAACCACTTGGCGGACATGTCAACTTGGACAGGTCACTTTATTTTTGTAGGTCATGGCATCCCTATGTGTAAAAACAGATATAGCATACTAACTTCTTAGTCTCAGAGTTGTAACCAGGTCATACATATAAAATCAGACCACCTACGTAAGAACACTGGAAAATGACTAAGTCTCTAAAAAGGTACAATTTTGTGCTTGCTTTGTACAGATTCTTCTGTAGAGCAGGGCATCCTAATACAACATGCCTCTTAAAGAGACACAAAGAGTCTGTAAGATGATGATTGTGAACTGCTTAGTACAGTCCTGGCACAAGGAAGGATTTCATGAACATCAGTGGCAAGTTTTATTAATAGAAAATGAACAGAAACTATTGGTGGGGGATGCTCGGTGGGTTGTGATTAAGAGAAAAACAAACAAGCAAGCAAGCAAAGATAAAATAAACCCATTGTAGTGAAATATGAGCTTACCCCCACATCTCCAACAGCTTTACTCTAAAATGTATTTGTTCCTCACCAGGTGATTGCTTTTGAAATCATTTATTTTTATTGTCTAACAAAGGGCGCTTTGTCGAGTGCTTCATTATCTGTAGAAATGCTTTAGCGTTTGCACCAAAGCCCTGTGCTCAAATGCTGGCACTGGCAATACCTCTTAGTGATAATTTTCGAGGTAAGTGTTAATACACCTGGTAAATGATTGTGCATGTAAATGGGCATTTTAGATTGTGCATTAACAGGTAGAAATGGACAGTCTCTTCCAAAGAATATCCAACTTTTCCTCTGCACAGTTAACTACTTCATGTGAGATTGCAGAGCATGCTGTGATGTTGTGCAAAGTCAGATTAAAAAAATAATAAAGATCTAAATAATAAATAATTAGCTCTTCCATGAAAGGTCTTAGTACATCTGATGTTTCCTTTTTCCTGCTGTACAGCCTCCCTAACGTTTATGATGTTATTTGAGAAAGGCTACTAAAAGACACCTGTAGCCATGTGCCATGTAGAACCCTTGGCCTTAACTCATCACAGGGATTGTTTTAAAGGACAGACACCCAGATCTTAGAATAGCCTGGCTCTCCCTCTATCCCAAGTGCTTCGGGCTTGGTCTTTCTGTCACTAGATTGCATGCTCTGGAAGATATGGCTTAGGTTTTCCTTACATCTCAGTGAATTGTAAATAGTAGGTGCCAAATAAATGTAAATTAAAATAAAGAATGAATAATTGTATGATGGTGGTTTATGGAGAACGGTTGTGTCCTGTTTAGGCAATATTCTTGAAAGCCATCTTTTAACCAAAATCTTACATAGTCCATTAAAGACACAAGAATACATCCCACTAGGGGTTTCCAGTGTGCTGTTACTCCCCATGCTGTTTGCAGGCGTATACTCCTAAAAGGGAACCTGTATAGACATACAGAGAAACCAGTTCCCTGAGAAGGTAATTTTCAAAATTGTAGATGTTTCCTTAGAAATGGAATTTGCATGATGATACATAAGTGGCGATCCACTCATTGCATTTTCCTATCCTAAGACGCCCCAGATGTAACTAAAGTGAGCTGTTGGTACCCTTATTGAGAGAGTAAACTCCTTGAAGAGAGAGCAACTGTGCTTTGTCACTGCTATGCCTGTCACCTCTCAGAATGCCTGTTATCTGTTAGGCACTAAGAAGTCTAAGAATTCTTCGATGGCTTGAAGGAATGATCCAACATACTCAAGGAGCTTTTCACATAGTGTTGAGGTAGCAGAGAGACATAGAGCAAGAGTAGCTTTTTTTTTAAAATTCTTGTTTAAAGTATTACATATAATATTACATATGTCTCCTTTCCCCCCCATTGGCCACCTCCACCCTTCAGCACATGCCCTCACCCCCTGGTGTCTGTGCCCATTGGTTATGCTTATATTCATGCATATAAGTCCTTTGGTTGATCACTTACTGTGCCCCCCTCCCCCCACCTTCCCATCTTCTGCCAGGGTGATATCAGCATCAGGAATCTGGAGAAGGGCTGCATGTAAATTAACAAAGAGACTAGAAATATAAATTTGTGATCCATGGGGGAGCCAGAGGAGGGCTTAGCTTTTAGTAACCAAGTTCTTCAAGTTTCTGGACCCCTTGCTCTTTATTAGCACAAAGTGCCCTAAAGCAAAGCAGCTGTACATGTCAAAGGCTAAGGTTTAGTATTCAAAGGCATTGTCAGTTTTGGGGGAATTGCCTTCTGCTGTTCAGGTGTTTGGCCAGCAAGAGCCATAACATATAGATTAAAATGCCCTTAGCTGTCTGGTAACAGGCAATAATATATGCAGATCTTTAGGTTTGGGGAAATGCCTTTGGCCATTCCAGTAGGTAATAACATGTGTTCAGTCCTGCTGAAGCTTCAAGGTTCCATCAACCTTTTGATGAAACTTCTTGCATTTATAACATGCTGGAATTCGCCTGTGGCAACCTTCCTTCTGAAGTTTGAGGTCTGTTCCATGCTTCTCTGTCGCTGGACCTATTTTTGTTCATCACTTTATGTTGTTCATTATATCCCACAAGTGAGTGAGATCATGTGATATCTATCTCTGACTGGCTTATTTCACTTAACATAATGCTCTCCATGTCCATCCATGCTGTTGCAAATGGTAAGAGTTCCTTCTTTTTATAGTATTCTATTGTGTAGATGTACCAGTTTTTAATCCATTCACCTGATGATGGGCACTTAGGTTGTTTCAAAATCTTAGCTATGGTAAATTGTCCTGCTATGAACAGAGGGGTACATATGTCATTTCTGATTGGTGTTCCTGATTTCTTGAGACGTATTCATAGAAGTAGGATTACTGGGTTAAATGAGAATTCCATATTTAATTTTTTGAGGAAACTCTATACTGTTATCCACAGTGGCGGTACCAGTCTACATTCTCACCAGCAGTGCACGAGGGTACCTTTTTCTCCACATCCTCGCCAGTACTTGTTGTTTGTTGATTTGCTGATGATAGCCAATCTGACAGGTGTGAGGTGGTGCTTCACTGTCATTTTGATTTGTATCTCTTAGATGATTATGACTTTGAGCATGTTTTCATATGTCTCTTGGCCTTTTGTATGTTCACTTTGGAAATGAATCTAAATCCTTTGCTCATTTTTTGATTGGATTTTTTTATCTTCCTTTTGTTAAGATGTTTGAGTTCCCTATAAATTTTGGAGATTAAACTCTTATTGGATATAACATTGGCAAATATGTTCTCCCATGCAGTGGGCTTTGTTGTTTTTTTTTAAACCTACAAGAAGCTTTAAGTGACTTTTGTGCAGAATGGATAAAATAGAGCAAATTGCTTCCCACCAGGGGTTTGAGGTATGTTGCTTGCACTCCTCACCTTTGACCTTTCTTCCTTGGCTCTGTCTCTCTGTCCTCAGTTCTGTATTTTCCATGTGGTCTCTTATTTGGCATTGTTACTATTATTCTCAAATCTGGGGTTATATTTCTCTGAGGGAAGTAACAATGAAGAGTGCAGTGGGCCCTTAGCCAAGAAGTGATGCACTTTCCATGTCTCATGGGGCTGTATTTGACACAGGGCTTTGTTCACGGTACAAGCTCAGGAAATATAGATACTTTTTCCATTGATTTTTAGAGAGAGTAGAAGGAAGGGGAGGGAGAAAGAGAGAGAGAGAGAGAGAGGGAGAGAGACAGAGAGAGAGAAACATAAGTATACATAAGTATTTGAAGTTCAAAGACCAGACAAAACCCAACCTTGGCAACTGAAGTAGGATTGTGGTTGCCCTTGTCAAATGAAAGGTAACTAGGAGAGAAACATTGACGTGAGAGAGACACATAAATTGGTTGCATCCTGCAAGTGCCCTGACCAGGGCCAGGGTTCAAACCTACAACCCAGGTACATGCTCATGACTGGGAATTGAAGCTGCAACCCTTCGTTGCACAGGCCAACACTCTACCCACTAAGCAATACTGGCCAACACAGGAAATATATTTTTAAATCAGTAAATAGAGTCAATCTTTGGTTTAGAGCTGTGTTTTATGATCCCTTCCTGTTACAGTTTTCATGATCCTCTTCTGTCTGTCAACAGCATCTTGTTGCTCTCCTTCACCCCACTCTACACTCAAGGATGATTCTTGTGTGTGTCCCCATTCTCCTCTTCCCATGGCGTCTTTTTGTTGTGTGGCAGGACAAATGAGGGACAGTGGAGACTCAAGAATAGGCCATGCCTGGCCAGTGTGGCTCAGTGGATTGCGTATCATCCCATGCGCCAAGAGGTCACCTGTTGATTCCCAGTCAGAGTGTATCCTGGGGTTGTCAGTGCGATCAGGGGATGTGCAGAAGGGAGGAGTCAATGTTTCTCTCTCGTTGATGTTTCTATATGTCTATCCCTCTCTCTAAAAACCAATAAAAAACACATTAAAAAAGAATAGGCCACGTAATAAAAACGGTTGAGGCATGCCACATAAAGGAAAAACAAAATCACCAGCTGAAAAGGCAGTTGTGCTCTGTGTCAGCGCTGTTCTAGAGGCAGGAACAAAGCAGAGGATAATGTGACTGAGTCATAGGATGGAACACACAGAAACTGCATAGCCTCAGATGCCAGGAACCGTGGTGAGTGCTGGGAATACAGCCATCCCCGGTCCAAGGTTCTGAAGAGGGGCTGTTTAGGGAGGAGACAAAGCCCCAGCTCAGCAACCCTTAAGAACTCGAGTGAAGGTCAAGTCCTTGCTATTCATTGTGTTTCTAGTCGGAATCCCCTGAGTGGCTGCGTGTGAGGATTGGTCAGTTGACTCTGTGCCTGTAGCTTCTTAGCTTCTGAAGGCCCTGGAGACGAGAGGAGGCCATATGCTGCCTGGTTAAGTGGTCATTACTGGAGCCGAGAAATAAATGAGATTTCGGAGGATTTTTGTGCTCTCTTCTGCAGAACAAAGCTGTGAATGGGACCACGATGCATTTCTTAGATATTATTTATGGTTAGCTTAGAGCCATTAGCTATCTATAAAGTAAAAGACAAGCCATAAAAGCATTTTTTTTTTGTGGGAAAATTCCCCAAATCAGAGGAAGCTCAATGGTTGTTATCGCAAAATAGGATCATCTCTTTATCACGGAGAGCAGGGACGGCCTTCATGCCTCCCCGGGCGACGTTCCATTTTCTCCAGTAAATAATGCAGGGTTTCCCCATAATTACCTGTTAGATTGGAATAGCTCCTTGGGACCCATTTCAGTCCATTGGGTAAATGATATGTTTTCTAATGGCATTTTTACCCAACAGTGAGCGTGTGAACTAATGATATATACAGTGCGGGCTCTGTAGGGAGCAGTGTTGAGGCGGTGGTTACTTTTATGAAGTTATCCTCTGGGCCCACAGCTACCAGATTCCAGGGAGACACCATTTGTATTTAGTATCACCAGAGAAAATAAACACTTTGCAGGCGCATTCTCAGGGCATTTTCACAGGATGTCTGCAGAGGCCATGCGTCGGGCAGGGTGCCATTTCCAGCCGGTGACATCCCATTTGCTGTGCAGCTGCTCTTTGCTGCTATGAAAGACATGTCGGAATTAGTCTGGGAAAAATCCCATGACTGGTCCCATATGGCCGCCTGGATCATAGGCCTGGGAGTGTTGATGGAGGAGCGATTTAGATTGCTGAGGCAACCGTGAGGTCATGGAAAAAGGCCCCGAGTGGTGGGCATGAGTCACGGGGTTGGAACCCCAGTTCTGGCACTGACTGGGCAGGTCACTCACCTCGCTGAGCCTCGGGATCTGTCTTTAAAATGGGGATAAGCAGCCCTGCAGCACAGGGAAATTGGGAAGATGAGAAGTATGCTGCATGCGCACTTCTAGGGAAAGGTTCCTGGCTCACATCAGGCCCTCAACAGGGGCTTATTAAGAAACCAAAGTGGCCCTAGCTGGTTTAGCTCAGTGGATACAGTGTCAGCCTATGGACTGAAGGGGCCCAGGTTCAATTCCGGCCAAGGGCACATCCCTGGGTTGTAGGCTCCATCCCCAGTGGAGGTGTGCAGGAGGCAGCCGATCAATGATTCTCTCTCATCATTGATGTTTCTATCTCTCTCTCCTTCTCCTTTCTTTTCTGAATCAATAAAAATATATTTTAAAAAAGAAACCAGAGGGACAATGAATGGTTCGGCTCTGGAACAAGTATTGTCCAAATTTGCCTGCTCCCATGGATCACCTGGGACTTTAAAATACAGGGTCCTGCCCGGCCAGCTTGGCTCAGTGGTTGAACATCGTCATATGAACCAGGAGGTCACAGTTTGATTTCGGATCAGGGCACATGCCCAGGTTTCAGGCTCAGTCCCCAGTGCGGGACATGCAGGAGGCAGCCCATCATGATTCTCTGTCATCATCGATGTATCTATCTCTCCCTTCCTCCCTGAAATCAATAAAAATATATTTTAAACAGGAGGTATCTCCAGAGGGACTGCAGGGAAGCGGATCCCCCAAAGTGCTACAGGGTCCTCCTTCCTGGCCCATTAACTAAGACTTGGCAGAAGGAGGCCTGGGAACCTCATTTACTAAGCATCCCAGCGACTGTCAAGGTCAGACCTGGAAAACAGTGCTGGAGACCAGAAGCTGCAAAGGTTCCATCGTCATCTATGGGGCTGAGTCAGGCACATGGTTTGGTTATCTGTCCCATTCGCGTAGCCCTGGTCAGTTAGACGCTGATTCTGGTGTGTGTGCTGATGGGCCCTGAGACCCCATCACCACCACCTTAGTTGGTGGCTTGGCTGCTACGTTTCTTTGAAAGAAGGATTTTTTAATTCTTTTTGTGAAATTCCAAATTGCAAGGCACACACATGTGGTCTAAACTTAGAGTATCAGTCTAAGAAGCCTGATTCCCCAAAGAAATAGAAATCAAAGTGACAAGCCTGCATTGCTCTGGCAGCCCTGACCCTGCTGCTTCGGTGCTGGCTGCCTGAGGTCTGCAACTTTCTTTAAAATGCTCTCCCTGGAGTGGCAATGAACCCACCGAGGAGTCTGCTCAGCCAGACAGCTTCGCAAGATGCCTAAGAGGTGCCCATGAGTTCGACCTATGGTCTAGCCAGCCTGGCTTTTTACCCGGGCCTGTACCTTCCTCGTTCTGTTTGCGGAGCACCTGATAGTTTCCAGCCTGACCATCTAGAGCAGTGTTTCCCAAACGTCTCTCAGGATGAGAATCACCCGGTGGAGTTGTTAAAATACAGATTCCCGAATCCCAACTAAGAAGTGCTAAACTAGCTTAGAGCACTAGTTAAGTATACAATTTTACCTGTATGTTCCCCAAAGCTCAAATAAACTCTTATAAAAATTCTCTATAAAAGAGTTTATTAGAGTACTAGTTAAGTATACAATTTTACCTATATGTTCCCAAAAATTCTAGTTTAGCACTTCTTAGTTGGGATTCAGGAATCTGTATTTTAACAGCTCCACCAGGTGATTCTCATCATGAGAGAAGTTTGGGAAACACTGCTCTAGAGAATTGAATACTTCAGTGGAATAAGAATTGATAATCAGCCCTAGATGGTTTAGCTCAGTGGTTATAGTGTTAGCCCTCAGACTGGAGGGTCTCAGGTTTGATTCTGGTGAGGGGATCGTACCTAGGCTGGTGAAGGGAACATACCTAGGTTGCAGGCCCAATCCCAGGGCCCCAGTCAGGTGTGTACAGGAGGCAACCAGTCAATGTATCTCACTCACATTGATGTTTCTCTCTCTCTGTCTTTCCCACTCCCTTCTACTACCTCCAAAAATCAATAGAAAACATATTCTGGAGTGAGGATTAATAATAACAACAGCAAAGAACTGATAAATCATGGTCGCAATATACAGGAAGTGTCATATATACTGCTTTTCAAATGTCATTCCATTTAATCTTTGGAAAAACCTCTGAGTTATTATTCCCATTTTACAGATGAAGGAACTGATGTTTAGAAAGAGGTTATACAACTTGCTGAGCTATGATATCAAACTGTGGAAGTGAAACTAGAACCCAGTTCCAGCCTCAAACTTGCAACCATTGTTCTGTGAGAGTCTTCCCCAAACGTACCCCAATGTTGCAGACTTTTCCAAAGCTGCGGTGTACAGATGTAGCCCCCGTACTATTAATGCACCCAGACCCCCCCTTCCTTGACTTCAGTTTGTCTGGTCTCTGACAATCTGCCTCTCTACAGATGTTTCTGAAAATTTCTGTGGGGAGGAGGCTTATTTGTCCTGTCTAATACTGACTGCTACTATTTTGCTTTTGTAAAATCTTATGGATCGATAGCCCACATTTTGAATAACAGAGTCTCAGAATGAGAAGGACTTGACTGACCTCCCTCTTAGACCAACCCATGAGCAATGTCAGAATGATGAGTCACCTATCTCTGACCTATCACTGCATCCTCTGTGTGAATGCCTCTGGGGATGGGCAACTCGCTACCATCAGAGGCATCTGTGACAACTCCGGGAAGACAACACAACCTGTTCATGTTGTCGGTGTAAGAAACATCTAAACCTGTCGAGAATTTTTATAAGAGTTTATTTGAGCCAAACCAATGACATATGTCAGAGAGTAAGATTTCAAATGCTCCAGAGAATAAGGGAAATGCGGTTTCTCTTATGCATTTGAAATTAAGGAGGGCCCGTAAGGAAGATTACATGGAGGTGGGAAAGAGCAACATGAGACTCAGATGACCTCTTGCATCCTTAGAAGGAGGGGTCTGACAGGAGGCATTTCAAAGGGGTGTTAACCTAGATGTGTAGAAACAATGCACGGGCCTTGCTTCAGGCAAAGATAAGCTTCTTAGTAACCATGACCTGACCATTTATAAATTTATTAGAGGCTCAGTGCACGAATTCATGCAACAGTAGTGTACCTTGGCCTGGCCTGTGGGATCAGGCCGAAACTGGCTCTCCAACATCCCCCAAGGGGTCCTGGATTGTAAGAGGGCAAAGACCAGGCCAAGGGACCTCCTCAGTGCATGATCAGGGCCCGGGAGGGACTCGGAAGACTAGCCAGCTGGGTAGGGAACAAAGGAGGGCTCTAGGGTATGTCTGGCCTGTCTTTTGCTCAGTCCTGATAGGCTGGATCCCAGCAGCAAGCTAACCTACTGGTTGGAGCATCTGCTCCCTGGTGGTCAGTGCATGTCTTAGTGACTGGTTGACTGGTCAATTGTCTGCCCCCTGGTGGTCAGTGCCCATCATAGCAAGCAGTTGAGCAACCTTAATATATCATTAGCATATTATGCTTTGATTGGTTGAATGGCCAACTGGGTGACTGGACACTTAGCATATTAGGCTTTTATTATATAAAATATCAGGTCACACTGTGAGATTACTTTCCTTAGAACCCCCTTTGTTGTACACAACATTTACTTCCACACACAGTCCTCTGTTGGGCTGATGGGGAAGCTTGAAAGTCCTAAAATACTGTAAGTAGTGGTTGACTGATTCTGGGGCACAGGATCCCTGTGTTTTAGAATAGTCATTTTCAAAGGGACTTCACAACAGAGCTGAGGAGAAGGGTAAGATGTCAGAAACTGAGCAGGCTTTTAAATCACCAAGTGGGTGGTGCAAAGGAAACACTGGTGTTTTTAGGATGAAGGGAGAGAGTCTAAACCAGCCAGGGTAAAGTGCCATGTTTGCATTTTATTGATTTCCTAACCTATTGATTTTAAAGGCTGAACTGTCTGCCAGAGAGAAAGAGACTGACAGTGAGGCAGGAACCCAGGCTGCCAGGTCTTCAAGGGAGGGAGGAGTTACATAAACTCACCCTAGGTGCTCACTTCTTTCACAGGCAGCATGTGAGCACATCCAAGGTACTAATCCTTCCCTTGGATCCTGGGGGAGATTGGTCTGTGGGCTTGCCTGGGCCTCCTCCTCCATCCTCCCAGGAAAATTCAGCTGTAGGAAGAGAGGACTAGGCACTTCCATTTAGATTTCACTGAACTTCCAGTGACAGTATCAGACCTATTCTGGGCATCACTGTGTCTGATGCAAGTGTGTGTCCCCAACACCTAGCTAGTGACTCTACAAAATAGATGCTCAGTAAATATTTTGAAAAAGGAACAAAGGGATGCATGATGAATTGCTCTCTTTTGGGGGGCTCAGGCATTAAAATATTCTTACATTGGGAATTTGATAAACACCCAGAAGGGTGGGGCTTACTCTTAAACTTCCTTTTTAGTGCTCTTCTGGGATATATACTACATCCTGGAGGCCTTGGGGTCCAGGAGCACCCTTTTCTCCCTTTGATAAGACTAGGAGTAGTTTTTGCTAGAGCAGAGGACAGATGTTGGAGTCTGTTCTTCCCAGGCCTCTTCCCTCTGTATTGACTGGCAATGCAGTAAGATAATGCAATGATAGGCTAAGATGGTTCCTGAACACTTTTTTAAAAATTTAAAACATCTTCATTGAAACATATTTAATAACCAATAAAATAAATAAAATTCACCTGTTTTAAGTGTACAAGTCAATGACTTTTTTTTGTGTACATGCATAATTGTGCAATCATCACCTTATCCAACCTTAGAATGTTTCCATCACCCCAGAAAGATTCCTCATGTCTATTTGCAGTCAATCTTCAATCCCACCCTCAGCCCCAGGCAACCACTAATGTACTTTGTGTCTCTATAGATTTGCCTCTTCCGTATTTTTAATATAAAGGGATTATAGACTATGTGAGCTTTGCTTCTTTCGAGTAGTGTAATGTCTTGTGGTTTCACCCATGTGGCAGTATGTATCAGTAGGCCATGTCTTTGTTTTGATGAATAGATTCCATTGATAGACATACTATGTTTTATTTTACCATTTACTAGTTGATGGACATTTGTATTTATTTTTGATTTTTTTTATTATTATGTTCCTATGAACATTTCAGCACAAGTCTTTGTGTGGACACGTGTCAAAAGCAGTGACCTTGGCTCTGAGTAGAAGAGAGGAAGGAGAAATGGATTTCATACGTATTTCTGAACTTCCCTTTCAGTACCTGAGTAAGAAACAAAAGAAACATGTGTCATTATAATCACGTTTGATATGTATTTTCTACACCAAAAGTCATAAAAAGACTTGTTGATTAAGTTTATAATATAAAAGTGGAATGCCTTGTATGTATCATGATTAACATTTTTATAGTGGTGGTGCATAAGGTTTTTATAAATATGACCAGCTCATAAAATAGAAAGTTTTGCTTGAGAGCTAAGAATTTATTCATTTATAAATTTATATGAATTTAGTGACACATGTCAGCCACATTTCTGAATCCTAGGAGTATAGCAATGAATAAAAAATCGGGTCTATACTCTAAAGGGGGAAATTAATGCAATGAAAAAGTTAGGCCTGGCTGGTGTGGCTCAGTGGTTGAGTGTTGGACCATGAGCCAGGAGGTCACACTTCCATTCCTGGTAAAGGCACATGCATGGGTTGTGGGATCACTCCTCAGTGGGGGTGATGCAGGAGACAGCTGATCAATGTTTCTCTTTCATCAATGTTTCTGTCTCTCTATCTCTCTCCCTTTCTAAAAATCAATAAAAACATATTTTTAAATAGTAAAAATATAGTGTGTTAGATGATGACAAATGCTATAGAGAAAATTAAGCAATTAAGGAGGACAGAGTATGGGGGATGGAATATGGGAGAATGGGAAAATTTAAATAAATGGCCAGGTAAAGCTTCACTGAGAAGGTAACATTTGGGTAAAGACGTGAAGAAGATGAAGAAGCAAGTCATGTGAGTATACAGCAGAAGAGCACTCCAGGCAGAGGAACAAGCAAGTGCAAAGGCCGAGGCAGGGGTGTGCATGGAGGACATAAGCAACAATGAGGAGTTCAGATGGTGGGATCAAGCTGGATCAATGATGTCCTCGGAACATGCCTTGAAAGGTAGGGAGGTCCTTGTTCCAAGGAAAAGCCTAAGGAGCCCTTGTCAGGGATCCTGTGGTGATGGATCAGGTGTCCAATGATTCTTAGGATACACCAGCTTTTCAACTCCCTTGCAAAACTGAGACAATGCCATGCTTCTTTGAGATTGAAAATGGCATTTTGCAGAGTGGATGAGGCTTGAGCCAGAAGGCCTCCTCTCTGTCAACAAGCTGATGGGATACTGCCCAGCCTTTGCTGTCAGTGGGGGATGCGAAGTGAACAGGCTCAGAGGATGCAGCCCAACATCTCATTTTATCGTCTGGCATCTTCGTTCGGTCCCTTCCTGCCCTGGCATTACAATTTAGCTCAATTAAAAAATCAAGACTTATCCCCCCTGCCCTGTCTCCCACCATCCAGTAGATTATACCCTCCTGGTGTATAGGTAGGAGGGAAAATAACTTAGCTGGTGAGGTTCCAACAGGTTCTTTATAGCACATTAATGTCCACTTAGCTGCCACATGGATGGCACTGTCAATACCTGGTGCATTTCAAGCTGCTGTGTTGGGATCCCTTTTGCCCTGGGCGCAGACACACTCCAGCTGACGCAGCTGCCTCGTCCTCCCCCAGCTGTGAGTGACTGCTTCCCGCTCCACCGCCACTAGGATTGTTGGGGCTGGAATCAGAGAGCACAGGGGGTACCTCCTGCCATGCCTCTCGATTTGTAAAGCCTTCCTTGTTTCTTTAGCAAACATAGCGTCAGCTTTTTACTGTTTGGCTCAGTGTTGATGAAGGATGGCTCACAGGTTAAGGAGGATCTTATGATTTTTGAGTATTTACTATAAACTATTTAGTGGCTCCAGCTTTGGGGCTTCCATGATGGTCAGTGCATAGCAGTCATAGTTGAGCTTCCTCAACTGAATTAAGGCCTATTCTTTGATCTTGTGAAGGGTTTATATGTCACATATAAGGCATGGGTAGAGAGAGGTTATTTATTTATTTATTTAAATGTATATTTTTATTAATTTTAGAGAGGGAGAGCAATAGAAACACCAATGATGAGAGAGGATCATTGATTAGCTGCCTCCTGCACACCTCCTACTGGGGAATCAAGCCTGCAACTTGGGCATGTGCCCCTAGTGGGACCATCTCGTTCTTAGGTCAGTGCTCAACCACTGAGCCATGCCAACCCGGCAGATTATCTTTTTTTAAAAAAAATATATATTTTATTGATTTTTTTTTACAGAGAGGAAGGGAAAGAGATAGTTAGAAACATCAATGAGAGAGAAACATTGATCAACATACCTCCTATTGGGGATGTGCCTGCAACCAAGGTACATGCCCTAGCCCGGAATCAAACCCAGGACCTTTCAGTCCTCAGGCCAACACTCTATCCACCGACCCAAACCAGTTAGGGCTGGCTATCTTTTTAAAAAAATAACTATTTAGTTGTAGATAGGTTTTAAATGTACAAAAAATTAACAAAGATAAACAGACCCTTCACTTAGTTTCCCCTCTTATTGGCATCTTACATTAGTACAGGGTATTTGTTACAATTAGTGAACCAATATTGATGCTTCACTATTAACTGATGTTCATATGTATTGAGCTTTCCTTGATTTTATATCCAATGTCCTTTTTGTTGTTGTTCTAGGATTCCACCCAGTAGACTACACTGCACTGGTTATCACCTATTCTGAGATTCCTCTTGGCTGTGACAGTTTTCCAGACTCCTCTGTTTGTGATGACCTTGACAGGCTGGGGGAGGGCTCATCAGGCATTTTATAGGTTATCTCTCAATCGGGATTTGTCTGAAGGCTTTCTCATAACTAGATCAGGCTCATGGGTTTTTGGGAGGAAGACCGCAGAAGTGAAGTGCCATTTTCATCACATCATATCAAGAGGACATGCTATCAACATGATTTACACAGTTGATATTGACCTTGATCATCTGGTTGATGTAGCATTTGTCAGTTTTCTCTACTGTAAAGCTGTTCTTTTACTTTCCCTTTTCCATACTGTCTTTTTGGTAAGGAAATCACACACATTCCACACTTAAAAAGTTGGAGGTATACTACACCTGTTTGAGGGAACCATATGTACAGAAATTAATTGGAATGTTGCTGCATGGGGATTTTGCTGTGTCTTCTCTTTCTCATTTACTCATTTAGTCAAATCATTTATTTACATCACTATGGACTCATTGATATCTATTTTGTACTTCAAATTATAATCCATCCTATGTTACTTATCTTGTCCCAGCTCTGACAATCGGAGGCAATTTCAGTTGGCTCCTGGCTCCTTTGACCTGCTCCTGTCATTGTATATGTGCCTGAGTGTGTGTATGAGAGAGAGAGAGAGAGAGAGAGAGAGAGAGAGAGAGAGAGAGAGAGTCTGTATGTGTGTGTGTGAGTACTTTCTTACTTGCTGTCACTGCAAGAAGCTGCAGGGTTATTTTGTGTATTTCTTGTCCCAGTCCAAGAATCAGCCATTTCTGTGAGGAGCCCTGGCTTCCTTGATTAGAGAACAGTATTAGAAATCAAAAACTAGGCAGTAGGAGTGCTCATTACTGGGATGTTTTTGCTTCTATGCCTGGAGGGGTATCTTTAGCAGAACAGTTTTGGAGGAGACAAAGTTGTGATATTATAGAAGGGGCTTTGAACTAGAAACTGCTATATGGGGCACTCACCTGCCCTCATCCATGTAACTGTGTGGGCCATGTGAGCAAGCCATTTAGCTGTGGGCCTCAGCTTCTTCTGTGATATATAAAGTGGGGACACTGGTGTCTTGCCCACCTCATTTACAGGGTTGCAACAGAAACCCAGAGAGTTCATATCATTTCAAAGTATTTTGTGGATTTAAAGTCTCTATACATAATTTTGTTTTATTTTCATGATCCTAATGCTTTTGCATATATAGTGCTTTGTCATTGTCCTAATTCTAATTTGACCACATTTCATGCATTTTTAGGTACAGGATCCTGAATACCAACATTCAGTTACTTTTACTTAATTTAATTTATTTTTTATTAATTAAAGTATTACATATGTGTCCTTATCCCCCATTCCCTCCTATCCCCCCACTTATGCCCTCACTCCCCTGTTGTCTGTGTCCATTGCTTAGGCTTATATGCATGCATACAAGTCCTTTGGTTGAATTCTCTCCCCTTACCCCCACCTTCCCCTTCCATTCAGTTATTTTTTTAAATAAAAGATACATTATCTTTAATCTTGGAATTTATTTGGTAATATGTCCATTGGAATTTTTTTGTTAAAACATTTGAATATTTTCTTAAATTGTCTTTTCTCAAGTGCTTCCATGTTTTAAGAGGCTTAAAAGGAGCCAAATAGGTCAGATACTAATCAAGAGGCTGTTGTAGTTGTGTCAGAGCACTTGTAGGGTCTTTGAACCTTCTCCCACCAAATGAATGTGTTAAGACAAAACAGTGCACTCCCAGTGCAACATGTCACATCGAGAAGGCTCCCTGCAACCCCCTTTGCAACCCTCCTTTCTTTATAGAAATTCTGGGTCTTCACTGTGCAGAGCCAGCAGGTTTGTTTACCCTCTCATCTGTGCCCCAGGCACAAAGCGAAGGCCAAGCCACACTTTGCCCCATGCGTTGCAAGCTATGAAGGCTGTGCATCCTTTGCTGTGCGGCGGAGCTCTCAATAAATTGAAAACAGATTCTCCAAGGCAGCTAATTGGAAAGGGCACAGCAACATCAAATCAAGCCCTTTCTGTTTGATGTCCCTCGTGTAAACCAACTGACTGTACACACGTACCGAGGAGATGTAGATGCCATGCAGTTGATATATATGTGGCATCAAGGAGATAGAGTCCGAGTCTGAGGATGGGAAGCCCAGCTCAAAGCTGTCAGTCTCTGGGTATTGCTCCCTGGCCTGGCGACCCCATGGAATAACCCAGTGGTGGGCTATAAATCTATAAGCGATATAGAAGGGGCAGGGAACCATCTCAGCATGAAAGGACATGCATTTTGCTGGCACTGCTGTGTTTGTGCTACTTGCTGGAATTTTAAAACATGGTCTGATCTGGAAAAAGGATCCCTGCTCTGCCCCAGCAACCGACGATGCTGAGATTTTGCTTCTGCACTGGTGCGGGTGCGACTTCGCTGTTGCCTGACTCAACTTCATTTTCCTCTACAGGGAACTCAGCCCGCTCATCATATCTGTTTACATCAGTTTATTCATCTTTCCCCTTAATTAAGCCTTAATGTCATAGAGAGGAAAGACAGAAACAGGCAAGGAAGATAGCTGCCTATTGTACTATGGACACAATGCAGAGATCCTCATTGACAATGAGAATTACTGTGTTGGAACGGGGTTTTCATTTTGTCCAAAAAGGAAACCAGCCTAAGGCGAGATGACCAGGGAAAGCAGGGTGGTGGAAATCTAGCCTGCTTGCAAACCTGTGTATTTAAATGAACCGTCATGGTATCCCAGGTCTGATGTGGGAAGTGGGCCTTCTCATTGGTTTGGGAAGTGCTCCCCATGGACTGTTCCTCTTAAACACAGCCTAACGGAGTGCTGCTTAATGAGAGCAACGCGGATCCCAATTTCAATTTGGTTTCCTAACAGGCTGAAGCACGCATTTAACGTTGATCTGTAAGTAGGAATCAGCAGTGCGATTGGCTAATGTTTGACTTCCCGTCGGCCTAATGAGATTTTATGAATATCAGTATTGCTACAGCATTATAATGTATTTGCTGGCTTTTTATTTTTTTTGTGGCGGTGAGAAAAACATTGCTGTCTATTAGTCTAATAACTGGGTTTCATAACGCCACGGTAATTAGTCCAATTTCTCTTTGGTGAGTGTGGGCAACCGCTTCTTAATTTTTGGAAAGGTCAGCATATTTTTAAAATTGATGCTTAGTCTGACTAATGTCAGTCAACTGTTGTTAATAGCTCTATTATAACTCAGAAGTGCTGATATTTTAAATGTACTTGGTGAGCCCCACTAGGGCTGTGTATTCAGGGCCACTGTGCAAGGTAGCATTAGTCATTCCGCAGCAGTTCCGAATTTATGTCGTTAAATTCATTTCAGCCATTGAAACTTGACAACTAATTTTGGATAAGAATGATTGGAATTGATAAACTCTCTTATATTTGGAAGTGGCTGTTTTTCAAAACAAATCTTTTATCTAGCTTGGCACATAATTTAGTGGAAGCATACACAAATTGGCATTGCTGTTGATCATGGGGGTGGGGAAGCATTCAAATCATTAGATCCTTTATTTTTCAGAGCAAAATAAAGAATATTGTGTGAGGGCCATGATGCCCACCCAAAACAATACACAGTTGACAATAGTTGGCAAAATATTACTTTTTGGAAAGGGAGATGGAGACAAATACTTTTGATGTCTGTTTTTCATAAATCTTCTATTATTACATTTAGAAGAAAACAAAACCCTTGGGCAATTCTGGCATGGCTTAAAACTCCACTAAGAAGGAAAGAAGGGAAGGCCATTTCATAAGTGACTTCTGCAATAGGAAAGGCTCTTTACATATGCGTCCCACTTAATCTTTGCAAGAACTCTGTGAGGTAGCTAATATTAACCTCATTTTCCAGCTCGGGAAATAGCTTTGGGGAGGTCGAATCACTTGCCCAAGACCAATTGCTACAATATGGCTGAGCTGGAATTCACACCCGGACGGGCCTGGCTCCAAAGTCCATTTCTTCTCATTAAAAAGGAAGCTTCATGAGCAAGTGGGTCATATCGTTTTTGTTCATCTCCGCGTCTCCCAGCGCCTGATGTGGCGAAAGGCACTCTGTGACATGATAGCTCCTGTCAGTCCCTTCCCCGACCTTCCATTTTACCATCTGAATGTCTACATTCTGTATTTTTCTAGACTACTCCTTCATATGTCACTTCCCAATTAAATCAAAAGCCCCTTGACTTACAATCTGCTGCCTGTCCAGCGCCATTCCCCTTTCTGAGAATCCCCTTATGATATTTCACTACTTTCCCACCAATGCTATGGGTCCTTTAAGCTTCAGCTTTCAGATGAGGAAACTGAGGGTCAGGAGAATCAGGTGGCCCCCCCCTCATAGGTTCCCAACATGTATGGGATGGACCTGGTCTTTGATTTCAGATGTTCCCCACTCTAAAACCTGCACTCTTTTGGCATGGAATCTGGACCCCGTCTTGAAGGTGGAGATTGAATTGTGTTGAGTTGGACATTGTAGGGGAGGGCAGGCTGGGATGAAGAATTATGAGCAGAAGCTCAGAGGTGAGAGAGCACCTGGCCAGTCCCCAGAAGAGGGACCCTTGAATGAAGTCATTAGAATCTTGGTGTTTTCGATTTGTTTGCTAAGGGAGGACCTGGATCATTTAACAATATTCTACTCTTTCTTTCTGACCCAACATCCTCGCTCTTCCTTACTTACGATCAGACAGTAGAACTTGGGAACCAGCCATTGGAGGGTAACTCTCTCTCTGACAAACTCCTTTTCTATACCCAGCAGCTGCCTCCCTCCTGTTTAGAGGGCTCTACAACCACACCATGCTATTGTTGCCTTCTTCTAAGAATAGTGGAAGATTTGGCACAGTCCTCACTTTGAGGTTTCATTCTAAAGGTACAGCAAGGTAGACCAGCGACTATGTCTTCACTGTCTCCACAACGTCTTCACTGTCTCCTACTATGTTATGAGGAGATTTTGAAGACTCAGTATTTGATGGAACCACAAGTTCTCAAAAGTACACCCATGATGAAATGGTTTTTCTTTTTTCTCCTCTCATACTGTTAAGTTTTAAGTCTCTCTCTAGGAAACCTCTTGTAGTTAAGAAAATGAGACCACACACACTGGGTCACCGCTGGGCAAAGTGGTGTAATGTGAAAGCCCAGAGACATGAAGCTTGTCAGATGTTTATTGGAGACCATGCAACAGAGGAATCTCCTTGGCTGTTGGAGTCCTGCCTTGTGAGGCTGAGGGCAGCAGATGTTCTCACCTGACAAAGGCTCCTGTGTGGCCATTGTGTTGGTGCTAGAAATTAGCCCCCTTTTTCCTCTGTCCCAATTCTTCCCCATGGTCATGAGAATCATAAGCCTTAACTGTTGTTCTTGGCAAACAACCCATTGGCTGCTCAGGTCTCAGGAATGAAGACCAAGGCTGGTGATGAGCACCATTTTAGCTCTTTACCCCTCTTACCTAATGCCTCTACCTTCACCGGAGCCTTGCAATATACAATGGAAACATAGGTCAGCTGTGCAGTCAGTCCCCTTCCCCTCTATTTTACAAAATTAGCACCTATGATGTGTTAACTCTGGGCCAGATCTAGGGATGCAGTGACAAACAAGAGAGATAAGGCCCTTGCCCTTCATAACTTTTTTTTTTTTTTTTTTTTTTTTTTACTCTTTCTAGTCAGGCCTCCGCAGTTCAAGACAGTTTTCTACACATAAAAAGTGACTCCTTTGCTATTTTTCCGATCAGCAGGTAGCATTGTGAACTCTTTCTGCCCTTTTATTCAATCAGCTCAACATTTTATTAACCTGAAGAGTTTTGCTCAGCAGAGCTGGGGAACTGGGTATGCACTTCTATTTAGACCATTTCTAAAAATATTGAAGAAGGTCAGTATCAGCAGAGCCTGAGGGGCTCCCCCAGGCTTCACCCTGTCCTATCCTTAAATCAAGTCACATGACACAGGTTGAGTGTATAATACATGTTCAATAAATTTCTTGTTGATTCATTGCTCCTTTTTCCTGGTCAGGCTAGCTCCCCCAATCCCACATTGACTCAGTGTTTTAATGCCCTGGATCTGAATATTGTCATAAAGCCTTTCTGAGGCTAAGTAAACCATATGAATTCATGTCTCCTAGTTCCTTCTGGCTTGTCTTCTCATAGGAGCTACAAGCAGATCTGAATTCATTGCCTCTCACCTCAAGCCTGTTCCTATTCTCCTGTTGGTTTTGTTGTCTTCAGCATGCAGTGACATGAACACGTTGATTCTGAGAGTTTTTGGGTCTCCAAATGCAATGGAGGGATTTGTCTTTTCAGGGTTGGGAGCCAGCCTCTGTAGAGCCTTCTGCCAGCGCTGGGTCAAATTGGCTGCTGCTATCAAAAGTTCCAGTGTTTCGCTCAGGTGGTCCCCAACTTTAGCTTGGAGTCCAGCGTGTTTATAAATTCCAGCTGATAGCACTAATGCTCATTCATACAGCTAGATATTCAGTGCCAAACCTCAGGGAGCTTCCATTCGAGTGGCGAACAGGACAAGAAAGAAGCAAAATTAGAAACTGGGAATTTCAAACTGTGGTAAGGGCTCTGAAGTCAACAACCGAGGTAAAGTGGTAGAGAGGTGGGGCCAGGCAGGGAAGAAGAGATTGGTTTAGACAGCATCTCATCTTTAGTTTAAACAGTGACATTGGATTAAATATGCCACGAGAAGGAGGCGGAGATGGACGATTTTGAAGAAAATTCTTGGCAGAGGAGACCCTGAGGTGGGATGTGCTTGGTGCTTTATAAATAATTCCTGGATGGATTTCAACTGGACACCAGTTTCAATCACACTACCTGATGTTAATACTTCTATTTAATAACTTCAATAACAACTATTATTTTTTAATAACTGCATAATATGCTAGATGCTCTATGTCCATTTAGACTAGTTAAAATGTAAGCCAAATGGGGGCAAGGATATATATGTCTTGTTCTCTGATGCAGCCCACATGCACAGAGAAAGTGTCATGAATATTTATGAACTAAACAAATCCTCACCCCACCTCTACAGGGGAAAGGGCTCCTCTCCTAATTCACAGATCAGAGGTCCAGAAACAGGAAGAAGGGGAGTTGGGATTTGAGGTTGAACCTGTCAGACTTGAAAACCAATGCCTTTCCTCCCTCCCCCTGCACAATGCCTGTTCCAGTTCATTCAACCTACCTGCTTCCAAAGTCTAATCTTGTTAGCGTTCCTCTGAGTCAAGACTGAGCAGGGAGTTAATTTGGCTACTCTGCTCTCCCCTGTTCATCACAGAGTGGTCCTTTGGCAGCCTCATCATTTTATGGCCCCACTGATTTCTGAGCTAACTCGCTGCCTTTGATGCAGGCTAGATCTTTTCAAAAAGCCAGACCTTAGACTGACTGCCAAGGTTTGCCCTCTGCGAGGTTTTACATAAATCATAGAATCAGGGCATGGTTTCCCTCTTACATCGAGGCAAATGTGAAGGAGCAGAAGGAGAGGGAGCACACACGGACTGGACATCTGCTCTGTACCTCCCTTGTGATGGGCATCAATTAAGTTATTGATTTAATAATTAATAATTGTTTTAGCAGAATGGTGATGAGAATTGGTTTGAGGATCAGATAGATGTGGATTCACTTCTGGGCTCTAACCTTTAGAAGCTGTGTGACTTTAGAAAATTCCTTAATCTCCCTGTTCCTTAGTTTCTTGGTTATAAGCTAGGTCTAATGTTATCTATCTGTAGGCTTATTATGAAGGTTCATGGGATAACACTTGTTTATGCTTGCCTAAAGCCGACATTCAGTGAACATAACTTATAATAAATTACCATACATTTTTGAGTCGAGGATGGCATCTTTTAAGTATCATCGTTTTGTATACCACTAAGAAAAGCTGTTTCCAGTTTAACTACTATGTATCAATTGTAAGATACAGTTTGATGCCAGAGAGGTAAAATGTGGGAAAAATGTGCATTTTAGAATGGTTGAAATATTGCGTATGCTATAGGTTATGTAACCCACTAATAATCACAGTGTATTAACAAATTCCTGAAGCATCTGAGGCAAATAATTGGCTGTTTGTCAAGTGCCTTAGGAATCGAGTGTTGACACCTTTCTTTACCGCTTCTCTCAATTATCTGTGAAGTTCAAAACCAAAAGTTTTTTCTTACAGCACATCAAACTGCCTCACAATAAATTCAGCCAGATTCTGCCCATGTATTCCATTCTGCAGACAATAAACAAGTGGTCAGTATCCTCAGAAGACCCATTTAGTTGTTCCTTAACTTACAACTTAACATACCTTTCTTTCAGATTAATTACCATATTATTATCTAGACCTGCAAAACATCTCCCCAATGCAATGTGGGTAAGTTCAGGAAATGAAGAGATTTTAAAAGTTTGCTCTCCATTCATTAAAAAATATTTATGAAGAGCTTTAGATATGCTGGTTCTTTAAGAATATTGGGACTAGGACTGTGAACCTGACAAGGTGCCTGCTCTCATAGAATTTGGAGGAAGGCAGGAAATAAATGAGTAACAAAGAAATAATATTTCGGATAGTAATGAAGTCTATGACAAACATAAAGTAGGCTAATGATCTGGAAAGTGACTGATGTTGAGGCCATGGTGGGTAGAATAGTAGGGGAATTTCTCTGGAAGGTTACTGCTGAGCAGAGACCTGAATGGGGCTGAAGGAGGGAGATATTCTGGTCATAGGCAACAGCATTTGCAAAGACCCCTAAGATAGAAATGGGCTTGAACTACTTATGGAAGAAGAGGAAGTGGAGAGTGTAGTAAATGTAGGGCAGAGTAGGAGAAGGAACGTGGAGAGGTAGGCAGGGTTTAGACCACAGTGGGCATTGACAAGGCCAGGGGGAGAGAGAGGAGCAGGGTGGGTCATTGAACTGGGGAGTGACCATATCTAATTTGCTTTGTATTTTCTTTTTCTGATTTCTGTAGCTGCGGAGTAGAGAGAGAATTGTGGGGTGGGGGACAGGGACAAGAACAGAAGGAAGGACATCAGTTAGAAGATGCCATGGGGCCCCAGAACAAATCTAAAATGGTAGGGATAATAATGGAGAGATGTAGTCCCATCAGGCAGATTTGGGAGGTGGGCTCTGGATTTGGGAGGTTGAAAAAAAGACTCCTCAGTTTTGGGACTGAGCCATAGAATGGATGGCCCTGACACTTACTGAGGTAGGAAGAGCTGGGAGGATCTCGTTCAGGGAGACATCTGTGGTTAGGTTACTAATATGCCTATTAGCCATACAGGTGGAGGGGCAGAAGGCAGCTCTGTGAGGCAGGAGTTCAGGGCAAAGTCACTGCTAAAGGTATACATTTGGGATAGTATTTAAATCTCAAGTGAGATTTTCTAGGTGAGAATGCAGAGTTGAGATGTTTAGAGGATAAGGAGCCCACAACAGGAGGAGCCTCCATGAGGGTTGATGCCATGAGAAGATGATGAGCTTTGGTGGTCAACTGAGAGGAGGGAAATGAGCAGAGGATTAAAGACATGGAGGCTGGACCAGACCTACAAAGTGATGGACTCATGTGGGCTGGAAGTCTAGTAGAGTGAGACTTTTCCTGTGAACAATATCGATGATCAAAAGAACAGCTACCTTTCATCTTATAGATCAAGGGTGGGGAACCTTTTCCTCTCTGCCAAGATCCCTTTGGATACTTATAATATCATTTGCAGGCCATATAAAATTATCAACTTAAGAGTTAGCCTGCTATATTTGGTCAAACATTTAATTAACTAATCCCAAAGGCCTTGGCAGGGTCAGACCAAGTGATTTCTCAGGCCTTATGCAACCCTTGGGCCAGATGTTCCCCACTCCTGTTATAAAAACTGAAGCACAGAAAGGTCCTGTGCCATGGTTAAGTGACTTGGTGAAAGTGAGAGTGATAGAGGTGGGCTCCAGCATCTGGGTTGGTAACCAGCACACATACTGGCTCTCAGTGGGATTCTTGAAGAAGTTCCAGTTAAATGGAGGGAAAGCGAAGGAATGCTCTGTCTAAAAGCAGCAACAGGGTTGGCTTAGTGAGAAGGTGCGTTAGGTCCACTTCACCATCTGGGAGACAGTGCCATCTTGAAAAAGGCCAGGAACAGTCATGATGAAAATAGACATTTGCAATGAAGAGAGCAGGCAGAGTTAATTTTCTCCCTTTCCCTTTCATGTAGTTTTGAGCAGTAAAGACCACCAACCACTATTCATATCTGATTAAACAAAAGGGGAAAAAAAGAAAGCAGAGAAAAAGTCTGCAAGAGCAAGTGGCAAGCTTAATCTTTGGTATTTAGAATGATGAAGAGAAGCAATATGTGAAATCCACTTAAAATATGATTTCATGTTCTAATATACATTTTGAATTTATGGGGAACTGACTTCTGCCATTTATTCAGGGAGCAAAAAAATGCATATGCTATGCAGCTGAACTTATCATACCATAATAGGACACCTAGCATTTTTCACAAGTGATTGATCTTCCCCACCCCTGAACAGTCTTTTCCTAACTGTTACAAAAAAATGGAATTCATTTCAAGCTTCTCTTGAGTTGAATTGAGCAGAAAACCAAAGAAGCCACTAATGCTTGCCAGTTTTAGTAAGAAAAAAAAAGACATAGGGGGATGGGGAGAGTGTCTCCTTTACTTTACAGAAAAGGAAGAAAATTTCAACGGGGAGAAACACCCCGGGGGTGGATATGTTAATTGGAATATTCCCCACTAAGGTTAAACAGAACTTAAACACTGTTTGAAGCCTGTGTTATAGATCCCAAAATACATAGTGAACCAGGAGGTAAAGAAAACTGAGTTTCATTTCCAGCTGTGTTGTTGATTTGAACAAGTTGTTGAACCTGTCTGTGGAGCTCAGTTTATCCATCTTCAAAATGAGAAAAACAGGACTTGCTTGTACCCAACAGAACCCAAAGCCAGGTTTCATATTCAGAGTTTGGGGTTCTATTCAAATTTAGATGTTACGGCGAGTGAATCTTTTTTTAGGAAAAAAGAATGTGCAGAATTCTGAGATCAGGAAGGGAGAGAAACAGCTGGGTGTAGAAGTCCAGAATGTCCTTACTTTGTACCAATCCTCCTCTATCATCCATATCCTTGTGCTAGTTCCCCCCTTTGTTTTGGAGCTTTTGTGTAAATTGTAACTTGTACCTCTCCAGTAGGACGACCAACTCATGATGTCTGTCTGGGACTTCCCTGGACTTGACTTTCATCACTGAAAGCCCCATGTTCTGGGAAATGGCTCAGTCTGGGTCAAACCTGGACCACCCTAATTTCCATTGAGCAATGAGTCACACTTGCCTTATGTGTATATGTATTTGCAACCTTACTACAAGTTTCATGAAAGTGAAAGTGAAGTGTACATATTATTCATACTCCCCTTGTATTTTTGTCAGTGAGTGTTGGATCCATAGAATGTTCCTCTTGCATACTTCATTGATTGGTTGGTTTCCCAAGTGCACCCTAAGTTCTTTTGCCTTTGCCTTCTACAAAATATTTGGCCAGGCAATTTCAAATACAAGAGTCCATTTAGGGGAGCAGTGACTTTCCTGCCTGTAGCTGCATAAACTGCAGTTCAAAGAAAAGAGTGGCTCACGCAAGGTCATCCATCTTCTAAGTGGGTGACCTCAGAGCTTCACTGAGCAACACCCATCTCCTCTCCTCTAGAAGGTCGCAGTCTGGCTGGAGAGCCTTCTGTGCCTGTAATATTCTTGTCTTGCTTGTTTAGTGGGTGTCTGATACATTTCTCAAAGCTTAGCTCAAGCAACTACTTCAAGAGTCTTTCTCCAAAACCCTTGCCTGTTAACATCTTTCTTTTGCTTGAGTTGACATCATTAATTTTTGCTTTGGGACTTAAGCTTACCATTCCTTTCATGATGTTGGTTTTCATAGTTGTTTCTTGCTTTAGTTTCCTGGGTCATTGTGTGCTTCCTGAGGACAGAGATTAGAGCATCACTCATTTTTGAATTCCAAAGTCTCAAGTGCCTGCCTATTAATTTGTTAATTAATTAATTAGTTCAAAGTTTGATGACTCTGTTTACCAACATCTTGATTGTAAAGGGACAGGGACATACCCTTCACCTGGCTTGAAGTGAGTGGAAAAATTTGATACTCGAAAGCAGAGAAGTCTTTAATCAGGTTGGCTGGCCATGTATCTTCAGTTTTATTCAAGTGCCACACCACCATGACCTGCAAAAGAGTCTTCACATAGCATTTCCCCCAAGTTTTATTACAATTTATTAAGGCACAAAGAATCAGACAATAAAAATGTTCAACTCCTCTGAATATTAGAAGAAAATCATTTGCTTGATTAATTTACTGGACAGGCACTTTTTGGGCATCTGCTGTGGGCAGGATGCCAGGTCCAGGTCCTAGAGGATTTGTAAAGCCCAGTTCCTCTCCTCTAGAAGCTCATGGACTGGCTGGAGAGACCCCTCAATCACTGTGGTAGAAATGAGCTCTGAGTTCACAGGTTGAGGGGGGAAACATCTTGCAGGTGGTAATACTGGACAAATTCCTGGAGAAAATGAGATTCAATTTGGGATTTGAAGTTTGAATAAAATAAAAAATAACAATGATCATCAATTTCAGATGACTTAGTGGGAAGCAGGGCTCCTGAGTTTGGGTCTGTGGGTTCCTTTTCTTTGTTCCATGATCCTCCATCTTTCCTTTTGAGAAAATCTGGCTTTTCAGAGATAATTTGTCCTAAACTTCTCCCTTCCCTCCCTTTTACATATATCTCCTCCTCCCAATTTGTTATCTGGAGGATTCTGCTTTTGTTTGCAATCCCAGCTTTCCTCTCTGGGGCCAATGGACCAGTTTGTTCTCAATTTGATCTTGTTTCCAGGCTTGTAGTGATAGGAACCTTAGAGTTGAGCCCATAAAATTCTGATCCCACCACTTCATTCATCAATAGATTCACCGTCCACCCCCATTAACATGGCACAGGAAAATATTATTAGGTTTCCATGTAAATGAAGACCATGGGGAACTGTTTACAGCATTTTATGAAATTTTTATAGACTAAACAGTGATTGACATGTTAATAAACAGCATAAAAATGGTTTGGGTTGCTTTCTAGTTATCCCAGTGTTGTCAACAGGCATATGTCTTCCATGCCCAGTGTACACATGCCTGCTTATAATTGCTATTTATACTTCATTTACAAAGAAATTCTGGAAGCACATTGGAACACCAGCCTGCACCATCTAGTTTCATTTTTATGCAGATCAAATATTCCTGTTGCTGAAAGGAGGGTGGTGCTAATGTTTTGTATTTTTTTTCAAAGCATGCCAATTTTTCAAATGTTATGGAAATTATTTTATTTTTGAGTGTTGAAAGCCTGGAAAAGGTAATAGAATGTCAGTATTTGGTGCAAATTCTAATATCCATTGACTAGGTGTTCTGTTTACCAGTGTCCTGGGTTGTCTCCTATGTGACCCTGTAAACAGTGATGGTACAATCGGTGTTTTCAAACACTCTGTGATCCTCTTCTGTGCCTTCTACACATCTGAGACCATTTTGCCTCCAATAGCCAAGTCTCTCTCTGAAATCAGAGTCAGTGCTATTATTATTGTTGCTAACAATAGCTTGTGTCCACAGCAGGGAAGAACAATTAACAAATTCATGAATTGTGTTTGTTTACATGTCTGAGCTCAAGGCTAATTATTTAATTAATGTCTTCTGTCTTGTACAGAAGTGTTAGCACATGAAAGAGTAGCTGAGTGGCAAACAAGGTGAGATTTGAGAAATTCCAACTTATTTGTATATGTAAATAGACATTTAGTCATTGAAGATATGGAGTTAGGGTAGGAGTGCTTTAAGCTGAACAGTTGACTTGGGGAATGCTTGATAAAGAGTTAATGAACTTAGCTAATGTCTTTGGTAGTCATTGGGAGGTATTTCATAGCTATGAAGAATCATTATAGTAATAATATTAATAATAATATTAAATGGCAAATTATTCAAATGTTTCAACAAAGGCTTTGTCACATTTTATGTTGTGGTGTTGGACAAATGCATCTGTTGATTGTTCACCACCTCAAAGCCCAGACTAAGTCTTGTCTCTCCCATGTGCTCCTAAGCTCCTCATCTATATTTTCCATGTTAGTGGTACACTGGCATTGTGTGAAAAGGCACCCTCTCACTTCGCAGTGTTGATTTACACCTTGGTGTCTCAAGACCAGTCACAGTGTTTCACACATTTAGATGTTCCATAAACATTGGCAGGAGTGGAGGCTTATTTTTTCAGAGTTTCATTGATTTTAATACCAACTAAGGAAATAGTTTGCCTTTAGAGCTGCTTATTTTTAAATACGTAAGTACAGCTAGGATAGTGACACACATACCAGTCTCCTATAGATATAATAGTAAGTTTCTTTTAAAAATATTTTTATTGATTTTAGAGAAGAAGGGAGAGGGAGAGAGAGAGAAACATCAATGATGAGAGAGAATCATTGATCGGCTGCCTCTTGCACAACCTCTATTGGGGGTCTAGCCTGCAACCTGGGTATGTGCCCTGACTAGACCCTGACCAGGAATTGAACTGTGCCCTCCTGGTTCATAGGTCCATGCTCAACCACTGAGAACACTGGCTGAGCATAAAAAGCTTCTTTTTATAGTTATCATCATTTTTTGGATGGAAGTAATTTATAAAAAAGGAAAAAGAACCTTGAAGTTTCCAACAGACCCTCAGTTGAGGAGCATTGCTTTCCTGTTTTGCTTTCCACCACAGAAGACCAGCGTTGGCACCAGGCCATGCATTTGCCCTCCCTGTGCCTTACAGTTTCAACAATGGACCAGTGGCATTTGGAGACCACACACTCTGAGTTGGGTTGAGTATGATTATTCCAATCACTCTGTAGGTATTTCTATGTTTCTGCCAATGGCTGAGGCACTTTGCTAGATGCTCTTTTAGAGGCATGGTTGTGTATGAGTGTGCCCTATGGAACCATATGGCCCGTGTTCATTCATTAGCTCCACCATGTCTGGGCTTCCTTTGCATTTCCATCTGTAGGACGGAGACATTGTAATAATACCTATTCCTAGGGTTATTGTGGTGAATGAATGAATGAAAATATCTAATTAATAACGGAGCTTGGGAGAGTGCTTGGCACAAACATATGTACATTCAGTAGGTGTTAGTTGGGTGATATGGACTGAAAATTTTTTTTCTGTAAAAATTTGCATATTGAAGATCTAACTCTAATGTGAAGGTATTTGAAATTAAGACCTCTGAGAGGTGATTAGGCTTAGATGAGATCAAGAGGGTAGAGTTCCAAGGATGGGAATTTCTGAGAAGAAGATGACATAGGAGCCCTCTTTTTCTCTCCCAAGTGAGGACATAGAAAGGAGGCTGCCATCTTCAAACCAGAAAGAGGGCCCTCACATCAAGACTGAATCAGCTAGCACCTGGATCTTGGACTTCCCAGCCTCCAAAATTGGGACAAAGAAATTTCTGTTGTCTAAGCCACGAGTATATGGCATTTGGCTATAGCAGCCTGAGCAAACTTGAACGCTAGACACACCATTTCTACCCTTAGGCAACATCTAGTTAGTGATGGGGAGAAGAGATAAGGTAGAGAAATACAGAAAAGGTAACTGATCTTAGCAGTAGAAATGGCTTGTTGGCAGCACATAGAGAGGCAATAGGAATTTAGGGGAGACAGTGCTTACAGCAAAACTGAAGGGATGATAGACTTTAAAAAATTGAGGGGATACCCAAACTGAGGAATTCCGTGTGAAAAACTGTGCACATGACAAAGCACAAGGTATGTTTGGGACATTAAGGAGATATGTGAGAATAGAGAATGAAGAGTGTGGGGGGAGACAGTGGAAAAGGGGCAAATTGTGAATAGCAGTATCCAGCCACAGTATAATGCATGAGGAATGGGCTTTGGAATCAGACTGACCTGTGGTGTGTATGACCTTGGGTATGTCCCTGTACAGTTCTAAGTGTCAGCATCCTCTTCTATAAAATGAGCTTACTTTTATGTAAGTCCTAATGCTCCAGGTACTCAAAAGATGGCCACAATGAGCACATTGGAGTTTTTGCAATTCAGGAGTTACACTCCAACAACAATCCTTTACAGTTAATTGGCAGGAGAAAAGAAAGGTTGTCAAATTTCAAAGGAGTTGGGCTAATTGGGGTGGATTAAGCCCTCTAGTTTTAATGTGAAGGGTTGAGTCTATGTTGATAGGTTTTCTTCTGAACATCATTTAATCAAAAGCTGAAGCAAGAGGTCTCTCACTCATACTCCCATGAGGAGAACAGAGGCTTCAAAGCCACCAGAATACTGGCTAACGGACATTTATAGAAGAATAATCCATAATTTACATTTGTGTAGAGTGCCCTTTTAAGTTCTACCCACTTGTCCTTTCTGCATTGCAAATCCCACAGCGGGTTGGTCTCCACTGACCTTACTTGGTAGTTCCCCAGTGCATCAT
Source organism: Vespertilio murinus (assembly GCA_963924515.1). NCBI lineage: Eukaryota > Metazoa > Chordata > Mammalia > Chiroptera > Vespertilionidae > Vespertilio > Vespertilio murinus. The sequence goes on along the minus strand of OZ004704.1, from coordinate 12,038,728 downwards.
CCTGGGAGCAATTTTAAACTAGGAAACTCAGTCCCATGTATATCTTCAGTCCGTGACTGAGGATAAAACAGGATTCTCTCTTCTTGTTTGCACTGCGATTTTTTAGCTCTTTATTGATTTGAGATTGCAATGCACAATTTGTTTTTCATCTTAAGTAAGGATATTCTGTACCTGTCATCCTGTCTGTGAGTTATTGATTTATTATGATTTGTAAAAACTCTTTTCTTCCAAAAGTTGGGGGCACTCCACCTTCCTGAAGGATTTTGGAAGGATAGTCATCCATTCTATTCCAAATAATGGAGCTCAACGCCCGTGACCCTGAGGTTTGCTGTAACTTAAGGAAAAATTAGATTTCAATTTGGATGAAAACAGTCAAGGCAGGATGGCCCCCTCTTAATTTCTATTGTTTCATAATTGGCTTATTGGGGGAGGATCTGTAAATATCTATAAACTGCTGAACAAAGCTTCCACTCTGATCAGAATTCATTTCCATTTGTTGAGAGGGGTAGGCATCATGGCATTTTCATTCTATTCCCATTCTGTAAAATCAAGTGCATTTTAAGAACATGTGCATCCATCGCACCATTAGAGGACAGCTTGTCTGTACGCTTACAAACTGCAGTGCTCATTCACATCAGGAAATGTGTGTAAATTGTGAAATATATGAAACCCAAGCTTTTAATGGCAGCGAATTGATTCCCTAAATGAGCAAAGTAAATTAGTCATAAAAATGGTAACCCAATAGGCCTTTTTGCTTTAACCCCAGCCTAATTCTGTAGACACAGATTCTGCCTTTTCCCTGCCAACTTATTTTTTATTAGCAGGTTGTCATAAAACATGCTAATATTAAAATCCTTTGGAAACTTCTAAATCCAACAACCATTAATACTGCTTACCTTGGCCTTATCTTTTAGAAATATTGGCTTTAGGAGCAAATAATGAATTATGGAAATACATACAGGTGGCATGTCTTCATTATTCTTGATTTGCCACACAAGATGGATAGAGCTAATAATAACTGTACTCATAGAAAAACCCTTGATCAGGAGAACTATTTTATCTTTTAGTTCCATGCAGTTATGAGCATTCACTTTGTATTTTGACAATTTTATTTTTGTCATTCATTCCAGTCTACTTTTCCTCCCCATTTAAAGATAAGTGCAATAATGATTCCCATGGGCTGGTGAAAGGGGAGACCAGCCAGTGATTAATATTTGGGCACAGCATGACTTGGATGCTGTCTTTGATGCCACTGAGCATGTTAGAGTTTTGAATGATAAATCAAGCACGTGTTTACATTGCATTTGAAGAGGCATTTAGTCTTATGTCATTAATGGGTCATTTCAGGTACTGCCTGTGAATGTCCTTACAAATGAAGAGGGAGTACTTTTTATCTACCTTGACAAACATGTATCATGTCATGTCTACATGACAGAAGCATTTCTAAGTACATTTTTTTCCTGTGTTGTGCAGACACCTTTAGCTTTGATATGATGGAGCAAATAATCCCTTTCCCTGATTTAGCCTGTTTCAATTTAAGATTCATTACAAACAGGCACCATTTCTGACCCTGAACCCACCCAAGAGATCTTAAGACTCTCAGCCCTTTAGTTGCTCTTAAAATTTTGTGTTGCCATTTATGTTGATGGGCTAGTTTCTTTTTATCCTGCTAGGAGCTCCTCGACGTCAGAGACAATGTCTCCCTCATTGTCATACCCAGAACCTGATGGAGCATGTAGTAACTGCCCAACTCACAGGGGAGGAAATTTCAGTAGGTGCCACATGGGGTTTGAGATCATGACTAAGTTTGGAAGGGGAGTGATAATTTGTTCTACTGTGGTTCAGAGAAGACTTAAAAGGAAGGCATGGTTAGGGCAGGTCCACAAAGGAAGGGTGGAAAACAGAATTTATGAGGCTAGCCCTGAAAACACAGGTGGAAAATGTGAATGCCAATGTACCTTAGATCCCAAGAAGGTGCTGTAGGCAAGAGTATATTTAAGTGGGAGGCAGGAACATCCACAAAGGCAGATTGAAGTAAAGGGTGTGTGTGGCAAAGTTGGGGGAAAACTCACATGCATAGAAAATGAAAACTGGTCAGGCTGTAGGTGAGTTTGAATTGGGTGTCTGCTAAGGATATTTCTAGCTATCACTGAGGGGGTGGGACCTAGCTTTTTAAGTTTCTTAACAGCAGAAGCCATATACTATCTTGTTCCTGCTTCTCTACAGCTTCCTAGTGTCTTGATTAGTCCCACTCCCTGATTGGCTAGGACCTCACAGTTGTGTTGTTTAATCACCAATGGATGACAGCTTTTGTAGCTCAAAGATATTCTCTCAGAAAAATTTGAGTTGATTGGACTCTGGTCAAGCAGTGGGTTGTCAGGCTATGACCTTGTGGTCATTTCTCATCGAATTGGCCAAGATTGGGTGAGGAGACATGCAGACTTATCTGGGGTGTTTGAGTGATTCAGGTACTCTAGAAGGGATTGTGGGTCATACAGTCAATAAAATATGCCCAGTGCAAGAAAAGGCACAAAGAGGGGACCTCTGAAGTCTTTGAAAGTCTTGATATGAGCCATGTGGCCAGAGAGCTGTATAAATGCTTGGTGTTATCTACTCTGATGTAGGAAGCTGGGAAAATCTCCTTTTTTTGAAGACCCTGATCTTCTGGTTGTAGTATGAGCCCAAAGACATATGTGACGTCTACCTCTATTCAGGTTCTACCTCCTTCACCCTGTCCCTCCCTTTGTCTTTTCTTCAGTAGGACAGGAAATTAAAACTCAGGACTATTATCCCCTCAGGCAGGGTATCTGATCATTTGAATGACAGTTTCCTAAAAGAAAATCGTTCAATCAATGTTCAACAAGTATTTGTTGAGTGGTTACTCTGTGGCCAGCATTGCTCCAGGAATGGGGACTATGGTGATGAATGTATGTGGCCTCGGGGAACTTATATTTTAGTGGGTGCACAGAAGCAATAAAAACGAAAAATAATATAATATTAGACCATAAGTGCTATAGAAAACAACAACAGGGAAATGGTCTGGAGAGCCAATGGGGCTCCCTCTTCAGATAAGGTGGTCAGGGAAGACTTCTCTGATGATGGGGGACTCTGTCAGAAGGTGCTCAGGTCTGTTGCATGGAATTCACCTGGTGCCCATTCCAGAAAGCCCCATTCCAAGCTGCTGTGAAGGTCCTATGTTGATTACTATGTTGATATCATCTTTAAGACCTGATTCAGGTTGCACACAGCTCATTTGCTAAGAATGGTCCATCTTTGGGAAAATGTTGATCAGATTAGGATGTTTAACCTGTATATCCTTTATCAACTAATAACACTGTGCCTCCCTAGTCAGTGGGTGAAGGTGCCTGTGGTTCCTAGTGTAGGGACACTTGAGGTTATATGAAACTTCCAGCTGACATTGAGAGTGGTGGAATGCTCATGTGGACTTTTGAGGTTCTTTGTTGAAGCCCTACTTCTAATTTCTTGAGTCCTATTCACTTAGAACTTCACATTTACAGAAATGTGCTTTCTCAGGTAATCCACAGGAATGCCTCAACATGAGGAGATACAGCTTTGCTAGGCCCAGGCATACACATGGTTGATGCTAAGGAATGAACCAATGTAGCTTTTGTTTATATTTTGGTTATGATTCAGTACTGGTGTATGCCACCGTTCTTTGATTTAACATTCATTACACTGGTGTTTTATGGACTAATAACCAGAGCTGTCTTCTTTTGGAGAAAATTTCTTTGGTCTTTATTCAGAAAATCTGACATAGTATGTGCCATCTTGGAGATTCAGAGGACACATTAGCATCTTACAATTTTTGAGGCAAATCAAATCTGTTGCACTCTCTTAAACTCAGTCTCAAACTTGTTTGGCCATGAGGTTACTTTCTGGAGCCTAAGGCCAAATAGTTGCATTAGGCATGTACACATGAAAATGCTCATCGGACTTTTATTTGCTAACTTTGAAATGTTAGGCTTAGAGAAAGTACTACATAGTTGTGGAAGTTCAAGCACATTATCACTCACTTACAGCCACTAATGACTCCCATAATGAGTGAAGTTTAGCATAAATAGGCTCATCATTAACATTGATGGCAGAAGAATAAACAAGGCCCACACTATTACATTTGCTATTTGATCATTACGTATCTGGAATTATCCTCCTATCTGTAGCTGTCTCTAACTGGGTGCTTATAAACCTAAATAGAATATGTTATTTTATTGTTTTGTGAGTTGATTTTTTTAAAACACTCCCTCTTCTACAAATGGGATCCCCAAAGCAGGAAAGGATGGATTTGGGCTTTTCCAAGGTATTGTCTGCCATTCTGGTCATAGGCTTTAAGAATATCATGATTTTATAGAAAAGACCAGTAGTAGGTTCAGGGAAATGGGTTAAGGGTCTGACCTTGGCAAGACCCTTAGACATGCTGCATTTCTGTGCCGCCATTATCTCATACTAGAGATGACCAAAGCAACATTATCTACACTGGAGGGTGATACAGGCACCTTGCTGTCACAGGCACAGGGCAGATTTGGAGCCAGACTGGCTGGGTGTGGTTGCTGGTATTGGCCGAGGGACTTAGGGTTAAGTTCTTCATGTCTTCCTTCCTTTATAAAGTGAACATTGTGAGTATTGAAGGTGTAAAGACTTATAAAGTGCTTAGACCTTGCCTGGTGTGTGTGTGTGTGTGTGTGTGTGTGTGTGTGTGTGTTCAATAAACACTAACTTTCACATAAAACATGTATTTAAAAGTGTAGAAAAGTGTGCAGTCATGCTATTAATTATTCTGGTTCTCAAGGATCCAGAGACTAAAAGTAAGACAAAAATCCAAAACACATTATTTGTACCCCCCTTCCCCACCTCCCAAAGCTAGTGAGTGAAAACACACGTGCCCCTAGTTGAGATACAAAATCACACTTGGGCTATTTTGCCCAATTCCAGGTTCAGAGGAGGGCTAATATTTAGTTGAAAAGTATATGTATTTTGTAGGGATTCTGGCTCTGTTCTTTTAACATCTGGATGAGGTGATTTACAATGAAGGTTTGAAGGAGGCCAGATAAAAGGGAGAAAGTGGGGGTAGAAGCGACAGGCTACCTGGGCAGGAAGGAAGAAAGGTGACCATCTTTTGCTAGTCCCTTCCATGCTGCCTGATATCATAATCTGACCTCAGCCAGGAGTCCCCTCCATGCAGCTCTCTAAAGCAACGAGCAGGCTTCCTTGGGTCAACACCGAGGCCAGCAGCAGTAGGCAGAAGGGTCCTTTTCATGGCTGCAAGTGTCAGCCTACAAATATGAATATGGAAATTCTATTTAAAAAAGTTTATTTTTAAATTGAATTTTTAGAGAGAAAAGAAGAGAGAGGGGTATATATATAGAGAGAGAAACATGAATGAGAAGAAATCAGAGGGAATCAATGATTGGTTGCCCCCCCTGCCTGCCACCTACTGGGGATTGAGGTGCAACTTGGCATGTGCCCTGACTGGGAACAGAACCAGTGACCTTTTGGTGCATGGGTTGATGCTCAACCACTGAGCCACACCAGCTGGGCAAGGCTTCTTTAATTCCAGCTTTCTTCTAAAATTCAGCTGCATCATCACTTCTCCTGGAAAGTTGTAATTAGGCCGTCAAGCAGACCTTCCCCTACTTCTTAATTACAGATCTATGTATACCTCCATCAGAGTGTTCTTTAGGCCACCAAGTGTCCTAATAATAACATGCACCTTGGGGAAGTTTACATCATAGATCATATATGCTGCTACAGGGGTAGATAGTGAGCATTTGGAGCTTTAAGATAATCAAAAGAGTTAGCATCAGTCCACCGTGTTTGTTAAAATGGGACATGTTACTCATGACATGACAAAATTGTGCCGACACTTCCCTGGGACACTCTCTATATTGGAGATGTTTGACTGTATCTCATCAAATAGGTTGTAAGCTACTTCAGGGGAAACTTCCTTCCATCGCTATAGCTTTACCTCTTAGCACAGTGTCAGCACAGAGCATGTGGTCCCTAGGGACTGGTTGAATGTGAATATGAATATGAATAGGTGAGATCACATAGTCTCATTGTTCCGTCCGAAGCATGCAAAAGAAAACCAGTTTAGCTGCTATTTTTACAGCGAACTTGGTGTAAGACTGCCAGGTTTTTGAAATCCATCCCTGGCTCATCCCCAATTTGTTCTAATGCCAAGTGGGAGTTCTGAGATCTTGGTTTTGCCTCTGATTTGACTTAAGTCTACCTTAGAGCAGGGACGGAGTCTGTGTTATTTATAACCGTATTCTTAGCACAGTTGCTCCCATATACTAGACAGTCAATAAATGTTGTTGAGTGAATGAGTGATCAAAATTCTTGGTAGAATCATATAATCAAGTAAGACAGTAAGACTACACACATGCAAACCAAGTGACCAGACACACACACACACACACACACACACACACACACGCACATTATAATACACATATATTTTGTGTATATATAGTTATATGAGCTATGTGTGTGTGTGTATATATATATATATATATATATATATGAATATAAATAGTATATATATATACTATGAATATAAATAGTATATATGTATAATATAATATAAATAGTATATATGTATACTATTTATATTTATACCATTTCTTACATTTCCTCATTTATCATACCTTTATCTTATTTCCACAAACAGGCCTCTTTCCTGCCTCAGGGCCTTTGCATATGCTAGTCCCTCACTTAGAAAGCTCTCTGGCTACTCTTACATGTTCAGCAATTTTAATCTTTTTGGGATCAACTTAAATCACCTCCTCACTGAGACTTCCTTACCTCTTTCTCTTTAACAGGTTATTCTCTATCTCAGCTATTACTTGATTTTTTGAAATATATGTCACAACGTGCAATAGTTTTGATCATTTTTTGTTATGAATATTGCCCCTCTCCTTATTATAATGTCTGCTCAGGAGAGGAAGGCCTCTGACTGTCTGTTCATCATTATGTCTCCAGTGCCTGATCCATAGCAGATTCTCCATTTACATTTGCTTAATGAATAATTGAGGGAATCAAAAAGAAGGGAACAAAAATAACTTTTAATATTCATAATTCTTTCCCTCCAGAATAACCACTGTTAATACTTTCGGTGTATTCTCATATTTTTAGAAGATAACATTGTACATATGTGTTTTAGTAAACCTAGTTTTACCCCATGCTGACAGCTTTTATACTCAATGTTGCTGTTACTAACCCAATTTTATTACAGTCACAATGGCCTCTTTCCTATTCCTTGACCATCCCAGGCATATTGCAGCCTCAGGGCCCTGGCACATTCCACTTCATCTGTCTGCCATGTTCTTCTTTGAATAGCATCATGGTCAATGCCCTCATCTCCTTTAGACCTTGTTCAACTGTTTAACTATCTCATTCTCTGTGGGATCTTCCCAGGCTACTCTCTTCCCACTTCTAAATTGCAATCCCAGCACACTCTTCTTTTTCTCTTCCCTGCTTTTCCCCCATACTCATCATCACTGTTCAATATAATTCACATTTTACTTACTTATCAGTGCTTCATTACCACCCCTCCTAAAATGCAAGCTCTATGAGAGCAGGAATTTTTGTCTTCTTTGCTTCATTCCCTGGAGCAGTGCCTGGACTACTTATCTGATGTTGGTCTCAATAAGTCATTGCTTGATGAATTACCCCTCAACACCATCATTTTAGGTGGTTGGACTGTTTGGGCCATAATGATTTAACTTGAGTGAATGTAATGGCATGTGCTGACTCTCTTAGACTAGAATAATATTGTGCAGGTTAATGAGTTCTTTGAGCACCACCAGGAAAGGGTCACAAATTAGTTATGTGGGTGGTGGTTTTTAGCATGACGCCATGTGTTTGAGACACTGTTTGACAGCAGATTTTGTGCCCTGATTAGCAGTGGGGTCCCTTTTCCTGGTAGCTGTTCTTAGAACCTGTCAGCTTGTGGTATCTTATTTTCACTGGAGGAAATGGAATGTTCCTTTGCTTCAGATGGTCACATCTTTAGATCCTGAAGCAAGAGATGCAGCTCGTTCTCTCAGGAGTCCAAATGCAGCAACAGATTTTGCCTCCAAGCAAGTAAGATACGCCATAAAAACAAGCAACTCTCCTTCACCAGCCTGGCTCTCATTTGAATTGTTGATGCCTGGGTGGTCATTTTGAGAACAGAGCTAGCAGTAAGACAGCCTCTGCATTGGAACAGGAATGCATGCCCCGTTTCCCCCAGGGCCTGCTGCTTTTGCTTGATAAAGTAATTTTTTTGGATTCCATATTCTCCACCTCTAGCCCTTTCCTTGGAGTCCCTGCTGGTTTCTCTGAAAAAATGCATACATTGACATAGCCAGTTAGTAAACTCCAGATCTGGGGTCAAAGTCTATCAGCCCAGCCATTCTGCCTGTGACAGGTGTGTAGATGCTTCTAGCAATATATTCATTCCTCCAGGGAGGGCGGGGGGGGAGTGGGCTAGCTCAGGATAGAACATGGACTCTGAGGCCAGTTGGCTATCAGCTTGCTCTCTGCACATCTTTACGGTCTTCTAAACCATAGAAGGCATTTTTTTTTGTCACTTAGGTTGAAGTTCTTCTGGAGAGAGAGGTATTTTCTTCTCCTCATTTCTCTCTAATTCACTGCTTCTTTTGGTACCTCTAATGGCTGTGTGAAGTCCATGTGTAGTGATTAGCCTTCCCAAGAGGTCTTCCAATTCCTATTAGTTTCTTTGTTACCTAGAAAATTATTTATTATGGTTCAAGGGAGGAAAGAGGATAAGTCTGCATCGCCATGAACACACTCCATCATTTTGGATGGGACTATTTCTGTCTTTGGGATAGTTTCAGGTGGGATGAGGACAGTGTCTCCTACTAGTCTAAAGGTCTGGTGTCTCTTGGTGGTTTTTGAAGAGAGTACATTCATCAGAAACTTGGGGTTTGAAAGAATCCCCTTAAGTCACGCTTCTCTCAGGTGTATGAGCACAAAGAAACAGATTCACCTTCCTTTGTCTCTCTTTTCATCAGCAGAATCCTATTTTTAGGCCATTGGCATACAATCCAGCTGCCCTTCCTGCCAGGTCCTGGCATTCTTTTTAGGAATTTCTTGAGCCATTAATGGTATGTGATGGAGTTGAGGGCAGAGTGTATTATCTCAGTCCTCTTCTGGCAGTACAAACATTGGAAGAGTGAGCTATTTTCAGAAAGTTTCTAATGTGGCACTCTCCGATGATCGGGTCACGAAATAACAGATCCTTGGCGTCATCATGAACAAAAGAAATTCATTGTTTCTATCTCAAGGCAGGGTCATTACAGGGTCTGTGATCAGATCAGTGACCCAAGGTGGATGTCTTCCTGAATGTGACTCAGGTTTATCTGTACCTGTTCCCACCGTTAGCTCTGAGAATGTCTTCACATTGGAAGATGCATGCCCATTGGATATATTTCCAGTCCTGTCCTCCATCGCACCTTGAAGTCACCCTTGGTCCTGGGCTGAGGGCGAATCATTCTCTTTCTCATACCTCTGTGGTCTAGTGTCTCACACAGCCAGGTGACAGGCAGGTATCGAAGGCAGTTGGGATCCTGACTGAGGGATGCTCTCCACGTGACCTCTGAGTGGTGGGCAGAAGATAGATCTGTCTCTGCTTGGTACTTAGCGATACCCCAGCTTGTCCCAACTCTCCACTGGGAAGGGGCAAACCTGTTTCTGTTTGTTTGTTGAAGGAGCTTCCAGTTGGGTTTTCAGATAACCTGGTTTCAGAGATGCCGTCTTTTAGGGTTTAACTGTGTGGATGATTGGGCCATAATGGACCAGAGTTTTACAGCTTTTCTTTTGGTGCATTCAGTTCCAGCACTTAAGCTCACCAGTGGGCACTTCCCTGCGAATCATTGAGCCTGCAGTTTTCCTGATGCTGTGTTCAAGTGCTTGCTAATATGTGGGAAGGAAGTGGACCCTTGTGTGTGGCAGTCACAGGATCTTGCCACACTCCATGAAGAATCTTCAGGTATCCTCAGGGCCATGAAAATGGGAAACAAGTCAAGGTGACAGCCAACCAATGATCTTCCTGCTTTGAGTCTGTTCCTTCTCACTAGACAGGCTAGTTAGGATGCTATTGCACCCACTACTAGCCAAAGTCTGTTTCTCCACTTAGTCTGTAAAGAAGAGAGCGATGTTTACCCAAGCAATCTGTATTTCACACTTAGAGTCATTAATGTCAGTTGATTTTCTTTTAAAATAACCATTTAGCAAAAATTCACTGGTAAACATATGAAATTAAAAGCTTCTGACAGTGGAGAAAAAAAGACTTCATAGCTTGCATCTTCTGAAATAGTTTAACTCAGTGGTCAGCAAACCACGGCTCGTGAGCCACATGCGGCTCTTTGGCCCCTTGAGTGTGGCTCTTTCACAAAATACCATGGCCTGGGTGAGTCTGTTTTGAAGAAGTGGTGTTAAAAGAAGTTTAAGTTTAAAAAATTTGGCTCTCAAAAGAAATTCCAATAGTTGTACTGTTGATATTTGGCTCTGTTGACTAATGAGTTTGCTGACCACTGGTTTAACTCACTTTTTATATTCATCATTGATTCAAAGGAAGAAAACGGCACTGGAGAGCTCCAAAGAGTTGACAAGGAGACAACTGGTAATGGAAACAGGCTTCCCTTGGCTCATCACAATATACGGCCCACACTATAGACATTAGAGGAGGCACTGGATAGAGGCCACAGAGTGTCTTGTAGGTTAAAGGAGCCTTCTCAAAATCAATACTCTCTTGTAATAGACAGTTTCAGGCAAGGGGAGATGTATTCACAGGCACGCACTAGAATCTTTGCATTGACAAGATTTCTCCCCATGTTTCTAGTTGATTGGAGTTGGCAGGTTAAACGGAGAGCTGACCATCTGACTGGCCAAAGGCTCTTGCTGTTGTGAGAAAAGAGAGAATTCTACTCTTTTGCTTCTTAACAGGAACAAGCAGGAACTGAAGCCTCTCAGACCTGTAAGACTTAAGATTTGCAAAAGGGAATGTTTTTCATGTGACCAAGCTGGTTACTCCCAGGCACATACTTTGGGATTTCACCAGGAACCACTGGAGGCCCCAAAACAAACAGCCTTGAAGGATTTATGAACAGGAAGCGTCTTTCCCTTGTTGACCTTAACTTATATGTTGAGTAAACAAGTTCCTGTTCTGTCGACCCTGGTGTGTCCAGGGCAGCCTCTAATTTCACTGCAGTTGGATGGCCTCCAATTTTCCCTTTGGTTTTGGTTCTTAAAACTGCCAAGAATTGGAGATTGGGAGAGACCTGACTTAACTAGAGACACTGACCTGGAACAGGCTGTAGGTGGCTATGCATGTTTCTCAGGTCTTGGGTGAGTTACCTGACCTTCAGGGGGGATTAGGAGGGGCCCCACATGACCTGGTGTCCCTGTCTGACCACAGTTTAGCTGCAAACCTGGCAGTGTGCTTGTTGTTCTAACTTTTAGATGTCTCGTAGCCGGTTTAATCCGGTGAGCACATGGACGATGGGTGTGGGCATTTATATGCTCAGGATCTTGGGTTCTGTGCCAATCCTGGCCTTATGGTGCCCTGGTTTTCTCTTTGGCATGAAGTTCAATGAATGTGACTGAGGATGGTTTTCACAGTCATGTTAGATGGCTTTTTGGGGGAGGGGGTGGTAGTTAGGGACTTGGCTAGTTTTCATCACAGAATTGTCGGCTGGTTTTGTCTGTAGTTGAGGGAAAAGAATGGGTTACACATGGCTTGTTTGAACAGCACTTCAGAGAAGGGATTTTTGACAAAGCTGTTTGTTTGTACACAGTGATCTTCTGCTGACCCCTTGCTTGTGGCTTAGAAACATTGATGTTACATTGAGATATGAATCTGCCCTTGGCCAGATGCCAGGAATGTCATCTAGGCCTTTTGAATGGCATGCTTTCCTACACCTGCTGGGCTTCCATTTCCTCGTGGCGGGCAGCAGGGTACAGAGGACCAGGTGTGCCCTGGGAGTGGGGACTCTGAAATTTGGAAGGTGACTTCCTCCTTCCTCACTCACTCTATCACCTCGAGGCAACTCATCTTAACTGCTCTGTTTCTATGTATAATGGGGTTAGGAGTGTGTAATGGGATCTCACATCCCTCAAGGCTATGCTGAGCATCTCCCTGTTGAGTCTGATGGCTTTGGAGACTCAGAAGCATTTGTCTGTTGGGACCACCATAACCGCGTCCTACCAACTGGCTGGCTTAAGCAACGGAAGTGTATTTTTTCATAGTTCTGGGGGCTGAAAGTCTGAGATCTAGGTGTGGGTGAGGTTGATTGCATTCTGAGGCCTCTCTCCTTGGCTTGAAGGTGGTTGTCTTTCCCCGCCTTTCTATATGGTCATTCCTCTGTGTTTCCTCTTCTTATAAGGATACCAGTCATAGAGCATTGAGCCCTCATATGTCCTCATTTTGCCTTAATTACCCCTTTAAAAGCTTTCATCTCCAACTACAGAACATTCTGGTCCTGAGGGTTAGGCTTTCAATGTATGAATGATTGTGCTGGAGTGGGGACACAATTCAGTTCATAGAATGACCCCTCTGAAGTGGATCTAGTATTACAACTTTTAGGTGAGAAAACAGGCTGGAAAAAAACCATGTAACCTGGCTTACGCAGAGAGAAGCAGAGCCAAGAACGAGTCCCTCTCTGATTTCTCACTTCTTACTCTATTTTGTTTCTCTGTTTGTGCTGAAGCAGAGCCCCTCCTGGGCACAGGCAGTGCAAAGACTCCACAAGCCCAGCGTGTCCATAGCACTGTTCTCATGGTTCTTCGATGTGGATACGGACTTCCTGAAGGGGGTTGGATAACTTAGAGTCTTCTTTTCTCACACTCAAACAAGAGATTCTGTTAAGCTGTTCACATGTTTAGCAATGCACCATAACTCATCGTCTTCCTCTGCTGCATCAGAAATCCACTACAGGGCTATAGGTCCTGGAATTTAAGATTATGCTTTATGAAAAAGGCAAACAGACTTGTGATTCCCTTTGCTTCACCTCTTCAAAGCCCGACTCCACAGAATAAATGCTCAATGACCCGGTTGACGATCTCCTTCATAATCTTAAAACAGTTCAATTAAGTGCCCGTACAGTGGGGCTCCATATGTTGGCTGGATGTGAGGTGCCAGTATTTTGACACTGCTTTCTCATTAAAATGATCAGAGCACAGGACTGGAAGACTCCAATGTGGGCCTCACCTGGGACTCCCCCAGGGAAACGTGCCTGCCAAGGAAACCAGAAATAGTGTCAGAGAGGAAGCCCCCCCTCGGCGGGCTCCTCTCCTGGATGAGTCCTTAATGAGCACTTCCTACCCTTGGAAGGACCAGTAGGCTGGAGAAGTGTACCTACCTCCTGTGGTGCTCAAACGCATTCCGGTTACTCCCATGATAGGGATGTGCGAAGCATCAACATATTGATACCCCCCCCCAGAGTATATATTAAATTCTGAAGGATTAATCAAACCTGCACCATGTTGTGTGCAATTAAACCCTTGAAAGGAAAAATAAATTTGCTGGAGCAGGAGCAGCTCTCATACCACTTCTCACTGGAATGAGGTGTTTCTCAGTTCAGTTACTAACAGATGAGTTTTTGCTAGGGCGCATTTTTCAAGAAGTGGGATGGGTCAGGAAGAGTGTCTGCAGAACATTTTAGGGATGGGAGGGGAATGGGGCGGTACCCTATGGTACTGGGTAAGTACCCAGTTAAATCCTTCCATCGGAAGGAGCACTGGATTGTGCCATTTATCTTATTAGAGGAAATAACCCAAAGAGTCATATCAGGAATAATGGAGGGTGTAGAAGCTGTACTCTGCTACGCTCCCCTAACCCAACCCCCCCAGTAGGGATGGTGGGCCTTAGAAAGGATAACTGCTCACTTGGCCATGCTCCTACGTTAATGAAAGCTGTGGTGTGGTGGACATTTCCAAATCCAGCTTCAGAGTCTTGGAGAAAATTCTTTTGAGGAAAAAGGGGAGTCCTGGAGGAAATATTAGTAGCTCTGCACTCCCATAGAGGTGTTTTGGTAGTGCTTAAATTGCACATGGTGTAGCCATTTTAGTTTGTTGTATTTCTTAAGGATTCAATCAGACCCTGTTACAAAGAGCTAGGGAGATGTACATTCAGTTCACTAAGGAGCGAAGAAGGAAAAGTTAGGTGTGGGATCCATGTAAGGTCTGCAAGAAGCTGGTTAAGAAGTTGAACTAATCTTCATGGAGGTATGAGTGAGAACAGAATTATATTTTTCTTTACCCACTTATTTTTATTGTCTAAAGTTTTACATATGTCTCCTTTCCCCCAATTGATCCCCTCTCCCATACCTTCACAGACAACCCTGGGCAAGCCCCCACCACCCCAGTGTCTTTGTCCATTGTTTATGCTAATATGCATGCATATAAGTCCTTTGGTTGCTCTCTAACACCCCCCCCCACCATTTGTCTCTAGATTGATATATTCTTGTTCATCAAATTATGTTGGTCATTATATCCCACATATGAATGAGATCATGTGATATTTATCTTTCTCCAACTGGCTTATTTCACTTAGCATAATGCTCTCCATGTCCATCCATGCTGTTGCAAATGGTAAGAGTTTTTTCTTTTTATAGTGGCATAATATTCCATTGTGTAGATGTACTACAGTTTTGTTTTAAAAAATATATATATTTTATTGATTTTTTACTAAGTGGGAGAGAGAGGGATAGAGAGTTAGAAACATTGATGAGAGAGAATCATCGATCAGCTGCCTCTTGCACCACCCCCACTAGGGATGTGCCCGCAACCAAAGTACATGCCCTTGACTGGAATTGAACCCGGGACCTTTCAGTCCTCAGGCCGACGCTCTATCCACTGAGCCAAACCAGTCCCGGCTGTACCACAGTTTTTAATCCACTCAACTGCTGATGGGCACTTAGGCTGTTTCCAAATCCCAGCTATTATAAATTGTGCTGCTATGAACATAGGGGTGCATATGCCCTTTCTGATTGGTGTTTCTGTTTTCTTGGGATATAGTCCTAGCAGTGGGATTACTGGGTCAAATGGGTGTTTCATTTTAAACTTTTTCAGGAAACTCCATACTGTTTTCCACAGTGGCTGTACCAGTCTGCATTCCCACCAGCAGTGCGGGAGGGTTCCTTTTTCTCCGTATCCTCACCATCACTTGTCGTTTGTTGATTTGTTGATGATAGCCATTCTGACAGGTGTGAGATGCTACTGCATTGTCATTTTGATTTGCATCTCCTGGATGATTAGTGACTTCGCCCACTTTTGACAATGTTTCCTGTGATAACCATAGTGCTAAGGCTCAAGGAAGACTCATGAAGATGAAGAGTGGAGCACATCACTAAAGGCACAATTCAACTTCAGGTCTCCTGTTCCACTGGAAAAGAAAAAAGCAAATCAAGATGCCTAAATTGCTCCCAAAGATAATCCAAAATTCTATTCACTGCAACAAAAAATATGTAGAATGATGTGAAATCCTTGAATTAATAAATTCAGAAGCTCTCACCTTCTAATTGTTAAATGTAGCAATTAGAAAAATAAGGATAATGTGCTTAATTTATACAAAGTACATTTGTTGTTTTTTTCCCCCAAAGTTCGGAAATAAATTTTATTGGGAGCTGCATTGAAAACTCTCATGACATCTGGAATATGGAGATCTAATTGCTGATTCAATGGCATTGCGAACACGCAAACATATTTCCTTGGTGAAATGTCAAAAAGGCAGCAATCAAAATGAAGCGTTTAAGCATTAAAATGAAGAAATGATGACTGGGTTGATTTGTAAACATTTATCTCCAAGCTGACTTTATGAAAAAAGAAGGAATAAGTTTAGGAACACGATGGCAATTTCGCACATTCTGAGTCCTCCTATCTTGAGGTTGTGGAAATCTCAAGATGCATGGGGAGTTCAATCAAAATGTGCATTTCCCTAAATCCTGATCACCCCACTTGGCTTTTTGCGTGGGGTTTACTGCACTTTATGGAGCAGCAGGGGTTGCCAGGGGATTAGGGAAGGAGTAGGCTTCTTCGGCATCCCCAGTTTAGTGATTCTGAGACGGAACATTTCTCTATCTTGGAAATAATTACGTTTTCCTGTGTTTTGGAGCCCTTTCCTTGTCCTGGGATGTTGGTTGGTGACTGTTTTTACTTTCACTTGTGCTGTTGAGGAAGCGAGGTGAGGAGCCCCTGCTTCTGGCCTCACCAAACTTCAGCCTGACTGGGCAACCCCGTAGCTCCTTGTCCCGAGCACCTGTGTTTGTTCTCTCTGACTATATGCTGAAGAGGCGGGTATGATTTCAGGATGCATCCCAAGTTTATCCTCCTTCTGGTAGAAGAAGCACCTATCTACTGTTAACTGGGGACATAAACTCTAAACCAAAATGTGCTAAGCCATCGCACAGAGAAGGCAGATAAACTCGTTGCTGAAAGAATGTTGCTTTACTTGTAAAATCTCTGCTTCCTAGAAAAAAAATGGCCCAGAAGGAAGTTTCTAATGAGAGCCAGGGGATTGTCACATCTACGAAATCCCCCACCTAGGGAGCGGCTCACACTTACCTCCGCCACTACATGAATAATCTCCCCCAGATGCATACATTTTCAGAGTCCCAGATTATGCCAGTCACACCCAATGGGACCCCTCTGACGGGGTCCTGAGAAGGAGCTAGTCACCTGCCATCTTCCCCGAAGGCCCTGGCTGTGTAGGGGCTCCACTGTGTTGTGCTTGCAAATGACATGTATACCTGCAGTGTAAATATGCAAGAGTTCATTTTAATAAAAAAATTAAGCCTTAAAATAAGATAAAACCCATGACTAGACTTGCATTGGAAGATTTAGAGTGCATTCATCTGCTGGTTTTCGGTATAAATATTCATTGGTTTGGAGCTCTCAGGTGCTGGAACTTTTAATCTGCATTCAGATGGAGGTGCTTTAATCAGGGAGTTCATAAAAGTCTGCAACTCCCCTCCCCCCTTTTCCCTATCCCCCCACCACCAAGAGTAAGAAAACAGAGTAGAATGAAGGGTGCCAGAGCTTCAAAATAACCCAGCACGCTAGACTGTGTGGCTGAAGTGGGCAAGTAAACACCAAATGACATTTTGCACCATAATATCGATATCCTATTAAAAACATATCTCTTGCTGTTAGACTGAAAAGTCTCAAAAACCTGTCACTCGCCTGCAATCGTCCGAGATGACTGATTATGGGGAAAGCATCCCATAGCATCTGTTTACCATGTACTCACAGGCACTGGTAGGAGGTTTTTAAATGTCAGCAGTAATGCATGCCTGGGTATTAGCAGTCCCAGAACAATGCTGCCCCAGGGACGGCACCAGGGACGGACCAGGGACCGCTCTAAATGAGGGAGGTCAAGGGCCAAAGGTGGCGGAGGGCCCTTTATAAGGATGCTGTGTGTCTGGGGTGGGAAAAATCTGAACTGCAAGTGTTAATACGTGAACACTTGGGGAGCCTCCTAGTGGGTTTTGCATCCAACTTTAAGTCACAGGAGAGTGGCTCAGGACCCTCATGCTAAGGTCAGGGTGGGGAGAGCCGAGGGTATGGGGGAAGCATTCTGCATCGGATGCATTTCCCATTAGCATGCTCTCAGATTTCTCTTGGTAACCTAAGCACATATTGAGAGAAGAGAGTCGCTGAGATACAAACGCTGACTAAACAGTGGGATGGTGACAGCATGGTTAGCAGCTGCTGTATGATGCGAGAATCCTACGCTATTTAACTGCTTAGAGGGGAACACTGCCTATCAGCCCAGCAAAGTCCTGGGGACTCCACACAGTCTTCACAATGGACTTGAAAGCATTATCACTTCTTTCTAAAAACAAAAAAGAGGTCTGGTCACTGATTTCGATAATGACTTTTTTTTTCTGATGTGGTGAAGGCCCAGGAAGGTAATATGGCAAATTGGTGGTTGGGGGGATGTAGGAGAAAGAACTGAGAACAGATTTTGGTTCTACCATGTGCAAGAGTGACGTTGTTCATGTTTAATGTTTCATGTCTCTGCCTCAGTTTCTTTTTCAAAATTGGGGTGACAATAACATGCTTTGCATGGCTGTTGGAGGGATTTGGGGAGATTCCTCAGCCCTCAGTAAATGCTCCAGGAGAATTCAGGGGAAGGCCTGTGTGAATTAGTGGAAAGACTACACTCCACCACGTTTAACGTAAACGTGGGTCTGTTACTTTCAAGTGTGCGTGAGAATCACACCATGCTGTCCAGAGAGTTTTGCCCTAATGATTCAGTGGCACGATTTGTGATCCACACATCACAGCTGCTGGCCCCTGCGTGTCTCACCAAGGGTGTGTTTATGTACAGAGTGGTTCTTCCTCAAGAGCTTACCAGCATCAGCTTCCTTTCTGATCTCACTTTGAGCATTAATTGCCTTATTAAACGCCTTTTAAAAAAATTGAACTAAGGTCACCTTTAAAATACCTTAGATTCTAGTTCATATTTTAAATTGTGGTGCTTTCAGGAATGTGGTTTTATTTTATTTGTCCAATCCTATCAATTGCCCAAGGGAAAACATATAGAATCAAAGTAAGTGGTTTCTTTCCTTTTGTCCAATCTAATTAGTTGGGGAGGCATTCATAGAGTGCTTAACCTTCTCTCCCTTGTGCCAGTATAACATTTATCTCTCATAATGTGTGTCCTGTTGCAATATCCTTACTGATGCACACAACAAACCTGTCTTCCCAGCTAGCAGGATTCTACCAGGGCAAGGACCATGCCTTAAATAGTGATGCAATATACACTCTCAGAGCAATGCCTGGCACTTGTTGGCTGATGATAGTTGTAAGGGTATGGTGATAATGGAATTAGTGAAGTCAGTTCTTAATGCTTTTAGAGCAACTGGAGGATTAAATTTTGGGTGTGAGATATAACCTTGGTGCTCAGATTAAAACCTCTTTCTTTTTTATTGAACTTATTGTGGTGACATTGGTTAATAAAATTATATGTTTCAGGTGTACAATCCTATAATACATCATCTGTACATTGCATTGTGTTCACTACCCCAAGTCAAATCTCCTTCTACCAGCATTTATTCTCTCTATACCTGCTTCTCCCATGCCCCATTTCCCTCAGGTAATCTCTATACTGTTGTCTGTATCTACCAGTTTTCTATGTTTTTCCCCCTTAATCCTTCACTTTTTTCACCTAACCCCACATCCATTTCCCCTCTGTCAGCTGTCAGTCTGTTCTCTATCTCTGAGTCTATTAAAACCACTTTCAACACTTTCTCAGATTCTAAGTATTTCCTCTGCTCATTCAACAAACATGTTTCTCTCAAGCCCTGTATGCCTAGCACTGTGCTGAGTTCTGAAAATAGACATGATCCTTGGGTGCAGCTGAGGGAGGTAGACACCAGTTAAAATAAATGCAGTGAAACAGAAGCAGGGTTGTGAGGGGCCCAAGACCAGAAATTGGTCAGTTCCATCTGAAAGAGAAGCACTTCCTGCAGGAAGTGAGTGGGGAAAATCTCAGTAGGTTTTGCTGGGTGAAGAATGATCAGGGGAGAGTATTCAGGCTGAGGGAATGAAGTGCAGACACATAGCTAAGCAGGCTGGGTCTGGGTTTAGAGGTAAGGTGGGTGCTTGAGAGATGACTCAGGAGAGAGGAGAGGGGCTGAGGAGGTTGAACTTTATCTTGCAGGTAGTAAATGATTGCTGATGGGGAGTAGGTTGTGGTGCAAGTTGACTTTTAATTATAGAAGCATTGAATGTTAGAGCTGGATGTGGATTTAGAATAAATATGTTATAATTTATTCTAAATAAATTTATTCTAAATCCACCTATTTTACAGATGATGAAATTCAGGTCAGAGATGTGAAGTAATTTGGAAGTGATGATCCTAAAAAAGAGTCTGAGGGTATTTCTTAGGGGACAGTATGTGGTTAAGATAGGGTCTGACCATCTTATTAATTGCATTTTATTGGACAAGTCACTCAATTTCTCTAAACTTCAGTTTCTCCATTGTTAAAATGAAGATAATTATTTGACCCGCCATATGGTGGGTAGGCAGATATTATTGTGGGGCTCAGTCAGGCAATGCTTGCAAGGGCCTTTGAGAGCATGATGTGCTGGAGAAATGTGAATGTTGTTTGTTAAATTGGTTGGGTTTGAACTTTGGCTCCTCCCTTTCTAACAGAACAACACCAGGCAAACAGCATAATATCTCTATTTCTCAGTTATACGTGGAGATAATAATGGTACCTACCTCAATGGTTGTTATAAGTGTTATTATTTTAGTTATTATTAGCAGTAAATGCTAATACCTGCAAAATGCAGTCCCCTGCACATTGCAAGCTCTTAACAAATGCTACCCATTATTAATTTATTTTCATTATTATCACTCTAGAATTCTTTCCAATATACCATGTTATTTTTCTTTTGACCCTAAGATAGCTTTAAAGATCTTGGAATTAATCAGATGTATATTCTAGGTGCTACACTGATTGAGCCAATATGCAGACTTTGGCTGTTCTGTCCCAATCCCATGGAAAGTCAGGCACCAGTGATAGATCTTTACCAAGCATTTCTTTGGTTCTAACTAAAGGGTCCTTCCTCAACCAGGTGGTCTTGGTCTCAGTGGTGTGTAGAATTGAAATCTGAAAGATTAAATCTTCTACCGGCCACCTATTAGCATTACTTTAAATGCAGTTTTGTTACACACACACACACACACACACACACACACACACACACACACACACCAGACTTCAAAGGACTAGAATATCCAATAGGTTAATTTTAACCTTAATACAAAATATAGAAGTTCTTAAACTATGGATGCACCTTTGAAATTGTTGCCATACTTACATGATATATTTCTGCCATTTCATGTCCTATTGAAGTAGTCTACTTCTCTGGGGAAGTAGTCTGGGTTGCCTACCTTCTTAAGGGTGAAGAGTGTCTTGTCATTTTTTGCAGTCATTTGCTGGGAGTGGCCTCATTGATTGTTAATGGGGATGCTACTTCATTTCACTCCACATTTCTCATCCTGTTCTCAAATCCTGGGTGATGAATCAAATCCTGTTTGGGGTATCAAGCTATCATGTAAGCTCTCCCCTAGGCAGGCTGAAGTGGTTTTTAAAAGAGGGTGGGGGAAAGAAATGTTTGTGTTTTTCTAATTTCTATAAATCTAACATACTGATACTAAAGAAAAATTTGAAAATAAAGGTAGAAATCACCTATATATTGGTCTATTTCCTTCCTGTCACTGTCCACACATACATATGTATACAATGTGATAGGCTTGGCAGTTGATTTTAGCTCTGGGGGCTGACATCAGCTTTTATTCTTTCTTTTACTGACATGCAGCTTCTCAGGACTGGATCCATGATTAACCCTTACAATCAAATAATAATAATAATAATTACAAAACCAATAATAATCACCACCACCACAACCACGACATATAATTTATTAAATACTTAGTACTTATGAGACACTATTCCAGCAGCTTTTTACATATATCATTTCATATAATTTTAACAACTACCCATATGAGCTATGTCCTATATTACCCATTTAAAAATAAAGAAAAATTGAGTCACAGTGAAGTTAATTGACTCAGAGCTGGTGAGTGATGAAGCCAGAATTTGGACTAGATTCTCAAGGATCACACTGGGCTTCCAGGTGATGGTGCATTGAGCCTGCATCATAATGGAGAGTCTGCAGTGGGATAGTGGCCTGCACTCTGTTTTTAAAAACAAAAGTTATTTTTATTGATTTCAGAGAAGAAGGGAGAGGGAGAGATAGAAACATCAATGATGAAAGAGAGTCATTGATCGGCTGCCTCCTGCACGCCCCACACTGGAGATTGAACACTCAACCTGGGCATGTGCGCTGACCGGGAATTGAATCATGGCCTCCTGGTTCATAGGTCAATACTCAACCATTGAGGCATGCTGGCCAGGCGACCTGTACTGGCCAGGCGATCTCTTGACCATCTGTCCCTTCTTTCTCTAGGTATGTTTGGAGGATGCTAAGGAGAAGCAATGAGA
Organism: Vespertilio murinus; assembly: GCA_963924515.1. Lineage (NCBI taxonomy): Eukaryota > Metazoa > Chordata > Mammalia > Chiroptera > Vespertilionidae > Vespertilio > Vespertilio murinus. The sequence goes on along the minus strand of OZ004704.1, from coordinate 12,016,688 downwards.
TACAGGCACACAATGACTTGGGTGAGAGCAAGTTCAAGAATAGTGTTTAGGATTTGTGTTTGGTCTAAACATTAATTATAGAACTATTTTGGGCATGGAAACAACCTTGGAAACTAGTCTTTGTCTGATTTTATTTTGGGGACCCATTTGATCCTTTATGACTTCTTGTTGGTCCTTTACGATTCTTTGTAATTGTTGCACTGAAATTCTAATTGCCAAAGGACCATACATCCCATTTCCATTCTTTCTCCACCCCACAAAAATGTTTCTAAACAAAGACTTTGATGTGATAGAAAACTCTTCAGATTTCGTTTATGATGTAAAAAGGCCCCTGATCCCCCTACTCCACCCCAATTTTTATTAGGTGAATCTTCTAAGCACAGGGTACATTTGAAACTTTTCAGATACAGATACTGGTGGGTGATGCCACGATTAGGAAGTTTCTCAAAGCTAATCATATTTCAAAGGGGAAAAAATAAAAACAAAAAAACCACACGTAGATTAATAAAAAGGGCACGATGTTCTTGATGAGGCAGGCAAAATCTCAAGGCATGGCTCATCCTCTCTTTTAATTATCCAGTTCATTTAGTCAGCTGTGATCCAGGACTTCGGGAGGTCATCTGCAGACAAAAAGGAGCCATGGCAGCTCTTGACCCACGGTTTGGCTCCGGGATGGAAAATGGCCACTCAGGCTGACTAGTCCTTTTACAAATGGAACCTGAAGGGCAGGGCTCCGGGTGTGATGTGTGGGGCTGAGAAGACCTCCTGATGCCCTGAGCTTTCCTGAAATTCATCATAAAAAAGTAATTATGTATGAAAAATTGGCAGGTCAGTCAGCGTTTGTGATGGCTCATTCACTTGAGCAGATAGAGCTCCAGAATTGAAAGTTACTGGTAATGTACCTGGAACACAGCCCTTGGGAAGTCACACTGGACATCAGCATTGTTGTTAGACCTCTGGGTGCCCCCCAACCTTTTCCCCGATTCTTCTGTACTCTGGGCAACTGATAGCTTCTTGCTATCATGGCAAGGCCACCTCTGATACATTATCTTAAGGCGGGGGGTGGGGGGGAAGGCCAGGAAAACTCACCCACTTTCTGCCTCACTATCTCTGAGACTCACTTGTTTTAGGATGACTAAGGTATCCATCCCACTCCCAGATTTCTATTCAGTCCTCTTAAAGTAATACATCTCAATTAAGTGATATATCATTTCACCAACTTGTGGCCCCTTTAAAGTATGTTTCATCCAGGGAGCCAGAGAAACGATTTATCCCATGTGTAACTTCAGACTGCAGAAGGGCATTATGAATTAGTTAACCTAGAATACCTTTTGGGTCAATTTTCCCATGTAGAAAATGATGGTGTCTTTGTAAGGTGACAAGCAAAGCACAGTCAATGTCAACACTAGGTGAGCGGGGAGAGTTACTCATTGTCAAATGGTATGCGTTTGGCATCTACACAGGGTTGTATGAGCAGTGCTATCTGGACTGGAGTCTGGTCCTGTTACTTGGAATGGTTAGTTACTATCCTGGGTATATCGCTTAACTGTTCTGTTCAATGGTTTTTCCTCATCTGTAAGATGATGACTACCTTGGGAAGGTCATTGTGAAGAATAAAGAACAACCTTTATTTTATAGCCAAGTGTTTAAAAAATTACACTTATGAGTGCATCCTCTTCTTAATTTGGTTTCAGTTTCTAGAGGCAAAGAGAAGTATTCACTGATTTAGTCAAGGAGCCCCATGGCACCTCTCTGTGGAGGTAGGCAGGTCAGACAGATGAGCACAACCCTTTACCTCATTTTAAGGAACCAAGGAGCTAGTTGTCACACTGTAGAAATAAGTCGCTATTAGTAAATCTGGGGTACAAGCTCGCTCTCTCTCTCTCTCTTTCTCAAATATTCTCACATGGATTACTAATGTTCTACAAAACTTTTCAGCGGCTTTGTGGATTTGATGCCATGATTTGTAAATTGCTGGTCTCTCCTATAGAGATAATTACAAAGAAAGGGCGATAGGAAGCTGGAGTGGAGTTTTCCACAGAAGCCTAGTGGCTTCATGAAAGTAGACGGGTTGCTGGACTTAGAGAACTGTTTCTGTGTGAAGAGACGGTACCAAGCCAGGCATCTTTGAAAACAATGCAGATGCGTTAGGGCAGTGGTCGGCAAACAGCAGCTCGTGAGACTTGGCTTGCCGCTCTGTTGACTAATGAGTTTGCCGACCAATGCGTTAGGGTGTGTGGGGCTCCCCTGGAAGACTCAGAGACCAGGAATCCACAGATCTGTATGACATAATCAGAAAGACGGTGCACATTTGCCTGGAGATCACTTTGGGGAAGGGGATGGAGAGGAAGCACCTCTATGAGCTCACTCTCTGTGACCAAAGGAAATGAACTTACAGGATTTTGTTGGCACTCTAGTGGAGGGAGGACATGCGAGTTTCTCCAAAGCCCTGGCTGTTAATGATAAGTGGGATTTGATTATGTGCTCCCCATCCTGACTAATTTAAGACATATAAAACACCATTGTTGGACTCCATATAATAGGGGGTCACTAATTCTTCATGTAGGTTGTGTTGGTCATAAAACATATTTTGAGAGCTTTTCACAGTGCCGTCCTAACCTCAGGCTGTCCAACCCAATAATTTTTATGAAGCCTTAAGTTCCCAACTGTGAAATTCGGGCGTTTCCCGGACTAACTGTCATGCCATGTTTTCTTTCATTCAGAGGAGGAGTGTAAAGTCTTTACTCTGAGAAATGGCAAGACCCAGGGAGGTTTGCTAAAATTCTCGTGCTCCCCGTGTTTACCATAAATCTGAGACAGTGATATGATCAGCAAGCTTATTTATGTCTGGGCATAAAACATGCATACAATTTAAACAGAGCAGGCTCCCTTCTTAGAATCTCTCATCATAGGTTGAATATGACTCTTATAACCACGGTGGACAGGCTGTCCCACCATCGGGTATTGATTGGTAATTTCGTTTGCAGTAAATTGTTCTCTGGACTAACATTTGCATCTCCTTCTTATAAAAAAAATGTGTTTTTACCTTCAGCACCCTCTCCAATGTCATTTGAAGACTGTATCTGGCCGGCAAGTGAGGGCTCCCTCCTCCTCCTTCCCCCTCGGGCTTGCTAGGGAACAAGTCACTTCCGGCAAAGATGCGCAGCTCAGGGTTTCAGTGCTGCTCTGAAGTGACACCCAGATGGCAGGTCAGGGCTGTCAACGTAAGGTGTCTGTTGGCATCAGGAGGATGACTCCTCAGGAAGTGAGAACTTTAAAAATGTATGATGAGTACCACTGAATTAGACAGATGGGCTGATTTGTGTTATTCCTAAAATAACTGGCAAGTAGGTGTTTATCTCATTTTACAACAGGACGAAATTGCTTTTGCAGTGATTCATTTGTGATCCCGGCTAAGCTGTACTATTAATTTACTTTACTTCTGACTGGTGTATTTGCCTCAGTATTTATTGTGTTTTCCATCAGTATTGTCAGACAGAGGTGCTGCTATGACACCTCGACATTTGCATTTAGATTATGGGGCTCTGAGTTAGCATTTGTCAGATAGTGTATCCAGGTCCAGTGTGGCTATGGAAGGTGTGTTCTTGGCCACTTTGGGCATCTTCCCTCCAGCAAGTTCCTGGCTTCACCCTCTCCCCATTCCTATCACCCATTTTGGACACACTGTTGCTTGAGTGATTTTTTTAAGCATGCAAATTTGATTCTGTCACAGCTCCATTTTTTTTTTAAAGCAAACCCAGATTTCTGAGGGATCAGGCTTACCAAAGGCTTGAATCCAAGTAGGTGTGATGGGGCCTCTGGTGACTAGGAGAGAATACCCCATCCCCCAAAAGCAATGCTATTCCAGCTAATGAGAAAGTCAGCCCAGCTTGGTAAGGAAAGTCAATCATCCAGGTTTATGTAGCTGTCTTGATTTTGAGAACTTTTCATCGACCAAACAAATTGCAACTGAGTACAACTTGACTTTGCATCCCTGTCTTATAGTTTCTTTCTGGTCTCCCACTGGACTTCAAGATAACGTCCAAACTCTGTAGCCTGGAATATGCAACTCAATGATCAGGCTTTGTTTCCATATTTTTTTACATTGCATGCCATTACCATTAGTTTCTGTGCTATTCACAGTGAACCAACTTTAGTAAGACCTTCCATAAGCAATGAGTTGGGTGCTAAAAAGTTAACTGTGTAGAATGAGCAGGTCGGGGCATTGGCTGTGAAGTAGATGAGATGACTGGGGTGAGTCTTACATCTAAGCAGCTGGGTTTCAGAGATCTTGCTGCAAGATCCAAATTCATCCTAGTCCCATCTGTAGTTTGGTACCCCAGGGTGATGGTGCCTGAGCTCTTCTCTGGTGTAGTTCTTGATCGGAACCCTTCTGGTTGGCTGAGACGTTAAGGATAGAAGAGTGATATCAGGAATCCCTAGGTAGTTGTCATCTGCTTGGTTGGCCCACTCTTGGGACAATTGAGGTGACATAATACTTGGTATGTGGGGCACACTGTCAGCCTCCCTTTGTGTGTGTGAATACCAAGTGCATGTGCAAGTGTGTACACACTCTGATGGACACATACACATATGCACACACAGAAAGTGAACTTCAGCTGTCCCCATTTGAGAACGGGGGCTGGATGGAGAGCAGAATCTGATTCTTAATTATGTCCAAATTCACATTGTTGCCCAACACAGCATCCTGGGGTCTTCCTGTGGCTGTAGTTCCTCCAAGGTCAACATCAACTACATGTAACCCCCGGGCTGTTGTAAGGACTGTTCTCTATGGTGGTGTCACTCTGGTGAACTCCTGTTGATCGTTAGGAATGTATTTCTATTTAATCATCTCCTTGAAGGCTCCTCCACACCCCTATGTGGAGTCAGGCACTTCCTCCTCAGAATTCTTGGTACCTCAAAACAACTTATCCTGTCTCTGTAATTGTTTTAGCCCACTCTGGGTCCCAGACTAGCCCTGGGCTGCTCAGAGACAGGGAGCATGTTCTCAATACCCTTTTCTTTTCCTAGTACCTTGTAGTACTCAGCAAGTGCTCATTAAATGTCGAAGAGCTGATAGAATGGGGAAAAAGTGTAGCCACATGGCTGCAGAAAAGGTTTCCAAATAAGAATAAAGCGATTTGTTTGGAAAAAAAAAGATATACATTGATATATTACATATAATATATAAAATATTCATATCTATCTATTTATCTATCATCTCTCTCTCTCTCTCTCTCTCTCTCTCTCTCTCTCTCTCTCTCTCTCTCTCTCTCTCTCTCATGTTTTGGCTCCTACAGAGGAGCTAAGAAGTTATCTTGCCTTTTTCTCTCCCCCCCCCCCCCCCAGACATTATTCCATGTTTTAGTTTTGTTCTAAGCTTCCTGGCCCAGAACAAAAGTCTCCAGGAGTGAAGTCTTTTTGCCACTTCCTGTCTTGGCCCGAAGTCCAACTCCACAGAAAGGAACCTCACAAATAGGCTTGCTCTTGCCAGGTCGCCAGCCAAATTGAGGAGACTCGATACGCTCGTTGAAGTTCTAAGCACCCTGTCGCACTGAACCCAAACTCTGCCTTCCTCTCCTCGCCTCCCCATCCTGAGCATTAAGGTTCTCCAGCTCATTTCCTGCTCCCTCAACCTTCCCAGCCCCTTTGAGTCAGCGTCAGTGACATGCTCTTCCCAGTCACCTGGAAGCTTGAGCCTTGCTAAAACGAGGTTCTCGGGAACAAAGGGAACTCAAGTTCAGGGTTAAGATGCTAAAATGAGATTGTTCTCCTCTGGCAGTAAATTGGTATGCCACTCTCTCCACTGCCGCAGATAAAATTAACCATGCGTTGAAATCATTGCAATAGGCAGTGTCATCAAAGCTTATTTGTAATGAAAATATGATGTTTCAAACCTAAACTCAGGAGTATAATGAATGTAGGACCATATGTTCCCCTCCCACGTAGGGCTGCAGAGAGAAGATGCTGTTTAAAATACTAGGATAGAGCTGTGGATGGGGCTCAGGTTTCCTCTGCGTTCCTTGCCCCTCCTCACCTGTAGGTGGTTCAGAAAAGAGGGTGGGCGGGTGGTGGTGGGGGGAGAGAGGGCAGATGATAGGTGCCCGGGCCTGACAGGCATGGCTCCTGAGTTGGAGGTCTTGCCGGAGGGAGGGGTCTGTGGCTTGATCAGCTTCTCTCCTTGTCTTAGTTTTTCAGCAATCTTCCCCTGGTTGCTACTTGACCCCTGGCAGTTGTGCTTAGGCAGCCATTGTACAGGGAGGAGAAGGGACTGGTAGGAGGTCAACTCTTGTGAGTGTGACCCCTGAGACATGATCAAGCTCAGAGGATCATGAGGACGGGGTTGGATGTTGTTGTAACTTGTTTGAAAACCAGCGATGGAGGAAGAAAGCTTTGCCCCAATAGCCAGAAGCCCATGATCTTTGTCGCCAGCTTTGGCCAGGCTCTCTGAAGGGCTGAGCACTGTCATAGGGCCATGACCCCAGGCACTTGGCCTCCAGCGAAGCGCACTGGAGGTCCCAAATATGTAACTCCGAGTCCTCACAACAACCCTGACCTACCTTTGTTTCTCCAATGAGGAAACTGAGGACCAGAGAGGTTAAGTAGCCTGATGGAATGATGACCAGCAGCCTGAATTATTTCATGCTTGTTACTTCTGGAGAGAGTAAAGCAGAAGAGACTAATTACCTGGTGTGAATTCTGGCTTTGCCATGTCATGGCTATAAGACCTTAGGCGAGTTACTTATCATGAGTCTTGATTTTCTCATCTTTAGAATGGGAGTAATGCTGACCCCAAAACGTGTTATGGGGATTAAATGAGAGACAGCAATGAATGGACAGGAATTGTTGCATAGTAAGTGCTCATTAAATCTTGGTTAGGAATATCGTGCTGTTGCCAGAGTTTGTGGAGTGGCTCTCTGTCTGCTGTGTCTGAGCCACACCTGCCCACATCCCTGCTCCCAGCTAGTGAGGTGGGACCAGACAGTGGTGTTAAATGTCTTCTTTAAGAGTGTGTGTATGTGTGTGTTTAAAGATTAAATGAGTACTTAGTACCAAGAATATTACATATATTATCATACTAAGTGAGTGTTCTATATCTGTGAGATCCCCCCCCTCCTATCCTTAGCTGCCTTCCTACAGTCCTTACATTGCCTGTAGGACTGCACAGTATTCTTACAACCTACGGAGGGGGCTTGAGAGGCCCAGAAAAGAGTTGAAGACTCAAGGAGCACATTTCTGACGGAGGAATTTCAGGCCCTTTAATAAGTGTACAATGACTCTGGATGCTTGAAGAAGGGATGGGTTTTCTACGGGTTGAGTGGCCCCGGCTGACTCCTGCAGTCATTCCCATTCCCTCACCTCTTCACAGACACACGGAAGTGGATAAAGCATTCATGTCTCTCCTTCTTCTTCTCCCCACTGGAACATACTTCGTATCATCTCAATTAAAATTCCCTGACCAGTTGCTACTATTTTCTTTGCCAAGTACGTGCCCTACATAGAATTGGGTGGGTCTTCAGCCTGTTGGAGTATTGAGGTGCAGGTGAGAGGAGACGGGGAGCTCCCTGCATGCCGCTCTGATCGCCTGGCAGTGAGCTCAGGGGCCACAGAGGTGGACTTTCCCTCCTGTCAGTGTTTACAACAGGAAAGTTGGCAGGCACATTACTACCTTCGAAGCTCGAGGCTTTCAGGTCTAGTAAACAGTTACTTTTGGGGCATCATTCTGACTGTGTGTGTGTGTGTGTGTGTGTGTGTGTGTGTGTGTGTGTGAGAGAGAGAGAGAGAGAGAGAGAGAGAGAGAGAGAGAGAGAGAGAGAAACAGTGGCATTGGGAGCCACCAAGGGTCTTTAGACCCGACCCTTAGCTCTAAGATTGAGAGGTTTTGTTTGTGGGGGTGGGGGAGGAAAGTATCCCTGTCTCATCCTCTTGGTTTTGATCAAATGTCATTTAGAAAAGCTTCCCGACAAGAGAGCCTCCCTCGGTGGTGGCAGGGGAAGCGGGCTCAGCATTGCATTCTGTGTTGAGACAATACAAAGCAGCATCCCTCCCCGATGACCGCCTGATAAAGGAATAGATTGACTGTACAAGGTGATGCGTTTGATAGGTCATTCTGGCGGAGGCACCAGAAACACCTTCTATTAAGAACAAAATGAGGACACATTTGTTATGCACCTTCTGTTATTTTTAGATTGCATTCTCTCCCGTCCCCGTCACCCCCCCCCCCACTCCCCGCCTGGGTTGGAGCTCCCTAATAAACACTAGTGACTTAGAAAGCGTTTCATTGTGTTGACCTTTACTTAATTTTCAATGCAAGTGGAAAAAAAAAACTATCAAGGAGGACCAATCAAGGCTTTAAATACCTCGGGTGTGTATGTTCTGCTTATAAGTAGATGTGGGTGCAGCTTTTGAGTATATTTTTATCAGCCTGAGTAAGGGTAAATGGCTTATTTAAAAAAAAATATATATATATATATATATATATATATATATATATATGTCTCTATACTTATCTGTTTCTGAGAATAGGGAAAACGGTTCATTTAGGACCACTGCGGTCCGAGGGATCACATGGCTGCTGAAATGTTAAAACCGGGCAGTGTTCTAAAAATAATAACATTCCACTGTGGCTTGCCATTGGGGAGAACTCCGCGTGGGGCAATTAGACGGAAATGCTATTCCGTTGCCTCTTTCCTCTTAGGCAGAAAGGCAGCGGGCCGGGAGTTGAAGGAAAAGCGTTTGCAGGGCCAGAGAACACCATGAGGAGAAGCACCCTTTTGGGGAGAAGCATCTTTCACGTTTGGGGGATTTTTCTTTTTTGTTCTCTTCAAACGTGCAAAACGTGCGGGGGTTTTGGGCCACGTAGCTGTTCCTTGTGGCTTCCCCTCTGGCAGAGGGGCAGGCTGCTGGAGTCCCGGGCCTGCCCATCCATAGCCACCCGGCGCAGGGGTTTGAGATGCCTGCGGCCGGGATGCTGATGGTTTATGTGGCCTGCAGGTGACAGGAAGATTTCCGCAGGCAGGACTTTGTTGTAAATCCAGGCCGCCTCGCCGCCTCCTCCCGTCGGAGGAGGTTTCCCAGTGATCCCCCGCCTCATGAGTTACCGCGAAGGCGACAAGGTGACTGATGGGCTGGCCTAACACAGCTGTGGCTCCCGGCGCCTGGCATTCCAGAAGACGCCTGCTTTGAAAAGATTGTGCTGCCGAGGTGGTGGAATGGGAAATGAGGCCCACTGTGTAACGAAGGGGGGCGGGGGGCGGCTTTGTGGGGTGACACCGGAAGAAATGCTGTGGACTTGTAGGTAGCGCTGCAGAGCGGTGGGGGACGTGAGCATCATTTGTCCAACACGTGTTGATCTTGCTTATTACGACTGACTGTGATTTACCGCCATCGCCTCTTGTTCCAGCAAGGGGACCAGCGCGGTGTCCTCCTATCTCTCATCGCACGTTATCCTCCTACCTGAAAAAAAAAAAACTATTAAGGAGGGCCAATCAACGCTTTAAATACCTCGGGTGTGTATGTTCTGCTTATAAGTAGGTGTGGGTTCTTATCTGTTTCTGAGAATGGGAAAAACGGTTCATTTAGGACCACTGCAGTCCCAGGGATCACATGGCTGCTGAAATGTTAACACTGGGCGGGTATTTAATTTTTTTTTCTTAAAACACACACACACACACACACACACACACACACACACACATATATATATATATATATATATATATATATATATATGTAATTGATTTTAAAAAATATATTTTATTGATTTTCCACAGAGAGGAAGGGAGAGGGACAGAGAGCTAGAAACATCCATGAGAGAGGAACATCGACCAGCTGCCTCCTGCACACCCCCTACCGGGGATGTGCCTGCAACCAATGTACATGCCCTTGACTGGAATCGAACCCGGGACCTTTCAGCCCGCAGACTGATGCTCTATTGACTGAGCCACACCGGCTTCGGCAAGTGGCGGGTGTTTAGAGAGGGGCCGTGGTCTCTCCCAGGGAGCTGCTGGGCTCCGTGGGGAGCGCCTTGTGTAACGGGCACAGCTGAAAGTGAAAGAGACACATGTCCTGCCCCCGGGCACTTAGAGGCAAGAAAGACAGGAAGCCTGCAAGCGCTAAGCGTGCAGTAGCTGCCCGCCCAATGCCGCGGACAAAGAAGGAGAGAGGGGTGAAGGCTCTTTTTTGTCTGCTGCTCACCTCGATGGGCTTGCTCCTGGAGAAATAAGGCTGGCAAACAGTGGCACGCTTAACAGCAGTGTGCACCTGGCCCCGTGCTCGCTGGCGCCTCGACTGGGCTTCCCCCTTTAACGGCCACAGCAGCGGGCACACTGGGCTCCCCATCGCTCTGCTTTCCCAGCCGGGAAGCCACGCACGGGAGCGGCCCAGGGCCACGCAGCTGGGAGACGCGATGGCAGGACATGAATCCAGGCCATTTTGTCCTCTTGGAAATGAGGGAAGCTCTCTGTTTATGGGGATACTATTATTTTATGCTTCCAAAATGCCTCCGGGACAACCCCCCCCCCCCCGCTCTCCCCCTCAGCACAGATGCGATCCTCTGGGAGCAACGGAAAGCGGTTTCTTTCCGATGATTAGTTACCAGCTTCACTGTCACCATCATTTTCTTTCGAAGTTTGCGAAGGCCTGAGGAGAGCTCAGTGGGGAGTGCGGTTCAGTGCTGAGGGTGGGCTCCCCGAGGGCCCCTGGGAACAAGCCCAGGATGTGAAGAGCAGGGATGAGGTGTGGGGAGAGGCAGGATGAGAGGTCTGAAGGGCTGAGTTTGAATTAGGGAGTTTTCACAGAATCCTGTCTGGGCTTTAGTGTTATCCCTTGTAAAACACAGACTATCATACTCTTTGTGCCTGTTCCTGCATGGTCCTTGGACTTGCCTGGACTGTTCTCCCCTCTGAGCCTTTGCATATGCTGTTCCTTCTGCCAGGAGTACCCTTCCCAGATCTTTGCAACATCCCTCATCACGCTCACAAGTCAGCTTCTGGGAAAGTCTTTCTTGACCACATTGCTAAAGTAGCAGCCCTCTGTTCTTGAGCTTCTGCTGCATTATATTCTTTCATATCTTTATTGTTTATTATATTCTTAGGATACTTATTGCTTCTAGAAGTAATCTTTTAAATTGCTTATTAGTTGGTCATCCATGACCCCAGATGACTAGGGGAGTGGTCGGCAAACTGTGGCTTTAGAGCAGCAGTGGGCAAACTATGGCCTGCGGGCCGGATCCGGCCCTTTTGGCTGTTCTATTCAGCCCTCGGACCCGAAAGAGCGGAGGGTTCTCTTGCTCTCCCCTCCGCTCCTTCACCAGCAGTCCAAGATGAGAGTGCCAGCATGGTCAGGTTACTTTTGTTCCAGCCCTCCGGTCTCGTTTAAGAACCCATTGTGGCCCTCGAGTCAAAAAGTTTGCCCACCCCTGCTCTAGAGCCACATGCAGCACTTTGGCCCCTGGAGTGCGGGCCACAAAATACCATGTGCGGGCACACACAGTGCGATTGAAGGAGTACCATAATTAAGTGAATAAGAATGTACCTACCTATATAGGTTAAGTTTAACAAAATTGGCTCTCAAAAGAAATTTCAGTCATTGTACTATTGATATTTGGCTCTGTTGACTAATGAGTTTGCTGACCACTGCCCTCGAATGTCAGCCTCTGAAGACAGGAACCTTGACCATCTTGCCAACAATGTAATTCTAGTGCTCAGAACTGTGCCTGGAGTGCAGAGGGCATTCGATAAATATCTGTTGAAAGAAGGAATGAGCAGATGATAGAGTTATCTCATTGGAGGGTAAAGTAAGTGAAAATCACATATACAACCTACTGTCAACGGCAAGCACAAATACAGTGCAAACAAGGGAGCAGGTCTGCTTAGGATTTTGAGATGCTGCCATATGTTTTACCAGAAACTGTGCTTAGGTGGCCACATATGGACCCTTCTCTCATCTGCTTGTGTTATTTCCAATAACCGGAAGACAACAGCTAGCTTAACATTAAGAAACCTCTCCCCCACTATCCTCATCATAATGCTGGAACTGAGTAAGTAAGTTTCTTGGATATGTTCTTGATTGGAATTGAATAAAAATCAATATAAAGCGAAGCCCCAAGCCTTCCTTTAGATGACAAATTTTCATGTCTCTGATCTTATCAGGGAGGTCAGTGAAAGAGAGGATGCATTGGGTCAGTCTTTGGATGAAAGGGAACTCAAGCACAGCCATTAACGTTCTTCTAATACTAGGTCAGCACATATATACGTTGATATACGAAAACAATTGCATTCCTGGTAGTCACACAGAGATCTCATTTTACTAGGAGCTGTGTGAGAGCCTCTTAGGTACACTGCCACTTTGCACTCTAATTTATTTGGGATAATATGAATCCTGGTTGATAATGCTCCAAATAGGATAGCAGCTACCATTCCAATAAAAGGCTGAAACAGAGATGTTTGTCTCCACATATCCCATGGGCGGAGTGATCGACACGAAGATACTCAATTTTTTTTTGCAAGGAACAGGGTCTTCCGAGGCATGGATGATTGTCTTTGCTGTCTCCCCTTTACCAAAAAAAAAAAAAAAAGTTTATTTAAATATTGTTCCATCCCCACAAGCACTTTTATTATTTACCGATTAAAAAAAATGACATCATTACTTTTCTTCTGAATTTTTTAAAGCGACGATCGTGCAATTAAATTACTGAATTCATTTATATTTAATTGTGCTTTTGGTTTTAATGTGCTATTGGATGGCGTTTCTTTCTGGGGCTGTTAGTTTTCCACGCAACACGGAGAATCTCAGGCTATATCAAGGAAATATACTACATGGGCAAGACAAAGTCTCATTAGTGTTATTTATAGCATGCTGAAACCTCATTAGGGGAAGGTATGCTGGATTCAAAAATGCATTACCGGGAACGCTTTATTTTTTTGTACTGGAGAAATTGCTTTTATTGTGTTTCTTTGTCACAAGCGTAGTGGCTACCGGACTTTTTGGTTTCTTAAAGTATGAAATAAATTAAGTTGGAAGAAAAGAGTAATTAATCCACCAGCAAGTGTAGCCTCATCATATTAGTCAAATGGCCTTCACACGGTTCTAAGGGATTTCTATTTACCCATGTACCTCACCCTCGGCCAACCATTAATTTGTAATTTGTTTCACCTCAGGTAAGATGCAGTATTTCTCAGGGCAGTAGTTAGCATCTTCAAGAGTAATAATGGCCTTTTAGTGCATCTCAGACCAGGGATGAGTGAAACTTGAGGTGCAAAGTCACAAATTTCCCAATTTAGGAAGTCGTATTTGTTCTAATGTGAGCCATACATCCAATCCTGCATAAATGTTGTTCGGAAGGCATGCCGAAGGACTGTGCTTTGAAGAAAATGGGAAAAAAGAATGAGTCCCTAAGTTGTCCAGATGAAACTCATTTGGAGTGGGTGGTAGCCTGATGAGGTGGAGCAAGGAAATGTTGGACTGTGGTGGTTAAAATTCTGCTTTTGTTCCAAGACTTTGCCCTGCTAAGGGGTGGGATAGTGGAAGTAATTCATACCCAGCCACTAATTTTTCTGCTCCATTATCCTCCTGACTATGGTTGTGTATTGCCCTCTGTTTGGGGGTGAAAGGCTGTATCATAAGGAATAATTTCCACTGCAAGATTCAGAAAACTCAACTAATATAAGTCTATTTATTATATACTTAATAGGAGGTATAGGTGGTGGTTTCAACATTTGTTCATTAGCTCAGCTGTGTCATTAAGGTTCCATGTTCTTTCCATTCTTCTTTTCTATTGTCTTCAATGTTTTCTCTCTGTGCTACTGCCACATGGTCTCAAGGTAGCTGCCACAGCTCCAAGTATCACATCCTCACATTAAGTGTTGCAAACAGAAAGGGAAGGACAGGGACACAAGTCTCCTAATTTTGTATGTTGTTGTTTTTTTCCATAGAATGGAAGCTCTTTTTTCAAACTCTGCAGGCTTCTTTTTAAGTTTCATTGATCAGAGCTGGTTCACTTGATCTCCCCCAAACAAATGTCTAATTAGCAATGTAAGTACTAGCGTTGGACTAGGGAATGGAGAGGGATCCATGATGCCTAAAATCAAGGGCTCTCTCTGCAAGGAGAAAGTGGGATGTTGGGTAATGAGCATGCAATATTTGTTGTCTGTCTTCTTAGCCACAGAGCAATTTATAAGATGGTTTTTGCACAGCAAATATTTTCATTAGTCACATTTGTAATCTTGTTTTTTGGGCCAAGATAGAGAAGATTTTCCCATCTCTCCTTCCTCTTTCCTTCCTTCCATCCCTCCATTTATCCACCCATCCACCCATCCATCTACTGACCTACCTATATGAACAATAGCTACCACTTAATAGGTACATATTAATTGCTTTGTGGGATAGAGAGAGAAACCTGACATGAATTCTGCTCTAAAAGGAACACTGACGTATTTTGGAAATTAGATACAGGTCCGAGTAATTGTAATTCTAGATGGAAAATATGAATTGAACTGGGAGTTTAGAGGTGGGAGAATTAGGGAAGCTTTCTGGAATAGAGTGGATTTCAGCATCTTCTATCTAATCTCATATTAAACGCAATGGACCTTTTGCAACCTTCTCATTGGAAAAAAATTTCCTTGATTCTCTCAGGGGTTTCTTTTTTTCCTTTTACTTACTTTCTTTCTTTTTTTAAAAGCTTTTTGTGGCCTTGCTTCCTGTGGCCGCCAAGGACACATCTGGGCGTGATGTGGTCTCTGGTTAAGAAAGAAGGGCCAGAGGTGGGTCTTGATGTTCTCTTGCTTCTCTTGATAATGAGCGCATTTGGATTTGTGGATGGATTGGGTGGCTGGTTTTGATGAGATTGCTATTGGAATTATGTCACCAGTGACTCCATGTGATGCATCCGGGACAAGCTCACTACAGCAAAAACCAAGAGAAAAATAGAAATCTCCAGCCACATTAGCAGTGATGAATGACCATGGCTTTGGTGTGGTCTTTTCCCCCCCTCTTGGAAGCAGACAGCCCTGTACCTAACTACATTTCCAAGACATAATGACAAAAGTAGCTCCTACTGTACATCTACAGGTGACCTACCTGCCAGCTTAGGCTTGAAGTCAGAAACCATTTAGGACAGATGGGCAATTGAAGCTAATGGGTCACATCCAGCCTCTAGTTATATTTTTCTGGGTAAATAGTATTTTAAAAAGTGAAATTTCAGCCCTGGCTGGTGTTTCTCAGTGGTTAGAACAATTGCTTGCGTACCAGAGGGCCCTGGGTTTAATTTCTAGTCCTAGTCAGGGTGCTTGTGGAAGGCAATCAATTGATGTATATCTCTCAAATTGATGTTTTTCTCTTTCTCTCTCCCCATCCCTCCTTTCCACTCTCTCTGGAAAAATAAGGAAAAAAATATCTTCACTCCGTGGGTGAGGATTAAAAAACAAAAAAGCAGAAGTGAACTTTCAAAAAATATAATTTCAGATTTTGGGCTATTTTTTTTTAAAAGGGGAGAGATTTTGGGTCCATATTCTAACTCAGCAATATTGCCTGGGACTAAGAAGCTCTGTCTGATGTGGACAGGGCATGTCCTCTTGAGTTTGCCATAATGCCTACCACCCCTATCGCCTTTCACCACCTCCACTTGGTTTGCTCATGTTCCCTGGGGGACCATGGAAACTTGGGAGGTTGGCACCTCTGCCTTAGAGATTTTAGTTCAGATTTAGGCAAGAGAGAACAGATACACTGTATCCCTGTAGAAATCATCCTACTCTTTTTACCTTTCAAAGTTCACAGAGGAAGCTTACCTGTATCTTCTAAAGTCTTTGTTGTTTTGTCTAAAGCCATGAATAACTTTATATTTGAATTGCTAAGAACTCTCTTTATGATGTGTTGACATTTCAGTTAGCTTTCTTTATGTTTTTAATTTTTAGTTTTTATTTAAAGTTTACTTTCAATATTATTTTGTATTGGTTTTTGGTGTACAGTATAGTGGTTGATCAATCATGCTTTACAAAGTGTTCACACTGATAAATCCAGCACCCACGTGGCACTATATCTAGTTCTCACAATATTACTGACTATATTCCCTATGCAGTACTTTGCATCCCTATGACTATTCTGTAATGACCAATCTGTACTTATTAATCCCTTTACCTCTTTCACCCAGTGCACCAAACCTCCTCACCTCTGGCAAGCATCAGCCTATTTTCTGTGTCTGTTTCAATTTTGTTTGTTCATATATTTTGTTGTGTAGATTCCACATATAAGTGAAATCATATGGTATTTGTCTTTTTCTGACTGAATATGTCCCTGAGCATTTAACCTCTAAGTCCATCCATGTTTTAAATGGAGTAAAACTGGTTGGGCAGAATTAATCTAGCTAAGTGTTCATATGAATGAACACACAGCACCACTTCCCCCGCGCCCCCCCCCCCCCCATACACATGAATGCTCTACTGGGAGTCATTTTGGAAGGCAATTAACTCTTTTAAGAACTGCCATTAAACAATCCCAAGTGGCTTGAAAGAGTTAATGAACTTCCCAAGTATGCAATTTACTTCGTTGGGACACTACAAATTACAATCTTGGAAAATTGGTTTGAGTTATTGTGTTGTTACTAATGCTGATACGTAGTAGTAATAGTGGATTTATGTAGCACCTTGGCACCACAGAGCTAGAAACAATTACATTTAAATATCAATTTAATTTAATGTGAAAACAAGTTTTGTCTAATCATCATAGCTAATTACCATCCTCTGGAAGCAGTTTCCACAACACTTGTATTAATGGTATGCTAGCATGTTAGCTGTTTGGAGGTTTCTTGCATGAAGTATCATACAGCCTGAATTTATGTGTCAAAAACATCTCCTTGAATGTATTTACTAGCTGATGTGTATATAATTTATGACCTGCTGAAGATTAGAAATGTCAGTGGAGTGAACATGTCTTTGAATCAAATGTGTCTGGAGAATGTTCATGAGGATAAGGTGAAGGCTTCAAATAACAAAGTCAATACACAAAACAATGAGAAGGGGCGGTTGGCCCACCCACTTCTTTTGTCAACCAGGGATCCCTGTTAACAATCAATAGGTGTTCAGTGAATACCCAGAGATCAAAGAGGACTATAACAAGTCCTGTTTGCAATAATCTCCTGGAGCAATGCAAGATGTGTGATGTCAGAATAACACCAAATAAATAAGTAAAGAAAGAAAAGATTAAATACCTTAAATGCTTTTGCTCTTAAACCCCTAAGATAAGAGAGGATCAAAAAGCCAAAGTCAGTGGGAAATAAACCAATAGCTAAGTTGTTTATATATGATGACCAGACAGGCTGATGGGCTTTGAAGTCAGAAGACCTACTTTTCAGACCTGATTCTTCCTCTTTTGGACTGTGGGTCTTTAAGCAAGTTATTAGACATTTCAGAGTCTTTTTAAATATCCCCCTTTTCAATAAGATAGTTCTAACATATATTTCAGAGGTTTGTTGAGAAGTTTGAGATGATTTTCGTGCAGAGCTTGCACAGTGCTGGGCACATTGGAGATGTATAATTAGGTTTGTCAAGTGTCGAGTCCAATTTCTACACAAGAAGAAAAGTGTTTTTGCACCTTGTATGCTAGGAATTTTCCAAAAATGGCCAATATTATTGGACTAAGTTAATGATACTGATCTGTTTTTTTGTGCCTTCTCCAAAAATGCCTAGGTCAGCACTTGAACCTTCTTTCTTAGTGAGCATTTTCCTGATGATTGGGTGATGCCTGTTGCAGAGCAGGGGTAGAGTTGGTAGGTTTGGAGCTGAGACCTGAAGTCCTGTAGAACTAAATTAGGTGATTTAGACAGGTGTTTGTTTAGTGTGTGCTACTTGGGCAACTATCAGTCTCTTCCTCATTCCACATTTGGGTCAACCTGTTACTAAAAGCAGTCCGGGTGAGAGATGAGAGTTCCCCTTAACCATGGTGGATACATCCTAAGACCACTCCCCATAGATGCCTGAAATCCTGATAATACCAAATCCTATAGATAATATGTTTTGTCCTATGCATACACACCTATGATAAAGTTTCATTTATAAAGTACACACAGTAAGAGATAAACAACAATAAATAATAATAAAATACATCAATTATAATACTATATTGTATTAAAAGTTATGCAAATATGGCCTCTCTCTCCCTCTCTCTCTCTCTCTCTCTCTCTCTCTCTCTCTCTCTCTCTCTCTCTCCTGATAACCCAGACAGCTACTCAGTGACTAACATGTCCCAGGTGGGCTGGAGCAGATGGTGTGAGATTTCATCGTGCTACTCTGAACGGCGCGTAATTTAAAACTTATGAATAGTTTATTTCTGGAACTTTCCAGTTAATATTTATGGATCATGGTTGATTGCAGGTAACTGTGGAATGAGAAATCATAAGTGAAACGAGGAAGGGGGTGGGGGACTACTGTTTTGGAAGTGAAGCAGGGCAAATCAAGCTCTTCGGTTAAAAGCGGTTTTGTTTTTGCCGCATTTGGGCCACACTTAATATGATCCATCAGTCTTGAAACCTAAAGCTAAGTCATGTGGTCCAGATGGGTAGGGTAGACCAGCTGGCTAGCTGAGGCCAAGTTGCTCAGGCTTGATGAAGTAGCCAGCAGAGCACTAGGCAAGCACAGAAGTGGTGTGGAAGGATGTGCAATCTGGTTGCCACCTGTGAAAAGGATGGGATGCTCAGAGGGTAGAGTCAGAGACCCCTGGTGTGAGATGAATGCTAGGAGCCCCCCTCCTCTCATGCCTCACCTCTTCTCTAGGCTCCTGGGGCTTCTTCCTTTCCTCCCTCCTCTGCATAGGTGTTGAACCCATTTGCAGCTACAGTGGAGGGTCTCTTGCTCTGTGCCACTACTTCTGAGGCACAAAGGTAGATCAGGGAATGGAGTTACAATGAGGGAGGCTCCATGTGCCTTGCCTCCCTGCCCCTCCCCCCTTCTCCCACATCCTTGAACTTGCTCCTCCCTTCCACCCCATTGCTGTCATCTGCTGTGGAAGCACGGGAGGAGAGAGGTTGGGGCTACATTACTACTTAGCATCTGTTTTTGATATCAGTTGTGGGGATCAATAATTGAGCAATGAGTTTTAAATATGAAGTGCCATATGAATGCTAAATAGACTTTCAATTGGTGGTGACTCTTAACGTTTCAGATACCATATGGTGGGATGGAAACATACAGATATAAAGGCTTATTCCATAAATATCATGACAAGGTAATATATTCATTAGTTCAACAAGTATTTGCTGAGTGCCTGAGTGCCTCCTAGGAACCAGGGATTATGGTAGGTGCTGGATACAGAGTGAACAACTACAGGAATCACAATTGGCTCCCACCCATGCCCAAAGAACTTAATACTGATGGGGAGAGATAAATGATAAGCAAAGGAATAAATAAGAGATATAAAATTACAGAATAGTGTTAAGTGCTATGGAGAAAATAAAGCTGAGAAGGGGATGAGGAGTAGGAGAATAGTGAAAATTTTAAAGAGATGAACTAGATAATTCTATTTTAATAATAATTTCTTACCAAGGAGTTTAGCTTCTCCAAATTAAAATCTATAATTGGGTAAAGCATGACTTTTCTGTTATGTAGATATCCTTTCTAGAATGGCATTTATGGTTGCAGATGTGTGTGTGTGTGTGTGTGTGATTTTTTTTTTAAAGCTCACAAGTTTTTCACCAATACTTCTAGGCTCCACTAATTTACTAATCCTTTTTTCCAATTATTTCCAGTTCTTTCAGCCTCCCTTTTCCTATCTCATTCTTTCCACATAACTGTTCTTTTTCCTAAGTTTAGTAGCATCCACTGTGTGTATTCCTAGAAAATCAAATTTAGAGGCCCTTGAGAATTCAGGAATGAACACCAGGCTCCACTGGAGGTGTGTGAGGATGCACACAGCTGTGACATGGTGGTCAAGCGTCCAGGCTCTCGAGTCAGGACTGAGGTCTTGGGCATGTTATTTGTTCAAGGTAATCTTTCTGGACCTCAGTTTCCCTGTCTGCGGAATATGATTCCTCTTTCAGAATGCTGTGATTAAATGAGAAGACTCCAGGAAAATGCACAGCATGTTACCTCTTAAGCATATCATAGGTATTAGCTGCTCACCTCCTGATTGTTTCCTCATTCTATGTATTCTACACTTTGGAAAATGTAGAAGATATTTGGAAGATAATTAGTATTTGCTATCTTAGAGCTAGCATGGATCATGGGAATCATCTGGTTTAATGGTTTGTAAATGGCTATTAATTTTTCAAGTCGCTAGAAGGAACCCTGTTTTTCCAAATGAAATGCAGCGTGGAACCCCAGTACCTAAGGATGATCAGTGGGATTAAGCTTGTTGAAATGGGAGCAAGAAGTGTAGTTTCTGCTCACTCAGTGTGTGTCCCTTGAGACTTCAACTTGCTCATTTCTTCCCATAATAGCCTGTGGGACACTTCTGAGAAAGGCTGGGGTTTCTCGGGTCTTTTAGAGGAATCAAAGTCATTTATCAGAGGGAAGGTAACTAATCTCCCCTCAAATGTTCTGTATCCTTAAATCCTCTTTGTAAACAGTCGATATTGCCTCCTCCCTAGAAAAATTGGGGGTGGGAACTGTAGTTTGGATTTCTCACCTATCTACTTCATCCCATTCCCTTTCTGTGTTCTTCTGAAGTTTTTTTCCCCAAGGCCACCAGAGGCTATCTACTTGGCAAATCCAATGGAGTTTTCAACCTGTTTTACCTTTATGCAGAATCTGCAGGCGACCATCTAGTCCTTTCTGAAACTCGAACACTGGGGCTTCCATGATCCTTCAGGAAGGACCTGAGGCATCTCAATGATGTTTTCTATAGCTTTTATTATATCATTTCCTTTCTCAGAAGCCCTCCGTGGCTCCCTATTGCCTATAGAATCATGTATACACCTTGTGACCATATTTACTTTTATTGATTGCAGAGAGGAAAGGAGAGGGTGAGAGAGATACAAACGTCAATAATGAGAGAAAATCATTGATCACCTGCCTCTGGCATGCCCTCTATTGCAACCTGGGCATGTTCCCCGACTGGGAATCAAACTGGTGACCTCTTGATTCCTGGATCAACGCTCAACCACTGAGTCACACAAGCCCGGTTTATCTTTAAATTTCATGACTGCCATGAATTACCTGAATCTGCTCTCAACCTCACAAAATGTATTTTCAGTGTTGAGAAGTTTACTTAAAGGAAAAAAATAAGGTTCAAGTTAAGAAAGATATAAAAGAGAAAGGACCCTTCATCCAGAGTTGGTAAGATGGTTAAGGTTTAAAATAATAGAGATGGCAGTAAGAGCTTGATGACATAAAATATTTGCCTTTATAAATCCTTCCAGATAGAAGTTATTTGAGATCAGGGACTGATGGGTTATTCATTTCTGGGATGCGCACAGTCCTGAATTCACAACTCCCCTCACTGCAATCTTCAACAAATGTGTGCACAAAAGAAAAAATGACCAACTCAATTTGAAGTCTAGTGAACTTAAAAAATTTGTACAAGTTAATATAGCCTATTAATAAGTAGATTATAAACCCTTTGAAAAATGAGAACTAATATAAGAATGTGTTTTTATTAGCTAATTCCCTAATGTGTTTTTGGCTTTATAAATGATGCAATTATGTTATTACAGTGTATTTGTTTCATTAATAATTTTGTCAGAGCAAAGCCAGTGTCCTGTTGGAATTATTTGTGTACCTGGGCTTTTTATCAGGGCTTTTCCAAAGGAATTATATCAGTTGTTTATTTATTCATTTTTCTGTTGTTGTTCAATCATGCTGTATCACAAAGCACTCTAAAATTTAGTGGCTTGAAGCAACCACTGATTATTATTTCTCATGCATCTAAGAGCTATCTTTGCTATTTGGCTCAGATGATCTCAGCTGGGCCCATTGTTTTGTCTGGGCTAGTAGATGGCTCAGCTGGGAGCTGGCAGATCAGAGGATAACCTTGACTCTGCTCTAACTGGTCTCAGGCCACCCTAGGCTTTATTTCCTTGGTGAAAGCAAGCGAAAAAGAGATAGAGAACAGCAGTGTACAAGGCCACTGGGCTCAGATCACACACACTGTCCCATCCACACATTCTACTGGCTAAAGCAAGAGACAAGGCTGCCAAAATTCCAGAGATGGGGAGATAGACCTTTTTCTCAATGGGAGAAGCTGCTGAGTGGATACAGGGAGGGGGAGAGAACTGAGGACATCCATCTTTACAATCACTCTTCCTCAGGTCCACATACTTTGTCAGTTTTTCTGGGACTGAGGAGACCAGGGAAGATGTGCATGACTCCAGCTGGCAAGACCATGAGCTTCCTTTGGCCTCATCAGTACTCATATTGCTACTTGAAGGTGCTCAGAGTCTCACCATTCAATTTGGCCCTGAAGCTGATGTAGCTATTGAACACCTAATTCTATAGTCTGTCCTTTTCATGCCCTCTTAGTTTCTTATCTTCTAACATAGAAAATGATAGATCAGTTGATTTGTTGCCTTTGTGTCTATAAGAAGTACAGAAAATAAAAGACTTTGGGAGGTTCAGAGGAAGCAGATATGTAGAGAAACAAAAAGAGGTATCTTTGGTTTTCCTCTTTCTTATTTCTTAAAGGCAAAATTTGAAAGGAAGTAGAGTCGTGGGGCATATTGTTTGGTTTGGGGAAGAGGTAAGTGTGTGTGTATGTGTGTGTGTGTGTGTGTGTGTGTGTGTGTGTGTGTGTGTTGTGAGGGGGAGTGAATGGAAGTGCTGATCAGGAGTATTGGAAGGTATGAGAAAGAAGGGTCTGATCAATAGCTATTTTTCAAGTGCGGAGCATAATTTGTGGCAGGCTGCTGAAATGAGTTAGTGCTTTGCAGTTAATGGCTGTGAGCACATTCCTTTATTGCACACTCTCCAAAATGTTTGCCGTCAACAATTCTAAAAGGCTGTGAGTGACTCACAACGTGAGTAATGCTGGTGCTTCGTGAGCTGTGGCCTCCCTTCCGAAAACCTTCCACTTGGACTCCGTGTCTCTGTATCAACATCTCTGGTTTGGCTGCCCCTCAAATCAGCCAGCACTCTTGCCATCTGGTTTGGACGGCACTCTTTTACAAGTTGCCCTTCTTTTCTTTGTAGCTCATCTGATTCCCCCTTGCAGTTCTTTAGTAAGCCCTCAGGAACACCATCTTCTTGCTATTCAAAGTGTAGTCCAGGGACCAATAGCCTAGGTGTTAGCTGGGAGCTTATGCATTTCAGGTACCACTCCAGACCTACAGAGTCGGAGTCTGCACTTGAACAAGGTCCCCAGGGGATTCTCATGCACACCAAAGGATGAGGAAACACTGTACTGTTGATTTTCATCCCCTGCTATTTCTGTTCCCTCCCTGTTAACCTCTCCAAGGTCAGAAAATACTCTCTAACTTTTCACTGACCTCTCCAAGAGGGATTCCAAAGTGTGGTGGGCTATACTGGCAGGGGTTGAAATTAAGTCCCATGAAAAAAATATACACAGGAGTGGACATAAGTAAGCTTGCAGTCATACTACACCTAAATAATGCAATGATTAATCGATGATAATATAAGAATAAATTCTGTGTTTCATGTACTCATAACTCTAAATATACTTTGGCCTGGCTCTGTATTTGTTCTGGTCATTAAAAAGTGGTGGTGGCTGTGGAATCTTATTCCTTGTTACAATGGTATAAGGCACAAAGGAGTCTGAAAATGAGACATCTACAAAAAAGCAAAGGCCATGCTAACCTTACCTTCACCACACCCTAATGAATGTTAACCAAGAGTTGCTGCCAGAAGAGTGGGGGCTTCTGTCTGTGAGTAGAGGCACCTGAGATATTCTTTCTAATTCAGAGAGCCCCCCCTATTGAGTGAGATATATGCATTCATACAGTACATTCCAGAAATCACGTGCTACGCACAGAGTCAAGCATCATATACCCATGGCATGACTTAATCAGCATGTCAACCCAATGGTGTATGATCCCCATTTTACAGATAACAAAATTGAAGCTCAGGGAAGTAAATTGCCCAGGGTTGCACAGCTGGTGAACTGCAGGATTGGAAAGAGCCTGCATCCCTAAATTTTACTAATATCTGACTTCTCCAACTGGAAATTCCTTTCTTTGGCTCTACAAGGCTTTTTACCCTGAGTTTACTAGGCATATATTTTGAGAAGAGACATTATGCTAAGCTAATTCCTGACCTTTTTCCACACCTGTGTTCAGGTATTTTGAGTTCCCCCATCTTTGTCTCTCTCTCTCTCTCTCTCTCTCTCTCTCTCTCTCTCTCTCTCTTTCTCTCTCTCTCTTAAAATATTTGTCAAAAGTATTACATGTATTTCCCCCCTGCCCCCATTGACCTCTTCTAGCCTCCTCTTCCCCCTCCTCTATCCCAGTCCTTCACAACCCCATTGTTTGTGTCCATGGGTTATGCATATATGCCCACACATTCTTTGGTTGATCTCTTTCCACCCAGTCTCCTTCTCCTCCCTTCCCTCTGCAGTTCAAAAGTCTGTTGCATGCCTCTATGTCTCTGGATTTGCTTTGTTCATCAGATACCACATATGAATGAGACCATGTGATACTTTTCGTACTCTGACTGGCTCATTTCACTCAGCATAATAGTCTCCAAGCCCTGTCTGTTTCAAATGCTGCCTCCGCACGAGCTCCATTTTGATACCTTCCAACAGAATGTCACCTCTCTCTTTGAATTCCATCCCCTGTGGTTGTCTGAAAGCTTCACTTACTCCTGGAATTACCTGGCACCTTCTCTAACAAGGAAGTTCCATCCTTTTCTCCTCTCAGCACCCTTTGCCCTGCCTGGCTCTGTGCCTGCCACATCACACACAACACATATTTGTTCAGTGAATTGAATCGGAGCGGATTTCTCTCTGCCAGGGACCTTGGGAGTGTCAGCACTCTGCTGGACAAAAGGTTGTTAACAGAGGAGAATTTCTCTATGCAGACTGTTTCACACTTTTCACCAAGATTGCTCTTAAACTTCAGTCCACAAAGAACTGAGGCCCAGGGGTTGATGGGTAGGAGGCAGAGCTTGTTACAAAACCTCAGTAGCCACCTGCCTGGGCCTCTGAGTAAAGGGGGGAGCCCATCCCACTGCATTGGCTCCTTAAAAATCTCCACTAGAAAGAAACCAAAAAAACGTTTAAAACTTCCTCTTGGAAAGCGCTGCTGCCGTTGATTTCTCAGGATGTCTTCAAGTGACTTGGGTCTATTTTTAATACCTGTGAGACATGATGTTGTAAGGAGAGCTAAATATAGGGGCCACATCCCCGTCTCTTTTATTCATTGGCCTTAATCTTCCTAAGAGGAGAAAAAAAAAACAACATGCAGTGTTTCACCACCGAGTGGTGACGTTTGCCCTGATGCGCCCCGCTGGAAGAAAATTCATAAACACTGTGTCGGAAATAAAGGTAATGAATGGGTTCTTTTTTGGAGAAAACGTTAAGTGGGAGTTTATATTAGACCTCCCCTGTCTGCTGAAGACTTGGAGATAGTTCCTTTCATTTGCCTCGGGGTCCTTTGGGGACAGCAGCCAGCCTGTGTTACTAGAGCAAGCTTCAGCACCCCGCCACCAGAATGCAGAGGAGCAGGATGCTCAGCCAAAAGCAGCACCAGCATGGGCAGCAGCTGCAATTCCAGTTCATTATGAATGTCCAAGGCTGCTGCTGCTTTTCCTCCTCTTCCCTCCTCCTCCTCCTCCCACCTCTTTCCCCTACTCCTCTCTCTTCCCCCTCCCTCCTCCTCCTTCCCATCTCCCTTCTCCCCTCCTCCTCCTTCTCCTCTTCCTCCTCTGACCTCTTCCTTCTCCTCCTCCTTTTCCTCTTGCTTCTTCTCATCCACATCCTCTCTCTTCTTCTTTTTCACAAAAGGGCATTAAGTGCATGTTAAGAGCAAACAACTTTTTATGTAACCACTGGATCAGAGGGAGAGACTAGGGCTTCTCGCACCAGCTGTAAGCCTGAGGGATCTGTGCTGGGAGGCTCTGCTTTCTCAATTTTATGTTTGTTGATGCCTTCACGTTTCCCACGCACCTTCGGGATCCATCATTTACGATGGATCCCCATATCGTCAATGTCTGGGATGGGGCCTGGAAAAGTCCGTGGGGTGAGTTTTTGATCTGGTGCCTGTGCCATCACTGCCATTAGCTGTGGTGGAGGTTGAGGAAGACAAGAAGGCAGTTGGGAGTGTGGCTAACAGCACCGGCTCTGCAGACCCCCACTTGTCCCTGGCCTCACTCCTGAAAAACCATAGGATAATTTGAAAATTTATGCAACATTTCCATGCTTTGGTTTCCTCATCTGTCAAAGAACGATTGTGAGAATAGCTAGCAGAATTGTTTAAAGATTGAAGAGCATGGCACATAGGAAGCACTTCAGCTTTGCCTTTTAACCTACCACAGTGATGAAGGGTGGGACCTGTGAATATTCTAGAACTGTAACATGACTCAAGCTCCTGGTGGCATATGCATTTAATGTTTGGACAAGCGCCTGCGAGGATGGTCTCGGCTTACTTTGCTTCTTGGTCCTGGCACCCAGTGCCGCTCCAGGTAGGATGGCAGCCTCCGCTTGAGGTGAGAGGCTGTGTCTGTGGCACAGGTGGTATCTGTGCTCCAGTGGGCTGCCTGTTGGAAGCGAGGTATTCCACTCTTTGCTTCCTTAGCTATTCCTCAATAAAGAAGGCCACCCACATGCCCAGCCCAAGGGATAGGGCTGCGGCTGGAAACACTGGAGGATTCCTTCCAGTGAGGTAGAAATCAGAGGTCTTGAATAGATAGTATGCTTCCTGCCCAAGACCAAGAAATTCTGTCCCACCCACTCCCTAAACCTTCCAAAAGAAGCTGCACTTTATAACCTATGCTTGCTGTGCTCCTGTCCCTCTGTCTTCAAGAAAGGAGTGTTCCCAAGGAGGGCAGCTTTGTTAAGTGCCTTTGCTTAACAGAGTCATTGAAGCATCAAGCTGACTGTCCAACCTATGAGGGAAGACCAGGGGTAGGGATGGGGGGGAGGGCGGGAGGGGCCGTGACAGGGGCAAGATATCAACCAAAGGACTTGTTTGCATGCATATGAGCATAACCAATAGACACAGACTTGGGTGGGGGCGTACACTCAAGGGGGGGGGGGCAGCTGAGGAGAGGGATGGGGGAAAGGAGCCTTATGTAATTCTTTTTAACAATAAAGAATAAAAAAAGGATAGTGAGCTTCTCTGCTGATTTCTTGTTGCTCTGCCTCTGAACGAACCCTTTGGGGAAATAGCCTCGGGGTGATTAGGTCAGAAGGACCCTTGTTTCCCCAATTTGTCTGTTCATGCAAATCATTGACTGGAAGCTAGCAGAGGAGACTTTGTCTTATAGGCATCCATGGATATTTGGATTTTGAGATGAATCTAAAAAACAAAAAAGAATTCAGGGGTCAGAGTGCCACGAAGTATTGTCACTGGTGCTGTGGTCTGCATAGCTGTAGAAACATTTCAGAGCTGTTTTATTTTAAAACATAGCCTCCTAAAGCCTTAAACCTCCATTTTATACCAAGGGTTGGGGCAGGGACTCATCTGTGTCACTCTTCTCCAAGGATGTGACAATGTGAGCAGGACTCCTGGAGATGAGCTGCATCCACTCAGAAGGATGGGGCGGGTCCCTGTGTTCCGTTCTCCACTGCTCAGGAGCTGCTTGTGGCTGAGATGGCTTTCTTACCTGGCTGACTCCCTCACAGGATGGTGAGGGCTTGCGTGTGCTTCCCTCATCTCTCAGTCACTAGTACCTGGCACCATCCTTATCACATAGTAGGCGCTTAAGACATGCACATTAAAATTATGTAAAAAACACCACTTGGCATCTGTTTATTTATATAAAAAAAGAGGCATTCATCTTGATTTCTGTATAGAACTGAATTTATCTCTGATGTCAGTGTAAGACCCAGAAAAAGCATTTGAATTAGAATTCTATTTGGTCTGTCTATACATTTATGGTTTAGTTGATAGCTCTAAGAGACACATATAAAAATCTAAAATGAAGTGAATTAAATAAATTGTTGAGTTGGTCTCCCTTCCTCTACTTGTACCACCCTGAAACTGTTAAACCAATGTGTACTCAATTTCATTGGTGCCAGGTTAATATCTGTCTACATCTGCAAATTGGAGTTTGTTGTAGAACCTTCAACAGTTACGGCTGTACAGACAGAAACTAGAAAATATGGGTTTAGCTCTGATTTTGTAGTTCTGTCATCACACTTTCCTGGAAAAAAAAAAGATGAACAGCCATGTTTGTCACAAGAGGCCTTACCTCTAAATTATCTTGTTTTGTGGTTTTAAGCCAGATCCTTGATGTTACTTTAACTTGGTTTTCATGGTTTAATTTATTTTAGTTGGTAAAGATTATTCATCACTCATTTAATTCCAAGGTTATCTATTGATTCTTTTCTCCTCATTTGGTATTTTCTGACATTTTGTGGCACTCGGTATTGATTTATAGAACAACATCAGTCACCTCAGTGTTCGCAGGAGGTGTCGTTCGCTTGTCATCAGCTGTTTTTCTGAACTGGTAAGCGGGATCGTATGTATGTCCAGGGTGTTGGGAGCTGTAAGGGTGGGAGTCCTGTCTTTCCCACCTATTGGATCCTGCTTATAAAAATCCTTACATAATTTTACAACTGAAATCACTGACAAGGTTCTCCAGAGGTAGCACCACAGAGCTTCTTAGTGGGGGCTCAGTTCTTCTCTGTAACATTTACCAGCCATTCTGTTGTTAAGCTGTGCTAAATCTCCACTCTAACTTAAAATAATAACAGTAATAATAAAGCCTGCTGTGCAGATAGACCTTTAAGGTAAGTCTCCCAAGCCCATTATTTCCTAAACTTAATGAATCAGCCTCATTAAAATGCAAATGAAATGCTGTAGCTTTGCAGTGGGGCCTCAGATTCCGTGTTTCTAAGCTCCTAGCTGATGCCGATCTGTACAGTTTGAGTCGCAAGTCCTTAGCGCACCTTCCAACCAAATTCCCATCCTAATTTGCCTTGATTTGGAAGTCCTCAACTTGTGTCTGAGGTTTCCCTTGCGTTAAGATGTTAGGATTAGGAGGAAGTACAGAGAGACATGATGTGACTCACTCCCAACTTCATTTATATTTTATAATAGCGATGAGGACCTAGTGTGTGTTACAAATATGTAAACCAGGGATGGGGAACATCTAGATTTTGGGCCGTAGAAGGCATGAGAAATCATTTAGTCTGGTCCTGTCAATGCATTAAGGAAGAATTAATTAAATGTTTGTCCAAATACAACAGGCTAATTTTATTTTATTTTATTGATTATGGTATCACATAATTGTCCTTATCTCCCCATTCCCATTTCAACCCCCCCACACACACATGCCCCCAATCCCCCGCTGTCCATGGCCACAGGGTAGGCCCATGTGCATGCACACAAGTCCTATGACAACAGGCTAATTTTTAAATTGATAATTCTGTGTGACCTCAAATGGTGTTATAAATATCCAAATGGCCCTTGGCAGAAAAAAGATTCCCCACTCCTGGTCATTGTAAACCAATTGGATAATTTCTAATAGTCTTCAATCAAAAACTTTGGTGGTTGGTAAATTCAATTTCATGAATTTTTGATTTTATGCTTCCTATATTTATTTATCCCTGAGAGACTTTGACGATCCCTCACTTCCTCTCCTCCAAGCCTTTCTCCTCTTCTGAGGTTCTTCTTGTCACCATCCCGTTCCTTGCCTGGTTGTAAAGAGTTTCACCCCCCAAGCCCAACTGGAAAATTCCTCCTGAGCTTGTTAGGAGGATAAAGCTTTAGGCTATCCCTGCTAGGAGTATTTGCAATTTCATAGACAGTGACTGAAACGTTTTTAAAAGCAAAAGATATGACTGAGGGAATTTTAGCCCCATGACAGTCTACTGGTGGGTATTTTGGGGGCGGGGAGGGTGGTGAAAAGGGAAAAATGATTCCATCTTAGTTCTCATTCATTCTACTCATAAGATCTACCTTCCTCCTCTACTCATTAATCCAGTGGTTATTATTTCTGGGGGCTATGACTTCAGGTGGTCTTTGAAGTAAATCCTTTTAAGAAAGGATTCTTAATTCATCTCAGCTGTTTAACATCGTCTAAGGCAATGCTCTGTGTCTCTGGCTCCCTCGATGTCTAGAGTATCACAAAGTCAGGAACAGTATATAAACATACTGGAAGGGGAAATATTATTTTTATATTGGATTGGGAAGGATGATGTATGGAATGCCTTCACCTGGTTGGACTTAGATTTGATTCTTCTCAAATCAGCGACAGATTCATATGTAGAGAAAAATTGAGGTTCTCATCTATATGTTGTTTTTTTATTACATTATTTTGCTTGGGGCTCAAACACATCAAAGTAATTCAGACACTGTGGATGAAATAATCTTATTTTCATCAATAAATGTCTACTAAATCCTTCCGATTATAGGCAGTTGTTATTAGTACATGGTTATAGGAAGACACGGTAATACCCTGCAGTAATTAATTGGAGTCTGTGTGGTTCAGATTTATACAACTTTTAGTTATAGCCAGGAACACCTCACATAACTGATATAAATAGACTTAGGTATTGAAATGGATTCTGCTCCTTGGTTTGAAAATTCGAGTCTATTGCTTTCTATCTCTGTTCATTATGTATAGGTTAAGAAGTAAGTCCTCCTTGTTTACCATTTTCTTTCTTTCTTTCCTTCTTCTTCTTCTTTTTTTTTTTTTTAAATCACAGGAGCCTTCTTATTCCATACAATTGAAAATGATTGTTGACTGATTAATCACATAAGCTGATTAAGTTGGGAGATCATAAGTCATGTACATACACAGAACCTTTAACTTTTGTTTAAAATCTAGAAATGCACATTTACTCACCACTATTTTGCTATGGAGATAGGGCCTTTTACTAAGCAGGGGTCCACAGAGTGGAATTCTGGAGTCTTTATTTCTGTTAGCTACATCCCTAATGGGACATCTGCAAATTTCAGTTTCAGTTCCTTTAAAGTGAATTGGGAATTTAAAGACAGTGTTTGTAGTAGAGAGCCTGTGTTGAGTTTTATGATCCCCACCCCTCCAATAGCAGTTTTTCTTTATTGGGTCTTTCCAAAGAATTTGACTAGTTTCATGAAAAGCAACAACTCCCTTTCCATTAAAACACATATTTTATAGATATACTTTTTAATTAAATTATGTAATTACATTAACAAGCACAACTGCATAAGTAGTATCGAAACAAACACATAAATCTTGGTAAGTATACAGATCAGCTACACAGGAGCCAAAGTGTGTGGGTTTGGTGACACGAGAGAAGGTTCCACCAGCCACCATGTCCTATTAGCACATCCTGTGGGCACCACTTTTGTTAGTGTAGCTACTTTATGGAGCTTGCGGTAAACATTAATTATTCTACTGAAACAGTGAACTGGAAAGGATATTCTATTTTTTTTTCTTTCTGAAATATGACTATGACACCAGGGTTTATCCTTTTCAAACATCATTCTTAGGACAGCCATTTTTGTTGGTTTGTTTTTGTTTTGTTGGAGTTACTATACAGACACCTCTTATGTTCTGCATATGACTCATTATTAGAGTTGTTTTGGGAAGCAAATTTCTGAAATGCTTGTATTTATTTTTAGAGGGAGAGGGAGAGAGAGAGAGAAACACTTGTTGGCTGCCTTCTACATGTCCCTTACCAGATCAAGCCTGCAACCCCAAGCCCGATAATGGGCCCCTCCCAGATAGATATCCAATGGCAACCCCTGGTACATGGGGTAATGCTCAACCAATAAAGCCACACTGGCCAGGGCTGAAAACCTTTAAAAAAGAGACTCTTGCAGTGGTGTCCCAGAACAGGGTCATGTTTTGAAATGTTAGTGCTGTGATCTGGCCAGAGTGTCATTCATACTTTCCTGACACTTGATTTTCATAGTTTGAGATTTCCTTCAATGAAAACATTTAACAAAGACAGAAACGAAAATGAATTCGTTTTCTACTGCTTGATTTAAGAACAGTGAATAAACACCGGGAGAGTTAATAAGCTCCTGTATTCATGTATGTTATCATTATGTTTACATTTCGGAGACGTGCACTCTATCAGTAGCGAATTTATCCTGAGCTACACTGATTATTTGATGCTTCATTTTGCTTTCGTTAATTTCCTTGTGAAGTGATAAGCAGCATTAAAGTCATGCTATTCTGAGTCTGCTTTCTGAGACAGAGTGATGTGGCCTTATTGAATAGTTTTCACCCTTTCTTTTTAAAATTCATATTTCTACATCATCTGTGGAAATTGCCAAGCTAAATGCTACTCACATATGAGCAGGCAAAACTCAGGTTGTAAAAGAAGGAGGAGATAGTGGAATATGTAGGACATGGGTAGAATAAACTGAGTTGGTAGTGGAATCTATTTAAAATAATACTTTAGACATACTCAATTCTTATTATAAAATCCCTAGTAGATTGTTTCATTATTTCCACCACAAATCTGTATAGAAAGAGCAGTGTATTTGTTAGGGTAGCTGGGTTATACTGATGGAGCAAATAATTCTAGAAGTTTATTTCTTATACCCATAATGTCTCTTGTTGGTCCAAATGACTATGCTAGGAACTGCTATCTATGAATTGGCTCTGCATTTCGTCTGCTTTGATATTAACACATGTCTTATAAACAACACATGCATTAACAGTCACTGAAGTTAAGGGAAGGGGGGGCTGAGAGTCAGGTGCAATGATTAAACCTCCCTATGGAAAGTGAAGCCCGCCATGTTTCCTATATTTCATTGCCTCCACACAGGTCATAGTTATGCCTAATTATAAGGGGTTTAGGGGAACATAATCTTGCTATGTTCCTAGAACAGAGGGGAATCAGGTATTGATGCACAATACTATATATAATTGAGACAAAAGTGTGTTCCTTTTATAGATATGGACTGTAGGTTCCAGAGAGGTTGGGTAACCTTCCCAGTGATATAGTTCTAGGTAAGAATGGAGTAGCTGATCAAACCAAGGTCTGCTTGAGGTCAAAGGCAATGTTTAAGCACTCTGTATTCTCTTGTCCATAGGAACTGATTCAATTACCTTGAAGATGGAGTGATTCAAATGGTAAAACTAATTGCTCCCAGTTTTTTGTTCTTGTTTTGTTGTTGTTGTTGTTTCTTTAAATCCCAGTGACAAGGATTTGGAGGTGATAAGGAAAACCAGATGACTAATGAATGAGTCTTCCATTGAGTCTGGTCTCTGAGAAAACTTTCTAGACCCTTGTTCTTCTGCTCTTTCTATATTACACTTCAGGGTAACACCAGGAGAGGCACTGAATATTCTCAGTAAAAAGAGAGGAGCCAAACAAGTAAAGGAAGGATTTTGTATGTAGGTGGATTTAATAATCTCCTGATTATTAAAAAGAAAATGATGCTGCCAAGATGGCACGGCTCAGTGGTTGAGCAACGACCTATGAACCAGGAGGTCACAGTTTGATTTCCAGTTAGGGCACATGCAGGCTTGATCCCCAATGGGAAGCGTGCAAGAGGCAGCCAATCAATGATTCTCTCTTATCATTGATGTTTGTCTCTCTCTCACTTCCTCCCCCTTACTCTCTGAAATCAATAAAAATATATTTAAAAAGATAATGATGTCAAATTAGCTTTATATGGCAATTTATAGTCTACAAAAGATGAAAAGAAACCCACATGTTCTCATTGAGTGTGATGCCATACAGTGAGGTGTGATTGAGATTGCATAAATAAAAGGCACTTACTAGCATGAAGTAGGGACCAAGAACATAGGCTTTACAGGTAGCCATCCCATCCAAGGTCAATGTCTTTGTCGCTTTAGGATTCTTCATCTGTGAATCAGGAGCACAGTGCTAACTTCATAGAATGTTAGCAAAGGATACACAAGGTAAGGTTAATAAAGCACTGAGCACAGTGCTGCATACCTAGATCCATGCTCAGCCAATGCTGGCTGCTCTTCTTCTTATGGTGGTTATTGTGAGGAGTTTTTAAACAAGGCATGTGATCATTAGGTTCTATGTGCAATGGTAGATCATAGTATAAATATCATAATTGCTTCTGGAATATTATAATCCCTATCATTAGAGATAGTGGAATATATTTTGAGCATGGCAACCAGGTAGGAGAAATTACTCAACACCATCTTATATGGCTTGCTAAAGGAATTAGCAAGATAGAGCATGGAAAAGAAACACTCATAGAGACATGAGGGTGGGGGAATAGTGTCTGTGGGTCTCTGAAGCATTGTCATCTCACAGAACAGTCTTCAGTCTTGTTCCTATGGAATTAAAATGTAATCCAGCCATGGCAGTTGCAGGGGAAGGATATGAGTTCATTTTGAGACAAAGCTGTCAACCAAGAAACAGCACCCCCTTGGGAGGTAGTGAGCTTACCGTCATTGGTGGCATAAGCATTGTTTGGACGGGTACTGAGAAAGTCGTGGGGATTCAAGTGGCAGTTGAGTGATTAGAGAAACTTTAGAGGATAAGACTGGATTTTGTTATTCTAATTCTAATAGAATTATCTGGACAGATTTTAAAAAAATATGCCACAGTCTTGGGCCCTTCCCTAGACCAGTGAAGTCAGAATCTCTGGGATGAGGCCTTAGCAACAGCATTTTTAAGAAGCTTCCAGTTGGGTTTTCTTTAGTCTTTTGTGCTCTCAAGGTGGAAAATCGCTGCTCTAACAAAAAAGAAGTAGGTACCATGCCAGGAACCCCAGTCACATATGTTAAAACTACAGATAATCAACTCAGAACTAAAGGAAGGGGAGGCATTCTATGTGAGCAACAATACAGAAGTAGGGTAGAGTGTGGTTGGATTGGGTTTGGTTGAGCATCAAATTTTGAAGAATCCATCTAAATAGAAGCCTCTTATCATTCTGGATAATGGTTTGGGAAAAGGCTTGTGGGTCCAGGGTCAAGTTGAAATGCCTGTTGCAGAATATCTTCTGGGGGCAGGGACATAGATGCTAGTAGCTCAGGATTCAACTTCAGGCATGTGTCTAATTGTACCCAAAGGATCTTGCTATTCTTCATATTTACTGGTTGCTGAGTGATTCATACAGTATTGGGGGGAGATGTGTTCAAATGAAATGTGTGGCTTCTATGTAAAGTAGCTAATTTCTTTCAGGATATTCCAGCCCACTGATGCAAGCTTGCAGAACAATGCAAACTCTCTGTGTGTGTGTGTGTGTGTGTGTGTGTGTGTGTGTGTGTGTGTATGCACATGGATGTGCGTGGGTATGTGAAAACAGAGCACACATAGAAATGTATATTTCTAGGGCACAAAACATGCCTTCACTTCCCTCCTCTGAACTTTATGCCAAAAGCATAAGAATGACCCATTGTCCACTGTCCCTGGCCTTGGTTACTCCTCTGGATGCTCAATGGCTGAATGGCCTCCCACCTGGCCACTTGGCAGCTGTCAGGGTGGCTCCATGTGTCCCAAATTTGTTCCTGTGTGGCTTCTCCCTGCTGATCCCTCATCATCTGGCATGACATTTTCTCCACGACAGTCTGCCTCCTCACTGTGCTCGCTGCCACTTTGGTAAAGGCTTGCAACAACAGAGAGTAACAGCCCCTGGCGAACCCAGTTTGTGTCGGCAACATTAGCAATGGAAGAGGCCTCTCCCAGGCTAGAAGAAGACTGCAAGAAAGGCCTTCAATAAGAAGTGAGCTGGCAGGTAAGAGAAGTCCTCAGCTCCAGACAGACCCAAATCTTTCAACTCTTTCAGCCCAAATCTGGGCACCTCCCATCAGTCTGTTTGCAGAATTGCATTGTCTGCAGGCACATTCATTTGGGAAAAGTCATCATTAGTTTCCATTTCTTTTTAAACCATGCAGATAGGACTCCAGATGCATTTATTCTAGATTATTGAGCAAGCTAATAGAATTTTACAAATCTATAGGTGCTGATAAATGTATGCTTTTTGTAATAAAGGCCCTTGACTTAACAAGTTGAAGATGGATAGCAAAGGGAACATGCAGCTTTGGTTGGTGGGGGTGTCCGTTCCTTGGCATATAAGAATTTAACACAGCACCTGTCATCAGATTTACTATATGGTGGCAGCAACTTGGAATGAGGGGCTTGGTTTTAACTTATTTTGATTAGTTGACCATTCTTTCAGTGCAGCTTGTGTGCCTTCCTTATTTATGCTGAACTCATAATAGCTAGAAGCTCTGTGGCATGCAGAGAGTTCAAGCTAAAGGATTCATTTTGGTGTAGAGGCAGTTTTCATTAAAATATACAAAGCGGTAATGTTTATACATTATAATACCTATTTCAAATTAGCAAAATTATATGCTCCTGTCTTGTAAGCTGCCAACTGAAATCCCTTCCTAAATCCTGTTGAATGGCTTTGATTACTCTTCTTCACATTACACATTACACACCTCTAATGCATATTTTTACGCATCCACTCCATTGCCATTTAATTAGACAACAGTATTGAAGAGCGATGCCAGAGCTTTTTTATTTTTTTCATTTTTTAAACTCCGTTGCCTTATGGAAGAAGAACACTTCCATGCACGAAGCATTTCTTATGGGTGGTGTTGGTTAACACGAAACTGTGATTTTCCATTTAGTCGGCAGTGGAAAGTTTCATATAGAAATGGTGATGGGGAATGAGTCGATTTCCAACATCAATATTTAAAAGTGAGTCTTCCTTTTTATACAAAGAGGGGAGCTTCTCATAAGCTTTCTCCTTTGCAATAGAAATTTCAGCAAAATGTAGTGGTGATATTGATGGGTATGCTCTGTTCTGAGCAATGGTGATGATGTTAAGTTAGGAGCTTCAGAAAAAAACATCCTGTAACCTGTGGTGAAATGAAAGTCTTTTCACTCCTAGTACGAGTATTATTTAGGAAGTAGAAAGTGATACCAAAGAAATCTGCCTGCTGCTTTAATGATGTCATGTGGGGTCTCCAGGGAGGGCGGCTAAGCAAATATTCAGATAGTCTCTACTATGTAGATATGTCTTTTGGACTTTTGCCTTTTGTTTAACATGTTTTCTTCTAGAAAGTTGTCATCTTATGGAGTCTTCATTTCTAAGGAGGCCAAAGGGAGGCAGGATGTGAATGATGACTCAGAGAGCTTTGTGAACAAAATCTTTAAACTAGAAACATGACATCCAAATGTGTATGCATCCTATCAATGTGAGCATCCCATGGACCTTTAGCCGGGTAATTTTCCCCAAGGCAGATCATGGAGATGTTCTCTGTGCTACTTGCCTTTGCTTCCAAAGATGTGATCCTGTACAGCTGGTCAACCCCTGTCATGTCCACTGTAGTAACCAAAGCTCTCCCTATAGGCAGTGGTTATTAAATGGGCATCTTGCTCTCCCCAACTCCTGGTAATGCATGACGCTGGGTAGAAAGGATGCCACAAGGTGTTATGTTCACCAGCATCTTGGCCTTCCAGCTCTCCATGATCCTACTTGCCACCCCCACTCTCCTGTCACCCAGATTGCCATGCTGGTTCCCACATGCATGGAGCCACCCCATTGTAAGATGATAATCTGTACCTAAGGGCCCAAGAAATTTTAAATTTGATAGCACTAGATGAGGGACCTATTTTGGCCATCCATGGTAGTGATGGAGTTGGGAGAAACCTTAAAAACCAATTGTGATTGATGTTCGTGCTTTAATTTAGCTAAGTACCTCATTTCTTATTGAAACTGATCCAATACTACTTTCCTACCTAGCTACAATTGACCAATCACAGTATCATGTGTGTGTGGGGTGTGTGTGTGTGTGTGTGTGTGTGTGTGTGTGTATGTGTGTATCTGTGTGTGTGTGTGTGTGTGTGTGTGACATACATACACTGACCTTTCCAAGAAGCTGGGAAGGAAGGCATGATTACCCTCACCACCCCCACTTTACAGATGAGAAGAAATTAAGTCTCAAGGAGGTTATATAACCTGCCCAAAGCTATCCAGTATTTAGGTACAAGCTTGTTTGGCTCCAATGCCTGTGTTCTTACCATTTTGGTTGCTGTGCTATCTGAATTGAATTTTATCTTATGGAATAATAGCTTCTGAGCAGCTGTGATGTGGGCAGGCAGGAAGCAGGAGGAAGAAAAGGAAAAGTGTGCCGATCTTCTAATGGATTAATCAATCTCTGAGTCATTAAGACTTTAATAAAATATTCTTTAACAGTTTATTTGTTAACCCTTACTCTAGACCAGGCACTAAGCTACATCTCTAATTCTTTTAAGTACTCTGACAGATAAGATCTATTGCTATTATATAAATGGGGAAACTAAGGCTCAGAGGTGGAAGGGAATGTTCCCAAGGTCACATAGCTACTAAGATACTGTAAAGGGATATGGACCTGCTTGGATCCAAATCCTATACTTTTATACAAGTCTGCCTCTCAGAGTGTATTTTCAAATTACATTTTGATCATGCATATTTTAACTATCTCATCTCACAAATGATATGATGAGATTTAATCCTTGAGATGTTCATCTGATAGTATTTTTAAAATAAATTAGGAGTTGGGCAAAAATGCCTTACTCACTCACTTCAGAATTTATTTTAATTGGGTGCCGTTTACCTTAAATGAACCAGCTTGCCCATTGAGCTATAAATGAACTAGATACAATTTCTAGAATCAACTATAAATCTGAAAATATATTTAAGCATCTAATTTGTATTGGAGAATGAATAGTGGCTGTGTCACAGATGATATTCCTGTCTTGCATAGCCCACCTCAGCTCTGGAAACAGCTCAGGGATGGAGATGGCAGTGGCTTCTGCCAACAGGTAACCACCTGATCACTGGAAAACTTAAGACAGTTCCTTTGATGCTTTACTTGTAAAGGCAGATACTTATGCTTCAGTGAGGCCTGGAGGGAAGATGGGAGGAGATTTGATGATGCTTCATTGTTCGGGGCAACTGTCAGTTGAAAGATGTTATGATGGGGCAAACAATTCATTTCTGGGCAATCTTTTATCTTGGGTTGGTTCCCTTTAAAATAACTGATGTAATTGCAGTGTGGACCAGTCTATCGATATTGTTTGTCTGTGCCTGTCTCCCCCACAAGAAGATGAATTCCTCAAGGACAGAGATGCATCTTGTCTTTGTGTCTCTGCACTTAGTACTGAACCTGGCATACACTTAACCCTTGATAATATTTGCCTAACTGAAGGGAATTGCAAATTTGATCTGGAAGGAAGCTGAGACATGATCTGGGTCTGACTTTGCACTTGAAGAACTGAACTGAGGGAGGCTGAGTGTTTGTCCCAAATTCCACTGTGGTTAGTGGGGAGCAGGAATAAGGCTCATTCTTTCCCCTGGATTACTTTACCATAAACTTCATGTGCCTTGATTTTTTTAATCTGTGGGATTGGAACTTGAATATATTATCTATGCCTTTTATTTATCACTAGAGGCCTGGTGCTTGAAATTCATGTCCTGGGATGTGTGTGTGTGTGGGGGATTCCTCAGCCTCGCCTGCACCTTCTAGCAGTCTGGGAGCTCTTAGTAGATGGCTTAGGCCCACTCCCTAGCAGTCTGACATCCTTAGCGCTGCTGCAGAAACAAGAGAGGCTCCTGCCAGTGCCGCTGTGCTTGCCAGCCGGGAGCCTGGCTACTGACTGAGCAGCACTCCCCCTGTGGGAGTGCATTTACCACCAGGGGGAAGCTCCTGCATGGAGTGCCTGACCCCTGGTGGTCAGTTTGCATCATAGCAACCAGTTGTTCCGCCATTTGGTTGATTTGCATAGTAGCCTTTTATTATATAGGATGGTATCCCTCCCTGGAAGGGTGCTATAACATAAGGTTCAAGAATGAGATCTAGAACCAGACTTCTGCATGCTAATCCTGGTGTCATCAGTTTTTAGCTATGTAACATTGGTAAAGTTTTTAACCTCTCAGCGCTTCAGTTTTCTCTCTATGAGATGGAGATAATTGTTCTAGCTATCTTATAAGGTTGTTGTGAAGATTAAATGAGTTAATTTATGGAAATTAGTTAGCAGAGCACTTAAGTAAGTGCTGTTTAGTGACTATGGGGTGTACTGTACATGCCAGCTACTACCTATCTATTATCTATTTAATGATACAGCCATTTAATATGGTGTGTGTGTGTGTGTGTGTGTGTGTGTGTGTGTGTATGTAAATACCTATTGTGTGAAAAAACATCCATACTTAAGTGTATGAGAAAGTTATTAGACATGTTGCTCTTCAACTTGAAGTCATGGTGAGTAAAATATAGCAGGTCATAGTTGTAGGTTAGTAAAAAATGCCCCCATGTATCATAGAAGCATTAAGGACTGGCTTCCAATCTGTCTAAAGGGTTACATGTAGGGGGTAATAATACAGCTAATTAAACAAGGAGGAGTTAAGCCACACAAATAAACTTTTTAGGCCACAAGAGAGAACGCATCATAGGCACAAAGGAGCGAGATTCTAAATTATGCGTTGAACTGCCAGTTGTTCTTTGGTTCTATCCTTTTAGAATGAGTCACAAGTGGCAGTGATGAATTCAGAGACAGGAAGGAGAAGGTCCCGTGTGGTCAGACCAAACAGCTTCAAATAGCAGTAAGAGATCCATAGATGTGTTGTGAGCAGAGGCATCAATTAAATAATTCTTTTTGTGTCTGTGTTAATCCTTATCTGAAGATATTTTTTCCATTGATTTTTAGGGAGAGTGGAGGGGATGTAGAAGGGAGGGATGGAGAGAGAGAGAGAGAGAGAGAGAGAGAGAGAGAGAGAGAGAAAGGGAGAGAGACATACATCCATTGGTTATTTTCACTGGAGCAGGAGATTGAACCTGGAATCCAGATATGTGGCTTTGATTGGGAATCAAACCTATGACATTTTGGTGGGTGGACCAATGCTCTAACCACTGGGCAGCAATAGCCAGGGCATGAACATTTGTTTTAGGAAAGATAAGATCATTCTGACTTTAGTGTGAGGATAAATTGAAGTACAATAAGACTAGAGTCCAGAAACAGTTAAAAAGCTGCTTCTCCACTTTAAGTGCAGGCTGGCTGGATCATGGACATAAGATAGAAGTGGAAGGGCACATTAAGAAATATTAGAAGATAGGGCCTCAGGATTTGGTTAGGGGTAGATGCCAGGTATAAAGGTATGGGAAGAGTCAAGTGACCCCCAAGTTTCTCTTTAGGGTGGCTATGCATATATAGGTGCCACCATCTGAAAAGGGATAAGCAGAGAAGAAGGTGGTCTCTGGGCTCATGATGGGGTTGATAATAACTAACAAAATAAATAGTGGATTAGAAGAGAGTTATAAGAACAAGGAATAATATAGGTTATTTTTTATACCAGGAGGATAAACAAAGCTCTGTGAAGACTCAGAAAACCCAGAAAGAGTTAGCATTGACCAAGAGCTTATTTTGTGCCAAGCGCTGTTTTAGGCATTTGATTTATATTAACTCATTGAACCTTCACCATTGCAGCATTAGGGAGATATAAGTACTATCCTCGTTTTGTAGATGAGGAAGTTTTAGAGACATTAAGATCACTTAACAAGTACATGGGACCCAGGAGGCCTGGATCCAGAGCTTATAAGTACCCTAAGATTATGTCCATCCATGTAGAGCAAGGGAGCAGGACAATTTCACAGAGTAGGTGGCCTTTGAGCCAGGCTTTTAAGGAGGAGAATAATTTGTGAGCAATAAAACCCTGGGTTAGACTCCAGGCTCTACTGCTTCACTGATGGGGGTATGCTCGACTTGTAGCACAGAGAACAGTCTTTTCCATGTCTCTGGGTTCAGCTGTTGTCCTAAGGTTATAGGACCGAATTTTTCAAGGTGTCACAGGCCAACACCACAGCTTCCAACAAAGGTTGCACATGGTGAAGGGGGCCTCTAACAAGGCAGACCTAGTGTCCAGCAGGCCTGTGCCCAGCAGGCCATGGGGTCTGGGAAATGGTAGGCCTGGGAACTAGAAGGCCTGACTAGGGAAGGTACAGCAGTCCTAGGTGTGTGACCTCCGGCAAGTCCTCACTTCTGTGAGCTGTTTCCTTCACTTAAATGTAGATGTGCTTGGCACATAGCAGGTTTTCAAAGATGAAAAACAAAATACCCAGCTCCTAGGTAAAAGTTCAGTGAAATAATGTGTGTTCATAAGAATGTTGTCCAATATAAAGTCTTCTGCAAGTATAAAATTTTATTTCTACTAACTGAAAAGAAAGAGAATTGTACGTTTGAGATGATACCGAATACAAAAGTAGCTTTGTGTACTCTTTATCTTCCCTTCAAATTCTGTTAACATTTTGTGTTTCAGTTTCCCCATAGGAAGGA
Source organism: Vespertilio murinus (assembly GCA_963924515.1). Taxonomy (NCBI): domain Eukaryota; kingdom Metazoa; phylum Chordata; class Mammalia; order Chiroptera; family Vespertilionidae; genus Vespertilio; species Vespertilio murinus. Next base: position 11,974,400 of record OZ004704.1, on the reverse strand, counting down.
AAACCAACAGGTTTGATGTTGTTTTCTCCTCTCAGGAGAGGATTCTTTTCTTCACATTTGAAGCACCTTAACTTTGGGATCAAGGGAGTAGTGGTTCATATTTGAGTTTACTTCATGTTTAGAAAAATCTGCTATAAGACACTAATGTTATCTATCAAATGAGGAAATCATGATGATGGGTCAAAATCATCACCTAAAGATGTAGCCTGACTTGTTGTAACTTTATGTCAAGAGTGTGATGGGCCCAGCAAGAAATGGTTTGAAGGTAGAAGCAGAGTTCAGGTTCCTTAGAAAACACATTCCATCTCTTCTGGTATTGTTGCATTTCTGGCACAATGGTATGTTTGAGAAGACCCCTCTCCTCGCTGGTTGTACTTACTTGTTGTTGCCTTTAAATATTGTGGGACTCATTCATTCATTCATTCATTCATTCGGTCAAAGAAGGTGAATGTTTGATGTATGTCTTACATTCAAATACCATAGATTTATGAGGCTAGATGGGACTTTGGGATGACATGTCATTGTTTTCATCCTAGATACTCCTCACTCTGAAAGGAAGCAACTCCAAAAGGCTGAAGACAGATGACCTTGTAGAGCTTTCTCTATAATTCATTCCTAAGGTCTAACAAACAATTCTTAAGCTGAGGAAATTCTTCCTTGGGGGTGGATTTTAACCACACCCATTACAGCGGAAGGCCAGTCCCACTCCTTCCTTCTTCCTGGAGGTGGAGAAAAACAGCTCAGTCACTGTCCTCAGGAATCAGCCTTCCTGGCCTTGAAGATCATTATGAAAGCAGTCCTCATCTTTTGCTTCTCAAGGCTCAGCAGCCTATATCCTTAGGTGTAATTCTTCATTTCCATCTTCTTGAGTTTCTGTGATCCTTTTCCAAGTCTACTCATTACCCTTATTTTCTAGAGGCTAAAACTTTTTAAGAGGATCTAGCTAGGGCTAACCAGTGGTGATCATCAGCTCATTTATTTAACCAGCTAATATCTTTGTACTGAGCTTGACATTTTAAATACTGGACCTCTAAGCCAAACCCTGAGGGTACAATGATAAATAAAAACAGCATAATGTAGCACTTAGAAACTGGTTCGTATCCTAGGTGGATCACTGCTTATCAGCTCTATGACCCTGCATTTTACTTAAACTCTAAGTCCCAATTCCCTTATGGGAAAAATGAGATAATAATAGTACCTAACTCACAGGATTGTTGTGTGGAAAAATATATGTAATAGACTTGGAATAGTGGTTGACAGATAGTTATAGTCAAGGAACTTTTAAACAAAATAAAAATTAAGTAAGTTGCATACCCTAACCCCCAGTTTGTACCCTCTCTACTTGGAAGGACAAATGAATAAACAAACAACTAATTGTTCCTTCTAAGGAACCCGTTCATTGCTCTAGTCACAGTCTGAGTGTGTGGAATGAAGTTCAGAAGACCAAGAGGAATTATTCTTCAGGGCATCAGGAATAGTTTCATGGATCAAGGAAGATGAAATGTTTCATATACTTAAATTCACATACCATTGACTTATAAACTGGGTGAGACCTTGGGATGACATCTCATTTTTCATTTTTACCTGCAGATCACTAGGTTGCATCTTAGGAAAAGACTTAGGGCTTTCTAGGTGATGAAGAGGGTGAGTAGGTCTTTCTGTCAGAGGGAGCCTCATGAACCAAGACCCAGACGAGTAACTGTTGGGCACATGCTTGAAAAGTGGTTAGGGCTGGTTGTACCCTTGGATCTGATGGGCAGTGAGGCTGGGAAGAGGTTCTTCCATCTGGGTGGCATCAGATCATACATGGAGTTGGAGACCTCAGGGAAGCTTTCACCTTATCCTTAACCTAATCCATGCTCCTGGGACTTGACTTTAAGAAGCAGTAGATCAGTTAAGGAGGCTGCCATAGCACTTGATGTTTCTCTTCTGGCCATTTTTTTTTTTTTTTTACTTCGTTTTGGGTCAGAGTTATGTGTCAATCCCCAGAGGCCAGAATCGGAATCTTATTCATTTCTTGTTTCTCTCAGGGCCTATCATAGCACCAGGCACAGAGTAGGCTTTAGCCACGTGTGATGAAATCAAGTTGCCATGGGCAAGCAGTGCTCTTGTCTGCCTGTTCTAGGACTACCCATTGCGCTTATGCATGAATGAACAATGCAAAATACATGAACCCAGCTATTCTACAGTTTTCAAATTTGACTCAATTTCAAGCTCCTCTTGGGAAGAGAATAGTTTTGTGTAAAACTCCAGAAATCCAATATGAGAAACAAATTCTCCCCGTGGTGTCTTAGCCATTCACATTCAGCTTCCTCTTCTCCTGGCGCCTCATTCAAGGCTGGTTATTCTGACTGGGGCCTGTCGAACCCCGAACGAGCCTGACTTACACTCTTTTTTTCTCCAGCTCCTTGAGTAGCGACTTTCCTAGCTTACAATTCATGCTGACAATGGCTAAAGCACATTTGAGAGGCGGAGGGCAGCCTTTCAAAGAAGGTTGAGGGGAAAAGGCAGCTCTTGAGTATCTAAGAGACAAATATGTTTTACATCAAGTTCCCCTGAAAAAATGTCAACAGCAGTGAGAAATGCTCAAGTCGTAGCAGCTGGTTGAATATAGCAACTTTCACTTGGGGCACAAAAGCCACAGTTTTCTATCTAATTCTCTACTCAATCATTCCATGGCCCCTGTCTCAAGCTCAATTTAAGCTCAGTCCCCAGTACACAGAGCCACTGCACAGCCTATAAAGAAATGACTGGCTGAGGGACTGAGGGGAGGACAGAGCCATGTGGTGACCCAAAGCTTGAGTTACCAAGTCATTCTGGGGTCACGTGACATCCCTCCCCAATGCCTCTCACAAAGTCCATGTAAATAGGTCATTTCTCCTTTAGCTTTTAAATTGTGATCATCTCCCTCTTATAGGATGATATGCTTCTTTTCAAAATGCTCATTCCATGTGTTGGGGAAACAGTCAAATTTAGTGGAGACTGGGGGCGGGGAGGGGGGAGAAGCAGTGGGTGGAGGGGTGAGGTGTTGGGGGAGGGATGAGACAATTGAATTGTAAGTTTGCCTCCAGGGCTTTGAATAGAAATGGAGCTGGGCTTGCTCTCAGCAGAACTCCATTACTGTTGGGGACTGTTTGTCTTTTTCCGAGGAGTTTGGGTGAGCAATAAATATGACTGCTCTGTAGGAAGAGCATTGTAGAAACTGTTGGATCTTTCTTTACACATGTCAAGTGTATTTCAGTTTTCCTAGGCACTTTTCCATGTATCTTCCCTTTTCGATCTCATAGAAGCCGTAGGGAGGAAGGGGAAGCAGGGTTGTTATTACCCATGGCCAAATGAAGAAAGTGGGGCTGGCATGTTAAGAGAGCCTGGCCCAGTAGGATTGGGACTAGAACTTGGGTCTGCCATGCAATCCTGTCCTGTTCACTCACCAGAGCTGCCTCTCTGTTCACTGGCCAAGTGTAAACTTTCCCAAAGCTTGTAAACAATGATGCCTTTCAATGAATACCTAATTAGCCTCAATCAATTGTTCTCTTCTGTAAAACATGTGACATTTAAAGCTGAAATCTTTTCTGTGATTGGTTCAGAGGAAGAGGTTTTCCCTCTAGCCCAGCCACAGGAAACATCTGGTGGAGAGGCAGGGTGCTCACATCCCTCCGACCCTCTGTGCTGATTACAGAGCTGCGGGCCTGGGCTTCGTGCAGCAGTGGGGTCCAGCCAGCTGTCACACAGTTAGTAACCTGGGATGTACTGCAAAAACACGTAATGCAAATAACACTCTCACAGACTTTATTCTTAGCATTGCTGGAGTCCTTTCTGACCCAGGGAAAGGAAGCACTCCATCTCCGACAACAGCTCCTTGTCCAGATGGACATAAATAGCATGCATCACCCCAACCCCACCATGTGGGGGAATCAAAGTTCCAGTGCATCTGAGATTGAACTAATGAGGCCCAGATGTTTTCTTGAGATGTTTTTGGAAACTGAAATGGCCAAGAGGTGACCCTCTACAGTTCTGTTGTCATTATTTGTATGGGAGTGATATAAACTCTTGGGTGCATTGGTCTTTGAAATTTTTCTTTAGTTCTTGATCTTGGTGTTCACACAGAACTTGCGGAACTGCATCTTATGTTGTACTTTTCCTGTGTCATTAATGCACTTATTTATCTTTAATTTCACCTGCCTAGAATCAATTTACTCTCTACCATCTCCTTTCTCAACCAAAAAAACTTCAATAGAAACAAACAAACAAACAAACAAACAAAAAAACCCATAGTCACCCTTAAAAACTCTAATCATTAACATGATACCTTGAAATTCTAGAATACATAAGTACAACCAATGAACACAGAACTCTGGGGAGGGAGGGCATAAATGGGAGGTGGGGGGGGGGCAATGGTAAACTATGTACACAGAAAATACCTTAATAAAATAAAATTAAAAAAAAAGAAATTCTAGAATATAATCATAGTTATGTTACTTATAAGAATGACCTCTGGAGTCAGACAATGGAAGGTTGAGTCCTGCTTTGCAATTGACTACTTGGATGAACTTGGATGTATTTACCCTCTAAAGCCTCTGCTTCACTCCCTTTAAAATGGGATTATAATAGTGACTTTCTTTTAAAATGGTTATGAAGATTAAAAGAAACAATATACCTAAATCCCTTGGCAAAGTGACTAACATATATGTATAGAAAGCACTCAGTAAAAACTAGTAATTATTATTGTTATTGTAAAGGTGTTTCCATACAGACCAAGGGCTTGACAGTGCTATTCACAATTTCATTCATTCCAACTTGATAATGCATGGGACAGAAGTAAGATATAAAAAAGAGGAGACAAAAATAATCATATTATCAGGAAAAATTATTGTCTACATAGGAAAACATAGATATTCAGAAAAAGAGAAAAATTATTAGAAAAAATGAGACTTGAGGTGGTTGATTCAAAAAACTATATATAAAATTAATAACTTTCTGGTTTAGCAGTGATAACCAGTTAGAAAATATGAAGATACAAATCATTGGAAAGAGTACTAAAATATAAACTATATAGGAATAAGTTCAGTAAGTAATAGCACAGACTCTGTATGCAAAAAATAGTAAAATTTTAGTAAAAGGCATAAGGGAAAGCTTGGATGGAAAAAGGTGCCATCTTCCTAGAAAAAAAAAAAAAGGATTAATACTCTCAACCCTTTGGTTCGTCTTAAATGAATGTACATATTTAATGTAATTCTAATCGAAATCATGTTGCTGCTGTTTTCTGGAAACTTGACCAAGTATTTAAAGTTCATCGTGAATAATAAATAGAGTGAAGGAGCTAAATCACATTTAAAAAGTAGAGCAGTAAAGCAGGGTTTTTTCTAGTAGATATTATAATGTACTATAAAGTTATGATAATTGAAGCAGGATGTTATGGTGTAAGTATCCATAGATGAATGGGGTTGGGATAGATCAGAGTAGGCTCTAGTAAATATGAGTATAGGATGGGAATGTGGTTAGGGTTAGATGACGTATTTGTGTAGGAACTGACAAGTGTGCAATAAGTGTTTTTGAGTCACCTGACCAGAAAAAAAAAATACAAGTTGAATTTCAGAGGGAAAAGAGTAAAATAAAAAATTCAAAAAGTAAAAATGAAAAGAGAAAACATAGATTAACATTTATCTAATTTTGGACTGGGTATGCTTTGTAGGCATAGAGGAAGAGAGTGATAATTTTCATTTTGTAAATATTTTAAAATTCTTGGTCAGAAATGTAATAAACAAACAAACAAACAAAAAACAACTAACAGTAAAGTGGAAAATATTTTTGACAAACCTGGTCTAAAAGGCTTGAAATGTTTAACATAATTAAATGTCCATGCAAATAAGAAGTAAGGTAACATTATGCTGGGGGAAAATGAGTTTGATTCCTGAGCAATTAACAGGAGATATTTCTTATCAATAAATGTATAGAACAAGTTGTAGTCACATTTGTCAACAGAGAAAGCCAAGTTAAAACAATAAGACACAACTGGTAAAGATTTTGAGAAACAATAATGTTGGTGGTGATATTGGTGATGATGGAGTTACTGCCTCTGACTTTTGGGGCTTTAATTGTTATCACCTTTCTGGAAATAAAAGAGGTAATATGTATCAATAGCTTAAATAAAAAATACCTGAATTAATGTTATTCTAGAAATAGATCCTAAAAAAAGTTTTCAGAGACAAAGATATAACTTCATGTAAAAGGATATCTGTTTTAATGTTGTTTATTTCAATACTAGAGGCACAATGCATGAAATTCATGCAAGAGGCTCAGCCCTCAAAGCCTGGGCTGCCTCTCAGGCCAGCTCTTGCAGCCTTGGCTGGACCTCACAGCCCCTCGCAGCCTTAGTCAGCCCTCAAAGCCCTGGCTTTGTCCAGAAGATTGTCTGGACGTTGTTCTGCTCTTTGGTCTAATTAGCATATTAGCTCTTTATTATATAGGATTGTTTGACTCATCTTAAATTTCCAGTTATAGATTAATAGCTACATATAATATGTAGGCATCAAAAGTGATGCTTTAAATGTTTTATGTAGGGAAGTTTGCTTTTGATATGCCATTCAATGAAAATAGTGAAAAATATACTTTGGATTAAATATGGTACCTGAAACGCAACAAAAGACAGTAAAGATATAAAAACTGTTTAAACCTCAAAGGACAAAGAGAATAAAAGAAGAGATGACATTGGTGAACAAATAACTACATTTGAAAGCTCAGAAGAGAATAAACAAATGGTAACTGGCTTGGCACAGCATTAAAATAAGAATGAAATTTAAGCTTGCAGGGGGAGAAATCAACAAAAAGCAGGCTGTTTGCACTGCCACATTCTGGGAGTGCTCCAGAATCAGATATACCAGGTACTTTAGAAGGTGAGGACGAGAGGTGGAATGGAGCAAAGGTGAGGAGGCTGAAGGGATATAGAAAGGCAGAGCCCAGATCCCACTGGTACAAAGCAGAAAACAGATGGTTCAGATCCTAATACAGTTGAACCAGATAAGATTTGGATTTGAGGACAATCAGGTATCTTGGAGAGATAGGCAATAATAAGGAGGTTTCCAATGAAAGTCTGCAAACTGAACAATGAGACCCCAGTATTCTCTTCCCTTCCAAAATGTTGGCAGCTTACCTTATGCTCTGCCAGGGTAGAGAGTAGAGGATTCCTTTTTAGGGAAACTGACCAGTTAAATAGAAAAGACTTCCTAGGAAAAGGTCAACTCTGTTTCATGTCACCCTGCAGCAAAGCCTACCCCTGGGATCTCCTTCCCCTGCTCATAGTACCGCCTGTCAGCCTTGGGTGTTGGACTCTGTCATAGAGCAGATGATCAGATGTTACTAAAAGGCCTCTAATATGAAAGAGAGAGACAAAAACAGAAATATAAATGAACTGGAGCAAATTCAGGCAGTGTAGAGCAGAGGGAAACAGCCTCTGCATTTCTCTACTTCTTTCTACACATCCCAGGTGGATGACTCAATAGAGATTTCATCCTCTGTAAACTTGTATGAGTTAGTGATTGTCTAGCCCAGTGGTCGGCAAACTCATTAGTCAACAGAGCCAAATATCAACAGTACAAGGATTGAAATTTCTTTTGAGAACAGAAAACCGATTTCTGCGCATGGGCCACAAAGTTTCCATTGCATTGGACGAGCGTGCCTGCACATGGTATTTTGTGAAAGAGCTACACTCAAGGGGCGAAAGAGCCACATGTGGCTTGCAAGCCACAGTTTGCCGACCACTGGTCTAGCCACTATGCCATACACCTGAAACTAATACAAGATAATATTCCATATAAACTGTAATTGAAAACATTTTTAAAAATAATTTGAAAAAAGCAGGAGGATTTTTATTATGTATTCCATGTGAGTGTCATTCAAAGAGTTAGGAATTGTGCTGTTAAGAAAAGTAATTTTTTTTGTGGATAGGCATAATTAACATATAAATTATGATTTGAGTGGGCTGGATTTGCTGTTACTCTAGGTTTGGGTTCGAGGGCTGACTCTTCCACTGATTAGCAGCTGTTTCATCTTGGGCAAGCTACTTTATCTCTCCAAGCTTTGGTTTTATCATCTGTAAAATGGAAATAAAAATAATAGATATCTCAGAGGGTTAAATCAGATAATGAATATAAAGGATGATCACAGTCCCTGGCTCATACAAGAGTTTAGGGCATGTTAATGATCTAATGATCATGGGAGCAGTAGAAGCGTAGTGTGGGGTAGGGAGGGGGGAGATTAGTGGATCCCAGTAAACCCTCTACAAATATTGTACCTCTGGTCATATTTGTAATGTTGAAATTACATTAAATGGCTATTGGGAACTATGACAGAAAAATGTGAGAGGAACATGGAGATATATAGGGAAACTAAACAAGTAACGCGGTACCCATTTTAGGTCTCACGCCTTCACCAACCATTGTCCTGGGTAGAAGCTAGCTCTACCTCTGGTTGTGGTATTTAACAATTGAAGCAAAACTAGTATTAGCAATATATTACACATTTTATTATTTCTTCCAGTTATCCACTGAATACTTTATGAAGCATCTCTGAATATAAAGCAGGTCTGAGAATTACTTGAGAATTTCTTAGAACTGCTAAGGAAGTTCTAAGAAGTTGTTAAGCAAAAGTGGAATGTTTGACCTTGATCCCTTGCCTCCAGAGGTGACTGGTAGAGACCACCAGTGGTCACACATGTTCACAAGGAAGCAGAATGGACCCTTAGGTTGCTGGGTCTATAATGTCAAACCGGTATGAAGGTTTTCTTGTTTTTAAGAAACACACCAGTCATGGTACAGAGTATTTTGAAAACATGATGTATTATTTGATGACAAGTCCTGTTCCCTGATATATGAGGTGGAGATGGGTTCATATAAACCTGAAGGTTTCTTGCAGAGGGGGGAGTATATGATGCATTTCTCTCTTTCACCTGAAACTGTTCCTTGGCTCTTTGGATTTGAAGGAAAGAGAATGATCATGAGGGCTCACGTAGGCATTACCAAAGCAAAGCACTGGCATCTGTGAGGGTGCCAGGAGGGTCTTCCTTCTGCTTTCTGGGAAAGCACTCCCTGTCTCTTAGGGAAGGAGGGAGTTTCCTATTCATTGTATTTTGTTCATACCATGGTCCAGAACACCCAATATCTCTCTGTGCAGATTTGGTGATGTAGGAAATACTTGGATGGAGGAAATACTTAAGAATCAGGCAGATTTTTAAGGGCCAAAACATTCAATTATTTGAATCCCGCTGCACTGGGCAAATAACTTCAGTTAGTGGGAGTTCTCACAGGGAGGACACTCTACCAAGCTTTCAGGAAACCCTATGAAGGAATGAAAAGGCTAGACTGACTTCAGAGTACAAACATGAGGGGAGGGAAAGAATGAAGTGGATCACATGGGAGAAATGACTTCCATGGAGAAAGGTGATATAAAGATAGAAATCATCAGGGGAATTGGGGGAAGGTGACTGAGGAGAAAGCTGCTAATGTGTGTGGTAGTTTATATTTAATTTTCACATCAAACCTAGGATACAATTCTGTAATTATTCCCATTCACAGACAAGGAAACAGAAGGGTGGGGAACTTGCTTCTCTGTTGGGTGCCCAAGCTCACATGGTGCTAGTAAATGATATCTTCTCAGGTCTTTCTGGTTCCAAAGGCTCTTGTGTTTCTTCCCCTTGCTTAAGGAACATTAATTTATTTCCAGGTATTTTTCAGTTATTGGCCATCCTCCTTGCTGGGATCCTCTCTTCTTAGTGTTTATTGGGCCCACTTTTTCTTCTGGTAATAATTTGCTTTAACAGAACCTTCTACATGAATGAAGAGGCTTTGGACATCCAGGCTAAGTGCTATTTCCATGTATTTCTTTGGGTGTGGGCTGGACACCCAACAATAAACAGGAGAGTTCAAAGACATCACAACTTTTCCTTGCCTTCTCTCCAGCTGGCTCACATTCCACAAACTGAGATACAGTGGGTAACAAAGCCTTGTAATTGCCTGTAAAGAGGAAAGGCCAGTTTGATACTAGTCAGTAGCATGCAGTTGTCCAATCCTGGCTCCACCTCTAGAAGCTGTGAGAACTTGACAATTTACTTAGTCTCTTTGTGCTAATCTTTGTGTTTCCCCATTTGTAAAATGATGATAATAATGGTAGCTGCATCACAGGACATCCCTGAGAATTAAATAAGAAAATATCATCACCATAATCATCATGGCACCACCATCTCCAAAGAACCTGCACATACTGTGGGCCTAGGATGTGTTGGCTCTTTTCACCTGGGGCTGGTTTTAGTTACTGGAAATTTGGATTTACAGGAGGAAGGGTGAGTTAAGGGAGGAGCCAGGGTTCAAGAGAAGGAAGAGCAGAAATAAGACAGTGCACACACACACACACACACACACACACACACACACACACACACATTTTCATTACTGATGAAGTCCACCATTTACCAGAATACTCTGAAAACTCTTTCTCAGAAAAATTAAAGTTTTCTGGATCACATTTATGTAGTGAATGAGAGAAGATATTAGGGAGCATTTTAGAAGACACAAATTGGAGCTTTTGGAGCTATTGTTCATACTTCTCTTAAGTGTAACTCTAGCTGGACTGAAATTTGCAACTAAATCCAAATTTGACATTGTAAGTCTTGGGTGTTTTAAGGAACATCCACAGTACCAACTTTCCCTTCAGCAAGTCTCACTTGGCCAGCAATTCCCTGTGTAGTTGTATTGCACCATCATGTATACCTGGTTTTATCTTCCTGGAACCAATGGGCTCTTTGAGGAGTCACTGATTGCTCCAGCATCTCAGCGCGGCTGAGTCGCCCTCATCCTGTTAGATGCCAGAAGCCTTTCAGAGGATCAATCATAGTTCCAAGTGTTGAGGCTACTGGAGGTTGCCTGGGTAAGTTTGTATGTGCATTTCAAGAAGGGTAGTTTAGAAACCTTTGATCATTGGGTGCAAAGGGCCTGAAGATTGCCACTGATGTGAGGGCTGTGCACTGGGGAAAGCAGCTAAACCATTAAGAATCAAGTTTCAAAGGCCATGAATTCTAAAATAATGTGAAATAAGAAATAGGATAGAGAAAATTAAAAAAAAGAATCAAATTTCTGCCTGATCAGAGTGGCTCAGTTGGTTGAGCATTGTCCTATGACCAAAAGATTTCCAGTTTGATTATAATGTTGTTCTATCTTCTCTCTCTTTTCCTTCCTCTCTCTAAGAATGTCCTTGGGTGAGGATTTAAAAAAATAGAAAAGAAAACAAGAATCAAGTTTCTTTTTTTATGTGTGTGTTTGAATTCCTAATTTTCAGATTTATAAGAGCAAGTAATTATATCACCAATTAAATCAGTGAAAAAAATCTACAAAACTAAAGAAATGCTACTCTTGTTGAATAATATACATACATAAAATCAGAGCAATGCACAAATACAGAATCCTAATGTTATATTAGATGGTTGCAAATGCGAAGCCTATGTTCCTATTTCCATTGCAGATCTGTTTTCTTTCAGTTTGAAGGAATGTTTCCCTTAACAAAAAACTCTAATGTTTTATTTTAGCCTAAAGGGATACATTTCATGCAAGATCTGTTGTAAATGATTTTTTTGAGGTTTTGAAGAAATAAAGTATTTTTATTTTACTCTCATTATTATTGTTTTTTTATTCTGTTCTGGTAGGAGTCAAACATAAATGAACTTTAAAAGTTGAAACTTTCCACCTGTCTAGTTCCCAGGGAGGCAAGATTGTTCATGAACTAAGAATTGTTGAGGGAGAAAGGAATGGAGAGCCAGTGAATTATGGAGCCGGGCATTGGAGGGGAGATGAGGAACAGTTGGCCCCACTTGGCCTTCTCCTGACCTTTGCAAACTGTTTGTAAAATTGGTATTAAAATTCGACAGTATGTCCAGCCCCATCCAGCAAGATGTGAATTTGAGGTGATCTAAATTTCCTTCTAGCCTTAATTAAAAAAATTAAAAAAATATCAAAGTCTGTGCTTATAACATTTTATTTAAAAAGTTAAACATTTCAAAAAGACTTTATAATGAGAAATAATGGGCCCACCTCACCTTACCTTGAGCCCTATTCCTCTGTGGCAAACGCCATTACCCTTTTCTGCTTTTCAGGCATTAACTAAGCAAAACAAAAAGTTAAATATTTTTATTTAAACTGTTGTTTAACATTTCAAATGACACTTAACAACTCATTGGAGTTGATGGGTGATTTATGCTCCTAGACATTAGGAATGTGAGAATAGGAAGGCTCCACATGATGTAGACTGACTCATCTATATCATTAACGAAGTAAACGAAGGCTAGAGAGGGGCTATGACTTGTCCAAGGTCAAACAGTCATTTTAGACATGCTGTGAAGTAAAACTTGAGCCTGATGCCCTTTCCCTTCAACCTACTGCTGCCCAGGATTTATTTTGACTCAATTCAGGCACATCCTGACTAGTGCTATGATGAACTAAGACTCATTTTTCTTTTCTTTTTTAAAAACATATTTTTATTGATTTCAGAGAGAAAGGGAGAGATAGAGAAAGATTAATGATAAGAGAGAATCTTTGATCTGCTGCCTCCTACATGCCCCCTATAGGGGGTCAAGCCCACAACCTGGGCAGGTGGCCAGACCAGGAATTGAACCATGACTTCCTGGTTTATAGGTTGACATTCAACCACTGAGTCACACAGGCCAGGCCTAGGCCTGTTCTATAGACAGTGAGACAATGTTAAAATGCCAGTTAATGTGAATGCAGTAGGAATGGTGAATTTGCCAGTGAGAGGCAAGGTTATTATATACTTATATAAATTATATTGCACCTCTAAGACTGACCCAGTTTGGCAGGAAAAAAAACAATACCAGGCAATTTGAAACAGGAAAAATAAAGAATTATTGATACAAGGAACTATGTAACATATTAGAAAGTATAATTGGTAGGAGTTTTTCAATGTTAATATTAAGTTCTAGTCATCTTTTCATAATTGGTTTCTTCAGTTATTAGATGAAGAAAATATTGATAATTCAGGAATTATGAAAAATATATGATAGGGAGACCTAGGAAAATGAGAATGTAAAGACTGGAGAAATAGAATTTGTGGTGCACGTTTTTTCTGAATATATATGGAGGCAATGATGGTAAATTAGAGGCAGAATGCAGGGAATGTTCAGGAATTCTGGAAACTAACAGAGATGGACACATTTGAAATCTAGTCTTAAGGTCAGAAAGAGTTTGATTATGTAGTAGCTAGGCCAGTTAGATCAGTTTCACAAACTGAAAGAAATCATAATTGGCCTAGACAAGGAGTTGGCAAAATTACTCTGTAAAGGACAAGAGAGTAAATGTTCGGGCTTTGCCGGCCAAAAGGTCTCTGTGGCATTTACAGATGGCAAGAAAGCAAATGAGCATGGCTATGTCCAATGAAACTTTATCATCCCATAAATTTGAATTTCATATGATTTTCACATGTCACAAAATATTCTTACTTTAATATTATTTTCACCCATCAAAAATGTAAAAATCATTCTTTTTTATATTTTATTGATTTTTTTTTTTTTACAGAGAGGAAGGGGGAAGGATGGAGAGTTAGAAACATCACTGAGAGAGAAACATCGATCAGCTGCCTCCTGCACACACCCTACTAGGGGTGTTCCCACAACCAAGGTACATGCCCTTGACTGGAATTGAACCTGGGACCCTTCAGTCCACTGGCCAATGCTCTAACCACTTAGCAAAACAGTCAGGGCTATAAAAAGCATTCTTAACTAATGGGTCAAGAATACAAACATAGGCGGTCAGTGGGGTTTGGCTCAAGATCCCAGTTTGCTGATCACTGGGCTAGACTAACAAAGGGTTAGAGTCTCTCATTTAAGAAATGGATCTGTTGTCCTGCAAACAAGCAGATTAGAGCTGCCCTAAGTAGATTGAAGCTGCCACTTTTTTTTTCTTCTCCCTAATTTTGTGGTTTCCGGAATCTAAGCGCTCTCTGTTTTGTTTTGTTGTTTGAAGACCAGAGTCTTGACAGAAGACAGAGTAAGGTCTGTGTGTGATCTTTTCACTCTAATACCCGATTTCCTGATCCACAAACACCCTGGTGGATTAAACAAAGAGCATTCTTTATTGCCTTGCACAGACCATTTGCTGAATATGTTGCCATCATGACTAAGGTGTTAGCACTTGTAAAGATTTCTGTGTTTCTGAAGTGCAATCTGTGTCCCCATAGGGTTCTGTATAGGGTTTCCACTGGTGGGAAAACCTTTCCATGAGTCCTCAGGGTTCTAATTCCTCCGATGTTGGAAGGGCTGCAGTAGCTAACAAACCCCAGAAGTGCGCAAAGTGGAGAATGCCCAGCTACATCCCTTATTGATCACTGACATCCCTGAAAATGGGGGATTTGTGCTTAGTATAATTCATACTTCAAATCTCTATAATTTTGATTCGTTCCTGGCCCTTTTTATAATACTAATACCATACACTAATGGTGTGCTTTAAGGTGATATTTCTTCCTTATAAGAACTCTGATGGCAAACTGCTACTCAAGGAAGTCACATGGTGGAAAGAGCCAAACCTGACTCCAGATGCATCGTCTCTTCTGCTCAGCCACACTGCCTTCCCTTTAGTTTAGCATCTATAGGGCTTGGAATCTAAAGCCATTTGTAGACTTTGATTTGATGAGGTCAATTATTCTTAAAATGTAATGCCAGTAGAGAGGGTTGATGTATTTTATTAATGTGTTTAGCTCCTCCTAAGCAAAATTCATTGACTTGAGTGTAGGAAGGCATCTTTAGAGAGTGGCTAACACCCGCATTTAGATTTGTTGAGCAATTACCCTGTCTTTTCCTCTGTTGACCTGGGAGTCTTTGCCTTTGGACATTAAAAGAAAATAGATACTTAGGGAAACAGGATAATTTAAATGGACTATTAGATAATAAATTGAAAGTTTAAGTTCCTTTGAAACTATAGGATGGATGGACATAGGTACAAAAATTCTATCTCAACTAATTTATAAGTTACTTTTTTTTACGTTTTTATTTTCCATATCCTCTATTTATTTAGCAAGTGGATGTCTATGGTATTTACTTATTCTCTATTTTCCCAACTCAGTTTGAAAACCCATGCATGCCCTTAGAGGTGCCCTGGCTTCTGGGGAAGATACTGGAGAAGGTGAGACATGCAGTGTTGTTGGAGATACCAAGGAAGCTTGAGATAATTCAATAACAGTACAAAACAGTATGGCTGGTGCCAACATTAATGACAGATGTGCTAATCTCGAAGGAATTTCAAAGAAGGAATTCATCAGTATAGACCTTGTGTCTGGAAAAGACTTCAGGGAAAGTGCAGATTTGATCCAGGTTCTGGAACTGGGTAGTGTATTATGAAAAAGAAAATAAAAATTCCTTGAGTATGTAGGGTAGTGGGCACTGCAGTGACTCTTTTATTCCTTACCATCTCCACTTTGAAATAGAGAAAACCAAGGCACTCAACAGAGTAGGATTTCTAAGATGTTAAGTTTTCCTGTGTTTGGCTCTAAGCACTACCATGCAAGACAATGAACCTTTCTTTGCCTTAGTTTCCTTCTTTGTAAAATAGAGATTTTAACAGCACCTACTTTGGTAGCATTATTGTGAAGTTTGAATGAATTAATGGCTAGTAAGTGCCCGGAATATATTAAATGGTCAATAGAGGCCAGGTATAGTAGTCACCATCATTACCAAGCACCTCGCCTAGATTGGAGCATGGGTCTGGCCCTAACTCCATGCTCATCTCATTCCAGCCCAGTTGTGGAAGGTGGTCTGGTTGGACCCAGCACCATCAGAAGGCTGATGTGCAGAATGAGGTACCACAGTGGCACCAGGAGGGTCCATGAGGAGAGTGCTGTGATGAAATAGAGGATTTGGAGTGTGGTTGATATGAGAGAAAGTTGGGTGTGTGTGAGGAGTACTAGTGTTACCTGTCAGGGCAGTATACATTGCTCATGGAGGCAATTTGGTCAGGCTATGATCAGGTAAACATAGTATATAAATATTCCATTGACCAGTTCAGGCTGGGTCTGTGGGAATCCTGTTTTAATATTCCTGCATCCCACAATATACACACATGGGCACACATACACAGTGGCACTCAGCATAAAATCCAAATATTAAATGTGACGGTGCTAAGCCGTGCTCCTAGCCCTTGTCACCAACTCTGCTCCATGTAGAATTAATTTGTAATTTCCCAAAGTCCATTGGAGTGTGAATCCTGTGAGGCCAGGGCCAGTTCTGTGCTGCCTCTCGGTATCCCTACCACTGAGGGCAATGCCCAACACATAGTAGGTGCTCAGTGAATGACAGATGAAAAAGGGAAAGACTTAGTAAATGAGGGTCTTTTGCATATTCTATTCCCTCAGACTGGAATGCCTTTCCATCTTCTGTTAATTGGTTGGTTTTGTCAGTCATCTCTCCAGAATGTGTGTCTCTCTCTGTTCTTCCCCATTCTTTTTTTTCTTAATTCTTACCTGTTTTTCCAAAGATATTTTAGAGAGAGTGGAAAAGAGAGGAAAAGACAGAGAGAAATATCTATGTAAGAAAAACTCATTGATTGGTTGCCTCCTGCATGCAACCGAGGTATGACTGGAATCAAATCTGGACCCTTAGGTCTACAGGCTGACGCTTTATCCACTGAGCCAAATTGACTAAAGCTTCTTCTTCATTCTTAAAATCTGAGTTAGATGTAGAGCACTCCCCTCCCCCCACTTATCCCTTCCCAGACATATGTCACAGTATATACAATTTCTTCTTTATTGGTCTGTCCACCTCATTACACAGTGGCTTCCTGGAGGGTGAGGCAGAGGTTTCCTCACTCCGCACCACATGTGTGTGCCCAGCAGAGTGTCCCACTCCCAGGAGGGCTCCAGGCCTTCCTGTGAGCACAAGTGCCTGGACACACCAGGCACACACACTCACACATCTTTGCAGGAGCTGTTCTGTTCTGGCCCCTCCAAAGTAAGGAATAGGTGAGGCAGACCAGTGGCAGATGTCTCTCCTTCCCTGGCAGCGGGGGACGTGTGGCTAGGCCTCCACGGTTCCCCTGGCAGTTGGAATTCAGAGACAGGAGCTGCTGACAGCAGAAGGGAAGAATGTGAGACGGGGAAGTCCGTCACCAGCCTCAGGACTTTTAATGAGCGCTCTCCGGAGCAGTCTCTAACACGCCACCCTGGGCTCCGTTGATCAGTTTAATTGGAGGACAGACGGTCTTAAACGTTTAGAGAAGCTGACAGAAGGATGGGATCCCCTCCAGCTACACGTGTGCCGTGGAAGCTCACTTTCTTGGACATGTGCGACGCTTGTATTTTGACCTCTGGTGGATTCTAGATTGCGATGCTCCCAGTTCTGTTTGTGAGCATGATCTTAATTTTGTCTCTTTGAGCACATACAGAACCATACCAAACTTTCCATTTGTCTGGTTGTCTTGCTACTGGAAATCTATGTGAGCAAGGGATTGCTTTGTTTCTCTATTGTTATAAAGCACATTTAAATCAAACACTGTCATTTTCCTCCCTGACTGTTTATTTAGGAATCACGATAGAATTTCTTATTAATTGAGATGATTTTTTTCATTAAGTGTGTTTTGTTTTCTTAGCAAATTAAAATACTTGGAAAATTGAGTTTTTGTATTACTAATATGTATCATGGAAGCTGATAAATGTGAGATTAATGGCCAAAAAGAGACATTTCAGACGGATAATTTAGATTTTTATCATTTATTAATCATGGAAAGTAAACCTGCTGTATAAGTAATTTTAGTTTTATCAAGAAGATAAATTGTTCTGACTAATGAATGTATAGATATTCTATGCCAAAGGCATTCGGAGTAATCTGTTAATCATTTAACTGTGTCAGGGCATATGCTACGTCTTCATAAAGCAATTAAAACACATAACTTTCTCCACTGAAATGTGCGTTGGCCTTCGATGCCTAAAGCAAATTAAAATGGCATTTGTCTCAGACGAGGCTTCAGTGGCACAATATCTAAAGGCAAAAATCCTGGGAGGCTGTCGATGTCACGGCAAAGGAAGACTAGTTCAATCTCTCACTCGTGGGCTGAGATGGCATATCATTCCCTGAGTGGAGCTGTACTAATGAGGAAGGACTTTCCGACTCCCAAGTGCTATCACAGTGGATGGCTTCTTGGCGGCAAATCCCAGGGGACCACTCCCCTGGCGGTGCCTGGGGATTTACATCTGTAGCTCCCATTAGCACTAATGGGTGCTCCCCACATTCACACTGTCCTCTGGATGATGGAGGAACAGACAGACCCAGTATAATACTTCCACTGTCTTTATCTGGGGTTTGGAGACAGAGGGCTGACTAACAGAGCTTTGATCATGTCATGGGTGTCATTATGCAGGGAGAGACTTGTGTCTGCTCTTTTATAGAGGGTTATAAAGCTACTTTTAAAACTCTCTTTTGGCTGGAACAAAATTTTAAATATTAATATTCTTTCTTTTCTTTTTCTTTTGTTTTATTTTTTGCAAACCAGCAATCACCACCCCCACCAATGCCATCACACACACAAGATAAATGGCTGTCTCACTCACTGAGCAATGATGGCAGGTGATTTTTACTCCCTTGTTTTCCAGACATTTTTGCCCCGAGCTCAGGGCCCAGCGTCAGTTTTTGTCCCTGGGTGCTGTATCACTAGAGTCTCAGAAGCTCAGCAGAGAGCTTCCCTTGCCACCTGTGGAGACCAAAGGCAAAGAGAGGTGACGGAGTAGCTGTAGAGTTGGTGGAAACTGGAGGCTGAGGTGCACCTGTCATGGAAATCAGATTTCTGAGTACTGAGTTGGTGGGAATCCAACAGGCCGGTTTCCCCCTATGAAAAGGGATGGAAGGCACTGGTTTCTAGCTGGGCTTCTGCTGTCTTGCAGAGACCACTGTGCAATGAGGTGCAGCAGTAAATGTGTGAATAGACCTGTGTACAAATGGACATATGAGATGGGCGTTGGCTTTTGTTATTTTCTCTTACTGGCTTCTCAAGTCTCAAGTTTTCTCACCTGGAGCCTAGGGAAGGTAATTTGTTCAGATGTTCTAGTGCCTTCATAGGAGTGAAGAAGTTATTCACGAGAAAGCTTCAGCTTTGAGCTGAGCACTCAAATTTGGGGTGCAGGGAGGACAACGGTGCTATTCTGAATGACATCTTCCTCCATGGAAACAAGACAAGTGGGCAATAAACGTTCCCCCTAAACAGGTGGTAAGATGTCCCTAAATTCATTCTTTAAAGGGCTTGAGGCACAGCTTTCTTAATTACCTGCTAGAACGAAGTCCCTCAAACCCTTATTCTATAGGTTGATGATCTTAATTTTTCCTCATATTTTGAACCCTAACATCAACTAATCTGGGTTGTATGGGAGGAAAAAGGCAGGGTGTACAGTGATTTTATCGTTAGTGAAATGTACATGTTGACACTTTCAAAAAATCCAGAGAAAGCAGTGTTCTGTGTAGATGGAATCTGGGGAAAGGAAGCAGGGCTCCGAGGGCATTTGGAAGGAGGAAGTTGTTACAGAAGCACACAGGACGGTGGCGGGTCATGTGGGAGATGACAGCTGGCTGTGTCTATGTCCTAGTATAGGGCTTCTTGAGTGGCCTTTTCATCACATGTTCTGCAGAGACTCGCTCCACAGCATCTTCTAGCAACCTGGATGCTGCCCTCTGCTCCCTGACAACTCCAGCCGGGTCTGATTGTCCTGCTGGCCAACCTCAGGACAGCTCTGACTCCCGGTCATGCCAGGGGAATTGAGAGGAGTGGCTCCCATCCCTCCTCCCCCTACTTGCCTCTCCCTGATCTCCCAGGCAATGGAACTAGGTGCAATTGGCAATGGACTCATTGCTCCTGTGTCCCATGCTGCAGCAGGCCCCATTGACCCACCCTTCTACCAAGTCTCCAAAGATATTCCATACATGTTACGGGTGGTGGTCACTGTCGTGTTATGGAGCCTGGGCATCCCATTGCTACAATATCCTCCTCTTCTTTCTTATCACCATGAATGATTGTCTGAATTCTCCTCATTGGATTCCACTTCTGAGTTTCTGTCCTGAGATAAAATCAGTTTTTTCCTGGTCACAGAATCTGTGCACAGTGTTCTTCGCTCCTTCTTGATGCCTGGAGGCCTGAGGATCCCCTCCCAGGAGGGGTGAAAGGAGGGAAGGTGCTTCCAGGCAGCTCAGAAGTAGGTGTCTGGCCAGCTCCAGTAGAGTCTCAAACACAGGTTCCTGCTGGGTAGCATGTTGATGCCAGCAGACTGCCAGGTGGGGGCCCCCTTGTTTGTGATACACAGATCCATATCAGCGTTATGATGTTCCATATTAATATGATGCTAAATAGAGATTCTGATGCTGGCAGCAGGGTGCGGATGTGGGGAAGCATTGAAGGAGGTCACCAGGAGAAATGAAAGCTCCGGGCCAGGCTTGCAGGTGACTGTGAGCTGCATTAGCAGTGGGGGAAGCTCGGGCAGCATCTGCCCGCATTATTCCTGGTTCCAGCCCAGTGCCCCCACTCTCCTCTTTCTCATTGAATTTGATGCTTTATGGAAGCTGCAACGTCATAAAAATAACACTCTGCTGCATCCTTCACCCCGGGATCTCCAAGCCCTCTACAGACATTAATATTTATCGCCAGGAACCTGGAATGTCGGCGGAGAAATATTATCCCAATTTTACAGATGAGGAAGTTGAGATTGGGTGGTTAAGTGACTTGGCAGAAGTCACTCCCTACCTACTGAGTGGTGGGGCCATGCCCTGGACCAGATCCCAGAGAAGTGTTCCGAGGCTTTGGCAGGATGGGAGGATGCCCTTTGTTTAAAGGGAAGAAAACAGAGCATGTCCTGGAGGGGCCGGAGGAAGGCAGGACACACGGTCTCCCCTCCTCTCTTTGACTTTGATTCCATCCTGCCCAGCTTGAGGGAGTTGGCTCCCATGGCCTTTTTAGTTTTTCACTTCTCTGCCAACCTTGCCAATGAAATCTGCCACCTTAGATTCGTGGCTGGAGTGTAGTGGACATTTCAGTTATAGAAATTTCAGGAAGCATGAAGAGGACACTTGGGAGAAGGTTGTCTCTAATGGTTAAGAAGAAGGAGGACCTGCCATAGAAAGACAACACCCCCCCCTCCCCAAAAAGGGAGAAAAAGAGAAAGAAAGAAAGGAAGAAAGAAAGAAGAAGACTCTCAGTCTAGAGATAAAGGCTGACAGGAGAATATCATCCAAATCAGGGGAGTTTGAGGGTTTCCAGAGGCTGGACCATCAGTTAGAAGGTCTGGAATTCTACAACTATGGGCATATATGTTCCTCTTTATCTTGAAATTGTTCAGGAGGATTAATGAGTAGTTCTACCCTTTTCTGTGTAAACACGAGAATTTCCATGTCTGGAAAAATACACAGATCATTAAAAAAATTGGTTTAAAGATGTATAGATGAGGCATCTATTTGCAAGGCACCTATCTGACTATTGGAACTGCTACTAGGAGCCGATATAGTGGTTCTGGGTTCCAGCACCCCGTGTCTGGCTGCAGAAGAAACCGAGAGGGTGGGTGTGATGTTGCTTTACTAAACATTTGCCAACAATTTGTAAAGCTCTGACCATGGCCTGTGGGGCACCGGAATACGGAGCTGCACACACAGAGTTCCTGCCCTGCCAGAGGGGACCTCAGGTTGGTTGGGGAAGCAGACGTGCAAGTGAATAATTCTGGACTTGGCAGAGGAGCTGCCACGGAGATCGGCACACTGTGCCATAGGGGCACTGAGGACGAGGTGTCAGGGAAATTCCACTCGCAGGTTGTATTCTCCCCAAACTGGCCTTGACGAGGCTGGCGCAGTCTACCTATTAGCAATCGGATGGCAACAACCGTGTTCGTTTTATGGGTAAACAAAAGCTGTTCTGAAACACTTGATTGAGTTGAATGTGAGTCACGTCCTATGGAATTTTAGGAGGCTTCAAGAATTGAGAGTCTGCTGCAGGTCTGACAATAGTGTCCTTGTCACCTGTAGCACATTCTGAATCCCAGAGGGAAGGTCACCAGTGTTGCTTTCTTACGGCCAAGTCATTCTATTTTCTTATTTCTTGGGTTTTGTGGTTAATCTTACAACAACATTCTAGGCTCCAGTTTGCAGAGGGTGTTACTGTTATGATATAATAGACAGTAGGATGTGTTTTGTGGCGTGCTGTATTGGGTAGGGTCCAGGGTCCTTTGTGCCAGAGCCTTGACCAGACCTGCTGTAGCCGGAAGTGCCTGAAGATGATATAGAAGACCAGGTGAAGTAACTTATGCTAAAATAATAATGGAGACTGTGTTCTCCTCTCCAAACTCCGTGAAACCCAAGAGAAGGCCAAGAGAAGATGGTTGAGGACCCCACAACCCCACTGGGGACACCCAACTAGCCTCCTTTCCTCTTGGTTTTGATGTCAGCTCTCAGCTTGTCCTAGCTGTCATTTGTGAGCTTCAATGTAGAGCAACAGTTCCAAGCGAAAGGCCCCAGATATGCCTAAGAACTGGGACCCAAAGGGACCACACAAGCAGACTTAGCAGCTTAGAGTTTCTCCCCTCATCACACCCTCAGCAACTTGGTATAGGAGGTTTCTCCTAATCTGGACTCCTTTCTAGAGGAGAAGCGAGTGCACTGGTTGTGTTGAAGGAAAGTCTTAGCTCTGGAGGGATCGAGGCTCTTCCTCCTCCTTTCGTGGCTGGTGTGAGCCCCAAGGACGTAAAACTGGGGTGGCTGTAACCATACATTTCTCAGACACTTGTCCAATGTTCCCTTTGGCCAAACTTGCCCAATTCAGTGTGCACACCAGAGCCTCTCCCAAGTTGCCTGCAGGGATGGAGTCAGGTCATCAGGCCACTCCTGGAACCTAGCCGGTGGGCTGTTCTCAGCACACGGAACTCCCCTGCCTTTGCCATTTAAGACTGGGATAGTGAAAACTGGGTCAGCTTGCAGAGAAAGTTTATTACCCCTCTGCTAGCATTGGGGGGTGACAATGTAGATTCTAGAAGGAGGTGGCTCTGGCTTGCATGCCTCTGTGACGCTGAGCACACCTTATAACACGTTGGTCCTCTTTTTCTTTATGTGTTGAGAACAAAGAAAAGTATGCCATGAGGAGAATAATGAGGCGTGGGAGGATGAAAGCAATAATGAATGTAGACTATACAGCCTTGGACCTGGTGTGTGGTGGGTTGCCTCCATGTCCTCATCTATAAAATGAGGTTAAATATGATATAGACCTCACCGGGGTTTTGTTAGGAGTAAGTGGGTTAATTCATATAAAACACTGGCATGTAGTGAATGCTAGGTAGATGTTCTTTTATTCCTACATAGGTACATGTGTAGGAATGAGAGCACTAAGTATGAATTACTCATTTCCAGGGAAGACCTCATGTAGCTGCCCTTTTGCTCTCACCTGGCAGGAAAAAAGCTTTGACTGGAAAAGTCTAAGTGGCCAGGGCATCTTTGTCTGCAACCTGAAAGCATTGCCCCAGCATTTCTTTTTGAAAAATCACCTATTTCCCCGGCCTCAGAAAGGCTTAAATATTAAAATGCACTTTTGCTTTTATAGTGGTTTTTTGGTTTTGTTTTTGTTGTTCCACAGAAGTACTTTTAAAAATAGCACAACCCAGTAGTAGACAAATGTTTATCCCATTATGTAGGCACATCAAGCAGGAGAACATAATAAGGTAGAGTTACTAGAAATTCTAAATGTGAAAAACAGGCATATTAAAATGAATGAAAAATTATAGATATTACTGCAGTAAGCTGCTTGTAATATTCTTTAACGGTGTATATTTCCTGCAACGGTGCTCCGTAGTGATTTGCTTGCAAAATGAAAGAAAGCTGGTTTCCAAGGTGTGTTGGTGTGGAGGTTTGCTTAACCAGCAAATACTTCCAACATTTGTGTTTGTTTATTGCATCTTTTTGTTTGTTTGTTTGTTTGTTTGCCTTTTACCTTTCTGGCTCTAGGCAGGTGAAGTTCATCTTATTTGATGTGGACCTTCAGAGCTTAAAGCCACAGGCTGCTGGGCAGCTTGCATCTGGGGAACCAGGTTTGTGGTAAATCTTACTGAAGGCAGGTGCAGAGTGCTCCCAGAGGGCTGAGTCCAGGCAGAGCCTAAGGTGTGCTGTGTGGAGGTACAGAGAGATGACCCCATGTTCACTTCGTCTAGAGTAGGTTCTAAGAGATGGGAACCCAAATGGCTTTGGGGTCGCTGTGGCTTTGAAGGAAACAATCATTTCAGGCTTCATTGCTCTAGATTATGCTGTCTGATGGGAATCACATTGAGATCACAAGGCATCCTTATTATGGGGCTGGAAGCAAGCTGAGGACCACAAGAAGAGGATGGGGGGAGATCTCCCTGCTGGGAGCCCAGTCCGGACTGGGAGTGCAGTCCGGAAGCTGACATTTAGCTGTTGTTCTGATTGGAGGTTGTCTTGCAGGCGCTCATATACTTTTCATGGAAGTGACCCCTGTCAAGAGCGTGTGACAGCCACAGCTGTGCCCGGGATGGGGGCCTGGGGAGTGGTGAGCACAGGTACAGAGCCAAATGCAGCTGGCGCTTTGCAGCAGGAACGATGACTGTGGCTGCTCCTTTTCTGTCTCCCACACCGGAGAACACCTCACGCGAGGCCCAGGGTGCTTGTCAGAAAGATGAATGGCTGAGTCTGAAGTTTGAAATGCAGGCTGTTTAGAGCAACGTTCGAAAGCAAGGCTCGGTCTCTTCACGGGGACAATGCATTCCGAGGTACACTTGGGTGAGCCTTGAACCTCCAATACTGCAAGTCCCACTGATGCCTTGGGTGGATTTGCATCGATATGTGGGATAAATTCCTAGGAAGGTCCTGTAATCTTGAGTCTGATGAGGCCAGCTGCTGCTCCCTGGAAAGGTCAGCTTAGCATTGCATTAAAAGCACAGTTCCATTTATTGCTCCTGGTAACTCATTAGGCATTTCGTTCAGACTTTGTCCCCTTGGCTGGCCAGGGTATTGGCATGCTCCCTTTGGTTAAAGTGGCAGAGCTTGATTGAAATAAACATAAAAAAGAACACAGGAAGAGATCTTTGGATGGGTTATATTGAAAAAACACAATAAAAAACCCACCTATAACCCTTTTACCCCCCCCCCCCCAATACACGTTGTGTTTTTTTTTCCTTCTTCTCTCTGGTCAAATATATTCTAGAAATGCATTGTCCCAGGGCAGTGGTTGGCAAACTCATTAGTCAATAGAGCCAAATATCAATAGTACAACAATTGAAATTTCTTTTGAGAGCCAAATTTCTTAAACTTAAACTTTTGCTAATGCTACTTCTTCAAAATAGACTCTCCCAGGCTGTGGTATTTTGTGGAAGGGTGCCAAAGAGCTGCATGTAGCTCACAAGCCTCAGTTTGCCCACCACTGTCCTAAGGCACTCTCTCATTAGCATTTTCATGTGTCTTCACAACCATACTTTTCACTAGCTGCCTCAAACTCATCCTGTTCCTTTCCCAGATGCATTGTTTATCTCATAAACAAAAGGAGGGGTTTGCAAGATCAATGTTTTCCCAGGGCTGAAGGGGGGGGGCGGGCTGGCGGGAAAGAGGGGCCCCTCATTGGGGCATGTGCGAAGGCGCATGCAGGTGGCAGAAGTCAATTAGCTTGCAGATTTCGGGAGAGCCTGTCACCAGTGTCCTCCACCAGGGATCACGCAGAGTGCCAATTACAATCGATCTCTCAATAAAATTGTGTGCAACCTTCCCCAACATGAGCCTGGACAGAAATGCCAGAGAACTGTAGAGAATTGTCTTGCATTAAAAATTTTATTCTTTTCAGTCAATTTTGTTCTTGGAGGTTTATTATTGTTATTAGCCTTGGACCGTGAGACACGCTCACCTCTCTGACTTCCCCTGACTTCACAAAACAGGCAGAGTCAGCTGAGGACACTTAGGAGGGGTGGGCCAGCCCCCAGCCAACCCTCTGGGCAGAGCTTCCTGGCTGCCACAGGACGATGCCACTGGCCCTGACATCCAAATGTGCAGGACTCTGTGTTTTGAATCTCATGCTCTGAGCCCAATGGCTCTTTATAGTCAACTGCTTCCCTTCTCTCCAGTCTATTCTCTCCATCTCTCTCTCTCTCTCTCATGCATGTACATGCTTAAGCACATACTTGCACTCACACACTCCTTGCACTCAGAGTCTGTTGACTCAGGAACCACCAAACAAGCAACCTAATTAAAACACATTTTCAAACTGCTGGAGCAATTCCCTAAAGGCTATGCCTTGGCGCCATCACGCTGGGCATGCTCAGTCTGCTACCTGCATTCATCTCCCACAGAGGCTCATCTTGTGCAAAGGAAGTCAGTCCATTTAGTGTTGCTCTGCACTCTGAGACTTAAAGCATGCATCTTTCTCTCCGGAGGCTACGCTCTTCTAAGGAGGCAAGCTGCACCACCCTGCATCAGTATCATGTGATTACCCTTCTCCCCCACTTCCCGCCATCTTTACCAACAGGTCAACATTAGTTTTAGGATTGCAGTGGGCCAGTATTATGCTAACTAGTTTTTCTTTTTTCATTTAAGGATATATATATATTTTACAGGCCCAGTGCACAAAATTAATGCACGGGGTGGGGGTTGGTTATCCCTCAGCCCAGCCTGAACCCTCTCCAATGTGGAACCCTTTGAAGAATTTCCTATTGCCCATTTCCTACTGCCTGATTTCACTGGGATTCACAATCCAGGACTGCTGGCTCCTAACCACTCACCTGCCTGCCTGCCTGATTGACCCTAACTGCTTCTGCCTGCTAGCCTGATCTATGCTTAACTGTTCCTCTGGCAGTCTGGTCACTCCTAACTGTCCTCCCCTGCAGGCCTGGGTTCCCCCCAACTGCCCTCCCCTGCTGGCCTGGTTGCCCCCAACTGCCCTCCCCTGCTGGCCATATTGTGATAGCCAATTTGTGTTCACATGGGGGCAGCCATCTTGTGTGTTGGAGTGATGGTCAATTTGCATATAACTCTTTTACTAGATAGGATATAAATTTATTTGATTTCAGAGAGACATAGAGAGGGAGAGATAGAAATATCAATGATGAGAGAGAATCACTGATCAGCTGCCTCCTGCATGCCCACTACAGGAATGTGCCCTGACCAGGAATCAAAGGGTGACCTTCTGGTTCATAGGTCAATTCTCAACCATTAAGCCATACCAGCCAAGTTTCCAGGCTTTTCGAGTTATGTTATTTCTCCGCCATGCTGGCTGTTCCCATGACTTAAAAAAAGTCACACATAATTTTAACCATTTTTAAGTATATTTTGAGTAGATTCACATTGTTGTGCAACCATCACCTCCATCCATCTCCAGAACTCTTTTCACCTTGCGAAACGGAAACTCTGAAGCCATGAACAATTCCCCATCTCCCCTTTCTCCAGCCCCTGGCAACCATCATTCTACTTTATGTGTCTCTGTATTTGATTCCTCTAGGTATTTTGTGTAAGTGGAATCATACCGTAGTTGTCTTTTTTGTGTGACTGGCTTATCTCACATAGTATAATGCTCTCAATTTTCATTTATGTTATAGCATGTGTCAGATTTTCTTCCCATTTCAGGCCAAGTACTATTCCATAACCTGTGTAAACCACATTTTGCTTATTCTTTCACCCACTGATGGACACTTGAGTTGCTTCCACTTGGCAGTTGTGAATAAGCTTCTATGAACATGAGTATCAAATATCCCTTCGTGGACTTGCTTTCAATTCTTTAGAGAGAAGTATAAACTTTATATGGTAATTTGATTTTTAATTTTTTGAGGTACCTCCATACTGCTCCACACAGCAGAGATACCGTTTTACATTTCCACGAATAAAGCAAAAGAGTTCTAGTGTCTTCCCATTTTGGCCAACACTTACTATTTTGCTTTTTTATAGTAATCATTGTAATGGGTGCAAGAACTAAGTACTTGATATGCCCATACCACTCAGTGCAGTTGGCAGATTTTTTTTTTTCATTTCAAGGATCAGGAAATTGAGGCTTGGGGATATGGAATAAACTGTTCAAGGCCACACATCTGGCATCTAGCTGGCTCTAGAGCCATTCTAGAAAAATTAGGCCCCTGTTCTGTAAGTTCCCCTGTGCTGGCTCTATCAGCAGCACATCAGCAAAGGATTGGGGACTTTTCTTTTTTCGTTTAATGGCTAAAATGGCTATATACCTTGTCAGGGAAACAGAGCTCTGCACATTGCATATGAGCACCCAGAAGACATTATTCCTTTATTATTCTAAGAAAAGCAAAGGAAAAAAAAATAACTAGACAACAATGGGGCAATTTATTCTTTATACCATAATAACTTTCCTAATTGGGCAAGTAGGAACTGACCTAGTGATTTCTCCTAGGGTGGGAAGGAGAATGGCTTTTCTGTCAGCCTACGCAGAACATGCCTTTATGAAGAAGAATTGGTAGCCCAGGAAGTATTATTTTAGATCCAAGGTGAAAGGCATGGACACATAAATGTATGCATTTCATTGCCACCAGTGAAGCTTTTGTTCAGCAGTCCTGTAGCTGAGACCTAAATCTGCCACTTCCTAGTTAGCCTTAGAAAAATGTACTAGTTTCTTTGAACCTCAGTTTTCTCACCTATAAAATGGGAATAAAAATATCTTGTCCATAACATCTGTCCCCTTCTTCCCAAAGAAAGGGCGAGAACAAACTAAATTTCTATGTACATTAGAAAGACAAGTTCAGTCCCCATCACAGCTTCCTTGGGCTCAGCTCTCTCCATAATCAGAGATTGCATTCTGAAATCCCACAGGCAAGGGCTGGAATCCAAGTTCACTCCTTGTAGTCATGTAAGTGAGGCGTGTTCACAGAAACCTTACAAATCTCAGGTTCTCAAGTCTTTCTAGATTTAAATTCCAGGTCTTCTGCTTAATGGCTGCATGATCTAACCTGCTTATTGTGCCTCAACTTTCTCACCTGTGAAAAGGATAGTAATAGAACTTAATTTATAAGGTTACATGACCTAGATGTGATAAACACACATGGCTCATTTAGAGCAATGCCTGGCATAATTTAGTAATATGAGGCTATTACTATTACTACTGCTACTCCTACATTAATATTATTATTTCTATAATTACTACTACCAGAGTCATCTGCCTGCCAAAAAGCATTACTTTTTCATGACTGTTTATTAGGTTTAGATACATCTCATGAAATATACCTTATAGCACAATTGCTAGATGTTATGTACTGACTTCAAGTTTGAAAGGCATTAAGTTTATTTACTTAAATAACATTTATCAAACTCTTAATACAATATGTTAATAATAATTCAGTTGCTAGTTGAGTGAGATTATGTTTTCACCATGAGAGTGAGAGTTAAATATGTATGTAAAAGGCAAATTATGTAACATTTTTACTCATTTGAAAAGATCTCTTCAAATACCCACCACTCTACAGTGTAACTTCTTATTTTATTTTTTAATATATTTTATTGATTATTTACAGAGAGGAAGGTAGAGGGATAGAGAACTAGAAACATCAATGAGAGAGAGACATCGATCAGCTGGCTTCTGCATACCCACCACTGGGGATGTGTCCGCAACCAAGGTACATGCCCCTGATCAGAATTGAACCCAGGACCCTTCAGTCCAAAGGCCGACGCTCTATCCACTGAGCCAAACCGGTCTCGGCATAGCTTTTTCCAGGGTACAAACAAGATTAGTGACAGGGAGAAGAATGTAGTATTTAAAAACACTAAATAGCCATGTGAAAAGCATGACGTTGAAATTCAAGTGGAATAAATACTTCCAAAAACCTCTGCGTTTTCCATGTTAGGCTATTATCTCAGATGGGTGACTTTCTCTAGCTAACATGTGTTCTCAGTGCCCATACAGTGTTGTTGTTGTTGTTTTTTAAAGAGGATATTAAGAGGGAATGAGTTTCATTCCCTCTAGAGACCACCTATCCTCAGTAGCAAAAAATACTGTGCATATAAAAATGAGCTTTTCTTTCCCCCTTTTGATATCTCGTCTTAAAATCACATTCAGATTCTCATAATTCTCATACCTCAAACAGCTGGTTCTATCCTCTAATCTTCACTCCATTAGATGATTCCACACTACTTTGAGTAACTGATGACCCCAATCTCCTTAATCCAGTGAGCTGTAATGCTAGACCAGTAACTAGTGCATATTTTTCCAATTTACTCTACATGTTTTCTTATTCCCTTCATGTTTTCACAGTGTCCTGATGATGAAGGCAGTGTTACATCCAGATTTTTGTTGGCAGAGACCGGAAAAAGGGGTTGAAGGAGCAAGACTCCGATTTCTTTTTTCTGCCTTGGTACCAAGCACAGTATGACAACATTCTAAATAATAGGCTGTGCTTTATTGAGCAGTTTACTGTGCCCCAGTCAGATGCTGAGGAGCTGAGCGCATTATCTTATTTAATTCTCACAACTAATCTGAGGCTTCACTTCCATATTACAAATGAGGAAACTGAGGCACATGTCACCCAGTTAATGGGAAAAATGGCTAACATTCAAACCCAGATCTGTCTGACTGTCAGCTCATTCTTATTCACTATAGATATATAAATGGTCTATCTAAAATTCCATTTTTAATGGTCTCAGAGATTTAGGATTGATAGACCCTGTCTTACTTTTTGTTTTCCTTGTTGCCCCTGTTTTATCTTTTCTTTAGGCTACTCCTAAAGCAGGGTTATGGTCATCAAAGCTGGTGCTTAGTCTTTTATTTGTATGATTCATCACCAATACTACCCCATTTCCTCTTCTATTTTGCCCTTTTCACATATGCTTTATGTCTAGTGCTTGACATAAGCCTAACTCCTTAGGTTATTTAAATAGCAGTTTGGTACCTCTATTTGACTTATATTCTGAAGAAGAGTTAAAAAACTTGTATTAACCATATGGAGGTATTGTTTGGGCCTTACTCCTTACCAGAGAATTTAAAGAATGATAAATTCTGCTGGACTTTATTAATAATTAAAATCAGACTGCATGACAGAAAAGTTTCTTAGAAATTACTTTTTTTATAAATTGAATGTTTATTTATTACACTGTCTAAAAGAACTCAGATAGTTTTAAAGAGAATATAGAGAAAGGGAGGAGCAATTAATATATTTGGCCACAACAGAGGCAAATTAAAAAAAAATCTTAAAGATTACAGAAAATGTAAATTATTTCCAGGGAAAATTCTGTGGGATATGATTCTATTTGGAAGGCTCTTCCATTTCCTTGAACTCATTCATTAATCCACTTATTCATCCTTTCGCTCATTGTAAAAATATCTGTATGCCTACCAAAATATCTACCACCTATTTTGTCAAGCTCAAACTGACAACCTTTTCTGACTTACATAATTTTCAATAATGGCAATAAGACACATCAGCTTCAGAATCTCAGAGTCATTGTTTACACCCTTCAATAAAGTTTAATATAAAATTTTTGCCCATTTTTTTTTTTTACTGCCATGTCCATGCTTTTTACTTAATTCATTACTACCTCAGTCCTAGAGTATTATGTTATTCTAATCAGTCTCAGGGCCTCCACTTTTTGGTTTGTTGTGCACATCACTCCTAGGAGAGTTTCCCCAAGTTGACACACTCATCAAGTTTCTGCCCTGCTCAAAAGCCTTCAGTATCTCTTCCCTTCTTCGAAGGTTTCAGTGCTCACACTATAATCTGGCCCCCAGAGAAGTTCAAGACTATTCTGTTAGCCTGCAAGTCAATTTCTTACTTCCATTGTTCCCTGAGTCAAACTTGCTGTTTAAGCTACTCTGTTGTCTTCCCACCCTTCTTCTTAAAAACAATTAACCAGATATCAATTGTGTACCTGCTACCTGCCACACACACTCATGCTCATTCTGTATTTTTAGAAATGAATTCTAGCTCTGCCACTGGTGAGCTTTATGATTTGGGCTAGTGCCTTACTCTCTTTAATCCTCTATATTATTATCTGTAAAATGGGGATGACAATAGCACTTAACTCATAGGGCTGTGGTGAGTATCAAAAGAGAGAATGGACATGGGGCCCTTAGCATAGGGACATCTCACACAAAGTAAATACGACAAAGTATAGTCTATGTATAGACTAGGTTCTAAATAAAACGTTTATTAGATTTGGAAGCAAGACTGATACAATTGCCTTTGAAGTAAGTTCATTGTCAATGAATATTTCAGGACCAGATTTGCCTTGGACAATTTGCATGTTGCACAAAAAGATTCCATGACAAAAATCAACCACAATCAAAATATTTCTTCTGAGCAATAGGATTAGAAAGTGAAGGGAAATCAGAGCCAGACAGCCCTCTGCATGTGAAGAGGGAAGCTAGATGACTAGAAAACTGTGATTTAAGGAAATTAATTAGCAATTACTTGGCCTATTCCTTTAACTAAATTACAGCAAGGAGAAGCTTCGAGTAGCTAGAGTTGAGGAAATTTTTGGTGGGAGATTCAGAAAGCTACATAAGAGGCCAAATTAAAGAATATTCTGGCCACTAAACCATACCAGAGAAATCAGCAAAATCATATTATCTACTTATTGCAAGGGTTCTTAAAGAGCTAAGAAAAATGATAGAATAAACATTAGAAATGATGGAAATATGTAATTCTCCACACAGTCTGTCCTTGATTAAGCATACTAACAGAGGAGAATTCAGATAAATCAAATTTGTGGATAATTCTCAAATTATTGGTTTGGTTTTGAAGTGCTTCTATGCTTGTCCCTTTTGCAGCAGGATAATGAATCTTCTAGGTATACTTGCTAATGTCCTACTGAAATTTCTTGCTAACTTCTAAGTGAGCATTAACTTAAGTTGGGAGCCAATGTCTCAAAAAAGCATGCAAAGGTTGAAGTTGATTCTTCTGAATTTGGGGAGGGGAAGCAACCATGGCTTTGGATAATGGAAAAGTGAATGATCTTCAAATAATCCTTATAAAGCCAAACCTCTCATGGAAAGGTCTTGGCAAGGATCAAAGTAAAAGGAAAATAGTCATTAACATTGACTTGAGTTTTCATTGTTTTCTCTCCAACAAATTAGTTTAACAAATGATCCGAAAGAGGGACATGTATAATATCCTCCACTTCTTTCCTCTGTTTCTATCTTGTCTTTCAGATAGATAACAACCATTCTCTTCAATACTCATAATCTTTTTCCCATTCTCTCACAGAATTTTCCAAATCCACCATAGAAAGCTGACTTATTTTTCTAACCCATGCTAGTACCAATATATATATATATATATATATATATATATATATATATATATATATATATATAATCTTTACGAGCTCAGAGGAGGGGAACATACCAATACTAGAATATTCTGGGGGCTGGGGGAGTTAAGGGAAGATACTGTTAAAATCATTGTGTTGTCCATGTAACAAGGATATGATAATTGAGAATTTCCTACATATAGAAATGCTTAATGTTGAATATCATCTTCATGTTACACACAAAGAAATTTATATTTAGAGATAACATATTTTGACTAAAGATAGGAAGAATTTTCCTTAATTTCCATTGGTTAGAATTCGTTCATCAATTAGTTGACTAACAGTTTGGAAGAGGTTTGTGTTTAAGCTTGGCATGTTAGCATTAGAGGATGGGAACAGGTGGGAAATAATGTCTGTGGACACCTTGGGAGGGATTCTAGAAAGACATGAGAATAGCAATACAAAATTTTCTCTCCTTTGTAAATTCTTTAGGCTTGGGTTGGGTATCAACGATGTTCTCAACAGTCACCATGTGGGATGAGATACATTTTGTCAATATTGGAAAGGGTGGCTTGAACCGTGTCTGAGTCCTGATTTTCACAAGGTGCTGCAAGGGTCCATTTATAGTTTCTTATTATATTCACCACTCTTTGTAATTCTTGAGTTTAAAAAATTGGGCCATAAGATATAGTTACTTGTGTATATCAGAGCAGGACAAAGAACTATTTGTGACCATTGAAGATAATTTGGGGGAAATAAGAAAAAAAAATCTAGGTAGAGAAGGAATGTGTTGACCACAGAGCTGAGAAAAAAAAAAAGAGTGAGGCCAATAATTATGACAACCGGTGTCAGGAGAGGATTCTGATGGAAGACTGGTTCTGGATGCCTGATATTGGGGAGTGTGTGTCAGTGTATTTGTTAGAGAAGCATTTTGCTTTAAAAAAAAGGTGAAAAGGAAATCCTGCAAGCCAGGATGCCGAGAATGATAAATGGATTAGAGGGCATGACTTACTGTATGAAGAGAGATTGAAGTAATATAGAATAGATAGCCTAGAGAAAAAATAGCAAAGGAAAAGGGAAATTACTAATACCTCTAAACACCAGAGAGCTTGTAACATGAGTGACATTTATTTTGGAACTTTAGCACATCAAAAGACATGCTTAGGATAGTCTGGAGATATGTATTTGCCCATTTACCCACTAAGTTCAATGGCAGTGAACCAGAAAAGGCAGGAAGTGAAGTGTAAAATCTGAAGAGTTGGAAAGAAAACATTTTAAGTGTTTATGTTACCTTCAAGAAATGATATTATTAACTTTCTGCTCTGAAAGATTAAGAGTGACATTAAGCATGAGAGATTGTACAGCTTCTCTGTGTGCGTTCATGAATAGAAACTCTGGAAGGTGTCTGAGCCTTTGAAGTGGCCTAGGATAGGCTTGCTGATTGCCAGACCCTGGGTACTTTTCCTTGTGGCTTTGAAGGACTCATTACAAAGCATTTAATGATTTATAAGCTAGTAGTTAAGTTAAGCATTCTTTATCATCTGCCTCAGTTAAATCCTGACTCAGTTATATACTAGAAGTGCAATCGAACAAAGAGCTTACTCTAAGCTATAGGTTTCATTGTGTGTCAAATGAGAATGAAGAATAGTATTATCTCAAAGGGCTTTTGTGAAAAATAAAATATACGCCTGCGAGCACACTGCAAGGCACATTGTAAACACTTGAAATTATCAGTTGTTATTCATCCATTTGTTCAAGGGTCTACTTTAGAATTGGCTAATCAAGGTGCTGGGAATACAAGAGTAAAGTGATTAAAGGTTCTCTTCCAGGGATTTAATTTCTAGTGGAAAAGAGAGAGTAAACAATTATGTACATAATGTTTCAAGTAGTGGTGAGTGTAATGAAGAAAAATAAGTCAGACAACAAGATGGAGTAGTGAAAAGCATCACTCAATGGACCCAAAGTCAAGAGGAAAATAATGAGTTTGGACAATCATAGTAGTTTACTGAGGCAGAAAGATGGTATGGAATGGAAAAGAGTAATGAATGAATGAATGCTGAGACTAGAAAATTAGGTAAGAATCAGAAAACTCAGGGCCTCAAATGGTGTATTGGTGCCAGTGCTGTAATGAATAACCATCATAACCCTGCAACTTAATACAATATAAGTTAACATTTCACTCATGTAGTAAGTAGTTTTCAATATTATTCCAAGAATCCATACTACTTCCATCTTGTGGCGCTACCTTTTCCTGAGTCTCAGGGCTCTGTAGTGGGACCCTCTCTATCTTTAATGGCAACTGAGAGAGCAACAACATAATGGATAGCATGAAATATTTTTATGGACCAGGTTTCAAATAGCAAAATGCATTTCTGTTCATGTTCTATTGTCCAGAGACTCACTCAAATGGTCATACCTAATGGCGAAGAAAGTTGGCCAATGAACTTGAGCTCAGAAGAGAAAGAAATGAATTTTGATGAGCATCAAGTTGTTAGTGCCTGCCACATATGGCGTGCTTAGGATCTTGGATTTTATCCATAGGGCAATAGAGAGTCATTGAGATAATTTAAGCCAGTGAATGATCAAGTTTGCATTGTAAAATAAGTAGTCTGGTAGAAGAAGGATTGGAGGGGCCAAAAATTCAAGTTTAACAAAGTCAATCTGACACAGTGTGAAGTCTTAACTAAGGGAATGGTGTGGGAATGGGGAAGAGAAGGCTGGTTTGAGAGATGAGGAAAAATTTAAATGGACAGGGTTACATTTAAATTCTTGGATGGAGTGGAGAGTACAGGAATTGATGTTGAAGGATTAAGAACTTTCAACTGTCATTTACTAAGAGAAGAGAAGAATTTTCTGAGGGGAAATGAAAAGTTTGAGGAAAAGAACACTCCATTTCATTTCATTATAACTCTTATATTTTAGTGAGCTTGATTTTCAAATCAATATTGAGTCATCTTTTCTGACCTGCACCAGTGAAGTTGTAGGACCAACATATGTATAATTTGGATTATTTTAGAATTTACAGGGTGTACTGATATATATTTAGATGTTATCTACTGTTCTCTATAGTTTATATGTTTATACATTCATGATAAATGCTCATTTGATATTAATTGAAACCTTAAAATGTGCCAAGAATATTATTTGACACCTATAACTAAATGATGACATATATTGCCTGGTGAAACAAATTATTGAAATACTTAGCAATTGATGCTAAAGAATACAGTGCTTTGTTTGGTTGGGCTATGTGACATAGTGCATATGTTGCTAGTTTTACTGGTTCTAAACTATGAGTTCAGAGGATGCCTTATGTGCTTGTTATAGACTGAGTTGTGCTCTCCCAAAAGATATGCTGGAGTTTTCAACCCAGAATCCATAAATAAGACCTTATATGGAATTAGAGACTTTATATATTTGATCAATTTAAGATGAGATCATACCATGTCAGGGTGGGCCCTAATCCAATTACTGGTATCTTTATAAGAAGAGTAATAGTTGGACACAGATGTAGAGGAAGAAGGCCATGTGAAGACAGAGGCAGACATTACAGCGATACATTTACAAGCCAAGAAATTACAAGAATTGCTGACTCATGTCAGAATTTAGAAGAGGCAATAAAGGAGTATTAGGATTTTCTAGAGAAATAGAACCACTAGAATATATCTTTAGATGTTATATACAGGGTTTCCCCCCAAAAAATGTATGCATACTTTCAATAATTTTAATTCCAATGGTTAAATCTGAAAAGAAAGAAACATCAATTGAGCTATCAGCTGTTAAAGTGTGTATACACTTTTGGGGGACACCCTATATATGTAAATATATAATAAATCTATAAATTATTTATATTTACTTATACATAAATTGTATACATATGTTTGTATATAAATATGTGTGTATATATATGTATATACACATATGGCTTATTATAAAGTATTAGCTCTAGTAAGTGTATAGACTGAGAAGTCTACAGTTTGCTCTCTATAAGCTGGAGATCCAGAAAAACCTGCGGTGTGGTTCCAATCTTAGTACAAAGGCCCAAGGACCAGAAGACCCAATGGTTTAAGTTCTAGTTCAAGGGCTAGAGAAAATTGATGTCTCCACTCAAACAGACAGAGAGAACAAATTGTCTCTGCCTCTGTCTTTTTGTTCTATATAGGTCCTCAACGGATTGGGAATGGCAATCAGCTTTTCTCAATCTACTTGTTTGGATGCTAAATATCACTCAGAAACACCCTCACATGCACACTCAGAAATAATGTTTAGTCAAATATCTGAATACCTTATGGCCCTGTCAAGTTGTCTCATGAAATTAAACATCACAGAATAATTCATTTCCTAGAGTTTTAAGAGAGGCTATGGCCCTGCTGACACCTTGATTTTGGATTTCTAGCTTCCACAACTGGGACATTATAAATTTGTGTTGTTTCAAGCCACCCAGTTGGTGACACTTGGCTATGACAGCCCTAGAAAACTAATGCATAGTGTGGTATCTAATGGCACCAAACATAGAGGTATTTTGAAAGAGAGGGACATCTTTGTGCAGCATCTAAAAAAAACATTAATTGAAGAATATTTTATACTACCAAATTATAAAACTATTTTTTACACATTCCCGTTCTTATATAATATAATTTCTACCATAGAGAAGAAGAAACAAAAGCTAATGAGTTAAAGAACTCCCCCAATTCACATAGCTAGTGAGTGATATTGAGGCCTGAAGCTTCAACACTCATTCCTAGAACTAGGGTGATCCCTTCTGTGCTAGAAGTAGGAAGTAGGTTCTTGCTGAGTCATCAGGTACCACCCAGGGAAATTAGAAAGCAGTGACCCTGAAGGCTCCGGGGAGTTTCTCCGAGGACTTCTGTGCTCAGTAGGGCTTAAAATGCTTGCCTGTGCAGCAAGACTTGCCTTGCTCCCTCCAGGAGCACCTCCTGGGAAGTGCAAAAGACACGTTCAAATAAGGGGGCTCTTCTTGGTTGTCATGGGAGCTGTATGCAAGGAGTTTTGCAACTTTTGTCCGATTAAAATGCTTCTTTGGGTATTGCCCAAGTGGCCTTCTAACTGCTGGAGAGTGAAGGGTACTTTCCAGCAGCCAGCCTTGCCAATTAACTGGGTGCCCTGTGCTCTGGTGGGACTCTGTGTC
The DNA here is from genome assembly GCA_963924515.1 of Vespertilio murinus. Classification (NCBI taxonomy): domain Eukaryota; kingdom Metazoa; phylum Chordata; class Mammalia; order Chiroptera; family Vespertilionidae; genus Vespertilio; species Vespertilio murinus. Next base: position 11,936,013 of record OZ004704.1, on the reverse strand, counting down.
ACCTTATGTCATTTTGAGATGCACCTGGTGCTCTCTCGACTCACAGGTTCAGCAGGATGAATGTGTATGATGCCTAAAATGTCTCAAAGCCACTGAATATGCCTCAGCTCAGATTTCTCACTCTAGGCACTTGATTATAGTTCAATCTTTGGACAGAACAAAAAAACTGCTCATGCTTGGTGGATAGTTCCCAAGCTTATCTTCCTCACCAAAACAAGTACAAAATGGCTGCTCTGATGCTTCCTGTGCTTTCTGTGAGGTGGTCGTGATCTTGACTAAAGAGGATGTATTTCCTAATGTTTTCTGCTGTTCTTACAGGCATCAGAGTGGTTCTTTTAGGAGAAGCATCACCGTACGCCCGAGATTAAAAACTGACCATTTTAAAAAGGGGCAGGGTTTGTGAGAAACTGAATATCGAGGTGACAACGTGGCATCTCCTTTGCTTTCTGTGTGAGTGAGTGCTCAGGAAAGATGAGGAACAAGAAATGGGCCTGCCCCAAAGACAGACTCAGTCTCTTTGATAACAGCGGCAGGGGGCTCAGTGATACTCAGCTGCCATCTTGCTTAAAAAGGCTTCAGCTCGTTGTCTGGTTGAAGTGTTTTAGAATTCACTGAGGGACAGTGCCGTGACCCAATTTAACACCCTTTGTTAAGTGAAAGCCAGTGTACACACATGGCATTTCCAGGCCAAATTGATCTGCATAAATGATATACTCAGAATCTAAAGCTGTTGGCTCTGTCTTTGTCCCAGAATTGAGGACGTGAAGTTTCTTTCATGTGTTTCGTCTGCGCTTTCCTAAGTTATTTATTTTGTGGTCAGAACAGTGGAAGATAGAAAATAAATCACATTCAACATTCAAGTTTCTTACAACATAATAACTAGTTTAAGATAAAAGTAATAACCATGCAGCTACCAACAGACTGTGTCTGTACTTTAAGTGTCTTATATATTTAACACTCCTCATAATTACTTACCATTGTCAACTGTGTTTTACAGCAAGGTCAACTGGGTCTATTAGTGTACAAATAGGTAAATTCCTACCAAATAAATCCCAGGGGATGTGCTGGAGAGAGGTAGACAGGGAGGTATAGAAAAGGTGGCATAAGGTGTAATGGGTGAGGTAACTTTTTAACCGCATACGAAAAGGTATTCTGTCTGTAGTAGAGAGAAGAGATAAGCAAAGGCATAATGATAAACATACAAGGTGCTTCCAAGGAATGATGATGTAATTCATTTGGAATCTATAGTAACTTGGAGCAAAGTAGAAGTTGGAGTACAGACAGTGCCAGGATGTAGTGTTTAAAGAATCCTTTTTTTTTTTTTTTTTTTTTTTTTTCAGTAGGACTGGGAGAGCCCTTGAAGGGCTTTGAACACAATGGGTTGGGGGCGGGGTACCATCAGGGCTGTGCTATTAGGGAGATTAATTTGGCAGCTTTGTTTAATGGACTCAGGGGTAGGGTCTTTAGGTGAGCTGGAGACAAGGAGAAAGCTCTGCTTTGGACTTCTGAATTCAGTTACATGTTCATTAATTTAAGATCAAACAGAAGTCATCTCCTGATTCAGTGGGAGAGGATCAGTGTAGGGAAAGGATGAAGGAAGTCATCACAATTTGCTGACTCCAGAGAGCTGCCTACAAGATTGGTAGCTTCATGGCAGATTAGGAACCCCTGCGGGACAAAAATATCATTTTAGGATAGACCACTCTCTCAGTACTGCTGATGATTGATGTTAAAGATGGTCACTAAAATAGTCAAGGATATCTTTGTTCATAAAATAATGTAGGAAAGCAAAGGCTATCCACTACCAATAAAGTGTGTAAACTATGGGGTTTATATGTCCATGTATTCTTTAAAATTATAAACACCCATATAAAGGTATCTTGTATGCTAATCTTATTTTGGGGACTAAAAGTAATTTACTTGCCCATAGGATACATACAAGTTTATATAAATTATATCTTGGTATTTAAGCTAGTTTATAAAAAAAAGATGACTATTAAAATGACTGACATTAGAAGGAAGACTTCAACTAAGGGTTTTGTTTTTTTTCCACATAGTCTTCAGTTGACATTTATATGGTCTGGTGTCTATTGCATTGGTTCTTTTGTTCCCCTCTGAACCACATAGAATAACGTATGCTTCCAGGAGTTTAAGGAGTATAAGTACTGTGTGTTTTCTGAAGTCAAGAATTATGCAGTGCACTTTAAATTTTAATAGCCACTGATAGAGACCTTAAGAGATACAAGCACACTGGGGTGTTGGACTTCAGCTTTCTTTCTTTTCTTTCTTTTTCTTTTTTTCTATATAAAAATGCTCATCCTTGACCATGGGGGAGGTATAGAGGCAGAGAGGGTGACTATTTGAAGTGGAATTTATTTTTCATCATAATCTGTGCATGTTTTCTTTTGGGGCAACTTGGTGTATACATTTTTAATATTATGAAGCCACCAGTGTTAATAAAAAAAACAGCTGAATACATACCAGCCTCCTTGGGGATCAGGCTTTGGAGTGCTGAGTGGTTCTGGTAGATGGTAAAACTTTAAGAAATCTCTTTTAGAGATTTTAAAAGACATTTACTTATCAGTAGTCCAGATGGCACTTGAAATTATGACTAAAAAAAAACTTTACAAGTTGATAAAAAATTGGTTATTGGAAAAACATTCAAAGGGTATATGTGATATGAAAAAGATGATATAAAAAACAAGGACAGAAGTAAAATTAAAGATGTAGCATAGAGCAATATATTTTATATTTATTCTTTATTTGGAGGGTTGTTTTTAGGTGTGGGGTATTTTCTTATGACTTTATACTTCACAATCTGATATCCAAAGTACAATATAGTACCCATGTAATTCACTCCTAACAATAAAATTTGTTTTCTTAAAATCACCTTGCCATAGTAGGGGTTCATATTTGGGTTCCAAGAATGTGTTTTAAGGTGTCTGTCAGCTCTTTAAAATTGTATCAGACCATTCATACATGTGTATTTTGGCAAAGAGAGGTCTCTACAATTTCTTTTATTTTTCTCACTTAGGTTCTCAAAGGTGTTTGTAACTCACCACAGGTAAAGTACCACTGGGTTAATGGGAGGTAGACATATCAGTCAGGATTCTGGCATGTAACAGCTGGCACTCTCCAATGAGATAAGAGTTTAATGAAGAAGCTAATGGAATCAACAAGTGATGAATCACCAGGGCTAATAGCAGTGGAAGGCCAGGGATATGGTAAAACTTTATAATATTAAAAATGTATACACCTAGTTGGCCACACCTAGACATAAAGATGCAAGGGCTGCAGATGGTTTTGGAAGCCAGTGAGCTGTAACCATAGTTGATGGCTAGGGTGAAGCCTTTGATGGAGGAACATAGTCCCTTCCAACCTGTGCTCAGCAGGGAGGGAATTAGAGGAAAAATACATACTTCATTTTCCTCCAGGCCTTGGATCCCTTGTTAGTGGCTCCCAATAACTCGATCTAGCCAGAAGTGGAAGATAAGGAAGCCTGAGACACAATCTCCAAAGGTTAGTCTTTGAGGGTACAGGTAGTAGTGGAGGATGAAACATGCAGCTGGACGAGCAAACATAGAATGTTGGACACAGTGAAGCTTAGCTACCATGCTTTATTATATAACCCCAATGGCTGTTTTCCAATGCCAACGTGAAGCGAGGCCAAATTCTGCCATAATAATTTTCTCAGTTTAGAAGTATTCACAACCTAGACCAATGAAGCTTTATTTTCAGTTAGGATTATTTTTTATTATTCTACTTCTTTTTATTCTTCAAAAATATATTTTTATTAATTTCAGAGAGGAAGAGTGAGGGAGAGAGAGAGAGATAGAAATAGAAAAATTAATAATGACAGAGAAATTTTAATCAGCTACCTCCTGCATTCTCCCCAGCTGGAGATTGAGCCTACACCCTAGACATGTACCCTGACCAGAAATTTAAACATGACCTCCTGGTTCAGAGGTCAATGCTCAGCCACATGAGCTGGGCTCAATCTTCTACTTCTAAGGATGGTTTCAAAATGAGCCATCTGGACACCAAAGGGTCAATCATATAAAATTAATTTTATGTTAAGATAAGTATCAAAGACTTGGGTAACATTTTAGGGCAAGTAGACATCATATAAGCATATATCACTATAATTGTAGGAAAGCAAAGAGGACAATAGTCCTTTATTTAGTCCTTGTGAAACAAAACTGTGGTTGAACTATATCTTCAACAGAATTTGTACTTTGTTTTTATTTCAGCCAGAGACTCAGATCTGTAAGCTCCAGTATTGCATTAACTCATTGTTTGGAGCTCATTATTGTAATTAGACTGCTTTTTAAGATTATTAGTGGACTCACTAATGTACTTTTAAAAAGCTTTATTTGGAAGGAAGTCAATATCCAAAGCCAATAGAACCGGTGAGCTTGTGCCACATACTCTGTTGCTGAAAACCGTGTTATCAATTTTCATGTGACTGTTAATCAATTAGAGTGACAGAGAGATGATTTGAAGTCAATTTTCTGTTTATTGTTAAATTAGCCATTGATCACATGTGCTTATTTGGGGTTTCAAAGCACCCATGGCTTCCTTTGTCAAGAAACAGAATGGAGGTAAATGATGGGACTAATCATTTGTGATTTAAAAAATATTTGCATAGAGTCTACAGCTATTGGTTGCAGAACTAACATGGCAGATCTGTGCGTGTGTTTGAGTTGAGACAGCTAGCATAGGAAGGCTATGGTGAAATGTTGTATCTGATGCAATCATACCTAGTCAACATATAAGCCAAGAAATAATTCAAGCATTTGATGCTTACAGGTTGGTTAGCATGTTGTCTTTAAAATGGATGGGGATCCAGATTTTCAAATGGAAATGTGCAGCAATATATACTGTCTTCAGGATAGGATAGGAATTCTGGCTATTGTGGAATAGTAACCATGCTATGTTGTAGCCAAGTTGTTGGTTAAATATTGATGACATCAATAGGATTTAAATAAAAGACTGAAATGATTCAGTGACTAACACGAGACATGATGATGGAGGTGGTGGTGGTGGTGGTGGTGGTAGTGGCAGCTAATTTTTTATTGAGTAAGTAATGTGTGCCCAACACTATGCAAAGTGCTTTAGAAAACAGAATCTGTCAGCACCTCTAGGAGCTGCTCTCTATTCATTGGTAGTTGCTTTATGAGTTGTCATACTTAGTTAACAGAGGAAGAAATAAAAGCATCTTTATTTAACTAGATAATATTCTCTATCTAGTTGCTGTAGAAGTTATCATCTTTAAGAAGAAACAAAGGCATAGAAAGATTAAGTGGCTTGTATATCATTAAGGTTGAATTTTCTCCAATTACAGAGATTGTGAATTTGATCATGATGCTAAATTTTCCGAATTGGAGTCAGAAGGCCTCTTTTTAAGACCTCCCTTTGCATTTTATAACCTGATTAATCTTTGAGCCTTCATTTCCTCATACATAAAACAAGGGGTTAAGCAAGATAATCTCTAAGGGTCTTTGTAGCCCTAAGTATTCAGATGCCAGAACTATCCAGAAGGGAGCAATTGTAGAATATTATTCAAATGTAGACTATTATTCCAATATTTCAATTATAAATCAAATGCTAGGGAACCTAGAATGCAGACATTATATTTCTCATAAGAACCTCAACTCCTTGTAATTGGGTATTTTCAATTACTCAGTGGTGTAATTGAATCACTAAAGTATGGCTCCTTAATTTATGTTGGATAGCAGGTGGACAAGTTTACTATCAGAAGTGTTGCACATTCTGACTTTCTTCCTTTAAGATATGCTTCCAATTGAAAAGCAGAATAAATTACTGAGGATTTGTCGATGATTCACAGTTATAGACGGAACATTAAAGCTTTGGGATGACAGAATATATTTTGTCCATATATTTGGACAAGTGAAGTTGAGTTTAAATTACTTATGATAATATTTAATGGTGGGCCAGTAAATGCACTGTTGTCTATTTCGTGAATGTAATTAAATTGTGTAAGACAAGACCTCACTGTGGCTCTCAGCTATTAAATCTCAGTGGTGACGTGAGCTAAGGCTGCCAGTGTTCTGTGGGGAATTACCAAGCCGGAGGAGTTAAGCGGAAGAATTTGCCAGCTTCTGCCATATATCACTGGCTCTATTTGGATCCTGGAATGCCCATCTCAGTGCAGTGTCTGGGGTGTACTTACAAGGCTTAAATAGAATTTAACTGGAGATGGGTCCATTGCCAAATCTAGCCATTTGCTTCCATAAACACAACTAGAGGGAGAAATAAACAAAAAAAGAACTGAAAAGAACAATTGCAGCCAGCAATCCTTAGAGAAAGACTCTTCATCAGCTCTGAGGATCCCAGAGGGGGCATCACCCTGAGGGAGCTCAGTGAGGGTGGTGCCAGGCTCTGGGTTTGGAATGCATATGCTCTGTACTCACTGGAAAGAGGGTTAGCATTGCAGGCTGGATCTCAATAACCCTACAAGATCAGGATCAGGAGAGATAATTACTTTGGTATCTGGTCCTTGAATTATAAATATCACTTATAGACTTTCAGTCTGACCTTGAGTTAATTGCATTGGCTCAGTAGGTACCTGGGTTATGGACCATGGGTGCTACTGAGTCTCCTAATAAGGAAGGTTTGGGCCACCTCCATTGTGTGCAGGTCAACCTCCCCATTAGTTGGGCATCCCTTGAGTTACAGAAATCTCAATTTGGAGTGACAAAGATATTCAGATTAGTTTTATAGAAAGGACTTCAGATAATCCTGAGAGTTGTGTGTATGTAAAATTTATATGTGGATATATGTGTATTTGTACTTGTGTATGTGTGTATTTGTATATATATATATGTGTGTGTGTGTGTGTGTATATACAATATTTATAACATTCCAGAAGGTTCCCTTGTGCTCTTAACAAGTCAACACTCTGCTCAAGTCACAGGCACTCTGTGTTGTTTTGCTCCACAAGGTCATCGTGTTCTTCTGGTCATGCATTTATGCTTGGGCAGCTTGTTTACTGCACAGGGGGACTTGGTTTGAGAGGGCAAGAGGAGGGCTGAAATCCAGTCCATTCTCAGCTGGCTAAGCTGTGTGTCCTGGTGTGGGACTGCTTGTGCTGGAAGAAAGGGGTCACTTTGATTTCTAAAAAGCTGCCGTTTAGGCTAGCAGCACCCTGGATCATTCTAGACATTTAGGTCAACCCAAAATTGTTGACAATCTGCTTTGTACCGGGCATCATGCTAAGTTCTGGTGGGCATGGAATGAGCAAGCTGTGGCTTCTGCTTTTTAATCGTTTATGATCTAGTGGGGATGACAGCCAGGTGAATGGATAAAGGTGCTCTTGTGCTACCTATGCTGTGATCAAAGTACATACAAACAGCATGCCGTAACTACAAAGAGGAGGGGGGCTTAGGTGATTTGGCCAGGTTGAGGAAGGCACACTTAGAAGTGCAATACACACATGTGCAGAAGCATACACTGATATTTTTTTTGAGGTTGTTAGAGAATCTGTCAGTAACTAAGAGACCAATGCAAACATACAGCTAGGGACTCTGCTTTCTTGGCTGGTAACAGAGATAATACTTGAAAGTAACATCATAATTGATGGCCATATTGACAGGTTTTCATAAGCATGTTGGTAAATAATTTGGAGTTCATACTCCCATATGATCTCAAAAGATCAGTTGGCATTTTCTTGGTGATGTCTACATGAACATCTGAAATGATTACAACAAAGACTAATCTGGGAACATAGCTAAACTCACTTGTAATTAATGTCGCTAAAATAGAGTTTCGACTCTGATCATTCTTCTCTGTAAATAAAAGGTTAAATAAAGTTGACCCAGTCATCCCACTTCTGGAATATACCCCAAGAAACCTGAAATACTCATCAGAAAGAATATATGCACCCCTATTTATAATAACTAAGACTTGGAAACAGCCTAAGTGCCCATCAGCAGATGGATAAAAATACATGCTACATTTATACAACAGAATACTATATGGCAATGAAAAAGAAAGAACTCTTAACATTTGCAACAGTATGGATGGGCCTGGAGAGTATTATACTGAGCAAAATAAACGAGTCAGAGAAAGGTAAGTATCACATGTTCTCAATGTGGAATCTAATGAACAAAATAAACTGATGATCAAAAATAAACCCAGAGTCATAGAAGCATGAACAAATTGTTGAACCTCAGAGGGTAGTCAGGGGAGGGAGGGTGGGTGGGAGAAGATAAACCAGTGATCTTGTATGCATATATGCATAACCTGTGAACACAGACAATGTGGTGGTGAGGGCCTGGGGGTGGTGGGGCGATGGGTGCGGGCTGGAAGAGGTTAACGGGGGAGAAAAGAGAACCTATGTAATACTTTCACCAATAAAGGATATAAAAACAGTAATAGTAGATAACTTAAAAAAGATTTTTATTAATTCTTAGAGAGAGAGGAAGGAAGAGAGAAAAAAACATAGATGTGAGAGCAGAACCTCAATTGGCTGCCTCTTGCACACCACCTACCAGGGATTGAGCCCTTCCAGAAATTAAATCCACAACCTTTTGGTGTACTGGATAATACTCCAACCAACTGAGCCACCGGGCCAGGGCAATAGTAGCAACTGTTTTATAAGCATCTTACAATAATCTAATGAAGCATTATCTATTATCAGCTATATATCAAAGATAAACTGAGCCACGAGGATGTCAAGTTCCATGGCCATGACTGGTAATTGGCAGAAACAAAGATCAAAGGCAGGTTTCTATGACCTCAGAGAATGTGTGCTTAATTGCTACATGTGATACTGCTGCCAGAACAGTGATTGGAACTGGTTAATGGAGTTCTTCAAATAATTTGTCCACTCGATAGGATGGAAACTATTGGTTAGCTTTTATACCATCATAACATATTTAGGCTCTCAAGAAATGTTGTAGACTTTTTGAAATGAATATATAGCTAGAAGATAAGAGTAAATGTTAGGAGCACACTTCTAGAGTACTTACTATGTACTGACACTGTTCTAAGTAGTTGTATTACAATTTACTTCTGATCCATGTATAAAATACAATAACGTGTGTGAAGTTCTTTAATCTTAAGTGTACAGCTCAATGAATCTTTTATATGCTTATAAGGTATTTTCAACACTCAAAAAGGTTCCCTTGTGCCCTTTTCAAGTCAATTCTCTACCCAAGAGGTTACCACTCCCAGAGATTACCCCTATCGTTGTCAATTAGTTATGTCTGTTCTTGTACTTCATGCAAATGGAATCATACATTATTTATTCTTTTCTCTATCTTGTTTTGCTCTTGAAAATGTCTTTTAGATTTCCTCATGTTGTTAAACATATTAATAATACTTTGTTCTTTTGTTGTGTGGTATTTGATTTTATTGATTTACCACAATGTATTTCATCTTTCTGTTGATGGACAGTTGGAGTTGTTTCCAGTTTGGGGCTAATATAACTAAACATGTAGAAGCATTTTCATACGGGACTTAGGTGGAAATGTAGACTCAGCTCTCCTACATATAAATCTAGGAATGTCGTTCCAGGGCCACCAAGTAGGTTAGCAATACTGTCAAATAGTTTTCCAAAGTGTTTGATCCAATTTACACTCTCACCATCAGTATATGAGAATTCTAGGACGCCACATTTGTGCTACAGCTTGGTATTGTCAGTCTTTTTAATTTTAGCCATTCTGTGGATATATAATGGAACATATTTTTTCCTTCTAAATGCTTTAAATTCAATTATCATACAACAACTGTAGATAGGCATTATTATTGTCCCCTTTTCAGAGATGAGGACACTGAAGCACAGGGAGGTTAAGTAATTTTCTCAGGGTCACACAGCTAGTCAGTGGCAAAGCCAGTACTTGAACACAGTCTTGTTCCAGAGTCCACATACTTAAATGCTTTGCTACCCAATAAGGGTGTTTATGAGAAGCAAACAGGTAGCTATTCTCTTGGATTCTGCCATTTAAGTCTACAGATCTTTCAGGTTATGAATAGGGCCTTTAAGCCTTTTGCCATAGTTCCTTACCAGTAGTATGACTATTTAGTAAGCTTATTTAAAATATGTCATTGTAGGCTTTTGTTGCTATACATAAAATGATAAAAAAAATTAACATTAAATTCAATGTGTTGGCCCCATAGTTTTAACAAGTGTTTTTCACACATTTTATGTATAGCAACACAATTTTTAAAAATTTCTGGGAAATGGGTGATTTGAGCAGGCATATTATCTCATAGCTTGTGGGTGTTTGCTAAAATATGCTTGCATATGATGGTATGCAAGACTTATAGTCTTAAGCATCTTGAAAGAAAAGAACCTTAGGACTGGCTTCTGAATTATTCCCTGGGAGAAATAATGAGGCCTCCTTATTTGTTTACAAATATATTTTTTGCATGTTCAGCAGATAGCTACATAATCATTCATTTATGGTGCTATGGCACTGCCAACCTGTCTAAGACTCTGCTCACCCACAAGTTTAGGGAGATGAAGGCAAAATGGATTGCTCAGCATCCTGAGGCTTGAGAGACAGAACTTTGCCATTTTAATGTGAATGTTTTTGAGGGAAAATTGACTTGAAATCAGCTTAAATGTAGCAGTAAATGGATGTGAGTCAGAGCTAAGTGTCTCATCAACAGGTACCACACAGCCCAGTCTCCTGCAGCCATATGAAGCCCTTTTCAGAACTCTGCCTCTTCAGTTTCACAGGGTAGTGGCCTGGCCCTGGAGTAACTGCTTTGGTATATTTGTTGTATGCTGTTTTCCCTTCATCATTCACTTGAAGGCTTTTTGGAATAGTATTTTTTCTTTTTTTAAAAACAGTATAGAAAGCTAAATTGAATTCAATGTTAGAGACAAGGATGTGTTCTTTCAACTCTAAACAGACTGGCCAAACCCTACATGCAAGATGTTATTTCCTATGGGGCTGCTAAAGAATATCATATATTATATTATATCAATGTAATATATATATATATATATATATATATATATATATATATATATATATATATATATATTAATTACATTACTTTGGACCACGTGCTCCTGCTGGGCTATTTCTGGGCCAATTCTATGTGCTAGCTGGATGACTTTGAAAAAATCCCTTAAAAATATCTGCTTCTAGGTTTTTAACATTAAAATGAAAGTTTTAGGGAGATCAAATAAGACAATATTAAAGAACAAAGTATGCCTGTTTTATCAATTCAGTTTGGTTTCACAAACATCAGTTGAGCATGTGTTCTATGCTCAGCACAGAGGGCATAAGAATAGCCAGGATAGGTTTGGTCCATGCCTTCCCATCTAGTGGGAGAGGTGAGCAAAATCATCAAACAATGGTCTTTGCTTGTTTGGCTCAGCCTTTGGACTGAAGGGTTCCAGGATTGGTTCCGATCAAGGGAATGTATCTCAGTTGCAGGTTCGATTCCCAGTAGGGACCATGCAAGAAGCAGTGAATTGATGATGTTCCTCTCTCATTGATGTTTCTATCTCTTTATCCCTCTCATTTCTTCTTTCTAAAAACCAATAAAAAACATCAATAAAATATTTTTAAAAATCAATAAACAATTACCAATCTTAATAAGTACTGATAAAGAAATAATCTACTATGAACTTCCCTAGACATGCTGAGCCTTGAGCTTGGCCCATAGGGGAAGCTCAGCAAATACTTGTTACATTAGCTGGACTACATCAGCTGCTGAAGATGATCACCAAATGTGGCTTAAAAATGCAAATATCAGCCCAGCAGGTGTGACTCAGTGGTTGTGTGTCGACTTATGAATCTGGAGGTCACAGTTCAACTCCTTATCAGGGCACATGCCTGGGCTGTGGGCTCAATTCCTAGTAGGGGCCATGCATGAGGTAGCCCATTGATTCTCTCATCATTGATGTTTCTATTTTTCTCTCCCTCTCCCTTCTTCTTTGAACTCAATAAAAAATAAATTAAAAAATGTTATATCAGAGTGTGTTCAGAAAAGGCAGAGGGTAGAACAGACTGCTTCAGATGGAATGACAGCCAGTGCAAGTCAGGAAGAGTGGAAGGATGGTGGCACAGTGGGGCCAGCTATGGCCACAAGACATAGGAAAAGGCAAGAGGCATCATAAGTCATAAGCTGTGAGTCCCATGTGGATCCTGTCTCTGCTTTTGCCCTGCTCTGGGACCATAGACAAGCTGTTTTTTTTTTGTTTTGTTTGTTTTTGCCTTTAGTTTGTATTCTCATTTATAAAAAATGGAGCTGGGAATATGTACCTTGCAGTATTCTGTGGCTCTTACATAAAAAGTTTATTGGAGAATGTAAAAAAGTTCTTAGAAAAGTGTCTAATATATTGCAATACTTAGTGAGCACTAGTTTTGATTATTATTTATTCACTATTATCATTTTAGCTTCATTAGTTTAAGAAACACACATATATTGCTAGTTTATTTATTTATTTTTTAAATGACTCAAAAATAATGCCTTATAGAAGCATGGTGTGGTGGAAAGATTCTTGTCTGAGTGGCAAGGGGCCTGGGGCTCATTCTGCCACCATTGGCGGGATAAACTTCACATAGCCAGTTCCCCTCTCTGGGCTTTGGTGTCCACACAGGCAAAACCTGAGCTGGGCTGAACAAGCTCCAAGCTCATTTTTACTTTTGGGAATCTGTGATGATTTTCTGAGATTGCACGTCTGTCCATTGGAGACCCCGAAGGGGTGCATTACCAAGGTGCCTATCATCTTTAGTGTTCTCCATTGAGAGTGATTTGGACTGCTTCCTTCCAGGGACACTTGTCTATGTCTGGAGCCATTCTGATTGCCACACCTAAGTTGCTACTGTCCTCTGGTGGGTAGAGGTCGGAGATATTGCTAAGCAGCTAAAAAAGTACATGACAGACCTGTAAAACAAAGTGTTAAGGTGCCGAAGTTGAGAAATCCTAGCTCAATGCTAACCTTGGGTTTTCTAACATTAGGAGCTGAGCCACAATTATACCTGCATGGATGTCCCCATCCAGTTATTTTACTAGCCATCTTGGCTATTTGAAGGGGTCACACGCTAATTTCTTTCTCCAGGAGACTTTCTTCCCCTTCTTTTCTGTCTCTTCATGCCAGTCAGTTGGGAACAAAGATGAGGTGTCACGTGATAGAATAAATGGAATCAGGGGCACCCTAGAGAGGCAAGCATAAAGGGCCACAAAAGGCATGGAAATGGGCCACCATCTCTCTTGCTAAGGGACTGATATGCAATGAGTGATTGCATTCTCATAAGAATTTCTTTGTGTCATTAAATCATTCACTGATGGGATACCTATTGCATGCCAAGCTCTGTGCTGTTACTGGGAATAGACCAAAGAGCAAAATGAGCAATTCTCTGCTCTGAATTTGAGCTTTCCTGTACCTTTCACCTTTTCATCTCCCAGGCAAGTCCTCCTAATCCTTCGAGATCCCACTCAGAGAAGCTTCTTTTTCTGACTCTCCCTGGATGAGCGAGGTGCCCTCCTGCCTTTCCCATTGAGCCTGGCACAGCCTTTCTGAGCCATCTGATTATCTGTGTGCTTCCCTGTAGGAATAAGGTCTTGTTCTCTGCATCCTGAGCATCTTGCCTCATGCTCACCCTGCCTGGGTAGGCACTCAAAAACTGTTTGTTGAATGAATGAGTGAGATAGGAAATAAATTAGTGAATGGATGAGGTGGGCTTCAAAGACCAATATTTATGAAGTTTTGTTTTTTAATCCTCACCCCAGGATATTTCCCCCCATTGATTTGTATAGAAAGTGGAAGGAAGGGAGGGAGGGAGATGGAGGGGGGGAAGAGAGAGAGAGAGAGAGAGAGAGAGAGAGAGAGAGAGAGAGAGAGAGAGAGAGAGAGACATTGATGTGAGAGAGACACATTGCTTGGTTGTCTCTTGCATTCTCCCTGACTAGGGCTGGGGATCAAGCCTGCAACTGAGGTAGGTGCCCTTGATCTGAATCAAACTCAGGACCCTTCAGTCTGAGGGCCAATATTCTATCCACTGAGCCAAACCAGCTAGAGCTTTATGCAGTTTTTAAGACTTTTTCTCCCTTTCACCCTTTATTCTATTCTGCTCTGTGTACCTCAAATTGGAAAGACAGCTTTTTGGCTGAGGTTTCATTGGGGTGCATAGAGGTGAATGTCACTTGGAGAGCGGGACACTAATGGGATCTGAGGGAAATTTTAACACAAGCAAGAACTGTGGCTAAGCTGATGTGGTGGGTCAGGAGCGTGAAAGTGATCAAGGGAAATAATGGGTCTGGTAACTGCTCTATTATGGGGAAGTATTAATGATCTCCATAAAGATGGTATATGGCTCAAAAGGTATCATTTTTAGTAGATGTCTTTGATTTCTATGAATTAATAAGGAGCAACTTGGGTAGTAGAACTCATTAACTTCTCAAATCTAACTTATTTACACTGAATATAAACCTTTCTCAGACTGGTGATATCAGCCATTATAAATGGGATGCTCAGTGTAAACTGCATAATTTGGCAGAGACTGTATTTTTGTCTTAGGACGTTGGGGCAAGGAGTGTTTTTTTTTTTTTAATGCATTGCAGACCTTTTCATAGGCCACTTCTCTTTTATTTTTTAATTCCTCACCGGGAATATTTTTTCCATTGATTTTTTAAAAAAGTGTGGAAGGGAGGAAAAAGGAGAGAGACAGAGGAGAGAGTGAAATGTTGATGTGAGGGAGATACATCTATTGGTTATCTCCTGCATGCACCCAGGGTCAGGGAATGAACCTTCAACCCAGACAGGTACCCCTGACTGGGAATGGAGCCCATGACCCTCTGGTGTCAACACTCTAACCACTGAGCATTTGGCAAGGGGAGTGGCTTCATCTTTTGTTACCTACTACCCTCATTGAAACCAAAAGTTCTGACCACTGGGAAGGCATTTACAACCAATCACATGGTGACTGTATGTGTAAAACCCTGTTGTGTAGCAGTAGGTCATTCCATTCTTTTTGAATTGCTTAAATTGGTCAATGGACTCTTGTCCTAGTCAATAGATTATTAGTGGTAATTTATAGTCCCTCCTTCACTTCACCAGCAAAGGCCCTCTCTCTGCCTAGCGGGTGGCTGATTGTGGAACGGGGCGCCTCTCTCTGCTATTGGTTTCTCCCTGGAAACCCCTTCCAGACCAACACACCTCCTTTTTATGAAGACTTCTGGCAGCTGGGCTTCCCCAGCAATTGTTTAATCCATTGGATGTTTTCCCCAGGTCTTCAGTTGAATGGCCTCACTCATGGAGATTTTTTTTCTTTTCTTTTCTTTTTTTTTTTTTTTTTTTGGCAATTATACGAACGTGCTAGCTTTCAGATTATTATTTTCCTGTGGTCCAGCAGACATTTTAGAGTCTTAGCTGAAAATACATAACAAGAGGGAAGCAAGCATTAAAATAATCCCTAGACTTTATTGATTTCTCCCCACCCACGCCTAATAAGAATGGAAAGGGGGATCAAGTCTGTTGGGGTTTTCACTCTGGCATCCCCTTTGACCTATCCTCCAAGACTGGCATTAACATTTTGTTTATTCAGATGGAGGGATCAGGGTTCCGGGACAGTAGGTAACAGATGTGCAATCACAGAACCAGTAAGTGGAAGAGTGGGATTTCCAATCTAGATGTATCCAACCTTCTGGGGCATCCCATCAATTACTATCTGTAAGTGGAAGGAGAGGACAAGGGAAAGGTCAAGGCTAAGACTTTATAACTAGAAAATATAACACTGGCCATGGAATGCCTGAAGAAGTTGAGGGATTGAATTATTTTCCACCATTTCTGTTAATGCGAATCTTCGAAGCCCATTGATAATGATCCAGCAAAACCCTCAGACCTTCCTCAGAGTTCCTCCCCATAAATGGTCAACTAGGTCATGGAAAGAGTCCGTTACTAGTGAAGTTACCAGCATCCTACTTCTTGGAATTTATCTTCTTGATTCTGCTGGAATTTTTGCCTTCCTTTGTAGAAAGTAGGGGCAGGGTAGCAAAGAATTATATTACTAGCTAATATTCACTGGAAATTTTCTACATGCGAGGTAAGCAAACTTTTAATCTAATGTTTCTGGAACTACTTGTGGGAAAGTACCCCCTTCTTTCTTTTTTCTTTCTTAAATTCTTATCTGTCTTGGACTGTTGCCCTCGTAAAATATGATAATAATTAATTAATATAAAGAGAAATTTAAAATGGCAGAGAGAATGCAAGCCCTATTTTATAA
Organism: Vespertilio murinus; assembly: GCA_963924515.1. NCBI lineage: Eukaryota > Metazoa > Chordata > Mammalia > Chiroptera > Vespertilionidae > Vespertilio > Vespertilio murinus. Next base: position 11,919,802 of record OZ004704.1, on the reverse strand, counting down.
TTTGAGTCAATGGACATAAACATGACTCCCTCAGATGGTCAGTGCCGGCATCTATGTGATCCTGGACTGATGACATACAGGGTGCAGACTGGCTTGGTCCACAGACCGCACTCTGATGAGCCCTTCTCTAAGCAACTTACCTGTCATTATTTTTGAATTAGTTTTCCCATGTTACAAGAGAAAGGACGGAGGCACCCGATTAGTATCCCAAGGCTGCAGAACTAGGGAGATGAGGAGCTGACACTGGATGGCAGGCAGCTGGTTTCAGAACCTTCCTGTTAACTTCTCTACATTCTGCCCTGACTCAGAGGACACAGTTTGGGTTCAGAATGGGATGGACTCCAGGCAAGTCCATCAGGCTTGATCATTTAGTGCTATTGGGACATTAGGATAAAATGAGAACTCAAAGGCTCATAGGTGGCCCTTGGCATGGAATAAGGTACTCAACAAATGGAATCCATTAATTTTGACAACGGCAGGATTCTAAATGGCACTTTGAAAATGGTTCAGGGTGGGTTATTTGATTTGGTGCAGTTAATTTTCCACATGCTGATGCATCTGCACTATCATGTTTGTCAGTGGTTTGTTCCATGAAATATATTAAGTTTTATCATTTTCATATCTCTGCACATTTACTGTATTTGCCGGCGTATAAGATGACTTTTTGGCCCTGAAAAATATGCCTCCAAGTGGGGGGTAGTCTTATACGGCGAGTATATAACAAACTCTGTATTTTTTAGTGGAAATGTTAGGGGGTCATCTTATACACCCAGTCTCTTATACGCTGGCAAATACGTATTTTTCAGGGCCAAAAAATCGTCTTATACGCCGGCAAATACGGTATTTATAAACATTGTGGCCAAAATAGCCAGCTAAAACATATAAGGAAATATATTTTTATTTCCTTGAGGATATAGAAAAATAAGTGTGGGGTTCAATGTCTGGTTTGAATTCCAGCTTTTGGAATTATTAGCTGTTTGCCCTTGACTAAGTTTTTTCCCCAAACCTCAGGCTCCTCATCTGTAAAATGGGGACAACAATAACATGGCCTATTTCATAGGGTTGCTATGAAGATTCAATGAGTCAATACATAAAATACACTTGACACAGAGCCTTGTAAGTAATGAATACTTAGTGAATATTAGTTCTTGTTATTGCTCGGAATTTGTGGGGAAAAGGTAAGATTTCAAGAAATCACTTGGCCTTTAACTGAAAAGTTTGCAAAAATTAATGAGATATTGATGTTTAATTAGCCCTGGCCTGTGTGGCTCAGTTGTTTGGAGTGTCATACTGTGCACCAAAGGACTACAGGTTCATTCCCAGTCAGGGCAGATTGTGTACAGGAGGCAACTGGCCCATGTTTCCCTCTCATTTCTCTCTTTTTCTCTCTCTCGCTCCCCCCCATCTCTCTCTCATTTCCTTTCTCTCCCTCTCCCTCTCTCTCTCCTCTTCATAGAAATCAGTAAAAGCATATACTTGGGTAATGATGAAAAATATATCTATTAATGGTTAATTATTAGAACTATTTTTCTTTAGAACCTATTCATGCTGGACCTAGTGCTAGTCATTTCCATACACATTGTTGATGTAATTCCAGCATAATTTTACTGACTAGTAATTAAATCTCACGGTGGTCAAGTAACTTGCCCAGTGTCCAACAGGGAGAGCATCATGGCCCCCAAATTGAACCTAGGATTCACCTGACTGCCTGCTATACTATTTTTCAGTTAATTCTCCCCAGAAGCAAAACTGATAATAAATAATGAGTTAGGATTTACTTAACTTTATGTTTTGAGCCCTGTTCCAAGAACTTGACATGAATCATCCTCACACAGTCCTAAGAGACAAGTATCACCATTATCCCAATTTTTATAGATGAAGAAATAGCCTCAAGGGAAATAAGGGGGCTCAGGTAGTGAGAATAGGGCCAGGTATTCGGGACCCATAGCCCATGCTAGGCTAGAAATGATGGAGAAATAGACACATACACACTTAAGAGTGTTCCCTCCTCTGTAAAGAGACAGGACTGCATCAGGGCCTTTTTAAAAGTTCTTTACACCCCTACAAGCCTAGGACTCTGTAAGCAGGAGGACAAAACTACTCCTTTCCTTGTTTGTTCCACCCTGTTACTGACCCGTTAGGAAATCACGAATGACTTGATTTATACTTAAGCCCTATTTATACAATTTTGGGGAGAGAAGTCAGGATGGAGGCCCAGCAGAGCAATTTCAAACACATCTGTCTTACTCGGATTAGTCCTGGAGTGTGTGTTCCCTTCTGAGCACACACAGCGGCATTGTGGGCTGTGGGATTTCTCTGGTTGTATTTCCTCTCCCACAGGTTTCTCATCCAGCCAGCTCCTCGGAACAACTATAGATGATTGCTGTTGTGCAAAGTGGACACTCCATGACTCAGAGTGGAGGACGGGCGATTGTTTGGTGGAAGCGTGTATCTAAAGATTTGCCAATTTTCCCCATGGAGTCTTTGAATGTGCTGTTGGTAGTGGCTCATTGGTTGGTCTACAGAATTTTTAAAAAAGTGTTTTGTGAAACTCTTATCTTTCTATGCTTATGTTGATTGTTTATTTTTAATTTTTTGAAAAAGAGGTTTTTTGTCTTTCACTTAAAGTCAGTGGGAGAAAGGGACCTAAAAGATGATCATGCACAATATTTATTCTATAGATAAGAAAGCTGAAGATCAGAGATGGGACTTGGCCAAGCTGAAGAAGCTCTGGACAATGGGTAATCTACACAAAGGGTGCCATCCACCTTTGAACCTCTGTAGTGAATTTTGTGTGTACCAACATTTCTTGGATGAGAGCTTTTATGCTAGGAATGAGAAACTCCTGGGACCACAGATCATGCAAATGAGGGACACAGTCAGGTACAGGGCAGTTGGGACTGGCGAGGAATTTGGCCAAATGGATACCATATACCCCATTGTAAGGAAAAGTTGCTTCACAGCATCAGCAAAGTATTACCATAGGGCCATGCTGGCCTAGTACTGCCAGACCTTTCAACTTCTCAAGAGAAGCAAATTTTGTGGAATTTATGTAAAATTTTTAATTTTATATTATGAACTTATTCACATTTTTAAGGTAGTTCAGGCCAAACACACCATGATGTTGGGGTAGACATAAACCATGGGTCACACATTTTGCAAACACAGATTTATAACTCTCATCCAATTCTCAAAGGAAACCATGATGCAGAAATCATGGGGAAATGCCCACTTCCCTAATGATAGTTTCCGCACCACGACATGGGTTTTCTCCTGCTTCTTTCCCCCTTGAATTATGTAATGATTTTTAAAGATCACCTTAACCTGGAAAGATATTTTAGTCATTTGAGAGCAACTCCTCCTTTACCGAACATTTTATATATTTATGACTGTGTCTCTTATCCATCTCCCTCCAAGGGTGGCACTTGAGGCTGTGCCAACTGCTGTACCACCTGTACTTACATCCAGACCTTCTTTCCTGGGGACAATACCCATTGGTGAGGGCATGAGGCACTGGGCAGAGTGACCAGCAGCTCTAAATAAGTGTTAGAGTTGTCAACCTCAGTTAAATAATTGGTTAGAAGGGGAGCTTGGGGACAGGGAAGGGACCTGTGATTCTCAGGGAGGCAGGAGAGAGTAGTCCTTCAAGAAAGATGGGAAAAATGAAAGAGAATTGAGAGAAACTGGAGATTTTATCACTGCAGATAAATCTCTGCTACACTCTCCAAATCCAGGGCCTTAGCTGTGACATAAAGATGATGGTGTGTAGTCAAGTGTATTGAAACTCCCACGGATGTTTGAAGTTCAGTGTGAATAAAACACATAGGTGCATCTCTCTATTTCTCTTTTCCTTGTGTTCTCTCTCTCTGTTCATTTATCCTACTTAGCACCTGAAGAATTCCCCTTTTCAGAAAAGGCAGTGGATAACTCATTGTTCCTGGTGGACCATATTTAAGACTGTCCGGGAGTAATCTGTTTTAAAGGGCCGGAGATCATTTTCAGCTTTAGGAAAAGAAATCCCGAGTTTAGAGACAGGGGCATTTTATATTGCACCTTCGGAGCAGCATAGGTGATCGGCTCACCTGTCAGAAGGACTTTATTTATCAGTCCTAAAAGTACTAAGTAACTTGTCATTACTTCTCTAACAGTGGGAGATAATTAAGCCCTCCACGCTTTAAGGAATGAAGCCAGGGTCAGCACTGTTTTGCATACAGCATGCACAGATGAGGTGAAAGCAGCCTGTTTAGACTGTCACTTGATATTATATTAGCTCTCAGATGAGCGGTGGTACAGGCCCTTGGAGCACAGCAATATTGGGCAGCTCCTCTCCATCCTCGCATTCTTCTGGAGCGTGATCTGGCCCGCATCCCTCATCCCTCATCCTTCATCCGGGGATAATGTGATACACATAGACAGTGAGAGAGCCTGATCACTGCCCAGCCCGCTTAACTTGCCATTAAACACTGTAATGCTTGGCGCTTTGTATTTCCAGGGAACCTTTGAAGCCGGTCTCTGAGAAGGACCTGGGCAGGCTGAAGTGGATCTAAATTGCTGCCTATCGGAATTTGGGACAGTCACACAGGGTTGTGGCCGTGATGTGACAAGTCTGAAAGGCAAATCAGAAACTGGGTTAAGGAGGAAGGTGCAGGTGGACAGTGAGGGTGGAAGCAGGAGCTGCTGCTTGTGAAATAAGCCAGGGAAGCGCTGGCCACTGATGCAATGGGGAGAAGGCAGTCTATGGAATCAGACACTCAGGGATTCCAAAACTGGTTCCGTCACTCACCGACCCATTCACCCACTGTGTGACTTAACTTCTCAGCCTCAGTTTCCTCATCTGTAAAGTGGGCTTGTGTAAGGTGCCTGGGTCAGGGCTTAGCTCATAGGGCACACCTTGGCCATGCTGATCCTGGAAGGATCAAAAGGCTGACCCTGAACTTAGTAAGATGTCCATTGGTGAATCTGCTCCAAAATGCAGAAAGGGCATTTGCCACTTCTTATTGTAGTCTGCTTGCCAGTTGTGCTGGCCAGTGGTACCCAGGTATTGATTATACCCAGAGGGAAGGCAGAAATAAGTAAATTACAACATGGGCATCACAGGGTAGCATTTTAGCTACCTATAAACTGCAAGAGAAGTTGGCTGCCCTTTGGAATTCGCTCCTGAGAGGAGCTGCGAATCCACCTGCTTTGAAGGTTTGTAAGCTATCTTCTGTCCGGGATGCGCCTGCTCTGATCAGCCCTCGTGCTTTAGTTTCACTTTTCTTGTGTGACTTAGCATTTCTGCCTTGCATTCCGATGTTCGGAGGTTTTTAATCTCCTCCATTGCAAATCCCTGTGTGATCCAGCTCCCAGGCAGCCAGAGCACCCAGGACAATCCCTGGCTATGCCAGGAGCTCAACAAATGTTTGCTGAGGGAATCAACCGTTTACTAAAAGGAGGCTGATTTTATTGACCTGTCTTGGCCAATGATTATATCATCTCTATTTTAAGTGTCCAAAGGAAATAAGAGGGAAGTCAATGGCCCCGTGAGTGTATGTTTCCTGGGATAGCAAACCCATATCCTTGAGTTATCCTGGCTGGGAAAGTCTGTAGTTTAGAGGCAGAGGTCCCCTGAACATTAGGCCAGAAGCACCATGAGTAGCTCCAAAGGGCACTGGTCTCCATCTTCTCCACTTATTGGTAAGAGTCACAGTTGGCACTCTCTATTCTTTTCTAAACCTGTTTCTTTGTTAACATAGACTTCAGAAGATTCCATAAAGAGACACTGGGCCAAAGCCACCGCTGGATGGGGCAGTCAGGTGGGCTGTGACCCACTCTACCTCTCAGGGCCCCAGGGCTTCTGGTTACCCTTCATTGTGGGCAACTGGTAGTGCTGACTTTGAATTACGACTTAAGAAGGTTATCTATGTTCCCCCCACCTCCTTCGGGCCTCACCCATACCCACTTCAGGCCAGTCACTCATCTTCACCATGGTAACAACAAATGACAGATTCACTGCAGAGTGACTACCATGTACCAAGTACTTTCCTAAGACCTTTGGGAATGTCAGTGAGGAAACACGTAGAAAATCTCAGCCTGGGGGACGTACGTCCTAGTGGGCAGAGAAAGGACTCCAACTAGATAAACACAATAAGTAAATGGTAGCTTGTTAGGAAAAGAGCAAGTGACAGAGACACAGACAGGGGGAAAGACAGAGAGACAGATTGAGGTAGAGGGGGCGATTCACATATACAGTGAGGGACAGGTAACCAGAGACAAGATACAGTAGGAAAGATAACTAGGAAGAGAAGTAAGAGATAGGAAGAGTGAGATAGAGAGAGAGGCAGACAAAAAGATAGAGAGCCAGGAGAAGACTGGTCATGCCAAAGAGCAGTGATTTCCATCTCCTTGGCACTCACCAATCCGCTGGTTCCTTTGTGTTCTAACTCTCCCCCTACACTCTGTCCTCTTTGTTGGGCATCTTCTCACATCTGCCACTGCTGTCTTTGTACCCTCATCATTCCACCATGGCAATCCCACCTGAATGTCTCTAGTCTTTCCCTATTGCCCTTAGGCTATGCTCATCTCCAGTATGGCCACTCTCCATCTGGCCATGACCCCACCCTGCCCACATTGCACACGTGGCCCTTCTTAGAGTCAGAGCTCTTGTATCCACCCTGAAAAGGCTTCTCTGAGCACCCCACTTCTGTCTGAAATGGGGGCCCACCTTCCTGGATGCCCCTATTTGTCACAATTCTCAGTGACCAGGCAATGCTGATGCCATTTCCGGCGCACAGGTGGGACACTTACTAAGGGCTGGCATCACTGGGCTAAGAGCTTGTGGATTAGCTGGTTTGATCCCATAACAACTCTGTAAGGCAGGTATTGTGACGACTTGCACTTTAGGGCTGATGAAGGTGGGGCTGGAGCAGTTTAGAAACTTGCCTGAGGTAACACAGCTTATAAAGAGCAGAGAAGACTACTTCTAACCCAAACAAATATGTACACTTTGCTCATATTCCTAACACTAGTTTTATCATCATTTTGTGAGGATTCTATGCCTTTTCCTCCTTCCCTCAAGATAACACAGACTTCCAGATGGTAAACTGCTTGAGGACAAAACAGGCACTTAGGTGCATAGCTTAGCACCTGGCAGAGCGAGCTCCAAATACATCACTGAGGAGGGAAGGCCTGCATCCCCACTAGAAAGCTGGTCAGAAGAGGACCTGAGTGTTTCTTAGCCTTGGCTTTGGGAGACCTGGGTGACCCAGCCTAGGCTAAGCCTGTTTGAGGAACCAGAGAGTGCTAAAAGAGGGGGTTCCTGGGTGAGAGGACCTTTGGAAGTGGGCAGGCCAGCAGACTCTGCAATATCTCATGTGCCTGAGAGGGATGGAGGAATAGATGAGGGAGACCCCACTTACCTCCCACAGACCAAGAAGCCTGCCAACAAGCCAACCTCTCAGGTGCCTTTCAAAGGTTCTGATGGGCTCTGCTGCCTGGAGAACCACGCAAGCCATTGCCCAGAAGTCTGGGAAACAGACAGGGATCATTCTTGTTTTCATAACCTTGGAACCAGTATACCCACCACTGAAGGCAAGGTGGTGACCAGGCTACACTGAGGCCACATTTGAGCTCTTGTCAGCCAGCATCTTTCTTGGTGTTTTCATTTTTTTTATAAAAATATTTTCATTTAAAAATATTCAAAGAAGAAGGGAGAGGGAGACAGGGATAGAAAGATCAATGACGAGAGAGAATCATTGATGGGCTACCTCCCGAAAGCCCCACACTGGGGATCAAACCCACAACCCAAATATGTGCCCTGACCGGGAATCGGACCATGGCCTCCTGGTCTATTGGTGGACACTCAACCAATGATCCAAGCCTGGCTGGGCTGGTAGTATTTTTTAAAGATTCTAAAAGAAATGGAGAATTTCTGATCTGATAGAACACAGAATAAACGACAAACAGAATAAACTAGAAAACAGAATAAATAAAGTATTGACCTGCTCCATGGCAAGTAAATACACGTGATTTTTGGGGGGCTTTAAAAAAAGAAAGGGTGTAAGACATTGAACCCCAGATGCAGAAGCAGAGAGACGGGTGCTGAGGTTCCTCATCTGTCCCCTTTCCTCTCCTGTCTCCACTCTTAGCATCCATCCTACCCTCTAGCCCAGGGGGCGGTGAAATCACAAGGTGCTGCTCCCCCATCCTGATCCCTTTGGAAAGAGAATGAGAGCCCATCTCCCTACCAGCATCGAAGTTACTTTCTCTATTGCCGATTGCCTTGCATGGGTGAAGTACTGTCTTGTGGGGGCAGAGAACAGAGTGCAGGGGAAAACAGAAAATAAATAAGAGCTTCTAAGACAGTCCGTATTGATATTATACTTATAAAACCTAAAAGCCCCTGCTGACTGTGGAAAATTAATGATAGGTGCGGTCGATATTAATTGTCCCTCCAGAGGGCAGGGGGAGAAAGCCTCCCAAATGAGGATCGATAGCATCCCCTGCCAGGGCCATATTGAGCCTTTCTTCCAAAAATATATTTTTTAAACCATTGACAGGGTTATTTAGGAAAGTGTTTACTTAGTCCTGCTAATGGAAAACCTTGATAATGATCTCGCGGAACAAGGGGGTTTAGAAACATCAGCTCTTGGGTGCCGACTGGCTTCCCAATGTCGAAGCCCCAGTGTTTCTTTGAAAGAGGAGCAGCCAGGACTCAGGTGGAAGGAGTTTGGATACCTGAGCTCCCTATAGAGTTGTATATTTTTCTTTTTGCATTTCTCATGAATTATTAAATGCAAATCCAGCAAGGCAGGGGAGGAAAGAGCAGGTGACGTCTTTTGGAGATTGCCGATTGGCCAGTGGCTCCATGCAGGCAGCTCACCACGTGCTTCTAGTTTCTATAAACATCCGTAGAAATGGAGCATGATCCTCACTGCATCTCAAGTGAATGATTTTTCAATTAGCCTGGAGTTCCTTTGCGGTATTCCCCTTGCCGTCCTGTGTGGTGATGTAGAGCAAAGGTTTAAGAGGTTTTAGACAATTTATGTGGTTTGGAGAGGCTGTTTGTCAAGACACAGTATCTACAACAACTTTTATGTTCAATTTGAGTCCCAGGTTTTGCTTATTTTTATAGCACCGTTTGCTGAGATGTTACAGCAAACTTACCTTTCAATGCTGTCCATAAAGGGTGTCTGCAGGGGGCTGGGGAAACCATTTTCCAAGCATATAGAGACCATTGACATTGGCTTCACTGGAGGGCTCTTGGGCGAGTCTCAACAAAATACTTGGATCCATGAGTATTGTTTGAGCTGAAAACTTCACCTCAAGGGTGGAGGGAGGAATAGTGTGGGTGGGTCAAAAAATGGGTTCTAGATTCCAGCAGGTTTGGGAGATCTGGGAATACCACTTCTTAAGTCAAGCTGCAGGCAGGCATCAGGGTTATTGTGGGTTCCGTTCCAGACCACTACAATAGAGCGAATTGTAATCCTTTTGCGCATGGAGGTTCTTGCCTTCAATTTGGAAAAAAAAAAAGATGTGACCTCGGAGAAGCACAATAAAGTGAAAAGAATTAAAGTGCGATGTGCCTGCACTCCATCACATCTTAGTTTTCTAACTTGTAAAACTGGGATTGGTACTGCGCTTACCTGAGTTCATGCATGAAAAGTGTTTAGTTAGAGCTGCTGTTAAAAATCAAGCCTAGGGCAATGGATAAGGCTATGTACAAAGTGTGAGTTAGAAAGATGTTCCTCACAGCATTGCTTATTATGGTGAGAAATGGGATTGTGTGTGTGTGTGTGTGTGTGTGTGTGTGTGTGTGTGTAGAGTGGCTATTGTATGATTTGTCTATTTTGGTATTTATTGATAGAACAGCATTCCCAATATTTAAGTGAAACATTAGGTTTAAAAGTAGTATCATCATATTGCTTGTTCAAACAGTATAGGCATAAATATGTTCTCACACACCAAAAATGTATAAATAGGTGTATTTCTGGGTAGTGGGATATAAGATTTATGTTGTTTAAAAATATTTTTTATTGATTTTAGAGAGGAAGAGAGAGATAGAAACATCAATGATGAGAGGGAATCATTAATTGGCTGCCTCCAACATGCCCCCTACTGGGGACTGAACCCACAACCCAGGCATATGCCCTGACCAGGAATCAAACCATGACTTCCTGGTTCATAGGTCAACACTCAACCACTGAGCCACTCCGATTGGGCAAAACTTTATATTCTAATGAGTTTAATGTACTTATTTTTTACTTATCTGAATTTTTTCCCCAATATCTAAATGCTGTTCTTGATTAAAATCTATTTTTAATTGGACAAAGGAAAACCTTGTAATGAGGCTACCAGCAAGGGGGATATCTTTTCTAATGGTGGGAAACATCACCACATCAGTATGGTTTTAGCAGAGACTCCAGTACATGAACTTGGACAGCTCGAGGTTGTGTCACTCCATCAGAACACATAACAAAGCAGTGAAAGATCAGGAGCATTTGAAAATGAGATCATGAGGAATGAGAACTATACAGCTGCTTGGCGCCATATATTTTTTTAATAGAAGACTTACTGACATTTGAAAAATGGAGACCCATGCCACTGGCTTGAGGTTGATTGGCACTTTTGGGCAGTAGGAGGCATGATTTGTCCCCGCCTCCCCTTCCTTCACTCTCACCCCTCATCCTAAGCCTCACCCAGCCACCCTCTGAAATAAATTGGATAAGCTATGAAACTTTCTAAAATGGCTATGTACAGAAAAGACTAGTTGTCATTTTCAGTGTAGGACTTAATCTGGATAGGAATTTGAAAAAGTAACTTGTGACATTTTAAACACTTTTACTGATGCTTGCTAAAGGAAAAAAAAATAAAAAGACAAAGAAAGTTGCACCTGTTCAGAGAGAAAAATATAAGAAGAACTGAGAATAGTTTCATATCAAGCCTTTATTGAAACAGTTGGGTCTAAATCTCAATGGATTTTGTAAAAATTGAAATAATGTTTGCCAGGAGCACATGACTGCTATAAATATCTATTTATATTCAGACCTCAGGAGTGGGCTGGGTCCCTTAATTTTCTTCATAAATGGAACATTATTTTCACAAATGCAAGTTTATCAATTTTTTGCTACCACTTGACCCTTCAGGTTCTGGAATTTTTAGGACTTCCAGCTAAATGTATTTTTAGAAGTGGGTGCATGTGTCCACATATAAGGTGACAGGCACCCAAATTCTTGAGAACCCTTCTTTTGTCCTCCAAAATATTTAAGTATATTATGTATATTATGAATATTTTCCCTTTTAACTCCAAGTTTTTTCTTTTTTGTAGGGGAACAATTGTATTTGCCTAAAAACCATCATGCTCTCAACGCTCTCAAATATGCCCACAGGCCCTTGATTAATTCTAGGAATAACCAGTTTTCTTCTGGTGTCTCACATATCTTCAATACAACTCAAAGGTTGAGCATCATAGTCTGCTGAATGCTATAAAAATCAGGACATTATTGTCAGAAATTCCTGAAAGCTATTGTGCTTGCAAGACTGTTCTAAGTGAAAATTTAGAGGAATTACATTCACTTCCCTAAAATGTCAAATTTTTTCTTCCATTTTTTCTTCCTTATTTCTGTGTTCTCTCTCTCCTTCCTCATCTTATGCTTGCTCTCTCTCTTTTTCTCTGGTTATCTGTCTCATTTCTTTTGTTCTCTCTGGTGGACACCATTTTTTATAGTTTATGTACAAAACCTTCCCACTTTTCCTGCCATGGGGATCTTAGCTTCCCCATAAGATTTATAGTCATCATTCATTTTCTTTTAGTTGTCAAGAATTATATTATTATATTACTCTAATTTCATACATAATATGAGGAGATGAAAATGCCTTAATATTCAATGGTCACAACTGGCTACCAGGTTTTTTTTTAGTTTTTTTTTTTTTTTAACCCAAATGCTATTTAAGTTTTTTTTTTTTCTATGGCTTTAATATTTTGCATGAAAGTTTGGGTTATCTTTACAAAAATATAAGAAGCTTTCACCATCCTGAGTACCTTACCCCGTGGCAATACTGCACTGAAGGGGAGAGGTAGGCCCATATCTCCAATATATCACTGGCCTCTCCCCACCCTCAGGGTCTTCATTCACCTATGTTAGTCTCTGGCCACTATTAGGCATTTAACTTTGCCACCCCTGTGCTCCTTCCTGCTCTTACAGTTTCCTCTCCTGGGACTCCCTTCCCCTCCTCGAAAGAAATAAGAACAATGTGAAATCCATCTATAATGTTGGGATCAATCAGAGGGGGTACCTTTGATTATCCCTCAGGAGACTTCTCAGCTAATAAAGAAGGTTGGACCCAACACAGAGGTTGTTGATAAAAGAACTGCTATGAAACAGCTTCTAATGTCATACGAGGTCATTGATATCTGAGTCGATCAGCCATTTAGATTTATTGCTGTCATTTGTCTTCTGGTATTTTTCAGATGTATTATTCATTGTTCTGAACTTAAATCTATTTTATCACCATTTGAACAGCAACAAAAGTTGAAAGAACTTAAACATTCGTGCATGTCTAGCTTCCATGAATGCTCATGCATCCATGGTTCTTCTGGGATGTGGAGGGGGTCTTTTCAAGGGTCATATATGAGTTTTCCTTTTTCTACACAAATGTTTGATGTCTTTCCCCTGGTGCTGCCTCTTCTGGCTGTGCTGATCCCTCTCAGTGTGGCAGGCATACACGGGGGCCTGGCCTATGCTCAGCATTCAATAGAGATTTGTTAAATGAATGAACACAGTTATATATGTTTGTGGAAATGAGGCAGAGATTGGAGAAACAACTTGGCTTAGGTCATAAGTGAAGTCACTGAGAAAACTGAGGGGGGGGGTAGATTTGGCTCTTCAAACACTTGTTTAAGCATTTCTTCCCAATTCCCATCACACTGCAGCTGTAACCCAACTTTTCAGTAAATATTCCATTTTCACTTGCCATGAGGAATTCTCATATGCCTTGGTGATTCTGATTCTAATTCATGTTTCCAACAGAATTGCACTCAGACAATGCTTTTTCAATATTGAGAACACTTCTAGACTGTCTCCTTGCTTAAGCAGTTGGTGGGATGCTGGCCTTTAGGGTTCATAATTTCTTGTTTATATTGCAAACTTCTCAGCTTGTGGAACCACTCTGTTGGCAGGGGTTTTGCTCACTGGAAGTATACACCATCCCGTATTTCTGTGTGTTTATCACCTGAAAACATGTGCTGTGGGGCTTGTCCACAGAACTCACTCTCTCCTCTCTTAGCAGCTGGTGGCATTGAAACCAGCATGTTTACTCCGAGTTCATATACGATGGCTCCTTGAAGTTTTTCCATCTTTCAAAATGAGCATCGGTTTGGTTTTGCTTTGTTTTCTGCTTTGGGCAAGGCTTTCTCTGAGCATTTGTGTAGGAGTTGCACGCCTTGCCTGTTACACCCGACTTAATTCATCTGTCAGAAATGACAGGTACTTTGGAGGCATTTCCGTCCCGAGTCTCCCAAGTGTATGTACACATGAGCACACCACGCTCACACACACACACAGATGCACATATGCCATGGGGAACTGAGTAGCTTTGGGCTGCTGCTGATCTGGGCAGTCATAAGGAAAGCTTCACTGAGCAGTTAAAGCCTGCACTAGAATGAACTCTCTCTCACTTCTCCCTTCCTTGGGACTGCATTGTTGCTACAGAAATGAAGATGAAGATGACAATGAGACTAAATGATGACTATTTTGCCCTCAGAACCACTGAAATGTTAGTGTAAAAAACAATATGCACAAAATTGGAAAAATATTCATGGGTACCCCAGAGATAGTGTTTAAAAAGGTTCACTTTAGCTGAAACCATTTTGGCTCAGTGGATAGAGCATCGGCCTAAGGACTGAAAGGTCACAGGTTCGATTCTGGTCAAGGGCATGTGCCTTGGTTGCGGACACATCTCCAGTGGGGGGTGTGCAAGAGGCAGTTGACCGATGATTCTCTCTCATCCATGTTTCTGGCTCTCTATCCCTCTCTCTTCCTCTCTGTAAAAAGTCAATAAAATATATATTTGAAAAAAATAAAAAGGTTCATTTTATGAAAGGAGACTGATTATCTATATCTCTATCCTTGTCTTTATTTTTATCTCTACAGAGCTTTATGTATATCATTTATATCTATATCTATATGTATGTACTAGAGGCCCAGTGCACACAATTCATGCACTGGGGGAGTGAGGGTTCCCCTCAGCCCAGCCTGTGCCCTCTTGCAGTTCAGGACCACTCAGGGGATGTCTGCCGAGGTCGGCAGTTGGACATTCCTTTCACAGTCTAGGACCCCTCACTCCTTACTGTCCACCAGCTTGCTGCTCCTTACCGCTCAGCTCACTGTGTCTTCCCCCTGGTGGGGAGGGACCACAGGAGGATTCCAGGATGTGCTGACCAGACCCCGGTAGCAAGCTAACCTACAGGTTGGAGCAATTTCCCCCTGGTGGTCAGTGCCTGTCATAGCGAGTGGTGAGTAGCCTTAGCATATCATTAGCATATTACGCTTTGATTGGTTGAATGGCCAACCGGATGACCAGACACTTAGCATATTAGGCTTTTATTATACAGGATTATTGGTGATTTCATATGGTTCAACCCAATATCTCTGACCACAGAATGGGTTCTTGCCTTCCTTCCCCATCCCATTCCCCCTATTTCACTCTCTGATGGACTAGGAGCTAGAAATGTCAGGTGAGAATTGCAACATTATGGTAATGATATTTCACAATGGTTCCCAAGACTTTCTTCCTGGTATCTATGCCCTGTATAATCCATCCCCTTAGTGTGGTTAAGACTTGTGCATGTCAGATGCTGTTACGTCTGTGATTAGATTATATTATCAGGCAAGGGTGAAGGGATCTTAAAGGTGTAATTAACAAAAGAGAGATCATGCAGGGAGGGCCTGACTTAATCAGGCAAGAGCTTTAGATAGAGGGACTGGCTTCCTCTTGAAGAACTGAACACTCCCCACATGATTATGACAAAGAAACCAGCCATAATATGAACTGTTTATGGAAAGGCATGGCCTCTAGGAGCTGAGAGCTTCAGTCTTACAACCTTGAGGAACTCAGTATTGCCAGTAATCTGATTAAGTTTGAAAGAAGATTTTGAGCTCAGATGAGGACACAGCCTGGCCAACAACTTGATTGTAGCCTTGTAAGAACCTTAGCAGAGGACCCAGCTAAGGAATGCCCAATCCGTGGAACAGTGTGGCTGAGTGGTTAAGCCTTGAACTATGTACTAGGAGGTCATGGTTTGATTCCAAGACAGGGCACATGCCTGGATTGCAGGCTTGATCCACAGTAGTGGGCATGCAGGAGGCATTTCTCTCTCATTGTTGACATTTTAATCTCTCTCTTCTCTGTTCTCTGAAATCAATACAAATATAATAATAATGAAAAGTAGAAATTCCCAGCTTCTGACCATAGAAACCAAGAGATAATAAATGTGTGCTGTTTTAAGCCACTAAAGTTTGGATAAATGGTGGCGCAGCAATAAAAAAAATGAACTCACATCAGAAGATCTGCAAGATCAGTAACAGGTCCCATCATTCCTGAGGCTTGTGACCACCTTCCCTTTCAGCATCTTGCTTCATTCACCTTCACCCACATGGGAAACCAAGAAAGAATCTAGGCAAGAGTCCAGGGTGCCAGAGAGTCTCATGTCCATTCTAGCTTCTGCTGGCGCTCTTGCATGCATCCTGTGAACTCAGCTTTGTTTCTTATTTGTTTTATCCTATTACTGCAACAGAAATAAAGGGAGAGAGTTTCTCTTTTCAGGAAAACAATATATTCAGCTTGGTTTAGAAATATAAGACACTTGATGCTAGAAATGGTGCCTGAGTCATTCCCTGCAGACCTGTCACCCTATAGCATTGCAGGAGGAAAAGGGCGTGTGGCTGCCATGGCATGATGCTTTCATTTCCTTACCCTCTTTTTTAAAATGCTCTTTCCTGTTCAGGCTTCTGGGCCTTTTCTTTTCTCTTCCCCTTTGTGCGGCTGCATTTGCCTTGAATGTTGATGAGGAAAACTTGGTCCCACCCCAATAACTTATTTGGGGGTAATTAATTCTTGGCTCTGTAGCAGTGCTTCGCAACTGTGACTTTTTTAGGTACGGATTGACTGAGTAAATGTCCAGGCATGGGACATGTGCAATTATTGCCTTTCCTGTTGCCAAAAAATTAATCATTCCTTGAACTTGATGTAGTGGGATGGGAATGATGACTATGTGCAAGGGAGATGAAGAACAGAGTTTGCTTGAGGGCAGTAAGAGAATCCTTGAGAACCTGATTCTAATCTCTTTCTCTCTTTAAAAAAAATCATTATTGTTGAAAGTATTACCTATGTCCCCTTTTCCCTCTTGGCCTTCTTCCCCTGTTCCCTTCAAGGTTCACCACCCCACCGTCCACCCCCCCCCACTTCCCTCTGAGCTTTGACAGTCTGTTTGATGTTTCTAGTCTCTTAAACCATTGCATCTACAATGTTATGCTGTGGGACTTCAGAAGAGGACCATTCAAGGAAACTGAAGTATACCTCAGGGAGATTACCATCTATGAGGGCAGCAAGTGTATAAAAGTGACCATTCATGGACTTTCAGTAGATGTGAGAACAAAGAGTTGAAGCAGAGAGTATAGGGAGACAGACTGTGTGCTTGAACTAAAGTTGGATAGGGAATTTGGCCATGAGGAAAAGAATATGTAGTGATGATGAATTCATTGATTTTTCAGCACACATTGAACTTGGATTTGAAACTGGGCATCCTTTTAGGGAAATTTTTGTACAAGCCAATGCATGGCAAAAGAAAAACGAATTAACGAATAGTCTGCTAATTAAGAATCTGAGAATTTGGACTGTAAATTTCACCAGGGAAGGTGTCATCTTAATCTCGTTCCCTGTTTCATCCACAATGCCCAGCAGAAAGATTCGCCTGCAGTGGGTGCTCAAACACAACTGGGACCTCAGTGAATGAATCTCACCACTGGGCCACCGTTCAAAGGGTTTTCTAATAAGATTAATTATGTGATTGCAATTGTAAAAACAAAAAAGTGGGAAGAATGAACTGTTTACATGGAAATGATTGCTTAATCACAAAACATTGTTCCCCATTCATTAAAGCAGGCCTCCAAAGGAAGGCTGCCAATGAATTCACGGATAGCCTAATGGGATTCACTGTATATTTTGAATGTACAATGAAAAAAAAAATACAACCACAGTATCTCATTCATTAGTCTCCTTTCTGAATGAGTAAAGATTTCATGAAGTTTTGGCAGGTTCTTCTTTTTGATATTTTACCAGGCTGAGGGACAATGATGGGCTATGGAGGCTAAGTAGTCAGCCAGCATGAACTCAGACAAGTGATCCTGATCTAGAAAGTGTTCTGAGGCAGGGCTTCAGAGCAGAAAAGCAGCTTAGTACCATGCTGGCCATCAAGAATCTGGGCCGGGGGAGAGCCCCATCTACATGGACTGGCAGTAGTCATAGACTATGTCAAAGTGAAGCCCATGATATCTATTGAGGTGCAGCGAAGAGTGAACAGTA
Source organism: Vespertilio murinus (assembly GCA_963924515.1). NCBI lineage: Eukaryota > Metazoa > Chordata > Mammalia > Chiroptera > Vespertilionidae > Vespertilio > Vespertilio murinus. The sequence continues at coordinate 11,902,243 of OZ004704.1, read as the reverse complement.
GATACCATATGACCAATCTGATTAATGGGTCTAGAGTGTAAGACGTTCAGGTCAGCCATTAAAAGCTGAGCTATATTTCCTGTCAGCAGGCTTTCCTCCTATCACCATCCTCACCTAGAATTCACCAGCTTGGTGGTTGCTCAGTGAGGTCAGCTGGCACAAGAGCTTCAGAGAGAAGGGATAGAAAATTTTGACCTTTCTGAAAAAAGATGACCCTACTTCAAAGTCTATTTTTTAGTTGACTTAGTTCACAGTCACAGGAGGAAAAGGGGTGGCAGCTGGGAGTTTTACATGTAGCAGACGGGGTGATGGTGGTTGCTTCCATTTGTTCTTGAAATGGCAAGGTCCTGCTTCTGCTACCAGTTCTTCAGACATCCTGGTACATTCCCCAGAGAAACCCACTACTCCTCATTATCATTGCTGAACAGATGGCTCGGAGCAGTCCTCTGGATTTCTCTATGATTCCAAGTGAAAATTAACACTCACGGGGACTCTGTTATTCTGAAACCATGATCTTAGATTTGGATTTGGTGACCCTATCCCAACCTGGAATGTATTAGTGGTGACAGTTTCAGCATTTCTGGGTCTTTTAGACAAATATTACAGGAATGCAGGCTGCTCTGAGGACACTGTGTGGATAGTTTGAATTCCTTCATTTCTTTAAATAATTTTTCTTTCTATTACAGTTTACATTTTATTTTGTTTTGTATTAGTTTCAGATATATAGCATTAGAACAATTGCCTTTTTTTCTTTTTAATCCTCACCCAAAGATATGTGTGTGTGTGTGTTTTAAAACTGATTTTAGAGAGAGAGAGATGAAGGAAGAGAGAGAAACATTGATGTGAGTGAGAAAAGTTGATTGGTTGCCTCCCATATGTGCTCCAACTGGGGATGGAACCCTTAATCTAGGTATGTACCCTGATCAGGAATCAAACTCAAACCTTTCAGTAGACAGGATGATGTTCCATCTGGACAGAGATCCTTTATTGCTTGATATTTTAGGTATATATTTATAAAAAAATTATTACGTGATGATCAGGAAAAAAAGTTATATAAGCTCAGTGATTTGTATAAAGTCATAAGTAAATCTATATTAAATGAATGAATAATTATTGTACATCATTACTTCCTGACACGTTATAAATTTCTCCATGTAGTTTTTATCAGTCTTCTCCACTAGAATGTAAGTTTTATGAGGGCAGGAATCTTGTTTTAGCCACTACATTTTTCTCTCACCAGGGATATGATAGATACTTAATAAATATTTGTTAAATAAATGGGTCATCCATGAGAACTGAGTGAGTGAAGAAATGGTGGCAACAATGTGAAATTCCACTTTCAGACATATTTCTGAGTTGTCTTCTCCTTTAAATACTCCAGCCTCCACACAGCTGCCTTCAAAGTTAATATGTACTGAATGGTCTACTGTGTTTCAGTCCCTGGGATAGAATTTTGTTGACATTTGAATGAATCTTTCATTTAGGATCTATGAGGTCTGAATTACGATTGTACCCAGGTTTTCAATGAGGAAACTAAAGTTTACAAAGGTTAAAAACTTGCCCAAGAACACGGGTCGAATAAGGTGAGTGGCCAGGTTTTGACACCAGGTCTGATTAACCCCTTGGACCATGAAAGCCTTTCCATGTATTTCTTTGACTTGTTTATTCACTCAACCAATCAACTACCCTACTCTTATGGAGGGCTCTTTATGGGTGCCTGGCAGTATGATTTCTGCCTTAGCTGCATGTTAGGAGAGGAGTTGGAATTGGGGGAGCAGGTATGTGGGTTTCTATGCAATGGTAGCATAAACTGACAAGTTTCAGTCAGTTTGCTTCAGGAATGTTCCCCAGGGAGAGAGGGGGGAATGAATGCCCCACAGCCCGGTCAGAGTGACAGTCCATGTGCAGGAGGTGGCAGCTGCTTCCCAAAAGGACCTTTGCTGTGTCACCAAGTGGAGATCTTGTCAGTTTCCCTGGAGTCAAGTTAAACCCAGATGACTGTCCCTTTAAAATATTGATCCAGTCAATGTTTTCATCACTTCACTTCTTCAAGTGGAAGCTTCCAGAGAGTTGTTTGTGGTTATCAGAAAAAAGAAGAAGCTAGTTAATACATTGTTAGCACCAAAATGTGTAGCTCCTCACGGCTCATCATCCTAATGGTCTGATTGGCTCTTCAGCACTGCTTGTGAGTCTTCATTGTGGGCTGCATTGTTTTCATGTCACTCAGTGCTGCAGGGTCCCCATGCCATCTCCAGGAGGCCCTCCAGGCTGCAGGAAAGCCAGCACTGCTCTCAGAATGAGGGCTACATGAGAGCCCAGACCACATTCATTTCTTGCTTCTTTGCAGACACATTTTCAAAATGTTTATATTCGCTTACCAATGCAGGGCTGTTTTGGAGGGACTCTGTGCCTTCCTATCAAGCACTCAGTTAATTATTTCAGATTCTTGTAAAATAGCAATCACCAGAAGTGTTTTACCTTCCTCCCCACCCCTTTGCTCTTTTCTTTTTCCTTTCCTTTTTTTTTTAAATAGGCTTTGGGACACATTGCAGCAAATATTTCACACGGGACTTGGTGCCACCGTAATAATTAATGCCAGAAAGTTATGTGAGGTTCTTCCTGTATGAAGTAAGCTGGCCCTTGCTGAGAATGAAAGATGAATGGTGGGAGAGTTGAGAAGAAAGCTGCCGTGAAAACCATCTAAGATTTAAGATATCTAAACTGTAGGAAAAGAGCCCACGCATGTTTATCTTTGCCCAGAAAGGTGACTATTTTTCTAACACAGTAAGAGAATAACATCTTCAGTTAGCAAATAATTGCACAACTGTGTGTGATCAGATGCTTATAGATGTTGCAAGGAAAAAAAAAATTAACAGGGAGCTGTGCTTTGCCCAGTTTTTATTTGCTGCCCTTTGAGTGCTTAGATTCTGCCAATCAAAGACTGTTTTTATAGCCCTGGCTGGGGTGGCTCAGTTGATGAAAGTGTCATTCCATGCACTAAAAGGTGGCAGGTTAGCTCCCAGTTAGGGCACTTGCCCAGGATGCGGGGTCTATCCCTGGTTGGGGTATGTGCGGGATGCAACCGACTGATTTTTCTCTCTCCCTTCCTCTCTCTCTAAAAAAAGACTGCTTTCATATAAAAAGCCATTAGAATTTAGATTTTCAGTACCAAACTCGAATGCAGCCAGAGACAGCGGTTATTCTGTGGCTCACGTTTTCACGGGGGTGAATTATAGGCATTGGCATTGAGTTTTGTACACTGGGCTTACCTAGGGATTTTAATAAGCTATGGATTGTGGTTTTATGTTTTTCCTTCCTAAGAACATATAGCATTTGCACACTGAGACCTCATTCATTGTTCATATGGCTTCATCAAATCGCAATTCATGGGGTCTATGTACAAGGACTGGAAATAGATATATTCAACCAGTGGAATAAGATCTGTTCGTAAGTCAATAACTGCCAAGAAAAAAATAGGTCCCAGGGATCCTTTGTGTACCCTTTAAATAAAGAGCCCTTTTTCTTCAAGCATCAAATAAACTTTCATCTTCTCTGAGTTGATCCAACACCTTCAGTGTATCTAACAAGGACCAAGCCAGAAGACAGCAGGTTGACCTGACATTGGGGAGGGTCTAGGCTGTTCACACAAGTTCCCAGCTCAGTGAGACCTGGCAGGGCATACGGCCCTGCTTCCTACCTTTCCTCTTGCATTGCCCAGCCTCTCTCTTGTCATCTTTGCTCAGGGTTCTCTTCTGTCTGCAGCAGGAACCTTTATTGAATATTCTGACCTCATTCTCTGTATATTGCTCCCAGGATGTCACTGCAAGGTCTGTGTACAGAACAGGTGACGGAAAGGGCTGCACTGCAGAGCTGAGGTCTGCCTGGCTGAGCCTGGAGTCTGTATTTATCCACCAGTTATTGTCTGGACCACTACAAGAGCCTCCTAACCCGCACCTCCAGTGGACCCCACATGACACCTGAAAAGTTGTTTGATCTGAGCATCTTGCCTCTCTCCTCCTCCTCCTTCAGTGCCTTAAAATTCTCTTAAAGATAAAGACAGAGCCATAAGCTGACTCCTGACTCATTTCATGCCACATCCCTTGTTCTCTGGGCTCCAGTAACATGCCCTTCTTACAGCATTACTTCTGTCTATCAAAGGGCCCTTTGATATAAAATTCCCTCTGCGCAAGACACACTGTCTTCAACCTTGACCTATGCACTTCTCAAGCATGATATCTAGGCTCACTCTTCACTTCTCAGAGAAGTCGTCCCACTCACATCATTACCTTGCTCCATATGCCTTCATAGCAGCATGCACTTCTCTCAAGGACTTTATCTCATAGCTTTACATGGCTGTGTACGTGTGTGCTATTTGATCAATATCTGTCTCTCCCTGGTAGATGGTCAGGGACCCCTTCTGACGGGCTTGTCCTTTCATCTCCAGTGCTTAGCATTTTGCCTGTTATAGAGGAAGCATTTCATAAACAATTGTTAAAATAAGAAAAAGACAAGAAAATGAGGAAGAGTGTTAGTGGCAGAGCATGGGCATAGATAAAGGATGGAGGGAGAGAGAAGAGAGAGAGAGAGAGAGAGAGAGAGAGAGAGAGAGAGAGAGAGAGACAGACAGAGAAGGGAATTCACTCTCCTGTAGCCTGTGGAAGCTAGTGATGACATTGCTTTCCAGTTCTGCCTTGAATACTGTCTTTTATTGAGTCTAAGATATCATAATTCTATGATACACAATTATTTTTCTTATCACAGAGAGAGAAAAGAAAACATTGCCAATTAAACTGTGGCATACTATTGATTGTAAAATGCCTCTCAAGTTTAGACATCAAAATTTCAGATGGAAAATGTGAAAAGATGTGACTCTTAGAATTGATGCACATTAGAGTTAACTTATGTTAAATCTAGAACAAAATTAAGCTAAATTGATAGTCAAGTGCATGTGGATTGAATAATGATGGCCATGATGCTTGGTATTATTGCACACTGACTTCTGAATATCAGAATGGTACCGAAGCAGTGTTTTTTTGTTGTTGTTGTTGTTTATTTGTTGTTTGTTTTGTTTTATCTTTCTGGTTATAAGACATGGTCTGAGGCACATCCAGTCACACAGATATCTCTTGGTCATCTGTTGATAAGTAGCACTTTAGTGTCAGGTGGTTAGGATTATGAGGGACAGTCTACAATGTGGTAAGTGGAAGATATTATGACTATCAATGGTAAGCAGTAAACAAAGGACTAGATATTTACACATAGTACAGAATGTAGTCCAAAGAGGTGCCAAAGCACCCCTTCCCCATGAGCTCCTAAAAAGTAGCCTAATTATGTATTTCTCTGGGATTGTTTCTGCTCCATGCTACTTGGAAGAGGAATGATGAATTAACAGTTTGCACCAATGTTTACAGATAAACCTGGAAGATGTAAAGCTATCACTCTCCCTCCTCAGCTGAAGAAGGAACACTAACTGGTTAATAGTTAAGAATCTAGGTTCTGATCCCAGGTCTATCACAAACCAAGTGACTTTGGCAAATTATTCCACTCCTGTGCTCCTCAGTGGGATTGTCTGTCCCCAACATGTGTCCAATACTCACTCTTAATATGAGCCCACCTCCCCATATCTTCATGAAATCATAAGCTCTCTGGGACTTATGTAGGTTTGTCCTCTCTTCACTACATTCCTCCATTGGTTTCTATCCATCTTTCTTTCTAACCAATCAACACATTTTCAGCGCCAGTTGCTATGTGGTAGTGATGACTTCTGCCCTTCTCTCCTGTTGTGTTTTTTCCCCCACCTCCTTTCTGGTATTTTTTCTTTTCCTGGTCCTAATCCTATGACCTTTCTACCAACTTAGGTGTAGTGCCTCAAATCCAGACACTTCCAGTTGTGTCTAGAAATGATGAAGTGAATAATATGACACTTAACACTGTTCTCAGACCCTGTGATCTCATAGCCATAGAAGTGTAGAAAGGCTGGGTCTGGCAGGCTCTGAAGAGACTGACTTAGCTAATTAGCTCAGGTAACCAATGAGAAGACTTTCAAGGGCATGGGAGCATGATTTACCAAAGGCTATGAAGCTGGTCATGGGAGACATAGGACCTGACTTGCCAGGCTGCCATCGCAAGCTCTCTCCAGTGCACCACACTGACTTCATTCTTAGCAATACCCAGGACAATAGATTCCTGTGCCCTATTTTAAGTTTCTATTTACATCGCCTTCTGCATTTTGCAAACCTGTTTTGAAAAAGAATTATCTTCTTTTCAGAAGCTCTTCTTTTATTTCACATTAAAAATATGAATACGAATTCCCTTAGAAGTTGAGTGCTTATAATTTTCTTTAACTTACCAGCTTCAAGACTCTTTGTTGCTGCTTTTTGAATTTAAATTCCCTTTCTTAGGAATAACCTAGAGACCCAGGACATTTATTTAGTTCCCTATCTTAAGGATTCTCCTTTCTTGGAGATCTAGTCTCTGTTTGTAAGCAGATTGTCTTAGTCTGTTCAGGCAGCTATAACAACAATAGTGTAGGCTGGGTGGCTTCAACAGCCAACATTTATTTCTCATAGTTCTGGAGGCTGAGTAGTCCAAGGTCAAGGTGCAAGCAGGTTCAATGCCTATTGAGGTTCATAGATGGCTGTCTTCTTCTTGTATCTTCACATGGTGGAAGGGACAAGGAAGCTCTCTGGGCCTCTTTTATAAAGACTCTAATCCCATTCATAAGGGTTCTCTCCTCATGACCTAATTACCTTCCAAAGGTCCCATCTTCAAGCACTATTGCACTGGGACTTTCTAAGTCATGAATGCTGTTGGAAAACCCTTAAGAAAGATAAAGGTGGCAAACTCACAGGGTGAAAGTTTTCTGTGTACCTACTATGTGCCTTACAAACTTGGTCTCATTTTAACTCTCCCAACAATCAGCTGAGAGTATGACTTTCATTTTAAAGATGAAGAAACAGACACGGAGAGGTTAAAAATAATGGATTGACAAGTCACCCAAGTAGTGAAGGGTCCAAACAAGATTCAAACCCAAATATGTCTCTTTATGAAGCCTGGTAGTATGCCTTTTCAGATACAAGAACTTGAACTTTTCCTAATGTGTGTGCAGTGTGGTTTTTTGAGCTGTTGATTTAATTATTTATCTTTTGCAGAGGATGAGTAACACAATCAGTGATTTCCCTAAAGAAATTTATGAATTGGCCCTTTCATTTTCTGTCTTGTCTGAACATCCCTGGGAATTACCATCAACAGCCAGGGCTTTTGATGTGGAATATTCCTAGGGTTAACAGTGCATCGTCACTACTATAACTGGATGGTGACTGGCATAATGAAATCCCGTTGTTTGGATGGAGTAGCAGGACATGGCTTTTCTACTCCTTGATGGCAGGAAATCACCAGTCATTTTAATCATCCCAATTGATCTGGACCTTCATTCCTAGAGTCCTGCATTGCTGCTTCTTATCAATGAAGAGGATGCATCTCAATCCCTAGGGTCACCCGGCTCACTTCTTCTAGGAGCAAGAGGATCTTTGGGCTCTTCTTGGTGCAAAAGTATGATTTCCTCTCTATTCAACTTGGAAAACTTAAATGACATAATTCTGAATGGTCACAGCTTTGAGCACCAGAGACTTGCCCTTGTTAGAGTCTGTGTTTTCTTAATCTGTGCAAAGCAACACAGATGGCTTGAATCCCAGTGACGACTCAACCCAATGATGCCCAACATCAATTTCATCTTGCCTCCTTGCTGGAGATCGATCATGCAGCGTTTCAGACCATGGGCAGGCCATATGCTTTTGCCTACTGCCAAAGTTTGAGACTTTCTCTGAGAAATATCACTGCATTATTGCTTTTAAAGATTGTGATGCTGTTTACATAATGACATCCACTTAGATTTTTGCCTTGACATTTTTTTCAAAAGGACTTTCATGTGTGTTATCTCAGTCTTATAATCCATTTTCCACACTGCAGCCAAAGTCATCTTTAAAAAATATATCAATCTGATGTTATCACATCATTGCTTAAAATCTTCCATTCATTTCCTGTTGCCATCAAAACAAATGCCAAATTCCTTTCCACAGTTTGAAAGATCCTACCGGAGCTGACTCCTGCCTACCTCTCTACCCGGCCTCCTGCTCGCTCAATTGTAGCAACTTCAGCCTTTTTCCTATTCCTGGAATTCATTGCTACTCCAGGGTCTTTGCACTTGTTGTCCTCTCTGTCTGCAGTGGTTTCTGTGGATATGTCTGAGTGGCTGGCTTTTGACCCTGAAATAGGTGTCAGCTGAATGAATCCTCATGGACGAGGGAGTACTCATGGGTATTTACTGATGTCAGGCCTTCCTTAACTGCACATTTTTTCTGTTCTAATTTCATTCTTTCATCTACTGAACATTTACTTTAGGAGTTATGTATTGTTGAAACTATTTTCTCTTTCTTGTTGTTAATATATATTTATTAGTTTCATAGAGGAAAAGAGAGGGAGAGAGATTGAAACATCAATGATGAGAGAGAATCATTGACCAGCTCCCTCCTGCAAGACCCTCCTGGGGATAGAGCCTACAACCCAGCATGTGCCCTTGACTAGAATCAAACTTGAGACCCTTCAGTCTGCAGTCTGGAGCCAATCTTTGATTTATTTATTTTTGGTGATTTCCCCCCTCAGTGCTTTTCACCTGACAGTAAGAAGAATGAGTTTTTTTGGTGTTTTTATTTTTTATTTTTTTGGGAGGGGGACTGGGTAAAAATGGTGAAAGAATTAAGAAGCACAAAGTGATTGTTATAGAGTAGTCACGGTGATGCAAAGTGCAGCATAAGGAATATAGTCAATAATATTCTAGTAGCTATGATTAGTGTCGGATGGGTACAATATTTATCAGAATGATCACTTAGTAAGCCATATAATATCTAATCACTGGGGTATACACCTGAAACTAATATAATATTGTACATCAACTGTAATTGAAAAATAAAAATGATTTAAAACATAATAAAAATAAAATTACAAAAAAAAGATACAATGATTGGCAGCATAGTGGGAGAATGAGGGGATCTGTGTTCATGATTGACCCACGTGATAACCAGCTGAGTGGGGGAAGGAACACTTTCACCCTCTGGGTCTTACAGCTTCCTGTTCTGGAAAATGAGATGTTTTAGACTCCATCTCATTCTTCTAATTCATGGCCAGAGTTTTCAAATATGACCATGGTTCCTTGTGTGATCACAGAGATGGACTTCTTATAGTAATCAAAAGAGGATCAGAATAAATAAATCCAAGGAGCTTGAAATGAACATGGTGTTTGATTTCTAATTATTTCTGTTTTGCAAAAGATTCAAGACCTCTTAGGTGGGCCCCGTCTCATGTCCTCCAATGATTGTGTTCAGCATGTGGGACTGGAATAAATCATAACAACAGAAAGCAGGTCATTTGTGGGCTTGTGTGTCTTGCCAGGTGGCTGGGTGCAAACTGTGAGGTGGTCGCCTACAATGAAGGACACGGTGTGGTGCATTTTCTAGTCCTTCATGTTGAAGTGTCTATGGAGAACCTGCCAACTGAAAGTTACATCTAGTTCTTTTTGTTGGTGTTTTTGTGGAAAACAAAGCTAGGAAAATATTGTCATTATTGTCATGATTGCTAAGGAGAAAAAAAAAGTTGCATGCATTTTTGAGGATCGTAATTAATGCTGGGATTGTGCCAGGATCTTTTGCTTGATTTTTGCGAAAATCTTTCCATTGTCTTAATAGCAAGGATATTGACAATGTCTGCTCATTGGAAATGACGAATTGAATCACTGAATTTCTGAAGTGTAGAATAAAGTTTCAGATTTCCAGGCACTGCCAGAAATGGTCGTCTTCCGGTGCTCTGTCCTGTGTGTGGTTATGATCAATTTGTGTGAAACAGGATAACTGAACCATAGTGAATGACTGAAGGTCTTGGCGTTTGGCTGATTGGATGCGCCCCTCCTTCATTTCCCGGTGTGTTTTGGGATAGAGATATGATTTGGCCGAGTCTATCTCTTACTCCTTTAGCAAACAGATTCCGTAAATCTCTGCAGATACTTAAAGGGTGTCTGTTTCCGAGCCATACTCTCATGAAAGGCTGGGACCAGCTGTAGGAGTTTACAGTTCTTTACAGCTTTTCCTGCGTTGTCACATGAAGTTAGCTCTCTGGGAAGACAGGCTGAGTTTATAGCACTTAATGCTCTGGAGGGAGATTGCCATAATTACCAGTGATCAATGTTTAATGCCTCTCCGGCCAGCCTCACCTTTGCCCCTCTACAAGACAGGATGCAGAAGAAAAAAAAAAGAAGTCAGTGATAGCAGCTTCATAGCGAGCTTGATTTAGTTTACAGGAAAACGGATCCTGTCCTGGCATTTGAAATACACCCAGGCTCCGCAGCGCACTGGTTCTGAGTATTCTCCCGGATGTCAGTTGCTAGATTGGTACTACATTTTTACACAATGAATCAAGGTCCTTTTGAAGATGTACCACGCTCTCACTTAAAAAAAAAATTACCAGGATATAAAAAATCATTTGATTTCTTCCTCTCTGTTACTTACAAGGGCAATCTATATAGTTCAGTATGAGAACGGTGGTGGGTGGGAGCACTAGCAAAGCGCTCAAGGTACTGTAAGAACTCAACAAGGAAAATAAAGGTACATCTTGGGGAGATGAACACCCCCTCCCTATCCCCACTAATTAATAGTGTATTATAACAAAGGAAATCATTAAAACGTGAAGGTATGTTTTTTTCCCCAGTCACATTTATCAAGCATGGTAAAGTGGTCCCCGAGCCCTATTAGGTCCGGTGTGTTTTTAACATGATGTATGGATTTTCCTTTTCTATTGTTCAAATGTGAAAATGTTTAAAAAAGAAAAACATGCTTTTATTGCCATTTTTTAAATGTATTAAAGGGGATAGAAAGGAAAGTGTAATAAGAGCAGTATATTTTTATGTCAAAAGTAACCTTTCTATAGTACTCTTTCGATAAACCTGATATTGGGAAAGAAAGCAAAAGATAAGTAGTTCCCTTATTCATCTTAGTCCAAAATCTATTTTACTCACTGCTGGTTGTTGGCATTGCGTGATGATATGACATAGTACCAGACAATCAGATTATCCGCAAAGAAGGAGAGTCCCAATTTAATGGCTCCTCACCAAAATTTTGCTCTTATCTCTACATCACAGAAAAAATAAGTAGTTGTTAAATTTCAAATCCCGTAGTCTTTCTGATTTATCATCAAATCGTGGATGCACTTAGCTGCCTGGCATCAGGGAATCCAATAAGTCCTGTCACATAAGAAGAAAAGGAAAAATCCCATTGGATAATGGGTTACAGTCTCCCCCATGGTGATTTATTTCTGTCACAGACTTAATTTTATCAGGAGGCAGATGCTCTGTCTGTATCAGTGTATTCATTTCTGCATTTATCTGCTTCATTAAAGAAAAAAGCACCTGCTGCATTCGGGAGGATGTATCTGGCTTTATTATATGCCCCGATGACCCAATTAGGTGCTATTTAATCACATCTCGAGTTCCTACTTTTTGATGATTTGAAAATGCCTCAGCTCTTTTTTAAGGTGGGTCTGATGGGAAAGGGTGCCACCGCCGAGGAAATTGCACCGGGTAACCCTTACAGCCACAGACGGTGTGAGTGTCTGAGCTCCCTGCTCCTCAGTCTCTAAGATTCATGTCAGAGGGGATAAGCGGAGCTTACCAGGGTTATCAGGCGATACCTGCGATGAAGCTGTGGCTGCCTCTGTTCAGAATTAATTTTGTTGGCCTGCATGCGAAAGACATTATTGCCTGTCAAATCGGCCAAGTAGACCTACTATGTGTACTTTGCGGATATATATGGAGAAGAAAAGAAGGCGGAAAGGAAAGAATAAAGAAAGGAAGGAAAGTAGGTAGGAAGGAATGAAGGAAGCGAGAAACTTAAAGGAAAAAAAAATCCCCTATTTTTATTTGGTCTGAGTCACCACACCTCCGCGCAGAACACTTCAATGACGTGTGTGCTTGTGTCTCATCAGCTGGACCCTCCCTCCCATCTGCCACTTTGCGGAGACTCTGCTCCTCGGAATAACCAGCCTTGTTCTGGGGCAGCTGAGGTGCACAGGTTGGAATCCGCCGCCACCTGTCACCATTCCGGTGGAGCAGCCACATCTGCCTGCCACCTTGCACGTCTTGGCAGCCTCCCCACTGCACAGTGCCTTCGCCTTTTCCCCCTGCTGAGCAAGGAGGTCCCGGGCAGCAATGGTCAGGTAGCGGAACTGCTCCATGAGCTTAGGGCATCTGCGGGGCCCGTTTTGGCATTCGTTTCAAAGGTCTGTGCTGTTGTCCGCTGCCAATGACAAGTGACAAAAAGTGAACCATGACTTCTAGGAAATTTCCCAAATCCCTTCTTTACTTTCTTAGGGGTTCTCTTCTTTCCATTCCTGCTTCCTCATTGGATTTCCCTAAGTGGAGGAAGAAAAATCAGCCCAGACAAGCATTTTTTTTTCTTTTTCTTTTTCTTTTCTTTTTTTTTTTTTGCATCAAAGGGGGCACAGAGGTTAAGGTAGATTGTGGTGCTGAGTTCCTCAGATTTGCATGTGAGTGGGATTGCTGCAAGAAAGCTAATAGACAGGAAAGGAGACCAAGTTAATGACAATTCTCCAAACAGCTGTTGTACCATTCAGCTTCACTACTTCAGTTAATTAATCAGCACCTTGCTGGCAACTCTGGGGGAGAGGATCGTTAGATACTGGTAGCAAACAGACAATGCTTTCATATCAAATATGTTCAACACCATTGAATACAGCGATAACTTCCGCAGAAGAGGGTAGGGAATACCCGGGCACATAAAGGGGCTCAGGAAGAGGCCCTGGGTATTCTCAGAGACACAGGCTTGCTGAAGTAGCTGCATATGTCGCTTCCTTTGCTGTCTGTAAAAGCCAGTCCCAGTAAAGCAGGGGCAGGAGAATCTCCAGGCAGCCCCTTTCCCATAGATGGCTCTGTTTTCTTGGAATAAATAAATATGTATTCGGAGGTTGATCGCCATATTCACCATACATAATAAATCAAGCATCTTCATTTCTGATTTTAGTCACAAGATCCCATTTGGAATTTTAATCATTGAAATAGTCCTCAAACGTGACGATGACGGAGGGAGATCAAAAATCGGTCACTCACCAAGCATTTAGTATGAGAGCTATTGACTCTGAAGCTTCTCCCAGACTTTTATATTCAAAAGGGAAGCAACCTCTTTTCCTCCCCAGGAAGTCAATAAAGGCATGCATATTTTATGAATGATAATGCACAGAAATCTTAAACAGACAAAATTATGTCTATATCTGGCCGATGCCCTCTGCGTTTTCTTACTCTTCCAAAATTGTTGTCCCCAAAGTCTGTTATCCTGGGTTTAGTGTCACAGTTGTTTTACTCGAAGTTTCCTATTATTCCATGCCCTTTCTCATTGATTTATGAAGAAGATGCCATTTGCATAGTTCCTGCTTTACTTTCTCTTTGTTATTTTATGTCTGATACAGGCATTATACAGAGATAATGTGGACAAATGACAGCTAAGAAATATTTGGCATCAAATGGTATATTTTTTTCTAGTTAAATTTTAAATTATTTATCAGTGAAAAAGAGAATATTGATCACAATTAATCTATATTATCATTACCTACACATTAAAAATGCACATATGTGCATTTTATATGTGTGTATGATTTTTACCCATTTTTATCATTTTCCCGTTTTAGGAATAAAATTGTGAAGTAGAAATTGTCTCTGTGTTTAAATATTGTCATGCTTTGGAAATATTTCTCTTTGAATTCCCTTTGCTGATATTCTCACAAATGGGATATAGCCTTTAGTTTCCTGCCCACCTGCCAGCGGTCAGATGGAGAACTTCATACCAAGGGTTGAGGTTGTATTAACCAATTCATTTGGGCAATTTATCCACTTGGCCCGCGTGTACTGATGGAGACCATTATAGCTTCAGTTCTTTAATGAATCCTACATTATGGCAGAAGAATATCATTGAGTCTATAATACTCCAGGGAACTATAAAGAGAAATGTCCCTTTTAAATTAGCTTTATGGCACTGAAGCTTTATGTATTTACTTGCAAGTTCAATATTGACTCAAAGTATGATTCTTAAACCGTCTCTATTGTCAAAAGAGCTTTCTGGGCAGTTATTAATGGTGACTGTTTAAGGAAGAACAATTCCCATCTGCTACAGTTGCTTTGCTATAGAGAGAGCAGGATGCTTCCTTAATTCCAGGTAATCTGATGTACAAAACTTAGACAAAAATGACTTCTGCCTAATCCAGCTTCTCAAAGTGTGGTTTACTTTTAGATTTGGTTTACAGAACGACTTGTTTTACTTTGTTCTTTTTCTAAATGACAGGTTCCTTATTTGTGACTGGTTTAGAATAGAAGGCGATGAATTTCACTAGGCAAGGAGGTGATTGATGGCAGATTGTTGGTTTGCCTATCTATTCGCTTTTGTGGATATTGGGCTATTTGAAAACTATGTATTGTTTCATGGCATCTTTAAAAATCCATTCATACTGACATTTGACCCAGTGATCCCACTGCTAGAACTCTATCTTATGAATTCCAAAACACCAGACAGAAGGAATGTACGCACCCCTCTGTTAATAACCTCACAATTTACAATAGCTAAGCCCTGGAAACAGCTCAAATGCCCATCAGTAGATGAGCAGGTAAAAATGATGCAGTACAGTTACACCATGGACTACTATGCAGCTATAAAAAATAAGGATCTCTTACATTTTGAGATAGCATGGAGAGATCTGGATAGTATTATGCCAAGTGAAGTAAGCCAGTCAGTGAAAGAAAATTACCACATGATCCCACTTGTATGCGAAATCTGATGAACAAAATACATTGATGAACAAAATAGATTCACAGACTTGGAAGCATGGAACGGACTGAGAAATCTCAAAGGGAAGAGATTAACCAAAGAACTTATAAGCATACTAGAGGCCTGTTGCACAAAATTTGTGCAAGGGGCTTGGCCCTCTCAGCCCCTCCCACTGGTGGTTCTGGAAGGTCATTCTACTTTCCAGCCTAATTAGCATATTAGTTCTTTATTATATAGGATATGCATTATCCATGGGCACAGACAGTAGTGCTGTGAAGGCCTGGAAGTGGAATGGGTTCAGGGTGGAAAGGGTTCAATAGGAACAAAAGGGGTATCTGTAATACCTTCACCCATAAAGAGAAATTTTTGAAAATCCTCATTTGTTCTCTGAAATCTTAACCAAAGATGGAAGATTCAGCACATGTAACACCCTGATCCATCTGGCACTATGCAGCAGACATCAGTAATGGAGCACTGAACCATTCTCAATTGAGCACTGAGAATCTTTGTGAGAACCCAGATCCAGGAAGCCAACTCATTGATTAAAGCTGGCACCTGAAATGAAATTTATTTACTGCCCTTGATCTAGACCAGGGGTTGGCATATTATAGCTCATGGGCCAAATAAAGTTTTACTGCAATATATTGTCTATGGCAGCTTTCATTCTACAATGTCAGAGTTAAGTATTTGTGAAAGAGATTGTGTGGGCTCCTCAAGCCTAGAAATATTTACTCTTTGATCTTTTATTGTTCCAGATTTTTATAGGTTTCCTGTGTCTAGGTTTTCCTTGTTTTTCAGAAACAGAGCATGCTAAAAAGCTTTCTCAAGGGAAACAGGATGGAAGAGAGGGGAGATGTAGAATGAATTAGAGGGGGTAGCCTATAGTCCAATCATGCTTTGTGAGCTGACCTGTTAGGGTTGGATCAGATCCGAGAGGCATTGAGAGTGAGATGACTGTGAACTTGCTTCTTGGGGAATCTGCTCACTGGGAACTTCCTTTTGGTTAAGATAAGTAAAACCAATGAAGAGAAGGATTTCGCTCATCGGTGGAAGCTGTGTTGTAGTGGGAAGAGCTTAGGCTTTCCCTGCATCATTCCTGAGTAGGAATCATGAGCACTACTCACTTGCTGTGTGATTCTATGCTTTGCATAGTAAATGAGGATGACACTATCTTTTCAGGTAGTTAAGTCATATAACACATGAAAAGTACGGGTAGGAGGTATGAGTGCTATCATTGTTAGTGTCTATCAACTATGTTTCATCCAAGGTAGAAAATGTTGTCCCAGCTGTGAAATACTTTTTAACTGTTATGCTTTCTCATTGGCTTCTCTAAAAGTTTCTTTTCTTTTCTTTCTTTCTTTCTTTCTTTCTTTCTTTCTTTCTTTCTTTCTTTCTTTCTTTTTTTCTTTCTTTCTTTCTATCTTTCTTGAGGGGGAGGGGGTTGGGAGTGGACCAGAGGGGTATCGGGCCAGAACTGCTCTGTGCTTAAACTGACCTGGACAGAGGCACTTATCTACACCTTCTATCTCTTAAAGACTTCAGTTTACCCCCCTGTGACATGGCACAGATCTAACAAAATCTATTCATTTATTCAATAGGCATTTCTTTTGCATTGTAATATCCCAGACACTATTCCAAGGCACTAGAATGAAAGCTGAAATCTTAGATCAGGTACCTGATCTGACAGTTACATTCTTTGAAGATATAAACTAGACAAAAAAAGTAAATAGCAATTGATACTTATATTCTTCCTTGCCTTTGAGGATCTTCTGGAATTGGCCCTAAATCAGGTTCCCTGTGGGAGGCTGACTAGAATTGACCTCAACTTTTAAAGCATCCCATATTGCCCAAATGTATTGTTTATTGTTTCATTCAGCTAATCCATTAACATATAAAACTGAATATGTCTGGTGTCCTCCCCACAGTTTATTAGAATAATAAGCAAGGAAATGACAATTGGTATGAGGAAGGAAGGGATGGCCCATGGATGCTTCTAGGGGGTCTGGTTTCTTCTCTGGGAGGTCACTTTCCCAGAGAAGAAACTCCATAGTCAAATCTCAAGAGTTGTGAAGAATGCATAGAAGGCATAGGAAGGCATGAGTACAGTAAAGGGGTGAAAATATGGAAATCAAAGTGATAAGAGGTACACACAGTCAGGTAATACTGGCTTGTGGTAGGAGACAGGCATGGGTAAAAATCGCAACAGTCTTTATGTGTGAAGCTAAGAGAATCTGCATTCTACCTGCCATACCACTGAGAACCACTGAGGGATGTCAGCAGAACAGTAGTAACAGAATCAAATGATGAACAAGTCCTTAAGAGAGTATTTGGAGAGGAACTGTAAACTGAAATATGACCCTTGCAAGTAGAATAAGACTTTGGCAAGATGGAAAAGTTCAAGGGTGTGTGTGTTTCTTTTTTTCAGGCAGTCAATCTTCATGACTTTTCCACACTGTGTTCTGCTGTACAGCCCAGGGTGTGGATAGGAATTAGAACCCACCAGGCCTCTTTTGAGTTTTCTAATACTTTGCAGACTTTACTCCAACTTGAGAAGTGTTGATCTAATCAATGCCATTTTTTAAAAACTAGAATTTGTCACAAAAAGAGAGATTGATTAGAAAACAATGATTTTAGACTCACACTAAATCATATTAAACTGCTAACTTAGGGAGGGCCTAATCAATTTCAAACATACTATTGTAAATGTGAGTCTTTTTAGGGAGTGATCCTTTGTGGAGGGAATTAGTAAACATTTTACTTCTGGAATGGCATAATTCCTGCTCAGTTGATTGTTGCTTCTATTGGTCATCTTTTATTTTTTATTTTTATTTTTTTAATTTTCATTTTTAAAAATTTATTAAGGTATTATATGTGTACATAGCTTACCTTTGCTCCCCCTACCACCCATACATGCCCTCCCTCCCCAGAGTTTTGTGTCCATTAGTTATACTTATATGCATGCATACCTGTCCTTTGGTTGATCTCTTATCTCCCCCAGATCTCCCTACCCTCCCCGCTATCATTTGACAGTCTGCTTGTTGTTTTACTGTCACTATATCTATCTTTCTGTTCATTAGTTTACAATGTTCTTTATTATCCATAAATGAGTGAGGTCATGTGGTGTTTTTCATTGACTGACTTATATATCCCCTAGGAAATGATGGCTATAAGGCTTTATTAGAAGTCGTGTTTTTCTCTCTCCCCTTGCCTGCCCATTCTGGGTGAATGTTTTCATCAGGTAAGCCTGTTTCATTAGCAAGAAGACTGACTTCCCTAGAGATTACTTCTCTTCTGTACCCCCTGGAAGACTTGCACCCCAGGAAGCAGGAAAGCCCTTTTCAATAGTCCTTTCTGACAGGTACACTTTAAAGTCTCTACTGAGTCTTGCAGGCAAGATCAAAAGAGCTCTGAGCTCCTGGAGCTTCGGAACATTTTAAACCTGCGCAGGGACCTTTGACTGCTAACTGCCTACACACAGGGATGACACAGAGGGAGGCTTGGGTGGGCTTAAGTGGAGACAGAGGGTGAATGGCAAGATTGTAGTGCAAAGAGTGTTTGCCTGCATAGGAGGTGGCCCAGGGTTCAAATCCTCAGCTCATTACTAGCTCATTGCCTGAGGATAGTACCTCTGACTTACAGTACCTGAGAACTTCTGTTCTCTGGAGAAATTGTCAAACACAAATGATAATCCTTTTAATTCCAAAGTTTCTTTAAGAAGGAAAATGTGTTCAATGAATTGTTTTAAGCTCTTAGGATGCCACTTAGAAAATTACTCTTAAGGATATTGAATGGCATCCCAGTCATTCAAGCAATTATTATCCCTTTGTTGTACTCTTTAAAAATTTTTTTCTTTATTCTGCCCTATAAATGCTTCCTGACTTTTCAGTAGCCCAGAGACTGCATAAGTAACGAGTGGCCAAGAGAGATATTTAGCTTTGTCCTCAAGAGCTTGGACTTGGGTGCTTGGTCCAAACCTGGTCTCAAGCCCTAATGAGCTGTGTGCCCTTTGGCAAATTATTTACCCCTTTTCAAGCCTCAGTTTCAACATCTGTAAAGTGGGGCTGATAACATTAGGACCTGCCTCATAGAGGTAAATTCTGAACATCTATATATATAAAAGGCCTAAGCAACCATTATGACCCGCCAGCAGAACAACCAGTTGATGGGTCACTATGATATGTACTGACCACCAGAGGGCAGATGCTCAATGCAGGAGCTTCCCCCTGGTGGTCAGTGCACTCCCACAGTCTCTCTCCCCCTCTGCCCCCCCTCCCCCACCATTTGGCCAACCCTGATTGGTCCCAATTGCCAGTCAGGCCAAGGGGCCCCCACCCATGCACAAATTTGTGCCCCAGACCTCTAGTAATATATAAGCAGTTAAAAACAGTGGGAATGTGGTTAATTTCAAACATGCTACTGCCAATGTGAATTTGTTTATTGACCATTACATCTTTTACCTGGAGGGTGTTGGCAAGCATTTTCTGGCTGGGGATCATTAGATGTCAGTGCTTCATTCCTATTGTTGGTCCAGGGGACTTTCTCCCATTTGCTATCTTCTGTGTACGTTTCAGGGGTTAACTCTACTCATTTTGCAGTGAGTTGCTGTCTGATGTGATTCAATGTTGAAGGAAAAAAATATCTGTGTAAAGTAGTTGGTGATTTAGCTGGCATGTAATGTACTTAATTTTTAAACATCATCATTATTCTCACTAGCTTCTATAGCATACAGCTTTACTATTCCTTAACTTTAACTTTTTTGGTTAATCTTTACACAAGGATATTTCCTCCCCACTGATTTTAGAGAGAGGAAGGGAGAGACGGAGAGAGATACATTGATGTGAGAGAGACACATGTGATTTATTGCTTCCCAAATGTGCCCAGCTGGGCTGGTGGATTGACCCTGCAAGCCAGGTACGTGCCCTTGACCAGGAATTGAACCCACAACCCTTCGGTGCAAGAACCAATGCTCTAAGCTCTAAGAACACCAGCCAGGGTCTTAATTTTTTTCTTTGTACACAGAGTTTGACCTGTTTGTGTATTTTGTTTCTTTGTTTTAGTGGTCCTTGTTTTTGAGGGGAGACTAAGTAGGGCCAATTCCATTCAGATTCTAGGATTAGTGGATGAGGCTAATTTGCTATCTAAAGGGGATACAATTAAACTTTAAGCAATAATTTAGATATCAAGAGAATCTGATTAAAAGCACCTAAGGCTCTTTGAATTTTTCAGAAAGAAAGTGCTGTGTGAATGAAATATTATTTAACTGAAATAGAGGGTGTGCTTTCATTGGCTCTTTAAGTGTTGAAAGATGGCTCGATGGACCCTTGAGTCCAAGGTTTTGATGTGTGGAGGGCAAGAACAGTGGATGGAAGAAGGTTTTAGAATAGAAGCAGAAATGCTGCTGCAAAGGGAATTAAAGAGATTTTGGTACAGTGGGTACAAAATTAATGGGCTATATCGAGCCTTTCAATCACTCATTTAAAATGGGAACATGCAGCTTGTCAGAAGGTATGATGTACAGCCTCGAATCCAGGTGTCCTCCATTTATTGGTGGTTAGGAAGATGGGCCCATGGTGTCAAACCCACTTGAATGAGTTCAAACCCCAACTCTGCTGTTTTCCGTGTGCAGACTTGATTGACAAGTTATCTAACCTCTTGGGCTCCCCATCCCCTGATTTTTTTTTAAATGGAGACAAATAACACCTATTTTTGAGGTTTGATATGTGGGTTAAATGAAATCATGTATGCAGTGCCTAGAATAATATCTGGCACACAATGAGAATGGAATATAATAGTAATTATGTTACATGATGATGATCATTGTCAGAAGAATACTGTCAGGTGCATTCCTTCCCTCTAGGACAAAGGCATAAAGGGACCTACTAAGAGGTTTCTGGTTTCAGAAATGTGACAGATGCAGGAAATATGATTGAAACTTCTCTTCCCAAGGACTCAGAAGGGAGGCAAAAAATCATCACGTGGTAGTTGATGCAAGAATCATTTATTACATTGTTCAATGCATTTTGTGGAAAAAAAAATACCATGGTAGATTCCTTCCAAAATGCAGAGGCTGTAAACCATGTATTGTGTTGAGCTGAGAGCTTGCTTCATCTGAGCTAGAACTTGCTGGATTCGAGGAAAGGGCACCGATGGTTTTGTGATTCAATGCTGTAGCATTCCTTGTCTAAGTTTTCTTGCTCTGTTTTTCTTCTGTCTCTCTTCATGCCTTGGACTTTGCGCTTTGTTACATGTTCATGTTGCTGTGTAGCTGCTGAAATGCCTGGGGTGTGGAGGAGAGAACATTATGAGTTGGGAAACCTGTGTTCATTGCTGCTCTGCTTTCTGTGAGGGAGCGTTCTGAGCACCTGATTTAAGCCCTCTGTTTTCTAATTGGTCCAATGGAGATCTTAAAAGTACCTGGGCAGGGATGTTGGGACATAAGCCCAGGTGAGGATTTGACCCTCACTAGGCTCTTACAGGTCACCTGCCTCAGCAACCCTGTTTGCTTTCAAACCCTGAAGCTTTCTCTGGGCATGCTCCCTAGATCAGCGTGATGGAGCCCCAGACACGAGGCCAGAGAGGCAGAATGTCTTGCCTCTTTCCTCAGGGTCAGATGCTTCTCTTACCTAGTTAATTTTTTGTCACTTGTAGATTAATCAATTATCTGACTCATGCAACAAATACTCATTGAGCAGCATTGTGCTGGGCACTGGGGAGGACCAGGGTGGAGGAGTCGTGGTTCCCAGTTTCACACACATTCATAGCACTTTCATTGTAGTCTGACATCCTTACTTGTCAGAACAACCAAACCATCTGCCTGCCCATCTCTCTGATTTAGTCTCTGGGGAAATGGCTGTCATTTCCAGAATGTGGAGTGGCCCTGTCCTTTGTGATCAACCTTTGGGGCTTGAACTTGGGGGGATGGAGGGGAGGATGTGGTGGAGGGGACTGTCTCCCCTAGTCCACAGTATGATTCTGGAGAGCTCTTTGTTTCTTATTTTAAATGGATATGTGGAAACTAAATTTAAACAAGTCTTCTACTCATAAGGATGATTTGACTGCAGCTGCCAAACTCTCCCCGGGTGAGATGTTTAGATACTTTTATTTTAGCATTTTGGGAGCATCTTTAGCAGCAGATGTAAATTTCTGTATCAGATGGTGATGCTTCTATCCCTCTCCTGCTTGACTTTTCCTTTGTCAGGCAGTTGTGCCTTATTCCTCCCATTAAAGGAATTGATTAAAATGTGTGCCTGCGTCTGCAGCACGCTTGCCTTTCTGTAGATCGTCTGTGAGTTTGTGACACCTGCAGAAGTTCTGAGTTCAGGTAAAGTAGGTTTCGCTTCTGAGCTGACCCCTGGCCGCTAATTCACTTCTCCAGCTTCTGAGTAAGGACTGACTCTTCAGAGAGATCAGCAGAGCTCTGACTACATGAAAAGGAGATGGATGCTGTTCTTTATTTTTCTTGAAAGCTTGTGGCAGTTTTCTTATGGATAATGCAGTGCCTTTGTAATGACTGTAGGAAAATAATCTGTCCTAGTGAGTATTAGTTCTGCTTGCTACAACTTAGGATACACTATTACTAAGTGCAGTACTCATATAACATAACTTACTATTGTTGGTATTGTTATTCTGTGCATCCAAAGCATTATCAACAATAATGGTAAATTATCAAAAAATAAGTTCAATGCTTTTTTTGTTATTATGACACAAAAAATAGAAGTGAATCTTAATGGTAGGGGCAGATTATTTAAGAAAGGTAATTTAAAAAAGACTGCAAGTTTTTTTGTTTTTTGGGGTAGGGGGATAAACATCAACTGTTTTTTAATATGTCTACATTTTTTAAAAAAATCATTTTTAATATTGGCAAGAAATAGTCTGAAAAAATAGATGTCATACACTAGGGAATTCATGAGCTTGAGAGTCAGGAAGCCAGAGTTTGAGTCCTATGTTTTGCAGAAAACTTGAGTATTCATTTGCTCATTCATTCATTCATTCACACATTCATTATTTCACTCAATTGAGCAACAATGCTAGGAGTAAAGCAAGTGACAATAACAAAAAGTTGATAGTGTCCTTATTCTCATGGAGTTTCTTAGGCAAGTTCTGTAACTTTTCTGCATTCTGGTTTCTACAACCATATAAGACATACAGAATCGTGTCTTCCACCTTCCTATCTGTACTTCTTTCTCTCACCCCAGCTTCTTGGCAGGGTTGATGTACCTGTCAAATGAGATAATATATAAGAACACTTTAGAGCACAAGTTAAAAATGTAAAGCCCAAATGCCTCATGTCACACTTGCCTGTTCCCTCACCCACTCTCACTTCGTTATGAAGACAAAGCATACATTTAAAACATCTGTCAAGGGGGCGATGCAGTGTCGAACTGCTACGGAAACCATTAATTATTGACATGACCTCTTGTTAACCGAGGATTGAAATGTGCATTATTAAAAGAAAACTCCACCCCAAATTCTAAAGCCATTAATCTGAAAGTTTAGAAGGTATTAGATCTTGTAATGATGGGGACATTAGAAGCACTTTGATAAATATATACTCGCTGGCAACCTTTCCAACCTTGCTTTTCTGCACAACTGTGCCTGCATCAGGAGGTGTTCAAATGTAAGATTTGTTCCCTGGAGGTCAAGAAATTAGTATACACACAGATAAACTTATGATGAAAATTATTTTATGAGTAAAAGTAAGTTGTGCTTTACATATGCACTTGTGGCCCAGTGCATGGATTCATGCACATTGAAAGAAAATTAATTAGAAGAAACATTTTAATATTGCTATTCACCCTTTCTCTATAATAGAAGTGTTAACCAAATTCACGATCAACAATGCCAAATAGAAACACAGGTGTGCAATTGATGCCAGGGAGAGCTTTATATGTATCATGAATGTGCAAGTCAACTTAGCCTTCTATATATATATAAAATAAACTTGTTTAATTAGACCTGCTTTCTGATTTAGCTAAACTTTTTCCAGTTCAGTGAAGCACCATAACTTCTCTTTTAGGTAATTGTCAGCAACAAAGCAGTAAATATCAACATGAAGCAGATTATTATTGTAGATCATGCAGGGAGAACAAAGGGTAAAATATTTAACTGTAGCAGTGTTTGACTATATTCTGTGCAGTGAGAAAATCTGAAGTCATTTTCAACTTCCACCATTTCTTATTTCCTTTCATTCTGGTCAAGTTTCTGAACTTTCTAAATCTCAGTTTTCTTGCTAATGGAAAAGAAAATAGGATTCTACTGAGTTTCTTATCTACCTACTCCAGGACTTCTGTGAGGACCAAATGAGATGAGGCATGTGAAAATGCTTCACAGACATTTGGTTAAAGTGTAAAATGTTTGCACCTGGCTATAAAGCTGCAACTTGGTGGGCTGTTTCTCCAGGGTGGTGGCGGGGTCTGTGTCCCACTTGGGGAAGCTGAGCGTTGGTTTGGCAGTGCCAGGTCCGTGGTGTCATTTATTATGAAATGGCCAATGCGCATTATGGCAGCACCTGCATTGAATGTCTGCCCCCTTGTGGTCAGTGTATGTCATAGCTACTGGTTAGATGGACACTTAGCTATATATATATATATATATATATATATTTATATTTATATATTTATATATATTTATATACTTATATATTATGCATAAGTTTATAAAGAATAGGTATGCATATAAATATTCATAGATATACTCTCTATAAAGAGCTATAGACCCATATATACTATTTGGATGATTTCTACTATTGCAAAATATAACTATATTCTAAATTCTTAAGGGAGCAAGAAAAATAATTAATCTTTAGTGTACTAAATTTCTAACAAATTTGTCTTTTAAAGGTTTGTCTGCTTGACAATAGTTTTTGCATTTAGATATTTCTAACAATATCAACCAGCAGAGTTATTCATTTTTGTTCAATTCACAAGTTTTTATAGATAATCTGCAAAATGCTAGTATTAACCAGGGAGCTACTGATACAATGGTGAACAAAGTAAGCTTTTACTCTCCTGGGGTCAGTAAGTGAGTGAGGAAATCAGACAAAATGCAGGTGGCTATAACTTAGAGATGTATGTGAGAGAAAGCAGAGGTGATGAGATGCTCTAGGATCATGGAGGAGAGGCTCGCTCCTCTCGCAGGCATGGGGTGGAGTGGGGATGAGAAAGGGCTTCCAGGAAGCAATGACACACTGACACCTAAAATAAGAGACTTGGGGGGCCGCTCTGGGAGAGTCGCACAGGGTGTCTGAGCTGCTTGAATAGTATGAGCTAGGGCTCAGGGGCGAAGATAGCATCATGGGCTTTGGGAACCCAAAGTGGTCCTGGAAGGCTGCAGTGTATTGAGGAGGGCGGAGGGCAGAATGGGGAGGAATGAGTGATAACATCAGGCAAAGAGTAGAATCTGTACTGGAAGAAACCCTGCTATGATGAAACCACTGTCTACAGTCTTCTAGATTTGGAGGGCATCCTGTGTGTGTGTGTGTGTGTGTGTGTGTGTGTGTGTGTGTGTGTGTGTGTTATCTAAGGCTTAAATGCAGACATGCATGCCTGAAAAGGAGGGAGGTGGCAAAACTTAATATTCTTATTAGTGCTTTCAGCAAGTGATTTTGTGATTCTGTGTCTTTGGTATGGTATTTCTACCATGTGAGTTACCATAAGGAAGACTCAATTTTGTAGGACCAGGTATGCATAACACGTGCCACTGAAGTGTTGTGGGAGCTCAGAGTTGAAAGAAGCCCTAGATTCCTCGGAGTTTCATTTTAC
This sequence comes from Vespertilio murinus, assembly GCA_963924515.1. Classification (NCBI taxonomy): domain Eukaryota; kingdom Metazoa; phylum Chordata; class Mammalia; order Chiroptera; family Vespertilionidae; genus Vespertilio; species Vespertilio murinus. Next base: position 11,876,610 of record OZ004704.1, on the reverse strand, counting down.
AAGCTCTGGGTCCTTCTTGGTAGTAGAATTACTAATGAAATACTCTTTACCAACCTGTATTTGCTAAGTTACATGGACGAATTTGAAGATAAGAGAGAGCAATGCTATTCTTGATGTTTGACATACATTTTGTGCCTTTCTTTTTGAGTCCCTCTCTGAACACACCATTTATTTGGCATGGAGGGTCAATAATGCCTCATTGTTTGCTAATATTCTCTGGAGAGGTGATAGCCTGTGATCAAGAGCACAGGCATGCCTGAGTTTAAATTTTGTTTTTGCTGGATACTAGGCTGTGGGACACAAGGCAAATTTGACTTTTCTCAGCCTCAATTTCATCCTCTATAAAATGCAGATGATGCGACCAAGTGTTATTGTGAGATTGAAACAATGAAATGAGATGATGATTATCAGATGCCTAATGTAGTCAGGCTGCTGTGGGCTTTCCCTGCAAGAGCTGCCCCTGCCTCCTGAAGAGAAATTCAATTGCTCAGGTTTTGTTGGGAAGCCACACAGAGCTGTGTTCCCTTGGTGAATACTGCCCTGCTACCCTTGCAGGTAGAGCCTTATTCACTATTACTTTTAACTGAACATAACCTGGAGTCATATACATATCATTTTAATTTGAAACCCTGAGTCAAAGTGTCATTACATTTAAGTTTAATTGATGAAGAATGCTGTGAACCACAAAGGAAGGTGCAATATTTCTGTTTTGCCCTAGCCAATCTCTATTAAGTGCAGGTACATATTTTAGACCTTTTTACTCTGCCTTAAGGCATTTCAGTTTATACTGCGATGCGTCCCAGTGACTGCTCTGCTTTCCAAATGTTTACCAGAAATGCTCTAATTTTCCCATTGACATGAAGGAGGCCCTCGATACATAACTTCCCTTTAATAACTCTTCAGAGATTGAAAATCAGAGGCAGGTTGTTTTAGAACTGGAAAGGGCCTTGGGCAGTGCCCTTTCTACCATGTGGGCTTCCTTATGGTAGAAATGCCCACATGGTAGAAATGCCACACCAAAGACACAGAATCACAAAATCACTTGCTGAAAGCACTAATAAGAATATTAAGTTTTGCCACCTCGCTCCTTTTCAGGCATGCGTGTCTGCATTTAAGCCTTAGATAACACTTAGTAAAGTGTCATCTCATTTTACAGACCAGACAACTGAGGTGTAGAGAGATGAAAAGTCATTGTCCAGGGTCACGTGGCTGGGCACTGCGGTGTTTACTTGGGGTACAGTCTCAGAACACAGGCTGGAAGGGCAGGGCTCTGGTTTCTTCACCAACATTTTAAGTTAGTTTACCACTTTTTTACCATCATTTTTCCATTAAAATGTTTGTTGAAATATGATATATAACATTATCTTGGCATAATTGATTTTCATGACAAATAGCCCCAATAAGAGCCATTCTATTTTTGTTGTTGTTCATCAACTTGATGATAAAGTAGAATCCTCTAAGTTTCCTTGTGTTCTTGCTGTAAACCCTTGAGTGTGATTTTGTATTTCATTTTTTTTAAATTCATTCTCAAAGTTGAAAGCACCTTCTACTGAGATTAGTAATTGATCAAAATCACCATATGCACCAGGTATGCCTTTACTTCTGGTTCCTACCTGTGTAGCCAAAATATGTTTTTCTAAATATACTAGACATCAATGTCTGTAGTTCAGGAATGGTCAGCAGAAAAAAATGTGGGGATGTTTCAAATTCTCCTGCCCTCTCTTACTTTGTGTATAACAGTGACCTCTGAACTCTGGACAGGGTGAGTCAACAGGAACTAGCCCGACTCACCTCTTCCACTGACTTTCCATCAAAACCGACCCTATGTTAGGGAAGCCTTCCCTCTTGTCAACATCCGGGAACTAGATCCAGGCTGGGAGTGAACTCCACAGGCAAACAGCCATTACTTTCACCTAATCATCTAGGTAGTGAATGAGTAGAGAGTGTGTCCTCATGTAATTTAAAACCCTTTCCCATTTGTTTGGTTGTCTTTGGAGCCTAAGGGCACCTGGCTACCCAGCGGCCATCTATAAGCATCCATGGACCTGAAGGCTGTTAGTAACTTAGCTCTCACTTTCCATCCTCTAAACTTTGACCACAGCCCTGTAATCTGTCTGTTTTAATTCCCAGGGTTTTAATTATTTCCCTTTCTGTCTTCTGGCCACTCCGAAATGTTTGTCAGTATAAGATGGCATTACAAGAAGCTTTCTTCTAACAGTGCCAATTCATGTCTTCCCCAGGGTGTCGGGAATCTCGCTCTGCCTGGGCTTGCTTTCCACAGCCTGCTGGACAGCGGCAATGTAGACTGGGGCTGGGAGGCTAGCGTTTGAATTCTGCTATCAACCAGCTGTATGACTCTAGGCTCATCAGAAAAATGGGGACACAAATCCCTAACCTCATCTACTGGAAAAAGCATTGAGAGAATCTCATATGGTTATAGAGAGAAAAGCCTTTTTGAAAAAATAAAGATGCCCCCCAAAAGTGATCTGGGAATGTTTAACTGGCTGTACCTTACCAGCTACCTTCTTGATAAGGCATTCTTATTTTCTAACTCCATCGTTCTAAAGCTTTATTAAAAAGCACCCATTTCTTTTCTAGAATAGTTGTATGTATTCATTTTATCAATATTTAGTACAACCTACAAGGTGTCAAAGCACACATGATGAGGACTCTCTGGTAAGGAAAATAGACACAATCTCTACTCTCAAGAGGGGCTGAAACAGATATTGGAAGAGATATTAGAATTGATGATGGGTGCAGTTGGCAGGGAGAGAGGGAAAAAACATTAATTGCATAATTACAAATGAGCATGCAATTTAAACTGTGGCAAGTACCATGAAGAAGTAGTAAAAGGAGTTATAAGAGCAAAGAAGAAAGATACCCTCCTGCTGTGAAGGGTTCTCTGAGGAAGTGACCTTGAAGATGAAACCTGAAGTACAATGAGTGGGGCAGAGGCTGGGGAGAAGAATTCAGGTGTTCATGGTTAGAGGGTGTGGGAAAATTTACATTTTTTATTTTTGGCACTTTTAGAGAAGAACATACATATACAATTTGTATATGTATATATATAAATATTATATATACTAGAGGCCTAATGAATAAAGATCCATGCAAGAATGGGCTTTCCTTCCCCTGGCTGCCGGTACTACCTTCATTATTGCCAGAGCCACATTTTTGCTCTGGCCTGGAGCTGCTTTCTGCCTTCCCACACTGCCCAGAGGCTTGGAGGGGCTGGGGCGGTGCAGAACACCTGCATTGTCACCATGGCAACAACACAAGCGTCCTGCCCCACCGCTGGCTGCTGGCCGCCTGTGTATGCAAATTAACCCACCATCTTTGTTGGGTTAATTTGCCTGCTCATTTCTGATTGGCTGGCGGGCATCGTGAAGGTGCAGTCAACTTACATCTTACTCTTTTATTAGTGTAGATATGCATAATTTGTGAATGACTATAAAATCACATATTTGAGTGAGTGCTAAAACATTTTTGCTAATAAACATGTGCAATGAAAAGTGGTTAGAGAGCTCTGGCTGGGGTGGTGAAGTTGTTTGGAGCATTGTCTCTTAATTGGGGGTAGTGGGTTCTATCCTTGATTAGGACATATGCAGGAGGAAACCAATTGATGTTTCTCTCATATCAGTATCTCTCTCTCTAAAATATTTTTTTTTAAAAAGGAGAAAGAATACCGATTTAGCCAAATGGAACAAAGTACATAAACATTCTGATAAAGGAAGGAGGAATATGGTCAATTTTGAGAAACTTCAAGACTAGGAATATATTTGGAGAGCAGAAAATGGAAGGGACTTGTGGTGTGTGAAAAGCCAGAAGGGATATAAGATATGAATCTCTATATTGTAAGAACATTGGACAACCATGAAAGCCCCCTCCCTCCTTCTCTACTTCCTTCCATTTCTTCTATTTATGAAATATTTCTATTGACTCAGCATTGTTTCATTTTCTTCCACATTTTTTTGTGTTTCTAGAAATTCTTGGCTTATATAAGAATGTCCTCTTTATCTGTATGTGGATGCTGTTTTTCCTACTCACATTTCAGATACCCATTCAGGGTGCACACAGCTATCCTGGCGTAACTAGCCTGAGGCATTGAGGGTTGTTCAAGGGTTTTAAAAGGCATGCATCTGAGCTTAATGCATAAGCACCTCAAAGTGAGAGACTTGGTTTTGTCTCATGATGCCTCACTTGCATTGAGTAGAGTTCTTGTAGGACCAATGGTCACCATACATCAAGAAAAATAAAAAAGACTAGAGATTATAGAGTGTTTACTATGTGCTGGAATCAGTGCTAGGTGCTTTACATAATTTATTTATTCTAGTTTGTGCAGTAATGCTATGACGTAGGGATCGTGACATTTGCAACCGAGGAAACAGAACATTTGCGACTCAGCAAAAAAAGATTTGTTCCACCTTGTACAGCAGCTGACAAACTTTTCCTAAAAGGACCAGAGAGCAAATATTTTTGCTTTGCAGGTTGTGCAGTCTCTGTTTTGACTAGCCACTCTGCCATTGTAATGTGAAAACAGCCGTAGACAGTACATGAACAAACAGTACATTTATACAAACAGCTGGTGGGCCAGATTTGCTTCAGGCTGCAAGTTTGCTAACTCCTGTTAAAAATAATAATACAATATTGGTAATTGTCATTTATAAATTGCCAATTCCGTGGGTCAGATATGTATTATGCCAGTGAATCTTCACTACTCTTCTGTGCGTTGAGTGTTCTTACCCTTTATTTACAGATGAGAAAACTGAGACTTCACCAGGACAAATCACTTGTTTAAGGTTAAGCAGTTGTTCAATGACAGTGCCCGGATTTTATCCCCAGTCTTCTTTACTTCTAGATTTTTTTTGCAAACACTGCTGGTTGTCCCTCAGTATCTGTCATTTCTCCCTTTCTTGAGCACAGCATCTATGAATCCAGGCTGAGTTCCCACCTGCCCAATTATAGATGCATTTCCTTGCCTTTCCTGTAGTGGGAGGTGGCCATGGGACTGTTCCGTCAGTGAGTCAATGCGATGTGAGTGAGTGTGATGTTTGTAGCCACCAGGCCCTGTCTGTAAAAGGGAGGAGCATGCAGATCACCTTGTCTTGTTCCTCTTCTCACTGGGGGGGAATGCTGTCCTGATGGAAGGAGCTGGACCAAATCAGCCAGTCATGAGGTGGAAGCAGAGTGTTGAGGATGGTTGAGTGCCTCGCATTCAGGCAGAGTGTGTTTTCACTAAGAAGCCCAGCAAACTTCTTCACCTTCACCAGAAGTCCACTGCCTCATCTGTGAAAGGGATCACTAGGGATACCCCTCTGGAAATGGATCTCGCGCCTTTCAGCCTAGGACTGTATGTTACTTGAACTGCTATGTGAAATGTTAGAACTTCTCTTCCCTTGTTTAATACACTGTTGCTTTGGGGATCTTTGGTATAGCAGTAAATCTGTCACCTTACTGATATGAAAATCCTTAGTAGGAGAGGGCACATCCTGAGAGAATTTTCAGGAATATCTTTTGCTTATGGGTGGGAGTGGGTACACTTTCAGTATTCAAGAAGAAATAAGATGAAAAGGCAGCATTTCCTTGATGTGTACATGTCTAAACATCTTGCTCTTAGGTGAACTCAGGACCCGTGTCTTGGACATATATTTTCTTCCTTGCATCAGGACCCACTTGTCCTGCAACCACTTTGATTTTCCTTTTCTTTAATTCAGTCACCCTCTTCCCAGCCCTGAGCTTTCTCTCCCCACTGAGCCCAGCATCTCCTTAGTTCCTTGTGACCTCAACGAAAAGGACCCCTGCTGGTTACTTTGTGACCAAACAAACCAAAGCAAAACAAAACAACACCAAACTAAGCAAAACCAAAATCAAATGGAATAATAATAATAGTTTCTAAAAATGAGGCACATCTGGAGAAATTGTAATGCTTAAAAGTGTAGTTCCTGCATTCAGGCCTTTGGTCTCTGGGTGTTGACTTCACCTTGAAGTTGTGGAGCTCCCCTCTTTCTTTCCCTACTGTGAAAGTCCCTTCCTCCTCCTGCCTTCTTCTCTTTGAAAGATGGTGCTTATCCCTTATCCCAACCCAAACCTAATTTCCCTCAAGCTGCCCAGTGGGTTCCATGGTTCTAAGAGACTTAGATTGTTATTGCAGTGGCATCCTTGAAACATGTCCTCCTCCTCCTTCTTGGAAATATGATGTCTCAGGGTTGGTGTGCTGTGAACTTGGTCCTGTAAGCTCAAAAGGAGAGAGCAAGCATGCAAAGTTGTTTATGGACTTTTAGGTAGGAGACGAGCAGTTTGAGATAATGGGCATCCAAGCAGCATAGGTTCCTGACTTCTGCCCTCAAGGTGTATTTACTGAGGATAATGCACAGTGTGTTTTCACTAAGAAGCCCGGCAACTTCATCTTCACCAGAAGTCCACTGCCTCGTCTGTGAAAGGGATCACTAGGGATCAACCCCACTGGTTGTTGGGAAGGTTATAAGAGATGATATGCATGGGAATGTTTTGTAAATCATAATGTGGTTGAAATGTGTTTTTCCAGTTGAACATTTGAGATGCAGATAGTAAGTTAAAGGAGTTTAGAGACAAGGGAGAAAATGATATATTGGAAAGCTTGAAGAAGGGATTATGGAAAAGGCAAGGCCACGAGGCCAGGTCTAGTGGACATGTGTCAAGTTCATGGTCATCTAGCACCATATGTGTTCCTTCCTCCCCGAAGACAGAAGACAGGAATTTGTTTTCTGAGTTCTTTGTTTCTAGGGAGCAGTATGGGGTTTAAGTTCTGTACTTCTATGGAATGTCAGTTTGGAGACACATTTTAGGAAGGAGTAGCTCCCCTCAGAACCTGCTATTAGAGGCAGCAAGGGGAGAAAGTCCAGAACCGTCCACTCCAACCTCTGTCCTGAAGAGTGGGGAGTCTGTGGCCTGCCTCAAATGCTTTGGTTCCCAATGAGTGGCCCGAGATGCTAGTTTAGTAGTCGGCAAACTGTGGCTCTGTTGGCTAATGAGTTTGCCAACAACTGGAGAACATTGCTCTTGTTTGCTTACCCTCTGGCCTGATGCTCTGGGAAGTACATTGTATCTTTTTTCTTCAGCTAAGACAAACACACATGGGTTCTGGTGTTTTCAGCTAGGCATTGCTGCTGACGAAGATGGGGAGATTTGTTTGGTGGAATGACCCAGAGAACAAGTATATGCTCAGAAAAGAGTGTTAAGCAAGGAAAGTGAATTTACTCAAGCAGTGAGTTCCTTGGGGTGGAAGGTGGGAGTTAAGTTTGGATAGACAGGGCAGGGCCACTTGACAAGAACCTTGGATGCCTTGTGGAAGAATGAGGCTTTTAAACCACGGAGAAGGGAAGCTTCTGAAGATGTATGAGCAGATAAATGACGTCATGGACTAGGATTTTGGAGGAAAGTAAAGATCTAACTTCTCCTGTCCCCTTCTCTGCTGGCTGGTGGTCTGAATTCAAGCCACAGGAAGTGATGCTGGCTCAATTATACAAAACACAGAAGAAAAATGATGCTTATTGAATCAGAAGAAAACTTGAGAGACAAGCAAAGGAGCATTCCTGAGCATTGCTGAGGCTCTAGACCAGCCGTGGGCAAACTACGGCCCGAGGGCCGGATCCGGCCCATTTAGCTGTTCTATCCGGCCCTCGGAGCTGAAAGAGTGGAGGGTTCTCTTGTTCTCCCCTCCGCTCCTTCACCAGCATCCCAAGATGAGAGTGCCAGCATGGTCAGGTTGCTTTTGTTCTGGCCCTCCGGTCCAGTTTAAGAACACATTGTGGCCCTCGAGTCAAAAAATTTGCCCACCCCTGCTCTAGACTCTAGGAATTACACAGCAGTCTACCAATGAGCTGGTGCCTGTACTCACCCCATGGCTAGGAGAGAGCCAGGTACTCTGATTATATGTCTCCATAACACCAAGCAGAGAGAGAGAAAGAAGTGGTTCTGCAGAGAGATTAGGCCCTGGGAGCAAATGCAAGAGGCAATGCCCATTGCACCTGTCCTCAGCAATGGTCCTAAAGATTTTGGGCACAGGGAATGAAGTGGTACGGAGCCCATCCCAGTATATCTGAATAGAGGTGACACAGACCAGCGGAGTGGTTATTTCCCCTCCTGAATAGCAGGGACCCATGGCAACATCCCTTGATGGGTTTACAGCAGCTCTTGTCCCCCCTGCCGGATTGTGAATGAGGATCATTAAGTTTTAAGTTGTTCTGCTGCCTCCGTGTAAGTGATCATGTAAATATCAGGATGCTCGATGCGGGAAGCAAGTAACGGCATGAATCTCAAGATCCCAGATTATTGCTTATTAACTTTCCCTGAAAAAAAAAACCCTTAAGAAAAGCACCCACCTCCCCCCAGTCGTAAGCGGAGCACACTTTATGAGCACTGCGTTAGGAAGGCAAAGCTCATCATTGTAACCATGTAGATTCAGAAACTATTAATGTTTCCTATGCCCCGTGGTAGGAAGAAATATATTAAAAATTGATTTTTGGTTTCTGCCTTTGTCTGTGTAACATTTATAAGAAAGGATCCAGGTGAAAGTATCCTCCAAAATTGATATTTCAAAGCATTTTGGGCTTGTTGGTGTTAAAATAAATTTTTATTAATGGTTTCAAAGTGCATGATAAAAGGTCAGCATCTCAATATGACAACTTTGTCTTCTTAAAAAAATGGTGCTGGCATTCTTCCATAATTATATATATGCCAGCATTTTTGCTACATTATTGGGTTAAACCATTTTTAGACATGGAAATTATTCTTTGAATGTAATATGGGCTAAGTGTAGTAAAATGGGCAGCTTTAATTTCTTTTCTCCACTTTCTGTCTCTTTTTACTCTTTCCTTTCTCTTCGTGTAATAAGGTGTAGCCCGTATCCACGCTGTATGTATGGTAAGCGGTGAGCCATGTGTTCATATTACTTCTTTGTCTCTGGGATTCTATTATCAGTTTACTCTTTTATAATTGAAGGAGCTTTTGTTCGTCTGCGAAAACACATTTCATTTTATTATGTTCCTGTTTCAGCTTCTTGGACATGATGTGGTGAACACACAATTCCGAGGCGTTTTTTTTTTCTTCTTTCCCTTCCCCAGTCACTTTAAATAAAATATACTTCTAAAAAACCTGCCCCATTTGTTCTGAATGCTTTAGAACGTATCCGAGCTGTAATTCCCCAGAAATGAAATGTCATGGTGTACTTTCTGATGGGTTTTCATTAATCTGTTATAGTTTTGCTGCTGATTTGCATTTATCAAATGGAGTTATAATTTGATGGAAAGAAGGCTGTCGAGTGCGTGGATTTATCATATGTTCTGTAATCCCGTAGATGATGCGGGCAAGATGGATCCATATCAGAAAGCAGCCGTTGGTTGGGAAGAGACGCCGAGGCTCCATGTGTTAATTGCCAAGCCCCCTAAAGTGTATAAAGAGTGCCATTTTATGCTCCCTCGTTTATCACATTTGTAGCAATACTATGTGATGGATTAATAAAACATAGCAAATCCCCTATGCAAACCAAATGTTTATAATAAATGGAGCACAATCTAACTGTTCTGCTATAAAATGGATTCAAGTAGTCTCTAGCCAGTAATCTCAAAGGGAACAGAGGGGGATGGTTAGGTGACCTCAATGGACAAACATTTTACTATTAAATATACAGTTTCCTTTCCAATGGTTCTCCCCTTCCCTTCCTTCCCCCCCCCCCCCCCCCCCGTCAGGTTGGAGTGAGTTCAAAGTAATGCTAGAATCTAGAGCTGGTAAGAAAAATTTGGGTGCAAATTGGATGCTTTAAGGGTGGGGGTGCTAACTTTGGCCATTCTATAGACACCAATAGAAATGGTGTTTTCTATTAATACCAATAGAAAAAATGACATTTTAATGTGCTTCTTTGCCATATTGTACAATGTAGTTTTTTGAAACTTTGTTTGGCACCTATTTTCTATGAAAAGAGAAGGCAAATGACTATAAAATGTGATGAGACCAAATCAGGAGGCTTATAGTATAGACATGCCTCAAAATACTTTTTACCTTTATCATTGGCAAACATGCCCCATATTCTGTTTGCCAATGACAAAGGTAAAAAGTATTCTCCTTCTAAGTTGGAGGGGTAGGAGGGATGATAATAGATGTTGAATGAAAGTGAAAAAATGCTTTATTTCTCATATTTGTATTCATCTAAAAACCATCCATTTCTTTTTTAATTTTTTAAACAAAAATTAAAAAAAATTCTTGTTGAAAATATTGCAGCTGTCTCCCTTTCCCCAAATGACCCCTACTAGCCTGCTCTTCCCCCCTGCCTCAGGCCTTTACCACCCTATATTTGTGTCCATGGTTTATGCATATATGCATATAAAATCCTCAGTTAATCTCTTCCCATCCACCCACCTCTGCCTTCCCTCTGAGATTCCACAGTCTGTCATTTCTTAGATACTTTAACTTTTCACTCATTGCAGCCATATATAAGGTGATCAGTGCCTCTGATATTATGCTTATTTTATTTTTAAACATGAGACATTTTAGAGATAGCTGAGCTTCCATTCTATTCTTCTGTTTAAGGTAGAGATGCCTTCATTTTGAAGTATCATTTTGCTTTGAGCTTAGTTTCAGCCAGTGCAGTGGCCAGGGACACTACTGGGTGACAAGTTCTCATGGCTTTAGTGTGTGTGCAGAAGGGGGGCATCTACAGGTACCCCCTGGGGACTGAGATTTGTAGAGAGAAAATCCCATTGTCGGCAGAGGGTCATGGAAAGACTTTTCAGCAGTGATGGCTTTATATCATGGCCCTCAGTGGTGCTAAGGAATGTTGTTAATTTTCTTCTCCTCTGGCACTTCTTCCTCCTCAACTCCTTCTCGTTTTCATTCTTCTTTCTCCTCCTCCTCCTCCTCCTCCTCCTCCTCCTCCTCCTCCTCCTCCTCCTCCTCCTCCTCCTCCTTCCACAGGAAAGCAGAGAAACTCTCATAAGCCTGCAAGTTCTTATAGCTACTGCATTAGTTTGCTAGAGCTACCAACACAAGATACACAGACCTGGTGACTTAAATAAAGGAATTTTCATTTATTTTCTCACAGTTCTGGAGGCTGGAAGTCCAAGATCAAGGAGCCAGTGGGATGGGTTTCTCCTCTCATGCTCTTTCCTCCCTATGTGCACACATATCTGGTGATAAGTCACTTACTCCAGATTGCATAGCTTGTAAGTGACTCAACAAGAATTTGAACTCAAGAACCCTAGATGTAGCCCCAGTACTATTAGCTGATATGCTGAGAAGAGTGGACAGCATGGTTTAGATCAGGAGAAGATCCCAGGAACCCTTCATAGTTCAGCTCAGAAGAAGAAACCAAGGTCCCAAGTGGGTCTAACATTCACATGATCACACTGGGCAATGTCACCCAAAAAACTCCAGACAACTGGAATTTCGATTTTTATTACCAACAATAACAATGATGTTTACCAGTTTTGAACACTTGAGTACCACTTTGTTTGCATAATCACAATTTTTTTGCAATGGAATAAGATATATTCAATCCCCCTATTTTACAGATAAAGAAACTGAAGTTGGCATGGAGTAATTAATCACACAGTTAGTTATAATGTACTCCAAACTCAAATTAGGTGGCTCTCTGATAGTATAACCATGCTCTTTTCTCGTGCATGTCTTTTCACAGTACCTATAGCCATAGCTCCAAATCCTGAGGCCCTCGAACCCCTTGCAAACTTTGCAAGGAAAGCTGATGAATGCTCTTATCCTGCTTTAGGTGGTGCTGCCTGATAAAACAGGCATAGGCCATTCTGGGCATAGGCGGCCTCTGGTACCACTACCTCTACTGCTTCCTACCCTCTGCAGGGCTCTCTGAGACTCACTTTCTCATACATAATAAGGGATAACACTGGTGACCACATCAATGCAATGCTTATTAACTTAATAAATAGTTATTTAGCACCTTTTATGTGACTCTGAGCACAAAAGACAAGGGTACTGGACTCCAAGGTCACTGTTAAAATGAAAGAATACACACAAAGGGCTTAACCCAGTTTTCTTGGTCCATAGTCAGCACTCAACAAATGCCATGAGGTGGCATTATTATTACTGTTTATTACTTTGAGGCCCCTGGCAGAGATGTCTGTTCTTCTTGAACACAGCATTGCCACAGAGGCTATGTGGGAAACACACACACACACACACACACACACACACACACACACACACGCATATTATTAAGCAGGGTAGTTTTCTCCATGCTATCATTATTGTATTCTTGATAAATAGTGGGCCTGATGCCACTAATCCTAACATTTAAGCATTTCCAACACTTGGGCCTGCTTTCTATGGCTTTATCTTCTCCCCTCCATCTTACTAGGCCACTGGAAGTCCTTCTCTTTGTTCTCCAATGGCTTTCCAAACAAAACAAAACAAAACAAAACAAAACAAAAAAACAAACCTGGGAAAGCTTTTTTACCCCATGAGCCACTTCACTTTGTTCCTCCCCTGCATCCACTATATGCTGGTGATGAAGTGCCTCAATCCTGGCACCAATTAATTTGCTTTTTTTTTTTTAAAAAAAATGTCTTCATTGATATTTTTAGAGAGAGGAAGGGAGATGGATAGAAGATAGAAACAGAGATGAGAGAGAAACATTGATAGGCTACCTTCTGCACACCAGGGATCAAGCCCATAAACCAGGCATGTGCCCTGCCCAGGGAATCGAACTCTGAGCTCTTGGTTCATGGGTTGATACTCAACCACTGAGCAACACTGGCCAGACTGTTTTGTTTTGCGTGTCCTCTACCAGTGGCGTTCTGTGCTTTTCCCTGAGCTTTTGGTTTTATTTCATAAGCAGATCCCATATATTCAATTAGGAACACTTAAAAAACTTCTTTCTACTGGTTTATGGTCCCATCTGGAGGAAGGGAGGTACTCTGCAGAATAAATTGAGTGTGAAATTTGGCTATGCAATAAGAATTCACTTCCGTTAAGGCAAAGAGAAGATGTGCATTAAAATTCAAATCATGCGTAGAATAAATGCTTTATCTTTAAGAAACATATAAATAGACATCAAACACCACAGAAACATAGAGGGTTTCCTCCCTGTGTCTGTGTCTCTTTTTTAGAAACAAATTTGCGTGCAATTTCATAGCAAAAACTTTGCAAGGAAAGATTATGCATGTCCAATGCTGATAAGACTGCCCAAATGAAAATTTTATGATGCATTTCCTTTAGAATTCCATCTTTCTACCAGGGCAATCAAAGAAAGGGAAAAAAGTTTGAAAGCCTTTGGAGAGCCAAGTGCAGGCACCTGAAGAAATCGGGAAAGAATTGAGACCCTGATAGTGCAGCTAATTTGTAACATTTTTGCTAAGGCTGCTCTCCTTAAAAGAAGGCACTTGCTCTAAATTTTCTTTCCTTTTTCATCCGGAGGACTGCCCTTCCTGCAACACTTGCCAATGATAAAAATTCAGGGTAGGATGTGAGGGGGTTAAGCAATTAGGGAAGCTTGCAAGCCAGCATCCTGAGCCCAGGAGGACCAGGTGGGAGGGCTTATCTGATCCTGCAGGGAGTTGACATTGGGTAGAACTTTGCACTTGAATAATAATGCAGTTAATCTTTGCTTAACCAGCAGCCGAAGGACCTCAAACCTATATCACCCATGCAGATAGGGAGTCACAGGTAGAAGGCTGAGAGAGCCCTTTGCAGACCCTTAGGGTCCAAACCCTGAACATAGGCATGGGAAGTTCCTCTTTTCCAAACCCTTCCAATAGCATAAGGATGAATCCTTACAATTTCCTCATGTAACATTCCTCAAACAATGACACAGAAAAATGGTTTCTGTGCTCAGGTATATTGGGGTCATATTGATTAAAGAAAGGGGGGGAAAGTAGTATGATTGTAGGACTTCTCCAAGCCTTTCATAGATTCATGAGTATGGTGAATATCTAAGTGAGAAACAGGGTGAAATAGTAGTTTGCTTTTTTCACTAAGTATCTCACAGGTCTTGGATTCTTTGAACTATACTTGGAGATATGCTGGTTTGGTGCTTTCCTAGGAACTTTCCTACAGATTATGTCTGAACAGTGAGCTCATGTAATTCCATCCAGGATGTGTTCAAGAGAATCTCAGCTACCTGAGTGATTGCAATCCCTCACCTGTAATCCACAGAGTCACACACCAAAATCCGTCTTTGACCATCTCCACCCACAGTGCCCTGAAACTTTTCCTCCTTTCACATCTGTGCTTTCTATTTTTAGGAACTGCTGTTTATTTGCAGGAAATATTGGATTCGTCTTCCTAGATGAGCTTTACGCTACTGGCAAGAGATTTCAGATTTTCATTTTTATCATTATCTCCTTAAACCTGATTGTGTTTAACTTCTTATAGTTTCATTATTCCTAAGCACCACCCCTGACATTTTATATCTCAAATTTTACTTTATTTCTTTAAATGCCTGTGCCTTTCTTTCTTCCTATCATTTGGGGGAGACGAATGTCCTCTTTTCCATCCTGCTTCACTAACATCAAACCATAGTGTGCTCTTTCTAAGTGCATATGAGGGTCCAGAGGACAGCTTTTGTATTTGTATTTGGTGCAAAAGTGCTACTTTCTACTACAAATATGAATTAGAGAGATTTCAACCAATATAGTCAGATTCCTGAAAAATGAGTCCATGGTGCCACCTCCGTGTCCTTTGGGGAGAGGGCCTTTGCTACAGGCAGTTTCCCTGCAGAGGTGGATTAGCCTTGAGCAAGCTAGAAATGAGGAAATGCTAAACACACTATTCCTCAATCTTGTTCATTACATGAGTTATTACTATTATATATTCCCAAGTTTATATGGACCCTTACCTCCAAGGAGCTCTATCCTTGAACGTCTTATCTCGTTCGAGGAGGATATTTGGAATATATAACCATGGGCACAACAACTCATATGATAACCAATCAGAATGGGCACAGGACTCCTCCAGAGCAGATTGTGGAGCCCCCTGCCAGTCTGTGCTGCCAGGTGATCCCCTCTTCAGCAATGGGTCCTGGTGAGGTCTGACAGGTCTCTGCGTGAGCATTGGTGATCCCAACTAGCCAGCACAGAAGTGTGTTAATCTTTTAACAACTAATGTAGCTATTCTATGCTGAATATTAGACCAGCATATGTTGCAAGAGAAATGCTAGGAAATAGAAGTGGGTGCCGTTTTTCTCATTGTAAGAATATTTCAAAGGAAACAAATCTGAGGTATCAAGATGTTTGACCCATAACCAAAATCACTGACATTACTCAGAATTGGTTCCAACCTGCTATTCTTTCCAATGAGGCGAGAAGAAAGGATGTGTAGTAGTGACCTGGGGTCCCTCACCTGTATGTAACACATGTTGTAAGGATTGGCAAATACTCACAAGAAAAAATTGAGCAAGGCAAAGAACATAGCATACAACTCAATGAACTGTTTGCTCCATTCTCTGTGGATCAAATGCAAGCTTGTTACTTGCGCTAAACCTTCATGTAGTGCTTCCCTATGGTTACCTACCCCCTTCAACTACCCACACAGCACAATGCCTACACCAGACATAGGCAGCCACGCATGTAAATTATACTCTGAAAAATTGGAGGGCCCAGACTGGGGACATGTGGCTAACAGCTTTGTTTTTTGCTAAGTTGCAAAATAGCAGGGCTGTGCTCAGAGCTGCAAGGTTCATCTGATGTCAGAGCATGCCGTGGACTCATCTGGCCTCAGGTTCAGTAGCAAAACCCAGATGGGCTGCAACCTGAACACCTCAGCCCTTCTGGGCAATGGAGAAAGGGCTATGTACTGCTCGGTTGCCTGTCTTATCTAATGGCTGCTGCTATGGTGCGTTGGAATCTGTGTTACTCTGGCTTTTTTCCAGCCTGCTGCAGATGGATGCAGGAATCCTTAACCCAAAGGTGAAGGAAAGCTGTTAAACAAGAAGTCTGCCTGAATTTTAGCAAGTCCACGTTTCTTCGGTGAATGATAAAGGGGGTAGTCAGATGCTAAACCATCCCACTGATGGCAACATGGGTGCGTCTATATCTGCGTCACTGTCTTGTACCTTTGGTTTGATTTGAAATGTGGAAGAGTAGTGTCTCCTCATCTCCGTGGGAAAAGAAAAAGGGAACAGAGAAAACCCATATCCAACCCAGGAGAAAAGAACAAAGGACAGAGTGGGATGTTGTTAACAAGTGGCATTGAAGTTGCCTCGTGTTGAGAGTGTGGTTGCACTAGAGGCAGGCATAGGTCTGGGTGTCCTAACATGGGTGACCCAGTGGCGGATGAAATGAAATAAGATATGGACAGGGCAGCTGTTGGATAAGACAGGGCTGGGCTGCAGGTAAAATGACAGAGAAAGTTGGTGCGTGGGCAGTCGTGGTCGCCATGGGAAGTTTATAAGAAAATGAACAATCAAAGCCTCCTGTCTTCCCAATATACTCCTACTTCTGGCGATAAGGTGTTGCAAATATTAATAAAGAAATATTAAGGGAGCCCCAAACAGTTATCGTGTTCTCCCCAAACTGGAGGATTCTCAGCAAGTGTACACAAGAGCCACGCTGTTACCAAGAGGCGGTGTGCACAGTAGTTAGGGGTATGTGCAATGGAGCTGGACCAGGTCTAGGTTGGAGCTGCATCACTTACCAGTTTAGCAGCCCCAGATGAGCTGTTTAATGTCTCTGTGAGTCATTTTTCTTGTGTGTGGTAAAGCATGTAATGCTAGTCCCTGCCTCACGGGACTATCATGCAGTCAAGGTATTTCAGGCATATAACATGTTTACGATTAAACATGGTTAGTCATTTGCTATTATGACTGTGATGTGTGAGTCTTACCTCTGCTCAACCAGGAAGCCCCTGTGTGGCTTCAGAGAAGTCCCTCAGCTTCTTTGAAGCACAGGGCTCTCACAGTAAAAGGAGAACTATAATGCTTGCCCCCATTGACTGAAGGGCTTATTGCACAGATTTTTACTACAATCACTCTGGGAGAAAGTCCTTTGCAAGCTATGAAGTTCTAGGTAAGGGCCAAGTCTCAGTAGGTCTTATTTTTAAAAGGACATTAATTATGAAGAATAAGTTGTTACTATCTGGTTGCAGAAATAAGGCATGTAGAAGAATAAGATGACTATGTAAGAAGATAAAATGCGAGGAGAATGAATGGGAAAGAAAAGGTAGGCTAAATGTATTCCAGGTGAAGGTGGGATCTCCAGAGTGACCTGGGAGGGCTTGTGGGTGCAGTGGGACCAGCGCTGGGTACTGAGGGAAGGGTAGTCACTCAATCAGATGACAGGAGACAAGAGAGAGCATGGTGACAGATCCAGAGACAGCAATGGTTATGATGAAGATGACAAAGAGGTCACCCCTGGTATTTAGGAAACCTGTAATAGGTTCTGCGATACATGCTGTATTCAAGGCATTCTCAACATATCACAAAAATGCTGACATGATTCCCATTTTAAAGATGTGGACAATGAAGCTTAGAAAGATTAAGTCACTTGCTCAAGGACATATGGCTAGTAAGAGGTGCTTAAATGCTTTGCGTGCTGTTCTTTCTTCTGCTAAATTTTGGGGCGAAGGCATTCCACCATTGGGGTTCTGCTTGAGAGGGGGTGGGGCTGGCACCTGCTGCCCTTGGGGACAGTGCCAAGGGACTTCTTCCTTCTGGCTCTTCTCGACCCTTGTTCCCATGGCCTGAAACTTTCTCTTTCTTCATCTATTTGGCTCTCCTGCTCCTTCAGCTTTCTTTTTTTCCTAGGAAGTCTTCTTTGATATTTTCCTCCTTATCCCTGGGGAGAGTGTGCATTTTTCCCAACATAGTCCTTGTTGAACGGTTGTGTCACAGTTTCTGTGTCTGTAGCCTTCAGCTGGACTGTGAATCTGTGAGAACAGAGGTGGGGGATCTGCTTTATTCATTACAGTATCCCCAGTGCAAGGAAAGAATAGGAATGGAGGGATAGGAAGAAAGAAGAATAGAAGGGAAAGAGAGAAGGAGATTTTATGTAACAAAAGATACACCTGATAAGTGACTTTGGAGATGCAGATTGGGGAGTGATTTTTTAGAAGCCTTTTTAGTACAGAATTCCTGTATCCCTTCTGCTTTCTGTGCACACAAATGGGACATTCTTTACTTTTCCCCTTGATTCTGAAGCTCTCAGGAGCTAATCAGGAGCCCAGCTGCAGAGTCAGACGACTCATCCCATCAGAACCTGAGCCAGTGTTGTCTGCAAGCATCTCCTTCACCAGCTGACCTGCGGGGCCCCGTTGCTCAGAGCCATTGCAGCCAATTTGGTTGATAATCTGCAAATTAAAAATTCAATAAGTAGTTCCCAGAATCATTTTCAAAAGCTGGAACACAGAAATTAACATGTTAATAATAGGTGCACGGTGGGCTGGCTTGTCTGCTGTGGATTCTCGTTGCTTTAATTTGGTATTACAAAAAGGCCACGGGATGCATCCCTTTAATTTTGCCACACAGGGTGCTCTTAGGGGTGTCTTGTAAGTATCGATGTGGATAATGATATTGCACATGGATTTTGTGGCAACTTAGGTAGGAAATAAATAGGGTGCGGTAGGATTCATCAGAGTTTCCTTTAATAGCAAGGCCTCACATCTGGGCAGCACTTGTCTTCTTTAGCACCTTTTTCAAATGGATCTCGATTATCTCCTAAGGATCCTGGGGGGCAGTGGGGCCCAATGTTTCTTCCTGTACCCACGGGGAGAGCATATGTCCAGAAGTGCATGACCTCACCTGATGGCTGGTGGGCGGTGAAGGCTCTTGATGGGAAGCGGGCTCTTTTCAGTCCTAGGTGGAGAGCTCTGCTGAGCTAACTGCAAGCCCTGCAGCTCTAACACATTCCTACACAGGTTGCCCTAACGGCTCAGGTGTCATCACATCAAGCCAGAATGCCTGGTCTAAACACCAAAGCTTCCAAAGAACTCAGTTCAAATCTCTGCTCCATCACAGTGACAAGACTTCAAACTTGCCACTTAACATTCTAAAGCTTCAGGTGCCTCATTTAAATGATGGAGATAATGTGCCTTGAAGCTGGCCCAGGTCTACTTGATTTGGCTCATTGGTTAGAGTGAAGGTCGGCAAACTGCGGCTCAAGAGCCACATGCAGCTCTTTGGCCCCTTGAGTGTGGCTCTTCCATGAAATACCACAGCCTGTGTGAGTCTATTTTAAAGACATGGCGTTAGAAGAAGTTTGAGTTTAAAAAATTTGGCTCTCAAAAGTAATTTCAATCCTTGTACTGTTGATATTTGGCTCTGTTGACTAATGAGTTTGCCAACCATTGGGCTAGAGTGTTGGCCTGCGGACTGAAGGGTCCTGAGTTCAATTCCAGTCAAGGGTACATACCTTGATTGTAGGTTCCTTCCCAGCCATGGCTCTGGTCAGGGCACACACAGGAGGTGACCAATTGATGTGTTTCTCTCACATTGATAGTTCTCTCTGCCTTTACCTCTCTCTTCTATTCCCTCTAAAAAAATCAATGGAAAAATATCATAGGGCAAGGATTAAAAATATTGGCCCCATTGGGTCTGGGTCAAGGGTCAGAAGGAAAGCAGAGAGGTTGTGTGAAAAGGTACTCCCTGGATATTCATTGTGAATTCCAGCATTTGAAATTGAAGATGTATAGAAGGAGGTATCTGAAATGAAAGATACATAAAGCAAACTTTAGTCTGCTGGCCCTATGGTAGCCACTACCCCTGTGAGGCTATTTACATGAAATTGATTACACTTATGATGAAAAAGGTAGCTCTTCTGCCTTCCTCCCCACATATGTCCAGCTTCCAGTAACCATGTGAGGCTGGTGGTTCCCTAACTGGGCAGAGGATCTGCAGAGAACATTTCCATCATTACAGAAAGTTCTGGGCATCGCCGCCCTCAGGGAAAAGACCTTAGAAACAGACAAGGGGGGTACCATGCGAAGTCTAGACATCACCCTGCCACAAGAGGAGGCGGGCAGGAAGACCTGGGCCAGTGGGTGCCAATTCCTAGGGTACTTGCTGTTTGCATGGCGGCTATGCAAATCATGCGTGAGCAACACAGGGAGGTGCGCCGAAGGGGCCCACTCCAGAACATCCTGCTGATAATTGCGTGGAGCGCTGAAAATGGTGGGTAATTTCCTCTCAGGTGCCCGTTCTCCACGCCTGTTTGGCATGCTTTATTGCAGGGTGGATTTACACTCTGCATTTGCCATAAAAACTGTTTCCAAAAGAAACAAGAAGCGTGGCAAGATAAAAAGCGACATAAAAAGGGTATTTTGTGATTTATTTATGTCAAATTTATGGAAGATGACAGGAGGCATTACAGTTCTAAAATTAGTTGTCACAGCCAGGCTATAAATCCTGCCGGACAGAGGAATGGGTTAGGCACCGGGACCCCTGGGTCTGTGAGGAGCGCAGGGAAGTCCAGACTAGGCCAGGGGTTTCTGAAATCCTCCACAGAGGGGCTGGGCCATCCATCCAGCTAAGAAGCTGACACTTACCAGCTAATGCTTATTGGATGCCTGCTATGTTTTAAGCACGTTCCCTTTATCATCTCATTTAATTCCCACCGGCTCTATTTTACTCATTTTATAGCTGCAGAAACTCGGTACTGTATTCTGCACCAACAGGTGCAGTGAATAAAGGGTGAAGCCAGAATAAGGTGGAGGCTGATTGGAATATGCCTGTTATGTGTTCACTACAGATTAAATCTCATTCATGGCCCACAAACATTTACTGAGCACGCTCTAGGTGCCAGAGACAGCACCAGGCACTGGTGGTATAGCAAGGCTCAACTATGGCTCCTGCCATCAATGAATTTTTGTCCTAGCAAATGATTGAAATTAGATTAGACAAGAAAACACAACCAATTTTGATATTAGACTCCCAAAGCGATACAGTATAGATAATGTGTGGGGTTCACTAGAATGACCAGGGACCATAGGTTTACTTCCAATGAGAGGGCATGGAAGAGCTTCATGAGATGAATAATAGATAGGTCCGGGACAATCAGAGACAGAGCCAATGGACTTTCCCTTGCCTTAGGATGTAAGTTCTCTTATTTTCCCAGGAAATGAGTTGGCAGGGCACTAATCAACCTACACTGTCTTTTTAAATCCTTGTGTTTGTTTGGGGAGTGGTATCTTCAAGAAGTAAGTGGAAGGAGATTAAATATTTTCTCCAACTAAGAACTGTAGTTTAAAACCAGAGAAAGGTCATTGAAACCCTCTCATCTCTTGGCCTCCACCAAGCACTCTGCTTCTCCAGCTGCTCCTTTCTGCTTTCCTTTAAGAGCCCTATTTGCTCAACCCTTACACATTGGCGTCTCCCTTCTTTCCCAGAGGCATCCTCTTCAGTCTACTCCTTTTTTTATTCTAGACACTGTGTGTGTGAGCTCACCCACTGACGCGACTCCAGTTCCCAAAGTATTTTCTGATGACTCTCAAATCTATAACACCTTCCCTAACTTCTCTCTTGAGCTTCAGATCCATATATATATACCTGTCTGTTAAACACAGTGCCTGAATAGTCTATAAATACATTGGACTTGCTCAACATGTGCCAAACAGGCATCTATTCCCAACCACCATTAGAGAAACCATGGGCTATCACTTCAGCCAAAATGCCTGGGACCATTCTTGGCCGACCTTTCTCTTGTCATCCAGTTCTTAATGTGTCTTAAGTGTGCCTCCACTCCTCACTCTGCCCTTGGTAATTAATAGATGTTGCTAATATTAGAGAAGTGGTGAAGAGCATGGATTTTGAAGATGGAGGGTATGAATTTGAATCCTGGCTCCATAACTCAAATTTCTAACTCTCTCTGCTCCTTAGTTTCCTCACCTCTAAAATTGAGGCAAACCATAATACCTACCTCTTGAATTGTTGGGAAGATTTAACGCATAACAGAAGAGTGCCCAGCATCCGTAAACACAATTTAAGTTTTTGTCATTCTAATTGAACTTTTTTTTGGTACTGAATATTATGCCAAGCAATTTACATTTGTCTTATGAAATTTCCACTGTGGGGGTATTTTGTTAGTCCCATTTTGCAGATGAGAAAACTGAGTCTTCAAGAAGGTAAATGAAATCACTCACATATCTGATAACAAAATCAGCATTCTAACCCATTACTGACTGGCTCTTACCCACTTGTGCCCTTACCCACTATGTTTTCTGGATTTTCCCTATAAAGACCTTCTAATTGGCTCCTGGCTCCCTACCTTTCCTCCCTTTAATATCTTCTCCACATGGCTGCTTCACCATGCTATAAAGAACACTTGTTTTAAGGATATAAAGACAAAAAACCTTTAATATTCCCTCCCTGGCTAGCCTTACTCTAGCCCCACTCTAACACGTTGACTATCTATCTCTTCGGCCAATGTTCCAAGAGTACTCACAAGTGAACGCAGAAATGCCAGAGTTCATAAATGCAATTATGTGGTTAGTAGGGACTTACTATTTATGGACAGTTAAGCTGACCGGAGGGGGCTGGGAAATGTATCCACATCCCTATAAGAGCTTTAGTCAAGCTTCTGCCTTCATGCAGACCCTTCATTCTTCCAGAGTTTGCCACCCCTACCAAGAGGAGATCCCTCTTATTGCAAATGAACTGTGAGGCTTAACTAATGATTATAAAGGGCTTACAGGTGCTGGAAGACAAAGGCATGACTAAAATACGCATGTAATATAAATCATATGTGGATAAAGAGAGACCAGTAAATTAGATCAGCCAAAGGTCACTCATTTGCTCGGCTGGGCACTCTGAAAGTTCATCCAGGATTGTTTCTTGCCAGGAGTGAATGGATTTGAAAGTAAAGATTTTCAATGGTGTTTTGCTCACAAAAGTTTCCTGCGGTGGGCAAAGAATGATATTGCTCATAGTAATGGCAGCGAGAGAGACTAGTGAGGGAGAATAATTGGAAAAAAATGAATGTCTTTTGCTATTTTCCTTTGAGGAACCATCATAAAAGACCTTTGGGGTTTAGCTCCAGGTCCTGGTTTCTTGAGCCTGTGTTCTAGAAAGTGACCGATTGTGGTTTCTCGATGGGTCTCCACCAAGTTTGCATCACAAAATGTGACTTTGTAGTCAGATGGCCCCCATTTGAAAGGCACCAGGGAGATGCCAACTGCAATTCAAAAATCTCAATTTTCAAATATACCTTGCAGCTTATTCCCGGCGAGAAACACTTTCCCCCCCTCATGGGCATGCTAAGTGTTGTGCTGAGAAAAAAAAAGGTGGAGAGTGTTCTTTGGAGGGAAAGGAAATTGGCAGCTAGGAGCTCAAGTCTCTGAAGCTTAAGAGGCCTTTTTTTTTTTTTTTTTTTTTTTTAGTGTTTCTTGCTGTGCAGCTTTCCTGTGGGCTCAGGTAGCAATAGGAGACAATTGAAACGGGAGGCATAAAAGACCCAGACTAATGGCGGTTGTGTTTATCACCTCCCCCACTTGAGCTCCGGTCAATGTTATAATCTATACATGCAGGTGCCCAGCAGGCCCTGTGGACCCAGTGGACTGAGTTCATGCAGTGAGCTCCGGGCAAACAGAAGTCTTGCACTGACATTTGAAATTTCTCAGAGACAGACAGATATCTTTCTAGCTAGGAAAAGCAGACCCCAGGTTCCAACACCAGTTTGGATTTGGGAGTTGGGGCACTGATGGCTTTGAACCTAGTGTTCTTATGAGAAAACTATTTGAGGGAATCCTTCCCCACTCTTTGTCTTTCTTCTCTTTAAAATGAAGGTGTTGGCTTGTCAGAATCACTGTCATCAAAAAGATAAGAGACAAGTGTTGATAACGATGTGCCTTGTGCATTGTGGGTGGGGTTGTAAATTGGTGCAGACACATGGACAACAGAATGGAGGTTTCACACACACACAAAAATAAAAAATAGAAATGCCATACAGTTCAGCAATTTCAGTTCAGGAGATTGATCTGAGGAAAACAAAAGCACTCATTCAAAAAGACCTATGGCCAAAACTGGTTTGGCTCAATGGATAGAGCGTCGGTCTGTGGACTGAAAGGTCCCAGGTTTGATTCCCGTCAAGGGCACGTACCTTGGTTGTGGGCACATCCCCAGTAAGGGGTGTGCAGGAGGCAGCTCACCAATGTTTTTCTCTCATCGATGTTTCTAACTATCTCTCTATCTTCCTCTCTGTAAAAAATCAACAAAATATATTTAAAAACAAACAATAAAACCCCAAAAGACCTATGTTCCCCTATTTCACTGCAGCATTATTTACAATAGCCATGATAAGGAAGCAACCTAGGTGTCCACCCACAGAGGAATTGATAAAGAAGATTTGGTAAATGGACATATAATGTAATATTACTCGGCCATAGGAAAGAATGAAATCTTGCTATTTGGGCCAATATGGATAGGCCTAGAGGGTGTTATGCTAAGTGAAATCAGTCAGAGAAAGACAAATGCTCTATCATTTCACTTATGAGTAGGGTCTAAAAAACACTAAACAAATGAACAAACAAAATAGACTCATAGATACTAAGAACAAACTTGTCAACACAGGGTTGGGAAATGACAGGGTGGTTGGCGGGGGAGGAGGGAGGGCGCAAAAAGGTGAAGGGGATTATAATACAACTACGTCATGAGGATGTAATATACAACATAGGGAATACATACAACAATATTGCAGTAACTTTGTATGAAATAGATGGGTACTATACTTCTCATATAATTACTTCATAAGGCATATAAATAATCACTATGTTGTACAACTGAAACTGTTATAAAATTGTGTGTCAACTGTACTTTAATGAGAAAGAACTTTATAATCTTGGTCAATGTGGTTCAGTTGGTCTGGGGTTGTGTGTTTTCTCCCATGCACCAAAAGGTTGCTGGTTCAATTCCCGGTCAGGGCACATGCCAGGGTTGTGGGCTTGGCCTCCAGTAGGGGGTGTGCAGGAGGCAGCTGATCTATGTTGCTCTCTCACATTGATGTTTCTCTCTCTCTCTGTCCCTCTCCCTTCCTCTCTCTATAAAAAAACAAAACAATAAAAATATATATTTTTAAAAATCTTTATATTCCAGAATGAAAAAATAACAGTGTTGGGCCAGGTGACCTCATGATCCTAACATTCTATGTTTAGGTGACTAATCCAGGGTCAGTCTTTTTCAGCCATGTTTTGCTTCCACCAAAACAACAGAATTTGACAATTGTTGCAAGTGGATGTTCAGACTTTTCTAGCCCACTGCATTTTATCTAGAAGAAAAGTTACATCCTTGTTCCTTCTGCTTTCTTATTGGTGTCTTTAAGAAGGTGAAGCACTGTGAAGATGGACCCATTTGCTCTTCTCAGCAGGTTTTCTGTTTGATTTTTTCCCCTTGAGCCCTTTTCTTACTGGCCAGAAGGGTTTGATTTAGTTGGAAATGGCACCTAACAGTGCAAATGCTCATTATCTTTATTGGTCATGATCCTCGCACCCATTTCTTTGCCCAAAGCCCTCAAAACAGCCTATTAGTTAAAGTATTCGCTCGGACACTTTTCGGGCTGGTGTCACTGCATGGGGAAGAGGAAGATTTGGGAAGAGACCTGTGCGTTAAGCCTCTCGTCCCCGCTTGACAAGCGCAGGAGCCTTAGGCTAGGCGGAGAAGGTGGCCACTAATGCCTGTCCCAATTGCCACAGTGAAAAAGGCCAGTTCTTGTGATTAAAAGGCAATAACAGGTGAAGTGGGAGGGTGGCAGACAGTGTGTCCTGGGTGTCCTGTGTTGCCCTGGGAATTGGATTCATGCTGAAATCACCCACAAGTGTTCTAAGCTTCCATAGGAAGATATTGTGGGTGGGGGTGATCTGATGGCCGGTTTCCCCTGTATCTTCTGAACATACAATTGTAGGGTACCCCCTGGTACCCTACAATATCTATAGAAGCCTAAGGATGGATCAGGTCCTATTCTATGGCTAGATCCCTGACACCCACCACAGGTAGAAGGGCTGTGTCCTGAGCCTCCATGAGTAGACTTGGACCTTCTTTCACGTTCCTGATATTTTGATCCGAGGGGAAATTAAATTGAAATTGCTGTTTTGTCATCAGAGCTTCAGCAATGGTGGCAGATGTTTTATGGAGAGATAGTATTGTTATGAGATGAAAACAGTGAAATGGCGTGATGACGCCTTCCCTGACATTATCATTAGCTGCCTGACCAGTGATTATTTTTTAGGGCACTGTCTAGCTTTTCAGCCATTTTTTGCCTGTACCTCTCACAGGTAGACTTAGCTAAATTAAAACATAGAGAGACAATGAATGCAATGATTCCAGAATATTTTATTGATAACTAATCACATGAGAGCACTCCCTGATCAGATGGATTTGTCTCACTACCATTGTTTTGCCCTGTGCATATAAGCCCACGAGTCCTTCAGGTTCCTAGGTAACTTGGAAAGACTTACTTTCGTGACACTTAATTTCATTATGAATTTGGGCAGGTGAAGGGGAGGTTGGAGCCTCAGGCGCTGTAACGATGGGACAACTCTTACCCCAGGTGGAGGTAACAGAGCTAATTGAGCATGCTCGTTAAATCTTACACACCTGCAGGACACGTCATGCACTTCACAGTGATGAGGCTCTCTGCCAGAAATAATGATGACTCCACTCCTTTTTGCTTTTAGTCGTTTTCATAGGACAAGTGCATTGGGCTCAACAGGGCGCCATATAGGATACTTGGCCAAGGCCTGCTCTGCAGAACTTGAGTAGACTTGTAGGTTTTACTCAGGCCTGCTTCTCAAATCAGGAGCCAGTTTTTGCCAACGCACCTTTATAGGTCAAACTAGCTATAATTTGCTTCCTTTTATGCTCTGAATAAGGGTTTCTTGATAATATCTTGGCACTATTGACATTTTAGGCCACATACTATTGTTTTTTTGGGGAGGGGTGCTGTCTTGTGCATTGTAGGATGTTTAGCAGTATCCCTGAGCCCTGTGTACTAGATGCCAGTGGCGTCCTTCCCCCCATCTTCACTCCATGGAATCACAGCTAAAATTGCCGCTCCCTCTTCACATTACCAAATGTCCCCTGGGGGACAGAATCACTACTTCTCTGGAGACATTTTTGACACAAAAGGATGAGAATTTAGGCCTTCATATCTAAAATCCAGGCTGAATCTATCGGGCCTCTTATTGGGAGATTTCAAATCAGTTTTTAAAGGTTAGCCTAGATTGCTACCTGATTCAACACAGCAGGAAAAATCATACCATGTAGCTTGTGAAGTGACTATAATTTATTAGCTCATTAGTCAGGCCGGGAAATAGCCATTTTGAGCCCTAGCCCAGGCTGACGAAGCTTATAGGCTGAGGTGCTGTTTTGCAGACTCAGGGCCTCCTCTCTGCTGTTGGGCCCTCCTTGTAGGAGTTCCCTGGGCTTACCCTGGCCTGGCGCACTGACCGATAAGCAGCTGTACTTGTGCTTCTAAGGACTGGAGACCTGTTGCTGTCATGACCGTCCAGCTGACACAGAGACTCTGGTCTATGAACAAGAAGCACAAAGACTTGCTGATGGAAGAGTCCAAGCGCCCACAGTCCCTTGAGTGTTTTTAAAAAGGCAGCAAAAGACACTGTCACTGTTGACATCTCTTCAAATGACCATGATGAAGGCAGGGAGAGTGATTTTCCCCTAAAGCCACCCTGTGCTGGTCTGTCACTACTAATGAAATAGGGGGGATCCTCCATGAGGAATCCCTTACTCTGCTCATCATATCTCATCACCATCTGCTCTGGAGTTAGAAGCCAGCCCAGCCCATAGAGGAGCTTTTTCCATTCGGGGGTGTGTCATTCACATTCTAACGCCACAATCATGACTAAAATATGCAAGAAGGGCACATTTCATTTTACCTTGGACTTGATGTCTGCAAATGATGTGGGGACTGGGCAGCCAAATCAAATGCCCTGATGGATTTTTATGGGACCAGGTGTTCACTTTGTTGCCTGCTTCGTTCTCTGTCAGCAGAGAGCCCCTCCTCGTGTTGAGTCTGTTGAAGAGGGCCATATGGTGGGCACTGCCTCCCCTCCATCCGTGTGGTCAGATTTGCATTCATCCTCTGATGAGACAGTAAAGGGGAGATGTCTCCCCCGGGGCCGACATCCCTGTGCTTAGAGCAGAACTGAATATAGAGTCGGAGGTGTTTTTTATTTTTATTTTTTTGTAAACAAATCAAGGGTACTTGCTAAAGTCATTTATGTTCATACTGAAGTTCTAGGATATGTTCCAAATTCTGCTCCTTTTGTCAATAGGAATGAACCTTTTGGGGATAAATCAAACAAATAAATACACTCTTTTAGTAGAAGTTAAGGCAATTAGGATTCCATTTGGATATATCTCCACCTACATTTATTTTCTAGCCCTCCTTGGTAATAAGGGCATGTGAATCTATTTTTACTTTATGTCTGAATTTATGCTAAAGATAATTCTGTTTCATAGATACCTTTAAGTATTTTCTAGAAGTAAATTTTACTATAGACATTACAAGAATAAAAAATTTGTCTTCTGTTAGCTCCTTTTCATTAGCTCTACTTTATTTCTACTAGCTATTTTCCATTAGCTGTGTTTTCTAATAACAGCATAGAAATATGTTTTCATATAGAAAGTGCTATAAGTTACATTCACAAACCTAGGTATGTATTGATATCCATATAAGATCATTTATTTGAAAACTGCTCTGCACTTGAGCACAATAGATACCATTAAATGAATTGTCAGAGTATATTTCAGTTGATACATATAATTTTACTTAAAATGAAGTAGAATATTTATAAGATAAAGATGAATTCTGAGTTTTCATCTTGTAAACTCTGTTTCAGCCCCAGGTTGATATCTATTTTTGCTATGAATTTGTGGTTGGTCTGAAGTCAAGTTATCTTTTGTTTTTCACATCAATATACCAATTTACTAGTTTATCTTACTAGGGTTTTTTTTGGCACATTTATAAGGGTTTCAGGTGATTATTTTTCTATAGGTATGTTATATTTCTATTATAACTATTATTTATATACAGTAAAAATGACCAGTAGGCAAAATCATTATTGTTAAAACAATTCAGTACTTGGAACTTAATTCAAACTTGAACTGAATGAAGTTAAATCATTTTCACTTTACAGATACAATTAAACAAGCATTACTTTCCATGCCTCCCAAAGACAACTGTTCCTGAGGCTATGGAAAGTTATTGTTCCTTTGGCTTTTCTTAGTTTCAGTACCCTCATTTAAATACATACCCAGGTATGGCATGCTAGCAATGATGTATATAATTGCAAGCCCAGTATAAGTTTTAGGCCCCAATAGACAGTATAACCAACTTGAACTCAGGTATCCTATCATTTTGTCAAAGTTCCAAATTCTCCCTATATTGGTAATTCATATTCTTTGGTGTGTGTGCGCACACACACACACACACACACACACACACACACACACGTTGATCTATCTATCTATCTATCTATCTATCTATCTATCTATCTATCTAAAGAGTTAGGGTCCATAACAACCAAGGCTCCACCGAACAGCAGAAGTCAGTACTGGCCCAGCGGCCCAGCACTGACTGCCATGGGTGCTATGGATCAGGCCCAGCGAGAGGCCTGCAAAGAGGCAAGGTCTGATCTCCAGCTCCCGAGGCAGCTGTTGATCAGCTATTGCCTCTCACTTTCTCCCCGGCTTCACCAGCAGCTGTACCTCTGTTTCTCCTGGGCCTCCTCAAGGGCTGCTGATCAGTCCCGCCTCTTCCATCAGGCCCAGAGATAGGCCCGGAGATGCTGACTGGCATAGAAACTGACCAATCATAACCTAATCTGGGTGAAGTGCAAAGGTAGAACCTAAGGTAGGGGGCTGTATAGGGGTTTTAAGGACAAAAGCTGTTTGGTGTAAGGTGTAAGAGAGCAGTTCAAATTTTTAATGACCTATTTGGTAGTGTAGTGCATATAGCTGGCTATCAGTCCAGATATAGGGATTATGTGTTTTTATCTGCCAAGAGCATCTCCTCCTGCTCAAAAAGTTTCCCTGCCACCCTCCCCCTGCCACCATTTAAGCAATGCTATCCTATATAATCTATACTACTAAAAGGGTAATATACTAATTAGACTGGGTCAACCAGCCATCTTCTGGATGTCCGACTTCCTTCTGGACAAACCCATGGTGGTGGGGGCTGAAGCAGAGGCAATTAGGGGTGGTCAGGCTAGCAAGGGAGGTCAGTTGGGGGTGAGATCAGGCCAGCAGGGGAGGGCAGTTGGGGGCAATCAGGCAGGCAATCAGAGGCAGTTAGGGGCAATCAGGCAGGCGGGTGAGCAGTTAGAAGCCAGCAGTCCCAGGTTGCAAGAGGGATGTCCAACTGCTAGTTTAGGCCCTGTTTGATCAGGCCTAAACTAGCAGACAGACATCCGCCAAAGGGGTCCCCAATTGGAGAGGGTGCAGGCTGGGCTGAGGGGACCCCTCCCCCCCAATGCATGAATTTCATGCACTGGGCCCCTAGTCTATATATATAAAAGCCAAGTGAACTGAATGACCAGTTGTTTGATGCACACTGTGGCTGTGGTTGGGCCCCCCAACCCTGATGGGGGGCAGGGATGGCCAGCCCACTGCTTGTGGTCCCTTCCCCTGGCCAGCCTCACCTCTGATCAGTCCCCTCCATGCCAATCAGGGGCAGGGAAGGCTGGCCAACTGTCTACAGCCCCTTCTCCTTGGCCAGCCCTGCACCTGATTGGCCCCTCCAACCTGATCAGGGGAAGGGCCAGCTGGCCAACCTCCTGTGGCCCTCCCTGCCCCCTGCCAGCCAGGCCCCAATAGGTCCCAGTTTGGGTAGGCTGGCTGGACACCACCCAAGCATGAATATGTGCACCGGGCCTCTAATAAAATTATAAATATCACCTATAAATCATACTCTGTATGTTATGCATATGTGAATATTTATATAAAAGATATATAAAAGAATGCTCCTTTAGTTGGCTTTTCCCCTCTCTATAGCATTTATCACTTACTCACATTGCTCTCTCTCTCCCCCATCAGATTGCAAAGGGTACTGGGCAGGAATTTTGCTGTCTTTGCTATGATATGCTCAGGACCTAGAATTGTGCCTGGCATGCTGTAGTCACTTAGCAGATACAGAGAGCTAGTGAATGAATGGCTAAATAGATGATGGATCTTGGTGAACACAATTTAGAACTTATCTGATTCAATACCTTCTTTATACAGATGCAGAAATTAGGCTAAGGATGGCTTATTAAATTGATTTTCATTCCATTTATTTATTACTCAATCTTCTTGTTCATCCATCACATATTTATTGAATTCCTACTACTTCTGAACATATGATTAGCTGACGACATTACCAGCAAAAAATAAAACGGAAACCCTGTCTTAAGGGAGGCCAGTCTTACCAGAAACATCGTAACTCTGTGGATGGGCTTCTCTATACTTTGGGGGAGAGGAGCAAGAAGTGGTGACATGTGCAAATGGAGGGTGTAGAAAGGAGAAAGGGAGTGATGATGAACATGAAGGAGGTTATAGACAAAGGGTGAGGCCCTGCCAAGACTTTGGGGCTGGAAATGGCTTGGCCCATGTTAGGAACTCAGCAGGATGAGCACGTGAACTTGGGGAGGAGAATACCTGTGGTTAGGCCAGGGTGTGGGCTCTGGAGGCCAGGGTGTGTGCCTGGATTCACACCCTTACCCTATTGTTTGGAGCTCTGTAGTTTTGGGCAACTTGAGCTCTCAGTGTCTTCATTTCCTTATCTGTGGAATGGAAATAATAGAACTTTCCTCCTATGATAACCTGGAGCACAGCTGAAAAGAAATTGTGCTTTATATATAAGGGGAGTTTAACAAAAGTTTGGGCCTAGTTTTATCATTATGACAATTAGATGCAAGACAAAAACAGCAAGGTTGGTTAGGTGAGGCTGTAAAGAACTTGACATTTGAATTTTATTGGGTATATATGGAGCACCCCTGAAATGACTGTGAGTCCGGGCGGGGAATGTTTGGGTTTTATTTTAGAATGATGGCCAGACAGAGGAAAGCCTTCCAAGAGGAGGGACTGAAGGCTAGAGAGCTGCTTGAAGGATGTCACTGGGCAATGGCATTGGGAGTGGGGAGGAGGCAGAGCCTCTGGAGAGCATTCGGAGGTGGAATAGTATAGATGGGGAAGAGGCTCTAAGGTTCCCGGCCTGGACAACTGTGGGTTTTAAGCAAGGGTATTCACCAAGAGCCTGGATACAGGAACATTGGCATCTTTAGAGATTGCTTGAGATCACCTTTGATTGTAGAGCTTAGCTCCTCAAAGCACAGCCTATGGGCTGACAACATCTACATCACCTGGGAGTTTGTGAGAAATTCAGCATGTCCACTCTCCACCCTAGACCATCTGAATCAAAATTTACATGTAGTCAGATCCCCCAGGCGATGAGCATGCAGATTAAAGTTAGAAAAGCACTGGCCTGCAGCTGGTTTTACAGACTCCAACCCCCAGACTGAATCAGTTATTGTTGTTCTTAGCCTGTGTGCTAAGAATGGCTTTGACTTTTTAAGAAATATTTTATTTGATTTGTCCCATCACCATTTATGCCCTCTATGCCCTCTTCTATCTCCACCTATCACACCTCCCCCAATCACCACACTGTCGTCCATGAGTACTCTCTTTCTTTCATTTTAGCTCAATCCTTCCCCCATTCTCCCCCACCAGTATTGCCCCCTATCTTCCCAGCTATCAGCCTGCTCTCTATCTATGAGTCTGTCTCTGATTTGCTTGGCTGTTCGGTTTGTTCAATAAATTCCACATATGAGCAAAATCATATGGCACTTGTTGATTGAATCCCAGCACTGTTCATGGACATGTGTCCTCAGGGGCAGAGGTGAGAAGTTGCCACAGAGAATGGAATACCCACGGACTGATAATATTTACCATGTGTCTCTTTATAGAGAGTTTTCTGGCCTCTGGCCTGGAGAAGGGACTTGGAAGTTAGGAAGACCTGGGTGCTAGTCTTACCACTGTCTTTACTAACATAGAGTTAGCGACTTAAGTCTTTAAGCGACTTGTGCCTTGAGGTCTCCTTCTTGTACAGAGAAGATATAATTTGTACCCCCATGGGACCATCAAAAATACATAGAATAATGTATGTGTTGTGCTTATACCAAAGCCCAGCACTGGGGAAGTAGTGCTCAGTACACATTGCCGTTAGTACCCAGAAGCCTTAACTGATGGCTGTGGCACGCCCCAGATCTTTGCTTTACTGCTGCCTCTTTCTCAGCAGATTCCTTTCAGACACATCTCACTCGGCTGCTGCCTTCTGAACATCCGCCCTCAGTTACCTTGATTTCTGCCCTTGTTATCTAACTGATTTTTGAGGAATGCCTAGCAATAAAGAAAATTGTTCCTTTACATCGGTAGTTAGGCCTGTCATGAGTAACGATATTAATAACTAATAACCGACAATGTGATTAGATATTTGAGAGTCATTTATTTTGATATTTTTATGCCATCATAATGATTTTGTTTGTTATTCATTGTAACTCTACTTTCAAGGCATAAATCAATGTTGTTTTATATTCTGGGCAGATGCTGTGTGTATTTTCAGAGGTTTGCCAGGGTGAAGAATTAACAGTTATTAACAGTAACACAAGCATGGGGTGCTCTGAACAGATTTTTAAAAGCATCAATAAAGAAATCACTGCCACATATATTTTTGCCCCCGTTTTGAGGAAAAGCTGCAAATAACCACGCTGGTAGTTAGTACCAGAACCTAGATTTGAAATTAAGTTGAATGTGCATAAACATGTTTGTTATCTCTCCTTTGAAGTATAACATTTTCTCAAAAGGAATACATACATTGTTTCTAAGAAAATGGGGTGTTCCTGCCTTTTTACCTCTGCCTCTTCTTATTAGCCACACTCTGATATCTCTTCTAGCAAATACTGATATCCAGCAAGCTCAGTACAAAGAGCAAGACCACAGTGAACTTGAGAATTTATGAGCTGCAACTTCCTGGTTGCGAATATGATATTTGGGCTGTGGTGTTAAGTATCAGATAATTTTCCCAGATCTTCCATTGTTGTGACTTTCCTCTCTTTGTACAGCCTTTAAGCATTAGAAAATACAGAAATTGACTCAGATTTCTCACAAGCTGTAATTGCTACAAATGAAAAAGAACACAATATTGCCTCTTAATATGAAGCAATCTATTTTTTCACAACTTTGCAAGGACGGATATATATGTTTTCTATTTATATTCTTAATCTCCATCTTATTTTGCCTTGTTGATCAATAAACATAATATTTAAGATTGGCATTGACTAGAATTATGCTAAAATTATGTAATTATTGAGAATATGTTTAAAATATATTTTTATTGATTTCACAGAGGAAGGGAAAGGGAGAAGATATAGAAACATCAATGATAAGGAAAAATCATTGATCAGACTACCTCCTGCAGCTACTCTACTGAGATGGAGCTGCAACCCAGGCATGTGCCCTAACTGGGAATCAGACCCTGACCTCCTGGTTCATAGGAGGTCATTGCGCCACAACAGCAGGGCTTGTTGAGAAAATTTTAAACTTTCATTTAAACTTCATCAAACACATTATATGTGAGCTCTTTCTAGACCTTAAGTTGTAAAACAGTGTAGAAGAAGTCTCTAGAATTCATTTATGTGAAAATATATTACATTGGAATTACTAACAGTACAAAATTATCCAAAAAGCCTTTATAATAACCATTGCGCTCTCTCTCTCTCTCTCTCTCTCTCTCTCTCTCTCTCTCTCTCTCTTTTTCCATATGTATGCCATGAGCCAGCCTATCAGTAAATGTGCAATATATTTATGAAAATTGGGGATATTCCTACAATTAGCATTACTAAATAGCTAAAATAGAAATAGTAAGATACTTATTATGTGTACCACATTTAATTTAGTATGGTTAGCTTGTTATGGCAATCTAATTGTCCCATGCTTTTCCTTCCCATCCTAGAAATACTAACATAGTTAAACGTTGACAATGCAAATTTCAGCATTGGCTGAGAAAGGTAGCCAGCAGCCATAAGGAATTCAAACTCTTGGCTGTGAAGTTGCAATGAACAGTTTGAAGAAGAAAAAAAAAATCTTGACTGGTGAGTTAGGTGGATAACTGAGAATATGGTGGCACAGAAAACAAAAAGCCAGATTTCAAAGGAAATTTAATTGAATATTTCTTACTGGACAGTGCAGTCTTATGAGAAACCTTAGTAACAATGAATGCGCTGTTCTAATTTGAAGCGCTTTTATCACAGAGGTGCCT
This sequence comes from Vespertilio murinus, assembly GCA_963924515.1. NCBI lineage: Eukaryota > Metazoa > Chordata > Mammalia > Chiroptera > Vespertilionidae > Vespertilio > Vespertilio murinus. The sequence goes on along the minus strand of OZ004704.1, from coordinate 11,841,379 downwards.
GGAATACCATTGTATATTTCCACATGTGACAATGTAGCCTTGTGTTTTCTTCCTGGCACATGCTCTTAGACTTTCCAACTTTGGACGGTGAAGTTGTTTGACGGCTTGAATCCATTATAAAATGGCCACTCTTTCTTTGTTATGGAGTATTTCATCTGCGGATATTAGCCATGGCGTGGTCCTGGAAGTGGAAACAGCAGGCCGTACAATACAACATTCAGGGAAATGAAACCCTGGCTGCATCACTGGGGCCGTTACTCTGTACTTTAATGATTGCATAATCTTTAATGCATAGACTGGCTGTTAGAATAAAGGCAAGGGGCTGATCCGTCAAACACCTGCATCTATTGCCTGCAGAATTGTGTACTCTTTACGGTCAGGGCCAAATCAACGTGGTTCCATAACAAAGTTCTCTCTGTTTTTGTAATATCATAACACTTTGTTTTGGGTGTCTACTCGGAGGTTTATGCCAAAGGAGCAGCGGGGAGTTACTTAGAAATGCTAGAGAGCGGCGTTGCAATTACAGCTGCCACAGATCGGCGCTGACCAAACATGCCTTTGGAAAAGTACCATCATATTTCTTTTATGCACTTAATGAGTGCCTGCCCGATCCATTTAGCTTGTGACCTGCTTGGAGAAGCTCACAAGAGAGGAACGTGTTTTCTTCCAGTCCTGCCTAGTTCCATTTTCTTACTTACTACTTTTGGGAAGAGAGCTGAGATTCAGATGTCACACTAAGTTATAGCCAACTTTAACGTGTCCCAGTAGGTAGGCAGTAGGGAAGAAAGCAAGGTTATATCTATCACATTTTCACATAATGGGTAGGAATTTGCAAGGATTTCTGCAGGACACAAATCTATGCAGATTTGCTTAATGAAGGGGCGCTAATGAAGGGACTACTTATAGAAGTGTGACCGTGCAGAGAGAACAGATACGCAGGTTAGGGCACCAGCAAAAGCTGGAAATCTTCAGAGAGAAGTGACTTATCACAAAGCTAATCAAGCTTCGGCTTTAGGGTTCCTCACATCATACATGCAGACTCCTTTCAAGGCTCTGAGAAGGGCCAGCAGTATGTTCTCGTGGTCATGTCTTTTTGAATAAAATACCCAAATTTAAGTATGCAAGTTGTGGAGTCCTTACAACTTGGATAGCACCATTTTGTGTTTTGCACTCTAAAATCAGTTGTTTTTTTTTTCCTAACAGTAGATTTTGAGAAGAACAAAATGCCACACGGTATGTAAAGTTGTACTGCGGTTTGGTTTGTACAACAGCCTCACTCAGAACAAGTAACAGAAAACAGAGCATGACCATTGGCCAGGGGGTCCCATGCGGTACATCGTGTGGGGGGGAGTGGAAGGAAGTGACCATGAGTTATAAACAGAATTGTTCAACCCACAGACACTTTCCAGATGAGAGACTACATTTTGTCCTGAGCTTTCATTAATAGCTGTTCAAATATTTACACATATCACTGATGAATGGATATGAATGTTAGACTCCTGAAACTTTGTTTTGGAGAAGAAGGTAATGGCTTTCCTGGTGGGGCGGAGGGAAAAGCATCTATTTTTCCTGAATGGGTTCTAGATTGAGATGCTGCACATTACTCAATTAATAAACTGAGGAGGTTAGAGTGGGATCATTAAACTCTAGCTTTTTCTTCCCTAAACGCTGAGGTAGTTTTCTGGTGTCAGTCAAGTGGAGTCAGCTTCTCAGCTTCTCTGAGACTATTGCCCCATCATTGTACATATCCCACTATACCTTATTTGGGATATAGATGTTTTCTTAGGATATATCAAAAGTCTGGGATTTATAGAGTGGAATGCATTTTGCTTATATGTTTTGATCTTTATTTAAGAAACACTGTGATGTATCCATGGTAAGGGATCCTTTGATAATGTGTCACCATCTCTCGTGTAATTAGGTCTCTGTCCCTACTCCCTTGTCTCATGTTCCAGACCTTGCTCTTTTATGTTTGTTTCCTAGTAAAAAAAATGAACAGTATATAGTTCCTTGGAAGGGTTTCATATAGGATTTTGTTTGTGCTGTTCCCTCTGCTTGGCACATCCTTCCCACTTCCAGTCACTCATCTAACGCCTACTTATTTTGATTCAGACCAGCATCCCTTATAAGAAATCATCCTTGATTCTCTGTGTATCTTTATGTCATCATTATCACATCACATATCACATTTAATCGGTGCGATCAACTCTGCCTTCTGGACCTTAGGGTTTTCTGAGTCAGGGAAAGTGTCTCATTCTTATTAGCATTCAGCATATGCAGTAAGTATTTGTTGAACTAAACACAGTTGTATAATTGTTTAAAAAAATGTATTTTATCCAAAGCAGGAAACACTGTAATCCTCAAAGTAGCTCTAGTGTCCTAGTTAAAACTTAGTCCAATGTGTAAAATTTAATTATCTCTTTCTGATTAATTGGCTCTTGAGATGACTTTTGGATTTTGCCTGTGCTTGGGGTAAAATTAGACCAGTGTCTGCTTTATTGCACTAAGCTACCTGAAAGAGTAAGTTGTACTTTTTGTTAAGATTAAATTGCTGATTAGGTAATATCTTTTATATGAAATAGAAGAGAAGGGAAGTAACTCTGATTACCACTCTCATGCCAAGTTCACAGTAAGCTGACAATGACAATGTCCATTATCACACTGGATTCTCATACCTCCTCTGTCATGCACTGAGAATAAGGGTCTTCTTGTCATATTTTAGCCACAGATCAAGTAATTTCCCCAAGGTCATTTTTCTGGAAGAAGCAGGAATTGAACCCCAGTCTTTCTGAGTCATGTCCAGTGCTTTTTTACCCATCATTCCAAGATGTCTTTGATAGTGGGCTCCATCATGATCAGGTATTCTTTTTTACTTCCATGTTCTAGCTACTGTATATAGCTGCATACCACCTTGTGCATTGGGAAAATGCTGGAAATTTTCATCCATTTAATGAGAGTCAGTTTTGGAGATAGTATTGGAGAAGAGAGTCTAAAAAAGAGGAGAAGAAAGAAATGCTAGAGATTGATGATATATTCAATATGCAACTTCACTTAGGGCAAGAAAATAGACTCGTTTGAAGATAAGTTTCTCAGGGAAGATTTATATCAGGGTTCTTAAAGATGCATGGACTATATACCTTTCTCAGAAGTAGATTGGAAATCCACTTTGGGTCTATACCTATGATGAGTCAATTTGCCAATGAAGTGTTTTGGGGTTGAACTATTTCCTATCTGCTTTTCTAAGTACCCGAGTGTTTTATACCTTGCCAGGCGTCATCCATTTCAGAGGAGAGCACTTTTAAAATGGGTTTCTGTCTAAACTCAGTCACATTTTCAGTGCATGGTGAAATTCATTTGAATAATGCACTTTATTTTCTATGTGCTTTCAGCAGCACTGTGAGCATGGAAAGAAAACAAGGCAGATTAGTAGGGTAGCTGCAAAGTGAAAAATATGCATTGGAGTGAGTGATGGCTTGTGGTTGTTTTTATTCCCCTACCTCTTGTGGGCACTTCCCAAGGGTCTCATTGATGGGGGATGGGTGACTCTTGACCTTGGATCTATACCAGGACACTGGGACACTTCACAACAAAAATTCTAGGGAAAACAAACAAAACATCCTGAGATATGCAAAGTCTAAATAGGCCTGGGAAAATGAATTCAATTTGCTTAGAATGGTAGGGAGTTTGTTTACTGGATTACGTTCGAAATATGTTGGTTGATAGCAGATGGAATGAGTGATCACATGACATATTTAAATAGTCTAAGGATAACCTCAATGTCCTGGTCAATGTTCCTTCTCTCGATTAACGCCAGTGCTAATTAACTGGCACAAGTGTTTCTAGCCATATGGGGGATGTTGCAGAAAACCGGCTGGCAGCCTCTATCCAGCCACTACCTGTATGTAATTTAGTGCTTTGCTTGGTATGTTGGGACTTCCATAATGGAACAGTCTAGCACAGAGAGAACGGTGGTTGTAAGTGTCATGCATGATCTTTCCTTTGTTGTTTTTTTGTTTTGTTTTGTTTTGTTTTGTTTTGTTTTGTTTTGTTTTGTGCACCTCATGCCAAACGTGGTTGAAACAGTAGAAATTGTGTTGACTTTTTGTGGGATAAGTGAAGCTGTACTTGGTCCCTACCTGAATGAGGGCACCTTGTGTTTCTGAGTGGTCTGTTAATTGGTCTTTATCCTGATTTTCTAACAGTGGGCAGACTATTCAGAAATAATCATCATAGAGCCAGAACTGTGCCATTCAGCTATCTATTTGCCTTATGACCTGAAATGGAGAAAGAACTAGTTTAGGCCAATAGAGAGTATTGTGGATTGGGACACAAGTTCTTTTTTTTTAAAGTATATTTTATTGATTTTTTACAGAGAGGAAGAGAGAGGGATAGAGAGTTAGAAACATTGATGAGAGAGAATCATCGATCAGCTGCCTCTTGCACACCCCCTACTGGGGATGTGCCCACAACCAAGGTACATGCCCTTGACAGGAATCGAACTCTGGACCTTTCAGTCCCCAAGCCGATGCTCTATCCACTGAGCCAAACCAGTTTCGGCGGGACACAAGTTCTAAGTCCATATCCAGCTAAGATTCTACAGGAGGTGAGTGTGTTAGGGGGCAGAGTCCTGGATTTGGACTCTGTTAATTTGAGGGACTCTTTTAATTGCACTCGTGTGCAATCAGGTAGCTCCTGTCCACCAGACTGCTTTACCAGTCTGCCACATGCCTGGTATGCAGTGGACAGACCCAGACCCTGAGAATGTCAGCTCTTCTGTCAGACCAGAGAGGAGCTATGTCTCTGCATGTAACATATGTGAAATCTGATGGGGCAAGTCTTGACTTAGTGGCTATGGTCCCCTGTCTGTACCAAGAGATAGTAAGTGAGCTTTGGGGAGTGGGGCGTGAGCAGACATTCTCCAGTGGATATGGGTGTGGTTGGAGCAGTGGAGCAGTGTACAGGCTCTAGGGTTACACTGATTGGGTTCCAATTCCTGGCTCCGCTAATTAACAGTGGTGTGACCTTGGGCAGATGATCAAATTCTTCAAGTCTCCATTTCCCCCCCTCTTCTGTTGAACAGTGATAATAATCACATCAGCCTTACAGAATTATTTTGAACATAAAATGGTCACCTATATAAAGCATTTAGTATAGCAACTGAGCACACAGTAGGCACACAGACACAATTAGCTTCCAGTTTTCATGCTGGTGCCATCTGTATCATCAGCTTCATTATTAATGGCTTCTGGACCTGACCCTTCGTTATCCCAGGTTCTCTCAAGGTGATTGTTCCAAGTTAGCTAGCACCAGGGAACCTCCGGGAACAGGGGCGGGGCGGGGGGGGGGGGGCGGTTGCGAAGAGTAGATATTGTAAGACAGGGAATTGTCACATCAAGTATATTACATGCTTCAGTAGCCAGGGACTGATTAGTACAAATTGAATTTCGCACTAACCTGCCGGAGGCAGAGTGCACAATTCAGCTCCGTGGGTTCAGTGTGATTTTTGTAAGGAGATATTTACATGAGAGGTGCCATGTGAATATTAAAAAACAACAACCCTGTCTTTGTATCTTTGTAGCAATAAAAGAGCAAAATACATTCACTATATATATATATATATATATATATATATATATATATATGAATATGTATTTATATATTTAAGCCTTTCCACTGGGAAAGAAATATATACACCTAAAAACGATCTCAGACTTGAAGTCTGGAATCTGCCCTGGAGAGAAACAAAACGAAACAAAGCAAAACAAAACAAAAAAGGCGGGGGGAGCAATCCCTAGCCATTGGGACCAGGTATGCCTGTTCTCCTTCCCTGCTTGCCTGTCTGGGTTGCAAGGCCCCCTTCCTGCTCCTCCTGCTGACATTCTACTGTCAAGTCCCTGGCACCCAGAGTGGGAAAGAATTTTCTGCGCTGGGAGCTTGATCTGGGCACTGGGACATCCTCCTGCCCTGGATTTGTGGCCACACGATGCCATTCTTCAAGCCAGAGAGCCATGCTTCTGCCCCCACGCCAGGCACTCTGGCCATTGTTCAGCCAGCCCCGCACTGGCGCGTGAGGGGCTCCGTTGGATGGAGAAGAAAAGGGAGTTTCTCCTTTGTGCCTCCATCCGCAGCTCTCAGCCGATGAAAATAGAACCTGCTTTCATCTACTGGGCCCGACCAAGAGATAGCTCCCAGACTGCGAGTCAGCATTTGCCCGCACGATTGTTTGGCGAAATCTATTTTTAAAACCCATACATTCTCCTGGTAGACAAAACGGGTACCCTTTCTGGAGGGGGTGGGGGGAGGAGATATATATATATATACCCCATGATGCACCATCACGTCCTGAAGTGAGAGCCATTCACACCTCTCCTCGCCCACTCTCTGTCTGGGAGCACATCCTAAAGATACCCATGTCAGGTTATGCCGAGGAGGGAGGGAGTGGATTCTGCCCCCGCAGGCAGGAGGGAGGGCCTGGCCTGTCATCCTGTGACCGCCTCCAGCTGTTCCGGGCTGTGTGCCTTCTGCATCTCCAGCCCTTTGTGACTCACATCTGCAGGTCACATGAGGCTGACCGTCATGCCATGTGCGTCACGGGCATTGGCAATACGAGCTCAGATATCAGGTTAGGCTTCTTTTGGCCCGTGATTCCTCTTTCTATGCAGCGGGAGCAGATTAGGAAGGCTCGGTGAGGATTTTATTAGTCAGGAGTCTTATTAAGAACCAACGTGGGGACTGGACTTGGGGATGATGAAAGGACCCAGAGTGATGGGAGGGTATAAAAGGCAGGCTTTCTGCCTCTCAGCAGTACATCCTAATACATCCCTAACTCTGTGCTTTTGCTGACACTGTCCCTCCTGCTAGGATCACCTACCCCATCCACTCTATTCCTAACTGGTGTCTCATAGACTCATCCTCTCCTGTCTCTCAAATTCTGTCGGGATGATGCCTCTTCTGGTCACTTGCTTGCTCCTCAGAGGTCATTTTAAGGCATCTTTGATATTGCTTTACTGAGTGGGCCTTCAACTTTTCTGCAGCGATTCTGCCCTTGTGTTTGCAGCTAGATTGTCAAGTCCTTGGAGGACAGGTAATATCCTATGTGTCTTTGCTTTGTATCCCTAGTATATGGCTATCACATGCTTCTTTTCTTTGTTATTAATCTTTTAATAAGTATAATTTATTTTAATTCTCTAAAACTATTAATAGAGATAAACAAAAATAAATGTAAAGTACTTGAGAGCCCACATGTGAAAATGGTAATCATTGTTCATTTTAAGTGTAGAACTTCTAATATATGTACTTTCAATCGCTCTACCTGGGTAAGGAGAGACAGAGAGTTGTTGGGAGGAGAGAACAATGTATTTTCTTCATATTAGCCCCTGAATCCTCAGAACAAATTTATGGGGTATGTGCAATGATTATCTTTGTTTTAAAGATGAAGAAACTGAGGCTCAGAGCTGTGAACTGACTTACCAGGTCATATAGCTAATATAGAACAGAACATGATATATGTAGTGTCTTATAATTCACCCCCCCCCAATTGACAGGATGATATCCTACTCATTTAATAGGCATGTAGTAAGTACCTAATGTGTGTGGTGCATAGTGTTAGGATAATTTTGCAAAATATAGAACCATCCCTCTGCTCTCATGAAGCAGAAAGGAGACAGTTGAAAAATCAAATACCTGTGACCTATGCTCTGTGATAGGAGAAGTTCAGGGCATGGTGGGGGCATAAGGCAGCATCTGACCTAACCTCAAAGTGATACAAATATTTACTTATCATAATTATTCATGATTGTGTTATTTCACATAAACCTTTTATTTTAGAATAGTTTTAGATTTATGGAAAACTTGTAAATATAGCTCAGAGAACCCCCACATATCTTATGCCCAGTCTCAATTAATTGAATGTCTAATGTTGTGCAGCTGATGAGCCAATATTGATACACTACGATGAACTAAATTCTATACTGTAATCAGATATTGTTAGTTTTCCCCTAATATCCTTTTTCTGTTCTAGGGTCCCAACCAGGACACATCATTTCATTTGCTCCTCATGTCTCTTTAGGCTTCTCTAGGCCAACACAGTTTCCCAGACTTTCCTTGCTTTTTATGAACTTGTCAGTTTTGTAGAGTACTAGTCAGGAATTCTATAAAATATGCCTGGGATTGGGATTGGCCTGATGCTTCTCTCATGATTAGACTGGGGTTATGGAGTTTGGGGAGGAAGCCCACAGAGGTGAGGTGCCATCCTTATTTACCGCATCATGTCAAGAGTACATGCTATTGACATGAATTATGGTGAGTTTAACCTTGATCACCTGGCTGAGGTCTGTATATCAGATTTCTCCCTACCCCACATGTCAGAGTGTACTCTTTAGAAATAGGTCATTAAGTATAGCTCACACTTAAGGGGTGGAAGATAGGTTCTACTTCCTTAAACGGGGAGCGTGATTGCATTTTCACACTGCATGGGTGTTCCACAACTGATTTCCCCAAGGCCTGCTGGTAGACATTGAGGTTTTCTCATACATATCAACTGCTAAAGCAATGTCACGTGAATATACTTTATAAATATCCAGAACCCCTCAAGTTACTTTCTTTAGAATGAACTCTTGTATGTAAATTTGGGTCAATGTTTAGGCATTTTTAAAAGGCTTAAATTTGTATTGATAAATTACTTTCTAAAGAGCTAATACCTATTTGCACTGGTGAGTACAACTTCACTGAATCACAGCAATGCTATGTATTATTCCTTTGAATCAATGATAATTTGATAAGCAGAGAATTTAAGCATGTAGTCATGCAATGGGTATACAATTAATAGAGGGATATAGAGTCCAAGTTCTATTTTGACTGAGAAATCATAATCACTTCCTTATTTTACAATGGACCAAACTCGGGTTGATTAAAGTGTTCATTCAATGGGTATTTATCAGACCATGTTCTAGATGGAAAAATAGTTCCTACTCCCAAGGATATTTCACCTTGAGATGAAGGCAACATAACAAAGAACAATTTATTCCTTCACCTCCAGTTCAACTTCTACTTACATTTATTCCAATAAAAATTCACAAAATACCTCTTTCGGCTATCTATATGAATTTTCATGCTGAAAAAAAATGGTGAAGATTGCTTGAAATTGTTCTGTAGTGCTAACATTTATTTAACATGAAATTTAGAGACCTACATAGATGGAGAGGTTATTGGTGCATGAACGAACCTACACTCTAAACAGAAATTGTTTATGTAAATATTGGACTCTGAACAGATCTTCACTGAGGAAACCTGCCATTGTGAGTTCACAGATGCCAAGTGGGAGGTGATTATGAAAGAATTATGAATTCCAACATTTAGTGTTATATGCATCTAAGTTTAGATTCCCAAATGGACCAATTTACTATTACTAAGTGCATGAGCACTAAATGGGATATGTGAAAACAGCCTCACAGATTCAATCAGTTTGGACCCGAATTTTAAATAAATAACAGCAATGTGGGAATTTCAACAGACAGACTTTTGTCTAAATCCTGTACTTATTTAGGATAATCTTTTTTGTTGTTAATCCTCACACGAGGATATTTTTCCATTGATTTTTAGGGAGAGTAGAAGAGACAGGGAAAGACAGAGAGAAATATCCATGTTAGAGAAAAACATTGATTGGTTACCTCCTGCACAAGCTCCGACTAGAGCCAGGGCTGGGGTGGAGCCTGCAATCAAGGTACTTGCCCTTAACCAGAATCGAACCCGAGATCCTTTGTACTATAGGCTAATGCTCTACTCACTGAGCCAAACCAGCTAGGGCTAGTTTCATCTTAATGTACTACATCTATCTTGGTTACCAGAGCAAAAGAGAAAGACTTTGAGGGTATTTATATCAAAATCCATGGGCTCTGTTGAATCTGAACATGGAGAATTGATAAGAAATTGGGAATCATTTAGATACAATAAAAATTTGAATATTGATACCAATTCCTTCCCCAAAGAGACATTTTTAGCTGTTCTTCAGTGAATTCAATTACCTATTCATCTTATTGCTCCTCATTTCCTTGTTTATCCCAAGGAGAACTAAACTGTTGATGTAATTGTTTTAGAGCATACTTGTTTTAGGAGTGAGAGAGATGAACTTTGAAAATCATTTCATTAAGGTAAAAAAAACCCCATATGATTCTCCTCTTCCTTATCCTCTGGCTTCCTCTTTGTCTTCTTTTCCTTTTGAACATTCAGTTTTCTTCTATAGAAAAATTATATCTGCTCATAAAGTATGTGATATTCTTGATTTAAAGAGTTAAAGTCTTTGTCCAGCTTATGGTAGGGAAGACAGAACTCTGGCCATTACTGAAACAATGGCAGTGATTAGTCACCTATTCCAATTAAAACCATTCTTAGTAATCCAGGTAAGCAGGAAAGATGTTTTATTTTCTGTAATGTAATTGTAATGGTGGTCATTGTTGTGGCTTGGGTGCACGCAGTAAGTTTCTTTAGTGACGATGCCTAACATGTATCCAGGGAAATAATACTTGAGAGGATCGATGGATATGAAGTCACTTAGTGGTGACACTGTGCCCTAAGACTGTGTGTGGCCCCATAAAGCTAGAATGGTCTTACATCAGAATTCCCACTCCAAAAAGCAACACCAGGTGCCCTCTGACATAGAAATCAGTCACCACAGCCATTCTCCGTTCTAAAATGAGTATGTGTGAAGTGAAATGGAATATATATCCTATCTGTGGACTTTGTAAGTCCCTCCAGGGATAAGGTGAAAGGTGGACCATTGTTTCCATTTTAGAAGGCAATCGCAAAACACTTGGTTTATATCTGGAGCCCATCTGGTCCAATTGGATGGGTGTCACACTCCTATCTGTAAATTGTATCTTTACTTTTTCTTACAAAGTAGTGTGGATGAGTTAATTCATGTTAGACATAAGGCATTGGAAACTGTCTATTTCCTGTGATTTAGAGTTCTGGTTTTGCCGATGTCTCTGTTTAACATACAGTAATTTTATGAGACATCCTAGCTGAAGCTGCATGTTAGCCCTAGTTAGGGGACAGCATATCTGGTGCTATAAAGGTCATAGACTTCATAGTGAGTTGAGTTGTGATCTAGAGTCTGGTGAAGAACAATCTGACTCTGATTCTAAGGCTTTTAAGTAGCAAAAACTGGGTCTTTGTGAAGCCTGTATCTAGTTTGCTAGCCCATAAAACAAGGCAATTCCATGAACTGACTACAAAACAAAAGCAACATTACCAACACACACACAGTTATGAAATAAATATATTGCGTGGGTTAATGGAGTTGAATGGTTTCCTCTTTGTCAATGTCATCTTGTTTCATTTTGCTGCTCCTACTGACCATACAATTGCTATTCATATCATATTGCTAGGGACCCAGTACACAAATTTGTGCACCTTGAAAGGAACTCTGGGCCTCTAGGCTTTGGTGAGCACAATGGCCCATCCTCCATGCCCCCACCTGGCCCCTCCCTCCATGGTCCCTGGTCTCCTATCTGCCAGCAGCCCTGCTCCTGCTGCAGCTGCTCCCATGTGCTGACAGCACTGGCCCTGATCACACCCACTGACAGTGCTGAAAAATTGGGGCTGGCACCAAAAGTGGGTGTGAGCAGGACTGGCACCATCAGCGGGTGTGAGTCACAGGAGCAGGGGGAGGTGGAGAGGCCCTGAGGAGTGATTGAGGCAGGCAGCTGCTGCTCATACCTGCTGACAGCGCCTAGCAATTGGGGCCTGCACCAGGCACCAGCAACGGATGCAAGCAGTGGCTCTGGCACTGGCAGTGGGTGTCAGTGGAGCCAGCACCAGCATCAGGTATGAGCATTGGGTGGGACCCCTGTGCATGGAAGCAAATAATTTTCAGTAACCATCAGAGGTTTGCCCCAGTGACAGCGACCAGTACCCTGCCTTGTTCTGGCACCCAGGCTCACCTGCTCCACCTTCCTGCTATGGCCGATGCCGACCATGTTCCGTGCCTGGCCCCTGGTGGTCAGCACACATCATAGTGACCAGTTGTTTGATTGTTTGGCCATTTGGTCTATTTGCATATTAGGGTTTATATATATAAATCATAAATATGTGGAGTCAGTGAAGATGACGTGTTCCCTCCTTATTGGTTTTTTTACCATGAAAACAGTAGCTATAGCATATTCTCAAATGGGAGTAGAGAATGAGCTTTATACTATCCTCCCTTTTTTGACAAGTGCCTGTTGCAGTCACCTGAGAAATTTCAACTCATTTTTTAAAGACTTAAATGAACTGTCACCACCTCCTGGAAGTTTCCCTGGAGCTAAAGGCAAGTGTTAGCACTTTCTCTACCATGTCTCATGTAGAATCTTCCATAGTTCTCTGCTATAAGATGGAATGTATTACATTACCACAACTATTTATTTCATGTCACTTGAGTACATCAAAGCAGAAGTAGTATTATTTCGCCTTTGTGGATAAACAGAGGAGTGCATGGCAAAGTAGGCATTTAACACATGTTTGGTAACATGAATTCCTGAGTGAAGAGAGATCCCCTAACTCTCCACATGCACCACAATCTTCATAGGTTCTGGTAAATCAATGATTGTATTTTATAATTTGAGCCAATAAGGAGAGGCTTGATGACTTGCAGTTCTAGGAATGATTTGGGAATGTGAAAAGAGATACTTTCAGATGCATAGAATTATATGCAGATTCCGACCACTTCCAAGTGAGGGAAGATGAGAGGAGATAATTTATATTAATGAGAGTGCTTACCCCCCACCCTTGTTGTTAAGAGGTTGCTATTTTTAAAGAAGATTAGACTTTGAAGGTTCTTATTCTGTCCTTTCCCTTACTAGTCATGTGTCTTTGAACCTCATGGTTCTCATAGGTAAAACTAGGGTAACAGCAATGTCTTTCAGAGCTGCCATGAGAGTTAAATGATAATGTCATATGTAAAGTCCCCAGCATTAGTGTCTGTGCATAGGTGGATAATGATAGCCATTGTTAGTGTTGAAGTCAGGATCTCTCTAACTCTGAGGTGTGTGGTATTTATTAGTGAGCTACCCCTGACCCTTCCCCTATCTATAGAAATTCATTTCCCAGAAAACATTCACAGCAAAATCTCTGAGAGTCCACACCACCATAGAGTCCTCTGACTATGAAAATGGTTGAAATATTCTCAGACTATATTAAGAAAGTGTATAGATATATAAAAAATGTTGTTACTTTTTAAAGATTCTTTGACCTAGAGGGCAATAAGGTGAGGCACACATTTCTGAGGATGCTCCTTGCATTTATACATTATTTCTGCCCATCTGTCAATGAATTAGTCTTTAATTTAGGCTGAGCCATTTTAAAATAAACATATTTGGAAACAGCACAGAAGAAATGTCATTACAGATTTTAATATGTTTACTATTCTTTATTTTGGGGGATTTTGATATGCAAAATTCCTATTGAAATGCAGAGGATGTTGCCACCATTGATTTGAGAGCTAAAAATAAGATGTAGCCATATTCTCCACCCCCCCCCCCCAAATTTGAGTAATTGTATGGTACAGAGCTAAATGACAAGGAAAATAGAATTCTAAAAAGCAACACTGGGTAAGCTGCCCTGACCAGGCAATCATCACTATGGACCCCATCCAGCCTAAAATAGCCTTGACGAACTTCTGAGCAAGAGCAGCTGTGGAGGCTTCTCTCTGACTCCAAGGGTTCACCCACGGGGGCAGCCACAGGATGCCTTCTAGCTGCCAAAAGCTGACCTTTGCTGGGCAGCAGACACACTGTCTCCTCACAGCTCTGACTTCTTCTATATGGAAATGATGTCCTAGGGGCTGGAAGGAATGTGCACTTCCCAGACATTGTCTCTCACCACTCCACTGGCTTTTATTTCTAGCCCCCTTGTTGAAACCTCCTTGATTTTTTTTTCTTTTTCTTCTTTTGATGTGATTCCTACCTAATGAAAGGGGTCATGATAGTACCACTCCCTGATGTGTCCTTCTCTACTTCTTTGTCCCTTATGCTGTTCACATTCATTGTTTTATTGTTCACGATGTTTTACACCTGACATCTTCAAGGAGGTCTTCCTCGGCACCTTTAGAGTTAGTCCATTACTCCTCGCTGCTCCCTTAACATTGTGCATTGTAATCAGTCTTTTAGAGAGTGCTTTTCTGACTCTATGGCAGGTACCTTGAGGGCATGCCTTATTTGTCATTGTATCCTTCGGCGAGGATGTACTAAGTGTGCAATAATTTAATGAAAGAATGAATAAATGAAAGACCTAGAGAGTTTTTGGACAAGGAAGATATGTCAGATTTTTCTCTTTAATTGAAGAAGTATCAATTGGTGTCTCTACCTTCCAAGGAGGGACTTTTCCTTGTTCCAAAGACTTTCTCTAACTTTCTTACACAAGATACCCAAATATGTTGAAATTAAGTCCAAAGTAAGAACCATTTACATGGAAAAGAGTGGACAGGAGATACCATAAAATTTCCCGCAAGATCCCCGTGTAGCTTCTACCGATTTACTCTACTTTTGCCTCCACCTCTATGTTAGCCTTACAAGTGAAATTTAGCAGAAAACATTTTTTTGCTGGTTTTTCTCTCTCTGTGAAGCTCTCCTACTTCTTCAGTTCACTTATTTTTATAACCTCTCTGGAGCCTTGACTCTGGATCTCATAGGACCCATTCTGGCCACTCTGGGCCTCCCATGGGCCACAACAGCACTAGATAGTTTCTTTTGGACCTACCTCCAAGTCCAATTGTGCTTATGCATATTATTCTGACTTAGCAAAGTTCTATTGAAATGAATGGCATATTTGTCAAAGCACTTCCCTTTGGGACTCTGTGAAAAGAGACTGACCCTAAATAATGAGAAGTTGTATAATCGAATGGACTGTGATGATGAGGCAGAAAATATTACTACAAACAGCGCTGATCTTCCTCGGGGGGGGGGGAGAGGGAGAGAGAAAGAGAGAGAGAGAGAGAGAGAGAGAGAGAGAGAGAGAGAGAGATCATTTCTGTCCCAGGTAGAGTTCTATTAACTTTTTTCTGAATTGCAGGGTATCAGATGAGAGAGTAATACCAAAGAAGTGACTTTATGCTCAATAATTAGACCATTGGCAGTATTTTCTCACTTTTCTAGAAGAAGTAGATCTATTTAGGACAGGTAGAATGTTAGCTTATTTTAATAGGAAAAAGGGGAGAACCAATAGAGTTTATTTCTGGGTTAACTTTATTTTCCCAGTGAAAATAATAGGGAAGTTGTAGACTGAGAATTGGTACTCCTGGGTATGACCCACAATTCTGCCTCTGGTTTAGTGCCAAGTTTTACTTTGGGCCAAAGCACTGGAACTTTCTGACCCAAATTCCTTCTTCAGAATGGGATCAGCAGCATTTTTTTTAATGCATTATCATACACTACATGGGCTTCCTATGTCAGTGTGTGTGTGTGTGGGGAAGACATAAAATAAATGAAAGATGAATTTCACTTGTAAGACTAACATAGAGGTGGTAGCAAAAGTAGAATAAATCTTGCACCATTCTGTGGATTAAGTGTGTGGTTTGTTGCTGTGGCAACTGTCCTTCACACTACCATTTCTGGTCTCTGGTCTTCTCAGCAATTTTGCACAGAAAGTGCCTTCTCATTCTGGGCATTATTAAGAAGTCTATGCTTTAGGTGTCTAGTACATGCAGGGGCTGGATGAGGCATGCTACAGAAATGACTTAACTCTACCTAACACGTAGTTGATACTCAATGTGTGCTAGCTTTTGTTATTGGTTTTTGAATTCATTTTGGTGAGTCAATTGTATTTAAAGGATTTGTGATGATATTAGCTTATCAATTAAATTGAATGAAATCAATTCATTTTTTTTCTGTATGTGGGTATGAATTATGTAGTAATGTCAATACTTAATCTCAAAATTAAACAAATACACTAAAAAAGGTCTTATATATTAAGAGGAAAAGAAAATGTGCCCTTTTGTCTTGAAAAAAAGAATTAAAGGTCGACTTACAGAGAGGGCTAACATTTTTTATTCTAACATACCCTGTAATTCTTTATTAAAGGTTTATGTCTAACTTTTATTAGAATGTCTGTTTGGGTAGTGGCATAGTTAATAACATGAGCTTTGGACTCAGAGTCTTGAGTTTGAATCCTATTTCTGCATCTTATTAGTTGTGTAACCATAGGCAAAAGTCTTTAAACTCTCAATACCCATTGCTTTCCTGATCTGTGACACAAAAATACTAATGTCTATAACATGGTTTGATTTTATGAGAAAATGAGATATTGTGTGTAAATCACTTTGGTGCCTGGCATAAGGAAAGTATTCCATAGAAATCACCATATTGTACACCTCTGGGGGCACTTTCTGTTAAACAATATGTAAATTCTATCCCTTTGAATTGTGGCCCTGAGATAAAAAAATTGATATGCTTTAACATTATTATGAATACGATATAAGTGGGAAAAGGACCTCTGCACCAGAAATTCATGATCATCTCCTTTTTCTCTGCCTACAGTGTAAGCAGAAAACAATTGGCATATTTGATCCTACCAGATATTATCTCTCTTGAATTTTACCAATTAATATCTGAGAGATTTCCAGAATGTGTGTAGTATTAATTTATGATCAAGTTTATGGCTGTAATAAAACTTCATGGGAAAAAATGGGCATAATAATTTCTTGCTGGATGGATATTCTGGGTGCCAGTGCTTGATCCTCCCCATCCCACCTGCCAGGCACGCGGGCATTGTAGACAGCTCTCTCAGGAGGTGGTACCAGGACACAAGTAGTATTTTGCAAGAAGGCTCCTTGGCTTTGCCTGTGGAGCAGAGAATGTGATCCCTAGCTGGGAGCCAAACCACAAGCATGTGAGCAGTACCTCGAGCTTGGTTTCTGCCCAAGTACATGTAGGGAATTGAAAAAGACAGGGAACCTTTGTGCAAATGATGCAGCCTCACATTCAGAGACAATCCCACAATGTCTGGTGGGATATTCCACCTTTGTCCAAAACGGGGGGGGGGGCGGATTGTTTCTTGTCTGATTAGAATCATCTCCATTGGAAAGGGAACCTGCTCGTCCACCTCCTGGATCTGGGGTCTTAGGCAAGTCACTTAACCTGAATGTGCTTCAGTTTCTTCATCTATAAATTGGGACTGATAAGAACTTCTCTGCCTACATCATAGTGGCTAGCCCAGAGTTATTGCTCAATCAATATTGGTTGTAACTATAACCAATATGAATAGCTTCACTGGCATGAGCAACACAGTTATTAATCTACTGAGCCACACAGTTATTTATCAACTAAGTATCTCAGATGCCATAGTTGAAGGAAGTTGAAATGGCCCTCCATCATCTCACAAGTTACAATATTAATTGTTCCAGATAACTTGGGGTTTATTTAATCTCCAGTGTCCAGTCTGTTTTTTTAAACACAAGCCCAGTGGATGCCATGTTTTTTCCTAATAGCACCATTACCTCTCTTGCTACCACATGGTGCCGCTGTTGGACGGTGACTCTGTGTAGCGCAATGCAGGCTGGTCCACAGATCTGAAGGGACCTTGCAACTATGGATCACTACACAGCTAATGACATCTCCTGGCTTGGGCTCTAGCTCACCATCTTATTTCATCACAGCACTTGCTCAGTTAGTGCTCACCATAGCATTATACCAAGACAGGGTAGCATGCTCTTAGTGGATTTCTGGTTTCAGCCAAATCCATCCTTCCCCATGTCACCCAGTTAGGCTATGGGCCCTCTTTGGAACCTTACCTGAGAGTCCTCCATTCTGATAGCTTCCAATAACATTGAACATCAAATAAGACCTTCCAATGTTTCTTCCTAAACAACTCCTTATTCTCTAGGACAATTTGTTCACCTCTCCCCATGGGACAGTTCTGCGTAGCAAGGGATACTGGGAGACACTTTTGTTAGACAACACAGGATAAAGGGCACGATTCTTGGGAGGAAGTGGTGTCTATGAGTCTCATCTTTGCATAGCTAATGAAAGATTTGCTTTGCCCATCCCTGGCTGATAAGTGGCTGGCTGCTATCTGTATCCAGTGTCACATGAAAGATTAAGTAATATATGTAAAATGCTTCCTAAACCAAAGTACTCCGTATAAAAGTAAGTCATCATGATTATTATGAAATGGGCAAATGATCTATACCCATGGCAAGGCAACACCAGCACTCATGAACTTCAGGTGGAAGCCAGAGAGCTGTCTGAAATAAAATGCCTTTAGATCATGCTGGGCCAGTAAGCTACTTTCCCGTAATACTGAATTGTGTTTCTTTTTTTTTTTTTCTTCAATATTCTTTATTCTTTTGTTATCCATTTTCATGTTAGTTTCTCTTGCTGAAAGTTCATAAGCCTACAACCACTATGGGCTCAGATGAGCATTAGTCTAACCAACAGCTTAAACTTGTGCAACAGCAAACACAGTCTCCTTGAAAAAGTAGGGAAATAATAGTATTAGCAGTATAGTGTGCCAGGCACATCTCTGCTATCTCCTTTAATCTTTGAAACAATCCTGAGGACTTTCTTTTTACATGTGAATAAAAAGAGGAGGAGGAGAAGAGTTTTAGGGATAGGTCCAAGTCCATGCAGCTCTTGACTGGCAGAATAAGGAGGAAGGCTTTCTATTCCAGGGCACTGCCTGGCTTCTGGACAGGGGATAAAAGCAAAACACACACACACACACACACACACACACACACACACACACACACACTTTTCAAAAATTCACATTGTGTTCAGACACTTTGGCACCAGAATAATTTAAAAGAAACTCCAGGCAATGGCCCTAATTCCTTCTGGTTGAGCTTCACCTTTGCTTCTCGTCTACTAATAAGTAAATATAGGTGGAGGGAGAGAGAGATAGATAGAAACATCAATGATGAGAAAGAATCATTGACTATCTGCCTCCTGCACATCCCCTACTGGGGATCAAGCCGGCAACCTGGGTATGTGCCCTGACCAGGATCGAACTGTGACCTCCTGATTCATAAGTCAATGCTCAATGATGGAGTCAAGCAGGCCAGACTGAGTCTTCTAATTTTTATCCCACTAGAGCCATTTCTTATAGGGAGAAGTGTGCCCACCTGACTAATGCTAGCCTTCTCCCTTCTCCGTGAAGCAACTGCCTAATGCTAGCAGCCTAGAACAGCTGATCCTGGATTGCCAGACCCCATGTGTGGTGGCTTTACCTTTTACAGAGCAAGTTGTTGTGGGACTTTCTCAAGGAAATCCTAGCATGGGCAGGAGTCTGAATAATCACTCTTGGGTATGTTTGCAGGAGAGGTCTAGCTTTTCTTTTTCCCACTGGAATTCTTTCCACATAGGTTTCCCCATGAAACCCTATCTTCCTTGATTTATCTTCAATAAGATGTATTTCTACTGAGTACAATTTTTACTACCCATTTTAAGATTTATATTTTGTCAAAATACTGTTTGCATTTATTTTAAAAAAACTATAGTTTCCCCCCATTTCTCCCAATGTAAACAGGAATTTTTATTCATTGCTATTTACTTCCTTCCATGTATTTACTAATGTTTCTCTACTTATATTGAATTTTTGCTGTGTTTTTTCTTACCCACCTGTCTTTTCTAAAACAACAACAACAACAAATCACAAACAAATAAACAAACAAACATAAAAATGGCACTATCCCACATTAGGCCCCTTATACCACTTATTAGCTGTGAAATCCTAGACAAGTCATTAGGGATCTCTGAGCTCCAATCTGTAAAATGGAATATTAACATATTACCTCCTTGGAGGCAGACAGATAGATTGGGTAATTTCCAATTAATAAAGGTATGATTCATTTCACTCAGAACATTCTCTGATGTTCTATATCTTCTCCTATATTTATCTCCTTTGAGAAACCTTTTGTTTATTATCTTTTCCTTTATTATTATTTACTATGCTTTGCATAATTACTACTTTTACTTTTACTACTTGCTCTTTCCATTTGCTGAATAAATGAATGGATTTGCCTTCCTTCTATATACCTACCACCATCACCACTTTACTATATTCTGAGTACCTACTGCCTGCTTGACTTGTGCTAAGTGTTAAACATTACCTCTGCAATCCCTTTCAACAATCTGACAGTTAGGTATTATTATACCCATTTCACAGACTTAAGGCTCAGCAAGGTCACATGCTAGTACGTGGTAGAGTTAGAATTTGGGTATCTCTGACTTCCAAGATCACAATAGTGCACATGGCTTCCCGGAAGCTTATATTTACCCAACATCTCCCACATATAAGTAACTTAGCATATATCACCTTTTTATCTTGACAGCAATCTTGTAAAGTAAGTATTATTATTCCATTTTACTGCTGAGGATAGGAAAGCTTAAGGAGAGGTGTTAGGTAAGTTCCCAGAGGCACACAGCCAACAAATGTTCTCAAAGCTAATGTCAGATGACCTCCTTCTCCCTTGCCTTCTGCTGTCTGCTTTGTGAATGAATCAGTGAGTGAATGGGTCACCTTTCTTTCTTCCCCCTTTTCACTATTCTTTGCTTTCTTTATTATTCTTGAGGAAAAAAATGACTTTGTTGTTCAAATTAAAAATCTAATACATGCTGGAGTCAAAAAGGGTGGGTGGGAGCAACATAAAAGCGCGCGCACGCGCGCACACACACACCCCCCCCCCCACACACACACACCAGGGCCAGTCCTTAGTAACCTTCCACCCTGAAGTAATCACTTTACTCTCTCTCTCTCTTTCTCTCTCTCTCTTTTTCTCCCTTTCTTTTTTTTCTTCTTTCTATTTTCTCTTTCCTCTCCTGCCCTTGCCTTTGTGTCCTCTTGGGCAAGAGTCACATTCCACCTCTACCCTCTTCCAGCACAAACTCCCTTTGGGGGTCCGAGTTTCCCTGCTGTGGCAGTTGGCATGATGTGCCACACACACATTTGCAAAACTAATCAACTGTGGAAGGGACAGGGAGTTCCAATATGGGCTCAGGAAGGCAGCCACAGCCACAGAGCCCCTCTGCGTGGCCCCAGAGGTGGGGCTGGCTCTGCGACTCCCTGTGACGGAGCCCCTCATGGGATTGTGAAGCAACAGAGGCTCTAGCAACGGAAAATGCCACCAGACACTGCAGGTGGCGGCATGTGCAGGACAGCCTCTGGGAGTCTTTCGTTCTAAGCCAAAGTTCAGCTGAAGGGCAGTAGCCAAGCCAGAAAGTCATGTGGCTCTCATGTTGGTTAGTGTGTCACTTTGAGCAGCTCTTATCTGATAGTATTATGACTAACCCAGTGCTGACAGCATGGGGCAGATTATAGGGGCCATGTGACAATTATTTAAGGCATCACTGAGGGCACTGTGTGGCTTTTATTAACCCATTCTTTTCTGGATCACTTTCCTGCATTCCTTTATACCCTTGAGAGTCTGGGTAGGAAAGGGGAGAAAAAAAGGGGGGTGGGGAGTCTATTGGACATTGAAGGGTCCTATGGATTCCCATTTGAACAGCCTCTTAGTAATAGTTTAGTTTTGTCCCCAAAGCTTCTGTGGTATATGCTCTTTGGGCTTAAAAAAATGATGATGGTGGTTGTTCATATTTCAAAACCTTTCTTTTCTTACACCTTGTACGGATACAGTTCTATGCCTTTGTTGTTGTTGCTGCTGAGATTAATCTTTAAAATATTAGAGAAGCTCACTAAAGTCCTAGCTAGAGAAACAATCCGTCAGTATGTACCTAAATGTCAGCCATGAGAAGTCACTGCTTCCCACGATAGGATTGACACTTTGGATTGGGCAAAGCAAACACCCAAATTCTATGCTATTATTTATATCCTGTCCTGTGTGTATAGGGATTGGCATAATGGTAGTCAGCTGCATGAGGGTTGTGGGGAGAAAGGGGCTACCCTTTCAAATTTAGCCCTAGCTGGTTTGGCTCAGTAGAGAGAAGGTCAATCTGTGGACTGAAGGATCCTGGGTTTGATGCCTGTCAAGGGCAATACACGGGTTGTGGGTAGGGGGCATGCAGAAAGAAGGGGGGTGGACTGATAATTATCAGGAGGATAAGGGGATGGGGAAGCAGTGAGAGACTGGATTGAAATTATATAACCAATGGATGAAGACAATTGGGGGGGTGGGGGTAAGGGCAGAGGGTGGGAAGGGAACTGGGTGATACGGAGCTTTGGGGGAGAAAAAGGAGAAACAATTGTAATAATCTGAGTAATAAAGATTTATTTTTATAAAAAAGATTTACTTGGTGAATTCAGGCCCTTTTAACATTCAGCTATAAAGTATAATAATGATGATACCTTCCTCATAGGGTTGTTAAAAAGTTATAATGAGAAGAGGCTTAGAAAGGCAGCCCTGGGGCATAATCAGTGCTACATGGAAGGGGCAGATGTTATTCCAGTTATTCTTGATATTGTTGTTTGTATGCTCAGCAGCAAAATGTAGGAATCTTTGGACACAGATTGAAATGTTGACATTTCCAGGGTGATTTCAATGTTGGGGCTGCTATCTCCTTTTTCCGCTCTGATTCTCCCCTTGCCATGCATGCAATGCTTCTTCCTTTTGGTAAAGTGTCTGCTGTTGCCTTTGCCAGTGAATTTCAACAGTGTTCACACTATGTCACTGCAAAGAAAACAGGACCAATTTGAGCAAAATGATGGAGAAAGTGTGAGGACCCCTGGAGTCAGCATTAGTCTCACCCCTATTGCCCAAGCAATTCAGCTCTGCCCCCAGACTTGCATATGCCATTCAATGACACAAAAGGTCTGTGACTAACTGGGCCTACATCTTAGATGGTGATTTAAGGAGTGTCTATCATGGTATAGAAGTTAATCATTGTAAGTTGAAAGTTTGACTGAGACCAATTGAAGAGCCTGGGTTGCATCTTGATTCCATTCTTTCTGATTTGTATGCCTTTTGATGAGTTTTTCTCAAGGCTTTAGAGAAAACACTTTACCCCTTTCTATAGATGGGAAGAATATAGACCTCCTAATTAGCTCAATTGCAAGGGCAACTTAATTCAGGCATATAAAGACACCGGAATAGTGTTTCAACATGGTTTATGCTCAAAAGGATTATTACTTATTATTGTAACTATGAAGTTTGGTAAAGCTCATACTCATATTTGATTAGTTTCAAAGCCTCTTCCCTAATGGTAAAACCAAACAAAACCAACAAAGAAACTACAACTTTTCTTGAAGGATGTGAAAAAGTAAATAAGTTATTATTTTACTGGCATGTAAATGTAGATGTAGTTCATATTATATATTTTTAATATATTATATGTCTATGCATGGGATAGATGTGTATATGTGTTTTTGTGAGAGGGATCATGTACTAATCTTAGTTGTTATGTGCATGGTGGATATAGAGATGAATATAGAGATCCTATGTGGTCAATGAGCTCATTATATATTTGGGGAAACAGGTGTATAAACCAATGATTTTAATGTTCTAGGGACAGTGGTGAACAAGTATACCAATCTCTGAGCAGAAGGACCTAACTTAGCCTCAAGGGATAAGCAAGACCTCCTAGAAGAGCTGATATCTTAGCTGATTCTTAAAAGATGAAGAGATATAAGATAAGGAAAGAGGGCCCAGAAGAGAATCTAGATAAAGCTAGAACAAAGAGGTAGGGTTAATAAGAAGTCAGGAGGGAGGTGTGGGTTGGGGCCAGCTCTGGAGAGCCCCTTGCTGCCATGTGAAAGAGCTCCCTCTAGGTCAGGTAGAGGCACTGCCATGCTGTCCCCTGGTGGAGTGTAGTCAGAGCTATGTTCTAGAAAGATCATTAGGGTCAGATTGATGAGGTCCTGAACTAAAGGAGGATATAGAATGGATAAGAAGGATGAAGATAAAGAATTAAGTGATGACACCATGTTTTGGGTTTGGGCGGATCTTGCTGCTACTCTACAACTGATACAACGGAAAAAAACAAAACAAAACAAACAAACAAAACAAACAAACAAACAAACAAAAAACTCAGACAGAAAAGCAGCCAGGTCTGGGGGAGAAGGCCTGGGCTGAGTTTAGGTCAACACTTCTTTTTCACTGGACCCATTCCATTTTCTCTCATCATCCTCAAAATGCATTCCCTTCACTGCTTTTCACATCCTTTTATGAAATGTTTGTCCTAAATCTTTTTTATTTTGAGTGGCACTTATAAACTAGACTCTAGCACAGAGCAGATGTATTCATTTAATAGTTTGCTTTGATGGCTCCTTGAAGAGGCTTTATAATCTTTATATTTTACCATTGGGTTTGGAACTTTATGCTCTTTTAACAGGTGTATTACCTTCATCAGATGTTTTCATTTTAAGCTGTTGACTTATAAACACATGGCCTGCGGGGATTGGTGTGCAGAAAATTTATTCACTTACAGATTTATTCTATCTGATTTTGTATTTAGTGCAAGGCTATGCAGACAACCGTAGATTAATTGATAATGACAGTTCATTGGTCAAAATGACTCTTTTGATGACCAAAAATAATTGTTTCCTGTAGCTGACAATGGGGTGGTGAAAGATCACTTGTATTGAGAGGAATTTTAGAAAAATGGTTTCAGGCCCTTATTTAGTTCTCCAGTTTGCATTTTAGAAGACTGTGCTTACCGCATTTCTACTGAGGACACTTGAAGGTTTGTATTTTAAACTATTTAATTATTCAAGTAGTTTATACTTTTCAAAACCTAGTATATTTTTTGCTTGAAACTGATGTGTACTGTTCTTATGACCATGAACCCATTGCCTTTCTATGTAAGAAAGGAAAGGGGAAGAAATATCCTCCTTCTGTCTGGTGTTTGAAGAAGGATAGAGCAGGAACATCTGACAAGGAAAAATGCATGTAACGAAAGGGCCGTGAAGGTGGCCACATCTCTTGTATTCTTTGGTGGTGTGGACAAGGGGCATTCAACGAGCAGCTATGGGTGGAAGCTGTTCCTGTCCTCGTGTGGTGCTGCACGGATGTGTGAATATGCAAAAGGTAAACTGTCCTAGAGCCTTGTGATTGTGGAGGCTTGTCTAGAAAAACAAATGAAATAAAAGACTCTTTCTTTACTTTTTGTTTTAGAAACTTGAGCATCTCCTGTGGACATTAATTGAGCAACCCTTCCTCCAAATAGCGCTGATAGCCCCTCAAAGTGTGGACCAGGCAATCTCAAAAAAGGGATAGGGTAAAAGCATTTGTCTACATGGAGAGAAAGGCTGAGAGGCAAAGACCTGCCCCGTCAGTGTCTAACCTATTTTACAGTAGTACAAAACAAAGTCGATGGTGAAATCCAATTCTATGATTATTTTCATCATAAAATCACCATAAGTGACTCAGTATAGTTTGGTATCATTTTTTCCTGTGCCCAGAAGAGGCCAGGACTGAGCCAGCACAGTAACAGTATTATGCCTATTTCCCAGACTTGGAAATGCTACATCCCTCCTTAGTAAAGAAAGAGGGGTAGGCCAATCTTGGAGGGAGACTGCATGATTTCTCCTTACGCTCTGAGTTGTGGTCCTTCCAAATAAAACTCTTTGCCTTCAACAAGAGCAAAAATAAGGAAACTATGGAGAAGACATGGAGAGTGGGAGTAAAGAAAAAAGGAGAGGGACAGATTATTTTGAAAGCGGAACTTTTTAGAAATATTGTATCCCAGGGGAAAGGTGGGGAGTAGATATGATACCCCTCTCTCTTTCCCATCTCAGGAGGTAAAGTTAACAATCTATTTCAGTATAATTGGAGCATTTGGAAATCTATTTCTAAATATATGCATTTCACATTATACTCCCTTTTTCTTTCTTTCTTCTTTCTTTCTTCCTTCCTTCCTTCCTTCCTTCCTTCCTTCCTTCCTTCCTTTCTTTCTTTTTTCTTTCTGACAACTCTTGTACGCACTTCTTTCTTAGCAGCCATTTTCCCCCCATTTTTATTTTTTGCCTTAGAAGTATTTGTTGATATGGATTTTCCCTACAGGACCATGAATTCCTTGAGAGGAGTCCCTATATCTTATTTATTTTTTTGTTTCCATACTGGGCCTCCAGTCCTTCCACAGTACTCTTTCTCATATAGGCACTCACTTGTTGAATGAATGAATAAATGCAAAAAATAAATGAATGATGGTGCAAGTGAAGACCTTGTGACAGGAACTGAGACCTATATAGGATTGTTAGCAAGTGGGTGAGTCAAACATTTAGCCATGCTTCTCAGCCATCCCTGTTGACTTGTGCACAGAGAATACTCTCAACTTAGTCCCATATCTCAGTCTGCCCATCTATTTCCAGTCTTTAGAAATATCTCTCTAACCCTCAAAACCATGGTGAAACTCAGTTGTTAGGGGCAAGGAACCTTAATATCTCTTTGCAACACTCTCCTTCCACCCCCACCCCAAGTATATCAGAGGCTCTATTACTTCCAGAAAAAATAACCTGGGGTTGTACAACACCAGAGGAGTGAACAGCAGCCAGCAAAATGAAAACGAAAAGCTCCTGGGGAAAAGTCAAGGATTAGAAAACGCAATAGTTAGTTGATAAAATGTCTGCTTCAGTTTCGGCCAACTTCCTTGAACCTTGCCCCATTGCAGTGGCCCCCAGTGGAAGTGGCAAAGAGGTGTCAGTGATAAATCACCTGCCATCAAACAGCACAAATGTCAGTAAATTACATGTGGAAGCCAGAGTGGGCACAATAGTGGTGCAGCATGGGTGAGCCAGCAGGCCTCCAGAGGGGCTGAATGTTTATTCTTCCTTAGCCACAGGATGCCTTCTGTTCATTCATAGATGGAAAATAAGTTGGGTGTTTTTCATTGAAGCATTCCATTGTATCTGTCAGGAGTAAACCAAACAAACACAAGAGAGCCGGAATGCTAGAAAAAGCCCTCACCTCCAACCCGGAGAGCCAGTGCCTGCCTGTTGAAGTCAACTCCTGCTTTTACTCTTGGTTTGTGTTTAATGTTAAAAAAAATCAAAGGAAAAAAAGAGATAAAAATATATGAACAGTAAATGACAATAAATACATATATATTTCAACAATTAAATCTACAAATCAAAATTCATGAACAAGGGATCTAATGAACAAAATAAACCGATGAATAAAATAGAACCAGAAACATGGAAACATGGAACAGACTGATTAATCTCAGAGGGAGGGGGCAGGCAGAAAGGAAGAGATTAACCTAAGAATGTATAAGCATATATGCATAAGCCATGGGCACAGGCAACAGGGAGGGGGAAGGGCAGTATCCGGGTGAAGGAGGGCAGGGGTGGTAAGAAACCAGGAGGAGGCATCTGTAATACTCTCAAAAATAACTGTATTTTAAAAATCAAAGGAAAGCGAACTAACTGAACTAATAAAGCTAATCCTCTTACAACATGAAAGAGTTAAAAAAATGAAGCTTAGTTATTGTATGAACACATCTACCCCCTGCTGTTGCTGAGGCAAGAAAGGAGGAAAAACCCCTAGAATGCTATAGAAATTCAGGCCACACATGGATGTGTACCTGCATATCTTGGCAAAAAAGCACAGTTGTCTTAGAGATGCTCCTTGCTTGATGTGATGGGATGTGGAGGGCTCCCTGCCTCCTGTTGGACACCAAGGCTAAGCAGTATTCTTCGCCCCAGCTGGAATCAATTTCTCCTCGAGTGCCAAACGCCCAGTCCATTAGAGGCCAGTTTCTAACCTCCCAATGTTTCTTCCCTGCACTGAAATATCTTTGGTGTTTGTGTATCGATTTCCCCATCAGGCTGCAAATTCCATAAGGTCAAAATCCAGCCCTGATTATCTGGGTATCCTTGCCTGCTCTGCTCACCTTCTGACCTGGGAGGAAAATTTCATCAACATTGTGGATATCCATTAGATATCTGTGGAATGAACGAGTTATTGTTCTCTGTGGATGGGTAATGAGGAAGGCTCAAACATGTAGAAAGTGTTCTCTAATATTCCTGGCACCACATTATACATGTGGGACCAACAGAGGTGCGTTATTTAGGTAAAGGCCAAGTTTTCCTTAAAGTCATGGACTTCCTGATGGAGCTTCCTATTGAAAGCTGAGTTCTGATAACTCTTCCTCCCAATACCCCATGAAATATGCAAGGGTAAAATTTCATTGCACTCAGTAAGGCCGTTTACAGTAAATCCCAGAGAGCCAGGCACACATAGCCTTATTAACCCCTCCCCTGCCACTGCCTGCACTTACTGGGCTCTGAGCATTTGACACAGTTCTGTTGCCAGTGACATGTCAAGCAAAAGTGTTTCTCCTGTCAGGGGACTTTTCACAAGGAGCTAGCGGCACCCTGGAGTCTGCCTTGGAGTGGAGTAGTACATTTGTTAACTTAAGGCGGCCAAATCGAATCCAAGGTTGGCCTGGCTCTAGGCTGAGAACTGGAGAGACCATCAGGAGAAACATAGTTTTAAATTACAAGGTGTTTCACTCACATGCATTTCTGTTTGTGAAGACTTTCCCAGTATTTGAAGTGTCCCTTCTCTTTAAAATAAGTTGCTCACACTCTCCACCCCCACCACACACACACACACACACACACACACACACACACACAAACTTGGTTATCTGAGGACAAGAGTTGGGTTGTTTATCATTCTCCCAGAGTACAAAGTCTTGAAGAATTTAATTGTGAATGTAATCTGAAGAATCAAAGTCAGCCTCATTCCTCAGAAGAATGTGACTAGTGGGAGGAAGGAATCGTTCCTTTGCCTGGTTCTCAAAGTGGTGTGTCCTACTCCTTTCTCTGGGAGACGGTGGGTAGGAGGGAGGTGGGTGTGTGGTGTGGGACTCAATTATCCTTTTGATAGTAGAACTCCTAGTCCTCTAGGCTGTGTCTTCTTGCTGTTTGCTTGGCGGGTAAACCCAGGCTGGTCATGTGGCCTTTATGTCCTCAGCAGAAATTGAGTTCTGGCTGGGACAGAATTTCTTTTGCTGTAACTGGTTTGCAGAATGTGAAGAACCCTAGTCTGGCCTGGCTCTGGTCATTTCAGGAGGACAGGCAGGAAGGAGGATGGTGGCATTACAGATTATAGGAGACCACATAGAATTCCAGGAAAACTTGCCCTAATTTTTTCTGAGGTTGGAGGAGGGTTGGAATGGAGGTGATGGGAGGAGGAAAGTTGAGGTGAGAAGAGGAAATGACAGGAATACAGTTGACCCTTGAGCAACGCCAGTCTTATAACTGTGCAGGTCCACTTATATGCTGATTTCCCCTCTTTTCTTCCCCCCTCCCCCCCCCTACCACCTGCCAACAAATATCTGTACTATTTTTGATCAGTGGTTAGGAATCTGCAAATGTAAGGGACTGACTGTATGCATTGATCTATGCCATTTTATATAGGCGATTGTGTCTGCTATGAGCCCTGGAA
This sequence comes from Vespertilio murinus, assembly GCA_963924515.1. NCBI lineage: Eukaryota > Metazoa > Chordata > Mammalia > Chiroptera > Vespertilionidae > Vespertilio > Vespertilio murinus. The sequence goes on along the minus strand of OZ004704.1, from coordinate 11,812,068 downwards.
TGTGTCCCCCATGAATACTGAGGGACAACTACATTTGGGGGAGGTCAAAAGTTATATGTAGATTTTCAACTGTATGAGGGGGTGCTGGTCAGCATCCTTAAGCCCTGTGTTGTTCAAGGGTCAACTATATTTTCAGGATTCTTTGTAGATAAGTCTAGAGTTTCAGGGAAAATGAACTTTGGTTTGTCTAAACACTACTTAAAGTAAAAGGATTTTGGGAATTTATGACTGAATCCAATTACTCTGGGGTCAGAGATGCTGCTTGTCCACTTGTGGGTTCTATTCCCCTTAGCACATTGCCAAGCTGCTGGTCAGGTAGTGTTTCTATTAGTGTTAAGGGATGGCAAGTTGAAGGCTTGATCACAGTATAAACAAACTACCATTATGAGAACGAATATAGATATTAACATTTAGTTCCATTTTAAAAATATTTTATTGATTTTTTACAGAGAGGAAGGGAGAGGGATAGAAAGTTAGAAACATCAATGAGAAAGAGACATTAATATCAGCTTGCCTCCTGCATACTCCCTACTGGGGATATACCCACAACCAAGGTATGTGCCCTTGACTGGAATAGAACCTGGGACCTTTCAGTCCTCAGGCCTATGCTCTATCCACTGAGCCAAACCGGTTTTGGCAAGTTCCATTTTTGACTCATTATAATTTAGATACATTTAGTCACAGCCGATAGAAGCTCCTTTCTAGGGAAAAGACCTGGTAGATTACTGAGTCAGTTCATCACCAGACACAGAAGAATACAGTCCCATCGTAGAAGCTTCTTTAAACTTGATCTTAACCCATGCCATTATATTTATGATGCTCCTTTGAACATTTTATGTTTTATCTTTTAAAATCAATAGATAGTTTCTGACAGATTGTGATGGGATTTCTTTATGCATACTACTCTTCTGAGTTAAAGATTATGGTCTCTAAAATGATTTCATTTACATTTGATCCTATGTAGACCTCAAGGGTCGAACAGAGCAAGTCAAGCTTTGGATCTTCTCTCTTTTCTTAACCTCTCACCTACTGCTGGCAATGCTTACTTTCCTGATCCCGTTGTCTTGTTGAATATGATGTGATGACTTCTGTTAATATCCTCTGAGCAAGGTCTCTTATTAGCAAGAAGCCCACAATGCTGACTCAATTCTTCCACTTGGACCCAACTTTCAGGTACTTTTTCTTTGTCCTCCATTTACTCTCTCTCTGTCTGGTAAGCTACTTTATCAGCACACGAGCAGGGAGTACATTCTGTCAATAACAATATTGTATCTAGGGCTCCTGACCAATTAGTGTAAGGGCCATCACTCAAATCCTATTTTCTATTAGTTTGAGAGTGCGCTTTTTTTAAGGGCCGAAGCAAGAAGACAGAATCAGCATTCATTTATTGGGAACTTAAAATAGAGAGTGAGGGAAAGCTAATATGCTTTTCAAGAAGATCCACAATTCACGTCTTTTTCAAAGGAAAAAACAACAACACACTTTTGTTTTGTTAGATGAAAAGAGATATCTCAAGGCACAAAAGTCCTCTTTGAAATACAGTGTCCTCTAAGATATGTAGACCTTTTGAATTCTAGGCTGATTTGGAAAATTAGAGAGATTTTTCTATGGCTACATCTCTATTTCAGAGGTGGGGAAACTGAGGTCCCCAAATAGTTGCATGAATTTGCACAAAGTCATGTCTGTGGAAGATGGACAACTTGTGTATGACTCCAGGTGTTCAGTGCTCTGCGATGGACCCTTTCTCCATGCAATCATGAAAAAAAATGTTAGTTTACTGAGCTCATTTGATAGAGCTAAGCAGTATGCTGCAAGGCTAAGAAGAATAAAGATAAAAGTTGCTGCCCTCAAGGAGCTACATGATTTTATTTAAAACACTAAGACATACCCAAAATGAAGAAAGTGGAGAAGGCTGAAACTTGACATTTAATCAAGTGCTAGACGGTGAAGTGCACCTGAGGGTGGGGCTCTATATTAACAGTGTCGGGTCATTGTTTATGAAAAAGATGGGTTCTCAACTAACTTCCAGAGAGCTAGCAAAATAGAGTTATTCAGAGAATCCAGCAGAAGACAAAGGAGCAGGTCAGTATGACATATACCAGTAAGATGTAGGAATGGCAACTACTTGACACACAGAACACTTGGTGGACTCTTTATTCATGAGAGACATTACTCATTGATTGCAGAATTTTCCTTAGGGTTCAGATGTGGTTGAATCATTTTTTTAACAATGAATTCCTGGTGGCCATTATAAAATAGTTGGAACAGGTAGGAGACAATGCAATCTACTTGCTGACCTCCATGTTGGGACAAAAAGATCTTCCTGGTTAATGTGATTTTAATATTAGGATATATATATATATATATATATATATATATATATATACCCTAGCTTTGATAGTCATGAATGATATTTGTCTTGATGATCCATTGTTAAGAGACACAAAATGTTTATGGATAGCCTAGTTGAGTTTTAATTACTAATTTTTGTCATGTTGGACCTCCCTAAATCCCGTGCTTGTGGAGTACATATTGGCCATGCAGTAAATATTTGTCAAATGAATGAAGCTCATAGGGAACTTAATTGTAGCCTTGAAAAGGTGAAAGGCCAGAGTTTTATAAGCTGAACCCATCCAACTCATACTGGGACCTAAGCCAGGAAGACATACATCTGCAATATATCTCAATGTACAAGCCACCTTCTCCTGCAAAATTGCTATCAGCAGGGCCCTCTGTTTCCTGCCATGCACATTTGCTCTAAGTCACAGCATTAATTAATAGAGAAGATTTATTGTAAAAAAAAGTAGCAATTCAAAATTACTTGTTGTTATGCAATCTGATGCCCTATCCAACTCCATCCTACCAGAAATTATATGGCAGATTTATTTTCTGAGAATACATTGACACTTATATTTTAACTTCTGTTATTAATCAATGAGACTGTAAAATAGTGTGATCAAGGTCTTCAGTCATTATTTCAACTGCTCTCCTTGACTGAACAATATTCATTAACTATCTACTACTCTTTAAGGCATTCTATCAGGCAATGGTGAGGCAACTGAGTAAGATGGGGCATGTTTTCAAATCTATAGGAACTCAGAATATAGGTGGGTCAATTATGTAAACTAATATAACTGCAAAATCTGCCACTGCCAACATATGTACTGTAGCTGGTAGCTACTGAGTAAATACTTATAGATAATTCATCTCTCCTACCTTTTCCCATTGTTTTATAATGGTTATTTGGGATTCAATGTCAATAACAAGTCTGAAGCCATAGGTACATTCTAAAAAGGCAGTAACAAATGAGTGATGTCCTTCTATGAGCAAAGGAATGTGAGTGAGGTGGTACATTCCAGGTGAAAATACAGTTTTTGTAATGAGCTAGGCTCTTGGGAATAATCCTCATCACCTCCTCTAGGTTTGATTTTGGAATTTGCATGGTGTTTTCTATTAGACATGGGATCCCTAAATTCCATGCATTTTGAATGAAAGTGTGAACACAATTAGAGTGAAGCATCATTTCTAAAGGGTTATAAATGTAGTAAAAGAAGACCTTTCAGGAGTTTTAATGGTGAAGTCTAGATAAAGGTGATAATAGTTGACATTTGTATATTACCTTGTAGTTTACAAAGCACTTTCACAAATTGGAAACAATATAACTGTGAATAGAGCATTGGCTAAATAAATCAAGGCACTTTCAGACATTGGAATACTAGGCAGCTATTACATAGAAAGATGTAGATCTTTATTTGTTGATATGAAATATCCCTCATGATAAGTTTTTAAAAAGCAGATTTCAGAATAGTATATTATACTGTGTGTGCCCAACTCTGTTAAACTTATCCTAAATAATAGAAGCCTAATATGGTAAGTGTCTGGTTGTTCAGTTGGCCAGTCAACCAACTGAAGGATATGCTAAGGCGGCTCAACTGCTCACTATAACATGCACTGATCACGAGGGGCAGACACTCTGACCGGTAGATTAGCTTGCTGCTGGGGTCTGGCTGACTGGACCTGAGTGAGATAGGTCAGATACTCCCTGGAGCCCTCCTGCAGTCCCTTCTTCGCTGGCCAACCTCCTGTCCCTCCCCAGCCCTGATCATGCACTGGTGGAATCCCTCTGCCTGGCCTGCACCCTCTTGCAATCTCAGAACCCTAGGGAGATGTCAGAGAGCCAATTGATGCACAGTGACCACCAGAGGGTAAATGCTCAATGCATAAAATGCCCCCTGGTGGTCAGTGTGCTCCCACAGGGGGAGCGCTGCTCAGCCAGAAGCTGGGCTCACAGCTGGTGAGCTCACCAGTGGTGGCAGGAGCCTCACCTACCTCTGTGGCCATGCTAAGGATGTAAGACTGCCAGCTTAGGCCCGTCCATCAGTTAGTCTTCTCCTGAGGGCTCCTGGACTGCGAGAGGGCACAGGCCAGACTGAGGACTCACCCACCCACCAAGTACACACATTTTGTGCACCGGGCCTCTAGTATTTTCATAAACACATATCTGTATGCCAACATGACATATGAAGAAATCTGGAAATGTATATAAGCAAATGCTAATAGTGGTTGTCACTGTTTACTGAGATACACAGGGTTTTTACTCTCACCATCTTTCTGAAAAAGTTATGATGAGCTTACACTACTTTCAGGAAAATAAAAAATAAGTCATCTATTAAAAATGTAAGCACATTAACATGTATTAAGATCACTTCATCCTCATGACTACTCTGAAGGTAGTTATTATCCATGTTTTATAAATGAGGGTCACAAGTTCAATTTAACTGCCAGTACTTAGCTTTTCTATGTGCAAGACAATGTTCTGATTGATTTACATATATAAATTCATTTAATTATCAGAGTAATCCTTTGAGGGTACTATCATTATCCACATTTTACAGAAAAAGAAACTAAGGCACAGAGAAGCTAAGTAAATTATCAAAGGTCACACAGCTTATGAGCTTTCAGAGCCAGATTTTAAAACCATGTTGCTTGTCTCCAGAGTCCATATGCTTCACAGTTCTGTCCTATTGTCTGATAGGACTCACAGGGCAAGTGACCTTGGTAGCTGAACTTAGATCTTCTGATTTCAAATTTTGTTCCCTTGTCACTACACATTGCATGTTCCTTTTAGGTTATGCTTCTCATGCCCATTATCTCCCCTCTCCAGCATTGCCTCATAGCCTGATGTAGTTTATTTTGGGGACTACATGATACATTGCTTCTGGAATTCAATATTCAGGATAAAATCACTCTATTCTATGTGTGTCAGGCACTACTCTAAAAACACAAGATGAAATAGTGAACAGAACACAAAGACTCCTGTTCTCACGAACCTTACTTACATTCTAGTATAAGGAAACAGAAAATAAGCAAAAGATATATAATTTAGAAAACTGATTAATGCTTTGAAGGAAAATACAGAAGGAACAGGGGTAGCACTAGCTAGGTACCCAGAGTGGGATGGAGTTACAATTGAACTAGAGAGGTCAGGGAAGTCCCATTTCCTTGTGTTGGATAATGAATATTTATTTAACCCACACATTTTGATTTTTGTCCAAGCAAAAATCTTAGCTAGGAAACACAGAACTAAATTCAGAACTCAGTTGCAAAAAAAGTAGTGCATTCCAAGTATATGCTAGCTTTTATTTCCTTGCTTCTTTGAACTGGATTTGATCTTGTTTTTTTTTTATTTTTATTGTCTTGTTTCATGTGTCTAACTTTGTACATAATCCAGACTCCCGTTTTTGGAAATAGATAAGATACATATTTTATACATAAAAAAGAATGGAATTAATGAAAAGTATGAAATAAACCAACCAAACCATTTATCTTTAGCTCAAAGGACTCTGTCCTTCTTTTACCCATATTGACTATTGATTAATCTCATCTCTGATTTGATTGGGACTCTTTCTTTTCCTATTGCTTTCTGTGCAGTGCACATGATTCCCCACCCATTGTCTGCATTTTCACTTCCAAGAAGGTCTAGATTTGTGTTTTCTTGATAAAAGCCATCCTTTTCTTTTAAGATACAAAATCTTTACTCTTCTGAGACTATAACCTTTTTGAGTGACTGTGACTTCTTAGGACCATGGTGATGCCTCATAGTTGTGAGTGCTGATGGATGTTGTAGTTCTCCTGAGTAATTAAAACTACGGTTATTTATAAGCCTTCATTTAGAAAGTGTTGCAATATATAGTTGCTGTTAATGGATGACAAAGTCATGATGTTCATCAATAACTCAAGATATTTATATGAGCATCTTCTGAGGCTGGGCTCATGCTTCCAGCGATGAGATCTTGAGAAACCATGCTTTGTGCCAACATTAGAGGCTTGAAAACACTGGTGTTGACCAACACATTGGGTATTGACCTGCTGTTAACATGGTTTATAGCCCTTAGTCACATAAAAAGAGTTTAAATATATATATTCAGAGAGAGAAAGAAAGAGAGAGGGAGAGAGAGAGAGAGAGAGAGAGAGAGAGAGAGAGAGAGAAACATTAATGATGAGAGAGAATCATTAATTGGCTACCTCTTACATGCTCCCCTACTGGGTGTCCAGCCCTCGACCTGGACACATCTCCTTGACTGGAATCAAACCTGGGACCTTTCAGTCTGCATGCCAACTCTCTATCCATTGAGCCAAACCAGATAGGATGAGTTTTGTTTTTTAAATATAATTTTGAAAATCTATCTCTTTTGCATGTTAACAGTATTTCTCTTTGGTTATTTTCACTCTCAACATATTTCTGTTTTTTGTATTCAAATCAGATTGGCATGTTTTCAGAAAGCTTTGGAGATGTCTTATGACATCTTATGACAAGGGCTTTGCAAGACCATAGGAGTCATAGAGCCTGAAATTGTAGTTATTTGTGGCTATGTCTATCTTCACCACTAGATTTAAGGACAGAGATTGTGGTCATCAAATTGGTGCCTAACAGTGTAGTGTGCCTTTCAGATAGTAGGTGATCAATGACTCTTTGAGAAGTATGTGTATATATGCCTATAAGATTATGTTGTAGAAAAGAGTATGGATATACATCCCAGATTCCCTGTGGCATGAAGAGAATCAGTAAAAAAAAATTTGAAGGGTTTAGAAAGATGCCTGAAACATAGGAAGCAGTCAATAAAATTTAGCCAACATTAATATTGTTTATTATACTGGGTGTTCTCAGGATATAACATAGTGTTTGGCACAGAGTTCACCTTAATAAAGATTCATTTAAGAAACTGATACATGAATGAATGAATCCTTTACAGATGAGGTTAGTTGTCCATTCTCTGGGCTTCCTAGCACTTCCTTTGTTTCTTTACTCCAGCCTATACTACTAATATAATCATACTTGTTTAATCCTCTGCTCACTTACTAGCCTCAGTGCTCCAAAGGGATGACTTTTGTCTTTATCCTCACAGTCCTAGGGCTAGCACAGCTTGTGGCATGTAGCAGCACTCAATTATTATTTTGTGAATGGGTGGGTGTAGAGATGGATGAATGATGCTCTGTTAGCTCAGAAATAAAATAATTTGGCTTGATATAAAGTAATAGGCATTTTTCTACTTCCTTTACATAGCTATGGGATTCTAGCATTCATTTGTTTTCAACACATTTAATGTATTAAGTTGTTCAGTCACCATTTAAATTATGTTCTTATTTTATTTGCATTTCCTCTCTTCTAGGAATCCTAAATTTGCTTTTAAAATCACATTAAGAATGAAATTCCTGGGCTTTTAGACATTTCACTAGTTGATTTACTGCTGAAAAAGAGCCTACATTCTGTATGTTTATTCATTACATGGGGGTGGGGTGAGAGAATACTGGCAACAACAAATTGATATTTCTCTCTCACATCTATGCTTCTCTCTCTCTCCTCTCTCCTCTCTTCTCTCTCTCTCTCTCTCTCTTTCTCTCTCTCTCTCTCTAAAAAATAGAAGCATATCCTTAGGTAAGAATTAAAAAAAGAAAGACAATGCCATCTCTTCCTCTATAATTCTTTATCTTCCATCAACCCCAGCTCCTGCCTTAAAATATTTTCTGAGACATTTTCCTATTTAAATCATGAGTAGTTTCTCATGCTGGGTATCTTTTCAACATAATAGTAATGACTTCTTTGTGTGTCTTCCCCACTCTCTTCCTGGCAGCTTGAATTTCTCTGTTCTCTGTGCTTCACTCATGTGTCCGATGACACATATCCCTCTATAGCTCCAGACTCATCTATCCCACTCTCCCCATTAGCCTGTGGATCCTCTGAGACCAGAGGCCAGGTCTTATTCAACTGTGTAGCTTTAGTGCCTCACACAATTCTAATACGTGAAGATGTAGAATGATGACAGGTACTAGGGAGTGGTAGTTTAGTGGAAGAGTGAAGGCATATTCTCTAGCACCAGGCTGCCTAGGTTTAAGTCTCAACATTACCAGCTATTAAATGGGTAGCTTTGGTTAAGTAACCCTCTATGTTTGTTTCTCCCTCTGGAATAAAAGGGTGAGTGGTGATACCCACAGTTCCCATATTATCAAGATAATCCATATGGAGCACTTAGAATAATAGTAGGTACACGGCAGACATTATATAATTGAATTTTATATTTAAAAAGCCTCAGCCATTTTAGCCATTTTTTCCATTTTTTTCTTTATTAAGGTATTACATATGTGTCTTTATTGCCCCATTGCCTACCCCCCACCTCCACTCATGCCCTCACGCCCCTGTTGTCTGTGTCCATTGGTTAGGCTTATATGCTTGCATACAAGTCCTTTGGTTGATCTTTCACCCTTACCCCGACCCTCTCCTACTTTCCCTCTGAGGTTTGATGGTCTGATCGACGCTTCTCTGTCTCTGCATCTGTTTTTGTTCATCAGTTCATGTTAAAAAAAAAAGAGAAGGAATTCTTACCATTTGCAAAAGCATGGATAGCACTGGAGAACATTATGCTAGGCGAAATAAGGCAGTTAGAGAAAGATAAATATCACATGATCTCACTCATTTGTGGAATAGAATGCACAACATAAACTGATGAAGAAAAACAGATCTTATCCATTTTTAACTGCCCTTGATTTTGTATCTCTTGGCTTACAGTGACTTACTGGAATGTTGTGGGTTAAAGACAGGTTTTCAATAAGATCACATGAGCAGCCGCATTCCAGTGCCTGGCTGAAAGCCAAGCCATGCTTCTCACTACCTTTTATATTTCTTTGTATTTCCCTGAGCAGCTAACACTGGACCTTGTATGATTCATCACTTGTCACCAGGACTTTTTATTTCCTAGTGCCCTTAGTATTGAGGAGAACTAGCATTTAGCAAGTACCTACCAGGTGCCAAGCTAAGTATCAGATTCTTACTTTCTCCGTGAGGACAGTGGTGTCATCTCTATTTTATAGGGGCCCAGGGAGCTGAAGTATCTTCACCCATTTCAAAGCATAGGCAGTGTTAGAGCCCGGCTCTGCCTCCACTTCTGTCTTATTTCAAAGGGCAGGCTGTCTCCCCTAATGTTCCTTCCTCCTTCTGCCTCTTGTCTTTCTTGGATCTCAGCAGGCACCCCATAAACTAGAGAAATCCACATGCTGTTTTCCCAGCCAAGTATGCCTCTTACAGGCCTTTATTCTGGATTCCAGAACTTTTATTGAAGGACCTATGAATGAATGGGAAGGTCCTGGCAGAACACATCTCTGTTTCCCTTCATTTGTATGTTGGCAGGATTGCCCAGTTCTACACTAAACTGGTGAGTAGGGTGCCCAGCAAAGCAAGACACTCAAGCAGGGGCACCAACATTTTCCCTTTGAAACCCTATTACATTTGATCCTTTAATGTAATCATTTTAGCTCTATGATGACAGTGATTAAAACTTTATTGGGCTTCTCTACACATAAATAATTTAGTCATAAGTCTGATTTTATTGTTTTATTTTCTAAAAAATATTTTTGTTGAAAGTATTACATATGTCCCCTTTCTCCTCCCTCCCTCACCGACCTCTTCTAGCCCACCCTTGCCCCTTACCCCAGGCCTTCACCACCCTATTGTCTGTGTCCAGGGGTTATACATATATGCATTGAATTACATATGGTACACAGGCCTCTCAACATCTATACAGGGCCTGGCTGTCATCCTCAGTCCATGCTTTATAAAGTTAATTAGATCTATTTTCAATCCCCTCACTGATCTCCGCTTCTTCTCCCTGAGCACTTGCTATTGTTCACATGTGGGTAGGTAGATTGGTTGTGAGGGCAGCCTTCCACTCACTGTTAGACTGTGAGCACATTCAGGGCAGAAAGGTATAAACTCTTACACAAGGTAACCACCTGGCACATTGCTGGGCCATCATTTGGAGGGTAGTGGATTCCTAATAATTTACCAACTTATAACAGCTATTTTCCCTTTTTTGATCTACATATTTGCAGGGAGGTACATGTATCCCCACACTTGTGCTGAGGTATAGTGAGATTTGTATCTTTTTTCTCAGCTATGGCATCCTGGAGCTAAAGTTATTCTCTGATACTGGTAGAATCTTTCAGGAAGGGTTTTTTAGTTTTCATTTTAATTTTTAGAATAGTCTTTATCTACCTTCCCAAGGTAGGAAGACTGTGAATGGTAATTATTCACAGAGAGCTCATGTAGGGAAGGAAGTCCATTCCAAACCCTTTGACAAGTCTAAAGTTACTGTCTGAGACTATAAATAACGACTGGAGCTGTGAATTAAGAGGTGGATTCTTTGTGGATAATTTACCAAGTGGTATGCTGTTTTCTTTGCTGTTCTGTTACCCTTCAAATGGTGGTGGCACTAATCATATTAAAAACACACACACACACAATGTACGGATTCTGAGAATACATTTTATATCCCTAATATGACCACTTGGTTCAGTGGTTTTACTTACTTACTTACTTACTTACTTACTTACTTATATATTTTTTATCCCACTTATACCCTCCTTCATCCTTCCCTACCTCCCCTTCTCCCCTAGCAATCACCACACTGTTGTCCATGTCCATAAATTCTCTCTCTCTTTTTCTCCTTTTTTGCTCAATCTACCTCATGCATTTTCACTCCCCTCCCTTACAGGTGTCACTCAATCTGTGAGTCTGTCTCTATTTTTCTTGTTAGTTTATTTTGTTCATTATATTCCATGTTTATTAATGACTACAGGCCTGGTGCACAAAATTCATGCACAGGTAGGGTTCATAGGCCTGGCTGGTGATCAGGGCCCATCGGGGCCTCTGGCTACAGGCCAGGACCTTCCTTCTGGCTGCCAGTTGCTGGCTGTGGCCTTTATTAGTTCCACTCCACCTCCTGGTGGTCAACGCACATCATGATGAGCTATCCAACTCCAGGTCTCTGGTCGAACTTCTGAGGAGACACTTTGCATATTAGCCTTTTATATATAAAGATTACCATTCTGACAGGTATGCAGCCTTATATAATTGCAGTTTTAATTTTCATTTTTATTATGATTTGTGATGTTGAACATCTTTTCATATGTCTATTGGCCATCTGTAAGTCATCTTTGGAAAAGTGTCTATTCAGGTCCTTTGCCCATTTTTAAAAAAATTTGAATTGACTGTATTTTGTTTGCTTTTTGTGTTGAGTTTTATAAGTTCTTCATAAATTTGGATATTTTGCCCTTATCAGATATATCTGTGAATATATGGGTTGTCTTTTCATTTTATTGATGGTTTTCTTTGCCAAGCAAGAACTTATTAGTTTGATATAGTTCCACTTGTTTATTTATTTTTTTATTTCCCTTGCCTGAGGATATATATCAGAAAAATATTGCTATATGAAATATTGCATTTTATTCAAGGATTTTTATGGTTTTGAGTCTAACATTTAAGTCTTTAATTCATTTTGAGTTTATTATTTTATATGAAGTAAGAAGATAGTTTAGTCCCTCTTTTTGTTTTTACATATTTGTCCAATTTTTCCAACACCATTTATGTTTTAAATATTTTAAACTTTGAGAATTTCTAGAGTAGTTTTATTCTTCTAATATTTAAAGAAAGCTTTGGTGCTTTCTTGGTAATCTAACTTTCAGGTCCCCCCCCCCTTTTTTTTTCTGAGCTGGAAATTAGTGCACTTCACTCTTTTTGAGGTTCCAAAGTTTTAATTCTAAAAAATATTTAGTCCTTGATGATATCACCTTTAAAAATCTGAAGAGATAATTAAATTTTAAAAATGTAGACATTATCTGTTACTAGTTCTTTTAAAGAAAGTGACATTTGGTGGCAATTTGTACTGTATCCTTTCCTCAGACATTTGCCCAAACTTGCAATGAGTAAGCATTGGCAGTAAATCCAAATGTCTTTTTTTTTTTTCATTTTAAAGTTCTCAAGATTTTTTTCCTCTACACAAATATTTAATCTTTAATATGATTTCACGTTTATGTGGATTCTAATGAATAACATAAACAAACAATATAGAAACAAACTCATACAGAAAACAAAATGACAGCTGTCAGAGGGGAGGGGCATTGGGGAGCTAAGTAAAAGAGATGAAGGGATAAGCAAAAAAAAAAAAAAACCCAAAACACCCCAAAACACTCACACACACATAACCTTTTAGACACAGACAACAATATAATGATTACCAGAGGGAAACAAGATTGGGGAGAGACAGAAGAAGATAAAGGGGGAATAAATAGTGAGGGAAGAAGAACTTGACTTTTTTTGGTGAACACAAATACAATATACAGATGATATAATATACAATTGCACACTTGAAACCTATATAATTTCATTAACGAACTAGAGGCATGGTGCACAAAATTCATGCAAGAGCAGGCTTTCCTTCCCCTGGCTACCAGCACTGGTTTCCCTTCAGCTGCTGGCAGGCATCTGGAACCTGGGCTTCCCTTGCAGCCCCAGCTTCATCTGGAAGATCATCCAGAAGAATGTCTGGTCTAATTAGTATATTATGCTTTTGTTATTATAGATAATGCAATAAAAGTATATAATATAATAAGTAAATGTGCCTCTCTTACACATTCCATTGAAGCTCATTTTACTCTCCCAGCAGAGAGGCCATTCTTGCTTTAAATATGGGCAAAACACCCTCAGAGAGGGACACACGAGCCCTGGTTCCCATACCTGTTTGTGTATTCATCAACCTCAGTGTCCACTCCATGGGAAAAGAACACAGAAATATGATAGCATGCATTTTATCTTAAAGTATCTAGAAAAAGAAGGAAAGGGAATGCTGATAGGGCAGAGAAATAGTTAGAGCTGAGAAACTTGACCAATGAAGGAATGGGGCATCCACTATATACCAGGCATTATGCAGGCTCCTTCCCTACGTCCCTGCAGTGCATCCTGTTGAATCCCTATAATACGCTTGTGGGGCAGGTATTATCCCTGCTTTCTAGATGTTGAAATGAAGACTCAGAGAACTTAAGTGGTGGTATTGGGATTTGTGGTATTGAGGGGGAGTACACTGAACTGGCTTCAAGTTCATGTTCACATCCCTAGTACTCTCTGCTGTGTGGTTGGCCTTCACAACCAACCTATCCTGCATCCATCTGAGTTTTGATTCTTCTGTGAAGTGTTTGTTCCTGCAGCATAATTTGAATACATAGAAAGGGATCATAATCATGGGCTTGGCTTAATGGTCTTCGAAAAAGTGAGTGTGTTTTTTTTGTTGTTGTTTTTTATTTGTTTGTTTGTTTTTAAATCACTACCTTCAGATAAGACCTCAGAATAGCACATAATAAAAATCATGCAACTTTTATTCCTTCCATTATAACGAGTATGGTGTTGATTTTATTGAGGTGAGGTGGTGATGGTAGCCATGGGAATATCAGAATTAACAATGCTGACTTACCCAAATGGCTATAGACCATCCCGGTTCCTCTTTGTTCTTCTAGGCTCCTGAAGGTATGAGGAGATCAGAGGAGGCAGCCTATTCTGGCTTTGTATTCTGGGCCATTTATGTTGGAATCTGTTCCTCTGAATGACGGCCCTCCAGTTTGCCAGGCCACCGAGGTATTTGGGGTCTTAGTTATAACTGTTTCAAAATAAGAGCCATAGTGTTCTCCAAGCCTACATTAAAAATAAAAATTCGTTCAATGGAATTTGTTTTATTTATATTTCCTAAATCAGAGGAGATTAGAAAACCATATAATTTAGCCCTCCTTTCTGAAGACTGCTACTACAATGAGTTTTGAATGGCTCCAACTCATGTGAGCATTTCTTATTTGACCACACTTCCAAAGAAATGCTATCATATTTATAGGAAGTTGATTCAATGATTGGTGTTAACAGTCAAGGTTAAAAGTCTATTTGCTGAGTTTTATTCTAGAGTAAGATAAACACATTGAATGGACTTTATGCTATAGATTTGCATGGAGACACATTGGTGGCACGGAAAACATTCTTGTAGTATGGTCTGCCATGTGGTCTTGAGATGTGTTCTAACATGGCCTTTATTTGCAATTGCCATCTTCAAAGGAGTTCTAAATTCACTTGGGGAGAAGGATGACAATATAATAAGGGCTCCTTCTCCTTTGGGGAGCTCTCAGTGATCTGAATCACATGCCCCACGTTAACTTTAGAGGTTGATCCACAAAGAAAGATGTATTCCTTCTAATGAGATGCCAGATCACATTTATAGGCACGTGTATGGCTTCCTTGGACCTGAGCAGGGTGCTGGCTGGGTTCCTGGTGGGTCCTGACTTTCCTTAACTTTCATGGCGGGTGTAGCTGGATGTGCCTGGTGTTCTACTTTCCTTCCCAATGTGAAGCTGTGGTTCCCTTCTGATTTGTGGAGAGACTCCTAAATGTCTAACTTATGTGACTGTTGGCAACTAACAAAAAAGTATTTTTTCTCTGCACAGTCTTTCTCATTAAGAGAAAAATGTCTGGAATCAGACAACACTGACTTCAAGTTTTGGGTCTCCCCTATACCAGAGTTTTGTCTTTAGAAAAGTTACTTAACGTGTCTAAGCTTCAGCAAGCTTATCCCCAGAATTAACATAATAATAGTGCCTGTTCTTACTGTCAGTGTAAGAATTAAGTGAGATAATCCACATCGCTACTCAGCACAGTGCTTGTCACACAGCACATATCCACCAAATGTTGGCTATCCTTCCTTTATGGTTATTATTTTTATTTAGTTCAAAGAGCTGTGGACGATGAACATGAAAGATGTAGAGAAAACACTGTTCTTTGAAAGTTGAAGGAGCATAGGGGGAATACCCTGCTTCATTTCCCATTCTTCGGACTTGTTTATTATAGTGGTAGGTTACCATGGAAACTTTCAGGATTAAGATGGCATTATTGAGTTAAGCATTCAATGAACTTCTCGGGAAAGAAAAGCTCGAACATGTATGCATGCCGTATGTGGCTTTCTAGTGAAGGAGTTATTCGGGGGTGAGGAGGTGAACAGGGAATGGCTTTTGCTAACTCCCTTGTCTCACGGAGTTTCCCAAATTCTGTGAGCAAATTATGATCAAGAGCTGACACTGTGCTCATCGCCCCGCGTTTGCCCTTTGCAGACCATTCCATAAAGTTGTCAGCAGTTACAGCCAGAATTTCAAAACGGGAAGCCGCTCTGTATGGAGCAGGGAGTGTGTCTTTCCAAAATAGATTCTGAAGTCAAAAAGAACTCGGAGTGTTTTCTGAGAAGGGTTGACCTCCTTTCATGCCACTTACTGTGAATTAAAGCTGCAAGGGAGGACTAGTTTGGGCATGTGGTACAGCACTGAGAGCCGCCGCTGCCAGGGAACAAGATTTGTGTTTCTAAGGAGATACAACAAAAAAGGAGAATGCTTTAAGAGCCAGCGGCTGCCAGAGTGTAAAAGTATCTATGTTCCGAGAGGGAAATGGAAGTCGATTTAAGTAATTTTATACACACATTACGGGGCGCCCTTCTGCAAGTGCTTCTTAAATGCAAAAGCAAACAGTGGTGGCCACAAAGGGCTTAGTACTTCTCAGCTGATTTCAGTTCTCACACTCAAACTGGATCAGATTGGTATTGACCTGCTCTGGGCATGTGATTTTAAGATGGTCTGACTCCCGCCTGTCATTTTGTTGGGTTGTATTAGGAACACGGGACAGAGGGTGACATATTCCAGCAGAGGTTTCAGCAGCCACCTGACAACCTGTTCTGAATCAATGGGAGAAACCCCCGCTCTCCCACCTGGGGCAGCTAACAGAGTGTTCTACCTCTGTCTTCAATGTGGTTCTAGCCGGGGTGCAAATGTCGAGTGATTAGGCTGGAAGCATGCCCTGAAAGGGTGCGTTGGAGAAAGTGTCATCGCAGGACAGCAATCACAGGGAGAGTGCAGCAAGGAAAAATTACAGTACAGCTATATTTACTTACTGCCTCTGCAATAGGGTTTTATTTTCCACACTTGGAAAGGGAACCACCTGTCTGAACTGCTGATGTCAGAGAGCTCCCTCGAGACCCAGGGCTGTTGGAGAGCACATGATACTGTATGTATTTGCTCTTACGTCCATATCTGGCTGAGATTGGTTTTCAGATTTGAGTCCTATTGTGCCGTTCATTGTGCGGTGACTTCCAAGAGCCCTCCCACGTCACCTTGCCCTTGTGAATTAAAAAGTAGCCTGTGTAAGCCCCCAGTGTGAGTAGTCCTTCAACTGGCATACATGTGCTTGCCCTGCATTAAAATGAATGGCCTGAGTCTTGGGGGTTCTCATCCATGGATCCCGTTTTGAAAGTGAGTATTAAGAGGCATGCTCTCTGTACCTAGAAGCCACGGGGCTGCTGGTGTTCTGGATTTTGTTTGATTTCTCATGATGAGGATTCAAAACAAATATGTGTCAGATTTGAAAGTGTTATAAAAAGAGTATGTGCCTTCTTCTTTTTTTCTAGTGGCATGTCAGTGTGGAGAAATTGCTATAGAGGGAATGAAATGATGAAATGCTTACTTTGGAAAAACTGGATATTATGACCATGCTTTTTAAGGGACCTAGCATTATTATTATGATTACTTTAAATAATTTTCAAGTTGTATAACCCTTGAAAGAAGTATAACTGCTTCTGTTCTTTGTGCCCACTGGACAAATAGGTCTTTGAAACATAGCTCTGTAAGGAAATGTGAGGGCCACTGCATCACACAACTCTAGGGGGCACTGCTTATGTCATGGCCAAGGAACTCCTGCTTGAACTATCCCGTTGACTATATGTTCAATCCCATGAAATGTGATGCTCTCAGCGTTATGCAAACACTTAAAAAAATAGATGGATGAAAAAGGTGAAGGGGATTAAGAAGTACTAACTGCCAGTGATAAAATAAGTCACAGCACAGGAGATAGAGTCGATATCACAATAACTATGCATGGTGACAGATGGGTACTAGGCATTACTGTGGTGATCACTTAGGAAGGTACATAAATGTCTAATCTGTGCGCCTGAAATAATATCATATTGTATGACAACTATGATTTAAAAAATAATTTGAAAAAGAACACTAAAACCCAAGATGAAACAAATAATAGAATTGTTACTAACAACTGCAGGAAGCTTGTAGTGGAGTTGTTCATTGTTTTAATAGTGCTGTGCATCTGGATTTGAATTTCTTTACCAACTTGCAAATTATATGGTTGTTAGAAAAAATAGGTGGAAAACAGAGCCTCTGAGCAGGTAAATTACCTTCTTGGGCCACATCAAATCAATGTCCTATTAGGGATCAGAACCAGGGTTTGTAATTCCCAGCCATCCCAGAGAATTGCACACCTGCAATTAAATTAGTATTTGTAGTGGTGTTTGGGATTTTTTTTCCCTCAAACCCTGAAAGTGGAGTAAATAGCATGGTCTAAGACCCCTTGGTTCATCTAATCTTTCCCCTAGGATTTTCCCCTGAACCATTAAAAGTGTTAGAATATATGATTGATATTAATTAGTTTTCTGCAAAGCACTGTGCTCCTTAACATGAACTGAACTAGAAATAAATATATTACCATGAATTAAGATTTTATTAGTTGCAAAAAAGAATTGGATGAAGGCACCTATGTGAAATCCTACGTACAGGCATCAAGTTGAATTAATGCCAGCACCGCCGCGAGATTAATTTGAGCGCTGAGCAAGAAATAGTATACCATAACATAACTGTGTTTACTGAATCATTTTTGGCATCAAAAACTAAAGCTACATTATAGATGCAACAACAGGCCTTTCTCCCTTGGAAGAGAGAGGCGGGTGCGGGTGCATTTTGTAATTAAAGTGAATGTTACCCTCTGAAAAATGCCTCTGGTCTCCCGGAAGAAAACAGCCTTCCTGAGAACATTGCATCCCTGTATATATCTCAGACTTCACATACTCGGTGTTG
This sequence comes from Vespertilio murinus, assembly GCA_963924515.1. Taxonomy (NCBI): domain Eukaryota; kingdom Metazoa; phylum Chordata; class Mammalia; order Chiroptera; family Vespertilionidae; genus Vespertilio; species Vespertilio murinus. Next base: position 11,793,804 of record OZ004704.1, on the reverse strand, counting down.
CTCTGGCCTTCTGCATTCCATTAGGGTTTTATAATGGGATCAGCTCTATTTTCTACCCTCTGAATCTGGAGTACTGGGTAGACCTTCCTTTATAAATTTGCATCTCATTACTATGGATATGTTTGGGAAAGTGTAGAAGGTGTTGAAAAGATGTATGGGGTTGCCTCGGGGATGTTCTAGGAGGGATTCCTGATTATGTAGGGAGGATGGATTAGACAGCTTTTAATACAGGGCTGCACAAGCTGAATACAGTAGAGCTTCCACCAATCACTTTTCACGGACTGGGATGAAAGGGGTGCCCCCTAGAGTTGTGCATTGCTCAAGCCCTGCACTGATACTCCTTTTTTTTTAAATTCTGAAATTCCCTGATTTTACAATTTTTTTATTTGCATGTATGATATCACTTATTTGAGGGTAAGTGTAAAATTTTAACCAGCATTGTCACATTAGATGATTATGTATGTCATCCACATAATTTAGATTTTCTGGTAGCCACATTTAAAAAAGGTATGTTTAATTTTAACAATATATTTATTTTCCCCAATGTATCCAATACATTATATCAACATGTAATTAGTATAAATCATTGAGGTGATATTTTAATTTGGTTTTTCATGCTAAAGCTCTGATGTCCTATGTATATTTCACATTTATGGTGCTTCTTAATTTTGACTAGCCACATTTCAAGTGCTTGGTAGTCACATGTGGTTAGGGACTGCTCTGTTGGACAGCACAGTTTTCAAGTTGGATGCCAACTTGTCAACATGTCATTGCACAGTAAAATTACTTGCTAAAGTTTTTTTAAAAAAATATCTGAGAAAATATAACATATCCTTTTTGTCATTTTGTCAGTTTAAAAAGGGATGTCATGGTTAATCACAAATTTTCCAGAGGAATGTGACTACTAAGGCAATTCAGTTAATAGGCCACTGGTGGCCAAATGGACTTGATATTGAACTGTTTTGCTCCCGTGGCTTTGTTTTACATTCTTCTGCCATAGATATCATCATTTTAAAACATGATTTGACACTTTAAGGTTCTTCTCTCATTTGCAAACTCACTGTATCTTGTCAGTTTTCATGCACCATATAGATGTACTGTGTCTTAACAGAGAAACTCTTGACCTTTGTCTCAAATAGCTTCTGTTGCCAGCGTAATGGGACCAAGAACTGTTTTCTGCACTTGCTGAATCTGGTTCCTTTGGAGAGGGCCAGGTCAAGACCAGCACGTGGCTGGATTTACTTTAATTCAGGATATATGAGAAGCCAATAGACACTTGGTATCAGGACACAGCTTAGGTGATTCTGTGTGCACTCATAGTCAGCTTAATATAAGACTTCAAAGGAAAGTCTGCTATGCATTGTGTCTAGATCTTTTTTATTTATTTTTTAAGTGAGGAAGCCAGGCAAAGAACAAACTTGTGCAATTACTCTTATGCAATTAACATTGCTTGATGTTAAATTGAGTTCTAAGTATTTGTATGTGAATAGTAGGTATCATTCTTGAGTACTTAATATATACCAACATTGGGCTCATATATATTTCACTTAACCCTAATTTCAATCATGTAAAATAGATATTTATAGTGTTATTTTCACAAATGAAGAATCTGAGGTCCAGATAGTTTAGGTAACTGTCTTTGGATCATAGAGATGGGCCTAAGTGTCAGATATGGATGGACTTGACCCCAAAGGCTGTGACTATGAGAAGGGGGTCACATTTTCAAACCAACTCAATGATACCCTTTAATAATGCATTTTTAACAAAGGGCACAATATTGCAATTTTAGAGTTGGCAGTTTCCTTCATTTCATTCGAGAAATACATTCAGAAAACACCCAGTCCTATCCCATCTTTGATAGAAGAGAAAATAGATCTAGAAAAAGGAAGTGGTTTTGTCTGAGGTCAAACAAACAAACCTGGACCATGGGTCCTTTGATTCCTGCTCTACTCCTATTTGTCCATGTGGTTTAATGGCTTCTTTAAGAAGATAAGGCGAGCATAAAGAATTTTTTTTAAAACAGAAAGATAGCAAACATTAAAGTTTTATAATGTAGGGAAGTTTCCTTTCTATTCTCTATGCATTTTAGACTTTTGATTATAGTATATGAATACTTAAAAGTACATATATTATAAGGGTTTAGGTCTATGAATTTTCACTAACTGAACATACCCTTGTAAAAAGCACTGACAGTGGTAACTAACTTTCTGGAATCATTTCTCCAGATCATGCCCCCAGCTATCAGCCACCACCAAAGCCAACCTCAATCTGACTTCCAAATGCATAAATTCTGTACTTATTTATATAAAGAATAGAATAATAAAGTGTGGACTTCTGTTAGTGTATCTGCCTTCTTTCACTTCACATTATTGGTGGAATTTATCCACATGTCTGTGTACAGTAGAAGTCCATTCATTTTCATTGATTTGATTATACTTTTAAAGTATAAAGCCTCCACAACCATAGTATTGGAATTGTAATTAATGGGTTTATTGAACATTAATTATTATTTAAAAGGCTTCCTCCCCTGAGAACATTATTAGCTGTAGTTTCATTTGTTTCAGTCTAAATCAAAATAACAAATCTCAAATATGCTATCTTAGTGGTTGCAGTGCAAGATGCATCCTAGCAAACCACTCTTGGCCTGTGTTTTATTCAATATTCAACATAGGGTAATGTAACAGAGGGCACCATCTGAGAATACCCACAAGAGAGCTCTGAGTTGGATTCACACATAATATCATTGTATGGCTGTGCAAAAGGTTAGGTGTGGCCTATTTTTAGGTGCACTATGTGGAAATGGATCTAAGATAGATGGTAGAAAGTTACACCTCAGGAGCTGATAGAAGAACAGACCTAGAGATAAGGAGCCATGGGTCAGACTGTTGGACCTCAAAGGAAGGGTGGGGATAAAAGGGAGAGATCAACCAAAGGACTTATGTGCATACATATGAGCCTAACCAGTGGTCAAGGACAATAGGGGGTCAGGAATGAGTAGGGAGGGGTGAGGGATTGGAATGGGGGGGGGGGTTGAGGACAAATATGTGATACCTTAATCAATAAAAAAATGAGAGAGATTTTTGTTTTTAAAATAGGTATCAAAAGAATCCTTCTGGATCATCTCCTTGGGCCGATGAAAAACTTGGAATCTTCAAAAAATAATAGAACTTGAGGCCTGTTTAAAAGGGAAACTCTTACCAACTGCCTTTTGGAGGTTGTTTCATAGGCACAGAAATGAAGTTTTATTGTGTTAGTTTTACTGTTGCCTCTATCAGGAACAAGTAAAGCTAACTATGTCATGCTAGTGACTCCACTCCTCCCTCCACTCCCTACAGTAATAACTCAGATGATTTCCCTCAAATTAAAAAAGAGGAAGAGGTGATGTCTCCATCTACCAAATATAACGAGCTTTTTATTTAAGGGGGGAGGTGTTGTGGTGGTAGGATGCAAAAGGATTATTTTAAGCTCATATTTCCTTAAGTGCAATAGACCTTATTCCTATTTACAGAACCCTTAATTTAGGATCCATCCTCTTTTCTAAATCTTCTCTCTGTGGATATGCTCCTTACCTGTGGTAAAACCAAGTCATATGTAAATATGTTAAATGGCACCCACATGCAGGCATAAGTAAAATGACTTTCACATTAGTATGTGCTTTTCACCCTTATTGTGCAAGTAGGGATTGGTTTTACTCATGATTTATGCCACTTAATAAAATGAACAATAAACAAAATAGCTTGCTGTTTCTCTGGGGTAAATAACAGATTTGTAAGAAACCTAGGTGTATAGAAGTTGGTCTTGTCATAGCAATATGCATGGTTGGAAGTATTATAAATAACATTATTATATTTTGTGAGTTCTCTTGCGATCTTTTTCTGGAATGGCTGGGAAAGAAAATATCCATATTTCATGAAAACTGATGGAGCCATGTCCTATTGGCAAAGATGAGCACTGGCTACCTTTGTTATACCTCCTCCATGATTTCCAGTGCCTCTTGTGTGATGAAACCTTTGGATTCCCCTTGTCAAAGAGGTCTTCCCAAGTTGCCTGTCTCTGTCAAGGCAGACACAACATTTCACTTGAGAGTTGACAGGGATCTTAGATGTAATTGAATCTGGCCATCTCCTTCGACAGATGAGGAAACTGAGGCTGAGAATCATTAAGTGGACTGCCCAAAGTTCACTTGCAAGCTAGTGACACACCTGGATAAGGACCCATGTTCTTTCAACCATTGTTTTCCTTCCATTTTGTGCTAAATCAAGATTCACAAATTCACTCTGCTTATCAGATAAACTTGATCCTATATAATCTCATGAGCTTGGCCTTGGTTCTAACCCTATTATCTCTCTTCCCATGAAAACTCTTAATGGTCAAAGTAAAGGTAACCCAAGTGAAGGAAAGGCGGTTTGCAGGGAAGGCCCATGAAACTGTGAACACTGATTCGGAGAGGCTGATAGCAAAGCTTGTCTTCATCTGCATCTAGTCAGCGTCCCTTGGGTGAGAGGGGAGTTCACCTTTCATGTGACATTTGGAGGGCCCAGGGCGAGCTTTCTGCCTAAGGACAGGGCTTCGTGGTGGCAGCATGTATATAGGTTGCTCCACATTTAGGAACAGACTGGTTCCAGAAGTTCACTGGCAAGTCACAGTGGCTTGAAACTTGCACCGCATTTTCCTTGCCTGGCCAGTTTCAGTTCCCTCCAGTCGAAGCCACATCTCCAACAGCTCATGCCTAACCCTTCCCAGACTGCCCTTTCCTTTTCCCCTCAACAAAATCCCTTCTTGAGAAATGTTCTCAATAATTTAACCATGACATTCTTAAAGCCTTTGCTATCCCCCTTCCCCTCCCCCTCCCCCTTGGCATGAGTCTTTGTGAACTTTATTAGATGCTAGAAGGGAAGGAAAAAACATAAGACTAACAAATAAATGCTTTTGTATAAATAACTGAAATGCCCTTAGTCCTACCGAGGATAATTACATTTTTTGAGTGGGAAATTTATTTAACTTAGTCGACAAAATTACAAGTTGAGGAACCAAGTTCAGATGGTAGTGGCAGCTGGGGATCAGTGGCATAGGCCCATCGTGGAGGGAAGCTAATAGTGGGTAATACCTTCCCTCTCCCCATAATCCAGGGCTCAGAGGGCTCCAAAGGGCCAGGTAGGAACTTCTCCAGGGCTGTTCAGGAGCCTGGGTGGAGGAGCTGCTAGACTTGCCGAAATAGAGAGAAATGGCTTTCTTTTAAACACATGATACATGTCAGTTTATCACAGTAAACTTAAAAATTACATAACGCACACACACAAAGAAAATTAAGAAGTACTTCTAATGTCATCAGCCACTATTAAACCTTTTCAAACCTTATTAAATCTCCTTGTCCTCTTTTGTCTTGTTTTTCGGAATGTATATATTTATATGCAAATTTATTCTGATTATAATTTTTTTCAAACATAATTTTAAACCTTACTATATTTTTGAATATTTTCTTATTGTGCTATCATATATATTTTTACAACAGTTTTAATGATATTATTGGACATATATAGTGAATTTATATCTTTGAATAAATATACTGCTCTATAATTTATTTAACTAGGTCATTACTGTTGGACATTTGCACTGCTTTCAAGCTCTCAGTAATGGAAATAATGTAGCATCGACAATCCTCACACCATAAGCCTGTGCATACATCCCTCTGTTATGTCTTTAATATGAACTTTTAAAAATAGAATTTCTGGGTTCCCAAGATCACCCATTTTAAACATGCTTGATACACATCACCTGCTTATCCTCTAGAAAAAATGGGTACCCATTTTTGTTATTCCAGTAGCACCTGACATCTATTCTTGATTGAGCTGTAAGTATGGGGGTCAGTCTGAGAAGTGGTCTTCTGGGTATAGAATTTTACTTCAAAGCTCCCATGTCTATTTGGGCTATAGCAAACATAAAGTAAGATTTGATGTGTCATCCAAAATTTAGCTTAGACCTTAAGCTAATTGCGTCTCAATATGTGAATTTATTTTCTTTCTACATCACAGTTTTAGGATATATATTAGCTCTGCTAGAGTGAAATTCAAATATCAAAGCATTGTAAAAATGTACAACACAAAAGAAAAGCAAAATAATCAAAACTTTCCCAAGGCTTGTCTAGTGGGATTAAAAAATAGATGAAGGGGAAGAATTTTTTTTTTTAAATCACAACTTAAGTTCATTAGGACCCCGAGTTTTAGAAATTAGCACCAGGGGTAAATGTTTGACTAACAAATATTATTTTAAATATAAGAATTCGTGTACCTCAGTTTTTTTTTCTGGCCTTCACTAACTGCAATTGGGGGATAAAATATCTTCGTTAGTAAGCAAACTGCTGTGTTTTTTTTTAGGTTCAGTAGCACTTAAGATTTTTAAATAGCACCAAACTTATATAAAATATGATGTGCTTTATTTTCAGTTTTAGTAAAGAAACACTGCTAAATAATCCTGTTGAACATTTCTTGTCTTAAAAATCAATAACTCACTTCATTGTAGGTGAAATAACCTGAAATAATTAAGGTAAATGGAAATGTCTGTAGATGCACAAATATGGGAGTGTTAAACATCAGACAAAATCATATTTTAACCATCTTTTTTATATATAAATCTCTTATCTGCGGGCCTAATAAGCATACTTCTTGCTTTCTGTTTAGATTAGTCCAATGACTACAACTGGAATTAATTTGCATGTTATCTTTTGTTTTAATGTGAAAAATGCCAAAGGTAGATTATGAGATTCCCATTAAAATGCAGGCTGACTCAGTTGCAGAGAGCTGGTCTGCAGAAGCTTTTATTGGGGATGAGAGGCAGTTACTGAGGTTGTCTATCACGTCCAGTTTATGAAAAATAAACAAATAAATGGATGCTAGGGGCATTACAGCTGCCCACAGACTCTCTATTTGTTTCCCCAAAGGTGCTTTTGTGTAAAATAAGATTTGATTTTAGAGTGTTCATAGGCCAGAGGGTTTTGTTAATATCCTACCTTGTTACCATCTTTGGTGCCCTGTACAGCCTCAGCTTCCAACATGTCCCAGAGGCTCAAGGCTGTGCTCAGAAACTGACGTGGGACATTGGGATCAATTAAATCCTCTAAGTGTTTAAAGCAAGCAATTGAATGCCTGTTAGTAATGATTAACTTTAGAAATATTAGCAATTCGTGGAAGATCCCTTTCCTTTCTGGAAGAATGCTCTAGACAGGGAGTATTCCCAGGAATGTTTCCAGTTATATAAAGTTGCCTCGGGAGTCTTTGCAGTGCTTTTGACGGGGACTGAATATTATTTTGATGTATGAAACGTTAATTCTTCCTAGAAGGGGTTTCAGGAATCTGTATGCTCTTTTCAGCTGCTATCAACACTCGTGCTCTTATTTTTCTCTGTTGTAAAATGGGTACACAGATCATTCTGATTGGGTGGTTTTGAAGACACAATGGATTGAGCTGTGGTATATTAGATACTGATTTTAATGTCTATTGCATGCAGGCTCTGGTGTATCTGTTTCTTCTGTTTTTCTTCCTTGAAAGGTTTTAGCTGAAGCTTATTCTTTTATTGTTTATGTAATGATAGGCAAAGATACTCATACTAATAGCTCATTAACTCTGTGTTGTCACCTATGTGCAACAATGGCATCAAAATCAGTTGTCTTTGTTATTGTTTATCTGGGTATTTGAATCCTATTTGGGTTTGATTGTGTTTCAGTGTTAGAAGTGGGCAGTTGTCTGAAATATGGAGGGTGGGCAATTCTGTCATTTTGGGCAGGAGTAGGGAAGGAAATGCAAATCTTATATACTTGGTCAGATATTTTGTTATTAAATTAAACTATTCTCCAAAGGTTTATTTTCTTTCTTGTCATTAACTCTAAGGATAGATTCTCCTGCCTCTACCCATGTAGAAGCTTTGGGAAATGTTAACTGAACAATCAAAGGGAGAGACTTTATCAGTGTTGATTCTAGACTGTGTGTAGATATGAAACATTATGGGCTCTCAACAGATGTTAATAAAAACCTCTTTCTATTGTTGAGACAAAATGGGGTTGATCTGTGTGTGACTTGTAGTGGTTAATGAGAGAAAATTGTCCCTAACTAGGGTATGTTTTAAGGAGAAGAGAAATGTATACATTGCGTGAAGGAACATTGTTGTTGTTGTTGTTGTTGTTTTGTTTTTTCATATCAACTTATTCTCTATCTTTAAGGTCTGTCATTCCCCCTAAAATTGTGAGTTCTCTTGTGTTCATGTCACATGCCTTCTTGGCAGTCCTTGCGATGCTTTGCTGTGGACACAGTAAGGTCTCAATGGGTCCTTGTTGATTGAAACTAAATGTTTGGAAATCTTGGAGGCAGAGTTGATAAAGGGGTGAAAGGAGGGTTGTGGGAAGGGAGAAGAGAACAGTCAAGGCAGACATACAATTAAATATAGAAACTGCCTGGGGAGTCAGAAAGGACCACCGTTGGGAAGCAACTAACAATGTATGCTCCCCTGAGAAAAGAGAAAAGAGAAAACAAACAAACAAAACCTAGACAGAAGAGAAATTTTAATATGAAAGGCTAATTAAGCAAATTATAAGACCTTTATAAAAGATCCTTGTCCTTAGAGTTGTGCTTTTTTAAACTTAAAAAGATAATAGAAGGCACTCCAATTTGTCCCAAGAATCTATTTATATTTTGGTTGGTACAATAATAGAAATTAGAGGGAAAAATACAATACGCTGTAATTTGTAAATCACTTCAATGATTTGACTCCTACTAACCTAACCCTCTTTGGTAAAGGCAAAAACAAAAAACAAACAAACAAAACAAAAACAAAAAAAATCCCAACTCTCCAAAAAACATATAAAAGGACCTCTGGTTTCATGTGCTGATTTGACCAAGGAAAAGTGGAATTGGGTGGCAAAAAACAAATAAGAAAACCACAACAACACAATGTGAGCAGGTAAAAATGTCAAAAACAATAATACAAAATGTTCCAGCGTAAAGAACTTATCTAAAAGGTGTGAATGGGATTTTTAAAAGATGTAATGGAAGCCTCACATTCAATGAACACAATGGAAAGTGTCAGAGAATATCATGACACAGGGATCACTTGATAATAATTAATAAACATAAACTCTTCTCGGTCAACTGACCAATATTATTTCATAGTTGACTGTGTTTAGGGTAGAGCAAATGACCTTTCCCATGAATTTTAATAATTTACTGTAGTTTTACATTAAATCAGAATATAATTTTGAAGAAAATTCGTGTTTTTTTTTGTGTGTGGGTAGTGCAGAGTAATGCCATTAATTGCATGCATAAAATCCTTCCTGAGGTTATATTTTCCTGTTCTTTCTTGATTTAGAAAATTAAAACTACAATACTTTTTTCCACTATTTGTAAGAAAGAAAATGTGCCAGTAAAATGTATTCAGCTAACTATAAAGTGCCAAAGCTTTGTTTTATGTCCAATAATGACAAACTGTCAATATCATAGCATTATCCAGGAATTTACTAGCAACTTGTTGCAGTTTTTCAGAAGTATACAAATCTCTTATAATACACGTGGTCTGCAAGAGAAAGCAGCCTGATTTTTTTCACTTTAATATTTGAGGAACTTTATATTCAAAATAGGTGGTAGAGCAAATTACCATTTTTTTTCTTCATAAGGACATGAACAATGGAGAACATATGAAATTAACCTCAAAAGTATAGGAGTTTAAATTGATTGTGCTTTAAAAATTATGTTTAGACTCCTGGGGACTTTTTTCAGATAACTTACCAGTAAAATAATTGAGCTGATTTTAAAAGTATACTGGGCTTATGATTTTTATAAAAATCATATATATTCACAAATGCATACACATGTGTTCATTTGCCTGGAACTTGGAAGGGTTAAATCAGACCACCCAAATATTATGGAAAGTGTTTCTCGCTGTTGTCTGGTACCTTGAGTTTGTTATGTATTCAATATGTAGTATCATCATAAAACAGTTGGACCTGCATTAGCCCTCATTGTCTCAGGGTAGAAGCTGGGGGGAAAGAAATTAAAAAGCTCAAGAAATGAATATCTCTGCTAATAGCGTGTCTGTATTTTTCCTCACTCCACGGACATTCTTGATCTCGAATGCAAACTGCACAACCCGGGGCACTGGGGTTGGAATCCAGTGTTTATTCAAAAAGGCACCCTAAGGCAGTCAGAGAGGAAATGCTACATGTATTAAAAAAAAAAAAAATCTAGGAGCCCAGAAACTAAGCTGATCTGGGCACAGCCACCCTGGCTGTATTTACTAACACTTGTTTTCTGGGAGCCTACGAGAGAAAAGAAAGGATCAGAAGGGACCCGAAAGGGTGGTATTTGTGTTGCCTGCTCTCCTTATAAGGAGCATATCAAACTGCAGTGACACTTCAGGCGCTGGTATTCCTGCCACGGGGACAGCCAATTTCTGGGCGGAGGAGTTTGTTTATATCTTCACAAATACTGGCTGTTTTGTTGATTAAACAAGCCACACACACACACACACACACACACACACACACACACAATGCACGCTCCATTCTCTGCTTTGCAACACTTCTCACAATTAGAAAATGTCTCATAAAAAATGCATCCTGTCATAGGCTCTCGTCTGAGTCCCAAACGGAGCTCCTAGGCTTCTTAGTCCTTTCGGGGAGTACACGTTGTAGCTAAGAATACAGTTACTCCGTCTTGAAACGGGCAGCTTTGCCCCTCTTGCTTGTTTTGGAAGGAAAATAAATTAAAAAAAAAAGATTGCAGGGGATTTTAGTTATTATATGGCCGGGGCTCTGTGTAGAGTCGGTGGCATTCAAAGCTGGCTTTCATCGCAGCAGGATGCTCCAAGCCTCCAAAAGTCCAAGTGTTTCCTTTCTTTCTTTCTTCTTTCTGGGTTTTTTTTTTTCCTTCTCTCTCTTTTTTTTTAAGCCTTACTTCACTGAGGCAGAGGACTGCCTTTGAGTGACGTCACGAGTTTGAGCAGCAAGCTGCACAGGAGAAGGGAGGCTGGGTGAGTGACAGCCCAGCCTACTTTTTAATAGCTTTGTCATGTGACTGGGGACTGTAGTAAGACAGGTGCCTTCAGTTCACTCTCAGTAAGGGGCTGGTTGCCTGCATGAGTGTGTGCTCTGTGTCACTGTGAATTGGAGTTGAAAAAGCTTGACTGGCGTCATTCAGGAGCTGGATGGCGTGGGACATGTGCAACCAGGACTCTGTATGGAGTGACATCGAGGTGAGCTGGGGCTGGGCTCTCGGCGGCAGGCATTGCAGCCCGGACCGAAGCTTTCCTCGCAATGCAATGATTCCTGTAGGGGGAGGGGGGGAGGGCCCGGGGGAAGAGGGCTGGTAGAACGGGGGGTTGTCCGGGCGGGAGCGTTTGCAAAGGAATCTTAATCTTATCTTAACTCCAATAAGTTTGCTATTTTAAGGTGGCTCTGGGATGCCACGAGCAAATCAAAGCTGAGCTGCTGTCATCCGTATCTGTTGCAGTTGGAAACTCTTTCCATGTGCCTTTGGCTCCGTTTCTGCTCCTATGCAATATTTATGCTCTGAGATATTGATATGAATCAGAAAGCTGAAGTCTTTCCAGTGGTATTTAGTGGCCTGGTTGGAAAAATGCCATTTCTATTTATAATAAGATGCAGATAAAAATATTAAAATGGATGGGCTCAAATAGAGTCAGTTTCGTCTCCAGTCTGGATTTTTTTTCCCCCTTCTTCTTCTTCTCATGTCTCTGTGTTCATCCGACAGAAAACTCAAAAAATCCTAAATAATTCTGCTGGGCTGTTGGAGATTGCTTTGCTTACAGAACCCAGAACAGGGAAGCTGATTCCTTTAAAACTCCTCTGCGTGTGTGTGTGTGTGTGTGTGTGTGTGTGTATGTATGTGTGTGTGTGTATGTGTGTGTGTGGCTGAAAGGTCTGGCCAGTAAATAGAAAGAAAGGGAAAAGAAAAGAAAAAAAAAAGTAAGGTGGGAGGTTTCCCATTCGCACCGGTGGCAGGGAAGCCAACGGTTAAATGTCGCTGTACCACGGAGAGCTGCCTGAAGCCGGAGGGAGAGAGGGAACGAACGGAGTTTATGCAGGACTGTGTGTGGAGCTGCTCGCTTTCTTGTGTAAAAATAGACGGCGATACATCAATCCCACGGTCTCCGCTGGCTACAACTCATACCGGGGGAGCAAGCACGCCGCTTCCTCCTCGTCATCCCTGGAGTGTGGAGGGACTGGCAGGGGGGTCGAGGACCTGGCGTGTTTGCCTTCCGCACAGGGCAATGTTCTCGGAAAGTTTGGGCAACTTGGGAAACAAGTGAAACTTTCTGTGGACTCTGGTGCGCCGGGAGCGGCCGGCGGTGCAGGGGGGCCCGGGCAGCGCACGGTGACCTGGCCCCGGGCTGCGGGGCTTCCCCCGGGGGGCCGGGGGCACGCGGGGTGAGGGGGAGGGAGGGAGGGTCGGGCGCCGCACGTGATGTGATTGAATAAGATGTGCCTGTGGCGCAGCGATACACATCTAAAGTGAAAATAATTTGGCCCGGGCCCGGCTGCGAGTGCATTTTTCCTATTTAGCCAGGCATGCCCTGGATTCTTAACTCTTTGCTGGGTTTTGCAAAGGCGGGCTCGCTCCGTGGTGCCTTGGCGGGTTGCAACGGTTCTGATGCGGTTGTGCTTTCTCCTCCTCCGGGAAGGCGGGAGGATACCCTATGGATAATTCATGGGTCCTGGAGCTGTTATGAGTCAGGGCTCTAAGTGGCGGCAAAGTCCTAATTGTCTTGGAGGCGCTGGCACGCATGTCCTGTGGGCGCTTGTCTGGCCGGCACCGTGGGTCTCAGCTGCTGTGGTTTCAGTTTTGCATCATGTATTAGTATTCCTGACGCCGCTGCTGGGAGAGCCGGTGGGGGGAACCAGATCATATGGGAAGGCGGCCGATTGGCTTTAATCACTTGGAATTGCGGGAGTCATTTTAAACAAGAGACAGGGGGGCCCTCTCCTTTCTGTCTGGAGGAGGAGGCGAGGTCCCGGGCTGATTGTCCGGCCGGGGATTGAGCTGTCGGCTGGCCGGTCACTCCTCGGCCACACGGTCGGCAGCCCGGCGCTGGCCACGGCGGCGGCTCCGGGAGCCACCTCGGCCGGTCTGACCGATCACCAGAGGCAGGTAGCGCAGGCAGCTTTCATTTTTGGAATCGTCGATGTCTGCTGTCATCCTCAGACGCCTGACGCCCCCGTTGCACATAATGACAGGACGGCGCGCTGGTTAATAAAGGCCTGCGTCGCTGCGGCGGCTGGAGTCCCCGGGGTCTCACGGTTTAGCACGGGGCGATGTGCGCTCAGGTGACCGAGACGGAGAGAGACGACCCGCAGGGCACACACTTGCGAAGACTGTCATTCTGAACTGCCCCCTCCCGGGCCCCTCTCCCCTGTCTTGACTAATTTTTTTTAAAGAAGTGCGGTTCTTTTTTTTTCATTAACATAATTAATGTGGCCAAGTCCACCCTCTCTTCTCTCTCTCTTTAGAATTTACCATCCACGGCACACACACACACACACACACACACACACACACAGAAGCCTCCAAAAGGTTAATGGAGAATTATACTTAATTATAATGATTCATTATCATCAGTGCAGTTAAGCTAATTTATTGTCTGCTCCTCAACTAAGAGAAAAGTCTGCTGGGGTGAAATAACGTACAATAATTAGCCTTTTGTGTTGAGTAACCGCTTTATCCTCTTAAATCTTCTTAGAAAATTCAGGCTGCGGCGGCGAAATAGCTGTCATAGCAGCGGAGAGTGCGGGTCCCTCCCCGCCATAAAGCACACCTGTTACAGATGCACAGGGAAGCGGTACATAGCGGCGTGGCAGACGAGGACAGCCACAGGGCCCGGGCCGGCAGGTCCGGCAGCCTCCCAGGGCCACCCATACATGAGTAACAGGAACACTTGCTACCGCTAACGTGTTTTAGATCGCCGGGAGAATGCCCCATTCACAAGCACTGATTTTATGAGCATGTCAACGGTGGCAAAAGCATGGGCTCATTTTTCAATCATAACATAAAAGTGAAAATGAGAAAGGGGTGGGGGGTGGGCAGGGGAGAAGGAAAGGGAAGAAGTGGGTGAGCGGCAGCCCAGGAAAACACACCAAAAAAAAAAAAATCGATCTGATCTTTTCCGTAGTTTTCAAAACTTAAAAATGCCTATGTATGAAAGGGTCGAAGGGCTTTTGAATGAGCCATGGCCAGCGACGGCAGTTGAAGAGAGAGATAGCAAGAGGTTGCCCCCAGTTGGTGGGGCAGACACCTCCACGTTTCAGAGCAGGTTTCTAAGCCCTGTTTGGCACAGCCGGAACTTGAGCCAGATATAGAGATCTGATGTTTCCTCACTTTGATTTTTTAATTTTCCTTGTTGCTCTTCTGGTGTGTGTGTGTGTGTGTGTGTGTGTGTGTGTGTGTGTGTGTGTGTGTGTAAGGACTAGCCCCCAGCGAAATCTTAGTAGTTTTTGTGCCACTGAAAAAGCTCTGCGCTGGCCTCGGACTTGGCCGCGGTGTGGAAGGGTTAAGGCGGTGTGTTTGTGCTTAGAGGATAAGCAGTGAGGGAAGTGTTACACCCAAAACAAGCCACGGACATTGCACCGGAATGAAATCACTTCAGCCCGGCCTCCGCTCCCATATCACCCTCGCCGAGTACGCTGACCTGTAACTTTGGCCTAACTCGGATAATAAACACGGGAAGACCAATAAAATGATAAGCAGAGAGTTCTGAGGTGGGGAGGAGGGCCCTTCCTTTGCATCGCCTCTCTGCCTGTCCTGCGGGATCTCACTGGGACTTGGGCTCTTAGGAATTTCCGGACACCTTCCCGCCTCCCCTGGCCCACTGCTGGCTCCACTGCCCAGTAGCTGAGCTGCCTCCTCTGATCACGCTGCGGCATGCCACCCTTGTGATGCCGCCTGCCAGGGACGACAGGGGTGCTCGAGAGCAGGATCTGTATACAACTTATTTTATTCAAAATCTAAATGTCAAGCAGGATCTTCAGCTGGATGTTCAACTGCTGCTTGGATGTCTCTCAGCCCTCCGGAGGCAGGGCCAGGAGGGTGCCCCTTCCGAGCGGGCGCCTGCTGGTGTAGACACCATGGCGTGCGGTCGGATAGAGTCCCATGTGTCTGGCATCACGAGATCCCTGCAGTAGGAAGTTTCGGCGGGGTTCTGCGTCGTGTGTAGTGAGGAAACAGCGGTCACATGGCCAGTGTTGAGATTAGAATACTACTTCTTTGGTGAAGGGGTCCACTTTCCTCCAAAAGCCACGGTGAGGGGCAGTGGAAAGACCACCTCCTCCATGCAAGGAGGTGAAAGGCAATGGCAGTCTAAGGTGGCCTTGCTGACAAGCAGCCCAGCCACCGTAGAGCATATTTTAAACCTATTAATATATCAACATCATTTTTGAAACACCAAAGAAAAGTTGCTTAGAATTCACTTATAGTTAAGGAATACATGAATGATAAAAAATAATATGGTTGTGATATGCTATTTTGATTTTTCTTTCCAGATGTCAGGTGATCCCAAATCAATCTCTCTCTCTCTCTCTCTCTCTCTCTCTCTCTCTCTCTCTCTCTCTCTCACACACACACACACACACACACACACACACACACACACACAACTTGTGTGTTAGACAGTGAAAAATATAAAGGTCTTTTAGGAAAAAAAATAAGATTTTTGTCCTTCATCGCAAGGAACTTGATTTTGACCTGTTTGAGATGAAGTTCAGAAATGCATGGAAAGTCAAGTGAGACTAAAAGATTTAAGTCACACTGCAAGAGAACCATGGACAAGTTAGAGGACTTGGCATCGTTAGTTGTTAAATGAATTACATGGATTTTGATGGTTTAAAGGAGTGTACATGGAAAAAGTTTGCCTAGTAGGGTTCTTGTGTTCTAGTGTTCATTTAGCAGTTGTTTATTCAGTGCCTGTTACTGGTGATGTCAATTCCAAGGTAAAATCAAATCTGCATCCCTCCCTCAAAGGGATTGTCCTCTAAGGGTAGAGTGAAATTTTACATGTAGTCAAGCAGAAAATAATTTGAAACTTGCTAAGTGCTGACTATCAAAGGGGCCCAAACCAACCTAGTTGACTTCTAACAGAAAGAACTAGAGAAGGCTTTGGTAGAATTTTGGAGCAAATGGATCACGTCAAATACCCTTTGGGAACAAAGTGCTTTAAAGACATTGGGATTTTTTTTCTAGGGACTGAAACCCTGGAAACCGGCTTTGGTGGTGTCGTTGCATTAACCAGGCTTTAATTCCTCTCACATGCTACTGCAGTTTAATAAATTCCTGAAGTTAATGAAGGTTTTTTCTTTCCTCCTGCCTCCTGCAGTGTGCTGCTCTGGTTGGTGAAGACCAGCCTCTTTGCCCAGATCTTCCTGAACTTGACCTTTCTGAACTCGACGTGAACGACTTGGATACAGACAGCTTTCTGGGTGGACTCAAGTGGTGCAGTGACCAATCAGAAATAATATCCAATCAGTATAACAATGAGCCTTCAAACATATTTGAGGTAAGGACACCCTTTGGTGAAAATTAATTTCTCACTGAACTTGGCTCGAGCCAGATGAATATGATTATTATTGGCCTGAAAACATAATGGCTTCTTACATTGCTGTCCTCAAAAGCCTTTTTATCACCGTTAGACACTTCCTATTTTGTGAAAAACTGTTTGGAACACACATGGACTTTTTTTTTTAATTAGGGGGCTAAGGACCCACAACACAATACTTTAAACTATGTTGAAACACTAAGGGATTGTGAAAGGATTAGTGACAAAGAAGAACAAAAATCTAAACCTGTTTTTCCCCCTTTTTCCCACAGAAAATGGTGCCTAATATAAATTAATGCAAAAGAAGTCATTTTTTTCTAACCAAGGGGTTAGATGTCTACCTTTAATTTGTTTTTAAATTAAGTGAGCAATTTATTATTATATTTTTGTCCATAGCTCTGATGTTTATATATCTTGGAAACTTCAAACCCAACTGCTCTAATATTTACTTATACACTTGTCAAAATTTATTACATTTTCAGTTGTGAAAATTGCCTCCCAGGCTCTATACTCTTAGTATAAGTCTACCCTATAATAAAGAATATTAACACACCCTTATTAAAGTGTTACTTTGAGGGGAAAAAAGTTCTTGCTCACATAATCGGTACTCATTTGGTATAAATGGTTTCCTATATGGAAACAAACATTAAGTATGATAGCAAGTAATTTGAATATAAATTATCAAATCTATTAGTTTCCGGTAGCACCACCACCATCATCAGCTAACAGGTTCTGCCTACTGTGTGCTGGACTCCATTTAAAGCACTTTGAGTGTATTTTTATCCAGCAGCGGAGATATTTCTTACACTTTAATGCTATCTGGTTGAAAGATCGAGTCATTAGGAAAACCCATTTTGTAATATTTAACGAGTGCTTCTAGCAACCGGCACATAGAAGTGCTGATTGAATAATGAGTGAATGATGAATCTAGGCATATTAATAACAATCTTCATAATAACAAAATGGCCAGATTTTGGAACACTTGTGCTTGATGTATGTCATCTGACTCGTCCCTCAAAACAGCCCATTGCTTAGACGCTGGTATTGCCATTTCCATTTCCCATCGGTAGACACTGAGTCTCAGGGAGGTGAGGTGATTTTCCCCAAGTTACACAGTTGACAAATAAAGCGCTAGGAATTGAACCCCTCAATTTATCTGACTTTAAAGTCGATATCATTTATAAAAATAGAGTAACAGTGAATTTGGGTGACAGCCATCCTTTACAAAGACATATCAAGCTGTTTCTTTGCTCAATATATTTAAAAATAGAACAGAATCTTTCCTCCCAGTGTTGGTTGACATGAGCAGGGAGAGCTGGTCAGCTGAGGTAGCTGTAGGTTCTGCCGGTGGCTCAGATTTTGTAATACGGCTGGGGCCTTACATGGGCCTGAGAAGAGGCCTCCAGGTGCTGGAGGCCGGGCTGGGGAGGAGGAATACGGGGGGAGGAAATGCTGAAGGTCTGTGGTAAGTTACACTTTCCCAGGCTTCTCAGCCGGGTCTCAGAGAGTTCACGCGAGGACATGGCTGGTTAGAACTGGTAAAATGAACATTCCTCATTCAGTACACTTGTCAGGTTGCAGGCTCATTTTAAGTCATGCTGCATTAAATAAACAGTACTTTTGAAAATGTCCATCTCTATAGACTCTTATCTGAAAATCAGCTATTCCGTATTGGGTGAATGCCATGCATTTTGTAGATGGTGGTTCTGGAATAAATAAAAAGGTGTGTGTGGTGGGGTGGCATGGTAGCCAGTGCCTCCCTGGTAGGCTGGTTTCCAAGAAGACAACTTCCTCCATGACCTTGCGCCCCCATATTTCATGTGGTAGCCCCTTGCATGAGGTAGTCCTCATTTACACCTTGGGAGACTTGGTTCAGTAACTAGGTTGTTATCTATAGATGTTCATTCTACGCAAAGACATACTTTTGTATTTTCCTATCTGAGTGTATACCCCTGATTGAATTATTTTCAGTGCTCTAAGACACCAGGTTCATTTATTTTAATCTATCCTTAGGTTATTTTAACCCCGTGGTTCTCAACGAAAGGCAGTTTTGCGCCCCCTAAAAACATTCAGCGATGCCTGGAGACCTTTTTCATCGTCGGGACTAGGGGCAGGGTTTGCTACTGGCATTTACTGGGTGGGGACCAGGGATGTTGCTAAATATCCTCCAATGCACAGAACAGCCCCCACAACAAAGAACTATTTGGCTGCACGTGACAACCTTGCTAAAGTTGAGAGATCCGGCACATACACCCACACACACACACCCACACACACACACACACACACATACACACACACACGCAAGTCATTGAAAGATCCTCCATGAAACACTGAAGATGAATTGGTCAGATTTCCCAGAAAAAATACAGTTCAGGTAAAATGGGGAATGAAGAATCTGAAGCCAGACAAAATAATCAAGACGCCTGGGACCTCGGGATTGATATGTCAGGAATTCTCTTGGTGACAGACAGCAAAAGTGACTGTTTAGATAAACCCCCCTCGGTGTTTTCTCTGATGTCACAAGGCCCATTCTTCTCTGTCTGTGTAAAGGGTAAGGCCATGTGTAGCAACACCGTGGCAAACAGCAGCAGCTTCCCCGGCGTTTGCGTGCAGCCCAGGCCTCTACTCTTTGCCCTCCAGTGCTAAATTCAGACATCTTTTCCTCTAATGGGGTTGGGGGGGGGGGGAGTGGGCACGTTGAGCTTAGGTAGAAATCTAAAATTGTGTCTTCTGTGAAGAAGGACCATTTGCAGCAAAATAACCCTTGAGTGGCCGAGGCTTTGTGCTGTATGTTCCATGAAGTCAGTTCCCAGAGCCTGTGCCTTTAAACCTCCCACCGCGGACTTCAACCTGTGCTTCCTTCCCTCCAGTTCCCAAAACCCTGCCTCATCACATTCGTGAAGTCCCTGGACTGAGTGAGCCAAAAACAGTCACGGTCTCCGCCACCTCTGATCCGCCAATAACAGGCGGTCTCTCCCTCGGATTCTGAGAATAAAATCAGGCCCTAGAGTTGCACCCTTCCCCCTGGCACCACTGGCACAGGGTTTCTGAAGCCAAATCCAAGCAGAAAGAAAGGGATATTTAGAGCTACAGACAGTAGAATGTTAAACGCAGAATGTTAAAATCCTGGGAGTAACTAGGCATTTCTTCATCTGGCTTATTCCATACTTTTGAGTCTACGTTTAATTTTTATGTAATTTTAGAAGGAGATAGAGAAAAAAAAAAGGTTGGCATTGAATGTAACAAGTAAGGAAAGAGTGAATTCCTGAGTGGGAGCAAGGTGTGCCACCACGCAGTTGTACACGTGGGTTGGCTAGCCATACACACAAACAGCCCTGTCTGCTTGCACAGCCTGTGTTTCGATGTGCAAATGCAGGTAGCCAGGTGTGATTCAGGAGCCTCTTAGAAAAACAGGACTCGAGGCCCAGTGGTGCAGCCTCCAGTGGATCCAACCCATGTGTCAGGAAAACAGGATACCGCCCCTGGACTGGCTGGGAGCAAGATTTGTGTTTCAGAAATATTGCAACATAACTTCCTTCCCTGTCTTGCCTTTGTGCTTTGTTTGGAGGAGGAGAATAAAGGACTGTTTTCACCACATGGCACTGTGTAGAGATGGGTGGCTTATGGTTAGTTTAAATGATACAGTGACCCTTCTGGGTCCCCGTGAGCCACCCTGTCCCTGCTTTATTTTAACATCTGCTTTAATGGCATCTTTCATTCATTCTTACTTAAGGATGCAGCTACTTAGGGTCCTTTAGGACAAGGTGAATAAGAATGTCGTTATCTCATAGCATGTTCTGAAGCCCGCCTTTGTTAGTGGCGATGTTAGTGGCTAGAGAAGGGCTCACAGCTGTAGCCAGCACTCACCTTGGGCAATTACTCAATGCTCTGTAAGGTCCTGAGCGTTTACAGGACAAAAAGTGGGGAGCAGAGTCCTGTAAGTTATCCTCTGTGTGCCACCAAAGGAATGCTGGCTTAAAGCTTTCAAGAACATTTGATCATCTTGATAGAAATATAGATTTTCACATTCCTTCTTTATTTTATTTATTTATTTATTTTTAAAAATATATTTTATTGATATTTTACAGAGAGGAAGGGAGAGAGATAGAGAGCTAGAAATGTCGATGAGAGAGAAACATCGACCAGCTGCCTCTTGCACACCCCCTGACTGGGGATGTGCCCACAACCAATGTACATGCCCTTGACCGGAATCGAACCCGGGACCTTTCAGTCCGCAGACCGACACTCAACCACTGAGCCAAACCGGTTTTGGCTCACATTCCTTCTTTAGACTTTCAATTATATTTGGTTTCTTTCTCAAATGAGCATATACGCTGTACTTAACAGAAAGTTTAAAACAATCTTGGATATTCCATGGACTGTGATTATTTTGGGGGGCAGGAACCTGCTTGTCTTATTCACTGACATTTTCCTAGACATTTTCTTAGAAAACAGCACAAAGCACTCAATAAATATGTGCAGCATAATGAATGAGTTGACCATCATGTATTTTTAATGGTATGGTCTGCGTTAGGTAATGTGAAGATTACCTATAAAGCACTAACGGTATGTTTCCTAATGAAAAAAACGTGAAACAATTAGCAAACAATGAAAGAGTGCTGCATGTGTGCATGTGTGTGTGTGTGTGTGTGTCCTAGCTAAGGAGGGAAATTTCCGGGAGCATGGGATTAGTAGTACATTAGGATTTGGGGTGGGTACAAACATAAGCTGGCATGAGAACCCAGTTAAAAATGTTTAGAGTTTCAATGGAAGGTAGGAATTAGGGTTTCCTTGGAGAGTTTTTTTTAAGCAGCAGTCATATAATGAAGCTGGTACTTAAGGGTGATAGTTCCAATAGATGCAAGAACTATGGTCAAGAAGATAGTGAGGAAGATAAGACAGCAGGCCCAGCCACATTCCCAACTCTATGCGAGGCAGGTGCAGGGAAGGGACAAGGTGACAGCACAAGGGATAGTGTCTAGGGAACAAAGACTTGAAATACCTTGAAGGAAAATTCCATCAGCCCTGATGAATATGAGTTGGGTTAGGGAGGGAGGTGAAAAGAATGCTAACTCAAAAATGTTCCGAAGAGAATCAGAACTCCATGGCTGGCTTCCTGGTTAAGTTTCTGCCCACCTTCAGGAGTTGAAGTACTTTCTTAGACTCCTGAATCCTTTTACAAAGGGGCTCTCCATCTCCCCGCTGCCTCGGGCAGAACATTTTTAACCCAATCCACCAATTTGCATGGTGTCTGCTTTTTCTCACTTGTCTCCTTGGAGGAAATTCTGCAGCCTTCCATGGTAATGAATTCCTGCTTCTAACTGCGCCTCGGTCAGACAGACTTTTCTATGAATGGCAAACCTCTCGGAATTTTAACAAAACAAACAGAGCAAATGAGGTGTGTGTAGCAACCATCTCACCTGAATGCAATCATCAGAGGCATAAATTCTCCTCTGTTACGTAGAGAGAGACTGGCTTAATTTGTAATAATCACTTTGGCGAGGTTTCTGGAATTTCCAATTTGCAATCAATAAATGTTTGTCATTTAAATTAAATTTACAGCCCACCACCAGCTTTTTGCCACACTCGGTAATGACACTTATGGAGCACATAGACTTCAAGTTAGAAAATAATAGCCATTTAAGTGGGGAGATAATTGGCTGTAACATAAGAACACTGAAGAATGTTGAAACTCATGGAGACTTATGGAGTATTTAAAAAATTTATGTTGCACTTATCTTTGCATTTGTAGTCTACCACAAAATTCCAAATTCTGGGAATAAATCAGTGAGATGCTCATCCCGGAGAGTCACAAATCAGGGAGCAATGATCTGACCCAGCCTGTGTGCTGCTTAGTTGCACATTCTCCTGTCAGCTTATCTTGCGGGGATTCGAAATAGTTTTGTTCGTGTGTGTGTGTGTGTGTGTGTGTGTGTGTGTGTGTTCATCACACCTCTGTTAACGGTGGCTTTAGACTTCTTGGCTTGATAACATCTGCCTTATCTTGGGAACATCTGGTTTATCAGCCTCTTTCTTCCCCGCCATTATGCTGACGACTGGAAAAATTTGGCTTGGGCGTCCTGACCCATGGCGTTATGTCTATTGGCATCAACCCCTACAAATAAATGGCAAGTCACAGGGTGCTGGTTACATGGCCATCTCTCATCATCAAGAACTTTCCTGGCGGGGTGCTTCGGTGAATATAGGTTGTGGTTTTAAGACATGAGGTTGTCTGTTGTGTTGGTTTGTTTGTTTGTTTGTTTGTTTGTTTGTTTTCATGGAAGTCCACCCAGTTCTTAGCCATTTGCAATTTTGGAAAGTCAGAATGCGTATGTTTGATTAGGCACACTGATTGTAGAACCTACTGTCTTGTGTTTCTCTGGGTATAGACTAACTATTTTGTGGCAGATTCCTGGGCACTGCAAGAAACTGGTGAACCATTTTAGGGGCCTGTCCTAGGCTTTTCCCTCCTCCTGGACTCTCCACGAAGTCATCTCAATAAAAATCACTCCGGTTGGCTATCTTTGAGGCCAGAAAAATGCAGACTCACATTCACAAGGAGGAAAACTTGGAGAGGAATCAGGGAAAGAGTGGTTCATTGCCTCTTGATTTACTTCAAAGATATTAGACTCCATTAAAGTAATCATGAATCAGGATGCTGCATGGGATGGGCTGTCTGTTTGTATAGCAACGGTGTGGTAACCTTATACATATTCTGTGTCTATTTGTCTCTGTCCCCTGTCTACATACAATGTCGTGGAAATACAGCCCAGCAGATGGCTCACCTCTGAATGAGATCAACACACAAAGCAGATAAAAAGATGAACACGAGAGACCGCCTTGCTAAGCCAAATCGCTCCCTCTGTGCTCCACACCCCAGCTTTACATTGTTAACAAGGTTAATTTGTCCCTATAATTATGCGCCTATTCTTTCAGCAGCAGAAACTTTTCTCGTGGCTTTTATGACACGGAATTGCCTGTGGTGTAAAAACCATTTTGTACGGACCCTCTTCTCCCTTCTGCTTTAACCCCTCAGGTTACTGTCAGCTCAGTGCTCACTGAGGCCTAGAATGCGAAGGCAGAGCTGGGTGCTGTGTTTCACCAGGGCCTGCTTAACGATGCTGAATTGCAAGCAGCTAGAACGAGAGCGAGGGAAAGGGGCGAGAGATAACACAAGGAAATACACACATACACGGTCTTGGCAAGAGCAACCTTTTATGAAGACAGATGACTTCTTATCCATGACGTCATTTTTCACAAAACAATGAGAGGAGATGCTTCCGTGCCTCTTTCTCGTCCAAAATAATGCAATAACTTGCATAGTTTCAGATTCTAAACACTAATCCTTTACAGACCTGCCCATCTCCATTACTACTGCAAGTTACTCATTCAAGGTTTGTGGCAGGATGGGTTAATGAATTACCAGATCTTGCGTTAAATGACTTGGCCTGGCTTTTATACAATTACCTTCTTTTTCTTTTTCAGGACAGTCTCATGATTGGTGTTAGATACCAAACCCCCTGCAGATAGTTCCCTTCTCTCCCCCAAAGTAACTTCCTTAAATATTTCTCCTACTTTCTCAATCTCTCCCAAACTTCTGCTCCGTGGGTGGCAGTCACTTCAAGGGGGTCCAAGCAGGTTGGTAGGGGAGGAGGAGGGAGATGACTCAGTTGCCAAATCCTCGGTGGCCGGTGCCCTGCCTTGTGCCAAATCAGCAGGGTTTATCAGAGCCCGGTCTTTGGCACCACAGGGTGGAGAGCCAGGTCTTTGGTGTTCCTCACTCCTTAGACGTAGCTGGAGCTGGGAACTTTGAAGGAAAGCCTCAGAGCTATTTGCAAAGTGCCGGTGCTTAGTGAATACTAAATTACACTTAGGAAATAGTCTACTGCTAGCAGTTATACTTCATTTTTATTCTTGACACAGACACCTAAATCAGAGAACAGTAACATTTCAGAGATTATGGAAGCAGTTTGGGTATGTTCCAACACCATAATAGGATCAGAATTTTCAGGCCTTTTGTATTATTACCAATAGTCACTTAGCTTCCACTGCAGTGTACTTTGTAGGGAATTACAGCTTTTACTAAAAAGATTAAAATGCTATTATGCAAATGATTGCAGTATGTTATTATGTTTACAAATTAACATCCATGGCTCAACACACAAATTAACTAACTATTTTATCTATGTTATTAAGGATTTAATAAATAACGGTTAATAAAAATGGGTAGCTCAGAACACTTAATAGGAAACAATTGTGATTTAACACAGAGCTTGAGCACTGCGTTTAATGTTCTAGGTGATATAGTGGTAAAAATAAAGTTGAGCTAAGCACAGAGATGAACCAGGGCCCTGTGAACTGCGGATCGGCCTGTCTGCCACGCCGATGACCATGAACTTGGTAGCTGCAGGCTATATCGTGTACAGTGGGCAGCATATCAATGCATCTAAGCTAAGCACACACACCATCTTCCATTAATGAATAGTTCATTGAAATGATAATTGCCCTCCGTGACACCTTTGATGTGTTCCACACACGCAGAGAATACTTACATTATTCTGAAATGGAGCTCAGAGCAAATTTTGCCAGGGTGAGTGGGATTTAGCTGCGGAATCCGGCCGTGTGATAAAAGAGGAGAAGGCCAGGTTCAGGCTAAGATGGCTTTACAAACAGGCTGCAGATTGCTATTCCTGGCTGTTCCTAGGAGATCATAAAAGCAAGGAGATAAGAACCGCCAAGGTCCTCGAGAAATGAATGTATGTGATTATGTTATCGCGTGAGTTGGATTTACTAGACAGACCAGCAACACTTCGACTTTAGTCCAAGAGGAAAACTAGAGCGAAAGGCAGATTTTGGGTAGTGAACTTTGTTAGGATGGGGAAGTTCCTAAACACTATAATTAAAATGCCTCAGAAGTGATCCAAGATTCCGGTCACTGAATCCTTTGCTGGATTTCAAAACACGAGCTAGGGGTGTCACCGCATATGAAGCAAACAAACAAACAAACAAAAAAGGAGGCAAAAGAATGACCCGAAACCCTGGAACAAACTTCATCTCTATTTTAGCTGTTTTGGATTTATTTTTCTGAAGAGTCAAATCAAGATGTTGAAGACTCTTGGGTAAACCAGAGCTTTGATAGGTCTCCCTAAAAATAAATAACTCAATTAAATAATAAAGTAGTAAACCATAACCTTTTTAGGTCTACCTGCAGAGGGCAACTAACTCGAGCTCCTTCACAGGACTTTCTGGGTGTACTTAGGTAACAGAGGAGCAGGGAAGGGACCACACACTCGGTCAAGGTTGAGACCCTTGCATACAATACAAGCAATTAATTTTGTTCCCAATGGCTCCCCTGCCCTTGGAAAACTACTTATGCAAATTTTTTATATCTAGCTTGAGCAAGGTGCCTGGGTCCTTCAATTCCTTCCACATTTGGATAAATTGTGTGGTTCTTCTCTTTTCCAAATGTGCCCTTGTGGGAGTAAACACTTGCGCATTGGTGAAAGCCTGCGGAGAGAAAGAAAGGGCAGGGGGTTGGAGGAAGAGAAAAGGAGTAAAAATCTGACCAAAAAAAACAGTTGCTGGGGCCGCTTAGGATTTGATGGTTTGTGGCCTTGTCCTGTTCCCAGGCTCCTGATCAAGAAAGGGGTACAATCCCGTTATGCAGGCATTCCAGAGCTTTTGCCAACATCCACCTGACACGACGGAGGTTTAAAGGACTTGTAACTTTACACGACACCATGGAAATGTGTGCCTGTGTGTGTGCATACACACTCACATTCCTTTTTTTCTAAAGGGGAAAAAAAAGTGATACTTGCCATAGAAGGGTGGTAAAATAATTAGTCCGGGAGACAAATGCCTTGGCCCATGTTTAAACAGAGCTTTAAGGACACAGTGTTCCCAACAGTCACATATCTAAATACAAACCGGTGTCAGCTGCCATGCAGACCAAAATGTAATAGCTTGCTTTCACATAGGTCATCGTCAATCCATTTTGGTCGCAGTCACACTGCACATCTGTTTCTGCACGCTGCAGCTTCTTAAGGTGGCATTTGGACCTCCCAAGAACACAAACAACCGAGCTATAAATTGCCACTGCTGGAGTTATTTTGAATAAGTGTATACCGTTTCATATTTATAATGGTGAAGCTTCATAATATTCACAGTGAATATATAACACCGATCAGTTCAACAAGCATGAAATTGTATGTTGTCAACTTGTCACATAAATAGAGCCATATTCTGGCTGGCGATAATGTTGAACTAGCATTTCCCCCCCCACACACACAACCCCCCCAGAATTGTTGAGAGGGTCACAAAAACGTGGGGAGGCAGCCCTTGCCTTGGGTAGATAAACTGCCAGAGCTATTGTAAAGTTGATATTACCGTTGATGAGCTGCTTCCCCCACCTCGCTCCAAAGCATTTGCTTTTCTTGGGTGAATGCTAATTGGCTAATCTGGTGTGTTTCTTCTGTCATCCAATGGTATCATTTGCAGCCAGTGCTGGGAGCCTTTTTTCTGTTGTGTATGTGTGACTAGCTTTTTTTGTTCTCCTTCAAAACAATTTTTCGGTGTTTTCTTTTTTAATTCTTGTAGTGCAAATCGGTGCTAATTGCCATGAAAATCTCTCACTATACTCTGGGAAAGCCTTCTCATTGCATTTCCAGTTAATTCTTTAATTCATTACCGGAACACTGTTAACTGTGGGCTGAACATTTTGGTCAAACTTTCTCATGATGAGAGGTGCAGAAAAGACATGATTGATCCAAATGTGCCGCGGGTAGGAAAGAGGCAGGAGGGAAAATGAAAGGTGCTCACCAGTAGAGAGGGAGCAATGTAGAGCATGTCCATGGTGGCTGATATTTCTGCACCAAAGGCATGGGTAGAAATGGATGCTGAGGACTTTTTTCACTTTTGAGATATTCTTCAATGTGTTCAGGTCCTCCCAACTTCCTTCTAAGACCCTGGAGGCGGAAGGTGTGGCAGTCTGTAACTGCAGTTGGTCCGGTGGCGTGTCATCCCAGGTCACTGTGGTAGGGGAGGTCCCATTTTCTCCCAGGAGAAATGACGTGCTGGCCAAAGCCCTGGGTTTCCATATTTGCAGGTTTCCCCATGCTCCTGCTTCTGGATTTGAAAAGTTTCTCTGTTCTCTCACTGGTTTATTTACCATTCATCAAAAATAAAATAATTGTTGTCAACTATCCGAGTGTTCATGGGCATGTCAATGTCTGGGATACAGTGATTTGAAGGTGACATGGTCTGTGGCTCCATGAAGCTCAAGGTTCCTGATGAAGACAGGCCTTGGGAATTGAGTGAAATCAGCTCTCTGACCAGGAAGTGGCGCGGGGACGTCCCCACCCGCCTGGTATCCAGGTCACCGCTGACAGATCACTTCTGCCTTTCTCTGGATCAGCGCACTTACCATCCTCAGCGGCGCATTCACCTTGATGTTGAAATGGAATTGGTAGAGAGCTTTCCTCCACGTTCTTGGGACTTTCTATTGCAGGGTTAGAGCACAGGTGGAGGGGCCAGTGAATGCCCCTGGGTGGGACCAAGCATTTGATATTGAGAGGCCTGGGATTGGCTGTGTTCTCCACATCACATCCCGTATTGATACAAACAGCAGTTTGCTTCTTGCACTTGATGTGGGAAGACGAGAGGAAGGCAACATCGGGGAAGAGAGCGAGGCTGTCAGCGGAAAGCTTGTTAACCAGCTTACAAGGCTGATGGGACAAGAATGTGGTGCCCCTGGCAGCGTACGTGGGGAACCCTTTGGAAAAAAAACCTGTTTTGTGCTTTTTTGGGCCTATTGACCTTTCTCTCTGAGAATGATATTTCAACCCTGCTGGCAGGGCTGACACGTTCTTTACCTACATTTGACATCCTGAACATGTGGCTTTTTGATTTCTTGGAACCTTCTTCTTATTGTCTCACGGGACAGTGCCACGCAGGGGCTGTCCTGTCCCTTCCAGGAGGCATGCTTCCTCTTGCCTTCCTCTCCTTACCCCTCCGCTGAGCCTTTCACACAGTTTGCTGTGGCTTTCCTGTAATGCCCCAGCTAAATCTCTTCTCCCCCGTCCTTTCTGCGAAGTTTATTTCTGCTTGTGAACAGTGCTTACACAGGCAAACCGGGCCTCTATTATAGGCATGCCCTTGGTTTTTCCATGGGCTCTTGGCCTAAGGACCTTAGCTTCCTTGGGTGCCATGTCATTTGTTCAGATGAGACGTTGGAGCCTCTGTGTTCCAGACACAGTTGCCCTGGGTGTCCAGGGATCCCTGCCAGCTCAGATTCAGTCCAGAAATGTTCTCATGTCAGGATCTTCCTGCGTCTTGCCAGCACATGCTTCTCAGCGACACCCTGCTCTCCTCTGAGCTGTGCCTGCAGCCTGGCTTTCTCTTCCAAGCAGTGCTACCTGGCGGGCGGGCTCACCTCTGTCTCCACCGGGGAATCTGAACACAGCGATGCTGCACAGGACATGTGAATTCTTTCTCCAGCTGCTCCCCGATTGCAGGGCTCTGGGTGCAACAGCTTTGCGAGTTCCATCAGGTCACAACGCCACTTTCTAGCTCCTTTAATCCTATCACCCGCCCATCCCAGCAATGGAGCTGAAGCGGCTGCTCCTGTCTTAAAAGAATCTGTGTCGCTTTCTCCTGGGACACAGCTACTCTGGGCTGCTTGGTGATGTTCGTTCCAACTTAAAAAGGCGACAGAGACATTCTGTCCGCACAGAAGCGAAGAGTTTTCAGTGTTTTAGGTGCATTTGGGGATAACTGACGGTTGCCTGGTGCTGGCAGATAACGGAGTCTGGAGATCCAGGTAGCATGATCCATGCCCTGTTTCATTTGTCTTTTGAATGGCAAATGTGTTTTTGCTCTGAGTCAGCAAAAGGCACAGTACACTCTGACAGCACTGTGTGACCTCCCCACTGGATCTGTGGAACAGAAAGACAAAACACAGGTCCCACCTTCACCCTCCCATTGCTGGTTTCTTGCTATTTGCAGCTACACGTTTTGGAGCTGAAAGAAAAAGATGCATGCTCCATAGATAGGGTGCATTTTACTTAATCACAGTGGTTATTTTTATAATTCATATTAGTAGACCTCATTTCTCTGGCCATTATTAATTTGGTATTATTAATTGTCTGAAATGTAGCTGGGAAACACACCATTTGTAAAAAATGTCTCTGCGAAGCCAAACCAGATGTGGAAATATCATACCAGGAACCAACTGCATTTTATTCCCAGATGAGCTTGTCCAGCTCTCACACTGGCTTCCTTTTGTCTTACATACAATGTAAGCCATTCGAGTTATCTGTTTCCCAAGCACAGGAGAGATAAGAAGAAATAATTTAGAAAGTTAAGGAGCTGGTAGAGGCAAGGAGATCATAGCAGGAAGTGGGCCCTGACTAAAAGAGATAAGACTAAGAACTACTGAAAGTAGACAAACACCCAGAATATGACTGTCTGAGGCCATATGTGTGAAAGCAAATAGCCCTGTATTTCTCAGGGCTGTATTTCTAAACAGCTCCCTACAGTCATTTTTGCAACATCACAGCAAGCTACAGAAATCAATTCTTACAGTATTTTGGATGGGGGGAAATATATAGATGATTCGGAAATCTTTTCATTAAATGCGTTAATAAAAAATGCAGTGCTCAAGTGTGATCAACTTCTTGGTTCGTCTGCACACATGCCTTTGGGGAATAAGGCCTGATGATAGGAGGTCAATGAGGCATGAATACAACACATATCCAAATGCTTAGAGCTTCAACATGTTCCTTGATGTCATCTGATAAGTCTTTCCCAGGTAGCAAAGCTAAATAAGAGAATGCTCCATGAAATACGGAACTTTATTGTATCATCTTTCAGATTACTTCCTCCCTTTAAAATACACAACTGCCAACATTTCCTCTGATGAAGAGACCACTGATTATTTTTTTTCTTGACACTAGTAAATACAGACCACTCATGGGTCAAGATGAATACAGCTCAGCAGAGTTATCCTTAAAACTAACTTTTCCACTTTAAGTTAGAATGAAATTACTTTCCACCCATCATGCTTTCCTACCTAGTCTCTACAATAACCACCACTGGACAATGCATAATTCGCATGTATATATTCATTTGGAACACACTAAATTGTAATATTAGTACTATGAGTAGTTCCTTCTTTTCCCGCATTTTGTTTGGTGATCCATGTAAATAAATCACCAACCTTAGCAACTGCAAAATAATGTGCTGCTTGGTTTTGGATAAAGGATTTCAGTTAATGTACAGGATTGAGTTCCTTAAGCCTAATTTCTGTCTAGAAACCCCAGGAATGCCGTCACCGTGTCTTCTTTATCCAAATTTTCACATCCTGTTCTCTCACCTTTCACCTGAGGGGGGATAATGGACATCTCGGGTTTCTCTATTCAGCCCCGTGCTTTGGTAGGTAGTGACCCCTCATTAATATTCAAACTTCAGCAATTTCAAAGAATGCTGTCCGCTCTGAGGCCTGTGAGCAGACCGGCTCCCCCGGTACTTTCTCACGCTTATCTTTTGCACGAAGGCATTTGTGTCTCTCTTCATGTCCCTTTCAGGAGTAATTCTTCCCTTGTTCAATTTTTCCCTCTCTCTTTATGGCTGTCATAATAGCCCCTGGTACAGTCAGCCAGCAATGACCCTGTCCATCACTCACCTGTAAGCTGTTCTGGAGCCAGCGGATGGTCTCTGGGTGACCAGATTGATGGTGCCAGTGGTGGGCCTTTCCACCCGACCTTTCATCCAAGAGCATGAAAGCCGGTTCCAGGCTGTGTGCAAGGCTGGCTGCTCTGCCATCTCACGGCCCTCTGTGGAGCTGAGCAGTGGAAAGGAGAGTGTCAATGCAAATTAAGTGCAGAGGCAGGGATGGAGAGAGGCATGCCGTTGGGGCTTGTCGGAAATTAAACCTGTCCTCCTTTGAGTGCCACTGGAAATAAGGCTGCGGGAGTGAGAGTCCAGTTTTCCATAGGCACCATTTTCATAAACTGTATTTTAACAAGGAGCTATTCTAAAGGCGGATTGTTTTGGTCTGCGATCAGTTGGAGCTCTTACCAGGCAAATGAGGGACTGTGAAGTCCCTGAATTTAGGGCACTATTGGCAGCCCTCTTGGGCACAAAGTCAGTGTTTATTGTTCCATGAGTAAAAGGGCATCTTCTCATTTTATGGAGGCCTTTGCATTGCGGTTATAACCTTCTAGGTGATCGTGTCCCTCAAGTTGTACTGCGAACTGAGTGAGGGAAAAGATATGCCTTCAGCTGGTGCCTCGTCACCTCCTCATTGCCCAGTGCAAAGCCATGCACATTAGAGCGCTATTTTGATGTCTGTTAATGGATGGATTTACAGCAGTTCTACCAAATCGAGAGAGAGAGAGAGAGAGAGAGAGAGAGAGAGAGAGAGAGAGAGAGAGAATATGACCTTTCAGCCATTCAGTCCAATCATGCTAAAAATAAGACATATCAAAGATCTGAGAGCATGTTCTCTAAGAGATGGTTTGTAAACGGAGCCAACAGTGACAGCAGTATGTTGTGTGCCTGCCAGAGTAGCTGTGAACTTGCCTTCTAAGTCACTGAGGAGAGTTGGTGCTCAGATTAAAATATATGGGTAGTTTTAATGGTGGTTCTAAGACACGTGGCTGTGTTAAGCCAATGTGCGCTGGCATGTGAAAGCCCCACCATATTTCCATAATAGCCATTGAGCTTTGGCTCCTCTCCTCCACCAAAGAGGAAACATTTCTCACACTCAGCAAAGAGCTAAAGAATAGGTCCCTTACGGGGTTTCAGAGCGTCTGAGTAACTGGGCCCCTGTACCAGGAAGCAGCTGTCCCCTGGGAACTCATGAGATGCATGGCCACAGGGACTCAGTCCGCTGTCCTCACACTCTGCCTATGATTCCTAACCTGTCTGACCCTCTCAGTGCATCCAATCTTAACAGGTTTGAAAATATTTTGTTGTCATTGAAGATTTCTTGTCAAAAATTATAATAAAAAGTACTTACCTCTTGTGGAAAGTGATCACATGACTAAACAAGTTTATTGTGCCATCCTTGTAAGGGAGTTAGTTACCTGATACCTTGGAAAAATCAAGTGCAGGGTAAAAGGGTGGGATGGTGAAGGACGCCTAATTTCCCAAGGCTTTTGGGCTTTTCTGAACGTATGCATGTTTGTGGCCTTGCTTTCATTTATAGGCTGTGATCATAGAAAGCGGGGTACAAAAAAAGAGCAAAGAGAGAGGGTCCCATTTACCCGCATTTCTTACTGTTTTTATAGAGCAGTGGAATGCATGCTCATCTTTGCTGTTTTAGCAAAGGCCTTGATGCACTGTCTTTTTAGAAGGAAACAGCTTACCCAGCTCAGGGCTATAAGCTGACTCATGTGTTACATTCAGTATACGGTTTATTACACAGGATGCTCTAATTGACTCATTTATCAACATCTAAAGTGCACTAACCACGGTCCAGGGACCAACTCAGGTACTCAAAACACAAGGATGTATTATATACATAGTTCTTTTTAAAAATATTTTTATTGATTTCAGAAAGAAAGGGAGAGTGAGGAAGAGAGAGAAACATTAATGATGAGAGAGAATTATTGACTGGCTGCCTCCTGCACGCCCACTACTAGGGATCAAGCTCACAACCCAGGCATGTGCCCTGACTAGGAATTGAACTGTGACCTCCTGGTTCATTGGCAACACTCAACCACTAAGCCACACTGGTAGGACTATAAAATCATTCTTAAGAAAGAAGGAGAGTTGGTTATCTGGTGGAAAAGATAGTCTTCAATCACTATTTATAAGAAAACTAGATGAATTCCGTGGTAAACGTAGAAATGAAGTTCCATGAAGACACAAGCACTAAAAAATGTTCCTGAAAGGGGTGAGCAGATAGGACAATTGATCCTAGTTGGTAGATTATTAACTCAGGAGATTCTCACCTTGAAAGTGAAACATACGCCTGTTGAGTTTTAATATGGAGCAAACTGCATATCTCACCTCTTAGGGGGAAGACAGAAGGGTTGAAAGAAAGGAAGGCACACAGTAGGTTCTTAATAACATTTTCTACGAACCTGCCTTCCAACAAGGCCTGTCAACATTGAGCCAGCAGTCTTACACCTCATTAGATTTTAACAAAAGCAGCAGAGAGAAATAAGAAGAATTCCTCAGTGAAGCACTGGGGGCCAAATCTCTGAGAACAAATGTGACAAATTGAGTCCGAAATGAGTTAAATAGTTCAGCTACGGCCAGCCAAACTGAAAGGAGGGGGTAAAAAAAAGCCCCCAAATGACCAAAAATGGAAACATATTCTAGTTATCTGCATTCACAGTACAGAACAAATTTGGTCGTATTTAAGATAATTCTCTAGTGCCTGCTATTTTTAGCTCGGGGTAAGCTCCTCTAAGAGCCTTTCGGCGTTGCATCCTTTAACCTGGCCTAACGAACTAAGCCAATAAGCTGTCTGCTTTCCCCGGTCTGTCCAGGAGGAAGAGAGATAGCTAAAACAAACCATTTGCAGGGAAAATGTTCGGCCTATCTTGTATTAAGAGCTTTTTTCATATAGATTTTTAAAATATCCCAATATTAAGTGTTGCCTGTCAGAGACCAAAATGTCAAGCTTTGCTGTTTTGAAATTGTAGGGCTCACGGTTATAAAAAAGAGGATTTTATAGGCCCAGTCTAATGGAAATAAACATTACTCCATTACCTTCAGTAAAACCAAATCTTTACAGTTCAAGCGATCATTATTAATGTCTATGAGAAGAAAGAAGCGTTTCCAGGGGGTTTATTTATTTTTTTTTTAGGCAAAGGAAGACCGGCGAGCTGTACCATAGCAAATGAAAGTTTTCTTAAAGCTTTCTCCTCGGTGACTTTGCAGTGTGTAATTTAAAAGCAGAGAGCCAAGAAAATGCAGTTTTAAAACACTCGGCTGGCTATTCCTGGTATCTTTCCTTCTTACATATTAACAACTCTTGGTGAGACTATTGCTCTGTCAATTCTTGTCTGTCTGTGTCTATATAGTGTATACAAACAACTTTATCAGCTCTTCATTGTTCACCACCTTCCCTGCCTCTGTGTGTGTGTGTGTGTGTGTGTGTGTGTGTGTGTGTGTGTGTGTGTAGGCATTGGTGTGAGCTATTTCAGTTTAAATCCTATAACCACAGGGGGGGAGTACAACACTCAGTGAAGTCTCATCTACTCTGCTCATCAGAAACAATGCTGTTAATCAGCAAAGGTTAGTGGGCCAGTTAACTGAAATCCAGAAGACTGGGTTTGCCAGTTTGATATGGGCTGGATTGTAGCCACAGATGCTACCTGTCTGGCAGTCACTGGCTAGATACTGATTGAGCTCATATTATATGCCAGGTGTCATTCCAGATGTGGTTTGCAGGGGCAGCAAGGTGTTTAAAGCAGGACATCAGTCAAGGTACCTTGTCACTGAATTGCTCAAATATGATCTCCATGCCTGTATCATGGCACTCAGGGAAGCTGAGGGCATTTCCAGAGATTCCTACCATGTCCCTTGCACCATGCCGGGGTGTTCTGTCTTACAGAGTGGATCTGCCTCGATGTTCAGCTTTCTCATAAACATTCTATTGGGCTGAGTGCTGATCACTGCTCTTGGTTACGCATGGTTTCTGTCCTCCCGCAGATCAGGAATTTAGGAGTTAGTATTAACCAGGACTCCAATGTCCTGGTTGCCACGGCTTCTTCTCAATGTCAGGAGGATGGAATTTATATTTTCTGTCAGGGAGCCTCAGTACCCGTGGCCGGTTGTATAGCCACCTGCAAGGGTATTTCTGCTTCATTGAGATGCTCCATTGATGGTTATGTGATCAAATGCTGCCTACTTATGCAGAGAATGCACAGGCTGTGGGCATCTGTCACCCTGCAGTTGCTGCCTGCTGCCACTGAGGTGTTTGTCGCTCTGCAGGCTGCCTCCTGATCTTTTGTCCCCTTTAAGACCTGCTGTTAATCTTTAGTGCAGGCGGACTCTGCAGCACGGTGCGCACCAGGTTGCCTAACTTCTTGTTTGTGTGCTCTCAGGGATCAGAACCCAATTTTCTGTTTTGCCTCCAAACCACACATCTTGGGGTCACTCCCTCTGTCTTTCTGTCCTTCTGTTCTCTATGTTCAGGCTGCTGCCAAGGACTTCCTTCTTGTTCTTAGGTGAAGGTTCCCCCACTTCCCCGGGCATTTCTCTTTAGTCCTCACTAACTTGTGCTTACATGATCACAGCCTCCATTACCACCCCAACCCCACCTCCTGACAATGTTCCAGCTATTCCTGCAGGTGTCATCCCACATGTGCCCTTACTGGGCTGTGGAACTAAGTATTGTCGTTCAGTTCTGTTTGCCTAGAACTCTGCCAGAAACGATGGCACACAGGAAGTACATGGACGTTGGGGGTTATCTTCCTTTGGGGATGCATAGCTTCATGAGAAAGCAAGACTTACCCGTGGGGCACAAATGGGTGAAATGTGGATGGTCAGTCCACAAAGTCCTATTTCAGGCACCACGTAGAATATAAAAGCCAGGGACCTAGCTCCTACTTTTAATTTCCATTCAAAACTAATTGTCCAGTAAGGAAGCCTGTGATGTCAGCAAACTGCTCGAAGGTTTTCAGAGGTGAGAAGAGACCCACGAGACCTGTGTGGGGAGAGCAAAGCCTGGCTGTGGAGGCAGCCTCTGAAATACATTTTTGAGATGGAGATAAATTTCCATTGGAAGAGAGGGAAGGAAAGTATCTTTGACATCAGCTTTCATCTCATTATTACTTAGCATATACATATTCATTACCTACTATGTGCCAGAATTTATGCTAGGGGTTGACATAGCAAACTGGACAGAGACAAGGGTATGAACACCATTATAGTGGTGAGGAAAGCCCAAGGGATGATTGGGAAATAAAGGCTAATCTAATTGAACGGGAGATAAACTAGATACAAGTGAATGGAACATCTCCATAGTACAACAGTTGGTTCCTGAACAATGCAGGCTCCTGGAGTCAATAATCACTTGATGTCCTAAAAACGTAACTACCAATAGCCTACTGTTGACCAGAGCCTTACTAATAACCAACAGTTGATTGATAAATATTTTGTATGCTATCTGTATCATATACTGTATTCTTATAATAAAGTAAGCTAGAGAAAAGAAATCGTTATTAAGAAAACCATAAGGCAGAGAAAATGCATTCACAGTACTTATTTTAAAAATTGTAAGTGGACCCATGCAGTTCAAACCCATGCTGTTCAAGAGTCAACTGCAAAGTAACATGAGGAGAGAATTAGTCTAGCAGTGGGGAGACCGAGGCCCAGGCACTTGACTGACTTACACAACAGATATTAGTGATAAGTGAGGATGAACAGCGAGAAGAAGGTTAGAGGGTTTGTCATCATGGTGGGAGGGTTATCCTGGACAGAGGATGCAGGCAGGAGTCCGCTCTTTTTGGCAAGCTGGAGGGGAGAGGCCTTGAATCAGGGGGTGATGCTGACAATAAAAGGAAGAGATGGATGTGGGAGACTTTGTGCAGAAAGAATCAATAAAGATCTTGATCACATAGGTTCCATGCTGCAGTTAAAGAAAAAGTAATAAAAATGGCTGTGGGTGGACTGAGAATTTGGGGTCAGTTAAGGAAAATAAGAGAATGAGGGAGGATACGGTCCATGGGTGGATCAAGGAGAAAGGAAGAAGAAGGTAATGTGTGTAGATTGCACAGCACATGGGATGGCTGCTATTGGAAGTCTGTGGACAAATTATAATAGTTGCACTCAGGACCAGTTATGGTAGTTATTGTGATGAGAGTGCCTTGAAGGAAATATTTATTCTGTAGACACAAGAGAGGAGGGCTCTCAGAGTTCCCATTCGTCTGACATACTGAAAATGTTTCCCTCTTGCTTTGAGGTGGATAATTTGCCAGATTTCTTCTTGCCAATGGTAATTGTAAATCTGGATATTATGTGCCAGACGCTGGGGCTGAACATTTTCATACAGTGTTTCAATGTAAAAAAAATACTTTATGAAGTTTAATTTAGTAAATTAAACTAAAGTCAATGCTATATACAGATGATGTATTATAGAACTACACACTCAAAATCTATATAACTTTATTAACTGGTGTCACCCCAATACATTTAATTGAAAAAAATCTCATCTGATTCTCATAATCATCACGATAGGTTGAGGTGTTACTTCACTTTACAGTTCAGAAAGTGGGACTTAGATAAGTAACTTGCCCAGGGCCAAGGTACAGCAAGTAACCAGAGGCACTATGATTGCCTAACTCCACACTTAAATATTTAGCCACACCCATATACTGCCTTTCTTACTTCATACCTTCATTGTCAGGTTATGAGCTTTGCATCACCTCTACTTCCAGCCTTTTTCAAATTTTCTTAATGCCTAGAATTATTTCTGTCCTCTTGTTTATAATCCTCCTGAATCTTAAAATCCCAGGAAATTCTCAAATTCAGAAAGTGTTTTCTGATTAACTCCACCTCTACCCAAACAGTTGCAGACCTTGTTGGAGCAGATTTCATGTTATTTAGCGGGGAAATCAGAATGAATCCTTTCTGCCACAGACTGGGCTGGAGATGTTTTCATTTGCAGAGGATGATGCTTGGAAGTGTAGATTAAAATTCTAAGGCCAGGAACTCTCTGTGATATTCTTCACCCTCAGTGTATATAATCTTGATCATTATTGACTGGCCGAGGTTTTTGTGGGCATCTCATTGAGAAAGCAGGCAATTACAAACCCTAAACTTGTCTTTGAAGTCCTTTATTGAACTCTTGGGCATGACTTCATAAACTCGAGATTTGGTAGAACAAGTCTGTAAGATAAGTGTCCCGAAAGACAAATTTAGTGTCAAAGGTATAACTCTTGTAAAATGCAATTGAAAATAGATACATTCCCCCAAATAAACGATTTATTTCAAATTTCACATTCTCCTTCCCTTAGTAGGCATCAAATCATTTTGCATTTGAGGCTGTACATCCTTTTTTCTTAATATTTTGGCTTTCTGTTACTCTTCACTTAAGGAATGAAACCATGCCTTATCCATATTTTTTCCCCTCATATACAATGGCTTGCACATAATAGGAGCCCAATAAACACATCATAAGACTGTGTGCTATTCCCTCAGCCAATTTATAAATGGAAATGATGGATTTTATTTCATTTGATTCCTGTTTTCTCCTACGAGTTCTTCTGTTCCCCCTTCAAAACTGTGTGCACAAAAGGCATTCATCACTGCCGAATGAATACATGAATTAATGGCATTTAACTTGCGATCTTCTAGCCATCCTGGAAATGTTTTTAGGGGACAGGAAAATTACCTGAGTAACAAGATCTGTTGAGTAACTGCCAGGCTGGGTCTGGTGACTGTATCAAAATTTTTGGTTAGGCCAATGATTCCATTTCAGCTAGTTCATTCTTTGATTCAAATAATACAAGTTTTTGTGCACTGATGTTTAAGATAAAGTGGTGCCCATTCTGCATTTCTGGTTATATTTACAAAACAGGGTTTTATTGCTGTCTAAACATCAAGAGTTCTCGCAACCACTCCTCCTCCGGCACTCTGAGAAAGAACTGTTATGTGTAGTTGCCCTTCATTTGAAATATGTTGTATTTAAAGGTCAGAGTGTTCTGGTTTGGGTAGCAAATTATTGATCAGGGTATTATGGTAACAGCTTTATTGCTGATTGGATAAAGGAAAATACACAAGAAAGCAACTGGTATTACCTGGTATTATTATTTTTCCCAGGAGTCCCACATCATCCCATGAAGGCTAAGAATGGTCAGTACGTGGATATTATTAGGCAGAGTGCAAGCCAGTGGTATGCAGTACTCTCCAAGCACCACTATTTGGATTCTGGGCCTTATTTCCTCCTGCATTCATCTCTTTACTCTTTGTTTAGACTCCCTGGACTTTGGAATCCCTCTGTTGTTCCTGGCTCCCTTTTTTCTTCTTGTATTAATCCTCATATTCTCATCCATTTTTTGAAGGATTATGAGGAGATACTATCATCACAGAATTCTTAATCATCTAATATAAAGTCCTTTATCAGGTCCTCATTCTTCTGGAAGTTTCTGTGCTATTTCATTATTCCCCACTGACCAGAAGTAGTGAAACTCTTTGCTCCCTTGGTATTTTATTTTAAATGTTTTGGTTTTTGTTAATGTGTCTCCTTGAAGTGTCCTACTTTTCTTCCTACTTTTTTGAACACATGTTTTCTCTTTCCTTTGCTAGGAGTTGCTAAAGGTACGTCTTCCCTGATGCTTTCAGCATGCAGGCTGACTAGAGCTAATTGGACAAGCCAAAGATCACATCTCAAATGGCTCAGCAGTGGCTCTGTGCTGATGGTGTTGGCATAATCTCTGAGTTGAGCTCTATCTTGGTCTGACTTTGAAACTACAATTTTAAGCAATATCACTCTTCCTTAATTAACAGAGAAAGACCATTTTATGAAATGATGCTGGAGAAGTCTCCTAGTGTAAAGTATTCATTGGGAGTTTCATGGAGTGGATGATGTATGGAATGGGCTGCTATTACAAATTATTACAATAATACTTTAATTTATATTTAAAATCTACTAAAGGTCCGGGGCTTGAAATTTGTGCATTGAGGTAGAGGGGTGTCCCTCAGCTCAGCCTGCACCCTCTCCAGTCTGGGACCCCTAGGAGGACGGCTGACTGCTGGTTGTGGGATCATGCCTAAATCAGTAGTTGGAGATCCCTCTCATAATTTGGGATTTCAGGCTCCCAACTGCTCACCTGCCTGCCTGCTTGATTGCCCCTAACCACTTTTGCCTTCCAGCCTGATCATCCTCTAACCACTCCCCTGCCACCCTGATTGACACCTAACTGCTCCCCTGATGGCCCCATTGTCCCCAATTGCCCTCTCCTGCTGGCCTAATCTTGCCCCCAATGGCCCTCCCCTTCAAGCCTGATCTTGGCCTTAATTGCCCTCTCCTGCTGGCCTGATCACCTTTAACTGTCTCTGCCTGCTTCATTGCCCTAACTGTCCTCCCTTGCCATCCTGATCTTGCCCTCAATGGGCCTCCCCTGCCAGCTTGATCTCATCCCAACTTCCCTCTTCTGCTGGCCTGGTCACTCCTAATGGCCTCTACCTCAGAACCACCACCATGACTTTGTCTGGAAGG
The DNA here is from genome assembly GCA_963924515.1 of Vespertilio murinus. NCBI lineage: Eukaryota > Metazoa > Chordata > Mammalia > Chiroptera > Vespertilionidae > Vespertilio > Vespertilio murinus. The sequence goes on along the minus strand of OZ004704.1, from coordinate 11,753,039 downwards.
AAGTCAGACTTCTAGAAGATGACTGGTTGACTTGGTCTAATTAGCATATTACCCCTTTATTAGTATAGATAGATTATATAGGATAGGATTGCTTAAATGGGGGGGGGGCGCTTTTTCAACAGGAGAGATGCTCTTGGTAAACAAAAACACATAACCACTATATCTGGACTGATAACCAGCCATATGCACTATACTGTCAAACCAGTCATTAAAAAATTGAACCACTTTCTTATAACTTACATCAAAGAGCTGTTGACCTTAAAACCCCTCCTCAGCCCCCAACTCAGGTTCTGCCTTCACAGTTCACCTAAATTAGGTTTTGATTGGTCAGTTTTGATGCCAGTTAGCATCAAAAGCTCTGCCTCCTAGGCAGCCATTGGCTCCTGGCACTTCACCCAGCTCTGATGGATTGGTTTCTATGCCAGTCAGCATCTCCGGGCCTATCTCTGGGCCTTATCAAAGAGGTGAGGTTGATAAGCAGCCCCCTAGGAGGCCTATAGAGAAACAAGAGGCTAGGCAGCTAGGGAAGCCCAGAGAGAAAAAGTGAGGCAACAGCTGATCAACAGCTGCCACAGAGGCTGTGGATCAGACCCTGCCTCTCTCTCTGCAGGTCTTTCTCCAGGCCTGATCCACAGCCCCCTCAGCAGTCAGTGCTGGGTCACCATGGCCACCCAGTAATGACTTCCAGTGTTTGGTTGAGCCTTTGGTTATTACAGACCCTGGATCTTTGTATCTATATCTATATCTATATCTATATCTATATCTATATCTATATCTATATCTATATCATATATATATGATATAAATCTATATTTATATTTTACCCTAATTTATATTTCTAATTTGTCTTATAAATATAAATAGAGCTTTATATTTTAAAATTATATAATTTATCCTATGTAATAAAGAGTGAATATGCTAACTGACCCTCACAAATATAGCAGCACCCACAGCCAATAAAAAGGGGATATGCTAATTGACTGCCCACCCTCAAATATGGCCGCACCTACTGCCAATAAAGAGAGAATATGCCAATTGATTGCTACACCCTCAAAGATGGCAGTGCCCACAGCCAATAAGGAGAGAATATTCTAATTGACTCCCATGCCCTCAAAGATGGCAGCACCAACAGCCACAAGATTGTGGCACCCAGTGCCCTCAGCCCCACCAGGGTGGCAGGCATATTGCAAGGTCATGCACCTGCCTCTGGAGTTCCCTAGTTCCCTCAGTCCCCAGGTTCCCAGGGCTGGCCCAAGGTACAGGAAAGCCTCAGATGGCAGCTGTATAGCCACCCAGGGCCTCCCAAGGCTCAGGTAACCTAAACCGGCCAAGGCTTGCACTGCTGGCAGTGGCAGCAGCAGAAGAGTGATTGGAGTATCACCTTCCCCTGATCTCCAAGTCGTCTCCAACCCCTGAGGGCTCCCAGATGATGATAGGGGGCAGGTTGTGCTAAGGGCTCCCCTCCAGTACATGAATTTTCATACACCAGGCCTCTAGTACTTATATAATTATATATTTATGCACCTTAATTTACTCATATATGTGTATTTCAATGCATAGAATCAGTCCATACAACATTTGCTAATTTTTTCTGCCTTCCTAAAAGGATTAGAGGGCAAGTGTTTTCTAGTGTGGAAGGCATTCTCAGAATTAAGGGGCTTGCCAGTCCATAAGCTGGTGCTGGCAAAGATGAGATTTGACTCTATGTCCTCTTCCAAGTTCAATATATTATCTCTCTACATGACATTGTCCATTGAAGGCCATATCTGTATTTTATAACGAGGGAACCAGGAATCAGAGGGGCTTGCCCAAGCTCCTGGACATCTGTGACTCTCTTTTTTCCTTGTATTCTAAGAGTCTACCAGCATAGCAGGATGGTTCAGAGATTGAGTCCCAGTATCAGACAAGTCTGGGTTTTAAATTCAGGTTCCATCACTTCCCTGCAAAGGAATCAGAGATATGTAACCCATCCAAATCTGTTTCATATTTTGTATAATAGTGCCTGCCTGAGAAGGTTATTCATTCATTCATTCAACAAATCTTACTGATCACTTATTCCATATGAAAAATCTGATAGTCACTGGGATTCAGTTGTGAATGAGGGAATGGAAAATCCTACCCCCCTGGAGGTTATGTTCTGTTAGAATGAAATGAGATAATGGATTAAAAATTCTTTGCTCTGTGGCTAGAATATAGTGTGCATGTGGTAAATGTTTTTTGACAAAATGAACAAAAAGTTTATAAATAGCTGGAGGTGATGATATATATCCTTTACTTGTAAGTATGTCTATAAAGATAGTCACTGTAATAGTAACAAAGCCTTTACTTTTGCAAGAATGAGTCTAGTCTGTTGATAAATTCAGAATTTATAGTCATTGGGATTCTCAGAGTTTTTTTGCCTGCAAACAACAGAATACAAGAACATTTCAATCTGCTCCAACTTCTCCAAGCAGAAAAGCAGGAGGGTATCAAGGGCCATGGACTTGAGAGGGTGTTGAATTGGGCTCAGAAGTCATGCAATGAAACAGCAAAAGAACTCTGATCACAGTTCACATTTTAATAGGTTTCCCCTGAGTCCTATGCCAGCTCCTGTGTGATGAACAGAGAGTGGGCCTCTTGCTTTCTGGCCCCCAGATGTGTCTAACAGAGAAGAGATGATTCTGTTAAAGGAAATGGTGCTCTTTCAAACATTCGGGGTGGTCAGGATACAACACCGGGAAGCTCCAGAGTTCTAAAGGGGTTTAGAGGATCTGATAAGCATAGATTGCTTGACATTAGGGAAAGAGATGGGGTTCTTGCTCTCAGATAAACAGTAGGAATTCTACCACCCAGTGGCTATCCTCTGCAATTCCATGAATTGAAAATAATGCTAATATTTTAATTATATGTGCCTTTTAAATATACAAATTCATACACACTAGCTGCATTTCATGAAACCTTGCCTCTGATATTATTTGTCAAGGGGGAGTTCTCTATCTGTGGTCTGTGCATTTCATTGGAAATCTGCAGAATGTACTCTCTGCCTTACAGTGACCCCACAATTCAAGAGACATGCATGAACACTGGCAGTGAGCATCTTCCACGATCCCAGTAGAGTGCAGGCTCTGGGAACACAGAGGGATACGTTAAATCACTTTCTACAATAGTATATATTTGCTATCCCTGAGGAGCAATTCATGCGTCTCTGCCAAGAAACATTAGTCTTTTCATTTTTTAAAAATTTCCAAATAATATATGTAGAATTAATGTAAAGGAAGTGCATAGTTCAATGCTTGTACATAATTGGTAGTCAATAAATGGCAATTTGTAGGAACACTCAGTACCTCAAACTTCCTGGATAGCTCTGTAAAACCAACAGTGTCCTTGGTAACAAAACTGCGAGAGAATCTGGGCAAGATTCAAATTCCGGGGAAGGAGTGTCCAGCAACCAGCCCCTGGGCTCTGTGCCAGCCCCTCTGGGATGAGGGGGAAATGGGACTGTTTACTGGCTGCCTAGTGTGCATCCAACATGTACCTTTCATCCGAGGTAAATTCCACAAGGGAGGGGCCGCCCTTATTTTCATCCACTACTGCACCCAGGACTTTGCATGGTTCCTAGCACATGGTATGCACTCAAGAAATATTTGTTGAAGACATGACCAAATTGGGAAGCTCTAGAGGGAGGCCAAAGGGAAATGACTAAGCTACTTGCTTGAGTGGCTATCATTAGTGCAGAATTTTCAAAAGCAATCCTAGAACAGGCGAGATGTTTAATCTCTGTCATAAAATGTAACCTTTGGAGGGAAGATGAGCAACCACAGTGTGACTCCTCAGAGTGCCCTGCAGCTCCAAGCACGCAGGCCTCGCTCTGATGTGGCTGGTGAGAGCCAACCAGCAAAGGCATTTCGTATGTTAAAATGAACCACATTATAGTCAATGATGTTTGTGATGAGTAATGAGCCCGGTTTGAGTGGAAACCGGGAAGAAGTGGCCTACACGACATGACAGAAAATATTGACCCAGAGTATCCTCGCTCAGCACACTCCTTGCAAAAGTTCAGCATTTGCTATTTGCAACAACTGTGGTCTGATTTTCTTTACAGCTGTAGTAGCACGTTCTGGAAAGGCAGCAAGCTCTCATGTATCATGTGTGAACAATTTGGGGTGAAGTTAGGGGAAATAAGTGTTTTTGGTTTTGTATTATATCTATGGCATCACATTTCCAAATACCACACTTTATTTTGGTTCAGGGTAAGATAAGTTGTTGATAGTTAAAGGTCGATGATTCCCATAATATACCACATGCATAATTATTCCCTTAGTCCCTTGGTCGGTGAACTGTGGCTCGAAAGCCACATGCTACTCTTTGGCTCCTTGAGTGTGGCTCTTCCACAAAATACCAAGGCCTGGGCGAGTCTATTTTGAAGAAGTGGCATTAGAAGAAGTTTAAGTTTAAAAAATTTAGCTCTCAAAAGAAATTTCAATCATTGTACTGTTGATACTTGGCTCTGTTGACTAATGAGTTTGCCGACCACTGCCTTAGTCAATGACTATTTATTGAACAGCTACTTTAGGACACTGGGTTTTTCTATGTGTAAGTTATATTTTTTGTCTGTGTTTAGACGTAGCACATCTCTTTATCTGTCTTTGCTTGCCTAATACTTTATTATCACGTGGACTCCTCCTTCTACATCATTTCTGAGCTATCTTCCCCCTCTGGTTCCTAAGAAATCTCGGTGCCCGACTGCATTCATTTTCCCAGGATTTCTCAATCTGACTGCTTCTAGTCTATTCTGTACCTCACACTGGATGGGAAGTTATTTGAGGGCCTGGGCTGTGATTTTCACTAAAACAGTCCCATTACCTAACTCAGTGTCTGAAATATAGTAAGTAATTAGTATATGGAGATTAAATGAATAAGGAACTAAATCTGAAATTATATGTAGAATATATTATGCAAAGGCACCATGCTGGGTCTTGGTGGACCCTCGGACATCAGTGTGTACTTTACTTGTTTTAAAGAAGCTTCCAGCTAGCTCAGCCATATTCCCATGTATTTGACAATTGTTTTTGCACGGCCTACTATATTTCTGGTTACCACCTCTTTGGAAGTAAAGATGGGTATTTGTAAAGATAACTAATATTAGGTGTTGTTTGTCTCAAGTGCTATTAGGTTCAAATAAGAAAATGAGAAGTGAAAAGTGGTGTGGGTGGGAAGATCAGGTGATGAGGCTGCCAAAACATTCAAACTTAATTTATTTTGAAATACAGCCTTTTTAAATCTCCTTTGCCCCATTTTCCTCACATTTGTTAATTCGCCCATCTGGGATTTATTCAGAATCTGCTATATTCAATACTCAGAATATAAAACTAAATGGCATGATCCTCCTTAGGAAATATACACCGTTAAATGTTTTTAAAAGGTGATCCCTGCCATTGAGACAAACACATTAGTACAATGCTTATTATCATATTAAAACACACCTTTATTATTGACATTCAGATAATGAACTAAAGGGTCTATATGATAGCAAAAATATGGATTGCCATTCTCTGTTGTTGGTGGTAAATATCATTATGTGAAGCTTTTAAATGGACCTGATATGTTTCTATTATATACTTAATATAAAACACACACACATCTAAATTTTCCCAATTGTTTCAAATGGCCCTCTATTTTAATTTTAGATCATTCCTAAGTTGTATTCATGATTCTAAAATTACTGGGTTTATAATTACAAAAGATGTAAATAATATAAAACTCTACCTCTTTACTTGAATAAAAGGTACATAGATTGTTTTTAAAAATTCAATAAAAGTAATACTCATCTTTGTGTGATATATTTGTTTATGGATATTTTTAATGTATTCTCTGAAGCTATGTTTCTTTGCTAAGCCTTATCTGACTGTATCTCCATTAGGCCAGACTAGTTAGAAGGCCACTGGCAATTTCTACATGTTTATGATAGTTGAATGGGTTCATGATCAAGTTTTGTGTGAAGCCTAGATGTGCTTATGGTGTTTCATTCTCCAGGTTGGAGGGAAAACCCAAAAGTTATGAGAGGTCTGTTTTGTAATGGTTGTCAGGATTTTATGACCAAAATAATGTAACTGTGAAAGAAACTTTTATGACTTAATACAATTCCCTTGCTTGGATTTCTGGCAGCATTATTTAAGACTAAAAATGATTCTTTTCAGAACTAAACCTCAGTATCTTAATGACTTAGCTGACATTTGTCATATATTCATAGCCTTATGGAGTTATATTTTCATTGTTCCTGTCCCACTTCCTTGACTAGATTACAAACTCATTAGGGATGAGAAAAATAACATTTAATCATAAGTGATTCTATTGAAGGCCTGTATGTGCCAGACAGTATTCTGAGCACTTTATGCATTTAATTAATTTAATCTTACACCAATCTTGAGGCAGATATTTTATAATTATCTTCACTAAAGATGGAGTATTGAGTCTCCAAAAAGTTTAGTAGCTTGACCCAGGTCTCCAATCCTAGTTGGTGGCAGAATGAGGATTCATGCCTACGCATTCTGGCTCCAGATGCTGTACCCATTGTTTCCTTGTTGTATGAATTCTTTACATACTTCATGCTTACTGCATGCTGCTTTGGCCATGGAAGGAGCTCCAGAAGTATTAAATGGTTGATCTATCAAATAATTATCAATTTTTTCATAATTTCATCAAATTTATTTATTTTTCCATTATAGTTGACCTGCACCCTCTTGCAATCCAGGATCTCCTTAGGGGATGTCAGAGAGCCAGTTTCAGTCTGATCCCCACAGGCCAGGCTGAGGGACCCCACAGGTGCACGAATCCGTGCACCCAGACTCTAGTATGCATATGAAAACTTTTTTTAACCTCTTCCTGTCCTCCCCTCTCCCCACCTCTCCACTTCCCTCTAAGATTCATCAGTCTGTTCCATGTTTCCATGTGTGTGTATTGACCGTCTGCCCCCTGGTGATCATTGTGCATCACAGCTAAAGTGATATCTATGTATTTTTCTGTATAAGAGACATAAGGCAGTTATTATTACTTTAATATTCTTGGTGAGAGTTTAAATAAGGAACAAGAATTATTTCATGCACACCATAATAATTTCCTGCAGAAATCACTCCTCATTCTCATTCCTGAAAATTCATGGTAGCTAAATGCTCATCGGATTCAGATATGGAAACATATGTGGCTCTCAGATTTGAGATCCATCTAATACACATTCAGGCCTCAAAATGGATTTAATTTTTTATGAGGTAACATAGTAGTTATAACTTATAAAATCTTTCTTTTTACCTGTTTAAAAATAATAGTTTTTCAGCCCATTGTAATAGAGCATATGAAGTATCACGGCCCTAACATAAATATTGCTTTCATGATGAATTTTATGTACCAGCCTTCTTTCCTATATGCTTTTAAGTTGCCCCAGTCTAAGAGATGTTTTAGAGAATCCACTAAAATGATACCTTCTTTTTGTATTTAATCTTTAATCATACTATGAAGTTTTAAAGAGTTAAAAGTATTGACTATGGCTTTGCTTTCTATAACCCAAACCGTTTATTATATCAAACCATTATCCTAATGCCACATGCTTAAATGAAAAGAAAAATATTCTTTACAAATCCTTCATGCAAAAATGAAAAACCTGTGAAAGGTGAACTATCATAGCTTCAGAAGAAAAACAACAAATAACTGCTTGTAATGACTTCATGTGAATCATCCCTTTAACCTGCAGATCCTACAGCACATTGTAATGTTCCCAGTGACAGTGACAATCTAGTTGAAAGTTGAATTGATTGATGTACAATTACACACACATACACACACATGTGGATCTGAGTCATGCATCTTGTACATATATATTTCACTACTTAGAAAAAGGTGGATAGAATATGCATATGAATAAAAACTAGATTTTAAACAATAACATAAAACATGGTGTGATGTGCTAAGGTATGTTAGAAGAGCTAAGTTGGTGTGCTGAAGTACTATTTAATGAGACAGGACAATTCCAACAGGATCTTAAGCTATACTTAGGATTTTCATGAGGAAGAGAAATGGGGAAAGCATTTTATATTGGAGATGCTATACTGAGGAGGTAGGAAAAAATGTGGGGAAAATTAAAATCAGAGGAGTGAGTGACTCCAGAACCGATGGGGAATACAATGAGGATGGCCACAGAAAGTCTATGTCACTCAAGGCTATAGTGTGTTGGGAAGAGAGGGAGGTGGAGGGTCATCTCCTATGTAGTCATCAGCTGCTTCTCAGGTCTTCTGATTTGCTTTGTTTTGAAAATAACAGTAATTTTAGATGAAATCTTCAGTTTAGTAAATATCATTAACTAACCAAACAGTGTCTAAAAGCTTTTGTAGGCAGATTCCGCATTGTCTAAACAAAACATATATCTGGACTAGTTGTGGTCTGAACACCTCAGGTTTGCAGCCTGAGCTAGAATGGGTGAAGTGACATAAAATAAGTCTTCATTCAAAGGGTACGGCGTGCCTTTCTACTGGAGAGCAATTGTAATTTCTGCCTTGCATGTTAGTGGAGGTACTATGGAAAACATGCCACGTTTGATGAAGAAATAAATGAAGGAAACTGGAGTCTTACTATTCAACCTGTGTTCCAAGGACCAGTAGCTTAGTATCATCTGGGAAGTTGTTAGCAATTCAGAATCTCAGAGCATGCCTTAGACTCCCTAAGTCAGAATCTACAGATTACCATCATCCTCAGGTGATTTGTATGCATATTATTGTTTGAGATCACCAGGTTTGGTATACTTAATACTAGTGTTCTTGTTTGTAAATAGCTTTGTAAGATAAATCATACAGCAAAAGTTTAAGCAGATAGAAAAGTTCCTGAGAAGTTTACTGTTACTAGTAGAATATGGAACTATACAAATTCACTCTTACTGAAGCTTGAACAGAGCAGTGAACATATTAATGTTGACACATCCTTAGTGCTTTCACAGTGTTAATTTATTTAGAAGCTGGTGAGCCAAATACAAGGATCAACACAAGTAACACATTTATTTGGTAATCAGTAAATTACCTTATATAGTCAGCAAATGTTCTGTCCTCGACAACTGATAAGATAGTTTGCTTTTGTGTCTTATTTTATTTTATTTTAAGATTGTACCCAGTCTCAAGTATAAATTAAATAGAGTGACCCTTTGATACTCTGTGAAATCAACTGTATTTCCTAACATTCTGTGGTTTCCGTTACTATACATTTTTTTTTAATATTGGGTCTACTGCCACTGCAGTGGCCCCAACATAATCATGTCTTTTCATTGGTTCTGATGGGGCATCTAGTCACAGGGCAGCTGTTCTCACGGCAGCATGTTGTTACCTGCATGTGTGTGAGCATGTGCCGGTGTACGTTCCAAATCGGAACTTCATCTCAGGTGCAGGAATAATAGGCAGTTCACCCAAAGCAAATCCAATTGCCAGGTGGATTGCAACATGTGAATAACTTTTGGTCCCATGATGGAAGTTGTGTTCTAGGGCGCTAGCTGGATCTCAATTTGTGAGATGGATAAGTCAATTAGTGGTTCCTCAGTTTTTTTAGAAACTTAATTGTCAGAAGGTAATGGAAACTTCTGAACTAAAGCAACTCATTAGAAGCAATGAAACATGTGACTTTTTTTCCCCCTAGAAGTCTATTCACTGAACTTTATTTTTTCCCCAAAGAGATATTAAAAATAAAATTAACAGTTATGCTCAAATGAACACCTCTGGAGGTATGAGGTTTGAATTCTGCCATTGGGAAAATACTCTGGAAAAGTTAGGAGCACCAAAGAGAGGGGGACCTGGATTCAAATTTCCAGTTGGCCACATTTGTTATGGGACCTTAGGTGAGTTTTTTTAACCTTCTAAACCTCATTTTTTAAATCTGTAAAATGGTAATATAATAGCTATTTCAGAGCATTGTTAAGATAAAAAGAAATAGCATATGCAAAGTGCTAAGAAGCAGCCCTAGCAAGAAGCAAGAGTTCAAAGATTATTATTTTCTTCTAATTGTCAACCTTGATTTTTTTCAATTGGCCTCTATCTTGAAATAGTTCAATTTTAGAGCAACTTTACTTTTTCCAAGGTTCAATCATTAGTAAGCATGCCACCATTGTATTATTATCTACTAGAAAGAGGCTATATCTTCCTGACATGTTTGTACTTTACAGAAATTGACAGTTTTTTTTTTCCAAAACAGGAGTTTATTCTCTAGTTCCCTGGTAGATTGTGGTTTGATTTTATTTGGCCTTTGTGGCAATAATACTGTCACTGATGCTCAAAGAAAACTCCGTTTGTCTCCTAATGCTTTATTACTGCTGTAGCCCCCAGAGAAGATCTGGCAATGCTGAACAGCAGAGAGCAGTTGAAGAGTTGTGCTTGGTGACTAAAACTTTACTTCACATTTTATAGAAAGTAATTATTTTCTGACGCCCATAGCTCAAAGAATATAATATGAAAAAAATATCTCATTTCCAACTAAAAGTGATGATAAAACTATGGATTATCCTGTTTTTCTTCTTATTCCCTTTCCTCTGATTTCCAATTTTCTTTTGCCCCATGTTTTCATTTTTAAGTCTACTTTTCCCTTTATTTAACATTTAAATAATTATGTTCTATACCAATGACTGCTGGGAGCCAGGCTGTAAACATCACGAGAACAGGGATGTGTCTGCTAGAAACACTGCGGTGTGACTCAGACACCTGCCATCTAACAGATTTTCTAAATCTACAAATGAAAGACAAAAGGAGGGATGTAGTGACATCAAATAAAACATGGCCGTGGACATCAAATGACTTAAATTTAGGCTGAGGACTTCTTCTCTCTTCTTAAAGTATTCTAAAGGATGTAAGTATTCACTGTGGGCATGCTATCCACAGGAACAGAAGAAAAACAAGAAACCTTGGGTTAAAGTTTCAGGAATCTTGAAGGACCCAATGCTCTTCCAGGGACAAGTTGAGTACTATAATGACACAGAACTAGTTTTCTATCAGTTGCTAAAGCCTGATGTTTTCATATTGTGCCTGGAGGTGAAAGGGTCTACTCCAGGGACACTTTTAGCAGAATAGTATCAGATGTTTCAGCCCTGAACAGATTACAGCTGGCTGACATCAGCACCACAAATAGACCTGGAAGGCTCATATACAACCAGTGATGTCACAGGGAAACAAGGACTCAGGGGAGAAGGCACAAATGGTTTCTTGTCTCTGTCCATGGCCTTTGCTGTAGAGTCTCAGGCAAATACTGTCATTATTTTTATAAAGATTCTTATAGTCCTTTTGAGTTGTGAAGTGTTGTAAGGAAGTAATAAAGTGAAGTAAAGTATTCAACTATGTAAGTATAATACACATCTATAACAATAAAAGTGTAATATGCTAATTAGACCAGTTGTCCTTCCGGAAGACCTTCTGGATGAAGCCAGGATGGTGAGGAAAGCCCAGGTCCCAGTGCCTGAGGGAAGCCGATGCCAGCTACCAGGGGAAGGAAGGCCTACTCTTGCATGAATTTCATGCATTGGGCCTCTAATTTAGTAAATATTTTTGAGTTATTCTCATCTGGGATACATATATCTTTAGCACTACATTTTTATAAATTGCTTCTTACTCTTTTGCATAGGACAATATTTTGATATTTTTATTTCCAGTAACCATAGTAAGTTTCACTGCTGCCCTTTCACAGATGAGATAATTAAGGCTTAAGGAAAGTGGATTCTATGCAAGGGCCAAAAGTTGAGTGGACCTGGACTTACCTAGATCAATTATTCAGTCACACTTAAGTTTTTCTCATGTCCTAGTAATCACATCCCACACATGCATTTTATTTTTATATTTTAATTTTATTGATAAACATATGCTTATTACATGTAGATAAAAAAGACAAATCAAAGTCATCTGATGTTTCACTTCTTTGTAATCATTTAGAGTTTATTCTTACAGATGTTTCCCAATATATGTGCATAGGTCACAGGGAGAACAAGTTCACTTTTCCAATTTTCTTGATTGCCTTAATAACACCTAATGGGTATGTTTCATTTTAATGCTATACATCTATGTTATCATTTTCATGGAGGTAGCATGCCACTGTGTGGGTTCTCCTGGGTGACTTTATGTTCAAACTTATGTTTCATAGCCTACTCAGCCTATGGTCAGAGGTCACTGTAATGTAATCTGTGATGGTTTTCATTTTGTGATGGGCACATGGTCCTATATACAGATTTTGTAAATTAGTGATCCACACATAAAACCTATATGTTCATATTGACTAATGTAACCCCAATAAAAATTTAAAAAACATAAAAACAAATAAATAAATACTAAAGAAAAGGGATCTAATCTGAAGGCAGCAGTCATCATAATAGGCTCTTATCTGATGGATATCCTAACCATACATCACAGAGATCTATACTATGGACTTATGGGTATTGAAGAAGGATCTAGCATTGGAGAAAGATATTGATAAGAACTAACTAGGGGTTCAAAGGTCAAAGCTGTGGGTAATTGAGGTGAGGACTGGGACCCAGGAAAGGTAGCCTTCATAGTACAGGGACAAGACTTGATACTTACTGGATGAAGGCGTATATTCACCTTCTGTGGAAAGATGAGGGTTTCAGGGCATCTTGATGTGGGACTCTGGTCTACATTGATGGGAAAGTTTTGTCTACATCAGCCCGTAAGATAGATGAAAGCAGCTACTTCATCTTCCCTCAAAGACTCTGTCACTCAACCTTTCATAGGAATAAAATTATTTTTTCCCAAAAATATATTTTTATTGACTTAATAAAGGAAGGGGAAGGGAGAGGGATATAGAAATATCAATGATGAGAGAGAATCATTGATTGGTTGCCTCCTATGCACCAGGCTGCAACCCAGGCATGTGCCCTGACCAAGAATTGAACTGTGACCTTCTGGTTCATAGACCAATGCTCAACCACTGAGCTACACAGGCCGGGCAGGAATAATTCATAATACTGAAACCCATTATAGTCCCACCATGGTAGCATTTAAAAGCACTGGCTCCCACCTCCAAAAATACTGACTTAATTTCTCTGGGGTGAGTGGAAGGCAAACATAAGTATTTTTTAAATGCTCATGTGATTCTGATATATATCCAAAGTGGGGATTCACAGCTCTACAGGCATCTTTCAATTTGTGTAAAACACTGTCAGCGGGAAGCTTTTCTTTGAGTCAAGATTTTGTACTAAGAATTGTACTTTCAACAGTTTTACAGATTTAAGTGTTTCTAAGTTATCCCAGTATGAAAGCTCCTCTAAGAAAAATAACTATGCCCTGCTTTGGTAAATAAATATGGTTTTAATAATGATTTGGCTTTTCTTTTAAATAAAAGTAGAGTTCTTATTGCTTTATACATTTATTTATTCCTCACAGTAGTTTATTTTATGTACAAGTATTGATTTTGTTAATCATTTGTGTTCCCCTGCTAAAATAAACTCGTCGAGGGCAAGAATGCTTAATTATTTTGTTTATAGCTATTTCCTCAGTATCAAGAATGCCTGGTAACCTGGACAGGTAACTCAGGTGGTTAGAGTGTCTTCCCCATATGCCAAGGCTGCAGCTTTAATTCTTGGTCAGGGTCCATACAAGAAGCAACCAATGGATGCATAAATAAATGAAACAATCTCTCTCTCTCTCTCTCTCTCTCTCTCTCTCTCTCTCTCTCTCTCTTTCTCTCCTTTCCTTCATGGCTTTCTCTCTCTTAAATAAATGATTTTTTTAAAGAATGTCTGATATATAGTATATACTCAATAAATATTTGTCAACATTTTTTGACATTCAGTTTGACATACAAATCATGATTCATTTTCCCAAGAAACTTACATCCAGTGTTTCTATAGAGGTGTACACTAGCGACTTCCCAATTATAGTATTTTAAACAATGTTCAGGCCTCAAGAAGAGAAATGGCAAGCATATGAAAAAGATTCTTTGCCATTACTATTTCCATCTATTCTTCTGGGAAGCAACATGGTATAATAAAGAAACTAAGGGGCCCATAGGATCTAAACAAATACATACCTTGTCTTTTACTTATTGACCTGCAGAAAGTTTCTTTAACTCATTGGGCATCTGTCTTCTTATCTCCAAGATCATGTATTTGGATGAATTGACTCTTTTCTAGATCTTATTTTTGGTATTTCTGTGACTACATCTGATCATTATTGGAGCCTATCATCAAATGTCTTTCTCTCCTTTTATAATTCTATAAGTCTTAAATATCTATTCAGTTTTATTTGTATATCTTTGGTCCATTTCCCATGTTGTTATAGGCACATATGCTTTTTTTTTAATGCAGTCATCATGGTCCCTTTAAAAAATGTCCCTATTGGTATTAATAGTCACTTTGGCTAACCAAATGTCAAACGATACCCTACTGCAGTATTTCCCAAAATGTGGTATTTGTATCCCCAGGGGTACGGGAAGAGTTTGGTGGGGGTATGAAATTGCACCAGAGTTTGGTGGGGATATGTACTGCACCATGCTTAGCTGTGCCTAATTCTACTTTCTCATGAGTCAAGTCAAGACAGTCTTGTGAGGTGTGAGATGGTCCGGTGTGCAAATAAATGTTATTTATAATATAACTTTTATTTATATTTTATTATGAATAATTTTATTTTTTGTTTATTATTATTTTGTGCATGTACCAAAAAATAAAAAATAAAAATATTTTGATTGTTATTAAAATACATCCATTTTTTAATTTTTTTATGAGGGGTACTCAGCATTACAAAAATTATAGAAGGGGTACACATATGTTAAAAGTTTGGGAAACACTGCCCTACTGGGCATGCTCACCACTTATAAACTAGTGATAATCATGAGTGATTCTGTAGAATAAAGTATTTAAATATTCTTCACAAGGGGTCCACTCTGCCTGGCATTAAAAGAAGCTCAATTTCTAAATCCTAGGAGATTGCAGACTTAGATGCTTTGGAAACTTAAACCCACATGAAATACTTAGATACAAAGTCATTGAGAAGATGAATTTCTTATATTGTATTTATTTAGCAAGTGTTTATTGACAGCCCAAAACTCTGTGCAGAACACTTTAGAGGAAAAAGAAATTTTCTCAGGGAGTTTAAGGCCCAATCTCAGCCTGCAAATGGCTCCCGTTCCCTTGGGGAAAGGGCCAGGAGCAGCAAAGAGGATTATCAGGAAGCACACTTGGATTTCCTTCATCCTAGATAGCCCCACAGAGGGGAAAGCCTTGCCTCTGAATAGCTTGTAACCACCTTGAGACAATTTTCTCCACTTTAATGCTGTTGCCAGGATATTGCAGTAATCAGATCATTTGACATGACCCATATCTTGGCATCTCCAACTTTAGTACACCACATAGGTCTAATCCAGGCACCAGGGATCTGCAGGTGCATGGTGTACACACATATCTCATGGTGTTAAGTCTTTGTGAACAAGTTAGAGGCCAGGTGCATGAATTTGTGCATGGGTGGGGTTCCTTGGCCTTGGCCGGCAATTGAGGCCTATGGGGGTTGCTGATTTTGGCGCAGATCCCTGGAGGTTGGTCGGGCAGGGAAGGGACCCCTGGAGGTTGGCCATCTAGGGGAAGGGCCATGGGAGGCTGGCTGTGGAAGCGCACTGACCACCAAGGGCCAGCTCCTGTGTTGAGCTCCTGTGAATCATAGCAACTGATTGACTGGTCCTTCCAGTCATTCTGGTCGGTCAGTTATAATAGTCACTTAGGCTTTTATATATATAGATAGCACTACCTGTGGGGATGGTGCCTTCTAAGTACTACATTGGGGTAGAATATGGGCTATCTTATAGATAATGTATTAATTGAAATGGGGAATTCCTATAAAATATTTCTTACAGAGTCAGTCTAAAAAATCTTGCATATGCCCAGGGTTAATATCTACTGATTTGTAACCATAAAACTTTATGAGTCATTTACAGTAGGCCTCCTTTCTGAAATCTTGCTTCTGCTGTGCTCATTGATTAATGCCTATGTGTAATGTTTGTTAAATATTTCCAAATGCTGTCTCTTTTCCTGCATATATGAATACACACTGTCTGTTCTCTCTCTCATATATGTATACATACAAGTTCTAGATATATCCCCTCTCTATATGCCTATCTAAACTCTATGTTCTCTCTTTATATATGTACAATGTACATATTTATATATACATTCTGTCCATTTCTCTTTCTATATTATGTATATAGATAAATAGCTCCATATACATATATCAAAAGGGGCTCATTTGTGTGTTTGTTGGTTTGTTTGTTTTGCTATTCTTTCTCCTCCAAACTAAAATTAATTCCCTAGAACACATTATAGCACATAGTATACACTCATAAAATATGTGTAAGTAATAAATATATCTGTACCTGTAAATATGCAATAAATATGGTACAGGTCTGCAAATGTGTGCAGAGCTGAGGGCGTGTCAAGTGTAGATGTCATAGTTCATCTTGGTGTGGATTTCAGGTGGTTGTTCTATGCAATAAGCATACAAGCAGCTAGTGATGATGTCAAAGTATGTTCTTTAATTCTAACTTAGCATTCCTAACAAGTAACAGATAGGCAATGACCTTTATATGAATTGTAAGCATTTCTGTGCATTCATTTATTTAAGTGACTTTGATACTATACTTAAAATCTTTATATTTTGTAGGCTTCCCTTATAAAGGAAATAATATTCTTCCCTTTCCCTTTCATTTGTTTATATCTTATCCCCAACTCAAAGTCTAACTTTAATGTTTCCTTTATTATGGAATTCTTCCCCAACAAATCCACATTTTGTTTCACTTATTTTGAATTCAATGTAGCAGATGAGGACAATAATACAATCACAGCAATAGTAATAATAGCAAACATAGTCCTCACTATACACCAGAAACTGATTTGCACTACATGTATGGATTAGCTCAGTTAATGTTCAAAATATCCCTACAATGTAAGTCTTATGATTATAACATACTTCTCAGACATGAAATCAGAGACACGGAGAGGTTAGGTAAATTGCTGGTGATCACACACCTTGTAGGTGATGAACTCAGTATGCAAACTCAGGCATTCTAATTTCAGAGTCTGTGTTTTGCCTCACTGCCTCTTTCATAACAACATAAAAAGTCTTATATGGCTTTTATGCCCTTTCTGAGTTGTAAAAAGATCTCGAGAAGTCGAGAAATGTTTAAAAATTCTGTGATAGTATTTAGAGGAAAATTCTCAAGAATAATTTAGTATGGTATATGTAATCAAATAGACTTTAATCAAAATGAACTTTATGATAATTGTGATGGTCAGAAAATGTTGAAGAAAGAGGAGGAGGATTGGTAATAAAAATAATGAAATAGCATATAACTAATCAAAAAGAAAGGCATGAAGTTAACAAACAATAAGCTGTAATCAACAAGGAAGCATATATTGTGAAACATCTAAGCACATTAATGTAAATTATAGGGAATAAAATTTCACATCAAATAAATAAAATGTTATTAATAACTATTAAGAGTTTTTATAATTGCATGTGTTAGAAGGGATAAATCTAGCATATTTGAAATTGTAAATTCCAACTTGATATATAGACTGTTCAACAGCCACAAAACAGCATCCTAACCAACTTACATGATTATCAGAATCACTGGACTGATCATCAAAACTTTAGCATCCTGGACTATTCCTCAAACAATCAGTTCTTCACTGGGGAAGCTTTGCCTTCTGGCAATTACTTGGCAATATATGTGGAGACATTTTTGTTGTCATAATTGGAAGGTACCACTGGAATTTAATGTACAGAAGCCAGTAATGTTGTAAAACATCTTGAAATGCACAAGGTAGAATCCCACAGAAAGGAATTATCTAGCCCAAAATGTCAATATTGCTGAAGTCGAGAAACTCCGTTATGGAGATTTAGATTTTGTGTCCTACAATGGGGCCCAGAAATTTGTACTTCTGTCCAGGGATCAGATCCAGGTTATTCTTATGAAGGCTTTAAGAGGTTGAATATACAAGTATGAGCTGGGTTTGTTGAAAAGCATCCCATTAAAGAGGGAACACTTAAAGTAGGCTTTGGCATAGGGAATAATATAAGCAAATGAAGGAAAAAGGGAAGAACATTCCAGAAGGAGAGCAAACCACTACCAGTAGGAGTAAAGGTAGACTACACAGTAACATTGGGTCAGCAATACACAGTGAGAAACAATCCAAAAACAATCTCCTCCTTCTGTGCTAGTCAGAGAAAGACAAGTATCATATGATCTCACTTATATGTGGAATCTAATGAACCAAGTAAACTGATAAACAAAACAGACCCAGAAATATAAAAACATGAAGCAGACTAATGAATCTCAGAGGAGAGGGTACAAGAAGAGAAGAGATTAACCAAAAAATTATATGCATATGTGCATAACCCATGGACATGGACAATAGTGTCATGAAGCCTGGGGTAGGGGGAGGGAGTGGGGATGAGAGGGTCAATAGGGGAAGAAAGGGGAGACCATCTGTAATACTTTCAACAACAAAGACACATTTAAAAATAAATAAATGAATAAATGAATAAATAAACAAACAAATAAATAAATAAAATCAACCTCCTTGTTCTACATGGAAGACTAATTCTGCTTTATGCAATGGAATTGAATGTACCCTCTTAGTTTTTATCTGTTGATAATTAACTGATAAGAAAATAGATTAGACTAGCCTGTATTTATGCCCATTTTTGTTCTAATAATTTTCATTAAATTCCAAAATAAACAGGAAGTGAAAACAGGATTTTATCAGAGAGCTCTAGTTTGATATCCAACTCTGCCTGCCTCTCATTAGCTCCACCCTGTGCTGGAATTTTGTGCACTGGGCCTCTAGTATTGTAAAATTTTAATAAATCCTTATAGTAACTGGATGGATGTGCAGGGTTCAATGGAATGCAGTTTAAAAAAACACAAAAAACCCTTTGGCTAAGACCATGAGTGTGTTATATAGTATTGAATGAAGAAGTTCACTATAGTCTAGATAAATCACATCAATTGTTTTCTCTTGATTAGGGAGCCTGATGTATGGACAGAGATAGTAAGTTAGTCTGGCATGATTTTTTCCTCCTAAATCGTCTTGGTTCTTTTTAGATATTTGCAAATTAATTGCTAGATGATGCATTCTAGTGTCCTCCCAAACACTAAAATTGGTGTAATTCTCTGCTTTGACAAGATGTATCCCAACCCCTTCCTTTATAAAAGATGGACATTTCATTGACTCTTACAGAGTCAGTGCTTTGGGACTAATTTCAGAATTAGCTTCTCTGTACTTGTCGCTGTTCATATTGACTTCTTTCCCACTAAGAATATATTGGCTACTGGCCTGGCCTATCAACTGGTGTATAAGAATTGAGTGCAAGCTAATTTTAAGTCATAGCCTAAGATAAACATTAATAAGCTACATCCGCAGGAGGTGGAGAGAATTAGGATGTGCAGACCAAACAGCGATGACAACAATAGAAAAATGAAGTTACATTCGCTACTCAGGACTGGTTAGACTTTTTAGTTATTTTCCTTTTTTATTTTTATTAAACACCTACCATATTCCAGGTATTTTAATAGTTTATCAGGTAGGCATTACAGACCTTCTACTTTAGGTACATCACAAATAAATCTATATTGAGTAACAGAAATAATTATCAAAGGGAAAATAAGCCAGGAAGATAGATAGAATTTGCCTGGAATAGTTGGGAAAGTCTTACTGAGAACATGACATTTGAGTAAATGAGGGGATAAAGGGGGAAGCCATGTGGCCATCTGGCAGAAGATCCTTCTAGCAAGGGGAAACAGGTGCAAAGACCTTGGGGCAAGAGAATGACTGACATTTTTGTAGGGAGAATGCCTGACATTTTTGTGGACTTATGAAGAGGTCAGAGTGATTGGAAAGGATTCAGACAGATAAATGGGGGTGTTGACAGGATGACATGATGTGGATCTTAGTATAGGATCACTAACCATACATCCCAGTTAGCCTGCAATTGTCTGGATTAACCCTTGAATGGCGGATTATCTATAGTGCACTCCCTCACTGAGAAGAGTGTTCTTGGCTTGGATGATATATCATATGGTGATCCTAGTCTAGTAGGTCACTCTTAAGACTTTCACTTTTGCTCTTAGAGATATGGGAAGCCATGGATGGATTGGTCAAAGGAAGGCCACAATATGACTTAGGTTTTATCACGATCACTTAGTCTTCTGTGTTGAGAATGGACTGTTGGGATGGGGTGGAAAATGGCAAGGGTGAAATCAAGGAAGCTAATTGGGAACCTATAGGATTATCTTTCTGGTTTGCCAATACAGCCAGAGTTGAGTTTTTTCATTTGAAGCCATTCAGCTAGATAATAGTGCAAATGAACCTAGAAGCAATTCTTTTGACTTCCAGTCTGGTGTTGTTGGTTTTTCTTACACAGTGATTTGTTTTTCTCTTAGTTTACTAGTAAATTTGAGAATGTGTTTGAGAAATGGAATGAAACTCCTCTTTCCCCAACATCCCTAAGTAGCTCATTTTGAGTGAATCAACTCTGATTTTCTTAGATCTTTCATTTGAACCTCTGTTTTTATACTTTTACCTCATGTAATCTCTTCAGAGGAATGAATCTCACATGTTTAGTACATGCTTCTTAGCTCATGAGTGTGAAATATATGCTAATAAGTTAGAATGGAGCTTAAGGACAGATGTGAATGTGCATGTTTACCTACTTAAATGGAAGCCTTGATATTAACAGGAATTATATAGACTTCAATAGATCTAAATATATCTGAGGAGAGAATTCAGTTTTGCTTATATTTGTTTCCACTTGATTCTTATTTTATTTTATTTTTGTGGGAATTATCTTCAGTGTATCATCATTGCTTTCCTTAGAATAGATAATTGGAAGAAAGAATCCATGTGCTTTTATATACTTATATAGTCAACTACAATTGAATATGTGGGACTACATTGAAATGTATTTGCGTAGATTCTAAATATGTGCACTTGATATGCAAATGTATGTGTGTCAGGAGGGGTATGGGATATTATATATAGACACATTTGCATATATGATATTTTAAGTAGACTATATGTCCATGGTGAGTTACCCAGATAGTGAAATTAAATTCTGCATTCTTTCTACTAGCCACTAAATCAGTAAAACCTTAAATTCTGGCAACTTTGGTATCCCCCAGGGCAAATACTTGTCACAAAAAGTCCTTATCTTATCTCTCTTAGGAATAATTCTGGGGAAATAAGCTAACTCTTAGGGCATTTGTAAGAAATAAATAGATACAAAATTGCTTTTATAAGACATGTATGACATAATATGCTGTGGTCTTCATTGTCTTGATTATGTTTCTGTTATACATATATGCTTGAGATTGCTTACGTCCTTTATATCCTACCTTCAAGTGCCCACCTCCTTTTGAAAACCCTTTATATCATATACTAAACATAAAGCTCATGGTTCATTTTAGGGATTCTTCCTATTGCATGGGGTATAAGTTAGTAATCTATAAGAAGCATCAGGTGGGGATTCTGCCCATTTTCTGTTGGGTTGTAAGAAGGTGAGCAGACACACTGTGGGTGCTCTTTCCTGTGTATAAGAGAAGCATTCAAGGAGATAATGAGAAGAAAAAGGAAAAGAGAGAAACTTTGTTATTCAAAATAGTAAACAACCTTTTCAGTACAGGCTTAGACCACTGAGTGGACATGCACAATAAATAATCAGCTACATGGTACCTGTACTATTTAAAATGTTTTTTAAAGAAACTAAAACCCTCCAATTCTATTTCAATGGTCTAGTCTAAATTGTTATATTTTACATTTTATTTCAGGAAAAAATTTTTCTTCATTGCGAATTCAGCTACTTGCAAATCTTGAATCACACTTTGTACATCAAAACCAAAATTTATACATGCACAAGTTTTTTTGGCTTTTTGAGCACGAAACTGAGGTACAGAACTTTACGTACGGACATTCAGGAGACGGACTCCTACCATCAGCTGTAGTCCTTATTTGAACTCCTAAATCTATCATAAAGTTGCTTTCTCACTTATTCATTTCAACTTCTGGTGGGGCCTAGTAGAACAAATAATCCAAAATAGTGGATAATCCAAAAATGTAATTTATATCTGGCTTCAGAATACATTACCAGATGTTCCTGTAGCAGATTTCCCTTCCTAATTAGGCCTCTCTTAAAGTAGGAGTTAATTTTGTCTTCATTAGCTGCTTCCAAATTAGCTGAATGGGGCAAAGAGAAACCCCAAGGCATGCTGGGTTTTTGGGAGGAAGCAGGCCCAGTGCTAAAAGTCAGTGGTAGATCTTGCTCAAAGAATGAAATTCAAACCTGGGTAATTGAGAAGATGGTCATGGACACTGAAATGTTCATTGAGCACCTTCTTCAGAAATTCTCAAGTCATTGTCTACTCTTTTCATTGCCCTATTGAGTATGAGGGCAGAAAAATTCTATAATAGGAATAGGCAGATAATATCTTGAAATGTTATACAGAAAAATATAGAGGCTCAGAGAGGTTAAGGGACCTCTCACACAGATTGATCTCTGAGTAAACAGTACCTAAGATACTGAAACTGATTAATGAGTGATAAGAAGATCCCACTGTTTCCGTCTTATTGATGATTTGAATAATGAGGAAGCAAGAATCCTCCTGGCCTAATTCGCATTAAGAGAGCTAAGATAATGAAGCTGTGATTAAATGGCTATTAAACTATTTTTATCAAACAGAGATCAAGCAAGTGTGAGAATCTAGGGACACAGAGTGTAATTGCAATTCTACAAGAGGTGGAAAAAATGACTTATCTTGAGCAAGGCATGGTCCCACCATAATAGCCTGCATTTAGAAATCTTGGGGATACCACATGCTGGTTTCACTCTGGGTTTCTCCCTCAGGTGTCGGTTAGCACTTCAAAGTCCCTGATCTCCTCTTTAATTTAGTGGATTTATTCATTCTCCAGGTGTAGTTGGATGAGTGAAATGCACTGTCTGTCCCAGAATATGTAACCAGTTGGGAGATCCGTTTGCCAATTGCTCACAAAAGAAGAGGGCCCAGTGATTATACACTGGATCCAATATTTCAATTTTGAGGTGACTCTGGGCGCCCGAAGGGGCAGAACTTTCCTTCCTTCCACTGTGCCTTTTGAAATACAGCACACTTTGTACAGGTCACATCAGGACCCAGCAGTCCCAAAGAGGAGTCATGAACTTTCTGATTTTGTTGACTGTTCTGAACTCTCATTTATTAAGGATATGACATTGCTTTGGAATTGTTGCACTTTCTAAATTTGGGTTGTTCATATTCATGTATGCGTATCATCTGTCACTGGAAATTCTTTATACCTTGAATGAGTTATTGTAGATGTGCTTTCTTTATTCTTGGAGAGCCCTTAGAGAATGAAGTGTTACAGTCACCTGGGCCTTTATTTAGGTTGGGAGGAACAGCAGCGGACTAGCATTGTGTAAGGAGAGCCCAAGGTGGAAGCCCACAATGGGAAATGCTGCTTGATTGCTCTAGAGCTCAATGGAGGAGATGCCTATTGGCTGTTTTGTACCTTACTCCACCCATCAGTGGTCAGTTGCAAAGCTGAGCTCAGTTTGTGTTGCTCTACTCCACTCCTCAATTGCTCTCTCCTCACTGTGCTGCTTTTCTTTCTTTTATAAAAAACTTATTTGAAGCTAATAGGTATGTTTTTTGTTAAAACAGTCATTTGCAGTATCAGAGTTGAATCTTTTAATGCTTATCTTGCAATGTGGTTTTACTGACGATGTGTTCCCAGAACCTGTCACCTGCGAACAGACGTGTTACTAGCCCAGTGAGCTTCCTCTGCAGCAACTTTGGCCTGTATATTCTGTCAAGTGGGACCAAAGAAATAATGAAAAGTGACATTAGTTGTTTAACATTGTTCTTTTTGTCACACCCATGGCCTTTTTGGGGGTGTTTGGTTGTTGAAACTCCTGATAAACTAATTGAAATTGCCATAGTTAGGGCCAATGTCCACTCAAGTTTACATGTAGGAATATCTGTTGAGCTTCCCCAGAAAAATGTTATTGATAATATCAGACTTCCCCTCAGTCTTTTATGGTTAAAGAGAGAATTTGAAATATTAATCCCCTTTTCTTCTTAATTAAAGAACGACCTTCCTAAAACAATTGGTCTTGGAAATTCTCTAAGTCATCCAATTATAGGGATAATAATTAAGAAGTTTAAATTACTTCTAATGGACACCTACTGATTAAAGCCCTCCTGGTCCATAATAGTTAAACACCAGATTTCTTTACCTACGTACCCCAACACACACACATACACACACTCACTCACTCACTCAATCATACAAAATTCAAATCTTCCATTCCATAACACTAACCCCTCATTGTAGCTCCAGTAGAGAGGAGAATTAAAATGGTGGCCATTTAATCAGATATTGTAAAATAATTATAACATTATCAACCTACAATATTTCTGGCATTGTATTTGGTATACATTCATCCAGGCTTATTAGTGAATTTGGGCGGGGGGGGGATAGTTCATTTAAAGTGATTTTTGTAATTTTGACTTGATTGGAATTATTGTAGTTTGTTTACATCAGGGATAAAACTAAAGCACTATTGTATTATGTGATTAAAGCAACTTGAGGCTTGTCATATTGCAGGAAATCCAAAAACAAAATTTATATTGGTATAAACAAAATTACTCATTTATTAGTGAATAGTCTTAACTATTTTTTCTTGAGCTATTATTAAATTTGAAATAAACACTTATAAAATTGGGACACCTGGAAAATATCCAATTTATTAAAAATATATGTGTGTTTGTGCTAGAAACATTTTCAAAATTATCTTTATTAGATAATATGGAGATACTTATAGAATATAAATTTCATGATTTGGAATATTTTATATAATATATATTTCATCTTATAATTTTTATTCAGAACAGTTTAATAACCTCATTTGCTTTATTGGTACATGGATTTCTAAATAAAATTTAAAATAAGAAGATTAGAATCTTTAGATATCAAATTATGATACTGGCTAAAATATAAGAAAATATACTTCAGTATCTTTATTATTACAGTTACATTGTCCAGAAGAACTGAGGGGTAAAGAGGGGTGTTCAGTAAGTTTTATTATTGAATTGAGCAATTTTGATATTAAGGAATTGGTCAGTTGCTAGAAGTAGTACCATTTTGAAATTAACATTTTCCTGGTGCATTAGAATCTTAAAACTCATATAGTTGTCACTCCACACACAATGTTGTCTGGTCCAGCAGCATTAGGCATTAGAGAGGGGCATTATGCAAATGGAAAACATGCCCAGTAAAGTCCACTGGGCGAATAGCGAATAGCTCTTCGTGGCATCTTGAATCCAAAAGAGAAAGAAATCTGGATGGGGGCTGATCAGTAATGAGGGAAAACAATTTTTATGTGAAAATAGAATGTGTACATGATAAAGACCTGCCTAATTTCTCCAGTGATACAATTTGATTTTCTGATTAGCTGTCTTATTCTGTGATTCTTGTAATTTTGTCAGGTCAATTAACTGGAGTTCACTGCTAGAGAGAAAGGAAGTGTGGGCCCCGCTGGCTTCATTAGATGTCAGCAGCTTAGGAGCATTTTGTAATAAGACCTGTATGAGATAATTTAGCTATTGCTAATGTCATAGCACTCAGAACCTTTAAAAAGGACCTGTGAAACGGGTCAAATTGAATAAACTATATGAAGTGCTAACAGAAGGAAAAGAAAGTGATATTCACAACATACATCCTATGTAATAAATGCAGACCAGTGAACTATTTAGCAAGTAATCAGTGACTACTACATATACTATGTGCCCACATATATATATAAAAGCCTAAGCAACTGGAATGACAGAAACAACTGGAGCAACTGGTCACTATGATGCACATTGACCACCAGGGGGCAGATGCTCAATGCAGGAGCTGGCCCTGGTGATCAGTGTGTTCCCACAGCCAAAATTCCCCAGCCAGCCAACCTCCCATAGTCCCTCTCCTGGGCAGGCAGGCCCAGATAGCTCGATGAGGGCCTGCTGGCCAACATCCTGTAGTCCCTCCCTATAGCTGGCAGGCTCTGATTGCCCAATTGGGACCTGACTCTGGGCTGTGACAGGGAACCGGGGGTGGGTGGCAGCAGATGTGGCCCCTTTCCCAGGGGTGCTGAGGGCCAGCTCCCTCCTTGGGGCTGGCAGCCAACCTCCTGTGCCCCATTCCCCTCCTCCCCTGGATGGCAGGCCCTGATGGGCCCATTGCCTGCCCATCACAGTGGAGGCACAGCAGCAAAGGAAGGAGGAAGGTGGGGGGAGGCAGGGAACTGCTCAGTGGCAGGGTGCCAATGATGGCGGTGTTGGCATCTGACATCCATTCCTTCTGTGCCTGGACTGGCAACCATTGCTTTCTTTCTAGCCTGGCCCTGATCAGCCTGTCCCAATTGTCCCTGATTGCCAGCCAGGCCTAGTCCCCACCTGTGCACAAATTTTGTGCACCAGGCCTCTAGTATAATATAATTAATATAGAATATTTCCCTATAAACACAGTGCATACATTCCAGTTTGGGAGGGCTTGAAACCACTGAAATAGATACCATCCTTTTTAATAAACTGTTTATGGGCCCTTCTCTTCTATGAGAGAGGTATTTAGAGGGGTGCAGTTTTTTGTGGTTTCTCTTTGTACCTTCAACACCTAACATGGTTTTGACATAGAATAAGTGGTCAAATATATTTGTGGAGTGAACAACAGCTTTTCAAGGATGTGTTTGTGGGCCCTTATTGGTTTGGCTCAGTGGATGGAGCATTGGCCTGTGAACTGAAGGGTACCAGGTTTGGTTCTGGTCAAGGGCATGTATCTTGGTTGTGGGCACATCCCCTGTGGGAGGTTTGCAGGAGGCAGCTGTTCTATGTTTCTCTTTCATCGATGTTTCTAATTCCCTATCCTTCTCCCTTCCTCTCTGTAATAATAATAATAATAATAATAATAATAATAATAATGTGTGTGTGTGTGTGTGTGTGTGTGTGTGTGTGTGTGTGTGTGTATGTGAATAGATGATTTAGAGTATGGTTGGGGGACCCAGCACTAGAAGTAAGGTTGCACTAGATGCCCTTGGCCACAGAAATGAATGCATTTAAGAGATGTTGCAAAGTAAGACTGTACTTAGTGACTGAACACCTAAAGAGTACTCAAAGTGGTTCCAAAGTTTAGGTCTGAAAAATTGTTACCCAAACATGAGAAGCCAAGAGAAATAGTAGTAAGTTTGAGTTTGGAGATGAGGGAGCTATTATCAGGTAGAAATGTCCAGTAGGCAGTTATAAATTTATGACTAAAGTTGTGAAAGGTGTTAGGAAAAAATGACTTGGGAGTATTCAGTGATGAGATTATAACTGAATCTTAAAAGTGTAGTTTCTCTTGGTATAGTTTTAGCTTCTGGTGATGTTCTAGCATAGTGTTCTACACATTTCTTCAGGTGTGCTGTGTAGGATTAAAGAGATGATGTTCAAAATTCTCTCAAGTTGCCTCAGACTCTCTAAATCACATCTTTTTAGTTAGGAAAACAAGACATAAACATGTGGAAAATGACCGTGAACAAGACAGAATTATATACAGCCGTATTAAGCACTGACATAATAAATTGCTAAATTGGACAGGTCAACAATCAGAAATTGGTACAGAAGAGGTACTAATTAATTGTGTGTTTCAGACCAAAAGTGAATTTGGAGTTTAAGGAAGATGTGATCTTAGTGCTCTGGCATGAACATTCAAAATTTCATGTATTTTCTTATTCATTTGGCTAAACATGTCCAATCTACTCTGATTAATGGTGTTACCCACCTCCCAATGTCAACTCACTCACGTTGTCTTCTGTTTTTGCAGAAGATAGATGAAGAGAATGAGGCGAACTTGCTAGCAGTTCTCACAGAGACACTGGACAGTCTCCCTGTGGATGAAGACGGATTGCCCTCATTTGATGCGCTGACAGATGGAGATGTGACCACTGAGAATGAGGCTAGTCCTTCCTCCATGCCTGACGGCACCCCTCCGCCTCAGGAGGCAGAAGAGCCGTCTCTAGTAAGAACCCTTCCTACTGTTTAACAGGAATTGGAGTTGCCTCTGGCTACCCGCTGCATGGGTATGATGTAGTAACAATAAGGTCTGGATTTTTAACTTAGATTGATGCCAAAACAATCCCCAAACATGCTTGCAGTTTCAAATTCTGTTGTTCTGTGTTTAAACATGTTGACAATAGAGTCTTCATGTGAGCTTAACTGCATTTTTAAACTATCTTTTGTGTCAATGTTTTTTATTTTGTGTTTTTTTCTTAGTATTACTTACATTCATGGTAGAGATTTAGAAAATGTAGGAACCAAAGAGAACAGACTAAATATTCACCTGTAATTTCTAGTAACTTCTAATATGCAAACTAATTGAACTTTCTTTTATTAAGATACAGTATTGACATGCTTTTGAATTTTAAATGTATGCATTACTTTAATGGTGGTATAGTATTTTGTTATTCAATGATGTCTTTAATTTACTAATTAATCCCTGAAGTTAGATATTTAGTGTTTTTTTCTATTTTTTACTATTATAAATTGTTTAATAATTGACATATTTGTAGCTTTATTCTTATGCATGCAATTCTAGAAATAGGAGGTATATCAAGGGATGTGTAATATTTTAAGGCTTTTGATCCATAATTCTTATAAAGATTGAAAAGTAATAGCACACTCGCAACCCAAGGTACCAAAATTTATGATAGGCAATGAAGAGTGAATTTGTTGGCAATGAAGAGTGAATTTTCCTTTCAATGCAGTGCTTGACCAGAATATTATTAGTTCTAAGACACAGTTTTACCTTCTCATCTGTGATAGCCATTTGTCATTTGCCATAAATCTGATGCAAGAACACACTATGTAAATTACAGAATGCCATCCTTCAAACTTTAGTAATGTGATTCTACCTGCCATTTAGAGTTTGTTTCTTGCCCACTTCTACATTTTTTAAATGTTAAAAACACTCCAAGTAAACTTACGGAAACTCTACATGTATTAGTTTGCCTTCTGAGATTTCTGGTCTAGAAGAAAATCTCTCGTAAGTGATTGGTCTTTATCCCCATTTTCTCCATTTGTCAGTATTGTTGGCTTTGCTGTCTAGGAATCTGAATTCTTTACATTCATCCACACATTTGGCTCAACTAGGAGGTGCTGTTTTTCTGGAGTCACACTATGTGTCTAAGCAGGGAGGTCTAGAAGACCCTCAAGTTAAACAAATAAACAAAGGTCAAAAGACAATACATTCTTTGTCTAAGCCAGAACCTACATCTCCTGTCTATTCGTTTACAAATCATATATATTTGATTTCTTAGAGGAAGGGAGAGGAAGAGAGAGATAGAAACATCAATGATGAGAGAGAATCATTGATTGGCTGCCTTCTGCATGCCCCCTACTCAGGATCCAGCCCGCAACCTGGGCATGTGCGCTTGACTGGAGTGGAACCTGGGGCCCTTCAGCCCACAGGAGGATGCTCTATCCACTGAGCAAAACTGTCTAGGGCTATTTACAAATCTTCACCAAAGATAGCCATTCTTTTATTCCAAGTATTCTTTGAATCAATCAAGTATTATACTTTGTTATGCAACATGATTCAGAACATCCCAGAATCTTTAATTTATTGCCACTTGATTCATGTGGGTTATTGATGGGGAAATGTCCATATATTCCCTTCCTATGCCCCAAATCCTCACTAGCAAGGCAGCTTTGTCCACCCAGTAGTGGTTTGGAAATCCTGTTAGGAAGATTCTTTTCCCTTCCTTTATATAAATGAAATATTGAGGTAGACAACACTAAGTCTCAAATGTAGGAAAAGGAAACCGTTTCCCAGGTGGTAGTATAATGCCAAACTTTTTCTTACTTTTTAAAAACACACGTTTGTTAGTGCTTTTGTGCTGAGGTGTGATAGAATTGCTATTTCTTTTTTATCATTACAATGACTGAATTTTAAGTTTGAAATTTTAATAATTTATTCAGATGCTCAGAAGACTCATGGCTCTCTTGTTTCTCCCCTCCCCTGATATGTTTCTAGCTTAAGAAGCTCTTACTGGCGCCAGCCAACACTCAGCTAAGTTACACTGAATGCAGTGGTCTCAGTACCCAGAACCATGCAAACCACAGTCACAGGATGAGAACAAACCCTGCCGTCCTTAAGGTACAAACGTAAACTTTTTAACACAGGAGGGGGACGTCCCAGAGGGGTTTTTGCTTGAAGCCATAAAGCAAGTCGTGGGCTTCTATGTGGTCCTCATGGGGCCGCTTCACAAGGCTGCCGCCCATTCTGACATGGGTGTCGGGAAGCAGCACTCCAGCCACTTTCAACCAGGCCGAGCCCATTGGCGCTTTGTCTTTGGACAACTGGAATGGAAGTTCTGCTGTCCATGGCTCCTTGCCCTTAGTATGAATACAGCTGCCACTCAATGTGCTGATAGGCTGGCGTTAACTCTAAGTGACTTCAAGATGCGGGGGTTGCTGGTTTGCCAGCTGTCCAACCTGAGAAAGATGGCTCTGGAATCGCCGCCACAGAAGACCCGTCTCTGCCATTAATTGGATGGAATGCTGGCAATGGCATCATCCGGTTAGCGGGCTGTATTAAACAATGTTTGTCTTGCCATTCACTGCGAGTGAAAACGGAGCGTTAAGGGGTACTTAAGAGAATTGTGAATACTGGGCTCTGGCAATCAGTGGCAAATTAAGGTTTAAACCAGCCTATTTTTTTATTTTTTTCTATTCACAGTAAAGGCGCTGTAGGGTCTTGTTAGTTACATGTTGCTGAGTAAGAACATCGCAATGCAGGAGAAACGAAATAAAAAAAGCTGCATAAATGTCATTTAGGAATTTTAAATGTAATTTTCTTTCCTTGTTCTGCAAACAATTATTCACAGCTCATAGATCCAGTACACTTAGGCTGAACACTCCATTGAAAATCTCATCTCTTCAGAAAAAAAAACCTATATCCATTCCGCTAAGGTTCAGTTCACTAATTTTAGCTTTCTTTGATGCCTTGTTTTTTAAGACCGAGAATTCATGGAGCAATAAAGCGAAGAGTATTTGTCAACAGCAAAAGCCACAAAGGCGTCCCTGCTCGGAGCTTCTCAAGTATCTGACCACAAACAATGACCCTCCTCACAGCAAACCCACAGAGACCAGGAACAGCAGCAGAGACAAATGCACCTCCAAAAAGAAGTCCCACACGCAGTCGCAGTCGCAACATGTTCAAGGTAGGTTGGGGGCCAAAACGTACCCTGTGGGTGAGAGCGTGGAAGGGTGAGCTGGCTTATACCGGGCTGGCGATGCCCAAACTGCAGGCTTGCATGCCCACAGTGCCACTCTGGAAAGGGAATTCAGCACTTCACTGTAGATGGGGAGGAAAGGGAAAAAGAATCCTCCCGTGGACACAGGGTGAACATATCCTATTTAGCTGATATGCAGCTGATTCACAGTCGCCCAGTGGCCCCCGAAATGTTAGCCGAGTGGGTAGTGACGAAGGGGGGAGCATGGAAACCTCAGATGAGCTTTACCGGAGCTCTGAAATGCTGAGGTCATTGAAGCGCCGGGCAGGCTGGGCTAGGTGATTCATTACAGAGCTTTTATTTTTTCCCCTCTTTCAATAATGCACAAAATAAGGCATTGTTGACTTCTGTGTATGTACCCTAAGAAGTTGTAAATAACAAGTATGCAGTCTCTTGTGGTTATTAAATGCATCCTTTTTTAATTATTTTCAGAGTACATGCCAGGCTCACATATTTTTTTTAAAAAAAATAAGGATTTGGAAATTCCTAGAATTTTGAAAAATTGCTTTTTATCTAAAGAAACGATTGCCTAGATTAAACGAAACAGCTAGATTGATTATGTACTCCCCCCATACATTATAAGGCTTCGGAGTCAGATCAGGCTGACTTGGGGAAAACCTCTCTTGGCAGAGATAAAATTATGGTTTTGTTTGTGGCTTCTCCTTTCAAAATATTCTAGTCTTACAGGTGCAAAACGAACTTATATAAGTTGTTGTTGCTTAAAAGTATCCCAGTTTCTATGTGAACTTGACCTCTATCCTTGTACTGGACGTAGGCCTTTGCTAATAGAGTATTTATAAACACCCACCTCTTCTTTTTCCCTTTTGTTTTCCCAACTTCCCCGCGCAGCTGCAGAGCGGTAGCCCCGCCTCCCTGTCATGAACCATGATTGCTTTGCACAGGTATGCTGCCGCTGCTGCTTTCCACCAGCATTTCCTTCCCCCGTGTTTTGACTTTCCCTCTCTCATCCCCAGCTCACCATAAGCCCAGGTTTTTCAGGAACCTTCCTTTAATATGTTAAATTGGCTCCCAGTTAGGTTTTTCTTGGTGGCTACCTCAAAATCACTACCCGTCTCTTTCTGCCAGTTCAGGGAAATATATTTATGGAGAGCAGCCAAATTCTCTTAGCTTGCTTAGGCCCGATGGGCCCCTTACACACTGGAGGGGTTTTTCCCAGAGCAGAACCAGTCTGCTGGGGACAGACACATAGCTGTCTAAGACCTCAGGTGAAGGAAAGCCAGCTGGGCTTGCTCTGGTGAGTGAACTGAGGCATTCACTGCTACTCCCCACCTTCTGCCAGCCATGCATTCATTTTCTGGAGCTGAATGTGAAGTCCCGGGCTCGATAAAGCCTGGGAGTCAGTAAACCCAGCACAGCAGCGCACTTTAAAGGTCTTGTTTTGGAACTTTAATTGGCCCTTTTGGATTTTGAGGTTCTTTTTTCCCCCTCAATGTTTAAATTTGCTTACCACTAAATATTACTGTAAACTGTTGCAAACCATGGCAGTGAGGAACTAAATTGGCCTATGGGGGGAATATTCTTTAGAAGAGACATGCTGTATGTGTTTTGTTTTTTTTTAAGGTATATTTCTGTGGTGAGGCATAAAGAATTTATCCCAGAACAAAGCCTTTTGAAAAAAAAACATATATGTTCTTGTAGTTATTAAAATCCTAAAACAAAGCAAACACAGCTGGCTGTTAATAAGCAACAGGAAATCAATGCTCAGCTTCAGAGGTTACTTAAATTATTATCAAAATTTGAAAGTGAAAAATACGCGAACTCTTGGAGATGATGACTGAGAGATTCTGCTGAGATTACCTTAATAGATTTTATATATATATATAAATATATATATATATTTTTTTTTTTTTTTTCCTCACTGAACTTTCTGCTTGTTCTTTGTAACGGGGTGAAGTCAGGTTCTTTCAAGTTCCCTAGGATAATAGTCTGGCCTTTGGCACCTGTTGGTACCCTCCACATTCACTTATTCATTTGCTAATGTAACCATTAACTAAAAATACCATGATCTGCACAAAAAAGATGAATTCCTGCCCTCAGGGGTCAGTGTGGATTTAAGTGTCTGGAGCAGTGCGGATTAAACTCTGAGTGAACCAATTCAGTGCTCCTTTAGTGAGCTTTTGTGAGCCTGGACATTTTCAGTGATTAGAGTCTGTTTGTGATTTGAGCTGTACCCTTCCCTATGGCCCTCATTTCCTGTTGCCTTTGGTCCCATTAAATATCTCCATTGCCTACTCCCTCCTTCCATTGCTCTTGGTCTTACCTATACCCAACTACCAGAATTTTGGGGGTCTTCCTTTGAGCATTTCAGAAAGCCAATTCCATACCTTGAAAACTGGAATTCCAGTGATTGATTTTTCCATGTGCTTGTATTGTGTGTGATAGCACATAGTTCATAGGTAGACACATTCTATAGAACCTGCATGCATTATTGTCATTATTAGTTGAGCATCTTAAAAGTTGGTAAAGTTCCTTTATAAGTGTGTTCTTTTTGAAAGGTTCATTATATCAGACATACTAAAAAAAAAATAATGTAAGACCAGTTCATTTATCTGTTTATATGGAAAAGCCAATCAATCAATGTGCCTAATTTGTAGAAGACAGCGTGAGCTTAGTCTAACTGAATGCACATTGGATGGATGAGAAACCATTTCATTGTTTAAAAACTAAATCTAAATCTACAAATTAAATATGTAAATACTATTTATCCAAGTAAAGTACCTAATTTCACCCTAATTTGGATATAAATAATATTTTCACATTTCAAAGGACCTTAATTACTGGGGTTGATTAATTTGCTTAAAAATCTATTGGTTGCAGTCCCTTTTGATAATAGGAGAAAGGAAACATATTCTGGGCCAACTCTGCCAGTAACTAGTTTTATGTCTCTGGCAATATCTTTCAGCATCTCAAAGATTTTTCTCAGGCTTTTCCCCCATAAAATAAGGAAGATTATTCTAAAGACCTTTTTTATTTCAATTCTGTGATTTTCATTATTTAAATGACTATCTTTTGAAAGTAGTTATTTTACCGAGAGAAAAAAAATGGACATATGTATACATATATCTTTGTTAGATAGGCACATATATAAATAACTAGAGGCCCAGTGTATGAAATTCATGCACTGGAGGGGGGGTCCCTCAGCCCAGTCTGTGCCCTCTTATAGCCCAGAACCCCTTGCTCTTTACTACCCGCCTGCTCAATGCTCCTTACCGCTCAGCTCGCTGCTCCTAAGAGCTGCTGCGGAGGAGGGAGAGGCTCCCGCCACCACTGCTGTGCTCCCCAGGTCAGTGTGCATCATAGTGACTGATTGTCCTGGTCGTTCCACCCTAATGGTCACTTAGACTTTTATTATATACACTAGAGGCTTGATGCACGAAATTCATGCAAGAATAGTCCTTCAAAGCTGCGGCAGCTGCTTCAATCGCTCCCTTGCAGCCCTGTTGGCTGTCTGGATCCCTCCCTGGCAGTCGGGGGCAGCTGCCTGGATCCTGCAGCTGCAGCCCTGACTTTGTCCAGGAAGAGCATCTAGATTAATTAGCACATTACACTGTTATTATTATAGGTATGTAGATATATATCCCAAGGCCATTTCTCATTATGCTTTCCCCTCCTTTTGTTCAAAATACAAGACTTCTGAAGAGTAGCAATTGAAATGTTGGAGTAAGAAGATTCTTACTTCACCCTCTATAGCTGGGAAATGCCTACTGTAACAGATAAAATTTAGGAAGCATACAGGGGTGTAGATGAGCTGTCTTTACAAAGCTCATGGCCTCTCAACCGATAAACATAGTAACTTACTTTACTTGTTTGTCAGATTTGAGAATCTGAGACCCTTTTCAACCACCTGGATCCATGGCCAAAATTTGCCATAATCTTTCAATTCATTTTTAGTGAAGGGAATGGTTATTGGGTGAGCTTTGGCCTCATGCAAATAACCTATTCTCAGGCTAGATATAACATTATATGTTTTAGGAAAAAATCAACTGAATATTCATAACGTTCTGTCATCTTTGTAGTTACTCTGCTCTTTCCTTGTCTAAACAAACCGTGTACTGTATTCCAAATTCAAATAGAAAACATTATTTCTTTCTGATGGTATGATACACATTTGGTATCCTTAACAGGGATGCTACTTTTTTTTTAACTCAATTTTTGTAATTTTTTTGAATGGTAGTTTTCTAATATAAATATTGTTTGGATTTTTTTTTTAATGGACTGTTGTCTGACTTTGATCCGATATTCAGGGATTTCCTTACTTTTGATTTACAGTTTCCAGTTTCCCACCTGACTGTTGTAGCAAGAAAACAAATCTAAAAAAACACTCAATATTTCATAATTAGTTTCCTTTTTTTTCCTTTAGCCAAACCAACAACTTTATCTCTTCCTCTGACCCCAGAGTCACCAAAGTAAGTATTAAGAAATGTAACCATTTTCAGAAAGGGAAGGGGGTTCTAATACATTTGGCTACAGCAACTCCATTTCAGTTTGTTTTTATAAATGTGCCATATCTTCCAGTGACCCCAAGGGTTCCCCATTTGAGAACAAGACTATTGAACGAACCTTAAGTGTGGAACTCTCTGGAACTGCAGGTGAGTCTTAGATTTCACTTGCAGTTGCATGTGTGTGTATGTGTGCATGATGAATATATGTTAAATTGATTGTTTTCTTTATGTGATTAATGACATTAATAGAGAACAAACAACATTGGTTAAGAAGTTGTCTATAAATATTTCTAGTTATTTACTTTCTTTAAGAGAAAATATTTATTGCAAGTCAGACTTGAGCTTGAGTCTGTTGTATATAGGGTGGGACAAAAATAGGTTTACAGTTGTTTGTATGGAAAATAATACAATCTTATATAGTAATAGACAAACATGTAAATTGACTGTACCACTGCTATGCCCACAGGCAATCTGGAGTGAATATGCAAATTAACCTGACAAAGATGGTGGGTTAATTTGCTATGCAGGCACAGAGCAGTCAGGAGGTGCAGAACACCTGCTATGAGGGGGAGGGGGTAGCAGAGGGAGCTCCAGGAGTGGTGTTCTGGCCTTGAGCAAGGACTTTCAGGCACCCCGGTGATCCCGGGAACGAAGTCAGAGAAAGGAAGGCCTATTCTTGCACAAATATCATGCAACAGGCCTCTAGTTATTAATAAATAATACAAGAATAAACTGTTTTGCACACTCACAACTATAAATCTACTTTCCCTTCTCCTTCCCCCCACCCAACTTGCCCCGCATGTATTACTGCTTTAGATCCTCAAATAACCCTATTCAGATTAAGACACCAAAATTTGTGTAGTAGGAGAAATGAACATTTACTGATATCCCTCTCAATGAATGTGCCAGGCACATAATTGGTTTGGGATAATTTCATATGCTATCATAAGGATGGTGGTAGTTCTCTCGTTTTTAAGATGAAGAATTAAGGTTCAGAGATGTTAAGTAACTTGCCCAAGATCACAAAGCAGCGAAAAAGCAAGGAACAAAGGTTTAAAGCCAGGTTTACTACTTCTAGATGCTTCACTTGGAATGTTTTCTCACTCTCTGGTGTGCCTAATAGTGCAATGCTCTCCTCTGTATGTTACCATTTTAATATCTTTTCAGCAAAGGAGAAAAATGAAAATATACCCATTCACCAATACAAAACGTTCTTATATATATTTTAAAGAAGAGCTATTTCCTTCACCATTTGGACTTCTGAACTCATTTAGCCAGTCTTGACTTCACATACTGAAGAAGAAGGAGCACTATAAACTTGGACTGGACTCTGAGAAACTTACTAAACCAAGAGTTCCAAAGCAGACTTCTGATTTGGTTGTAAATGGTGTCTTTGCACATAGCTTTAGTTTTTGGGACTTGACCACCACCAGAAGGTGAACCTTAGAATGTCTGAACAAGAAATTTATAGGCTCTGGCCATTGCTGATAAGGGTAAAGGAACAGTAAGCTAAACAAGATGCCTTCGACCAGAACGCATGTAGGCACCGTGGTCATTATTACTAAGTTTAATTTCACACTTTGAGTTCCTTAAATTACCTCCATATGAAAGGTCTATTGCATGATTACATGATTTGGTAAAGCAGTAGAGTAGTTAATTTCATGGTATTTACATATATTTTATATATGTGTGTCTATAAACTCATATATATATGTTTAAATGCACACACACATAAACATACATATATATTTGCCTATAAGCATAGACATACATAATTGCTTAAATGAATTATAGTTTACACATATGATTATAAGTTATTCTTTTGTGTATATACTATGTGCAGTAGAGGTCTTCATATCCAACCAATGAGGATGAGTATTTGGTGGTTGTAGCCAAAGTGTTGATTAAAGTATACATTTGTCTTGTCATTTTACTTTTGCTTAAAACATAAATATACATTAAAATATCAAAATCTGGTGGAAAACTGAAAGCAGTACTTTGAACTTAAGTAGGCAAACTAGGGGATCATTCATCTTTCTAGCACAAGCCTTACTAATAATGTACCGTAGATGGTCCCATTTTTTCTTTCTTACTTTTTGAAAGAAAAGAGTTAAAGATATTTGTATGGTAGTCCTGGTATAGAACCATTCTATATTTTTATTACTATCATATAAATTATAATCATAAGTCCTCATTTTTCCTCAGTGTTTTTCATTAACACCAATTTACAACATTTGACAGCCCTTTGTTTAGTCTTTATGGGGTCTTTTTATAGAAAAAAAACTTTTTTTTACTGATTTTTTATTTACATGACATTATATTTTCTCACATAATTTTGGACACCAGTATAATGGACATTAACTGGTTTGAAAAAATGGCCTACTGTGACAAGTTAACTGAAAGGAATCTATTAAAGTAAGAATGTTCAGAATGTTGTATTAGTCAGTTACTTTCTTTTAGACAGGATTGAAAAAGTTCCCATGATATATATACCAAAACTAAGATTTGTATTAAATAAATATATTTTTTTATTTTTTTAATTATAAATAATAAACTTTACTGTAAAACATCAATAATATAAACTGTTAGAAAAATTATTCATGGTTCTAAGATACAAAAATATCTATGTCATTGTTTTCTATAGATATTTTTATATATCTGTGATCTTTTTGTATATATTCATATACATGTGAATTTGCTTCCCGGGTTTTTCATTAACATTTTAATAATGAATTTTTGTATCATCATGGCCCTTTACTATAATGCTTTTAGGATGCTATATAACCTTAGTTTGAGTAGGTACATCTAAATTTACCTATTCATACTGTTATACATTTAGGTTGTTACTGCAGTGGACATCTTCATTCATAAATCTCTTACTCTGATTTTCTCAAAATAAATTTCTAGTAGTTATTCATACTGAATATAAGGACATAAATATATTGGAGGCTTTGTGATATATACTGCCACATTGCTTTCTAAAGGGGTGTTACTACCTATAATCCTATTAACACTCTTTGGATATATTTGCTTTATTTTCTCCTCTCTAGCATTGGGTGTCTTTGTTTTTAAAATGTTTTGTTAATTTATGTGTATGAAAATGTCATTCATATTGTATTTCTTCTATTAGTGAGATTATGTTGTTATAAAAAATCAATTACTTTGATTTTTTTACCACAAGTTTTAGTGTGTCTCTTATTGATAGATAACTAATGTTAAGCAATTTAGTCATAATTTTGATAGATAGTGGCATACATTATTGAAAGGCAGGTAGAGATTTATAGAAAATACTTTATAATCTTTAAAAACATATACAGTGGATTTATTTCTGTCAGTGTACCAGAATCCTTCTACCTGTTTAAATCCCTTTTTCTTGGTGCTTTGAAAGATTATTGGGTACAATGGAAATCAGTTTAACAACATATTTTTTATGCCTGCTCTATGCTTGCAATATGATAGCTCTTGGTTGATGGATGCACAGCAAGTGTCAAACAGAGAAACTAATCCATGGAGCTAGTACCATAGTAGATGCTAGTAAATGTTTTTCTGTTTAAGGTGTGGGCTTATAGGCTGTCCAGAGAAAAGAACACATTGTATAAGAAACATAAAGAGAAAACAGCATTTATTAATTGTAATGTTCAGTTACCTCCTAAGAAAGGTGCGAACAGGAGGTATTTTTTAGTTTGTTGAGCATGGTGGTTGTAAGTGTGAAGATGCAAATCAGAGAAGCTGTGGTAGGCCAGATTGCATTGCATCAGAGAAGAAATTTAGAGCTATAGGAAAAGAAGGGGTGAGGAGGGCCTTGGAGGATGCTGAGGAACTCTGGAAGGAGTATAGGAGGAGCCTGGAGGGTAATGTATAGAGGAGGAGACTGGTGGAGAGTTTTGTTTTGCTTTTTTTGGCAGAGATATTGTGGACCTGAAATGTGTGATATACATGATCTCCATCTCCACTAAAACCCTTGCGTACAATTTGTTGTGTATAGTAGTATTTGGAGAATGTGACCAACACCAGTTATGCCTCAGAGAATCATCGAAGGGAGGAACGGAGTTATCAAAGGGAACCCTGTAACATGGCTGCATGTTATATGTAATGGTTATAGAAGATTGAAGAGAAATACAAAGGCCTTTCAGGACTGAAAGAGGCATTAAAACAATCTGATTATACAGTGAGTGAGCGAAGTGATTCATAGAATGGAGTTTGGAGAAAATTGGGCTCTCCACACGGTAAATTTGGGAGCCTTAAGGAAGAAAAATATATGTATCAGATTTTGAAGTGTACAGGTAGGAAGAGGAGAAGATATTGTTGAAGTAGAAGCAAGAAAGAAGAAAATCAAAAATATGTTTAAGAGAAAGGAATTTGACAGGGGCAGGGAAATCAGAAAGAAAATACGCAAGATAACACAAGTACTCTCCCTCCTTTATCTTTTTATTTCTAGAACATTTTTCAATATCCTTAATCTTTTCTAGGTCTGAGATTCCTCAATTTTAAAGCCCTATTTATAATTCCCAAATGAAATTACTGTCTGACTCAAAGGACTAAATTATAGACTCAAACTTAAAATCACCAGCATTCAACCATTTTTTGACATACAAAAATGGCAATTTCATGTAGTTTAACCTGAACCAATACACTTTATAAGCAGCAATGCTCCAAATAAAAGTAATTTATTTTGATTTTCAAAAAACAGACAGTGTAGCTTAGTGAAGCTATGGGGAAACTTGGCTCTGATACAGGACTAAGCTAAGTTCAAATTCTGAATCTACCCTATCTAGATATATGGCTTTTGACCAATTTAAGAAACTTTTGTCATTCTCAGGATCTTTATGCATCAAATGGAGATGATAACTATTCCTGCATTTTATTGAATCACCATGAGAATTAAATGAGAAAAAAACAAACAAACAAACACGAAAAAGACTTCGTCCAGTACCAGCATATATATTTTCAATAAATATTAGCTATTTAACTACTACATTAACTTCATGTACTAAGGACATTGCACATCTTTTCATCTTTTGATGATCTTTTCCTGTCCCCTTTAATTGAGTTAATGTTATCTCCTCTTTGGCACTTTAATATATGAAGTTATGTGTTTTTATGGCAAAATCCCATTAATTCCCTATGAAATTAAACATACACTGCTCTTTGCGTAGATGTGGGATTGACCAAATCAAAGTAGAAAACGTCCTCTTTGATATTCTCTCTACAACAGTTACCATTGCTACAAATTCTACAGCATAGGCACTCCCTAATGGCACCGCACAGACATCATCGTTTTGACTCTCTGCCCCGTCAGTTGTTGAGGGAAAAGTTTTATGTTGATTCTAGCTCCACGGTGAACCTAGGGTTCAAAGCAGGTCTGTCTGACTAGACATTATGTTTCTTTCCTGAAGCCTGGATTTTAAAGATAGTAGTCGACATCTGTTATGTTAAATAGGTTTCATTTCACTTGCCAAGTGTCATTGATTGGTATTGGCTGCCAGGAGCTTTGTGTTGAGAAGGATTCTAAGGCCAAGTCTGTGCTCAGTAGGAATGTCATGATCAATTAGTGATGTCTGCCATAGGTGCAGCAGGGGGGTGGACAGGGTAGAAACAGCATTCATGTTGTTAATTTGTTGATTTTGGGTCTACAAACTTAATCTGTTGGGTTGTGGCAGAGGAATAATATCAAGCTGTTGCCCAAGCTTTTCTGATGTCTTGTTTTTCTTTACTCTCATGAATTTTAGTGAAATTTTCCAAACATTTCAGTGGATATATAGAGTCAACAAAATCCTAAAACCTTCTGAATAACCCCTCTGTCCCATCTGCAGAGTCTTTGGGAAACAGGAGGGTTGAGATAGGAAGTTTGCTTTAGTAGATGTTGCCAGCTGGTCTGACTTTGTGATTGTCCCAAACTAGCTCATTTTGGCTGATAAAAGAAACACTTCTCTTTTACAGGTGTAAAAACTAATGTGATTTCAAAATAGCTGTTAGTAAAGCAAGATGAGGGAAAAGAGAATGCTCTTTTGGCAGAAGGCATTCAACTCTATTGCATATGGAGATTTTTCAGAGCACTAGACTTTTTGTTTCTCAAATGGGAATGGCAAAGCAATGTCAGCTGAACAAGGTGATGGTTTGAACCACAAATAGGGAGAAATTTGGTGAGGGACCAGAGTGACTGACCCCCAAATTGCGTGGCTATGTATATGAACATGCATATGTAAGTTGTTTTATTGTTATTACTATACAAGTAATAAAAAGCAATATAACTAATTTATAACTAATTAGGGAAATGAGTGGAGCAACATAATCAGCATTCTCATCCCCCTAACATACTAAGTCGTAGCAATCTTTTTCTTCCTTTGATATATTTTCCCCCCATGGTTTTGATGATAGTGGGTGTATAATTTGGTCTCATTTATTTTTCACTTAATGTTTTTCCTCGGCTTAAATGGGCCATCATTCAAAGTGCACATCAATGGACTTGCATTTTTTTTTAAACCCCACTCATTAACCAATCAATTTTTAACTTTTTAGTCTTCTTTTATGTGGAGTTTTATATTTTTCTTTTTTAAACTTCCTACTTAAAAGTTCATTGTGCTGGATGGGATATTGACAAACAGCATAAATTTGCTCTGCCCTGTCAGTATACACTTCTTTTGTATGCGACTTATCTTTGGGGAGATAGAGCAAAGCAAAATATGAGCTATGGTCATTAGTTTTCAAAGGGAAAACCACAGCATCGGAGAACTGGAAAGTGATTTTGACAGATCATATAATCCATTCCTGGGACCTAAGAGTCCAAGGAACAGAAACCCAACATATTCTCTGTACAGCACATCGCAACGTTTGCCAGCTCTGGCTGTCAGGAATTCCTTCCATATTTCAAACACAGCGTTCATTTTCTCTGTTGAATCTCATTCATCTTGACCCAACATAGGGGAAGATAATTTCTTTGTTCTGTTTTCTTTGTGGAAATGGTACTCTCATATTTCTTCAAACAAAAATCACAAAGCAATTTTCCTTTTCCTTATTAGCTTGGGAGCCTTTGGTGGCAGACACCTGGAAAGCCAGGTCCTATTCAGTCTCACCCTGCTCCCCTTCCTGCCCCTGCTCTGTGGGAGAGCGCAC
Organism: Vespertilio murinus; assembly: GCA_963924515.1. Classification (NCBI taxonomy): domain Eukaryota; kingdom Metazoa; phylum Chordata; class Mammalia; order Chiroptera; family Vespertilionidae; genus Vespertilio; species Vespertilio murinus. The sequence goes on along the minus strand of OZ004704.1, from coordinate 11,710,120 downwards.
AGGGTCAGTGATAAGATCTTCATCTTCCCTGAGCAACAGTTGGGGAACTAGTCACATGCTGCAGGAATGTTCTGAAGCTTTGCTGCAAGGCCTGTTTGTTCCCTGCAATCAGGGGTGATGTAGGAAATACCTAGAAAAGTAATAGGGACAGAGGCACTCTGGGCCAGAGCAGGGCGTGGGGGCCCCTCCGTGTCTACTGTTAACACTTTGGTTGCTGCTCTCATGGAGCTCCCAGCAGTCCTGGGGGTGGGCAGAGGGCGCTGGAGGAACTTAGATTAAGAAATAGTCTAACAATTCGTGTAGCAGTAATAGCTCATACTGAGTATCAGCCTTCCCTATATCCTCTTGACACCTCCTCCAAGTTCTGGAGGCCCAAAGTATGTGAATAGGACAAGTCCCTCACTTCTCTCGGCCCGTTCCTCCTTTTTCTGGTGAGTTTTTAAACACACAGATACTCATCTTCCCGTTGTTTTTCCTTAAGCAACATCTGAATTGCGTGCGACAGAAGAAAAATCTCACTGTCAAATACACTCCAAAGCAAGTCGCAGATTTAGCGGGAGATTCTGTAAAATGCTGTAAACTATTGCAATAAAGATCCCGCTGCAGTCATTGGGTGGATAGTGGAGCACAGAAAACAGAGCAGAGGACTCGCCATTTACCAGAGTCATTCAATTAAACAAAGAAGCCCAAAAGAGAACTCCTCCAAGAAAATCGTTTTATGGCACATAATGAAAAACAAAACACAAAACAAAACTTGCCTTCGACTTTTTTTTTTTTTTTAAATCAAAGGGCTGTTTAAAAAAGATGACTGTAGAGTGTGCGCCACTTCTCCCGGATCTGCTGTGCAGAAGTGCGTAAGTGTGAGTGATGTAGAGGTACTTGTTTATTATAGAGCACATTTCAATGCAGTAATCATAAATATTGCTAAGGTTGTGCTCTGTTGAAATATGACCTACATACTCTTGATTGTTTGTGTTACGTGATTTGTCTGACACCCATTACATTCTGGGTAATAGCAGCCATTTGTTGCTCTGCACAGCAGGCTCTTTTGACAAAAGAAAATAGGCAGCAATAAAAAAGCTATAGGCTGAATTACATTCCGCACAGAGCTGCACTGCTGAGAGTTTGTGCAAGTGTGTTAACAATGCTCTGAACTGCCTCTTGTCAGCCTTCAGCCTGTAATGGCCATCTGTCCTCCCATAAATCTGTCGAAACCTGCTAAGTTCAAGAGAGAGCACGGAATATACCTTGTACTGTCAACACCAAAGTGTACACATTCCCCGGGAAATCAACACACGGGAAATAATCTGGAGGTTATGGGAGGCATTAGACTGTTGGTTTAGGCAGGTGGGATGAAATGGAGGGTCCGGCGATTAGTGGGAAGATGAGCAAAGGTAGTGGCATAAAGGAATTGGTATTGACTGCCCTCCTACCACAGGGGAAAAACCTGGGTAGGGAAGATGGGGTGAGAGAAATCCAATTAGTTTGGGTACAGTAAGGGGTCCCCAATCCCATCAGCAGCTCTTTAAAGTTAGACCCTACATGGAAAGAAAAAAAAAAGTGCTTCTTACATTGTTGTTTTGCTTTGGGTTTCAACTGTCTCTGGAAATAGATTTTCAATTAGGCTCTGGTGGTTGGAGGTCTTGTGAATCTTAAGATTTCTCAGTCTTGCTTGAAGGCACTCCCTGATTAAAGATGCTTCAGTAAACAGTAAAAAGTTTAAGGAATTATCTGTCTGTCCAGATGGGTTCAGTGGTTGAGCATCAACCTAGGAACCAAGAGGTCACAGTTTGATTCCTGGTCAGGGCCCCTGACCTGGTTGTGGCCTCAGTCCCCAGTATGGCACATGCAGGAGGCAGCCAATAGATGATTCTCATCACTGATGTTTCTCTCTCTCTCTCTCCCTCTCTCTCTCTCTCTATCCCTCTCTCTCTCTCTCTCTCTCTCTCTCTCTCTCTCTCTCTCTCTCTCTTTATCTCTCCTTCTCCCTCTCTCCCTTTCCCTTTCTCTCTGAAATTAATAAAATATATACTAAAAATTAAGGAATGACCTAAAATATTTTCCCCTACCCACCTACTCACTAATCCTAAAGTAACTTCCATTCATTAAGCAAGAAATTATTTGTTTTAACAAGTAGTGCCCATAGAAATTTACAGCCCTGATAGTTTCACTCCCAGAGTCTATTTGGTTACCTCAGAGAGTTTCTATGCATTTTAAGTACATATGTAAGAATATATACTTACCGGTACTTCAAATTTTAAAAACACATTTTAATTTTATCTCTTTATTAGAAAGAACTGTGCAGCCCCTGGGGCAGAGTCTCTGAAACTCCAGCAGCTGGTGGGGTAGCATCCAACACACAGTAGGAGTTCAGGGCCTGTCCCTTCAGTTGCCACAGGCTGCCCCATACGTGAAGGAGGCGAAAGGCTCTGTTTTTAACTCAAACACACTACAATCAAGGTATCGCCACTCTCAAGAGCAACTTGAGAGTCACTTATTTAAGTGGTAATGAGCTTAGGTACTAGGACACGGGTTTCACATGTTCAAGACTAAAAAGGATTTCTATATTTAAAATCCCTAGATAGCTGAGTTAATTTTAGAACTAGTCTCTCTTTAATAGTGGCCTAATTTGGTGTTTCTGAAGTTTAGGGTTTCTTTTCATAAGCCTACAATGTCTGTCAAAATACATGGACCTGAGTAGGCGGCAGTGCGCCTCCTGGGCTCTGTAGGACAGTGGCTCTCCATATGTGGTCTGTGAACCAGCTCGTTATAAATGTTTAACCAGCTTCCCAAGTGATCCTTGGGCCACTGAAATCTGAGGTTCACCAGTGAAGGAGGATCTAGAAAAATAAAAAACAAAAAAAGAGTACAACTTTTTGCAAAATTAAGCCCAAGTTTTTGCAAAAATAAGACATCCTCTTAAGAGTTTATATGAAGAGACAAGATATAATTCACATTCAAAAAAGACAAGCAAGACTGTACAGCTATCTCTGATAAGTATCAAGTGGTTGATCCTGGCAGGAACTTATTGGAAAAGTAAAAATTACCTTAATCTGAGGTGTCATGAAAAGATTTATAGAGTTAGAATTTTAGTATGTTGAATGTCATTTCCCCCAATTCAAGGGCTATGACATTTGGAATATTTGACTGTTATTTACTCAGCAAAGATAGATTGTCCAGCATTATTTCTTTGTGCATTTTAGCCTTCTATGAGAAATATTTGAGAACTTCTCATTTCTTTGCTGGGTATTAGTATCTTTAAATTTGTTGCCATCGTGATTGAAGGTAGCACATGGTAGAAATCAGTATGTGTAAATGGGCAGTGCAGAAGGTAAAGAAACAAGAAAGAAAAAAGAGAAATAAAAGAAAAGATTGACCACATAGGAATCTCTAAAATTGAGTAAAAGACATATTTGTCCATGATAAAGGGAAGAAAGGAGAGTGTTTCTCAGTAACCTGGGTGGTTCATTCAATAATATGTCACCTTATTATCTATAAGCAAAGAGGGGTAGGCAGAGGGACTGTTAATAAAGAAAGGCTTTTATGAGACTCAGATATTTCTCTTCTCTTTGTGTTTGTATTTCCTGGTCTTTCTAAACTTTTCTGGGATGGATTTCCAAAGTGAAACCACTTTGCATTTTTTGTCCCCTTTCTTCCCACATAAGGCAGAATTAACTATGCATAATAAAATTGCCAAAGAGTGGCAGAAGCAATTTCATTTTAGGTAAAATGTCCATTTCTTCTGTCTCTTTATTGTAAAGTAGGAGAGAGAGGCAGCGTCTTTCTGTTCATACCAAACTTTCACGTGGCTTTCTGTGACCTACTTGGTTCTTTCTATATAAACACACACATACACACACAGCCTTTTTTTTTCCAGTAAGGTAGAATTTCTTTGCCTTACCTTGAAATATGCAGTTGCCTTAAGTCTAACCCCAGGCTTGTTAGCATACTTGAAGTTCTTTTTTGCTGAATAGCATTCACCCATTCTTCTAAATAGAAAGTGTATTGTAAACTAAAATGCTCCCTCCAAAGCATGAAGTCATTTGAACTCCAGTCTTCCCTTTTTCAAAGTTCCTTGAACTCATAAGCTGTATTGCAATTACCCTTCCTCCATCTAAGGGGATGAGCATCACCTACTGGGAGTGGGGGGAGGGAAGAGAGGAGGGCAGGAGAGAGACACTTCATGAAGCAACTATACTTCAGGGACTCTCCCACAGGGACTGCTGATGGAATTTTCTGCCCTTCTGTAGAAAATCACGAAAGGCAACAAACAACTAATGGGGTTTTCTCCTTTTCCTTTATTTAAAAATTTTTAAATTAGTTGGTTGCTGAAGCTTGGATTCCTATCAGGCCTTCAGCCTCATAACCTGCCCTAATGTTGAGCTCTAATAAAATGGTCCCCTGTCACTGCCATAATTCATGTTACTGTTCACTTTGGTTTCTGCTGCAGAACCATATTTTAGACAGAATGTATTAGTTATGCTTACAAGAATGTATTATACCTACATTAGCCACGGATTACTAAGTTAATGAACTGTGGCGACAAAGAATTGTTGCCATCGAGTTGTAGAGTTGTCTAGTTCCCTGCATTCACATCTTGTATTTTACTGAACTTACCTCCATGTTGCCTGTGTCATCCATCTATTTTTTTTAAGTTTCTAAATTCTTTGGCTTCACCAGTAGATTTCCTTGATTGAACAAAAATCCTAAGCCACTTGCATCATTGGCAGCATTCTTTGCAGACAAAAGCTATCAAAGCTGTTCCATGATTCTCCTGAGCCCTGCTGCATGCATTTCCCATAATGCAGAGGATGAGATGCCCTTGGAAATCTGACCTTTGGTGGTGCCTGGTGCCTGGAAGCCAGGAGGGATGCATGAATGCTTCCTGGAAAGCAGGTCTGTTAGCATTGGTGTTTGAAATGCACAGTATATGACTCGCACAGCTGCCTGGCACAGTTGATCCATCTTTTCTTGAAGACAGAAGCTTAGGGGGGAGAGAGTCATTTTAGCAGGTGTTATCATGAATTTCATTTCCTTCTTTTTCACCCAGTTTTAACCATTGTCTGAAATTTCAGTGATGTTAGGAAAATGTATCCTGGCATTTAAGAACATTGTCTCTTCTCTCTTTCTCTCCCCACCTTTTGTTTTTGCCTTAGGCCTAACTCCACCCACAACTCCTCCTCATAAAGCCAACCAAGACAACCCTTTCAGGGCTTCTCCAAAGCTGAAGTCCTCTTGCAAGACTGCGGTACCTCCGCCATCGAAGAAGCCCCGTTACAGCGAGTGTCCCGGTACCCAAGGCAACAACTCCACCAAGAAAGGGCCCGAGCAGTCTGAGTTGTACGCGCAACTCAGCAAGGCCTCAGTGCTCACCAGTGGACACGAGGAAAGGAAGGCTAAGCGGCCCAGTCTACGGCTGTTTGGTGACCATGACTACTGTCAGTCAGTCAATTCCAAAACAGAAATACTCATCAATATATCACAGGAGCTCCAAGACTCTAGACAACTCGAATACAAAGATGCTTCCTCCAGCGGGCAGGGGCAGATTTGTTCCTCCACGGATTCAGACACGTGCTGCATGAGAGAGACTGTGCAAGGGAGCAAGCAGATCTCTCCTTGCAGCACCAGGAAACAGCTCCAGGACCAGGAGATCCGCGCCGAGCTCAACAAGCACTTCGGTCATCCCAGTCAAGCTGTTTTCGACGACGACGCAGACAAGACCAGTGAACCGAGGGACAGTGATTTCAGTAACGAACAATTCTCCAAACTACCTATGTTTATAAATTCAGGACTAGCCATGGATGGCCTGTTTGAGGACAGCGAAGATGAAAGTGATAAACTGAACTACCCTTGGGACGGCACGCAGTCCTATTCATTGTTCGACGTGTCCCCTTCCTGCTCTTCCTTTAACTCTCCATGTAGAGATTCCGTTTCACCACCCAAATCCTTATTTTCTCAAAGACCCCAAAGGATGCGCTCTCGTTCAAGGTCCTTTTCTCGACACAGATCGTGTTCCCGATCACCCTATTCCAGGTCAAGATCAAGGTCCCCAGGCAGTAGATCCTCTTCAAGGTAAATCTTGTCAACACCCACCCAGAGCAAAAGGAATTCCCAGAAAATAAAACAAACAAACAAACAAACAAAAAATAAACCACAACCCACCAAAAACATTTAAACCCACAGGCAGGCCAGCTCCGCACCACCGCATTCGGGTGTCACTGAACTAATGAGATTGTTGTTACACATACATCGCTTCTCATCTTCCCTTAAATCTGTCAGCCTTGAGCACAGTGCCTTGAGCCAGTCAGATCAGAGAGAGCAATTTGTAAGAAACTTGCTCATCTAACTTTTTCCATTACCTGGAGAGCTGCCCTGTGCAAGGATAGTTGAGATCCATGCAAGATAAAGCTGACAGTGTACCAGACTGGCGCTCGGCGTTAACATCAATAAGAGATGCTGGAGAGAACACATCACTCCCAGGCCTCTGAGCTGACTAGATGATCAGAAACTTGTCACTGGGAAGTCTCACTAGTCTCTAGGAAGAAAAAGCCAGTTTATGTAATACAGCCTTCCTGGGCATGTTCAGCCGTGCTGATGAAAGGGGGGTTAAGTGGCAGTTGCAAATGGCCCTTTTGTTTTTCTCTCCTCTCCCAGATCTTGCTACTACTATGAGTCAAGCCACTGCAGACACCGTGCACACCGCAATTCTCCCCTGTGCTCCAGGTCACGTTCAAGATCACCCTACAGCCGCAGGCCCAGGTAATGATGCGTGTCACTTGCCTTGGGCTCCTCTCATCCCGGCCTTTAGATGACAAGACTTTATCTAAACCCTGCCCCTCCCCCAGTTTATTATTCATTTCGCTCGTGCCACTGGAGGTGGTTGACTTAACGATGAAGTTGTGTTTCTCAGGTATGACAGCTACGAGGAATATCAGCACGAAAGGCTGAAGAGGGAAGAATACCGCAGAGAGTATGAGAAGCGCGAGTCTGAAAGGGCCAAACAAAGGGAGAGGCAGAGGCAGAAGGCAATTGTAAGCAGCTTGGAGCTAACTTTCGTTTTAAAGGAGGGTTTCTCTTTTGTTTCCTTTTCTCTACTCTTTTTTTTTATTTTTTGGATTAAAATATAAACTAAAGCCAAGGCTTTGTTAGAATATGCAATATCCAGCCTCTTGACATTAAAACATCAGTGAGTCCCCAATCTCCCTTCACACAGATTATTGGAGAACCACATGTTAAATCAGGAGAGTTCATTCATCTCATTCATCTTGAAGCTCATTACTGGGCTCAAAAATGAAGGCAGGAGAGAGTTATTCTGTCAGGCAGAGGTTCCATCGGCTCAACGGATGAGTTCTTGCTTTTTTCTCTGAGTGGACAATGAGGAGGGATCACCGTTCTGTCTTTTTGGCAGGTGTGAGGATTATACTGTCCATGCAGAGACTGGGTCTCTTAGATTTAAAGGAGGAACTAGAGGAAAATTTGCTAAGAAAGTCATCATTTCTTTCTTGTGCTGGGTCAACACCTAACTGGGCAGTTGACTCATCACATTTCTTATGAACTATTTGTCAATAACCCATTATGTATTTTGGCACCACTTATGGCAGGGCATTACATTCACATGACATATAGACCGTACTGACTCTTTACTGGAAAGATCCAGGTTATGTTAAATTAATTTATTTTTTCCTGTGGGTCAGTATGTTTTTAGCAGCTACTTACTAACTGATAGACTTTACTCCACCTCCCACCCATCGCTTATCAATCTAGATCTTGGAAGACAGATATGAGACACTTCAGTTGTCAGTGTCTAGTGCTTGTTCATGGCAGACATTCCTAATTGATGATGGCACTGTTTCCCACCAAAGCCCCCGTAGAGTCTCAAGGTGCTCCAGGGAGCCATGGTGAATCAGTTAGAAATGGTACTGCTTTTGTTCATTGCAACTGCTGCCTGTCTTGCTAGCTGCTGAGAATCATTTCCATGAAGATCAGCTTTTGACATATCTTGCACACAAGGAAACCAAGACTTAGGGAATGGGATTTTAAAGGGTAGGTGGATATGGTTCCTTTAAGAAAACCCACTACCATCAATAAAATCTTGAAAAACCTACAGAAAAAAAACTGACTAATGAAGTCAAAATCAAGCATTGGCCAACAGTTGTCAGCTGGAGGAAAAAGGTTAAATGAGAAATGGGTTAATCGTAGGCACTCAAGGGGAAAAATGGGAGATGTAATTGAATACTTAGGCTAAAGGTCCAGGGTGTTTGCTGTCACTTAACTTTAAATCTACCTATGACTGAATCATGGATCTTTTGAAAATTACAACACTTCCCTCATTTTTTTCTCAACTTTCAAATGAGCTGTGATATTAAGATCTGCCAGAGTGTCATTAGTTAACACTTAAGAAGACTAATGAAAATTAAAAATTCAATATTTCTACTTTTGCTGTTTTTAATTAATAGCCTATTCAATAATTATAATAACTCACATTTATATAGTGCCATGTAGTTTACAAAGCCTTTTAATATGGCATATTATAGTTAATCTTTATAAAAGAGAATCATGTTGCATAAGCCTGTAAGAAAAATAGTTATTTCAGTGTTTGCAAATTCATATTTTATAAAAGCCTTCATGTTTCTTTTTAGAAGTATGCCATTAATGAGAGAGATTAATTATTTAATAATATATTTACTCATTTGGGCAAAATACAGCATAGCTATAACTAAAGCTATATAAATAAATGTAGATAAATTACATATGCTTATTTTATTCCATCCAAAGATAATTTAGTGCCAGATACTTAGCTAGAGTCTAGAAAGGGAGGTAGCATTGAACAGACTGTCCAACTTATGAGGGAAGTTGGAGGGGGGGATATGTGAGGAGGTAATAGATCAACCAAAAGACTTGTATGCATGCATATAAGCATAACCAATGGACACAGATGGAGGAAGGGGGATGAAGGCATGACTGGGGGATGGGAGTGGCCAGGGAGAGGTTAATGGGGGGGGAGACTTATGTAATATTTCAAACAATAAAGAATTTAAATTAAAAAAAGAAAGGAAGGAAGGAAGGTGCTTTTTTGCTAGTTTAACTCTTTCCAAATAGATCAAGTAGCATGATTGATCTACAGTCCATAAGCATCTTGAGCCAAAAGCAACTTGAGGTCATCAACCTCACCTTGAAAGCAGATACCACCTCACCTTCTCATTGTGTCACAAATATTGCATGTTCATAGTTAATTATTTGACTAAGACAATCTGTTATCAGTTTTCTTTGGAAGATAGCTTTTATAGCACAAATGACAACTTGGATTATATGAAATCATTATAAAATAACCTTACATTTTTTGAGAATTTTGACTATTTTTTTTAAGTAACAACCTATGACCTAGAGATTGTTTACTGACACAGCGACCTGTAGGTAGTAAGAGATTAATATAAAGATTTCGGACTCACTGTTAAACCAATATTCACTCCAATAAGTATATGCTATTTCTGTTTAACATAGTGAAAGCTCATGACCCTTTAGGTGACAAACATTTGCCTGGTGCTGAGGATATAAAGTACTTGGTGCCCTACAGCCAGGGAGCTTCAAGTCTACTGAGAGATAAAGATAAACCAAGAGGCAATGGGGTGTGTTAAGTGCTATTGTAGAAGATACATCTAAGGTGTTATTGTGACATATAGATGGGCATGAAGACCTGGGAATGAGGGAGGTCATCCCTGAAAAGGGTGAGGTTTATCTGTAACCAAAGGGATAGAAGGTAAAGGTTTGCTAAACCTGTGCTGTCCAACATAGTAGCCATTAGCTAATGTGGCTAATTCAGCTAGTCCCAAATTTGAATGCACTAAAAGTGTGATTGGATTTTAAAGACTGTACAAAAAAGGGTGTAAGATGCTTCATTAATATTTTTATATCAATGACAAGTTGAAATGATATATTTTTGAGATATTGAGCTAAGTAGAATACATCATTAAAATTAAATTTCTGGGTCCTTTTTACTTTGAAAATGTGCCTCCTAGAAAAGTTAAAATTATATGAACTGCGCTACATTCTTCTTGGACATTGCTATTCTAGGCAGAGGCTATAACTCATACTAAATTTCTGGGAAAAAAGCAAGGTATATTGAATCTTATAGTCATTTAACTAGAATACTTGGGTATAAGAGCAGTAAGAAGTAAGTCTTGAGGGCTCCATGGTAGCCAAATCTTTGAAAGGTTCTGTAAGTCGTGATAAAGATTTTGAAGTCTATCTTGGAGGCATAGTGGAACTACTTAATGAGTTTACCCACAGGAAGATTTTCTGATTGATTTCCTCCCTCAAAATGATCTGCTTTCTTATGCCAAAATGTATTTTGCAAAGTTTATTTTTATGTACTTAGGCACAGAGATACAGGCAATGATTTTTGAGTCATTGGACTAGATTAGCTTGAAAAGTCGCTCATGAAACAGTTAAAGAACTAGGACATTTCACCCAATTTGGTTGGGTAGGTGATTTCCCTGCAGACTTTTGAGGTCCCCTTAAAGTAATGAATGAGTAGCAAATTAAGTTTGGAATACTTTTGGTGTAGTGCAGGATTTTACATTAATTCTGATCAATCATGTCATTAGGCAACCAACAAAACAGAGTTACCATAAGGGGGGAAAAATAATGTGGCCAAAACCAGTTTGGCTCAGTGGTAGAGCATCAGTCTGTGGACTGAAAGGTCCCGGGTTCAATTCCGGTCAAGGGCCTGTACATTGGTTGTGGGCACATCCCCGGTAGAGGGTGTGCAAGAGGCAGCTGGTTGATGTTTCTCTCTCATTGATGTTTCTAGCTCTCTATCTCTCTCTTCCTCTGTAAAATATCAATAAAATATATTTAAAAATAACGTGAAAGTCATTTAGTAATAGTTATTTTACAGAATGAAGGCAGTCTTTGTTACCTTTGTTTTGTGGTCTATATTGTTTTGCTTTGAGTTTGGGAGGTCTGTAAAGTTTTCATAGCTATGTCTCTAAATGTCTATCTATATTGATTTGAGTTTACCCCATCAGAGAGTTAAGCAAAGACTACTGATTGTAATTACTAACCCAGAAACATACTTGTGGTTGAATATTGCTATTGGTTCAGTTGATACTTTCCTCCAATTTCCATCTAAACTCTCAGACACCAATTCACCTTCTGCCTTTCTCAGTCTCAGGCTTGAAACAATTCAAATTTTATTGGAGCTGAGCAAGCCAGAGTTTAGTACTTACTGTCTAAACTGTCACTGCTCTAATTTCTTGTGGATTTCTAAGTCCAGCTCCATTTGCAATTTGTACAATTTCCTGCCAGAAAACATGATAATAAGATGTTAATTAAAAGGGCAAATCTAGACATTAGGATATGGCTCAGTGCTGAAAACCAAAACCAGATGTGCTTGGGCAGTGGCTATGGCATTTCCTTTCTCTTCTCCTCCATTGGTTAGTATGCAGCCCAAGAGCCAGGGACAGTGCATCATCACTGATAATGATCAGGGTCTTCCGAATGAAAAGAAATGTATAGTTTCTCTTTTTTTATGGAGAAAATTAAGTAGCATTCTATTCCAGCCCTTTTCAAGAGATATTTCAGGTGGGTGAATATATTTTGAGTTCCAAGCTCACTATTTAGAAATTAGTTTTATCATAAGTACTTATATATACTCTGAGTCTACAATATTCATGTTTTCTGATTTGTCACTGGGTTTACTTGCATCTTAGCTCCTACTTGCAGATCAGTAGACTACCCTGGGTTTATATCTATTAACCCCACCTTATACGCTAAAAAGGAACATGTCTGAGCACTTCTGGGATGGGGGTAACTTGGAAAATGGAATACTGTAGTTTTGTTTTCTCCCTAAGAGTACATCCTAGTAATATAAACTCATTGAATGACTGCTGAATTACTTGGTGTGTAATCAATATTAAAGGCAAAATTTAAAAAATCCTTTTTTGTTTGTTTGTTTTTGGATTTTGTCAGAGCTCTGGCATTTTTTTCTGTCTATCTGTATCTTTTTATAGCTACCCCCTCAGTTTTTTCCTTTTGATAGAGGACATAACTATTTCATTGATTCTAGAAATGACATGGCATTTATCCATTCATCACATCTCTCTCATCTATCGCATGTGTAGTATCCTTAGAATTTTGAGGAAGTCAGGTTGTAGCTAATGTGACAATGAACACAAATTTTTCATTGCTAAAGTTGACATGCATTTTTCTTAGCAAAGGAGGAGGATCTTAAAATTTATTTTATTTTAAATATATTTTATTCATTTTTTACAGAGAGGAAGAGAGAGGGACAGAGAGTTAGAAACATCGATGAGAGAGAATCATCGATCAGCTGCCTCTTGCACCACTCCTACTGGGGATGTGCCCGCAACCAAGGTACATGCCCTTGACCGGAATAGAACCCGGGACCCTTCAGTCTGCACGCCGACGCTCTATCCACTGAGCCAAACTGGTCTCGGCAAATTTATTTTATTTTAAAATGTAGAATAAAATTTCTGAAAATCCAAAGTCTATGACGCTGCTCCTTGTTGTTGTTAGTTAGTGATGCATAACATTTTAGTGAGATAACCCATGAAAAGCATGAACCAGTACTTGATATATTTTAGATAATAAATGTTAGCCTCCTTATCAATTTTATTTTTAAAATATATTTTAATCCTCACCGAAGGGTATGTTTTTACTGATTTGAGAGAGAGAGAGAGAGAGAGAAAAGGAGAGAGAGAGAGAGAGAGAGAGAGAGAGAGAGAGAGAGATTAATGTGAGAGGAGAATATCAATCAATGCCTCCAAATACTTGCCCCAACCAGGAACTGAACCTGAAACCTACTTACTATGTGTCATGACTGGAAATCAAACCCACAACCTTTTGTAGTACAGGATAAGGCTCCAAGCAGGTAAGCCACCCAGCTAGGGCTAATTTCATTTTTATCTGTAGTCAAATCACTTGTATCAGGAGTAGCTTATTATTTGATGAGAAACATTGTTTGCTTTCTCCAGCTAACTGGGAGGCTCTATACACTTTCTGATAAAGGCTTTGATAATGCAAAGTCAGTTCATTCAGTCAGGTTTTACTCTTCTTTATTTATCTCCCCTGTTTTGATATAATGAGGATTTACCATACCTGTTAATGCAACATAAATCTTTAGTTTTATTATCCACCCCATCAGCAAACTAGCTCTCATGAAAATTGAAGCTAAAAGATATTTGATAAATATTCCATCCTCCTCGATAGTGAAAACTGGTCTGAAAATCATTTTTCAAAAGCTTTTGCCAAAGGTTTAGAGTTCCTCCAAGCCTTTAAGAAGTTGGAAATGCTATTAAGCATTTTGATTTCTTTTCCTTTCATCTCCTATTTAGAAATTAATGTCTTGAAAAATTGGCTTCAAATGTTAAGGTTTTTTAAAGATATGCAATCTATTCATCAGTCTAATAAAACTGCAACATGTTAAAAATAATCAGTTCTCTGCTAGACATTTTAGCCAATCTTGGAAAGATTTTTGTCTTTGCTTTTTAGACCTTCTGATGCCTTTTTAGTTTCACTTTTAGCACCGGGAAAACCAAGCACTCAACTAATTTTATTTTAATATGTATTCAATCTTTGGTCTTTGTAAGGTAGCAAGATGTGGCCCCAGTCCTGTTTTTTATAAAAGGAGATAATAGACAAGTAGATCATACGTGACTGTGGACAGCCTTTGGATTTCTGTTCCTCCCATCCAGGCTGTGTCTTCTTTTTCCTGCAGAATGTATCCATAGCTGATGTAAAAGGTCCTCTGGTTTATCTCCTTTGTGGGATCATTGTTGCCTAAAGCTTTGTATAAATAAGCAATTCAGAGACTGTCCCAATATGTCTGCATATGGACGTGCATATGGTCGATTTTATCTTTAACTTCGAATTTACTTGAATCTGTAGGCTATGTGTATTCCCATAATGGTAGTTGAACAATTTCCTTGTGATGGTTCAATTTCTTTCTCTCTCTTCTGCATCTCCTCTCCTTTTGCTCTACACAGTAGTAACCTTCCTAAAAAGGCTCATTAAAAAATAAATTCAGAACACCCATGCAAGCAGGCGCCAGGAAGTTTAGATAGCGGTCCCATCACCTTCAACTGTTTGGCTGGAGCTGGATGCATAAATAGAATGGAATGTGATGTTATGAATCCCTTGCTCAAGTGCACAGCATCGCGCCTGGATGGGCCTCACCATCCGTTTATATTTATTGACCTCCTGATGTGCTGGCTGCTATGGAACAACACGGTGCAGCCTTTGATTGAGACATACAATCTACATGGAAGTGAATCAGGCAGCCTGCTCTATCTGCTGTATATCATCTGGTCAGTTACTTAGGCTCAATAGCCACTGTCAGGGGAATTGTGCTTTGCCGACTGTTTTAGCTAAGTTCCACCTCTGATTCTTAGAGGTGATTTTTAAGAGTGAAAGTCCTACCAACTTGTAGCTATTTCACATTTCTTACACTTTAACCTGCACTAAGAAACCATTAATTTACTCAGCTGAGCTACCTGGGCAAGGTTTGTCCTGTGATAAAGCTTCAAACCTGGCTTTCTTTCTCTATTGTCTTTGCTTCATAAAGTACAGTCCACACTTAGGCATCTTTGATGTAATAGAAGGTATGGAGTAAGTGTTAAAAATTATTAATTGAGCTGAAACCGGTTTGGCTCAATGGATAGAGCGTCGGCCTGCAGACTGAAAGGTCCCAGGTTCGATTCCAGTCAAGGGCATGTACCTTGGTTGCGGGCACATCCCCAGTAGGGGATGTGCAAGAGGCAGCTGATTGATGATTCTCTCTCATCGATGTTTCTAACTCTCTATCCCTCCCTCTTCCTTTCTGTAAAAAAAATCAATAAAACATATTTTTAAAAATTATTAATTGATTGGTGATTAATTGACTTTTCAATAAATATTCATTGAGATTGATATTTCAGGTACCCCTAAAACATGGCAGATATGGTCTCTGCTTTCATGAAACTTTCATTTTAGGGGAACTAGACATTAATCAGTGAATAAACTGTTAACTACTCAATTACAATTGGGCATAGAACTATAAGGGATAGAGTGTTCTAGCAGAGCAACCAAAAACATCCTGACCTTATTTCAAATCTCAGAAAGAAAATGATTGTTGAGTTCAATGTAATTCTGGACAGTATGTATATGTTGGTGGAGGGGGGCAAGAGACAGTGTAAGATGGATGTTCCAAGTAGCAGGGAAACAGCTTGCTCTAAGACCCTGGGGAAGGAAGCAGCACAGTATATACTAAGGACTAAGGGACGCTCAAGGTGGCTAGAAAAGAGAGTAAAGGAAAGAATGTAATGAGGGAGATAAAGCCCATGCTGATGACAGGTCCAGACTGTGATGGGCCCTACAGGTCCTGTTAATGATTTAGGACTTTCTTTAAACATGAGGAGAAGCCCTGGGAATGTGGTAGACAGTAATTGGCTACTCAGCACGAGTGAAGGGATAGACTAGAGGAAGGTAAACATAGACATGGGGTCCAAGTTAAGAGGCTGTCATACTAGTCCAGAAGGAGATGCTGGCAGCTTGGTTTAGGGAGATATAATAAAGGATATGGACTAGAGAGAGATTTAGGAGGTAAAAATCAATAGGACTTAATGAGTGATTGGATATGAGGAAAGAATCAAGGAAAGAACTGAGGTTTTTGTCTTGAGTAACTGGCTAGATGGTATTAATTTCACTGATTCAAGAACAGGAAAGAAAGACCCACTCCTGGGGAGAGGGCAGAACTGGGGGATTTGGCTTGGGTGATGTTGGTCCAGCTAGAGGTGCTGAGGGGATATCTAACCTGATATGTCAAGTAGATAGTTGGTTATTTGAGTCTGAAACTCAGAGGAACTTCCTGATGGAAACAGAAATAGGCGGGTTGCATAAGATAAAAGAAGATGAAACATGAGTGATTAGATCACCTCAGATGATATCTATTACAGAGTCTGAGTTGTTCAGTTATATTTCACAAGCACTTATTGAGTGCTTGGTCTTTGGCAGGTTCTTCACTAAATACGGGGCACATAAAAAAAAGCAAGAAATTCAGTAAATAACATGGGACATCTCTTTGCCTTGGGCCTAAATTACTTTTCACATCATCCAAGACAAGATATCTCAGTACATCCAGGGAAAACTCTGAGGCAAGCAAAATCTGTACCTTGGTCCTGTGCTTCCTCGTCTTTGCTTCCATCTAACTTAAATCTCAGTAACCTGAAGTTCATTCCGTTCTTGTTTTTCTTTGATAGACATGTAGCCTAGTTGGTAAGCACATTCTTTATATTAACTCCTTGCCTTCTTGCCTCTCTCAGTTTTAAGGAACATCGTGGCCTTTGACCTATCTTTTTAGAGCAAGATTTATAAGATTGCTTCTTACATTAAGAAATGCATACTTGTCTTGTATTTTTATTTTTATTTTTGGGAAATATATCCACCGGCTATGAAATATCCCTCTCATATTGTGAAGGTTATAAATTGCTGATGACTTTCAGATTATGATGATATTGACTCTACTAGACAAAATTAGGCCACGCCCTTCTAGTCTGGTTCTAAAATAAGATTCATTGGCAAAGTGAAATTGATAGCTTCTTTTATAGCTCTTATTCTTTGGAGACTCATGGCTTAAAATAGTCTACATTTTAAGACTTTATTTTTCAAACTATTGTCTCTGGACCACTTGCATCAGAATCACTTGGAGGTGCTTGTTAAAAATGAAGATCATTGAACCCTATCTTCCAAATGTTTTTTTTTGTTTGTTTTTGGTTTTTTTTATTTTTTAGTATAGCTGGGATAAATCCCAATAGTTTACATTTTTAATAAGCACCTCAGGTGATGTTTATTTATACTAGAGTTTAAGAAATCACTCTTTTGTGGTGTGTCAAAATTTGTGTCAGTTATTTTTCAATAAAATAGTGATTTGTGTCAGTTATTTTTTTCAATAAAACTGGGGAAAATGCACATCTCCATATTCTAAGTTAATGAGAAATTATACAGTTATGTGAGCCAGATCAGTTTCTTACCAATTTTGAGGATTAATAATTGAGTCACAGGAGTTAAAATATTTAACAGGTATTGTTCAGTTATGCAGTGATACAATGATCACATTACACATATTTCTTTTCTAACACATAAAAATTCATGTGACTGAAGAAGAGAGGAGGAGGAAAAGCAGGAGAGAATGGGGTTCCACAAAGAGAGTATGTGAAGGAAGAGAGTGATATTGATGAAATGGAAATTAAAACTTGGTTCCAGAATAGCCTTTCATTCAGTTTAGTCTATGTTTTGCTTTAACTGGCATGCTCTGTGGGTTCTTCTTCTGCATGACTGTCCTTTTATGAATATTTCTAGAGGTTCAACTTCTTTCCTGTCTCCAGAACTAGCAAGACTCTCTTTCCTCCCCCACCCCCAGGAAGAACGCCGTGTGATTTATGTTGGCAAAATCAGACCTGACACAACACGGACAGAACTGAGGGACCGGTTTGAAGTTTTTGGTGAAATTGAGGAGTGCACAGTAAATCTGCGGGATGATGGGTGAGAATCTTCAAGATTATTTCTTGTTTAGAAGCTGACATATGTAAAAAATTATGGCCCTAAGATGACTAGGATGGGGATGCTTTGACAGATGACATGTTGAGTTCAGAACCTTATTTATTTTCTTTCATCCCTATTTATTAATCTTTCTAGTTGAGATTTCCTGTCCCAGAAATAAGTATTTAGCAGCTTGACAGGACAATCACACTGATAAATGGGCGCAGTGGTTCAGACGTGGGCACCAGCAGAGTCTCCCAAAGTAGAAAGTGCTATAGTCATATATGCTAATGCTCCCTCACTAGCTTTGAACTTCTCCTCTTTGTCCATTGCAGAGACAGCTATGGTTTCATTACCTACCGTTACACCTGTGATGCTTTTGCTGCTCTTGAAAATGGATATACTTTGCGCAGGTCGAATGAAACTGACTTCGAGCTGTACTTTTGTGGACGCAAGCAATTTTTCAAGTCTAACTATGCAGACCTAGGTATGGATTTTATTGTACATGGAATGAGGAATCCATAATGTAGAGCTCAAGATGGGAGTAAATGTAAACCGAAGGCACATTGGCTTGAACCATTATTTTACTAGAGGGAATATTTGAATAGAAATTTTATATTGTTATCATGTTTTTAAATGCACGAGACAGTTTCAGACACAAGGGGTGTAGCTTTGGGCAACAAAAGGAAGAAGTAAATTTGTTGTGCTATCTTCTCAGATGCTGACATTCTGCATTGTTTGTATATGGAGGTGGTATGTTGTGTTTTGTGTGTATATGTCTTGTGTGTATATGTGGGTACAGTGTATACCTGTATGTGTCTATATCTATGTCTATAATTTGCCATTGTTTTCTTTCCCATCCCCGAACCCTTTTTTCCCAACTTGTAGCACTGCCATCATTGTTTCATGGAACAGAATGTGCAAAAGTTTTGTTCTTTTCTATTATCACAAAGACTTAGATATGTTGATATTTTCAACAAAGTACACCTTGAGAGAAGAAAATAAAATTTTATATGTTAGATCACATTATACTTTCTTTAGGAGAAAAAATAGAAAATGTTATTTTTTAGTACTTCTAAATGTTAGGCACTGTGTCAGGGGCTTTGCGAGTGTTTACTCATTTAATTATCAGAACAGTCATAAAAGATAGATATTATCATTGTCATTCCCATTTTACAGATAAGGAAACTGAAAGATACATAAGTATTTTTTTTTCTTGTTCTAAAAGTTTTACAGAGTCAAGGGGTAAAATTTAGAAAATATAAAAAAAATTAAGCAAAATGGGAAAATCAGCTATCAGCTTATCACCTAGAGATAACCACTATGACTTAGTGTGTGTTGTACATTCCAGTATATTGTCTCAGAATGTCTAATTTCTTATAGTTGGAATCATGTTTTATATATATTTAATTCTACTTATCTCAATTAGTATTATACAAGTTCATTTTCCACTGTACTCACAGGATTAAAAATAATTTATCAACACTTTTTAATGGCAACACAGTATTCCCTTCAGTGAATAATGCCATTATATTTCAGCCTTCCATTATAGTTAAACATTTATTCAATTTTTCATATTATAAATAATGCCACAATTGACATCCTAATTTCCTTTCAATTTTTAATTTTGTTCTTTTGCTTGTGGTTTTTTAATCTAACGTGTGTATTGTAAGACTTTAGGTTCTTTGATGAAGGTAGGGAAGTGGCAAATGTCTCCTGCATATGACACTTATTTTAAATCAATTACCCTACTAATCATAAAATTAACACATACATCTAAACCTTATTGTGCTTCTATCTGCACTTACTTTGGCTTGGTATAAGGAAAGAAATGAATACCAACCACTAGGATTTTTTTCTTTCTCCCTTCCACCAAAACGATGTCTTCCTAGAGTAATTGATATAGGTAGTGTGCATTGTTCAGGGAGAATATGCTATAATTCACTTCAAAAACTGAATAGATAGTATGAAGCAGGGGAGAGGTAGCTGACTGTTAGAGAGATAGAGGCCCAGGGATGAAAATATAAACGGGGGCAAGTCATTTGTTCAAATGTTGGCTGATAAAAACAGTCAAGACAGATGGAAGTCTTGAGTTGATTTGACTTATTTCCTTCAGAGATGAAGGCCAGGGTGCTTCTGGTCTCTCAAAACATCTAGAGTTTAAAATAAGCTACCTAGAGGGGCCTTTAGATCGCGATTCATCACTGGGAGAGGGAGGATTGAATGGTATTTCCAAATTGAACTAGAGCCTTCCTGAAATATTTCTAAGAAGAATGCTTCCCCTCTCGTTATCTCACTGCCTCGCCAGCAGCAATGAAACGTTGCCTTGCTAAGCTAGCTCTGTATTTTGTGAGAAGTGTGTTTGATGTGCACAGTAGTAGCATGGGTTTTCCAATTCCCTCGAGCCCACCAATTGCGGGAAGCACAGTCTATCTGAGTGAACACAGCCACGGTGGAGTCAAAAAACCTGCAGAATTCTGGAATCCTGCAGACCTGGGTTTGAAACCTGACTTAGCTTCTGACCTTAAGCAAACAATTAAACTCTTTCTGCTTCTGGTTCTTCATGGGTAACAAACCTCATGTTGCTGCTGTGGAGACTAAATTAATGTTTGTGAAGCTGTTAACAGTGTCAGGCATAAAGCAGTTGCTCAATAAAGAGTAGCCTTGTTTGTCATTTAAAGTGATGGTAATGAGAAGTTGGAAGTTTCAAGTTATTTTAAAATGGAGGAATCGGCATCGGCTTTGGAGCTGAACAACATTTATATGTGTCTGGTTTTGGTGCCCAGAAGAGTTCACGTTCAATGTGTCAGATCACGGCCACTGAATGTGATGAGCAGAAGTATATACTGGACCATTAGAGGGATTGTGAGCTGTCGTGTGTGTCAGATGTAAAGTGAAAATGATGTGAGGCAGATACATTTTACCAAGAGCAAAGTGACCAAGTATTTCAGATAGATTTAACCAATTTTATTCTGTGTTTTATTTTTGCTACTCCAAATTAAGTTAGCTTGCCCACCATATTTTAATACTCTTGAAGCCATTACAATAATATTAGTGCAAAACATGGTGAATCCAGTTACGATTTATGAGCCAGTTTTATAAATGAGATTCAGAATTTAAAGAGACAAACAAAGTTACTATGATGAAGCCAGGATTTAATTCTGGTTTCTATGACTCTGTAATCGGTGTGTCTATTTACTATCTTATAAGAAAATGGATCTTTCTGAAAAACCCCAATGAAAAAATCTTAAAGAGGAAGGATAAAAATTAAATTACAACTATCTGACCAGAAGAGAAGTTTGGGGTAATACAAAAAATAATAATAATTTTGATCACAAATTAGCTATGGTATAGAACTTAAACACATAAGAAAAAAATGAAGGAAATAAAATATCCATCACAAATTTTATGTATATATACATGACTTTTCATAAGCCCTTTCCATTTATTGGTAAATCATTCCCAGATCACACCACAAATATTTTCACCCATAACTTTAGTAAAATTTAACAAATATTAAATTTAGTATCTACTTTGTGCCAATAGTTTTCTGTGTGCCAGGAATACAGTTGTAATGGGAGTTGTTTCTACTTATACAATGTCAACATTTGTAACAATTTATTTAAAAATAATTAGAGTGGTTTTTGGGTTATTTCTATCAAACTTTGTATTATATTTGACTTGTGTTGCAGCATCCTTTCTTTAGTGTAGAAAAAGAGGTGGGATAGATGGCATTGCCTCAGGAAATACATGTAACCAAATTCTGTCTTCATTGAACAAAAAAGACTCTAGGGTGCCTACTGTGTGATGTAGTATGCTCAAATATGTAGGTATATATGGATTCCCGCCTGTGTATTTCACAGTGAGGAAAGTCTTGAGAACCACTGTTTCAAAGTACTTTTAGTATTTGCTATAAAAATATGGAAACACTGAAATTCTGGGTTTCACACAGAATAATCCAAAGTCAAGACATTTTAATTTTTCTCGAAGAAAAGATACATATGTGTGTTCCTGCTGGGTCTATGCTGACCTCAATGTCAGGCACACTCAGTCATCAGCAGACTCTCTCACCTTCCTCTGCAATGCATCTGGAACTCTGATTCCAGGCTGATCTCTAGCAAAGAGCAGGGTTTTCTTGCCTTTGGTTTTTACAAACAAGATTTTGATTTGAACATCAGCTTTCCGGTGAGGTTTTAGTAATACAATCAAACTAGTCACTTGGTGATGAAGAGAAGGGTGGGAACCATTATCATTTAAGAATTAACCATATAAGATGTCAGTGAGGAAAGACTGGCCATTTCTGTACTTGCTTTTATGTCTGGGTCTAACTCTAAATGTTGTTGTTTTGTTTTTCTTACCTGAAAAAAACTTGCTTGACACAAATTCCATAAAGACAAGGAGTGGTGAGAATGAAAGAGAAAAATAAGTGCAGGAATTTATTTGTTTCCGGAAGCTAGTATGTTTAGAATGGATTATAGCCAGTGCTAAAACATCAGTCTGGGGCTGCAGGGTTTGAGGGATTGCAACCATTTTAGCACAACATCTTGTGAGCTCAGTGATCATGACTTCACATTACTGGGTCTTACACTCCTCTGTCATGTGGAGCATTTTACTTTCCAGACTTGGTCTGGGTAAAACATGGAAATGTTCATATTTTGGTAGGATTTTTAATGTTTTCCAGAAAGGATTGTTTTCCCTTTGAAATCAAGAGAATGAAAGTATTTGCAAGAGGTTTTCCATTATAGAGATATTTTTTCTCACTTGCAAGGCTGGCAAAAATATCTGCCTTTATTTATTTATTTATTTATCTTTTTGAGATGTCAATGGAGAAAATCAGAAATAGTTAACAGATTTTCACTTTACATCCAACATTGCTGAAACACATTGATTTCATTAAGGGCTTTTGAACTAGTATGTGGGCCTTGGCACAAAAGCTGACGTGGGCTACTTTAAGGATTCAAGAGAGACCAAAACTTTATTTTCACCTTCATATTTTCTGTCTCTTATTAATTAGCAAAGAGATTGAATTTAGGCTTTCTAGACATGAAAACTTTCCCTAGACTTCTAATTTGGAGGATTTTTTGCCACTAGTCAATTCTTGGGTACCCAAAGGTATATTTGGTAGGTGACTGGGTCATATGTTTCTCCTACCTTAAGAGAGAGCAACAGGATGGGGAGTGGGTGAACTCTAATTCTCTCCCTACAACTCAACTGGATTTTTGTTCAATGAAATTAACCTCATTGAGTAAGAAATTAGTTCCAGCTTCTACTCTTGTCTCTCCACCTATGTTGTTGAGGAACC
This sequence comes from Vespertilio murinus, assembly GCA_963924515.1. NCBI lineage: Eukaryota > Metazoa > Chordata > Mammalia > Chiroptera > Vespertilionidae > Vespertilio > Vespertilio murinus. The sequence continues at coordinate 11,687,283 of OZ004704.1, read as the reverse complement.
TTAGGTGAGTGGTTTAACATGCCATGGGAGGGTCGGGGGTTATTGTCAAAAAATATCGTTGGATAAGTTGCTATTGAATAGTTGCTATTAAAGTCTATTTTGACTACCTTCCAGGAGAGTTTAAATCTAAAATGCATCAATAGATGAGTATTTTGAGTGCCCACCACACACCTTAACACACACACACACACACACACACACACACACACACACACACACTTTTAAAATATATTGATTAGATAAGCTGTTCCTACATAAGGTCTTCTTAAATGTGATGATTGGATATTTTTAAAATATATTGATTAGATAAGCTGTTCTTACATAAGGTCTTCTTAAATGTGATGATTGAGTTGATCACCATCAGGAAAGGGTGCATCTGACCTGACTTGGATTTCTTTCAGATTCAAACTCAGATGACTTTGACCCTGCTTCCACCAAGAGCAAGTATGACTCTCTGGATTTTGATAGTTTACTGAAAGAAGCTCAGAGAAGCTTGCGCAGGTAACATGTTCCCTGCCTGAGGATGACACAGGGACGGTGAATACCTCACGGGACAGTGCGTCCTCCCCTAACAGACTATTGCAAGTCATACTTAGGAATTTCTCCTACTTCACACTCTGTACAAAAACAAATCAAAACAACAACAATACAATAACAACAACAACAACAACAACAACAACAACAATGGTTTACATGAACACAGCTGCTGAAGAAGCAAGAGACAGAATGGATATCCAGTAAGCACATGTTTATTCATGGGTGTCAGCTTCGCTTTCCCTGGAGTCTCTCAGTGATGGTGAGTGTGTGTGTGTGCGCGTGCGCGTGCGCGTGTGTGCATGTGTGCCTGGTTTGGAGGAAGTGTGTATGTACAGGTGGGGACTGGGGGCTCCTGACCAGAGTGTACCAGGGCAAACCATTTCAAATGGCAGCAGTTCCAAGAAGACACTCATAAAACCTAGAACTTCAAAATGTTCATATTCTATTCAAAAGGAAAAAAAATGAATAAATTCAAAAGGAAAGAAAACCAACCAACCAACCAACCAACCAACCAACCAACCACAAGCCACCCTAAAATGACAGCTGCTGATGTCTGGGCATCAGCCTCCGTACTCTTGTTTTTTAAAGAAAGTACAAAATCAACTTGAAGCAAGTGTTCTCTCATAACATGATTATATGACAATCCGGAAGAAACAACAGGTTCCATAGAACTAATACTTCTCTCTCTCTCTCTCTCTCTCTCTCTCTCTCTCTCTCTCTCTCTCTCTCTCTCCCTCCCTCCCTCCTTCTCTCTCTCTTCCTTATTTTTTTTTCCTTTGGCCATGGAATCTGGGTGGGAGAGGATACTGCGGGCACTGGAATGCTAAACTTTCCTAACATTTTGAAGTTTCTGTCATTCGTCCTTATCCTGACACCCATGTAAATGTCCAAAAATGTTGATCTTCCACTGCAGAATTCAAAAGCCTTGTCCATGGCCAACCGTGCAGCTTGGCCAATGGTTCTTTCTGAGGAGCAGGCGCGGTGTTACATTACAGAATGAGAGTTGGGTAGAACTCTCTGCGATGTGTTCAGATAGTGTAATTGCTACACTCTCCAATGTAGTTAAAGTATTTACAGATGTTAAATGGAGTATTTTTATTTTGTGTACATACTATACAACAATGTTCTTTTTTTGTTACAGCTATGCACTGTAAATGCAGCCTTCTTTTCAAAACTGCTGAATTTTTCTTAATCAAGAATACTCAAATGTAATTATGAGGTGAAACAACTATTGTACACTATCCTATTTAGAAGCTGAACTTACTGCTTATATATATTTGATTGTACAAAACACAAACAAAAAAGACAGTGTGTGTGTCCGTTGAGTGCAGCAACAAAACGATGCTTCGCGCGTATCCATCCCTTCTTAGGTGAGCTTTGATCTAAGCATCTTGTCAAGAGATATCCTAGCCCCCTAAAGGTATTAACCACTTCTGCGATATTTTTCCACATTTTCTTGTTGCTTGTTTTTCTTTGAAGTTTTATACACTGGATTTGTTAGGGGAATGAAAATTTTCTCATCTAAAATTTTTCTAGACAATATCATGATTTTATGTAAAGTCTCAATGGGTAACCATTAAGAAATGTTTTTATTTTCTCTATCAACAGTAGTTTTGAAACTAGAGGTCAAAAAATCTTTTTAAAATGCTGTTTCATTTTAATTCTTGTGATTTTAATTTGATACAAAATGCCGAGGTAATAATTGCAGTATGATTTTTACAATAATCAATTGTATGTCTGAAGACCATCTCTGAAGCCAGTATCTCTTTCCCTTGGCAGAGTATGATGATGGTATTTATCTGTATTTTTTACAGTTATGCATCCTGTATAAATACTGATATCTCATTCCTTTGTTTACTAAAGAGACATATTTATCAGTTGCAGATAGCCTATTTATTATAAATTATGAGATGATGAAAATCCTCAAGCCAGTGGAAATTTTCTACCTAGGATGCATGGCCGTTGTCAGGGTGGAGTTTCAGTGTTTCGTTTGGGAAACTCAGCTTTTGCAGAAGCAGTGTTTCTGCTTGCACTAGCATGGCCTCTGATGTGACCATGATGTTGTTCTTGATGACATTGCTTCTGCTAAATTTAATAAAAAAAAACTAAAAAAAACTTCTGAAAAACCTCCATTTTGAGCATCAGGATTTCATCTGAGTGTGGAGCCCTGGAAGCCAGTACAGTTTGGAGTGTGTATTCACGTTTCTAAATTGAGATTCCATCAAGGTTTGGCTGACACGACTTTTCTGGAAGACATGATAACGCCTACTTAATTGTTCTTTTCCTTTCTCTCGCCCAACACGATCTTATAAAATGGATTTCACCCCCAGGCCAATGCAGCTAATTTTGATGGCTGCATTCATTTATCACCAGCATATTGTGTTCTGAGTGAATCCACTGTCTGTCCTGTCAGATGCTTGCTTGGTTTTTTGGCTTCTTATTTCTAAGTAGATAGAAAGCAATAAAAAATACTATGAAATAAACTCGTTCACAGGTTCTGCGTTACAACAGTAACACATCTTTAATCCGCCTAATTCTTGTTGTTCTGTAGGTTAAATGCAGGTATTTTAAACTCTGTGTGAACGCCAAACTGAAGTTTACAGTCTTTCTTTCTGAATTCTGAGTATCTTCTGTTGTAGAATAATAATGATAAAAAAGACTATTAAGAGCAATAAATTATTTTTAAGAAATCAATATTTAGTAAATCATATTATGTGTTCAAGGACCAGATGCGTTCTCTATTTTGCCTTTAAATTTTTGTGATCCAGTTTTAAATACATTCTCCTTCTTGCCCTGGATTGTTAACATAAGAATACTGGGTTCTTTTCTTACTTATCAAAAGACAGCATTACAGATCTCATGTTGAGAATTAATTTATTCCCCCTCTGGCCTGACAAATATTGTTCCTATAAAGATCATAGTGGTTTTTTTCTTCTTTTTTCCTATGGACTTCAAATTGCATCTAAAATTAGTGCAAAGAGAGAATCACTAAACCATCTGAATAGAGCTTTTGTATCTTATGCAGACACTGTGGGTAGCCCATCAAAATGTAAACTGTATTCCTTTTATTTTTAATTTATTTTTTTGTGGAGAGGATCTTTCAAATGAACACATGCACCCCATCACCACTGGAGGCAAATTTCAGCATAGATCTCTGGGTTTCTAGATGACCGCAGGCCATTGCCTTCATGCTGTGGTAAGTACCACATCTACAATTTTGGCGACTGAACTGGTGCTTTAGACATGTGGGTGTGTGTCGTTGTTTTTTTAAAAAAAAGAGATGTAGCAGAATAATTCTTCCAGTGCAACAAAATCAATTCTTTTGCTAAACGACTCCGAGAGAGCAACGCCTGGGCTGTCAACATTCAAAGCAGCAGAGAGGGAACTTTGCACTATGGGGGTATGATGGTTGGTCAGTTGCAAAAAGGAAACCTTTTCATGCCTTTAGATGTGAGCTTACAGTAGGTAATGATTATGTGTCCTTTTCTGATGGCTGTAATGAGAACTTCAATCACTGTAGTCTAAGACCTGATCTATAGATGACCTAGAATAGCCATGTAATATAATGTGATGATTCTAAATTTGTACCTATGTGACAGACATTTTCAATAATGTGAACTGCTGATTTGATGGAGCTACTTTAAGATTTGTAGGTGAAAGTGTAATACTGTTGGTTGAACTATGCTGAAGAGGGAAAGTGAGCGATTAGTTGAGCCCTTACCGGGCTTTATTATTTTTTTTTCTTCCCCACCTGCCAATTCTACATGTATTGTTGTGGTTTTATTCATTGTATGAAAATTCCTGTGATTTTTTTTTAAATGTGCAGTACACATCAGCCTCACTGAGCTAATAAAGGGAAACGAATGTTTCAAATTTACCTCTGCTTTTCTTATTTATGGGAACCACACTTGTGGCATGTTCCTCAGTGGAGGCCACAGGGCTCCTTCCTTATTACTCTCTTTCCCTTCTGCATCGCCCTCCTTCCTCCCTGCTTTTCCGTATTCATGGATGGACTTCTGCCCTAAGGTAACGGGTACCTTCTGTATTTTACCTTGTCTCCTTGCAAATGGCAAAGGCAGAGGCGGTGACTCCTTGAATGAGAAGTGATGTGGGACTTGACTCCATGGACAAGATCTGTAGAAAAACAGTGTGTATTTTTAAATACAAGCCAATCACCTCTAATGAGTAACCCGTCAACATTCAGCTTAGAAAGCAGTTCTACTGTGGAAGAAATGAATGTTTTTGAAGACTTACCATGGGAGACAGTTCCCTCCCCCCCACTTCCCCTGTCATATGTAAGTGATCGGGTTAAATATGGGACAAGCTGATAGCTGCCCACAGGGCTTGCTGTTAGGATGTCTGCTGTTGTCCACTGTGTCTTGTCTCCAAATTTCCCATGGTCGGCTGGCCCCACTCCCAGCAACTTGTACTGAGAGACCCAACAGAAGTATTGCATTGGGAAGAAATAGTTAGACATAGTCTAGTCTCTGCCCCCTGCCCCATCTCCCAGAGAAAAAACATGCTTTTAATTATTAGAAATGTGGTAGAACTATCCATTGTACATGAATGTCTGCTAATGAACGCAAGGAAGACTCCCCAAGGTCCTACTTCTTCTTGGTACCAGTTTCAGATTTGCCACTTATTTTATCAAAGCACAAAATAAAAACTTGCCATTATTTTCCCCAAATAATGCACTCACCTAAAGCCATGGTACTCAGCACTCTGAGATGCAGTGAACAAACCTCAGATACAGGCTTATCTCCACTGGCCCTTAAATTGTATGGAATATTTTTAATCTGGCTGGGACAAGCAAGGGCATCAGAATAATGCAAGTTTTTCTTTTTAAAGAGTTAACTTTTTAGCCTTTCAAACCTTTTGAGGCTAAAGAGGGACCTTTAAGAAGCAGCAGATGTAGATGCTGGTCCAGCACCGGGGCATCCTGATGAGTTGTAAGGAATTTATTTGATGTTCCTCAAACTTTAAATCACTTCCATCCCTGATGATCCTAATGGCAAACTACTTATTAAACCCAAAATTAGGCTGGCTAAAGTAAATGAACACTGGATATGAATAGTTCCTTTTAAAGAACTTTGTTTCATTTCAAAAGTCCTCCAAAGTTTGTATAAAGCGTATAACATGATATTGGTTCAAAGACTCTTTTGCAGGGTAACCAGTTTTCCCTTCATTATAGCATTTTTTAGCTAATCATTGGGTATAATTTACAGCCATACCAACATCATTATCCTCATTTGACACTAGTGTTAGTAGCTACACATAACTCAGCATTAATTGTAGAATATTTTAACTGAAGCATACTCTTTGCAATCTTTAACTTTATATTATAATCTTATATGTTGCAATTCTCATTGCTATTTCTTGTTTTCAAACACATTATACACCATTATAAATCAATCTCCGTACTTTATGAAACAGAAGAGAGTAATAAAGAAGGTCACAACTCATAGAGGAGTTCCTTGGAGGTTTGTAACATTGTGATTTAAATCTCAGAAAGATTTAATCAAAAGTGGAATTAATCCCTGGGGGGGAAAGATGCTGTATGGATTCTATTGATGGGCAAAAAGCAGTCTATTTCATTTCGTTGGTCTCTGTTAACATGTCCAAGAAATGGAACACAGTTTTTCTGCAAGAAACACAGTAGGATTTTCTTGGTGGGAGCAGAATAATGTGCAATGACCTTTGAGTGGTGTTGCTACCCTTCATTCAAAATAGCCTGTTTTATTCCTGTGGCATTATTTATTCTTCAATGTCCTCCACCTTTTGCTCACCTAAATATAGTCCATGTGATTCCAGTAATTCTGCAAGATCTCCAAAGCTCCAGTCCACTAGAGCATGTGGAATGTGTGGGTCACATGAGTTGGGTTTCAGGGCTTCTCTTGTAACCATGTGACTGCCCCTGGGCACATTCTCATGGGCCCTGCAAACTAGCAGGAAGAAATGACCATAAAGTACAGGTGTTTCTAGGATAAGGTTCTACTGGAAAGCCTACCAGTTTTCGTGATGAGGACAAGAGGTCACAGCCTTCCCATATACCTCTCTTTTGTTCTTAATCCATAGGAATTTCACCATACTCCTTTTAGCTCAAAGACCATTACTGAACATCAGCTGACGTCTAGAAGGGGCAAAGTGGAATTAATTAGCTGAAAAGAGTCAGAGAACTTTTAGAGGAGAAAACCAAATGATACTATAATATTTTCATGATTAAATTAAATGAGCACAATTATGCATGCACATATGCACACCAAGGCATTATTATAATCAAGGATCTTAAAATATTATATTGTTTCAAATTTATGCATATAGCACTTACAGAAGGCAAGGAGCTAGTGTGATATTTGAATTTGCATATTGACCATTTTCATATATTAACTTCTAGTAGGAAGAAGCTGAATTATGAGAAAAAAAACTCTGGGGTGATTTAGAAAAAATATTGTACTTCTGCTCGTTTGGTAACATCAGGGGCACTTAGCAACATTATCTTTTTTCCCCCCACATAGTTTTCTGTGATGGATTTTCAACAAGATGACATCCAAGTGAAAACCAAAATTAAATGGGAAGAAAAAAAATGTTAAGTGGTAAAATCCTAAATAGCTTATTAGACTACTTAATTGGAGGGGATTTATTTTTGCTGCTGTTAGGAACTCTATAGTCAAGCTTCTCTGTAACAATACTAATTGATGAAATGAAAGTGGCTCCATAATACAGTTACTGCACAATACCCTCTAGCAAGTCATTTAAGGGAATTCACAGGTACTTCCTTTGTTTGACTTGGGTGTTGCTGAAAATCATTGTCTTCATTCGTATCATTAATTTCTTACTTTGTCTCCAACCAGGTCTCTTTTCTCCTCCTGGAGCTTCCCTGTGCACCAAGAATATAGGAAAGGAAAAGAGGTTGTGCTTGTTCTAGTTTAACCACTTAACAGGTTTTCAGGCTGGTTCCTGTGCGCTTTGATGACTAATGTTTCATGGTGCTTAGGGGTAGTGCCCTCCATAAGCTTTTCACTGTTACTTGTCGGGAATATGTGTACACTATCATGGAATAATGATTAATTGCCCTACTTCATAGAGAAGAATAAGTTAGCAAACTGGTCACACAGCCTGTGATATGGCCATTGTTGCTTTCATGTCAGGGACCTTAATGATCAAGGGACATGTGTGGCCTAATCAAGGACCTTCATTGCCCTCCAATTACCTGGCTACCTGAAATCAACATTCTCATACCTACTCAGGAGGAAAGCAAAAATTGGAGTCCACCACCCAATGTTTGGAGTCAGTAGCTGAGGGTGGGAAATACCTGCATGGTGGGGCTGACATTTTTCTATGCATAATGACAGATATGGTGGCACACAGAGAGAGTGCCCATGTGTGTTCCTGATGAATGAAACAATTCATAAAGAGCTCATAAGAGTCTCTTTGTCATATGGCGCCAGGTTCTCACGGAGGCACCTTCTGCCATGGTATGCCATGGCAAGGACCAACTCTAGAAAGGTCAGCTGAAGGAAATAGAAAAAACAAATAGAAGGTTAACCAAACACATTTGAACTTCAGGTACAAAGCAAGATTTGGGCAAAGACTTCCCATGGTTTCTTATTTGCCTTTTATACCCACTCACTCTATGGGATTATATAAACAAAAGTGGTGATTGTACAGCTAGGGCAGTAGAGATGGGAAGCAGAGAATGGACCTTTCAGATGAAACCGTTTTGGCTCAGTGGATAGAGCGTCGGCCTGCGGACTGAAGGGTCCCAGGTTCGATTCCGGTCAAGAGCATGTACCTTATAAGGTTGCAGGCACATCCCCAGTAGGGGGTGTGCAAGAGGCAGCTGATCAATGATTCTCTCTCATTGATGTTTCTAACTCTCTATCCCTCTCTCTTCCTCTCTGTAAAAAAAAAAACAAACAACAAAACAATAAAATATATATATATATAAAAAAGAGAGAGAATGGACCTTTCAAAGCAGCTGGTTCTGTGTGTGTGTGTGTGTGTGTGTGTGTGTGTGTGTTGTTCTATATCAGCTAGACAGCAATTGGCTTTCACCAACCCAGTGTCTGCTCCAAGGAATTGATTAAATCCCATAAACTGGGTCCATGAGTGTCTAGTACCGGATTTCTGAGGCCATCCTAAGACCTGGCTTAGAAAGGTTGGCAAATACATCTGAGAAGTTGAGCACTCACAGCCCCAGTTTATGGATGATCTTTTGGGGTAATGTCCTTGTTGGATCTGGCACCAGTGGTAGAAAACAAGAGGGTGCATTTATCTGGGCTCTATTCCCAATCCAGTGGGCAAGCTCAATGAGGTTAAAATCATGAAGTGGGAAAGAGGGGTGGTTGGTCATGGACTTTGGTCTTTGGAATTCCATGAACCTTAAAAAAACAGCCTACGGCTTGTGGGCCACCTAGTGAGAGGAAAATATCCAAGAAATGACTGATTTAACAATGGCTGCAAAACAGGTATTGTAATGGACTCTTTAAACTAAGTTTTTACATTGTAATTAGAAAACATTTTAAACACTCACATAAATGCACACTATAATGGAATAGAACCCCATATATATATATATACTTCCTGGATTTATGAGATCTTAACATTTGTCCTGTAATTTCTCCTAAAACAAATCACAAAACCCATTTCCTTTCTCTCCTTCCCTTCTCAGTCCTGACAAGTCTTTTGTGGTTGGTGCCTGTTATTCCCATCCATTTAATTAATTTATTTATTTGTTTGTTTGTTTGTTTATTTATTTATTTATTTATTTATTTATTTTACCGCACAGCCATACATCCAGAAGAAAATGCAGTATATTTTGTGTCTTATATACATTTGCATAATGTTTTCTTACTGTATGTATCCTTTTTGCAATTTGCTAGTGGTGCCTTCTAATGCAAATGCAATTAGAACAATTCAGCCTTGGTGGAAGCCAGAAGGAAATCCTTCCTTCCAGGTGTTTGGAGTTGACTTAGCAGCTGCTTAACCTTTCCCGGCTAATCATTCTTCACAGCGATCCTGACACTCACTCTAGTTTCCTATTTATCACTTTGGCTCATGGTTAAGTGCATTTACCCAATAGCTTTCAAAGTTTTCGACCCTTGATCTACCCTCATCTTGCTTAGGAAGTGGTTATAAAGATATTCCAAGGGAACAGGTGGTCATAAAATCACAGCATAAAACCGAAACCCATACCTAGGCAGTTATTTCTTTTTCCTTTTTTAATAAAGAGTTAATTCTTTGTTTTTTCTCTTTTTGTGAAGTCAGAAATTTTTGCCAGATTTCTAACCTTCTCATTCCCACATACCCGTGAATGGCCGCGTCCTCTCCAGAGAGGACATTGGGGAGTCCCAGCACTAAAGAAATTATTTCTTGTAATAGTAACCCATTAAACTAGTTACCAGCTGGGGAGCATGTTTGAGCACTTAAGTTAATTGAACTGTTACAAACTAAATATGATTCTAAATTGTTTCAGTATTCCAAAGCACTTCATGCGTGCAGATAAAAATGAAAAAAAAATTACCAAATCGGTCTGAAATGTGCAAATCAGGTACACAGGGCTGACATTTAGATCTATGGCCTGATAACTCTGCAGTGGGCACCTTGGAGAACTTTGTGGGCTTTTCTTCTGCAGCTGAGCTCTCCTTTGAAACCCCTCAACCACTGCTTCCTGTGATGTTCAGCAAATGGAAGTCAGGCTGCAGTCAGAAGGGGAACTGTCTGCATCGGGGTTTTTCTACCAATTTGCCCCGGAAATTATCTCTTCGTGGTTCATTTCATGGGCCAAGTAAGAAAGGAATTGTTGAAAGGAAGTTGAGTTTAATAGAGGAAATGCCATATTTCACGCTAGGAAAATCTGGCTGGAATTTGGTTGTGAATCTGTTGGGAAGACATCTTTCTCTGTGAGGTGGTGGGCTTTTGCATATTTAGGACCACTGTGTACAATCCATGCCTGTATAAATTCTAGAAGGGGGGTGTCCTGACATGAATCTGTATGGCAGAAGATACTTCTCCCATCTGATATTCTAAACCTTTCCCCTTCTCCTTTTTTTCTCCCCCTCATCACCCAACATCTATATAAATGACATTCCATTTCCAGAAATTTCTGTTTCTATGATTTTTGTAACTTTCCCTATAGATCAGGGCACAGGGATTCAATGGGTTATTGGGAAGGCTCAGATGGTCTGTGAACCTCTTGGCAGCTTAAGGAATCATCCCAAGGAACAAGTCACACAAGATGGTAGAAATCCCTACACTCCTCTGAGGTCAGCCCTCTTCCTTCCAAAGGAAGCCTATGAATAAAATAAAGCGAAATACCATATCTTTTGTCTTCATTAAATCTTATTTGTGAAGAGGAATAAAACTCAGGGAATTATAAAACTGATGTCAGGTTGTGGGTCTTGAAGACACAATCACAGATGTTCAAGGTCACAGAGGGAGGGTACATTCCTGGATTCAGCTCACACATGGTAGTGACTGAGTTAGAATATAGGCTATCATTGTTATTTCTGTTACACCACAAGTTGCCAGACACTATATACTATCAGGACACTAACCAGCAATACATTGACAAAGACAAACTCATGTGGAACAAACCAAGTCCATAAGGACAACATGGATATTGACTGACCAGCCATGTGTGGCTGAAAAGGAAGGCAGAATCAGTCTTGTTACAAATGAGGCAGCTGCAACCACAACATTGTTGAGAGGTTCATGGCAGAGTCTTTTCTCCAAAATATCTCTTCCATGGCTTACAACTAGTACTGTAAATTCAACATTTTGTGATTCATATATGTTTTTTAAATTGAACTTAAAACACCCCTGAGAAAGATAAACCATAGGCATTACCAGCTCTATGCCACTGTTGCTCAGGTAATTTCAGGATGAAAGCCACTTATGTTAGGGCAAGAGTGAAAGAAATCTTAATACCCACCTCCTCACTTTCTAGAAGAAGGCAGGAAAAACAAGGACATTGTGTGACCAGAAGGACATATAGTGAATGTATAACTCACTTATATTCTCGTAAGAACTTTCTCACTCATTTGCATTTTAAAAAAATATGTTTTCATTGATTTCAGAAGGGAAGGGAATGAGAGGTAGAAACATCAATAATGAGAGAGGATCACTGATAGGCTGCCACCTATACCCTTCTCCCCCCACCAATGGGGAGCCAGATCACAATCCTGACATGCACCCTGACCAGGAAATAGAACCTCAACCTCCTGTTTCACTGGTCCACACTTGATCACTGAGCCACACTGGCCATGCTCATTTGCAGTTTAAACATTTATTGAATGTCAACTTTGAACACTGTGCTAGAATGAATAAATTATGAAGTTCCTACCTTTAAAGACACTCCTAATCAAACATGGAAGCATACATAGTAGTAGAGGCCTAGTGCATGAGCGGGGGTTCCCTCAGCCAGGCCTTTCCTCTCTCACAGTCCAGGAGCCCTCAGGGGCAGTAGGTCACCCGACGATCAGGAGAAGGTGACACTCCATCACATCTCTGCTACTGCCACTACCAGCAGCACAAAGCTCAACCAGATCTGGTTACCTGAGCCTCGAGTGGCCTTGAGCAACTAGGCAGCCACTATCCAAGGCTTGCCTGTACCTCATAACAGACCCAGATTGCTGGGGGGCAGAGGGGACTGGAGGACTCTAGAGGCAGGTGCATGGAGCTGCTGGGCCCAACTGGGGACCAGGCACTGCCGTTTTTTTAGGGTGGGGCAGTCAATTAGCATATCCCCTCCTTATTGGCTGTGGATTCCACCATCATTGAGGGTGAGGCATCCAATTAGCATATTCCCTCTCTTTTAGCCGTGGGCATCACCATCTTTGCAATGGAGTGAGGGTCAATTAGCATATTTCCTCTTATTAGATAGCATTAGACAAACTTTAGAAAAATATCTGCTATGTCCCAGACATTGTTTTAGTCACAAAGTGACAAGGTGAATTAATGAGACCCTGACCTCAAGCAATTTGCAATCTAGTGGCTGCATACAAAATAATGAATGTATAACTAAGAAATATCCCACTATCTACTGGAACAAATCTACTGCACAGAAGGGAGGATGGATAGTGAAGGCCAAGTGGGATCTTTATTGCCTTAATGTCCGTGTTTAGAACTGGTCAGTGGGAGAAGCAGAATTGGTAAAACTCTCTCTCTCTCTCTCTCTCTCTCTCTCTCTCTCTCTCTCTTTTTTTTTTTTCCCAGCTCTCTTCTGGAATTGGGAGCATTCAAGCTTTCCCTAATCTAACTGCCATCTTTCACTGATTTAGTTCAAATGTTTCATTTTTTACAAAAACTTTCATGACCTATGTCTCCCCATTTTCTGCCCCAGATTTGTAGAACTGACACCTTCATTTAAAAAAAAAAATCCTCAACCAAGAACATTTTCCCATTGATTTTTAGAAAGAGTGGAAGGTCAGGGATGGGAGAGAGAGAGAGAGAGAGAGAGAGAGAGAGAGAGAGATGAAAGATTGGTTGTCTTCTGTACCACCTGAATCAGGGGTGAGTTTTGAGCCTACAACTGAAATACCAGAATTGAACCTGGGACCTTTCAGTCTGTGGGCTGACGTTCTATCTACTGAGCCAAACGGGGTAGGGTGACACCTTCATTTTTGTGTCTTTTGCACATGCATTTCTATCATAGAAATTATAATATATTCTTATTTCTTAATTTACCTTGGTTTTGCCCTTTGAGTTTGTAAGGAAGTTTGCTGACTGACTGGATGGATGGATGAAAATTGACAGAATTTTTATTTTTAGCTAAACTAATCTCCAAATGGCCTGGCTTTGAATTGTTTCTTGAATATCATTCTTCTCAAGATCACATGTAAGTGGCAAGTAATGATTCATGAGTCGGGATTCCTCAAGCCTTCTCTGAGAAGCTAGGTGTAAGGAATACTCATGAGGTGGCATTTTTCTTCTATTGGTTTATTATAAGAACTGCCTTCTGACACAACATTTTTGCTATGACAACAATGTGATTTCTTCTTTTGTGAGTAGTCATCACAAGCTCTCTCCACCCGGTCCATGCAAAACATGGGCTGTTTTATCTGAAAGCCTGACAATTTCTCTCCCAACAGGCTAGGTTGGGGGAAGCTCTCTGTGCTTCTTGCTTCTCAACATCTTTTGGTTTTCTTTTCTAGCTGCATGGTTCTGATTTGGGATTCCTTGGATTATATATTGCCCAGAACAACTGTTTTGACTCTTTACCCCTATTGAGAATTTGGATCAGGCAAGGGGGATGCTGGTGACCGGGGCACAGAGATGGCTTACCTAGAGCTGGGCATTATTTTAACAATCTAGTTACAGTTTTAGGGGAACTTCCTCTGGAGGAAGAGAATTTGTGCTGATCCTCAGGACTTAGGGAAGTTTGGTTCTTAGAGCTAAAGCCTCATCTGACCTCAAATGGATGAAATCAGGGAAGATTTGCTCATGCCCTTCCAAATATCTGTCCCAAAATTCTCTTTTCTGCTATTTCCATGGCCAAATGAATTGTCACATCATGTGCATCCTTTAACCAGCAATCTATTTATCAAGTAAGAGAGGCCTGTTGTCTCCCGATTTCTGCTTTCCAGGTGACTGATATTAATTAGTGTGCTGCCAGAACAATTTATCTTTAGCTGAAACCAAAGCAGATGAAAATGCTGCCAAGCAGCGAGATTTCTTTCCTTGAGACGATGAATGGGATGAAGATACTTATCTGGGAGAACAGGTTTCAGGTGGAGCTTCCATCAGCAGTACTTTGAAATGCATTGTTAGACTTTGGCTGATCTGGGTAAGGAATAAAAATAGCATGTCATATTTTGACTACATTAACTCATTTTCAACACAAGAGGCTGAGTCTCCTGCACAATGATAGACTTGCTTTGAAAATAGAAAGCGCTGACTTTGTTAATAATTCTGGAGCCAATTCTCAATTATTGGCATTTCTTGAAAGATATCACTGTGTTTTTTCCCCAAAAACTATTGTTCAACTTTAGAATTCACCTCAGTTCCCCAATACAGAGAACAGAGCTTGTAAATCAACCTACCCCCCCTTTTATTATTGATCGCTCCCCTAAAACTGTCCCTCTGAGTAGTATGCCTATGAAGTCAGCACTGGAACTCTATGTTGACAATCTGAGAAATAATTAGGACAACCTGACAGTGGAACACCTGTCTACCTTATCTGTGTGACCCTAATAAATTTATTTCTTTACATCTCAGCCTCATTTTCTTCAATATAAAATGGAGAAATAAAGTCCGTTTTGTGGAATGGATCTGACATTTCCTGGGCTTGTCAATACGACCAGTCGCTGTGATGTGCACTGATCACCAGGGGCAGATGCTCAATGTACAGGATCGGGTTCCCTTCTTTCTGGACCAGGGCCTGAGGGGATAAGGATGAAATTGGATCTCAAACATCCCCCGAGGGATTCTGGATTGTGAGAGGGTGCAGGCCAAGCTGAGGAACCCAACTGGTACACGAATCCATGCACCAGGCCTCTAGTTAACTATAACATTGGTCTCCCCAAAATCATGAAAGATGACTTCTAAACCAGTTTTTATTTTTTTAACTGAAATAACTCCCCCAACCTTCAAACTCATAGACCTAAACTGCTGGACATTTTCATTTGAGTTTGCTCTGCAAATTAAAACACATTATATTCCAAATGGAATGCATCATCATATTCTTTACAAACACTATTACTCCCTAAAATTCCTTTCAGAGATTGTCATCAATTCAAACTACCCTGGAGAAAAACTTAGGGATTATCCTAAATGTTTTTCCTTGTTTTGTTACCATATTTAATTTCATAAAATCTAAGATTATTATCTTGTTTATTCTACTTCTTTCATATATCTCAAACTGATCTATTTTGATCCTTATTATTCCAGTTATAATTAATTGTACTATGTCTTCCATTTAACAGTCAAAATATTGCTTCTAAAACTCTCATTTTATCCTATCTGTCCTCATTTAGAGCCCATGGATAGTTTCCCATAGCTCTCTGGAACTAAATGCAGAATTATTAGCATTCAGTATGAATTCATCTAGAATGGTCCTCACCTTCTCCCCAAAATATTATTTTTCACTATGTTCTTGCCCTGTTGCTACCCGGTACTATACCTCTATTCTTACTCCATCCTTGGAATATTCTCTACCCTATCATATTTATGAAACTTTGTAAAAGCCGTTCCCTCTACTTGGAATGTCCTCCTTCTCCTCTATCAGAGAAGTCCTGGTTTTTTTCCTTGAATTCATGCTTTGGGGTAAGACTTACACACCTAAGATAAAATCTCAAACCTAGTATTTATAAAGCTTGTAATGATACAGACTATATATGCTCTCTAAATTTCAGTTATGTTATCACCAAAATATAAATAACAGTACCTGCTGAAAAAAGTTGTTCTAAAGATTAAATATGATACATCTAGTATGATACCTAGCACATATAAACATTTGATAATCATTAATATTTGTCCTTCACAAGTAAACTCTAAGTGCCTACAAGGTCCCTCAGCCACACTTTTCTAGGTTCTGATCTGGAATTTATGCTTTATGATATCAGGAACTGGGCCCATTTTGTTCACATTTATTTTGCATTTGTCATTGTGTATGACACACAGCAGGCCTACCAAAAAAATTGTCATTTTTATCAAAATTTAATTCAGACACTGCTTCTTCTAAGAATTTTTATTATACTTCTCTAATCTTCCCTCTGAATTGGTTAAATACTTCTTTCAAGTGATAGGCTCTGCTTCTACACTATTGGGATGATTTCCCTTAATTCTCTAGACTTGTGATTTTTTTTTTGGAGGACTAAAACTGTATTTTATGTCTTCAAATCCGCTAAACCTTTTGCAGATCCACATAGTAGAATCCAGGAAAACTTTTTGAACAAATGAATGAACTGATTGTGTATTTCACCCATGCTTCTTTCTCTCTTTGTTTTCCTCTTACCAAGGTTCAATTGTGTTCAGATTGTAAAAACAAGACAGAGAATGTGGAAACCACATTCAGGCATATGAGACTACTTCACCCCAGAGGAGACATCATAGATAACCCTCTGGCATTAGGCTATAATAATCATATGAATAGTGGCATCTGGATGGAAAAGGATCTTCCATCTTTGGAACTTTAAGTCTTTCCCTGAGTAAGGTCATGAGAATGGTTCATGTGCAGGCACCTCCCTGAGGGAAGTCTTGGAAACTAGTATGTAGGGAGAGTCTACCCTCTGACTCTACCCATATGGGATTGAGTGAGTCTAGGAGGGCTATTAGTTTCTTAATGCTCAGGTGAGAGTGGCTAGAAATGGTCTGAAAAGAAGAGGAAGATTTCTCTCCTCTGTTCTCTGGGCCATGGCCTCCAAACCACCTTGCAGGCAAGGCAAGAAAGCAGAGTTGACCCTGATATGCATCAAAATGAAAATGATTGTGTGCAAACCAGGGATGAATTCTTTCAGCACCAACAGGACCAGTGCCAGGGAGTTAACATTTGGAAACCTCAGCTCAGTGCCAGGTCGTTGTTTGAAAAGCAGCAGATCTTGGAGCTAATGCCAGTGAAGTACAGAGGGGCAGAAGTGAGGACAAGGACTCCAGAAATTAATTATTCAAGAATGTTTAAGAAACCTGATAGCTCTTTTCCTTGTCAAAAGAAAAAAAGAGAGAAAGAGAGAGAAAAGGACATTCTAAGGAGCATTCGTGGAAGCAGGCTGCTCAGGGTTTTCAGGGAATCGGGAGGGCAGATGCTACAAGGTTATTGGAGTCAGTGTCAAGTGTGAGAACAAAGCGGCAGTGACATGAGCTAAAAAATGACTAAGCATTCACAGCCCAGAGTCACTAATAGTTAGATCCAAATGCCAAGTGAAGCAGTTGTCTCAACTCATTTGAATATTTCTGAAGATGGGATGAAAAGTTACAAGAGAAGTGGGACTTCCCTTCTGGAATATTCCAAGACCAGAAGACAATATTACCTTGCTCTGTTCAGCTGTGATTGAGATTGACCTACCCTTCTTTTTAGTCACTTTCTCTTGAGTTTGTGAGAGAAGTTTTGGGAGCACTGCACACCAACTTCCCACTTGATATGGGGGCCTTTACTCTGAAGGAATTGTTCATTTGCTGCTTGGGTCATCCCCATGAAGCTGCTCAGAGTTTTCAGTTGAGGGGCATGGTTTGGCACTCAATCAATTAATTTTTTGGTTAATACAGAACTTTCTTCTTCCTCCCATTTGTTTCTCCTTTTTCATCAGTGTTTCCATGTTTGGGGAAGAATGAAGAAAGGTTTGAGAGTTATGGTAAAGTGAAGAGAGAAAAGTTAGAGAAGACAACATTTGTATGAGGGATTTCATTCTCTCCCAGGAAGTGTTTGAGTAAATGGCTCAGAGTAGATGCTTGATAAGTACTAATAGTCCAGGCCTTCCTTCCCTCTCTACTATTTCAGTTTCCTCTCTCCCTACATCCTCTCCATTTTTGCACTATTAGGAAGGATGTATATTTCTTAGAAAGGAATCATATTTATGCTAAGAGCTACCATTTAAAAATTCCTCTTCCCTACTAGACCCTATAGGTATTTTTTGTGATCTCAATTATGCCCATCTCCACACAGAATAGGAGAGACAACTATAGCCACTTTATAGACCAGGGAACTGAAAAAAAAACACAAACTGAGTCACCAACCCTATAGCTCAAAAGGGATGGAGCTGGAAAAATTCACATTTTCCAGACTCTAAGCCCATGGTTGTTTAATGTGCTATGTTTCTCTCATGGGCCATGCAAAAGTGGCTTTCTTGGAGCAAACCCATGCTACTCATGTGGGACAGGGTCAGGGCTAGTTGACTTGGTGACTTTGCCATGATCCTCTTCCCTCTGCTCAAGCAGCATTAATCATGCCACCCATTTGGTCAAGGACATTAGATTATATATGTAACAGGAACTCACTTACCCCTATATCTTTGTCCTTTAGGGGCCCAAGATCTCAATTGAATAATTAAAAATAAATTTATCTGGGCTAACAGCTCTTACTGCCAAGTCAGTGCCCTTTTTTTTGGTACTGAAAGCAGAGTCAAAGATGAGTCAAAGATAGGAATTTCACCTGGTAAAAGGTTGCTGCGAGAAAGAAATTTTTGAAATAGACCAAATTTTGCTGCTTCTCAAATCTCACTGAGTAGCAGTCACCTATTCTACCTAACTGCTACAGTTCCCTGCTCACAGAAGCCACACTGAAAGGCCCCCACTGAAAGGTTATCCCCCTGCCCAAACTGGTGGGCGGAGTTTAACACATGACCAGTGTAAGGTTCTCCCCACTCCCAAACTGGTGGGTGGAGCTAACACATGACTGGTACCTGCCACAGAGACATCTCCAAGACATTGATCCACCAATCAGCACGGGCCAGTGTTCTTAGAGCCCACCCCTTCCTGTTCCACTCTGGGCCCAACCCCCTTCCTCCTGTCCTTTAAAAAGAGACCCCAGGCAAGACACCTGTTGCTGATCTGCCATCAGCCTGGCTGGGTCCGGTCCCCTGTCTCCTCCCTCTCCAATTCTGATTTCTCTACCTCCGTGATGGCTTCTGCCCATTACTGGGCAATAAACTTTACTTTAAAATTCCCTGCTGGTCTTTTTCCTGTTTCATTTCAAACCTAACACCCACCACGTTTTGGGATCCAAGCATCTAAATTTCTAAATAATAAGCTCCTATTAGGAATAACTTTCTCTGAATTTTAAAAATATTTGTTAAACACTTATATACTGAGCTTTGTAGGAGATTCAGTGGGAAATAGCTTAAGCCCCTGGAGAGGTACTATGCCACTGAACATTTTCGTGGTCATGGACATTTTTATAGCTTCCTGAACATGTAGGAGGACACCCTTTTAAAAAATCAAGCATCAAATGGCTAGGGAGAAAAAGAATAAGAAACAAAAAGATATTAGTTTTAAACTGTTCACTTAGAATTACTAGTTTCAATCAATAACAATTTTTTTCAGATATTAAATCTATTCTAGAATAACTTGTCAAAAAAAGAAAAGGTGCCATTACTGATATTCCCCAAGGTTTCTCTAATAAGCTCAGGGTCAGTGATGAGAAATAAGATGGAAGATGAATAAGTTGTCAGAATGAAATTGAGTTCCAAGGAGTTGCTGCACCTTCCATGAAAAAGCAGCATGCACAACTTTGTTCAGAGACAATGAGGAGGGAGGCTTTCCTGAAACTAGCTCAGGAAGCAGCTGCTGATTTCTCATGAGATAAAATGGTGCGGACACACACACACACACACACACACACACACACACACACACCCTCCTGGTACTGAGCCTATGGAAAGCTTTTCTTGGCACTCCCCTCTGAGTTAAGGCAAGGAGGCAGCCATATGAACCCCTCTGCTCATCTGATGCTGTATTTCTTTCTATTTTACAAAAAATAAAACAAAACAAAACAAACAACAAAACACATGACAGATTTTTCACACAGCCTACCTGGCCTCACCAGTATTCACCAGCTATGTGACTCAGCAGGCGTGTAACTTTGCGAAGCCTCAGCTTCTTTGTCTGTAAAAATGGGAGTCATATTAATAGTGGCTAATAATAACAGCAAGCAGCAATAAGGTAATTGCTTCTCTGTTCAAGCACTGCGGGGCCTGAGATGAGTCCCCTCCTTTGATGCTCATAGTCCCCATAAGTTAAGTGTGATAACCCACTTCAATAGCTATTATTTTACAGAATCGTGGTCACAGTTTAGAAATCACTAGAGCTGACATTTAAAAAGAAATCATGATTATCTTTTTTATTTTAATTGCAAATGACTGAGACTTCTGTGATAACCATCTCTGCCAGGAGGAGGTTTTCATCCTTTAATAAATAGCATACTTTGGAAGGGATTCAGCTCCCCAGTAGACAGCACTACCTGGGACTCCCACCAGTTCTCTTAGACAGTAGGATAGTGAGTCATTTAAATGATTGAAAATATATTAGTATACTGGTGAGTAAACACATATGAAGATTCTTAGGTGGAGCAGTGATTTCTTGCTGAATGTAGAAAGATAGAAATAGAGATATGAAATGAGTGAGAGAGAAAAAAAGAATGACAGATAGAGAGAGACAGAAAAAGGTGAGAGAGCAAGAGAGGGAGAAAGCCCATATGCCTCATTTAGTACCCTGGGAAGTGAAGGAGGAATCAATGTTCCCAACTATGACCCTGATTCTGTGACCTGCTCTATAAATTGGTTTTCAGACCTTCTGAACCCAAGGGATGCATGGCTTTCATTTTCTGTAGACTCTGGTGGGGTCTCCTCTTCGCAGGGCTCTTCTCTCCAAAGAGCACATTTCTTCTCAAAGGAAAGGAGTCCCTTTAGTTTTACTGTCTCTTCTCTCCATCCCTGGTGGCCTCCAGTTCTTTCCTGTTCCCCTCTTGCCATCGGATCTGGGAGAAAAGAAAAATCAATTCTGTAGTTAAGGTCATCCAGTAAAATTTTTTCCTAGGTCCCCTAACCCCCAGCTGATGGACCCAGCTAATTTCTCTTGGTTACAGTTGCATAAAGCTTCTTAATGGCATTTATCAAGATTTCCCTTCACACAGCCCCTTAGCAGCCACCTTTCATGATCATTTCTAAACCTTGGAGGCAGATAACTGTCTTTTAGTTGTCCCAATCATTTGCGGAGGTGAATTGGACTGGGAGGGGAAGGAGAGGAGGTTCACAAAAACAGAGCCCTGGGTTTTTAGCAACACGTAGGTATTCCATTTGGTGTTTGCAGCAAATTATGAGTGTAAGAAAGGGTAGCTTCAGATAGCAGTGACTGGCATTGACTTGAGATGGTTACTTCCTGGGCTTCACCTGGTCCCTGAATCACCACGCATTGTCTTTCAAACCATTCATTCATTTCTATAAGGTCATGGATAAGCCTCCACTCTATGCAAGGTAATGTGGTTACTGAGAAGAAATAATACCATCTGAAAGGGGAGACAGACCAGCAAGCTAGTGAGGTCTGTGGAGTAAAGGCAACGAGTCAAGGAGTCCTCAATTGCTTTCAAATGACTTGAGAAACTCCTGTTCTACCCACAGGGGCAGTGACATCAGAGGAAACCCTTCTAGGCATGGTTTCAAATCACTGAGTTTTGAAAGTCACAGATGCATTAATTAGGGAAAGAAGCAGTGGAAGATATCTTTCCTGGACATCAAACAAACCTATCCTGAAATTCCATGTCTACCACATATTAGCTGTGTTACCTTACACAGATTACTTATCCTCTCAAAATGCAGGTTCCTGAGCTCTGACATAGATGTAGCCCACTTTGCAGGGGTTTTTGTGAAACTTAGAAAAATATATGTGGGCACAAGTCTCATGTTAAACACTAAGTAGACAATACATGGAGGCTGTTTTTGCTATTGCTGTGTATGTTAATTAGTTGTTTTATATCTGAACTTATCAAGGATCAACTCAATGATATTAGATGTGGAGCATGATCCATTGAGGGGGAAAAAAGCAATTTCACTAATATTGGCAATAGGAATAGAGGATTGAGGTAGGAACTCTGGGTAGGTGACCCATGGGGACAGTCAGGCACGAGCCATGCTTTGTAGCCTGCATTAAGGAGTAGAGATTGTCTTCTTGAATGGAATGTGAGACATTGAAAGTTAAGCACTTTTTAGGAAGCGACTGGAAATCCTGATGATGGTAACGCTGTGGCCCTTACTATTGTCAGCTCTCTGATCTAGGCTTGCAAAGCCTTGGATCTTTCACCAGTTAGCCATGGAAAATAAAAACTCAGCCACTCCTCTGCCTCTGAAGACATCTCAGCAATTTTTCTGAAAGTAAAATATTCTCTGTGAAATTTTTGAAGATTTCCCCCTGTCACTCTGAAATGCCCTGAATTTCAAGCACCTCTAATGTTGCTGACTCACTTCCAGTTTCATAAGGATCTGGGTTAAGTTGTCATATGTTATAAATCTCTAGTTCACGGAATCTCTCTACTGCTGCAAAGATAGGCCTGAAAGTGTGTCAAGAATTCAAGCTGGGCTAAACAAAAGTTGAGCTTAAAAAGTGTCCTCTAATTGTGCTCTTTTCTATTATTATTACTCAGTGAAAGGAGACCCATAATGTTTTTATAGAGAATCATTATTTAATTTTGTCTTCAGGAAGAAATGTCAGAGAGAAGGTTTCCACAATGTATGTCTATGTAAGACTGATTGTATTTAACATAAATGTCCCAGGGCTTCTTTTAATTCTTTATGAATTCTCTCCGTATCATTCATGGCAAATGTATGTCAGTGCTCTGACAGGAGGCTAATTTCTCTTCTTGGTATTTTGGCTTGATTTTTTTTTTCTATTACCAATAGAGACATCTAGGAACTTTGGGAAAGTGGGCACCCACCCCTATTGTTAAATAGGAAATACAGAGTTAGCAAAGCACAGGAAGAGAAACAGGCTGGGCAAAACATATATGGCTTATGGCAATCTCTCCTTCTCCCA
The DNA here is from genome assembly GCA_963924515.1 of Vespertilio murinus. NCBI lineage: Eukaryota > Metazoa > Chordata > Mammalia > Chiroptera > Vespertilionidae > Vespertilio > Vespertilio murinus. Next base: position 11,664,291 of record OZ004704.1, on the reverse strand, counting down.
TGAGTCAGCCTTCAGGAAAAACTCTGTGGGATTTGAATATGACTTTGCAAGCCAACTTATATCAGGGCTCCTCTTTTCTAGAGAGGATAAACTTGCCCATGACTTTGCACAAGCTTCTCATTCCTACTAGAATACATGGATGGATAAATAGCCATGCTAGAACATCAGGCCTTACTGAAAACATCACTCCTTAACCCATTATATATATATATATATATATATATATATATATATATATATATATATATTCCCTCCCCCTTTAAAAACGATTTCTTGTTTTTTTCTTCTTCTGGATACTTGGGCCTTATTATTGTTACTAATTTCTTAGAGATTTTTCTATTGTTATATCTTGCTTTATTCCCTTTTCTTTGTGAATTTAACTCTCCTTGGCCTAAGGCCAAGGTCAAGAAAAGCAACCTACAATAAGATACTTTAACTTCACCTACTGATGAGGAAATGGAATCTCTGCCTTTTACCACACCATAGTTTCCTATAGGAAGGGATGCTGAACCATGAAACAGGCAAGGGTATATGTTTATGCAAATATGCAATTTATCCCTTACACTGATTTCATTAGACAACAGGGCTGTAGTATTTGAGAAGTTGTCACATACTCAGGTTTAATTTTACATAATTACACAGTAAGGAATGACATTATCTCTTTTTCCTTATTGCTGTACTACTTCTCCCTCACTAGAAATGTAAGCTTCACGAGGGCAAAGGTTCTGAGGTTTTGCTAACTGGTATATACTCATCACCTAGAATAGGTATGAGTACTAGTAAAAACTCTCTACATATTTGAATAAAAGAATGAATGAATACAAATTCAAAACTTCTCCTTTTTGTCCCTGTCTTTACTTCATGGTGTTTCTGTTTTCTCCATTGGGGGAGTGGGGTGTGACTCAGAGTCACCTACAACAAGAGAACTTACAGTTCTTTCTCTAGATCATGTCATTTTGTCATGGGGAGCTAGAATTTTTGTGCCATTTTTTCTCACTGACTGTGGATACTTTTATATAAACCTTTCTATATTTTTCACACACCTTACACTGCTGGTGTTGCTTTTAGCAGATGCCTATTTTCCTTATACTTATATCTAAAATTTCACTAAACTTTACTCTGTTTCCCACAAACTATATTTTCTTTTATTTGCACTTTTTTTATTTGCTCTTCTCATATATAATTCTTTCCTTTCAGGTCACCAAATAGAAATTGCCTGAGTTTCTCGATAACATCTCTCTTTATTTTGTTATCTTTTAGTACACTTTCAGTATAGCCCAGATCAAATAAGTACTTTCCATGTACTTGGCAGGAAAGTGTTAAGCATTAACTCCCAATGACCCTTCTCCTTTTTATCTGTCCTTTACGTTAAGTTGTCAGATAGAGTTGAAGTAGGAAATGGAAGGTCACTCAAGCAAGGATCTATTTTCCTTATTGGAGAGAGCAGTCTTCCGAATGTTGTATGTAGTTTATTTTATTTTGTCCAAAAGGGAAAATTAATAATATTTCATAATGGAGTAGTGAAGGCATATTTTTATACATAACAATAAGAATAGTTTTGACAAAGTTTCAAATGTTCAGGTGCAAAGATAAAGGACAGAGATAAAAAAACAACAATAAATTATCAATAAAAAGGGCATCACTTTGTTTACTAGCTATAGTGATGAGTACAATGTCACAATAATGTACAAAGACATCATAATAATTCAATGATATTCTTTGCATCATCTTGACTAGGTAAGCATAAAGATGACAAGGTCAGTTAAGATTTAAGGTTAATAAAAGGTTTAAAAACAGTTGAAATATTCCGAGAAAATATAATATCAATTCCTGGTGAGCATGGATTTGTGTTTGGATCAAAAACCATACGTACAATTCACAAATATGCAACTGTTTATTTCACATTATGTGCAAGCTCCAATTACTTGGTAAGGTTTGCCTGGAACTTTTCATCATAAAGGATTCTCATGTATTAAGTGGTATCTGTGAGAAAATGTGCTGTAATCATTAGTAATACCTATCATGGAAATAGTGCTTGGAAGCCCTAGCTTAAGTTTTAGGAATTTTCCATTGTTGGTTGAAGTCTATTGAATTATATTTAGTTTCCTTCTGATAACTTTTGGGGGTTCTGAATTGTTAATATAAAATTTGATTCTGGAAAGATTCACATATCATAATATCCATCTGCCTCCTTGTGTTGTTTGCCCAGTTGGAATTCCTACAAAATTGTACACTGCCAGATTTTATAGCAAAAAACAGATATCCCACATGCACTGTGTGGAAACAGAGAGGTTGACCTCCAAAAGAATAAAAATGTTAAGTGAAAAATGTACCATTGTTTTCACTAGAATAATGATGTTAGAGACTTCAATTACATTACAGAGGACCATGCTAGTAAGAATGCTTTCAGCTGCAAACAACAGCAAAGCCGGTCAACGGTGGCATAAACTAATATGAGTACTTGTTTTTCTCTTAAGAATCAGGATGTTGATTGTTCCTGGCATGCGTTCCGAAGCAAAGCAGTATCATTGCTTGTAGTTCTTTTATTCTCTTGGTGTTTTGTTTTTTTTCTTAGTTATCAGAGGGGTGGCATATCACCAAGTCTCATGTCTACCTTAAGGTTAGGAAAAATGAGGTAAGGGAAGTATCAGTGGTGTCTTCTCATTTTATCAGTAAAGTAAAAGTGTTCACACATTACTTCCGACCTTTATATATTTTTGTTTAGAAATGTGTCATATAGCTCACCCTGGTTCCAAGGAAGCCAAGAAAGCATATATTTAGCTTTTTCTTTCTTTTTTTCTTTTTCTTTTTCTTTTTTTTTGCCTCTATAGTGGGTTGGGTAATAAAAAGGAAGTTGGAAGTATTGAATTAACCAATCAATGGTCCCTGACACAATCTACCCCTTTAATTAGTGGGCATCCATGATTATCCTTCTTCATATACATACATTTTAATAGAGTCTATTTATCCCTTTCCATAGGAAGTAACCCTAGATATCATTCATTTTAGAATCTAGCTTGAAGCAAATCATCTCAGATGATGTCCACACCTCACTATCAGATCCAGATATGGATTTTCTGGTCCAGTGATGACTTGCTAAAAGAAACTTATCTATTCCTTCATCTAGTACAGAACAATGGTGAAGGAACAAGTCCCCTACAATAAAATCTTCATCATGGAAAACAAAGGAATGAAAATTACTCACAAATCACTGCTCTAGTCTTAACTGGTTTGGCTCAGTGGATAGAGCATCAGTCTGTGGACTGAAGCATCCCAGGTTCAAATCCGGACAAGGTTGTGTACCTTGGTTGCAGGCACATCCCTAGTAGGGGGTTGTGCAGGAGGCAGCTGATCAATGTTTCTCTCTCATCGATGCTTCTAGCTCTCTATTCCTCTCCATTCCTCTCTGTGAAATATCAATAAAACATATATAAAAAATCACTTCTCTATAACATACAAAAAATAGCAAGGACATTGTCCTGTCGGTGGAGTTAACTTTTTTGTTAAACAATCTTACTATTCTTTTCTAGGAGCTCCTTAGTATCTAGTATGGTTATATCTGAAATACACTTTAAAGAAGATACTCTTCCTGAAGAACCTATAATCTTCTCAATTCATTTCTTATTTATAAAGTTTTAAGGGCTTTTAAGGTTAAACAGTCACAAGTTTGAGGTTTCTTGAGCAATATTTTTCCTTATAAAACATAGTAATCTTGGTGATGATTTTTGCCTCTACATGGTTTCCATGTATGGCACTAAAGCCAAATATATATGTGGATACAGTATTTGTGAGAAATCGTGTGTCCTATTCCCTTAATGTAAGGATTAATCTAATGGACAATGCATTGTGGAGATATAAAAATATAGGCTTGTGTTGGAGAAAAGAATCCTAGATGAACTCTTTGCTAAAGTATAAATGAAGAAATGTTAAATTTTGGGATGCTTTCATACCACTGAGTAGATACTTTATTCACCATGTCCACATTCTGCACCCTCAGCTCTTTTAAAGAATAGCTTGCCTCACATAGTATGGAGCCTTCCAGAATACTGCTTCAATCCTGTTGCCAACATTTATTTTGATTCCTCATTGTCTCTGTCTTACAATGAATTAAATATTTTGTACATTACCTCTGGCTTTTATACCCAGTGAGGGCAGTACAGATGTTTGATCATTGGTATGGTGGATCCTGGAACCAAGCCAAATCTTTTCCAAGGAAATTTCATATTAGAAAAATGCTCATGAAAGCCTTAAAAAGAAGAACATTACGTTGAAAGGCAAATTGTAAGAAAGTAATAAAAATAAGGAGAAGGTCAAAAATAGGTTGGTATGAGACAAAGTATGAATTGGTTGAAAGTAGATTCAGGAGATAATTATGCTAATATAGACCAACCCCTGTGGCATTCTTCTACTGTGTGTCTTGGCACAATGCATTGCCCAGGGGCATATCCTGAAATACACTGGCTCATCCTAAGTACAAGCCAAGAGAGGAAGGGTCATGAGCAGAAGACCCATTAAGTAGGTACCACAAGTCTAGATGGGCAACAGACCAACAGTCAGAAGGTTACCTAAGATAGGGTGGAACACAAAGATATCATAGATCTCAGAACACAGGCAGGGTCCAGGGTTTACGAGGTTAGGTATTAGTCAGAAACAGCTTCAGTAGTAAGTGTTGGACTTGGATCCTACAGCAGAAAGTGCCCCATTATATTATACTAGTGGCCCAGTGCACGGAATTCATGCACAGAGGGGAGGGTTTCCTCAACCCAGCCTGAACCTTCCCCAATCAGGTACCCTTAGGGGAATGTCCGACTGCGGGTTTAGACCTGATCCCTGTAGGACATCCCTCTCATAATCTGGGACCACTGGCTTTTAACTGTTCACCTGCCTGCCTGCCCAATTGCCCCTAACTGCCTCGGACTTGCCTACCTGATTGCCCTTAACCTCTTTGCTTGCCTGCCTGATTGCCCCTAACTGCCTCTGACTGCCTGCCTGATTGCCCCTAACTGCCTCTGACTGCCTGCCTGATTGCCCCTAACTGCCTTCCCCTGCCAGCCTGATCTTGCCCCCAACTGCCTTTCCCTGCCAGTCTAGTTGCCCCCAACTTCCCTCCCCTGCTGGCCTGATCTTGCACCCAATTGCCCTTCCCTGCCAGCCTAATCTCACCCCCAACTACCCTCTCCTGATGGCCTCATTTTGCACCAAACTGCCCTCCCTGCCAGCCGGATCTCCTCCCCAACTGCCCGCCCCTGTTGGCCAATTTGGTTCTGATTAGTCAGTTTCTATGCCAGTCAGCATCTCCTGGCCTATCTCTGGGGCTGATCAGAGAGGCGGGGCTGATCAGTAGCTCCCAAGGAGGCTCAGAGAGAAACACAGGTGTGGCTGCTCACAAAGCCTGGAGAGAGAGGCAGGCAATGGCTGATCAACAACTTCCATGGAGGCTGTGGATCAGACCCTGCCTCTCTTTTCAGGCCTCTCTCCCAGCCTGATCCGTAGCCCAATTGGCAGTCAGTGCTGGGTCGCCAGGGCAACCCAGCACTGACTTCAGGACTGACTTCTGGTGTTCAGTTGAGACTTCTGTCAGTTGTTATGGACCATGGGTTTTTATATATTAGGATTACTGCCTGCTAAATGTGGGTGAGTTGGGACCACAGGTTCTGGGAATTTTCAGGAAGTCTCAAAGGCAGGACAGAGATATCAATAAGAACTTATCTAGATTTTACTGGTGAATTACTTTTTTATATGATATTAATTTGTCACATTTCTTTTTTTATTAATTTTTTACAGAGAGGAAAAGAGAGAGGGATAGAGTTTGAAATATCAATGAAGAACAATCATCTATTAGCTGCCTGTTGCACATCCCCTACTGGGGATGTGCCCGCAACCAAGGTACATGCCCTTGACTGGAATCGAACCTAGGACCTTTCAGTCCACAGGCTGATGTTCTAGCCACTGAGCTAAACCAGTTTTGGCAATTTGTCACATTTCTTGAGAACATATCATTATTGCTATTACTAATGGCTGACTTTTTTGAAAAGCATATACTAGTATAACATATCAGACACAATATTGTGTTTTATATATAGTAGATAGCAAATTAAACCTTCACAACAATTATATTAAGTTTGTAATTTTATCATCTCTACTTTATATAGGAAATACTACCCTCCATCCACTTTTGCCTCCAAACTCTTTACCAGGCTCATCTACATGCATGCATGCATGCATCCATCCATCCACCCATCCATCTATTCATCCACTTTTTTCATTCAACAAGTGGATATGCAAGTTGATGTTCTAGGTGCTGGGGATAAAATGGTGACTAGAATCACAAAGTTCATTTCTTTTTTAAAAATATATTTTATTGAGTTTTTACAGAGAGGGTGAGAGATGGATAGAAAGTTAGAAACATTGATGAGAAAGAAACATCTATCAGCTGCGTCTTACACACCCCCTACTGGGGATGTGCCCGCAACCAAGGTACATGCCCTTGACCAGAATTAAACACGGGACCTTTCAGTCCTCAGGCCAATGCTCTTTCCACTGAGCCAAACCGGTTTGACAAAGTTCATTTCTTTAAAAGTTTATAGTTGCATGAGAATCAGGCATCTATATAATTATTTGTGAAGTATAACAGGGAAAACAGTAATATGCAAGATACACTGTAAACTCATAGGAGGGGCAATTGGTATTATTTATCAAAGGGTAGAAAAGTTTTGATGAATGAGATTTAATGTGAAAAACAAATAGTCACTAGGAGTTCAATGAATAGGAATAAAATTATGTTCAAGAACTAGAAAAGTACACATTTCTTACTTTAAACATAAATGGTAAAGGGCAAGAAGATGAGACATTAGGCAAGAAAGAAAGGCAGGATGCCATACTACAAAGGACATTCTGAAAGGCTTGGACTTTATCTTAATGGCACTTGGAAGCTTTTGATGGGTGATAAATAGGAGAGTGACATGATTCATTCATTTTGAAATCTAGGAGCATCACTCCGGTTGTAGTGCAGAGGATGGATTGGATGAGGCAAGACTCAGCAGAGTCATCTGGGGTGGATTCAGTCATAGTCTCCAGGTGAGAGGTAGTAATGGCCTATACCATGGCTATGGTAACTGAATAGAGAAAAGTGAATGGGAAGATAAGCTAGGTGGAACTTGACTAGGCCTTTTGCATGGAATATGTAATATAATGTATATATTGGTATTCATCTGGAGTAAATAGGACTTAAAAGTTTATGCCATATTGTTAACATCTAATTGAGTGACAAAGAGATAATGGGAAACCTATGCCAACAAAATGGACATTTTCATATTTTGTAATATAGGAGAGGAACATCTCTGATTTTCATAAAACAGGTTCAATATTTATGGCAAAAAAATGAGCTGCATTAGAGCAGTAGAGAGCTTAGTGTACAGCTGCCTTCTTTTCCTGGATTTATGAAGCCAAGTGGGGGCTCCACTGAAATATGGGGCTTCCTGGGGAAATTCAGGAAAGTTTTTCCTGCAAGTAGATGTTAATTTTGAAAGAAGAGTCTGGTAGTAAACATTGTCTTGTCACACTGATATTCGACTCTCCCTTTCAAGATACTTTTTCTTTAAATGAAGAAGGAGTTAAAGACAGATTCTAAGGAAACAAATTGACAGCAACAACTTGGAAAGAATCTGAGCTCAGCCTGGATGCCCATGATATGACATAAACCAGAGAAGCCTCATTTTTTATCCATTTTATAATTAGGAAGCACATAAATATAGACGACCCTTTTTGGTTTTATGTTGCTGCTCTATTGTATTTAACTTCTGTATGTATTTTGCTGCCAGTCATCTCAGCAGCTATTCAACAGCCACTGAGAGCAGTTTTTTTTTTGTTTTTTTTTTTTTGGTCTGTGGAACATACTTTTATTGTGTGTGCCCCCCCCCCCATTATATTCTGTAATCTACTATTCTTTTTGTGGTGTGGCTATCCAAGGCCTAATCATTAATATGTTATTATTTCTGGGCTCTGGCCCCTTACAATGTGTCTTGTAAAACTTTATATTGTCCATTTAAACTGGCATTCAGATAAAGCTAGACATAAGGGTTCCTTCTGTCCTTTACTCCATAGCTTCCTTGTCATTTCCAAGGGAGAAATCGGGTAGTTATCATAAAACTTTCAAAGTGACTCATAATTAAAATGTTAAAATTAAAAGATTACAGAAGTATAATAATTGTGAATGCATGGTCCTCAAAAGTTGATGAAAGCATGAGGATGTGATTCTTTTGGGTTACATTTTTTTAAATCAATAATTTTAAAATTACTAATAGCCACAATATATGAAGAACTCTCAAAATTCAACACTAAGGAAATAAATAACCCAACTTAAAAATAATAGGCAAAACATTTGAATGGGCAATTGACTAGAGAATAAATATGGACGATAAAAAAATACACACGAAAAGATGTTCAACAGCATTAGCTATAGAGAAATGCAAATTAGAGCCACAAAGAAATACCACTATATGGTTATTAGAACAGCTCAGTTTTTTATAAATAGCAAACAAATGTCAGCAATGATATGGAGAAACTGAATCTCTAATACATTGGTGATGGAACTTCAGATTGGTGCAGTCCTTTATAAAACAGTTCAGTAGTTTCCTATGAAGTTAAACATATACTTACCATACAACCCATCAAGCACTTCCTTGCTATTTACCAAATGGAAACGAAGACACATGTCTTCACAAAAACCAATAAGGCGATGTTATAGTGGCATTATACACAATTTTCAAGATCTTGAAACAATTCAAATATCCATCAGCTAGTGCATGGTTAAACAAATAAGGTGTGCCATAAAATATAAAATGAATGAAGTATGAAAACACAGAACAGAATGGATAACTTCTGAAAGCACGATGCTAATTGAAAGAAGCCAGACTCAAAAGGCTACAGTATTGTATGTTTCTTCTTACATAACCCTCTGAAAATGCAATGTTAAAAAGGACAACATTAAATCACAGGTTTCCAGGGGCTCAGCATGAAGAAAGGGTTTCTTTGTTGTTGTTATTTGTTTGTTTGTTTGTTTTTGCAAAAGAACACAAATAACTGTTTGGAGTAATAGAAGTATTCTACCTCTTGATTTTTGTGTGGTTACATGAGTACATATAAATCTATTAAAATCCTAAAACAGGTCACCTAAAAAGAATATATTTTCTTATACCTCAAATTATACTTAAAACATGTAAGAAAAAAATGGAGTTTAGAGCACAAAAAAAAAAAGTGCTCTTACCTGGCTGGTGTGGTGCAGTGGTTGAGTATCAACCTAGGAACCAAGAGGTCATTCTGGTCATGGCACATGCCCGGGTTGTGGGCTCAATCCCCAGTAGCGGGTGTGTAGGAGGCAACTGATTAATGATGTTCTTCTCTCATAAGTTTCATCTCTCTATTCCTCTCCCATCTTCTCTCTCTAAAAATCAATAAAATATATTTTAAAAATGTGCTCTCCAAGAAGAATGATGGGTTGATTTGTAAATGGGTTTAGACTATTCTTTATTTTTAAAATATATTTTTATTGATTTCAGAGAGGAAGGGAGAGAGAAAAAGACAGAAATATCAATGATGAAAGGGAATCATTGATTCGTTGCCTCCTGCATGCCTGGGGGCATGTGCCCTTGAACAGAATTGAACCCAGGACCCTTCAGTCCGCAGGCCAACACTATATCCACTGAGCCAAATTGGCTAGGGCATGTACTATTCTTCTCAGCATTGTATTTCACATAGTCTATTCTCTTTGACCCAGTCACTTCCCAATTACAGATGCAAAGCACAAAATCCCTCAGGGTTTTCTTTTTTCTTTCTTTCTTTCTTTCTTTCTTTCTTTCTTTCTTTCTTTCTTTCTTTCTTTCTTTCTTTCTTTCTTCCTTCCTTCCTTCCTTCCTTCCTTCCTTCCTCTCTCTCTCTCTCTCTCTCTCTCTCTCTCTCTCTCTCTCTCTCTTTCTTTCTTTCTTTCTTTCTTTCTTTCTTTTTTCCTAGAAGCCAAGCTAATAAATTCAAGCAACAGTGGAGTCTCTTGGCCTGGCCTGTGGGATCAGGCTGAAACTGACTCTCAGACATCGCCCAAGGGGTACTGGATTGTGGGAAGGAACATGCCAGGTGTAGGGACCCCACCAGTGCACAATTAGGGCTGGGGAGGGACAGGGGAGGTTGGCCAGCCAGAGAAAGATGGCAGGAGGTCTCCTGAGTATGTTTGGCCTGGCTGACTCAGTCTGATCAGCCAGACCCCAGCAGCAAGCTAATGTATCAGTTGAAGCTTCTTCCCCCTGGTGGTCAGTGCATGTCATAGTGAGTGGTGGAGCAGCCTTAGCATATCATTATCTTATTACTCTGATTGTTTGAATGGATGACCATACACTTAGCATATTTGGCTTTTATTATATAGGATTTTTTGTTTTGTTTTGTTTTGTTTTGGTTTTACTAAGAGGATCTCATGAGGTAACAGTGGGGGGGAAATTATTCCATTGGAACAATAACATTCAAAGAAAAACATTTAGACCACTCCCTAACCAGTCTTTTTACCAAGTTATTTTCACTAGAACTTTGAGTTGGATTAATACTGAACTACTATGTCTTACAGCATTATACTCAAAGGAAAACTTGTGCCCCAGGGAAAAGTAATCAAGTTAGTTCTTACCATTTCTACTGCACCTTAGAGAATAGTAGTGGGGATGAATTTATTAGGTATTTTATACCAATTAAAACATGTCTTTCTTAGAATGCATGCTAAGTAGGAGTGTTTTCTTAAAATTAATGATAGAAGAGCATTTTTTTCTGAGTTCCAAGCATAGATGGAACATAGTACTACATGAGGCTTTTTGCAATAAGCTCATAGCATAAAAGAAGTAGACATTGGAAAAAAAACAAATGTAAGTGATAAGCAAGAGGAAGTGAAGTGAGACTAGAAAAGTACTAAGAATAAAATAACAAATTCTCATGATTGAATCTTTTCAATACCAAGCAAATGTAGTAAGTGTTCTACCTATTATCTATCTATCTATCTATCTATCTATCTATCATCATCTATCTATCATCTATCAATCTATCTATATATCTATCTATCAATCATCTATCATCTATCTATCTATCTATCTATCTATCATCTACCATCAATCACTTAATCTTCGGGCTTCAATTACAATGAATTGAATTGAATGGTCTCAACTGAAAAGAAAAGATATGGTTTTGAGTCATGGCTACTAGAAAAGTAGATTTTAGTTATCAGTGGCCCAAACATAGGAGACACACAAAGTTGCTGCTATATCATTGTATGAGTGTGTGTGTGTGTGGGGGGGGGGGGTTGATTTCTTTATTCTTCTACCAGAAACTTAAAACATTATCCACTGACCAATAAAAAGTAGTAGAAATAGAGAAAGTAAATAAAACCATTTAGTTGCTTTGGTAGCTGGTCCTGGGCCTAATTTAGCAATCAGCACTCTCATCTGCTACTACACATTTCAGGTTCCTCATACCTTCTGGCATCAACTTGGTTATTCCCTTAGCTTTGCATCTTTAGGTATGTTATCTTTTGGGAGAATGTGGAGAAGAGGTTGATTCAGTTTTCCATTTATTTGTACTATTGGCTCAGGAGGTACTAAGAGGTGACTCAGGGGACAGCTTACATTCATACATGGATACAGTTGGGGTCTCTGAAATTTTACTGGTCACGTGGAGTGCTTATTCAATTACAGTTTTTCCGACCCTATTCCAGCCTAATCACATTGAACTCTCCAGAATAGAAACCACTGCATTTTTAATGTTCCCTCTAATTCAGGGGTGGGGAAACTTTTTCTGCCAAAAGCCATTTGGATATTTGTAGTATCATTCATAGGCCTTACACAATTATCAACTTAAAAATTATCCTGCTAATATTTGCTCAAACACTTGATTAACTTACTTCTAATACCTTGGTAGGTCCAAACCAAATGATTTTTGTGGACCTTAAATGGCTCATAGGCCGGAAATTCCCCATCCCTGATAATGCTCCACACTAGTTTCTAATGACTGACTCTTCAAAAAATGCCATTTCAGGTTATTTCTAAAGTCCACTTCTGGTACAATGATCTGTTAAAAGCAAATAAAGGCCACTATAGCAATAACCCATTGAATCATATTCCTCAGTTTTTTACCAAGTTGAATAGGTTCTTGAAAAGTAAGGCATTGGATGGCTAACTTCTGATGAACTGAGAGATTGGAAAAGCAGGAGGCCCAGATATCAGGTACAAGTGAGGACACTTGGATAACTTCAGGGTAGAATAAGAGACTCAGGGATAAATTTGAGGATAAGAAAACTAAATTCTGAATATCTGGATATATATATATATATATATATATATATATATATATATATATATAGAAGAAACAGACTAAGTGTGCAAATCATGAATACATTTATAGAGATGGCTAAAAATGGTAGTATAGATCTATATTTATTGAAATGGAAAGATGTACTAGATGGATTTCTAAGTGAAAAATAAATGTCTCATATAGGTTTTGCTTTTTAAAAATGTCTCTGAATTTGAAGACTATACAGTTGAAATATGGTGAATTTCTCTGGGCAGTGAGAGTCCAGTTCATTTCTATGCCTCCTTACTTTATGTATGAAATGAATTTTTTCAATGAGAATTCAATATTTTGTAATCATCAACAGCAATAAAGCCCGTGCTATTATTCTGATCATAAAAGAGAGCAGGTTGCCTATGGAAGCTGAGGGTGCTGGTTGCTGCTGGACACATGAAGGACCAAACAGATCATGTGTGAGGAGGAGTTGGATGGAGAGTGAAGAATCAGCCCAGGGCTATAGAGGAAAGGGAACTGAAAGAAGAGGAAAGGATGTGTAAGCCAGGTGATGCCTGCATTCTCCTAGGTCCTTATCATTACTCTTGCACATTGGCCCAGGTGGCATTCTTGCACTTTGTTCCTTCCTGGGGCTAGTGAGGGACCTATGGGTCAGTGCAGCAGGTATAATTGCTCTGCTCAGGCCATACTGGACTGTTTCAGATTTAACCCCTCTGCTGCCAATTGCCAGCCTGCAAGCTTGCCTGGGGCCACTCGCTCCAAAGACCAAGGTCTTAATTTCTGATATGCAACCCAGGATGGCAGGATTGATGAGCAGCGTGGAGGAAAAGCAAGGGAATGGAGGCTATTTATAGCAGAAGGCAACAAAGATTCCCTTTCTTTCCTTTACCACAAGTTGTGTGTCTCTGAAACTCTGCCCAGGTTGTGCAGAAATCAAAAAGGCTAGAGAACAAGTTCTTCAGAGCTGGCTGGAAAGTTCCAGCACTCTGTTTATAGAGCAAATCTGCCAGCTTCAGAGGAGGTTGCAACCACCCTTGGTTTCTAAATCAGCTTGATGATGGTGCAAATAGATGCAAATGAGGGTCAAACCAATTTCCATAATGAACCGCACAAGCCTAGCGGACTTCTTTCCACCTGACTCAAAATTACTAGAAAATCAAATGAGGGTGGAAAAAGAAACAAAAAAGGAAATGCAAACATCTTAGTGGCTTACGGATGCTCACCCTTTGCATCTGGGAAATGAAAACTGGGAGGTCCAGGAATGAGTCCAGACTTGATTCTGGAAGCTTGTCCAGGAAGGATGGGTCAAGCATGGCTCTTTGGAGGATTTTGGTCATGATCAAACCTTTAGTGTTTTTTGTTTGTTTGTTTGTTTGTTTGTTTCCATAGTTCATCCTTCCTCATTCCTAGGCTCTGTTTAATAACAGAACCAGTTTTGTGGGTTTTTTTTTTGCCTTTTATAAAAGCTCAAAGAGATAAAATTCAACTACTAAAAATTCACCCCTTTAAAGCATACAATTCAGTGATTTTAGTATACAGAGTGTCCCAAAATGTATACACACTGATAGCTCATCTGAAAATGAAATGTATTTTAATAAACACTGCCTTTATAATTATCCAAAGTATGTGAATACATTTTTGGTATACCCTATATTTGCAATTCACAGAGTTGTATAATAATCACCACTATCTAATTTTGAAACATTTTTATCACTTTAAAGTGGAGCCCATACTCATTAGCAGTCACACTCCATTATCCCCTCCTTTGGCTCCTGACAATCACTAATCTAGCTTCTGCCTATGGATCTGCCTATTTTTGAGATTTCATATAAATAGAATCTTATAATGCATGGACCTTCACGAAGGGCTTCTTTTTATTGACATAATGTTTCAAGGTTCATCTACTGTTAGTATGTATCAGTACTTCCTTCCCCTTTTATGGTGGGTTGGCCTTTTAAAGCAGAACCAACATGAGGGTTATAAACCTCTGTGTCTCAGAGGACTGCTGTGAGCTCCACTTATTTCATGGAAAACCACATGAATTTGGAGATAATAGTAACATGACCTAACCTTATTACTTTTCCATTAAATCTTTGCCCACTGCATTTGGCTCTCGATCTCCCTGCATTTCAGAAATTAGCTTCTTGCCATCCAACTAATACTGAGCTGAGTTGACTTACATTTATAATTAGCAGGTATTTTTATAAGCCACAATGCAGACAAGCCATTTCCAAAGGCTGTTTGGTACTCCTGGCACAGCCTATGCCACTGCATATGGTTGACTTGCATCTATGAAATAATTGAGAATCACTAGAATTATAATGCATATGGGTCATTGACTGAACCATCTGAGAAATGTTTAATTGGTGTGAATATGGAATGCAATAATTTATACAGATCCATTACTTCTCTATGCTTAAGTACTTATCAGAAACTAACCAAATGGGTTTTATTTTCTGGAAGGTCCTGAATGTCTTTAGATAACCCCAAATTTCTTTACAAAAAGCTCTACATCCATGCAACTCATTTTCTTTAGCACTGATTTATCAAAACCTCCCTTGTGAATGCTCATACTTTGAAGGAATGTGGTGTTCATCACTAATCATGCACAGAAAACCTTCTGCTTTTGACTGCTCACCAATAGAACTTCACATTTAACCAGTAAATGCACAGGCAGATGGAAGGGTAAAAAGTGAGGTGAGGTCCTTGATGATGTCTTTGAGGCAGTGCTTAAATTTGTAGGGGGTTACCAGAGTCAAGTTCAACCTTCAGTTGTATGTGTGGTTGAGGGATCAGGACATCTTTGGCAAATAGGTGGAAAGGACATGCCAGAAATCTCTTTCCTACTAGATTCTAACAAAGGAGAAGTCTTCTGGGAGAGAACTTACTTATGCAAGGCTTATCTGGGATCCTGATGTACCACACGAGTGTTTCAGTTGCTGTGGTATTACAGAGGGCACCCCAAAGCCCTAAAAATGGAGTAAAAGATCTGGAGGAAGAATGTAATTACTCTATATTAATGTAATATTGTGGAGCGGGTGCCAAAATAGAAACATTCTTTTCTAAGATAAAAGATGAAGCATCAAAGAAATTTTGCTCTCATGCCAGGCCATGTTTAGTTCTGTTTCCATACGAGGATTTATGTTAACTGTCATCAAAGTTGGGTGGAGAGGTTTGAGGACTATTCCCTAGAGAGAATTTCTCTTCTACGGAAAGAGAAAGAAAACAAATTTGCTGTGTCTAGTCATCTGACTCTGATACATGAAAGGGAATTAAAGTGTTTCCAATAAAAGAACCCTTGCAGTCATTTCAATTTACCCCTAAACTATGGCCTTAACCTCTACTTCCTAAATCCTAAAACCCTATAAAATATTGGGCCAACATACAAAACAATTTTTGTGTCCATGTCACAAGTATAACACAGCAGATGGTGGCAAAGCACTCTTTCCACTTTGGCACAACTCAGTGTTGCTTTGGCACATCAAGAGCTGTTGTCCACGGAATACCCAAGACTTAGGTGGCAGGAGAATCTGAGGAGGCAGTGCCTAGAAGTGGCTTTGTCCACTATGAAAGTGCTCAGAGGGCACAAGGGAGGTATAGGGTCAGAAGGTGAGATGATTGCATCAATGGGACTAATAAAGAGCCACATAGTTTCCTGAGTGGATCTGCTGTGGTCACAGCATTTCTTTACCAAGAGCTCCTGTTTCTCCTCCCCAGGTTCCCTGTGTGGGGAAGGGTAAGATGCTATGTTCAGAAGCACCCTCTGGGGAAGGTCAGGATAGGTGGGGGAGATTACCAAGGGTCTGGAAGCCTGCAAGAGACAGTTTGGGTGAAAGCCAGAGGAATAATAATATTGATTGAAACCATAAAATTAACCGCTATAGAGTAGATCGTGTGCTAAGGTTCTGTGCCAAGTGCTTTACAGTTTCTTTTTTAGTCCTCACAATAAGTTATTGAGTTAAATAGGCTTATTATATCCATAATCATAGAGTTGAAGAAACTAATGCATCATAACTTATATTTCCTCTTAAGAGATACTGTCTGTTCCTTACTCCTTGCCCAAGCTCTTAACCTCCATATTATATTATCTCTGAAATTATTACTGTAATAAGACTAACTTTTAGCCATTCATATATTGTATTTGTATGGGTATTTAACAACAATAATATATTTTTGGGTATGCCAGGTAAAAACTTGGTTTACATACATAAATATACAATTATACCTATATACCCTAATAGGCTATATTCACATAGATAAATAATTACATATGAAAATCTTTATAAAAGAGTAGATTACATTGTGAATAAATATTGGTATAGTTAAAGAAGCATTTTTATTATTTTTAAAGTAGTTTCACTGAAGAAAAGCAGGAAGAAAGAAGTGTTTGCTAAGCATCCTGTTATTTGATAAGTATTATACTGGGTCCTCACATCAACCTTATAAGGTTGATATCATTGTATTCATTATGTAGGTTTTATAAAGGGGGCTCCAAAGTATTAAGTAATTCCCCTAAAATCTAAGGTAAAAAATGAGACGCAAAATCATATATGTCTTTTAGCCTGTCTATTGCACCATTAGGGCCAATTACTAGCAGAATGTTAGAGAATGGAAGGACTCACTTTCTTAGATGTCAAACATGGTTAAACATAGAAAATCTATTTATTCAATTTTTTTCAACAAATATCTGTAGAGTACTTTATATTATATTCCAGGTACTATGCTAGCTTCTAGGTGTTGAGTCTTAGCGTCGACCTTGGGGTAGAGAAGAGTCTACTGACCAATGGAAGAAACAAAATGTATCCAGGTCATTCTACATAATAAAAGTCTAATATGCAAATTGTCCCCTCGACTGGGAGTTACATTGGGAGTTTGATCACTCACTATGACGTGCCCTGACCACCAAGGGGTGGCATGGAACGTGACGGGCATCAGCAACGCGGCTCTGGCAATGGGAAACAGCAGGACCCCGACAAGAGCAGGAGGACCATGGTGGGATGGTGGAGTAGGTGAGCAAGTGGCACCAGCCCAAGGCGGGTGTGAGCGGGACCCTAGACAGCAACCAGTGGCAGCTCTGGGGGCAGGACTGCTGCCCAGCTTCAAGGTGCTGAAGGAGCTGGGCAGAGGGCTTGATGACTCAGGCAGAGGGGGCCTTGTGGGAGCTCAGGGGCATATATGCTGCCCAGGGCCCAGAGGTCACCCGGGTCCTGCCCTTCCATGCCAGACTCTCCCACTTCAATCACTGGCCAGACCTAGGAACCACACCTATGCACGAATTTTATACACTGGGTCTCTAGTTAGTTACTATGCCAGAAAGACAAGATTCTATGGGAGTAAAAGGAGGAAGACAAATTTGTGGCAAATTGTACAGAGGGAGTGACATTCAAGAAGGATCTTGAGCAAGAGTTTGCCAGATAGAGAACAGGATAAAGGAAATAACAAAGACCATCCATCAGTTCTAGTAGAGGGCAGTTTTGGGGAAAAAAGGATCATTCTTTTGTATGGCTAGAAGGTCTGGTTTTGAGATAGGCAGTGGAGAAACAAAACTGATGGATTTTTTTGTTCTTGTTGGTGGGGGGTGGGAGGGCTGGTTTTAAAGAATTTTGTGTGCTCCGGTAATAAATCTTGACTTTTTCCTATGTTAAAGCTTTCACAGAAAATGTGATAAAATTTTTGTGTTAGAAAAATTACTATGTAAGATTTGAGATGATATGTTGAAGTGTAGAGAAAGGAGCACTATGGATATTTTTTTTAAAAGGCTAATTATCTTGAAGGCATTCTTGACTTTTCCTATAACACTCCACATGGCTGGTCTCCAAGTCCTAAGGAATTTCTTTTAAATCAAGTGCTTGTTCTCTGCTCCATTGCCATTTTCACAGTCCTTCAGCTTGTCTTGTCTTATCTGGGATTTTGCCCTAATCCCCAGCTCCCACTTCTGAATCTCTGGTCTCCTATGATTCAAGCCACTGGGAATTCCAGGGCTAGAGGCTCTGCTGGCACAGATGAAATCTCAATTATTCTTTCATACTTTCCCAATTTTTCCTAAGCAGAAGGAGGTTACTCTTTGCATGAAGTTGAACTTTATAAGGCTATTGAATGCTTCCTTATTTGGTTTGACTCTAATAGATTATAGTTGGCAGATATTTGTATGCCTCCAGTCTTCAGGATAGGCTGGCAGGATGAAATGGCTTAGAGCTCAGAGCCGATCACTTGGAACTACAGACATCATCGTCAATTTACCCTTATGACTCATAAAATTAGTGCCACTTTCTGTATATATCATAATGTGAAATATAATTGAGGAGAATTCAAAAGGCAAAATTGATCTTGAGAGGATAAGATTATAGGGGGGGGGGACAGTTCAGAGTTAGAGAAATATACTTCATTTAACAATTCTCACAGTAGACTGGAAAGATTTCCAGAGTTCTGCATTCTGTTCTTAGTTCTCTTTATAGCCTTTTTTATGACCTTGGCCAATACAATTAACCTTTCCATTCCTCAAGTTGACCTAAGTAAATTTAGACTAATATGTCCCTGCCTGCTTGGCTCTCAGGCATGTGAGGTCGAAAGGGTTAATGGGAGAAAGTTTAGAAAGTATCCAAAACACTGTTTATCACAAAGTCTGCAGTCTGTTGTGATAGGCAATCTATGTGTGAGTGTGCTAATAGTAGATAGTTGGTAAGAAAGATTACTGGGCACAGTTATCTCTTTTTCCTGGAAGCCCTCAACTTACAGGGTTAAGGAGCACCTATGTACTGGATGATATTCAAGGTTAGAGGAAATGCATGCCTTACTACTGTAATGTAACACATCAGTTAATTACAGGGCAACCTGTTCTTAACAGCCCCCGAAGGCACCAACTGACCTTGTACCAAGGCTGTGAAAAGACACGTTCCTGACAAGGAAATAACTAAACATGTGAGGGCTCTCCCTGTATTCAGGTATTTACAAGGAGAGCTAAATGGGGCAGTTACAATTTCCTTTGAAAGCCACCACACCTCCTCTCTCTGTGATTTCTCAACTTTGCCCAGAACAAAACAGTAGCACATAGAAAGTAGGAGTCTGCTTGGGCATTTTAATGACCAGTGATGGTACAAATGACACACCATATTATCACTGGTTTACAAGTGAAGGTGAATCCTAGTATAATCTGCAGGCAGACTGAGAAAACATGGATAGGGCCTGCTTTTAATGTCACATTGAAATCACATTGGCAACACATTTTAAAGAGTGGAGTAAAGGAATAGCCATTGGCGCAGGTTGATCAGTACACATGGTTTAGAGACTTATCAGCATCTCTTAATATTAAACCGTTGTGTACTCTGTGACTCAGCAATTTCACTTCCCAGCCCTATAGGAATAATCACTCTGTGAAAGAGCCATAAACATAGACAAATATTCAAATATACTTTGCAACTTAAAATGAAAAAAAGGAGGCAGGGATGCCTTAAATTCGAGGAATGGCTAAATGTGAAATGGAATATTCATTTTGTGGAATAGAATGTGACAATTTAAAAGAATGTGGGAGAAATGTGCCCAATCCGCCAGCAAAATCACATTAGTTTTTCTTCTAAAATATACTATGAATCTGAGCAATTCTCACCAATTTCACCATCGAGGGCTTTGTCCAAGGCACTTATCCACCATGATTCCTATGAACTAGGGCCTAGCAATAGCCTTCGTACTGACATTTCAGCTTCTTTTATTGCCTCCTACAGTTTATGTTTCACTCAGCTACCAAAGCGCTCCATTCAAAATGAAAATCTCGTCATATCACTCCTATGGCTTTTCATCACAGCTCATAAGGTTGTCTTGAACAGCACCTGCTAGGCCACATGTGATCTGAGCCCTGACTATCTCACAACATCAATTTCTTACCGCTAGTTTTTCCCAGACCTCTCCCAAGCTCCATAATGGGTGCTCAATAAAGCATTGCTGAGTTCAGGAAAGATCGGTCTCTATGCACTGAAATGGAAAGATCAGCAAGACACACAGGCTCTATTGTGGGTAAGCCCATTGGCTGACATTGAAATGCCTGAGCTCAAACCCTAGCTGCATCACAGTTTTCAGCTGTGTGGTCTTATGCAGGCAGCACATTCCATGTATCTTTAATTTATTCCCCAAAATGATATTGGTAATGCTATTTTTCTCTTATAACTGTTCTGAGGATTAAATTAGTTATTCTTATAAAGCTCTCAGAGCCATGTCCTACACAGAGTAAGTCTCAATTAGCACCATTCATAACTCTTTGGATCCACTATGACTTTTTGATTTTTGTCTGTTTGTATTTTCTCTATATTATGTGTCATGGATGCTATTATATAAAGTGTGATAAGTAGGGACTTATGGATGAGATAATTTTAGTATAGATTTAAATAAAGACAGTGAGGCTGAAGACCAAATAGCTTTCTTGAAGAAAGAATAATTAGGCAGAAGGACTAGCTGGAGAAAATGTCTGAGGAGGGGGCATCCCTGAATCTCTCTATGAAACAGTACCCATAGCACATGAACTCAAGATTTGCTGAAGAATTGGAAGTGGTGAGTGAAAAAAGTCAAAAGACACCAAGACTCTGGTTGAGAAACAACACACTTGGGCTGCTTTTTATTGCATTTATTAAGTGGTTGTGGAAGGAGGCTGAATCAAGAATTTGGTTTTAACATCCAATTGGAAATGTGAATAGGCAGATGGATTGTGGAAAATTAAATGTTTGACTTGTTAGGACTTAACTCTCTAAGTCCTATAATGGCTTTTTGTCACCAATAAGTATATTTTGGTGACAAATGACTTTTTTGTCACCAATAAGTATATTTTGGAACACATGTCAGAGGTCTTTCTTATTTTATTATTTTCTAAGTTTCAGTTCAAAGATTTATCTGTTTGATCTGATTTTCCCACCCATTCAGGAACTGAAGAAATATGTTTTTTGATTTTTCCCCCTTTAGTTTTTATTCAAAAATTTGCTACTTTTGATATGAGGAGGAAAAAGAAAATGGCTTATACAATTTTTTATAATGTAAGACTTCAGTGACATGTGCTTAAAATATTATTGAATAGAGGATACAGATGCTAAAATATGTTAGCTAAAATAATCCAAATAGTATTAGTTCTGATACTTCAAAGGAATATTAATTATGATAGTAATATTATTTTTAGCTACCGTTATTTTCAATCATCTTGTTAACATCCATTTTCCCAGTGCCACATAGCATGTTGGGTGCTTTCCTTGGTGCTTAACATACATTACCTTATTTGATCCTCACACTTCACTGTGATATTATTGCTATCTCTGTTGTTCAAAAGAAGAAATTGCAAACATGTAGTTGCTTTAATATAAGTAGCCTTGGGCCAGAATTTCCCAGTTATTTCACAGAATATTAAGTATTGTGAAAAGAAAATGGTGGCTCCAGTAGGTTGGGAAATGTTAGGTTAAATAAATATAACCATGCTTTTTAGTAGGATTTCTCATGTCATTGATATGTTAATATTTTATTTCAATTCTATAAAAGGGGCTATTGCCTATAGCATATCTCAGTTATTTGAGCACAGCACCATTTTTTTTCATGTTTTCATGCTAGGAAGAACACACTTTGGAACTTGTCTTTTTTAAACAATTGAAATTCAAGGCATGATATATGCCTAGAACTCTATCATTTTGTAGTATTTTTCTCAAAATCTTCTTTCTTGGGCCCCCGATGTCATATTGCTATAGGCATTTGATGTTACCTTATCATTTCTGATTTCTCACAACATCCTGGACTTAAATGTACATTTTGGTTGATGTACTGTTGTTGGTCATGTAAACATGCATTCACTTTGACCATGGTTGCAATTTAATAGACGTCCAGAGTGTTTGTCATATGAATAGATTTTCCTTTGTCCAGTTGCAGCTACAAGCCATCCCTTAGGCACTGGATGCATTGTGCCAGTCTTGGTCTCTGTTGACCTGCCTCTGCTCTTAAAAGCTAACAGTTTGGTTCACTTAGATGCTTTACTTAGTTGCTCACCATTTGTCTCCATGACTTTGCACCAACTCAGGTAGAGAGAGTTTACTACTCCAAATACTTCCTATATCTACCAAGGCTTAGAATGAACCCATCGCCCTGGAAATGAGGTCCTGGTGCTCCTTAACTAGAGTGAGGTTCTACCCAGCTATGAAGTCACAGGCCTTTGTTCCTATTGGGTCCAGTTTTAATATGGTCAGATAACATTCCTGCTCTGGCCCCATTATTGAGTTCCCATATCACCGTCCATTCAAAAGCTTAAGTTATGCTTGTAGGATTTCATAGGCTCTTGCCAATATCCCTAAAGATTAAATATTTAACTGTTAACTTTGGGCTCTGGTCTGGAGATCAGCTATCCATAGACAGATGCCTCAATGTTTTGCTTAGAGTGATAGGCCTCTGTTTCTTAATCAAGAGCTTCTTTAGTTTTGCCTCACATGCTATTATTACAACCACACATTGAGGCCAACAGCAGAAGCTTCTATTTTATGAATTCAGCCTATGTAGATGTTTATGCTGACATTTTTATAAATATTATTTTATTAAACAGCCTTATAAGATCAGCATAATATCCCACTTTAGGTAAGAAAATGTAATTTCTAAAGGCCATGGCCAGGCACTCATCTTCCTGACATGTCAAAGTTGTGAGTTCCATCCCCTGGTCAGGGCATATACAAGAGTCAACCAATTAATGCATAATGCATAAATAATAAATAATAAAATGCATAAATAAATAAAACAACAAATCGATGTTTCTCTCTCTCCATTTCTCTCTCTCTCTCTCTCTCTCTCTCTCTCTCTCTCTCTCTCTTTTTCTCTCTCAAATCAATAAGTAAATTAAAAAAAAAGGAAATGTAGTTGCCAAAAATGATGTCCCTGCCATTAGGTAGGTGCAAGATGTAAACCCAGATTTTCATCCTTAGGCCTATGTCCCTAAGACAAAGATACCTTTTCATACTGTATATATTTAGTGCATTCAATTACTATGCTTTACCTGAATTTGCTTAGGTTATATTATTCCATATTTAAATGGCACTTATTATAGAAAGCAACAGTTACTTTGTATCAGATCTAATTAATTAATTCATGTATTCATTTGTTTAATTAATCAAACATTTACTGAGGGCTAACTGGGAGTCAGATAGAGGGCAATGAAAAAAAAACTTTAAAATAAAATCTCTTAATTTAAAGGGCTTCTGATTTGAAGGAGACAGAATCCAACAAGTATATAGAAAATATAATGGTTGCTATTATAAGCAGTCATACCTTTGTAGTCCTATATAGTACCTTATAATCCTTTAAAGCAGTAGAATGATCAGGAAGACATTGCCAGCCCCATTGCCCAGTGTCTTCAAACTGAATATATATAAATAATAGTGCACATGCGTATTATATGTTCTAGTAAATGTACAATTGGGAAGGTAAGTGGAATATCACTTCTCAAGTTACATAAGTGATGGTATTCCCTTTAGTGAGTCATTTAGAATTCTCTAGATGTGTGAAGAATTGATGAAAACCCAGAAAGGAAAGAATCAGGTTGCTCAAAGGGATGACAGGTAGGATGCCTCCTTGCAAATTACTTATGCACCAGGCTAGACCCTCTACCAGGAAACGGGAGCTGAGTGGGAAGGCCTTAGGTGTCTGCAGGGTTTAAACTAGCAAATGTTGTCATTCAAGGCATTGACATTTTCCTTGGAAGGATATAATAAATAAGTAGTTCTACATTTGGGTGCTGGAGAGGCAAGGCGGTGTCCTCCGGCAATGTGGCTGACAGCCAGTCTGGGAAGGAAGGACCATAGTGACAGCTGTGCCAAACACTTTCAAGAATGTAATTACGTTAAGAATAGGAATTTGGGGGCTGTGAATGCTCTCTACTGCCATTTCCTAGGATGTATAGAATCAGGAAAACACACTTGATAAGATGAACTATGTAATGAACTCTCTCAACATGCGTTGGATCTGGTTATGTTTTCAAAAAGTATATTTTCAAAATGTCAGCCTATTTCAGTTATTCTAAGGATAAATAAGAGAGGAATTTGTAACCAGAGTTTGGACCAGAGAGAAAAAGAGCTTCCCTACTGGGATAGTAATGCAATAGAGAAAATTCAATGGGAGAAATAAAATTCTGAGTATGGGAGGGAAGCAGGAGAACAGAAAATAGCATCAATGATTTGAGAACACTATCTCCTCAAAAATCAAAGATTCCACAAAGGGACAATTATCTGGTAGACAAAAAAAATGCAAAAACCAACCCTGTTTTGATTGTACTACATCAGTCAATCCTACCGGTGAGTCTTGGATTCAAAGATCCTAGAAGAAGAGACATTGGTAGCATGGACAACATAATATGGTGATTATTTGTTTGTTATCTACCTCATCAAGCAAGATTATACTGGCCTTTCAAAAATTTCAGAATTCTATTCTCTCTGCCCCACCCTCTTCATTCCGAAAGCCTTATTATTGACATCTTAAGAAAGTGTGTTTAGCTTCCTAATGTGAAATCGTAGGACTGCCACAATGTGGTGGGAAAATAGCAGTCTGTTTTAGCTAGGAGGAAAATTGCTATTTACATCAGTTTATCAAGTGTTCTTATATGAGTCTCAATGTTTGCTGAAATAGAAAGGTAAATGAGTTTGATTATTTATTCATTCAAAACTCTTCATTGCACGACAATAGATAAGCAAGAGAAGCAAGAATATCTGTTTAATATCATAGTCTTATTTTTGATAAATTTAGGTCTAGAAAGCTCTAGAAGCACAGGGAAGAGAAAACTTACCTAATGCTGGTGGTCAATGGTGGCTTTTTAGAAAAGATTATTTAAAACAGAGGCTTAAAGAATGAATTGACACATGTATTAGAAACAGACTAGCACTTAAGTAGCAAGATTTGGAGAAAACAAAGACAAGTCTTACTCTAAAATGTCTTTACTCTCTTTAAAAATTTAAGCAGCTCTAGAAATTATCATAACCACAAGACAGTAAATGATTATTAGCTGTGATGTGTGATAGAGATAAGTTTATAGGAGGTCAGAGTGGAAAAAGATCTCCACAATTATCAGTCTGGCCAATTTATAAATGACTTAATTTAGGCACCCACTCTGATACCGTGCCACTGCTTTAACAGAATTTCCATCCATTATGTAAATAAATAAATAAATAAATAAATAAATAAATGAGAAAAATGGTCATGGGGTGGTGCCTATATAAAGGGATGTTTTTTTTTCTTCTTCTTTTTTTAATACAAAATCCTCATGTGTTCCATATTAAGTTGAGCAACAAAATCAGATGGCATTAGGTGAGCATGCTGTTTGGCACTTGGCAATTCTAATCTATCAACAGCTGTCTGAGTAGAGCACTTTTGTGCATAGGGCCTTTGGAAGAAGTCAGAGCTAAGGAAACCCACCAGCTCCTTTAGAGACAAAAACTCACAAGGCATACACCTACTGGTCCGATCTTTATGGCTGAGCAGGAGACCTGCTGTACAATTTTAGACTTTTTCTTGGCATGTGGAATCTGTTACTCCTGAAACTTCAAAATGTACATATTTTCCCCAAATGAGATGTAATTCAGTTGAGTTAATTATCATACAATTATAGCAATGGAAAAGAAAACCCTAATCAAATGTGAACAGCTTGTCTAACTATTAACCAGGCCATGGTGAACCATTACTTATCTCAGAGTTGCATGATCCATCATAGACTTTTGGTCCCCTGTGGACAAATGCTTAAATGAGTCCACAGTCATTTAAAACCAAGAGGCCTATATGCCTGTGATTGTGTGATTGTCTTTAAATTGTTTAGTCACTATATTTTACTGGCATGAAGTTAAGGAGACCTTACTCCTTTCTCCCATCACCATGTGTTGGGAAGGAGTGGGCAGGGCATGGCAAGAAGGCACAGCTTCCCAGGACTCTGACCTACAAATGCATTGAGTTGTATTAAAACACTTCTACTTATATTTTCTAAAGCTACAACAATATTAGAAGTAAAATGACTCTATATAAGTTTTTTTCTAGGAAAATCCAGAGTCCAAAACATCAAATTTATAGTATCTTTTAATATTAATCTACCTTGATTTATCTGTAGATCAATTCAAGCTATTACCAATATTCCAGCAGTTAAATACAAAAAGACTCAGATGTGGCATAATAAACTTTTGCTTTCTCAGTCTTTTTTTGTTGTTGTTTGTTTGTTTCTCAGTCTTAAATACAGGCAGTCAGTTCATATTGATTCAGGGGTATGAAAGTAGGATTTGCTCTGATTGAAAGGAGTTGGTTACTGGGACTGGGAAAGAAAATAGGAAGAGTAAAGCTAGTGGGATGGTCTGGTACTGCCTTTAGGAGCAAGTAATGAGACTGTGTGTTCGGTGGTTCAATCTACAGACACACTAGAAACTAGGCACAGTACCTCCTAACAACCTGGAGGTTCATCCTGACCTCTGCCACTGGGCTTGCCTTGGTATCAGTCACAGGAAGGTCCAAACCATTTGGAAAGGCAGGAACTGGCATTTCCTATGTGAGTGTATGGTGTTAGGTACACAGTCAACATAATGGCTGATTGAATGTTGGAGAAGATTCATCTATCTTGAGCTTTTTGTTTAGAAATAGCGGCCATTATCTGATTCTAATTGTGTAAACACAGGCTTAACTACAACAAATGAGATCTTCTAATGACAAATAGATCCACATAACATTTTTGTTTTCTGTTTTTTCCTGGTTATTAGAGTCTGAACAAAGAGAGTGGGGGAGGGAGGTGTGGAAAAAAGACCTGCTGATGGAGGTGAATCCCTGCTGATGGTGTTGTAGAAGCTGCTATAGAATCCACCAGAGGTAACCACCGAAGGGCTCTATGTGTAAACAAACTGGCTATTCCCATGATAATCTCTCTCTCCTAAAACCAAGATCAGCAATCACATTGTGTCTTCCTTTTCTCCAGTCAAGTTTTCTACTTAGCAAGAAGAGAAAATCAAACATCTTGGGGATAAGAACAAAGTTAGGGTGACTATCCCAGGAAGCCTTGACTGTCAATGCTTGACTTCCAAACTTACCTTGCTTTCTTGAAGAGTTTTAAAAAACTGAAAATTAACTTTGGATGAAATCCCAAGTAGAGAGTTGCACGCAGAGAAGATGCCAATGAGAATAAAGCATATAAAAATGGGCCCAGGGCAAGGCTAGGAAGAAGTCAAACTAATAAGAAGCTGTGAAATAGGAAATGTATTAACAATTTGTGGAGACGTGTGATACCTGCAGGGGGAAAAAAGGACAGAGAGGGAGAGAGGGGGTTGGGGGGAGGAAGAAGAAGAAAGAAAGAAAAAATGAAAAGAAAAAACCAGAAGAGGTTGAGAAAGTTCTGGCTAAAAGGAGCAGACTCAGCCAAGAAGGAATAAGAGTGTTCAAGGATATCAGTGTCATGGCCAAGGATATTACACAGAAGCTCTTTGGCATTAAAGCCAAGGTCAATCTCTCTCATCTTTATATGAGTTGGAATCTACTGAAGGTGATGAATCCATTTCCTGCATGTATCTCATAAAGCATTTCCCCAGGGAAGATGGGAGATAGAGATTTCTTCATAGAGGAATAGGTTGATTTGATAGAAGTCCACATATCTACCTTCTGTTTAGGAAATAAAATGACAAGATTATTTGGGCAGTTAGTGGCCCAAAGAATCATATTACTATTTCATCTTTGACATGGAATAAGACAGGGATGGTGCCAGACTGGTGGGGCTGAGTTCTCAGTGTTCTGGAGGCACAGCTTGACCCTGAGTATCTTGCTCAATAACAAAGAACCAAATTTTGATTAACTAGATAACATGCCCAGAAGATGTGAGATAGCAGGAATTACATTGGGGTAATTTTTAATTTTTTTGTGGTCATTTCTGCTCATTTCCCCCCAATGAAGCCACTGATTAGAATTGAGGGAAATATTCTGGATGAACTGCTCCTTTAAAAAGGTAGTGAAGCACCTAGCATAGTAGCTACACAAGGACTTTGCAGAATCAGAGGATTAAATTCTGAGGCAATAAAATTGTCGGGGTAACTCACATCTCCAAGATGGTTTTGGATGTCTACTGCCAACTAGATTTTCTCAATGTCAACTGACACACACTTTACTAAAGGTTTTGCCCTCTGATATTTTGAATTAATAATAACAAAAAATTCTGTGTGACACAGGTAGGTAAGAGCCTTTCCCCTCATCGTTGGTTGCTGTATGGCTCTTAGCAGTACTGTGGAGGAATTTGTTAAACATTTCTGTCTTTGAGAATGGGTGAGGTATGATGATTGGATTCACCCTTTCCCTTGTCCTTAATAAGCAGTGTTTGTTCACTTTTATTCTGTTCCCTTATAACAATAAATTAATATCACCATGGAATAAGTCAAATGCTTCATTGAGATTGTTACTTTATATGATGGCTTTGTATCAAAAGAGTAATAACAACAGATACTATGCATTGAGTGGATACTATGCCAGACAATGAACTTTGCTTTTACATGCCATCCTGTTTAATCTTTATGGAAACTGTACAAGGTGATTATTTTTGTATCCATGTTAGAGATGAGGAAATCTGGGACTGAAGAACATTTCTCTGCATTTATAATTTGTCTCTAGAACCCTCAGGCATAACCTTTAACATACATAACTTCCCTAAGGCAGCTGATAAAAGTCTATGATAGTAATCCCTAAAAAATTTGAATTGAATTGAAAAATCATCCCTCTATAATCCCTGTCCTCCAGGTAATATGGTCCTGACACTTTATGTGTCTGACTTTTAGTGTCAGAGTCAACCTGAGGTGTGAATTGTAAACCTGGACAGATCTATGTTCCCATCCTAATTCCTCCACCTTTGGATGTGAGCTTTTGGATTGGCTATTTCACTTTTCTGGACCTCAATTCACTCATTTAGAATTTAGATAATACATTTTTTTATAGAGTTGTAGTCAAGATGATGTGATGTAAACAATAAATGCTCAGCAGGTTGGTATAGATTAGATCCATGAGACAACTTCCCCTCTCTAACATCTATATGGCACTATTCTTTAACCAGTCTGAAACTTTCTTTCCTAGATAATAATATCAAATGCTTCATATTTTGGTCCTTAAATCCAAATACTTTCATATAAGAACAAAGAATCACAATATATGTAATATTTATACCTTCTCCTAAATGAGAATGGAGTCTCTTAATTTTCTACTTTTTAAATCTTGATTCATGTCTAGGAACTGTCAATGTCTTAATAATTAACTACTGTCTTCTCCTAGTGACAGAAGTTAACATTCTATATTGATTGCTGATGCCTCTTTCCTATCAATAGACTCTTTAGTGACGAAGGGTGGTAGCGGCAATTGTGGGTCATTACAGATGAGTTTAAATTTCATTGAAATCTGGAGAGCAGGGCTAATGGGATATATTGTCATCCTACAGATAACACAAAAGCTTTGGTGGTTTACTTAATTTGAAGGGACATTTCATAATCCTGGCTAAATTGGAATCACAAGCCATATAAAATTTAGCAGCAAATTATAATGATCTTGCCCTCTAGAGGCTTTGAAAGAATAAGTCATTGCTGCAGTGGGTAATGGCTGCTTGATGAAGTTTCTTTAGCTCAAGAAGGAAACTTATTATTTCAGGAATGGAGAGTTTCTGGAGTCCAGTGACAGTAATAATCAATTCTTTACAAACTCAAAAGGCTTATGACGTAAAAGGGTGGGAAATATTAGTGTTTAATGAAGCAGTTTGAAATTAAAGCATTTTAAGAAATATTTTAGGAGGTCATAATGAATAGTCAGGAAAATGGCTGTACCTAGGGTTCCAATACCAAGTTTAGAGGAGAAAAAACAATATTAAAATAAGGTTTTGGGTAATTATTCTGTGACAGGACCTGTTAAACAAATTATATATTTTGTTATATAATTGTTATAGCAACCCTGCAAATAATATCTAAATTTTAAATCTGTGGTTCAGAAAAATTAAGGAATTAGTCTTAGTGCATATAGCTAGTACACTTCTTGACTTAGACTTCAACTCAGAATTTCTGATCAAAGTGTGCTCTCTTTCTACCCTGTAAATGTTATGACCTGTCTCATGGATTGTAATCCTTCCATATTACTCAACTTCCTGTTACCTTAATACTGGGGAGATTGGTCCTCTCATTCATTTGTTTAAGGTGTACATTAAGCTACCTTTAGCATTCCATCAGGGACTCAAAAAACAAGGGTAGAATCTGAAGTCAGCAGAGCATGAGTGGAAGAGATATTTGAGGGATACAATTGAGTTGGGAACAGGTAATAAGCCTATTTATGGATCCATATGGAAATTGTGCTCTGCACCTTTGTCCAGGAAATTTCCTGTATAGAACAAGGAGCTATCCATGCTGAGTATGAGTTAAGGCCTGATCTTATCAACCATTATAAGGCAATAGCCATTTATTGAGAAGCCACTATTTCTTAGGCGCTGTACTAGATGTTTTAGCTCTGGTACACTCAACGCTTACAGTCTTTGTGGTTAAGATAAAAGGAGGAAAGTGTTAAAAGGCAGCACTTAGAGAGTTCAAGCAAGTTGTGCAGAATCACAGATCTATAAAATGACAGATCTGAAATCTAGGTCTATCTAATTCCAAGGATTCAACTTTAACCTACTCATTAGTTAATTATCAACATTTACCTGCTTTGTGGGAGGCCCAGGGAATCACAGACAAATAGAGAAAACAAGTCCTATCCTCAGGACTTTCATGTTGTAATCACACCTCTTTTAGTAAAAAGAAAGCTTCATAGTTCCTTGAACAGTACTGAGTCTTGTTTTCTCTTCCTCTGTTTTTCCCTGCACAAATATTAGGTAAGCATAGGCATTCAACAATACTACATAATTGGCTTATTCATCTCAAGACCTTGCTCATCCTACCATCTACAACTTGGGAGAGGTGAATCAGGGCCATTCTACCTTGAATCCTGATAGTTCAATGCTCTAGAGAATTTCAACCTTGTCATTCCTTTGCATTAGCATAATAAACAGAATTCTCTTCTATTAACAGAAATGGAAATGAGAGTAGTTAAGGATATAATGCCAACTGGCCATGAAAAGAAGTTGGAAACATGAGCTGGAAAAAATGTGTCATAATATCACAGGTCTTTCCCCCCTGGATTTCAGTATTTTTCTGCTACTGCCAATTTTTTTTCTGTGCTTTTGCCCAGATCAGTAGAGAAATGCAAAAGAAAAACAAAACAAAACTAAGAATGGAAGTTATAGATGATATCATCTCATTTTGCTTCTCTCCCTTCTTTGAGATAAGGGATGGAATTACCAATTTCCTATAATTATATAGGTTTCAGGGTACATTTCTATAGTAATCATTTATATGTTGTATTGTATTGTTTGCTCACCACTCCAAGTCAAGTCTCCTCTGTCACTGTTTATTCCCCTTTACTCTTTTCCACCTTCCCCAACCCCTTTTTCCTCTATTAATCACCAGACTGTTGTCTGTGACTATGGGGTCTTTTGTTGTTGTTTAATCCCTTGACCATTTTCACCCAGTCTCCCAACTCCTCTCCCCTCTGCTGACTATCAATCTGTTCTTTTTATTGATCAGTCTGTATCTATTTTGTTTGTTAGTCAAACTCATCTTAAAGCTATTCATCCCAAGAACATCTAGAGCTCTTGTGAGATGCCATATGCTTAGAATAATGTGCTTCATAGAGAAAGGCAACATTTCTCCAAATCTTGTTTTTCTTTTAGGATTTGTAAAAGCACAGTATTCTCTCTCTCTCTCTCTCTCTCTCTCTCTCTCTCTCTATATATATATATATATATATATATATATATATATATATGATGGAAGTTATAGATGATGTCATCTCATATATATATATATATATATATATATAGATATATAGATATAGATATAGATAGATAGATAGATCATATTATTGCATGGATATCAAAATAATTTTAAAGAGTGAGTAATGAGTGAAGTTGAGGGAAAGATAAGCTATGCTCACTGGCACCCAGTAGTCTATGAGACTATAGATTTTTACCAAATTGAACAATTTCCTTGATATATGGATACAAATAAACTAATAGTGCTTGTCTATTCATTTGTTACCCATTCTGTAAAAAGTAATCCATTGGGTGACTTTTATGTAAAAGGCATGATTCTAGGACAAGAAAACGGTAGATAAATAAACTCTGTCTGACCTAAAAGACTTGACAATCTATTGAGACAAATACTAGGTGTATTAGTTAATAATGTGTATTTTTTTTCCAATAGATGGGAGTTACACATATGTTGATATATATACAATTTGATATGTATACTATTTTTTGTATTGACAGCTAGCTTCAAAACTTCTTATTTCAAATTTGCTGAAGGTGTTAACATCATATATATTTTTATGCTTACAAATGTCAAATTTCATGCCAAAGAAAGGTCATTTGAGGGAAGTTTTAAGTCATTACTTAATTTTGAAGAAAAAGTGATCACATACTTCAGGAAGCTTATCGTGAACATGATCCATCTCACGACATTTGTGAGTGCTGGTTTAAGTGCTTTAAAAGTGATGATTTTGATGTGAAAGACAAAGAATATACAGGTCAACCGAAAAAGTTTGAAGACCAACAATTATGAGCATTATTGGATGAATTTACGTGTCAAACTAAAAAAAAAACTTGCAGAAAGATTAAATGTTGCTCAACAAACAATTTACAAGCAATGGGAAAGATTTTAAAGGAAGGAAAATGGATGCCACATCAACTGAACGAAAGACAAATGGAAAACTGAAAAGTCATCAGTAAAATGTTGCTTCAATTGCACAAAAGTATTTTTTTTGCATTTAATGGTGACTGGCAATGAAAAGTGGACTTGTTTTGAGAATCCCAAATGCATAAAATAATGGGTTGATCCAGGTCAACCATCAACATCGACTGCAAGTCCAAATTGATTCAGCAAGAAGACAGTGCTCTGCGTTTGGTGGGATGAGAAAGGTGTGGTGTATTATGAGCTTCTAAAACCAGGTGAAAACATTAATACTGATAGCTACCAACAACAAATAATCAATATGAACCATGCGTTGATTATTAAACAACCAGGATGTGCCAGGAGATATGGCAAGGTAACTTTGCTTTATGATAATGCACCATAACACACTTCGAAACCAGTTAAAGACATGTTAAAAGATCTTGCCTGGAAGTATTAACCTACCTGCCATATTCACCAGACCTTGTTCCTTCAGATTACCTCTTGTTCTGATTGATAGCACATGCACTTTCTGAGCAGCACTTCAAGATCTACAAAGAAGTGGAAAATTGGGTTTCTTAATGGTTTGCCTCAAAACAAGGAAAGTTCTATTGGGATAGTATCCACAAATTACTTGAAAGATGAGTAATTGTGTAGCTAGCGATGGGCATTACTTTGAATAAATTACTTTTTGATGTTTCTCTTGAAATTATCGTGTTTTCTTTGATTAAAAAATCAGCTATTATTAACTGGTACACCTAAATAAAGTAGTCATAAACAAAATAACATACAAATATATATGGTATATTCTTTTATATTAAATTACAAAAGAAAATGACTAAGGTTCTACTCCCAAAGTAGTGAAAAATATTTCTGTCTACAAAAGTCCTTATGTTGTTAATTAATACAACTTCATTTTCAATAGTTATCCTTTTTATGTATGTAATTAATATTTCAATTATACTCTTTTAATAACTTTCAATTATACAATACTAGAGACCTGGTGCATGAATTCAATGGGGGGAATTCTTTCACAATATGTATGTATGCTAAATCATGCCCTACATTTTAAATATCATACATTTTTCTTCATGAAGTACAAGTCAATCAAGCTGGAGACAAAAGTAGATGTCTTTTCTGTTATTTACTAGTATGAGCTTCTGGACTTAAAAACAGCTGAGTTCCCTGCCTCAAGCTGTAGCCAAGGATGTTGCACATTCTTGAACAGTACCCTGTGTCCCCATCAAAAATGAAATAATCAGATTTCTTTGCAGGGTTATTGTGCATATTATATGAGTTATCAAATTTCAATTGCTTGACAAACTGCTGATGTGTAACAAACATCTTAAGTGCCTTCTCTTTCCCCAACACTCCCCTTCCCCAATTTATACTCTATAGGCCTTAGAACATGTTCAAAGAAACTCCTAAAGATTCCATGAGTTGGCTGTATGACCCTCAGCTATTTGACACACTTATCACTTACAACTATTTTCTTAGGCTGTGATGACTAAGAAGAAGCAGGCCATCTATCTTTTTAGGGAATATGTACTGGAACAACCACTCAAGGTGGCCAGGAGCCAGGTCATACTCAAAGAATAAGGCACTGAATAGAAAATAACTTGGTTAAAGTGGAGCCAAGCTTCTCCTGGTCTCTTCAAACATCAGTAATGCTATAGAAAGTGAAACTGCTATGACAAGTCACATGTTGGAAAGATTCATGGAGATCCTTTGAGTTTAAGGCTCTTTAAAACTTGGAGAATTGTAGAAACTTCCTCTTAGGTTACACTCCCCAAGAAGTCTCAACCTGTATTTTCTCAGTTCTGTAAGGACTTTTTGCACTGAAATCACACACACACACAGACACACACACACACACACACACACACACACACACACTCCTTTAGTTGTTTTCACCTATTAGATCTTTTTTTAAAAAATTTTATTGGTTAAGGTATTACATATGTGTCCATATCCCCCTAATTGCCCCCCACCCCACTTCTGTACATGCCCTCACACCCCTGCTGTCTCTGTCCATTGGTTATGCTTTATGCATGCATACAAGTCTTTTGGTTGATCTTTCCCCTTATCCCCACCCTCCCCTACCTTCACTCTGAGGTTTGACAGTCCAGTTGATGCTTGCCTATCTCTGAATCTGTTTTTGTTCATTAGTTTATGTTGTTCATTATTTTCCATAGATGAATGAGATCATGTGATATTTATCTTTTTCTGACCGACTTATTTCACTTAGCATAATACACTCTAGTTTCATCCATGTTGTTGTAAATGGTAGGAATTCCTTCTTTTTTAGCATAGCATAGTATCCCATTGTGTAGATGTACCACAGTTTTTAATCCACTCATCTGCTGATGGGCACTTATGCTGTTTCCAAATCTTAGCTATGATAAATTGTGCTGCTATGAACATAGGGGTGCATATATCCTTTCTGATTGATGTTTCTAGCTTCTTGGGATATATTCCTAGAAGTGAGATCATTGGGTCAAATGGGAGTTCTATTTTTAGTTTTTTGAGAAAACTCAATACTGTTCTCCACAGTGGCTGCATCAATCTGCATTCGCACCAGTGGTGCCATTCGGACAGGTGTGCAATGGTACTGCATTGTTATTTTGGTTTGCATCTCTCAGATAATTAGTGACTTTGAGCATGTTTTCATATGTTTCTTAGTCTTCCTTCTGTCTTCTTTCGAAAAGTTTTTATTTAGGTACATCGCCCATTTTTTTAAATTGATTGTTTATCTTTCTTTTGTTAAGTTGTATGAGTTCCCTGTAAATGATGGAGATTAAACCCTTATCAATGATAACATTGGCAAATATGTTCTCCCATACAGTGGGATTTCTTGTTGTTTTGTTGATGGTTTCTTTTGCTATGCAAAAGCTGTTTATTTTGATGTAGTCTCATTTATTTTTTCTTTGTTTTCCATTGCCCTATGAGCAGTATCAGTGAAGAAGTTCCTTTGGCATATGTCTGAGATTTTGCTGTTGGTGGATTCCTTTAGTATTTTTATGGTTTCCCTCTTATGTTTAACTTCTTTATCCATTTTGAGTTTATTTTTGTGTATGGTGTAAGTTGGTGGTCTAGTTTCATTTTTTTGCATGTATCTGTCCAATTTTTCCAACACCATTTATTAAAGAGACTGTCTTGACTCCATTGTATGTTCATGTCTTCTTTGTCAAATATAATTGAGCATAGTGGTTTGGGTTGATTTCTGGATTCTCTATTGTATCCTATTGATCTATTTGTCTGTTCTTATGCCAGTGCCAGGCTGTTTTGAGAACAGAGGCTTTGTAATACAGCTTAATAACTGGTATTGAGATCACACCTACTTTTTTCTTCTTTCTAAGATTGTAGCAGCTTTTCGGGGTCTTCTTTTATGCCAGATTAATTTTTGGAGAGTTTGTTCTAGGTCTGTGAAATATGCCGTTGGTATTTTAATGGGGATTGCATTGAATCTATAGATTGCTTTGGGTAATATGGACATTTTGATGATGTTGATTCTGCCAATCCATGAACACTGTATGTTCTTCCATCTGTTTATGTCTTCCTCTATCTCTTTTTTCAACGTCTTATAGTTTTCTGTGTAGAGGTCTTTTACCTCCTTAGTTAATTTTATTCCTAGATATCTTACTTTTTTGGTGTGATTTTAAATGGGATTGTTTTCTTAGTCTCTGTTTCTGTAAATTCACTGTGTATAGAAATGCTATAAATTTCTTGGCATTAATTTTGTATCCTGCTACATCCTAGATCTTTTTATTATTTGTTTGTTTTTATATTTTTATTGATTTCAGGGAGGAAAGGACAAGGAGAGACTTAAACATCAATGATGAGAGAATCATTGATAGGCCACCTCCTGCACACCCCCTACTGGGGATTGAACCCACAATCCTGGCATGTGCCTTTGAGCAGAATTAAACCTGAGACCCTCCAGTCCCCAGGCCTATGATCTATCTACTGAGCCAAACCGGCTAGAGCTATTGGCTCTTTAATGCATCCTAGAAGAGAGCTCTGCTTTGTAATAGCAATGTGTTTAATCTGGGTAGATAAGCAGGATGCCAGTCTGACAGCATTAAGGTCCAGAGGAAATACCACAGACTAATTACCAATTCTCTTTCATTAGTTCAATGATTTTTCTCTACTCCTTGCCCCTGCTTACAGCTCCTACCACTCTTGCCCTCACTGCTCTCCCTACCATCATCACCTTTGTAGTTGAAGACAGGGATGGAGATGTGTTTCCGTCTACTTAGTTCCAATCAATTCAAGCTCTCTTTAGATATTGAAGGGCTGTATTTATGTTGTTTTCTTTAGCAACATTTGCTTTTATTTGACTCACAGTTCCAATAATTGGGAAATGGAATCTTCTCTGAAAAGGTGGAAGTGAATAGGACCTAACAGTTCCAATTCAGCTAGAGCTATAGAAAATGCATGAGGGTTACAACCCTTGTCAGAGTGAGTCGCTTGCTTTTATGAAGAGAATATATTTGAAAAATTGCAACTAAATACAGTTGTCCTAACCCCTGCACCCATAAACAGCGATTGTAAATGGTAACCTTTAAAAGAAAAAAAAAAGAAAGAAAGATCCTTAGATGTCGGTTGACTGGGTTGAATTGTGTGTTTGCACCAGTTTTCAGCTGTGTGTGTATAAAATTATATATATCGGTATATCTATATAATTTTTATTCTGTTTTAAACCTTTCTTCCTAGTTTATTCAAAAAAATTACCATTATTAACCTTCAATCTTAACTCATTTCTTTTTCTTCACATCTGCTTATCCATGCCCTGGTTAAGAAAACAAACATTCACCTTCAGCCATAGGCATCTACTGAAATGAATACCAATGAAAACATGACCAAAAGTCAATTGAAGGAGAAACAGAACACATTCGAATTCCTTGTGGCTCCCCCTCCTGGTTTCTTTCAGGCCCCGGGCAAGTGAGCATGTGTTAATTTGCATGGTTGGCTAAATGGCATGCTTAGACCCCAAATTTGCATCTCTGCTTGGGTTCCAAAGTGGGTCCCCGAGCCAGTTTCCCTTAGTTTCTCTGTTATTTCCCACTCGTAACTTCAACCCCTTTGGGAATGCTACTCACCAGGGTACAACTTAATGCAGAGAAGCAATAATTGGCTGGGCCCCATTCTTCCTTTAATGCGGGGTACAGCCAGCTGGTACTGATGTGATGGCATAAGG
Organism: Vespertilio murinus; assembly: GCA_963924515.1. NCBI lineage: Eukaryota > Metazoa > Chordata > Mammalia > Chiroptera > Vespertilionidae > Vespertilio > Vespertilio murinus. The sequence goes on along the minus strand of OZ004704.1, from coordinate 11,626,038 downwards.
AAAGAGAGAGGAAGGAATGGGCAAGAGAAGATCATTTCCAAGGCAATCATACAAGAGGCATGGAATGCCTTGCCCCACTGCCCCCCTTCCAAGGGAAGAAACTCACTGTATTGAAAGGCCTAACTTTTTATCTTCCATCCTACCCACAGGCCTGATTGGGGAGGTAGAATTAAGAGCAAGTTGAACAGTGTTATATGGACCATACATTTCTGTGTGCCCTAATCTCCTTACCTGTGAAATGGGAATCAGATACGTGCCTGATCTAATGCATTGGACTCTAAGAAAGACTATCATGATATTGTGAGATGATTTAATGTCCAGAAATGGAAAGCAAACTTTATTTTATATACTATGCTGAGAATGCTGAGGCAGAAGGACCTTAGAAAAAAATGCCAGGATTGATTCATAACTGCTGTGGGGGGATGGTGGTACATGTACCTCCCTGAGTCCCTCAGATCTACTTCAGCCCTTGCCTTGTAATTGATAAGAAAATTAAAACCAGAGAGTTGAAACAACTTGTTAAGTCGAACTGTCAAAGTGAAGTGTTCTGCAAAGGTAAGGCCTCTATACATTTATGCAAGTAATGAGGAATTTATTAAGGTGCTGTTTCAGGCTGTGTTAGGAGAAAATTGAGCTGAGTAAATGATACTTTGGTGAGTGTATAAGTTTGTTGCAAGTGTCAGAAACCTAACCCTAGCAAACTATTCCCTGGAGCAGTCATTTATCAACTTGCGCAATCATGGCAGATTTGAACAACAAAGCAAGGGGAGGGGATGATCTACCTGAGCCTTAGGTGTGGCTGCTGCAGACCCTCCCTCCAAGTTTCACAGCTCTGTCTGCATTTTACCTTTATTTCATTTTGCTTTTTTTCTTCTTCCCCCACCACATGTTCTGTTTCTAGGGAGTCATAATAAGTAAATAAGTAAATAAGCAAATTCACATTTTGTTGACTTTGGCCACAAGAGGGAGACTGTATCACCCAGTCTGTGCTCAGACATTTAAAATATCTCAGGAAACTGCTGGGATTGGTCCAGACTTCAGAAGAAGGTGAGGCTCTGGAAGAACATGGCAGCTCCCATCAGGAGCATATGGTTGGCGTAAAGTAGGGGTTGGTCCCAGAAGAAAACTAATATGAGGAAGTCGCTTAAAGTATGTATCTAATCGCATAAATACAACCACTGGTCCACTGGATGCCACCAAGTTCTCTCTTTTATTGGGAATTAAGAGAGATGGAGCCGATGTTGCCACCATCAGTCTTAGCTTCCACATTGTGCTGAGGTGCTTTCCATATGAAACATCTGCTCCATTTAAATACACAACTTCCTCTGGTGCTCAACTGAAGAACAGAGGAAAAGCTGGCACTAGAGGACCTGCTTCTGACCTACTAGACTGAATATAGTCTTTCTTTTATTCCTTTTATTTTTCAAGTCATTTGACTTGATCTAATCATCACTTAGTGCTCTGACTTGAATCTCCAAGTACAATGGGACTGCTCTGACCTTGTTCACCGCACAGATTTTTCAAAGCTGGGCTGTGAATTCCCAGAAGACACCTTCATCTTCTTCTTCATTTCTGGGGTGTCACATAATGGGGTTGTAGTTTGCCCTGGGTTTGACAAGCTAATAAGGTACTTATGTCTTTCTGTATGCCTAATAATTAAGCAAGTTATTAGGCATACTTATCAAATAACTAACCAAATGCTAACTGGAAAGATTGTAAATCACCCAAGACCCCTGGGTGGCTATAAGTGAAACTGAGGTGACACAAACAAAAAAGGTCCAAAGCTACTCTAAAGGTGGTTTTGATGTTCTAGGTAGGTATTACCCAGATTTGAAATACCAGGTATTGTGATTGTAAGGAATATATTTTGATTGCCTCTAAAGTACAGCACTTTATAAATCAGTAAAATATTGTTGTGTTTCTAGAGAAAGGAGGCTTTCCAAGTAGAATAAAATATCTCAGAACTTAATTGTATTTTTATAATAATAAATAGCCCTTTGTTTGGCCTATAGAAATGGCTTAATGAAAATAAGGCAATATTTTTACATTCATATTGGGTTTTATGTTTAACTATAACATAGATTTAACTAGGTCAGGGACTGTAAAAGGGGGAATCATCTTTATCATGTACTTTTGTCAAAGACCTTGTTACATTCTCTATTCAAAGTGGAGCTATCTTACCTAATATTAGAGAAACATGTAAATTGACTGTATTTCTGCTATGTCCACAGCCAATCAGAATGAGTATGCAAATTAGCCCAACAAAAATAGCAGTTAATTTGCATACATTCCTGGGTCCCTAGAAATGCCTGGGCACCCAGGTCATTCCCAGCTAGCCATGGGACAGAAGGTAGGTTTCATTTTCGTAAGGGGCTGAGTCTGTGATCGGAGGTGCAGGTGGGGGAACCCCTTCCCAAGCCTAAAGCCTGGGGTGGTCAGTGAACTCTTAGCCAGAAGCCCTGAGCCTGGCTGGTGAATGTAGTGGTGGTGGCAGGAGTGGGCCTAAGTTGCAATTTGGACATCCCGAACGTCTTCTGGACTGCCAGAGGGTATAGGCCAGGCTAATGACTCCTCCTCTTTCCCCCAGTGCACGAATTTCATGCATTGGACTTTAGTGCACCCATAATATTGACAGAAAATGAAATGTTCTCATTGTGTAGAACAAGAAGTTCTTTTCTTTTTTAATTTTATTTATTTATATTTTAAAAACTCACTCCCATCCTCCCCTGCCTTTAACCACCCTATTGTCTGTGTCCATGTGTCATGCATATATGCATAAGTTCTTTTCTAAAAGGAGATTAAAAAAAAAAACAGTACTTTGTATTAGTTTACATATTGCTTGTTGAGAAGTTCACACTTGGATAGCGTATTTCATGTAGTACAGGATGTTTATAGAATACCTAAAAAATTATCATGCCAGTCCTCTGAAATAGACTTTATCTACATGTTAGAAATATGAAAACTGAGATTATGCAACATTATTTAACATATTTAAGGTCACACAGATATTAATTGGAGTGGCCTTGGTCTGTCTGCCCACCACAGCCTCTGGACCCTGAGGCTGTGGTGGACACAGGGGCAGATCCTTATAACCTCTACATTCCCCACCACCATCACTCTGCCCCTATTTTGTTTGGCAATGCTGACTCAGGAATGAATAAGGTATGTTCAACCCTACTGGATCCTAGGCCATTCCCATTGTGTTTTCAAGCTTCCAAGAGAGATGACTATAGTTGGGTGTTTTTTTTATTTTTATTTTTTTTATATTCTCCTTCAACTTCAAATATTTATGAATGTGTCAATGGGCACTTTAAGAATGTATCTATCAATATCAAATGCAGTTTTTTAGCAGAAACCTTGAAAAAATTGCAGAATTATCCTCTGAAATATTGCTTCTATTATTTTTTTAAAATTGCAAGAAAATGTTCTGCCATTTCAGACCATTTATCTCTGTTAACAAGACACTCTTTTAGTTGGATAGATAATATACACCCATCTGGTCTGCAGTTTCTTCATTTACTCTGGTAATAATAACTGAAGGCATTTCTCCAATGCCTTGCCATTGTCTGGGCCAGCCACTTGCCTTTCCTGCTGTTGATGTGGGAAGCAGAAAACAAGAAGAACCTGGGACCTGATTATAATACACAGACATGCCATTTATAATGTCATTTTGGTATTGAGAAGGGAGCAGTGCTTATGTGTTAATGAAAGCAGAACCTTATTTTAAACATCCTTGACCATTCAGTAAAGAGATAGCAAACTGCCACAAAATATATATATATTTTTATTAGATACCACCCCATTATTTTATCTTCTAATTCCCAAAGTTCTCCGATACACAGTATACCCATTTGCAAATATGTGTGTAATTCTGATTTTTTTGCCTGAGTTATGCAGATGGATAAAGAGAATTACAAAGAATGAGTCCAACTTTTCACTTGGCTTTAGGTCTGTTTACCACAAAAATGAGAAGTGAAGCATTGAGACAATTTTCTGAAAAATCAAGGTAAAGAAAAATGATTTGATGCAATCTTGAGGTTTATAAAGACTTCGTCAGCATCTACTAAAGACGTAGCTGCTTTCCTTCTACATTTGCTTTTCTGTATTCACAGAGTGGGCACGTAGGCATAGGGTTTGCCTGGGAATTCTAGAATGGATTTTTTTTTTCCTTATAAACTACTAGGGGTCCAGTGCACAGATTCATGCACCTTGAAAGGAACTCTGGACCCTGAGGCTGTGGTGGGCACAGGGGCAGATCTCCACCCATCCTCTGTGCACCAGCCCAGCCCTTCCCATCATGGCCGCCAGTCCCCTGTCTGCCTGCAGCCCTGCTCCCAAAGCCACTGCTCCCACAGGAACCCACTGATAACATGGAGGGAGCAATTGGGGCCAGCACCAGCAGTGGGTGTGAGTGGGGCCAGCACCTTCAGCAGATGTGAGCAGCAGCTGTTGCTCTGATGATCCATTAGGAGGAGGAGGATGTGGAGAAACCCTCAGGGGTAATTGGGGCCAGCAGCCACCACTTGCCCCTGCAGATAGCACTGAGTGATCAGGACTGACACCAGGCTCTGGAAGCAGGTGTGAGCAATGGCTCCAGCACCGGCAGTGGGTGCGATTGAGACTGAGGCTGGCACTGGCAGTGGGTGCAAGTGGGGCTAATGCTGGCAGCAGATGTGAGCACAAGGCATGAAGAGCAAATGATTTTAAGTAACCACTGAAGGCTTGCCCTGGTGACAATGATGGGCACCCCACCTTGGTCTGGCACCCCTGTTCACCTGTTCCACCATCCCACTGTGGTCTATGCTCATGATGTTCTGCATGCACCCCCTGGTGGTCAGAGCACCTCATAGCAACCGGTTGTTCAGTTGTTTGGTTGTTCCTTTGTTTGGTTTATTTGCATATTAACGTAATATATATATATCACATTAATGTTGATCCTGAAACTACAAGCTATAACTCCCCCCATTCCCTTTTGTTTCTATCTCCTCTGTGTTTTCTTTCTACCCCATAGTTTTCCTTTCTCTTCATTATCGCTAAGGCTGCCTGATCCCCTGTTAATTAGTTCTATTGAATTTAGTCTATCAACATACAGTTGAATTCAGGTAAGTTTATGTTTTGTTTTGGTTTGAGGGAATTGTTTTCTCTTTAACAAGCTGTTTTGTTTTGCAGAAATGGAAATAAATAGTGGGCTTATTCCAGGCCTTTCTTGGCAGGTAAACAGCCTTGCCTTCTTCCATTCACCCATGGAGTATTTGAATCCCAGCCACTCCCCAGGCTGGAGAGGAGGTCCTCAAACTCATGGGTATTCTTAAAACAATACATAACTATGTACTGGTTGAATTCAAGAAATGGTTAAAAACAAATCAAATAGGTCAATAAAATTCAACTGGTGGGCCTTTGTCTCAAAACATTTTCTTTGTGTAGACAAGTGTACTTAGTGCTTGGAAGAAGGATTATCTATTAAAGTTTCACTTTTTTGTTAATTGGTATAGTTTAAAAAGATAGCCATGTAAAAATATGTAATTCTTGTTTCTTCCTCACAAATGCTATTAATTTAATTATTTTCATATAATGAACTAAAGTGGCATTCTTTAAAAAAATAAAAATCAGAGCTTTATTAAGCTGGGGTAGACATACACTAGCAACATACATTTAAGGTGTGCAATTTTATATGTTTTGACATATGGTTAGAGTGTCAATCCAAAATTTGAAAAAAAAAATCTGGTTCATCTTTATTTAAGATTGCTTATGCTTATTATAATGAGATAAGGCTATCTTTATTTGTATAAACTAAACTTTATAGTAGAACCTAGGATTGGAAGTCAGCATATTAGAAATGGTGTTATAAGAAGCTTTCATTTTACAGATGAGCAAACTGGGGATCAAAGAAGTGAACTCTCCTTTTCAAGGTAAAAGATTACTTGTGGTACAGCTCTAGCAGGTCTCCTGAATCCCAGTTCAGTCAGTTATAGATATTCCCTATATCACTTTCACTCTTGATGGTAAGAAAAATATATGTGCATTTATATTTATAGTTTTTAAATTCACTATAATATGCAAAATGTCAAGAAAAACTTTTCTCAACTTTATGTTAAAGTCTGACTGAAATGCAAATATTCTTCTAAATTTCTGAGGAAGTGAATAAGAGAGAATAACTAAAATCCCCCTTTAATGTGTGTGTGTGTGTGTGTGTGTGTGTGTGTGTGTGTGTGTGTGTGAAGGGTACATTCCAAGAAACAGAGTCATAAGAAAGCCATACTGATATTGGCAGGAGGATATCAGGTAATAGGATTTCATTTGTTTGTTTGGGGCTTTTGTTTTGCTTTATTTTGTTTTTGCCATTCCATAATCTCGCACTGACCAAGTTAAAAATACAAAATCCTCCATGAAGCTAACCACCTCATGAGTATGCTCGGTGATGGCTCCAGTATCCCTACTTCACTTTTTCATTCTTGTTCTGAGATGTTATTGATTCTTTTCCCAGTTTTTCTGTCCACCCTTCCTCTTGGGAGAAGGACCATGGGCTTGGGGGGTCACCTAAAGTTTTAAAAATCAACAGGGGGGCCTGGCCACATTTAAACTATGAAATAAGCTTTTTAAAAGAAGCACAAGAAGATGGAAGTAAAGGTAGGTATGTTAACTATCCCCTTTCTAGTTAAAAATGATATGTAATGTCTGAATGTCAGCAACCTAAACCAGTGGAAAAACATCATGTATATCTTCAGATAGAAATTTCCCATCTCTGACATCAAATCAGCAAGCATGAAGTCAGAGGATCAATATGTTTGAATGTGCTAAACTAACTCTTTTCTATATTGTGTTTTATAGCACACAAAATCATTTTTCTGTCTTTTAATATCTAGCTTAAATCTTTATAACAATTCCGTAGAGCTAACATTGATATGGTGTCAAAGCTCTGCATATTCAAGGAAGCACCATAACATAGTAAAGCTAGGACGTAATGATTCAAAGTGGTGTGAGAAAGTATTTTTGGTAAGAAAAAATATTCAGTGGTATATATACAATATATTTTATAATACCACTGACATATGGCTTTACATTTCAAACTTCTCTGTTCCTGATGTATCATTTTGTGAGTTCCCTGAATGAAGGTATCTTGTTTTTCTCCCTTACCATTGTATCTGTAGTACCTAATACTTTTCCTGAATTTGGTCCTCAATGCCTTTAATTAATTAAATGGGTGGTCAGATTAAGTATTTTCCAGACCACTTTCAACCAATGACATTATTAACTCAATCTGGCCAAGTGTTCCCTCTTGCTTAATACATAAATATTGATTGACCATCTTCTATGGCCTTTGAATGTTCTAGATACTGGGGTACAGCCATGTGTAAGACAGGTGACATCCTTGCCATTTTAGGATTGGCCTTCTATTGTTGGAAGATGATAAACACATTTACAAAGAAGTCCAGACAGCACTGTGTAAAAATTAAAATAAAATAGTGAGATGGAGAAATGGATGGGGAGTGTGGGTCAGAGGATAGTCAGAAAGAGTGTGCCTCAGTAAGTCACATCTGAGTTGATATCTGCATCATGAGAATACAGCTATGGGAGGCTCTCTGGGGATTATTCCTAGGCAGAGGGAACAGTAAGTGGAAATAGCTTAGGTAGGAACAAGATGGAAGTATCTGAGAAACAAAGAAAAGGTTCATGTTGTTGGGGTGAAGTGAGGGAGGGAGATTCCTAAGAGGTAAGGCTGGAAACATGGATGAAGGGCTGGAAGATGGCAGGCCTTTGGAGTCACTGCCTGATGCTTACATTCATTTTAAATAAGGTTTCTTTCATTAAATACTAGAGATCCTAATATTTTTTTAGAAAATATCTACTTTAGATAGATTTTTAAGTTAAAATACAAACAAAAAAACTATTAATTTTAATGCTTCTTGAAGAATTACGATATTCTTAGATGGGTTAGAGAAACATATCACAATAATGCTCCAATGATCCAGTGGGTACTTAAGACTTGCCACAATGATAAAGTATTTGATTTGTAACAAAGGCTGGAAAAATTTTTAAAAGATAAGATGGTATATATTTTAGAGGCAATATCTAGATGATTACATAGGTTTTTGTATAATATGTGTGTATGTGTTATCATTATAGACAGCAATTTTATCTGTGGTTGAATGCACAATTCCTTATATAATAATTTATAATGTAACCATTTTAAAATAAAAAAAATCATTCTTCACCTGTGGGCCATGTAAAGATAGTCTGTGGGTCAGGGTTAGCCATGGGCCATTGCCAGCCAACGCCTGTCTTACAGAAACATAAGAAATTCACCTTTCAATAAAATAATTGATGCTGACACAAAAAATGTATGGTGTATCCCAAAGCCAAATAACTTTTTGTTTAAGCTGTTAATGGACAAAGTTAGATGACTCTTTTTATATTGAATACAGATCCTATTGGCTTTGCATTTGCCAATTTAAAGAAATATTGTTTCATGAAGTTCACAGCCTAAATATTGACACATAGTGATGATATCTATGGTAGTTAAATTTTATGTGTCCACTTGGCTAGGTTCTGGTGTCCAGTTGTTTGGTCAAACTCTTATTCAGATATCATTGTGGAGTACTTGGCAGATGGGAGTAACATCAATAATCAGAGGGAACAGCAAATAATGTAAGTGGGCCTCATCCTATCAAAAGCCAGGAGCACAAACAGGTTTCCCAGACAAGAAGGAATTCTGCTTGGAGATGGTGACATGAAAAGTCCTGCCTGAGTTCTAGCCTGCCAGCTTGTCCTACAGATATCAGACTTGTCACCCTCCATAATTCAATAATTATCTGTGTCAATTCCTTAAGATAAATCATTATGCATAAATATTTTATATAAATCTAGCGACATAGCTAGCTTTCATCTATTCATCCAACTCTCTATCTTCTATTTGTCTGTTTGTTTGTTTCTCTGGCGAACCCTGGCTTGTACAATGCCTTTAGTATGTATGTATGTATGTATGTATGTATGTATATTTATTTATTTGTTTTTTTCCTCTGAGAAGATTAAAGCTGCTGTGACTTTTTGGAATAAGATCCTATGTTTGGTTTTTAGTTTACAAGCTTTAAGCTTTCATGATCAAAGACAACACAGACTTAGGCTATATATTGGAAATTCTCTACTATTGAATTTAGAAAGAAGAAGTTGAAGGGTGCCAACCTAAGATTCCCCCCCCCCAAGACCTTACCTACCACTTGCCTTTGGAAAAAATCCTCCAGTCTATAAATAGAATGTGAAATTGTTCAGCAAATGGATTCACTCTGTATGCGAGTCGCAATTTATATGTTTCCTCCCTTGGCCTTGTAAATAATCCAAACAAATCCTCCAAGTATAGTTTATGGGAGTTCCTCCTCTCAATTAGTAATAGAATGCCATGAAGTGGCTGTATCTGTTCCGGAGAGAAGTCTTCTCTCCTCATTAACTCATCGCTTCAGAGAACTCAGTGCCTAGGGGAACCCTCCTCTTGTATCAGGGTTTCAGGCTGTGTGATTTCTTTTCCCTACGAATTGAATGATTGTGCTATTGGGGAAATAGCATCGTCTGTGACAGATAACTTCTTTATTGAGAAGATGAGTAACAGTGACTGCAGCCCTGATATCGTACTTAAGAACCTAAGGGGGAGGAAAGGTGATAGTGGGTATCGCCCAACACCTGTCCATAAAGCTGATGATTCATCACACCCAGACAATTTTGTGGGAATAATACATTCATTGTGTCATGGCTGCCGAATCTCCCCAAGTTTAATAGCTGCTGCAGATCCATGGTGCAGGAGAAGCCTCTGAATTAAGATGATTCAGTGGGTTCCAATTCATCCTAAATAAGTGGCTGTCTAGATAAATGAAGTTCATCAAATTGCAATGAATACCATATAACAACCTTGCTGGGACTGCATGCCCCTGGGACACAGACCGTGTCTAACTGTGTGCTCTGCAGCATCTCCTGTGCGGGCGCTTTGCAGTCTGTTCAATAATAACAATATGACCGTGTGCTTGCCCTGAGTCATTTTATTTTTTATCAGCAACGTTAATGCTCTAACTACATCAATTAAGTCACTTAAATTCAACCGGTTAATGAAATGCCCTTACGGAATGCAGCCTTGAAATCATTTTGTGGAAGCAGCAACACAACCAAACCAAAAAATCAGTATAAATTACATCTCATTCAATTTACTTAAAAAAACAAAACAATTCAGATTTAGCTTTTATTTTAATTAATGATGTGTGTTGCTGAAGTTGCTTCAGTGATTCAGGGTACTTTTTGCCTGGTAACTTTTTTTCTCTAACACACACTAGGGGATACCCGGCCAATGACACAATGTGGTGAGAGGAGCTGAATTTTTAGAAAGTAACTCTGGAATGCTTAGACACTGGGCTTGTGGGGCTAGATCCTTTCCCAAGTGTTCTCCCTGAGGATGAGGGATTATGCTCAAGTTTATCTTTCATGGGATAGGACCTCCTTCCTTCTGGTAGGGAAACTACAAATTATCATGGTTCGAAAGGCTCCAGAGATGGACAATGCTTATAAATAGCTGCTCCCCACATCTAAGCCATCTGATGTTAGGAAGCCTGTGCATCTCTATTGATAGTATTATTCTCTCACACTTGCCTAGTGAGGGGTACAGCCTGGTTCCTCCCTAGAATTCAACCCCACACAGCATGCATAGCCATATTCTGTCCCTGGTCTAACTCTCGGTGGGCTCATAGAAGGATCAGGCAGACCCTTGTCTTTCCCTGTCTAGCCAACACTTGGCTGCTGTAATGTTTCCCCATTCTCAAAAAATATCTAATATATATATATATATATATATATATATATATATATATATATATACTCATTGATAAATATAGATATATAAATATCACAACTTTTTTATCCATTCATCCATTAATGGGTACTTGGGTTATTTCTATACATTTCTTACCAAAACTGTGTGTTTTGCCTTGACATATCCAATAGGAAAATATAACTCAGTAAATGGATGTATTTTTTTTTCAGACCCAAACCACAGTGTTAAAATATATTGACATTTTGCAAATGCTTTTGTGGTGTTAGAAAAAACAATAGATCTGGGATTTGAATATGAAATGTGAAACCCCTTCTAGTATTTGGAAAGGTCCTTCATTTTTCTGTTTCTCAGTCTATGCCATATGGAATGGGAAGTTGAGATGCTGGAGGTTTACTGCTAACCAAATTCTCCTGGATGGTTTGTATAGTAGGCAAATAAGTTGCTGCATTAAGTGTACCTTGTAAAATTGAGAAAGTTTGCCGACATGTTTCAGTGGATGGTCTCTTGAATAGAATGGAGAAAATGTATTATACCCATTGCAGATATCTCAACTAAGGAATGGAAAGGTGAAATGAGTTGATCAAAGTCACATCATCAGAAAGTGCCGCTGGAACTAGACCCCAGAATTTACAGCTTTAGTCTCATTTCTTCACTAGACACTTTCTTTTCATTTTAGTCAACGATACTTTGGATATGGTATGACTCATCATTAGGGGGGGGGGCACAAAACCCTGAAAGTACTGAAATCCTCAAATTCTGAGAATTGCTCATTGACTCATCACTTCTTCCTCAGCAGAAAGCAACCAGACAAGTTCCATTGTCTGCACTTAATCACTTGATTGTGATGTTATATGAGGTTAATAGAATGTTGTTTTCAATGTGTCTAGGGGATTTGTTGGTAGAAAGAATAGGGACTCCTTCAATCCATTTGTTGCAAGAGGAGTAGCATACTGATTAAACATTTTATATCTGTTTGAGCCTCAAATTTTTTTAATGTTACCAACTCTTTCTTATTAGGAATTTAAAAGACCCCTGCCTTGCCTTTAAAGCAATCGCAGCGGTACAAGAAACTTAGAAGCCTGTGTGTGGTTCTATGAAGGGCATTTGATTAAGTAAATCAGTGTCTAAAAGAGGTTGTCCCCACCCATTGCAAGTGGGGTTTTTTATCTTCATTCCATGGTCCTAAGGTGGCCATCTTCTGTGCTATTTAATTTCCCATTTAGATCAGGATTTTGATGACCAGTTTTCTCATCTGCTTGGGCCCAGCCTGGGGCCAATGTTATTCCATGTGGGTGGTTCTTTCTGGTTTTTATTTTCCTGGTGCTTACACTCTTTGGCATATTCTGGGTAAGTTCTTGCTCTCAAGTCACAGAGAAGGACATCCTCTGAGCAAGGACTTTCTGTGAGTGGCAAGAGCAGGAAAGACTTAGTTCTGGCTTGTTTCTATCCAGCTGAAAAGATCAGGTCAGCTTCTATCTCGCCTGTCCAGCATGCCATAATTGTGTGGGGACAAGATCATGTGCTTTACCGGAAAGATAATGAACATGAAAGATACAGTTCTTACCAAATCCAAGTGCTGTTCTCAGGATATAGAAAAGCTCTTTCTTCTTTAGGCATAGCTAATGTTATGATTTTCAGCTATTTCTTGTGTTAGACAAATCGGTTATGGTTTTCTTACTTTCTTCTCCCATGAATGTATCCAAAACAGGATATTAAGTAGATGTTGTTTATCAGCATCGCTGTTCAAACACTATCGATTCTGTCTTGCTTCTCCCACTCCAGGTAGCAATGATGCAAGGTCAGTTGCCTACAACTAATCATTTGGTCCTTGGTTATACAAAGTCAATAGAATGTGAGGATACATGAGGTGAATGTGCTAATATAAATCTTTAGTCAGTGGTTGAGTGGGCATGAAAGAGCTATACCCAAGACCAGGTAGGAAAAGGCAACATTTTGACCATGCAAGGATCTTTAAGTACCAAGCAGAAAACAGTTAAGATGGGAAGAATGCAGGAATAGCGGGACATTTTTTAAAGATATTATTCCGCACATTAATACTGAATTACCTTTTTCGTACCCATTCTGCTCTAACCAGGCTTTCTTCCATTTATTTATTTATTTATTTATTTATTTATTTGGGCAAGATATGTTTCTTCCTATTTTAGGATCTTTGTTATGCTCTTTATCACTCTTGACAATGACAACATTCATTCATTTATATATGTAAAAGGCATTTATTGTGTGCCTTCTCTGTGCCAAACATTATTCTAAGTGCAAGGGACATAACAATGTACAAGATAAATAATAATGCTTTCCTCCATAAAGCTTACATGCTAGCTAGGAGCCACTATCTTAAATATGTGTTAGATGTTTATAAGGGTAAAGAAAAACAAACCAGTGAAGGAGTTAGGGAAGATTAGAGTTGGGGCTACAATTTCAATGAAATGGTCTAGTACAGATTACTAGTTCTCTGGGCTTACTAGTATCTGAGGAATCTTTTCAGACCCTTGTTGCTATATGGCTCCATATAGCAGCAAGGGACTGAAAAACAGTATGGACCAATGGGTTAGAAGTGAATATGATGTGAACTCCTCCATTTAGGGGGTTTAAGAGAGGCTGTGAATTCTCAATGGGCATTCTTTCTCTGCCAATGAGTCCATGGAGGCTACATGGTCCATGCAATATATGTATTTTATCAGTATTTATGGACCATGTAGCCTCCATGGACCCATTATCAACTGGCTTCCTCAATGATTGTGTTGGGCACAGAGCATCGGATCAACCTTCTAGACACACAGATGAGCAAGAAAAAATGTTGTTTTGAGTCAGTAATATAGTGTTAATTTTTTACCACCATATTTTCTAGCTTATCCTAATCAATATAGTGGGTTAGACAAAAACTCACCTAAAAAGAAGATATTTTGGTTACTATCTAAATGAGGGCAAGGAATAAGCAAATTTTTCATCTTTAGTTGGCAGCTTAAAAGTGTCTCTTCCTTACTATTAACTTAATGCAATAAGGTTTTAAAACTCCACAAGTACAAGGCTTCATTTAAAAAAAAATAAATTTCAGCATTGTAGGAATTCAATACATTTTTGCAAATGTATAAATGACTAAATAGATCACACAAAAATTGTTAGGACATAAAAAATGATAACCATTTCTATTTAACATTTATTACTTTTTCCTTTCTTATGTCACTATCTTGGCATTCAATTAAAAAGAATAGTAGATATTTATTTAATTAGGCCCTTTTGATTGACAGTAGTAGTAATTATGAGATACATTTGGACATATGGGAAACAGGATTATATTGGGGCTGAGAGGTTGCTATATAATGTCACTTTTATAGAGTTGATGATAGCTAATAATGTTCCTTATTTATTTATTGAAAAATAACTATGTACCTGCAATGTACACAGCCTTCATATGGGTTAACTTATTTCATCATTCCAAGGCCTTTAATGGTAAGTCTCATTGTGTCCCCATTTTATAGATGAAGAAACCAAGGTAGTAGAGAGGTTGAGAAACTTGCCCAGATTCCCTTAGCTAGAGCTATGATGTGAGCCCAGCTACTCCGGTGCCACAGTTCTATCACCAACAATTTTGCCTATAGTCTTCTGTTGGATGATCTACCAGAAGTGGCAAGGTCCTCGGCAAAATGGTTCATTGGTCTCAAGTTTAGGCTTTGCCATCATGAAACTCAGCTGCATTTGATACGTTTGTTTCTTTATGGGCCTGTTTTCTCTTTCCCCATAAGCTCATTTATTCTTTCTGTCTAAAATCGTTCTGCCCTTTGCCACTTCGCTTATACTCTCTTTTCATAAACTCTGAGACCCTCCCTCCCTTGGCCTCTATAAATCCATTCAGTTCTAGTTCTTGTTACTGAAACTCAGGCAACAGTGCATTTGATCCTTGGGAGTAGTTCATATTTCAGCACCAGGGCAGGACATAAATTCTTGGATACCTCATAAATCGCCTGTGTTGGACCTGGTTACCATCGGTGGACTCATCTGTTTACAAAGGGGCTAAGCCTGATGGTTAAAACAATGTTGTCTAAGGATTCTCAGAGCTAAGTGCTTGAATGTGCTGTTTACTTAGAAAAGGTTATGGGCATGGCAGGAATCCCAATTAACATATGTGCCCTCATTGTCTGTGATGAGCCAGACATCTCACTAGACACTTAGATACATTGGGTAATAACATTACCATGTTTCAAGGTGGACATTATCATCATGTCTATTCTATGGCGGCGGACACCGAGTCTCTAAATGTACCCAATGGTCCATGGCTAGAAAATAGCAGAACAGATATTGACTTCTTTGGCATTTTTACTACACTGAACTAGAAGTTGCCTTTGCACATGTTTATTTTACTTTAAAATCACTGCTTCCTTTCTACCTGAAATAAATAGAGCACTTGAAAGTCACCACTACTGTCAATATTAGAGACATATCAAATGCTGTCACTTAGCCAGGAAGCTGCTTGGGAGAAACTGTAATGTTATACAACATGACAAGCTCTCATCCACAGTGGCAACATTAAAGCCAGGGGCATGTGGCTTGTGCAAAACACCAAAGCCATTAGCTGAAATCCCAAGACCAGAGGCTGAAGATTTCACCACCAAACTCAATCTGTTCTTAGCCTTGGAGAGCAGAGGCCACTCTCCACGAGTAAGTTATTTTCATTCAAGGCAAAAAATGTGTGCCCACATTCAGCTTTCTGTTCTGGAGATAGCTGGGCACGTTATCTTCTCAGTGTGGATTGGATGAGGGAAGTGAGAAGCAAACAGCAAATTCTTGGCAGCCAAAGGCAGGCAGGCAGCAGAGAAGAAGGGGGAAAAGCTGTCAGGGGACTGTTGTGGAGTGATTTGACTCTTGTGATGTTTTTGCCATTTTCTTCAGTCAAAAGTGTGGTGTCTGCAGGCTTGATGTTTTCTTAATAAACTAAGGGTGGGAGAGGATTGTAAGAATGACTAGACTAGAAGAAGTCACCTAATTTATTACCTTTATACAGCACATTTTTAGCAGTTAAGGTTCTTCTAGGAATAGGAATGTTAAAATTACAAACAAACAAAAAACACTACACATTGAAATAGCCTAAATAATTTTTAAAAATAATTAATAATTTTGTATAACTCTAAAGCTCCAAAGTTAGAATATTAAAGTAAGGTTTGCTACATCTACTTCTCTCTGTTTATTTTCAGTAGCATTGGCTTAACCCAGAGGTGGATTTTTCTCTTTGTTGTCAATATACTAACCAGTAGTGTCCAGGCTGCATGTTTCCTGGTCTGGAGGAGAGAATGCTATTCTCAGTAGTTCTCCCAGAAGAGGGAAGGAGATTCCCTTCCAAAAGCCCAGCTCAGATATTCTCTGGCCACATGCCTCATCCCAGTCCAATTACTATGGCCAAGTAAGTGGGCTTTGCTAATTAGCTTAAGTTGAAGAACTATCCGTGGAGCTGAGGATGAAGTTATCTCACTCAAACTGCAGGCTAACGGTGGGGGCAAGGGTAGTTCTCCATAATCCTGTGTGCCACCAGGGGAGGAAATATTTTCAGGGTAGCACCAACAGATCCCATGAGTCCCTTGGCAAATCTCAGCAGGACTACTACAAGTCTGCTCCTTGAGCTTCCTGCCTCTAGTCTTGTCCCCTCTGGTCCATCTTTAATGCTACTCCTGATGACAACCCAATAAAACTTAAGCAGCTCACAAGGCATATAAAATCCCTTATGAATTGTTTCCTATCTAACTTCTACTCTCTTATTTCCCCTCTTCACAATGAACTGGGTGAAGCTCCCTAAACTCCATGTGGCATACTTTGTTTGTCATTTATCAAGGTTTAGCTTAACCATTGCTCTCTGGATGTCTTTTATGACCTTATTAAATTGGGCTAGTTTTACTTGCTCTATGCTTTCAAAACAATCTGAATTTAACCTCTATCATGGAAACATCCTACTGTGTTTAATTGCTTGTCTTTTATTTCCTGTTCAAGAAAAGGAACAGCCCACAGCTTTGTATCTTTAGATCTTGTGTACTCCATACAATCTAAGTATTCAATCATTCAATGCAAGTTTACTGAGTGATTATAATTTGCTAGTAAACTCTGCCAAGTGGTGTGGGCACCATGTAAGCTGAAAATAAAATCAAGCTCTGGTCCTACTATCTTACAGCCTTCTCATTAAAACAATAAATAACAAAATGTCAGAAGGAGTGTGAGGCATCTTCCAGCACCCAAGAAAAGAGCATGATAATGGTCTCTCTCCCTGTCTATTCTCATTCTCTGTCTCTGAACTGCATTTTCATCACCTATAAAATAAGAAGTTGTCCGATGCTTCATATTTTTTAAAAATTAATTATATTTTCACTACATTCTATCTAATCTTACTTCCTTTATTTTTCTAAAAACTGGAGAGGAGGACACTGTTTTCACCCTGAGATATTTGTGTCAATACGTGGAGAAGCAGCAAGCATGCCATTTCCTTGTGAACACCCAGTTGTCCTTTCCTTAAGCAGGTAAGTGTTCAACAGTGGATTGCCTTCCCCAGAGTACTGGTCGATTTTCTTGGGTGAGAATCAAAAGGCATATATAATATCAACTACTGATGCCAAGACTGAAAATAAAGAATATTATATTAAGTGGAAATTTAGTGAATTTAGTACCAATCTAAATCTCATCTTGCTCTTCTGCCAATGCAACTTACTGCCAAATGAATTTTTAACTAATTTTTAACTAATATTTAATGTTGGAAAGATCTAGGGACATAATTTGTACTAGTGTCAATGATAAATCAACCATATCAATTCAAAATCAGCTTATAATTAAGAAAACAAGTGAACAAAGGATATGTTTGTGATTCAGTGGACTCAAATTATTGCCATTTCCCACCCTTTCCCCCCCTCTCTTGTTAATTCTAAGAATTCAATCATCTTTACTGGGTACCCCAGTGATTGGTATGAATTAGCGAGACTCACTGAAATTCACTGTAATTTACCAGAGTTTTAATAGATGGAGAAGAGGTTTTAACAGATATCAGCATGGTGAAGCTAAATTATGGAAAAGACTGGGTTCCTTTGGTAACCAGGCTTTCCTTAGGTTTCCATATCCTATATTCTCTGTTATCTTCTAAAATAAAAAGATTAAAAAAAGTAAGTTCTTGGGGAAAAAAAAACACCTTAATAAACCTGAACTTAGGTTTTTAATAAACTTAACATTAATAAAGAATCTGCATGATTAGAGTAAGGACCTCTAATCAATCCAGACAGATAAGATCATAATTGCATTGGATATTATTATTTCCTTTTCATTTACTTAGACTAAATGCAAAATGAAGTCTTGAGATGTCTACAAATGGAAATGAAAATCACAGTTTTTCAGTGATAATTTGATAGGAAGTAATTGGCCACCTGAAGAGAAAAACCCTCATCGTGTAAATAATTACAAATAATTGGTTACTCTAAGATTGGATTACATTTAATATACTTGGTACAATGAATACTCTTAACTAAAGATACTAACATGAAGGTTGGAAGGGTATTATCAACCATGTATATTAGAGATAATAAAACAGTTTATGGATTGACTAGCCGCTATACAGCTTTGACTCACCTATTTAATTTATTTGGCCAACACAGCTATTTTGAAATATCTTTTAATTAGCTGTCAATACTTAAAGATGTAGATTTTTTATACACAAATTCGATTTATGGTTTTTCTTTTAAAAAATCAGATGACACTGGGCTCTTTTTGCCACAATTATAACAATCCTGTGGAACCAGAGCAGAAATTGGACCATCTATAAGCCCAACTGACCCTCCTCATATAAGTAGAAGCCAATAAGATGTTTGGGTTTATGGCTCCAGCTCCAGGAACATCCAGTATTTACATAAAATGTTTGAGTTTTGTAGAAAGCTTAAATTGCTTAACTTGAACTTTATAACTTTATGGAATAAATAGAGTCTGTACAAAAACTGGCTCACCCAAGAAAATAAGTCAGGAGTTGAAGAAGCCAGGATATGATTCCAAGTCTCTTCACTCATTATCTACTAACACTTCTACTGAGCTTTGCTCATTCTTATCTGAACTCAATTATGATTTTTCTTTTCTTTTTTTTGGTTAATCTTCATATGAGACTATTTTTCCATTGATTTTAGAAGAATTGGAAGGGAGGTAGCAAAGGAGAGAAAGAGAATGAGCAGAATATCAATGTAAGAGATGTCAAGAGACACATATCAATTGATTATCTCCTGCAACACTCCAACTGGAACCAGGGATTTAACCAGGTATATGCCCTTGACTGGGAATCGAACCCGAGACCATGTTTTATGTGGGTCAACACTCTAGTCACTGTGAAACACCAGCCAGGACAATTATGAAACTCTTTATTAAAATGATACATGCACTAAGGTGAAGTAAACATCCTTTATTTGGACTCTAAAGTACTAGTATTGGATCTTTGATGAAAGAATTATCTTATGTGAAAAATAATACATGGCCAGCCAACAAGATATGCTACCATGCTCTGACCCATAGAAAAATATTTGCAAAGTTTATTGGGTCCATTAAAATTTTTCAAATTTTCACTCCTCAATAGAACCTATTAGGTTTTTCACCTGGTAGGATGAATATCTTTCTCTCATTAGATGTTGGACTTGCTCCAACTTAGAACATTTGACTTTGAGCTGTCTTAGGGAGATTAGACTCTTGAACAAGTTGAGTAGATAATGTTATAAGTAGAGCTTCCTATAACCAAGAGTGTGAAATATGACATAAATAGTAATTTAGAATCCTTAGAAGCTTCTGAGAATATTCTCAACAACCATTATTGAATAGAAGGAAATGTTGTGTTGAACTATTTACTTGTGGTGGGTCTCATTGTGCTACCACTTTTGCAGGAATTACATGGGCATTAGCTGTGCCATTGCTTAATAGATTTCTTTCCTGATTCAACTTTGTGATTCAGAAAGAACATCTCTCAGCAACAATTTTTTAAGCCTCTTATTCATTTTATGATCAGTTTGAATGAGCACCTCCACAGAAAAATGGATATGAGTGAGCATTTTAAAAAGAATTTAGTTAAATGGCCAATAAGCATATGAAAAAAATATTCAACCTTACTAGACAGAAATAAATACAAATTTAAAACATGCAGTTTAAACAAAATAACAATGATAAATTATAAATTGCTAACTAAGCAAGTCAAGATCTTTAAAATTATTCTACCCATTGTGTTAAAAATTTATGAGGTACTGGTATCCTTATATATTACCAGTATGAATGTAAGTTGGTTTAATTTGTTGTAGGGAAAAAGTCTTGAAAATGTGGAAATAATTTAAACTGGTGCTATAGTTTCATGATTTAGAATTTATCATTTATAAATAATTAAAAGTGTACACAAGTATCTATAAGAATGGATATCATCCCATTGTGTTTATTAATCAGATATACTAATAAATTGGAAGCAAGTTAAAAGTAGTGTATCATATTAATTCTCAAACGTCCATACACTTGAATTGCCATTGGTACCATGACTATATAATGGCATAAAATATGTCTTGAGTCTAAGTAAAAATAAATTACTGACATTTTATATCATGTGATCCTATTTCTGTGTACACACAAATGTGTGGATGTTAGAAATGTATGGAAGAATATACTCCAAGATGCCAACCATGCTCATCTGGTGGTAGAAATAGGGGTGACTTTTTGTGCCTACTTAATTTCCATAACTTGTTTCAAAAGTGTATATAACTCTTGTATTAATAAAAAGACAAATTGAACATTTAAAAAATAGCTGGATATTATTGTTTTGGGCAAATTCAATAAATCCCATTTAAATGACACAACCCTAGGTCATGTTGATTGAAAAGTATCAGGGTTTATTTAAATCTAAGCTTCTATCACATCTTGTTTGGACCACTGCAGTAGATTCCTAATTGGTGATGTCATTTCACAGTTTAAAAATCTCCAATAGCTTTCCAGTGCACTCAGAATGAAATCCAAAGTGTCCTGTTAGAGTTGAACCATTGTCTGACTCTTTCATCTCATACCACATTCCACTCCCACTGTTTCTCCTGCATTGAAAATCTTTCTGCCTTAGGGGTATTGTCCCTGCTATTCCCCCTACAGAGAATGTTCTCCCCTTTCCTTCCCTGCTGTAGGCTGTTCACATGATTGGCCCTTTCTTACTTTTTGGGTCTTAGCTCAACAGTCACTACACACACACACACACACACACACACACACACACACACACACCTCTCTGCTGCAGCACTCTGTTTTTCAGCCTGTAGAGATCTTCTCGCTGCATCTATGTTTCTTGCTCAGCTACTATTTCACGGTTATTAAATAATGATTGCTTCTATAATATTGACATTTTTCTCCCAAAGTGCAAGCAGAAACCTGGTTGGTTTGTCCACTATTATATCCCCAAGCAAAGGCAAGATGCTTTCTATGTTGAAGGTGCTTAATAAAGATGAGAAGAGTTTGCCTCCCAGCATAGAAAGTTTTCTGTGAAGGTACATATACAAAGCCTCAGAAATGAAAAGAAATGAAGCATGGCTCTGTGTGCAAGGTACGAACCTTCAGAGCTGAAATTGGGAATGTTTGCCCTTTGCTTGTGGTTAGTCATTTCTCTTCTCAGCTTTATGTTCTGTCATCTACTCTTTATGGAGCTGGGATTCCTGACCCTCTGCTTGTCTTATATATTTTTCTCTCTTCAGAGTGTCTACTGACTCATTTCTCATAATTTTGATTTGTATACAATACCTTTCAGTTAGAACTTCTATAAAGTAAAATGACCATATAGCATTCTGGTAAATATTTTATATAATTTAAAAATACCTATATTAACACTAGCATAAATTTCAATATTTTAATAAAAAAGTAAAATATGGCACTAACTGGTTTGGCTCAGTGAATAGAGCATCTGCCTGTGGACTGAAGGGTCCCAGGTTTTATTCTGGTCAAGGGCATGTACCTTAGTTGCGGGCACATCCCCAGTAAGGGGTGTGCAGGAGGAAGCTGATCAATGTTTCTCTCTCATTAGTCTTTCTAACTCTCTATCTCTTTCCCTTTCTCTCTGTAAACAAAATCAAAAAAATATATTTAAACAAAATAAAATTAAATATATATATTTTTAAAAGTAAAATATGATTGTTATCAACTCTATCCCAGTCCAATCCAACATAAATATAATGCAAGGCACGTATCTAATTATTAAAATTCTTAACCACTTTAAAAAGCAAAAAGAAATAAATGAAATTAATATCAGTTATTAAATTTTACTTGAATATTCTAAAATATTTTTCAGTAGTTAATCCATATAAAGACACTGAGTCTTTTAAACAAGTCTTTATTTACACTAAGTTTTTGAAAACGAGTATGCACTATAACACTTATGGGAGATCTCATTTTGGACAAGCCACATGTTAAAGATTCAATAGCTATTGGTAGTCAGAAGTTCCTGCATTGAGCAATAATAGTTCTACACTTTGTATCAGATTCTATTCCACCTGAGAGAACACCAAGCTTATTCTTCCCTTTGGGGAAGACTATCCCCAGGGAAGATGATGGGGCAATATGGCCCCTGTTAAGCTATATATTAATGTCCATAGTGCTGGAGTGTTGGCAGTGATGAGATCCTAGGAAAAGGATTTGGTCTTATGAGGATGAAAGAGCAGAATAAATGATGAAACTGAGCATTAAGAGGAAGGAGATAGTTAGGCTTGGGAGAGCCCCCCACACACACACCTTTTCCCTGTCCTTTTGTATCCCAATCTCCTTACCTCACCCTCTTTCTATTTTCCTAAAGGCACATGCTACCACTCTAAGCCAACCCTTTCAGGGCCTTCAGAAGTATGTATGAACCAATTTAGTACTGGTGTATATGAAAAGGATTAATAAACATATGAAAAAAGATTATCATATTGGGAAGAATTAAAACCATCAACAGAATACCTAGAAAGGATTTAAAAATATTTTATTGATTTTTTTACAGAGAGGATGAGAGAGGGAAAGAGAGTTAGAAACATAGATGAGATAGAATCATCCATAAGCTGGCTCTTGCACACCCCCTACTGGGAATGTGCCCTCAACCAAGGTACATGCCCTTGACTGGAATTGAACCCAGGACCTTTCAGTCCACAGGCTGACGCTCTATCCACTGAGCCAAACCGGTTTTGGCTAAAAAAGATTCTAACCAAGGAAGAAATATGGCTACAATACTTTCTTTTTTTATTAAATATATTTTATTGATATTTTACAGAAAGGAAGGGAGAGAGATAGAGAGCTAGAAACATCAATGAGAGAGAAACATGGACCAGCTGCCTCTTGCACACCCCCTACCAGGGATGTGCCCGCAACCAATGTACATGCCCTTGACCAGAATTGAACCCGGGACCTTTCAGTCTGCAGACCGATGCTCTACCACTGAGCCAAACCAGTTTCGGGGGCTACAATACTTTTATACTAGGGCTTTGTTCCATCTCTTTGTATACTTCTAAAGTTTTAAACGATTCAGATTTCAGGTATTTTTTTTTCCAATGGTGAAATAATGATATAATAGGAAAAATACCAGCATCTTGGTATAAAACTATCAGGGTACACTCAATGCAAGCTAATAAAACTGATATTACAATTATAATCTAAACCATACTGGTCTCTTTGTTGTCTCAACCCTTTTTCTCATTGTTTAAGGACAACTTATCTTGGCATTTTTAATTCAACTTCCCTAGTGATAAAATCTTATTGTTCCTTTTTTTCCCCTGCATTTGGCTAAATATTCAATTGCTGGCCTGTCTTTAGATCAACAATTCTTTTAAAAATATATATTTGTATTGATTTTAGAGAGGAAGGGTGAGATAGAGAGAGATAGAAACATCAATGATGAGAGAGAATCATTGAATGGCTACTTCCTGCACTACTGGGGATTGAGCTCACCACCTGGCATTGCCCTTGATTGGAATCAAACCTAGGACCCTTTAGCCCGCAGGCTATTACTCTATCCCCTGAGACAAACCAGCTAGGGCTAGATCAACAGTTCATAAAACAGACCACTAGTAGTTCAACCAGCTATGGCCAGGTATAGCAATGTTACCCCCAATAGAGCTGTGGGCATAACAAATTATATTTTTTAGTATATTTGTGCACTGGGCAAGGTGGATGGCCATCTGCTAGGCTGCTTGACTTTCTTTAAGGAAATATAGAGCAGTAAATATCAGCATGGGACATGAAATAAGACTTCCTTGGTCTAAATATTGATTCCACCAAGAACTAACTGAATATGCTCAGGCAAATTACTTAACCTCTCTGCAAATTTATCATCTACATCATGTAGAAACTAAGAGTGTATACCCCTTGATTATTGCTAGGATTAACTGAGATAATCTATATAAGTTATTAGAATTGAACCTGGCATATAGTTAGTGCTATATTGTATTATTTTTTTCTTTTCTCATTTATGCAAAATTAATCCTACCCTTGGTAAACTATGCTTTGTCTTGATAATCTGCACAACAACTATGAACAATGGGTATTGTGATCCCCATACCACCTATAAGGCAATTGGGGCTAAAAGAAGGTTAATTAAGTAACCTGCTTAAAACTACACAATCGGTAAATGTCAGGAATGGGACCCAAAATACCAGTATAGGCTGACTGATTTCAAGGCAAATTTCTCTGTTTTAATACACCCCAAAAAGATAGAAGATAGTAAAAGAGCTGAGTCTCGAGAGTCAACAACTTTGGTAAAATTCGTTTCAATGTTAGATTATTTCAGAAAATCATCAGGATCTTATTTCCATGAGGCCTCAACTCTAGCCCTGTGTTCTATTCATTTCTATGCTTGGGCTTCCAAGAAGTAAGACCTACCACTGAGCCTGCCTGCTCTGTGCCATTGGGTTCCATCGGGGTCAAGTCATCACCGATGTGTTGAAAAGGTGTGCTCTGGTTTGCTTTGCAGAGGATGAATTGAAGCCTCTTTGGGCCAAGGTTCAAATAACATGGTTGTAGAACCCAATCAAAAGGACCAGGTTCTTGCCCCAGGGACTAACGTGATGAAACAGCCTTCAGCCTTCCAGTGGCTCACTGTCTGACTTGTAGTCTTGAAATGGTTTGCATGACTCTGCAGCTTGTCCAGAAGCCTCTTGGATTTGCAAAACATTTTCTGCTGTGCTTGGGCTTTTAAAAAAAAAAAGAAGTCTAAGCTTTGAACTGTTCCCCCCAAGATAGACTTTGCCTTTGAATCTTTAGCAAAACGCACACACACCTGTGTAGAAAAGTGTGAATGTGTCACACTTCAGGGTAGAGTCTTTATAAACATGGGTGTTGTTAAATTCTGAAAAATCAGGACTTGGAAGGGAATGCCTTTGCCGCTGATTGCACTGTAACTGGTGCAGCTATAATAGGCTCCAGACACTACTAGAATAGCAGATATCCGTGTGTGACTACAGAGGAATATATAAGAAAGAAAAAGACAGATGGTGTACTTAGGTGCACTTAAGTCTGATTGCACGAGTTGATAATGAATGTTTAAATATGGCACTCCCATAAAATCGGATACCTGTAGACAATACTGGAATAACTACAGACTTGCTGGAGGAAAAAAAAATGAAGTTGTAGATTCTAATTTTTGTTTCTGTCATTATGATGATTGTCTATTTACTTGTATGGGGAGTTTCATAACTTCCTCAGAGCCTAATCATAAAACAAAAAGCACAATCAGTAGCATAGGAAACAGATTCTTAGAAATGCAAGGAAACTTAAAGATTATTTCAGAGTGGTGGAAGCTTGGGGGCCAGATAGGTAAGATGACAAAAGTCAGGCAGACCAAGGATTAAAAGCCATGTCATGCATCCCCTTGCCCCATGCTCAGGCCACCACAAAGCACCATGATTTCTCTCCAAGATTATAGTAAAATATTGTAAACAAAGAAAGAATCATAAACAAAGCACAGCTGACATTGTTTAAAGTGTGATAGTCTTCTATCCGCCAAAACAACTTGGGTTTATGTATTTTATTGGACCCAAACTTGGTTAAAGTGGTATTTTTACAAATCTTAATAAAAGTTGGACTTCCTAGTGGCAACTATGCAATCCATTTTCCTATGGGGCTTCTATTTTAACATCTCTTCTGTATCTGTCAAAACAGCTCTCCAGTTAGACGATTACAATTCCAAAAAGTAAAAGCTCAAAGATTTTGCTTAGATCTGATATCAAAAGATGGCTATGGCACCAGGTGATTCTGGAGAAGGGCGTGCACTTCACGTGTGCATAGGATTGGTGGGGGCACCGAGGGAAGCCATGCAGACCCGAAGTGCACGCTCCACACAGAACGCAGACATCAATCAGGAGCCGTAAATAAATTGGACCTGGCACCTTAAGTGCCTTAAATGTTTGAAGTTAAACCTTCAATTGCATCCTTATTCTTAAAGGAAGCAGCAAGCCTCCCATCAAAGAGACTGGTGGCATAATCAAGATGAGTTATGCTGCCAGATTCTGAGAGGACCTCACAGTCTGAGTGGGAAAGGCAGTCCCCAGTGCAGGGAGCATGAAAAGTCCACATGTCACTTATCATGAGCGGAATCTGGGTGCTGAAAGACACACACGCTTGAAAAGTAGGCACTGCTGACACGTATAGAATGCTCTCTGCGTGGTGGTGGAAACGCTTTCCAAGCACCATCTCAAAAAAGGGTCCCAGTCAGGCTGTTGGATATTTCGCTAGAACACAGAAGCTTCTGAAAATGACACTTTGAAAAGCAAGGAAGGGGACCACTTCACGTGCAACTTAAAATTATTTTTGAATTCTCAGTTTATACATTACATAATTGTGCAAATGCAACTCGAGGATGACTTATAGTTCCCACATGAATAGATCCATTTAGTGAACAAACATGACACAGTTGTCACTCTCTAGCTTTCAGAGGGTTTCTTTTTCCAACCTACCAACATGGCAAGGTTTCATTAATTGTAATTTGCAAGAGTGAGGTAGATACTATAAAACTTATATACATCATAGCAGACTGCAACAGAGGAAGAAGTACCATCAGCTAAATAACACAAACCTTATATAACTCTAGAAAATTAGAAATGATTTTAAAGATGATAAAAAACTTTCCAATCATACTAATAACCATAAAAAAGAAAAATTCTAGATCAAAATTTAACAAACAAGGTCAAAAACTTATTAAA
Source organism: Vespertilio murinus (assembly GCA_963924515.1). Taxonomy (NCBI): domain Eukaryota; kingdom Metazoa; phylum Chordata; class Mammalia; order Chiroptera; family Vespertilionidae; genus Vespertilio; species Vespertilio murinus. The sequence continues at coordinate 11,599,044 of OZ004704.1, read as the reverse complement.
ATAATATCATATGATTTCTTATTGTTACCAAAGAGTTATTTTAAAAAAGGAAATGTCCATTTTATGTTAATGATATCCAGTTTATTCTTATGAGCTGTGTATATACAGCATGTGGCAAAAATAGGCTTTTAGTTGTGAGTACATGAAACAAATTTTTCTTATATTGTTATTTATTATATTTTTCATATGAACAACTATAAGCCAGATACATTATTTTCTATGGTGTAAAGAAGTTTGAGACACTAGTTTAACTCAAAATGCTTATTATAATCACATGTATAGTGTAAGTTAATTCATGTTAAAAAATTGTATGTTTGGCATATGAGTGTGTATGTGTATTTCAAATTATATAAGAAAATATCTGGAAGGATAAGCAGCAGTGTTATTCTAAGTGGTTACTCTAAGGAGGATCAGTTTATTTTTGCTAAATGTTGTATATCTTACATATACAACAATTATTGTTACATAGAAAGGTCTACATTTGTTAAATGAATAGATTAAATACATTGAGTTGGGGTGTAATCAGCCGTGGGCAAACTACGGCCCACGGGCTAGATCTGGCCCATTTGGCTGTTCTATCTGGCCTGTGGAGCGGAAAGAGCGGAGGGTTCTCTTGCTCTCCCCTCCGCTCCTTCAGCAGCAGCCCAAGATGAGAGTGCCAGCATGGTCAGGTTGCTTTTGTTCTGGCCCTCCAGTCCAGTTTAAGAACCCATTGTGGCCCTCAAGTCAAAAAGTTTGCCCACCCCTGGGTATAATACAACTTTCACTTTTTGCTATAGGTATCTATATTGTTTATTTTTTTAAATAAACAAATATTGAATTGTATTAAAAGTATATATTAAAACCTAAGGCCCGTTGCACAAAATTCATGCATGGGGAGGTCCCTCAGCCTCAGCCTGCACCCTCTCAGACACCTCAGGGTATGTCTGGCAGTCGGACATCCCTCTAGCAATACAGGACCTCTGGCTCTTAACTGCTCATCTGCCAGCCTGCGCTGATCGCCCCTAACCACTCTAATTGCTGTCCGATGTTCCTAACTGCCTCTGCCTGCCAGCCTGATTGCCCCTAACTGCCCTCCCCTGCTGGCCTGATCACTTCTAACTACCCTCCCCTGTTGGCCTGATTGACTTTAACAGCCTCTGTCTCATCCCCCACCACCATGGCTTTGTTTGGAAGGATGTCTGGAAGACATGTGGTCTAAGTAGCATATTACCCTTTTATTAGTATAGATTTTACATATATATATATATATATATATATATATATATATATATATATACACATAAGAAACATTTAACTACAGTTTCCTCAGGGTCATTCATTAATAAATATTCTTTGAAAAAATATGATTTGTCAGACACTGCTTTAGATGCTAGGAATGAACCAATGAACAAAACCAACAAAATATGTGTCAAATCCATCCATCCATCCATTCATTCATTTTTAAGTTGTTATTATTTAATCATTTACTAATCCATAAAACAAACTGATCACTTAATAAATTTCAGATACTCTGTTAGAAGGAATATATTGAATCTTATAAAAATAAAATTATCTTATATTTTCCCATATGTGCATGAGGGAAATTCACATAAACCTACTCATTGTTCATTATTCATAGTTGGACAGAATTCACCATCAGGTTAAGTGAATTCTATTAGTACTTTCTATAAAAATAACAACAAGAGTCAATTTAAAAATAAATAGTAAATAGCTTATTATTATATAAATTAGAAAAATGAAAAACTTTCTAACAATGAGAAATGATCCCAGAACATAGATTTGACATCAGATTGACCTGACTGTCAGTGCGGTATCACATGTGGGTGTAGCTCTGCAGTACAGGATTTAACTCCCTGACAAGGATGCAGGTGCTGTGCTTGCATGCTGCTAGGGGAACTCTTAGTAGCTTGGAGAAAGTTATGGTGCACATTATGTGGAGTGGAAATGCTATAATTCTCACAGCACACCATGGAAGAAGAGCCCAAAAAGCTCCAAGAATGGGCAGGTTAAAGTGGATTATGCCTGGAAAATCTGCTGGGTAATTATGTTTCCATGGGAGAACCCAGAAACCATTAAAAATAAAAACAAATTAATAAAGAGTTTACTTGTGGGAAGGTTATCAGCAGCATTGAGAAACTCAGGGATAGTTTTCTGCTGGGCATCCTGATGTTGGGCACTGCTGTTATACAAGTTATATAATTGACGTATAGCATTGGGAATGATAGGGTGTATGAAGAAAGTGGCCAGGTGGCGGTTGCTTAATTCTCAGAAGCCAGGGGGCTGTAATGATCATAATGAACAGCGGGGTTTGAGTGGCAGCCAGGATGACCTGACCTATAAAAAGCCATCAAGATTATACATAGAACAATAGCCAAAGGCATATTGCATGATCTTTACTAACAAAAGAAATGAAGATTGGATGATCCGGAGACTGAGAGTAGCTACCCAGTAAGAGTCATGATCTCTTGTTTAGCTTTCATGTAGAAGCCAATTTTTATATCTGGAATCCATTGCCTGAAAAACAAAAACAAAAACAGGCCAAATCTTCAGAAGAAAAAATGCCTAGAACACTGCCACAAGTGTAGAGCAATATTTCCCCCCAAATTCCCACAGTGGTCTTCAACCATTTACAATAGGAGAAGGGGAATAGCCAAGTATTTGAAGAACAGAGAATAATCGTAGTTCCCATTAAAACCCAGGAAAGCTCCCTTGGTGAAGTGGAAACATATGGAAGCCAAGTAATAAAAGGCATTCTGGCCGAGGTCTGGCTCAAAGGGTGTCCAGTGGCTACAAGGACCCACCCATTGGTCATTTCTCAGTTCCTGAATGTGTTATTGGAATAGACATACTCAGTAGCTATGTTCCATATTGGGTTCTTTGCTTGTGGAATTAGAGTGATTATAGTTAGAAAAGCCAAGGGAAGTCTCCAAAACAGAACCTCTCTCTCTTGCCAAGATAGCTACAGAAAAAAAAAAAAAATCAGGAAAGTGGCAGAAATTAGTGCCACCTAAAGGCCTAAAGAATATAGGGTAGTGCATCCTATCCTATCTCCATTTAATTCAGCAGTCTGCATCTTATGAAAGTCAAATGAACTCTGAAAGATAATAGTAGGCTAGCGCCAATTCAATTGAGTAGTATCACAATTGCAGATTTAATACCAGATTTGGTATATTTGCAAAAACAGATAAAAATCACCTCAAGTACATGGTATTCAGCTATTGATCTGGTGAATGATTTTTATTTTTTCGCCATCCCTATCAAAAAGATGGAACAAAAACACTTTACATTCACATAAAAGAAATAACAGTATGCATTTATAATCTTGCTATAGGCTATGTAAAAATTCTCCTGTGTTCTGTCAAAATATAGAATGAAGAAAGCTGTACTTTCTAGACATACCTTAGAACATCACACATGCCCATTATGTAATGAAATCATGATAATTGGTATAAATGAATAAGAAGCCACAAGTATATTAGAGGCCTAAGTAAGACACATGCCCTCGAGAAAATAGGAGATAGCATAATGAAGATTCGGGGGACTGATACACCCGTGCAAATTTTAGGATTCCAGTGGTCTGAGGCATGCTGGGACATACCTTTCAAACTAAGAGGAAGATAATTCCAGTTTCAACCTGTGATAAAGGAGGCATAATACCTCACTGGTATTTTCAGGCTCTGGAGACAACCAATATATACCACACTTGGGAATATTGCTCCAATCAGATCCTGAATGACCCCAAAGGCAGAGATATCTGAATGAAAATCAGAGTAGAAATGGTGTCTATAGTGGGTTTGGGTTCTAAGTAAGTGGTTCTGCAACTTGGATCATATGACTTGGCTAACTCAATGGCATAAATGGGTTAGTGTCAGTAAGAGACACGTGTAGAGTTTATGGCAAGGTTCACGGATGAGGAGTAGACTCATTTCACTGTGCACCACCCAGACAAGCCAAAGGTATGGCCAAAATAAAGAAAAAAAAATAGAACTGGGAGCAGAGAGGGGGAAATAATGAATTATTTCACAGTTAATAGCTTTCTAAACATTTATTTTGACTAAATTAGAATCTTTCTGAATTGTACTGTCCTTAAAAATAATATTAATTTTGAAAGACAGAGTTAGTGGAAAGAACACAATTTAGGGTCATACAATTCAGACAGAATCCTGTATCAATGAGGATTTCAGTTAACCTTCACATTATGTTGTACACTCCCTATTTATCCCAAGCTATCACATTATTTCATTTAAGCCTCCACAAGTGACAAGTGACTGGGCAGTGATTTGATGATACTGAATTGGCAAATATAAAATCCAAAGTTTCAGGAAGTTAAGTTACAAGACAAATTAACCGAGTTGGTACCTTTTGAGTGGCTGATTTTTTAGTTCATATAGTTATGCAACTTCTTTTCCTGCTGAGAACCCATTCTGATGACTGGAGAAAAATTGTAGTCATCAACTCCCCATGTATATATTTGGCTTTGTATATTTTAAGCTCTGCTAGTGCTTTTGAAATCACAGAAAAAATAATTACTTTATATTCATCTTTTTATTAAGCAGAACACATAGGCTCTGCTTCCTGATTCATTCGGTTCTTGGAAATTATGTTATAAGGGGTTACTTTCAGCAACAGTAACAGCAGCAACAACCATAAAACTAAAACTAAATGGGTTGAGAGTGTTTTGTGTACAAGGGGCTGTTCTATAGACTTGCAATCTATAATTCATTTAATCCTAAAAATAGCTTTTAGAAGTAGGTAAAAATATCATACCTATCTTATATTTGGGAAAATTGAAAACAAAAACCTTAAAAAAAAAAAAAAACCTTGTTCAAATTGATACAACTAGAGAGTGGCAGAAATGGGGTTTGAATTCATGCCATCCAGCTGCGTTGGCCATGCTCACAATCACATGCCATACTGCGGAAATGACAGCCAAATAGTATAAAGCTTAAATATATGGAGCTCTGAGTAAACTTTTAGTTCTTGTCCGGTGGTTGTATAAAGGCGAGTGACTACTGAAAGACCAGTTTTTGGAATGTCATACAGTATATGGTAATTGCAAAAGAGCTTTCTATTTGACAATAAAACTGAATTTATTATCTATGCTTTTCAAATGATATTGCTAACTTTGAGTGGTGGATTAGTAATTATGTAAGCAAACAGCCAAGCAATTTGTACATTAATCTTAGTTTTGCTATCAATACCTGTGGAACCATAAGCAAGTCATTTAACCTTATGTGACCAAGTGTAAATGGTTATCAATATTACCACATCTTAGAACTGTTTTAATGATTAAATGGATTAATGCTTATAAAGTACTTGGTAGAGTGTCCCCATGTCTTACAAGAGACAAACAAGCAAAAAAGCCACAAGTCATTTATAAGGTTTTTGGGTAACTGACCCTCCATCTGTTGAGATTTCTGCCCTCAATATCACTTTAAATGTCTCTGGGGCAGTTTTAATATTCAGTAATATGCATAAGTATTTAAATGTGGTAAAGAATTTCACTATGTAATTTTTATAGTCTTATTAGAGGCCCGGCACATGAAATTCATGCATGATGGGGAGGGGAAGAGCCTTCAGACCAACCTGCACCCTCTCACAATCTGGGACTGCTGGTTCCTAACCACTCACCTGCTTTCTTGCCTTATCACCCCTAACTACTCTGCCTGCCTGCCTGCCCGATCACCCCTAACCACTCTTGGCACCCACCACTGTGGCTTTGTCCAGAAGGATATCTGAAAGATGTCTGGTATATCCAGACTAATTAGCATATTACCCTTTTATTAGTATAGATGGAGTTTTACAGAGTAGCTCTTTTTCTTTTAATTCTATGGTGAATTAAACACCAGAATTAAAAAAAATATTAATTTCTTCTTCTGATATCTGCACCATGATTTTCCTTTGGAGAAACAGCAATCAGCCCCTCTTAGCACATAGATTTTGGGAGGGAGAGCTAATCTTGTTCTTCATTTCCATAAGGAAAACTTTTGTTTTTATTTTTTATATATTTTTGTATTGATAGTATTTATTACTCCCATTTCCCCCCTCCATTATCCCTCTCCTTCCAGCATCTACCCACCCATTTAAGTTTTCACTACCTTATTGCCCATGTCCATGGGCTATCATATAAGTACACAAATTCTTTGGTTTATCTCTCCTTGTCCCCCCAATCCCACATGGAGATATGTTAGTCTGTTCTCTGCCAGTAAAATGTGAATAGGTCATTAGAGGAAGCCCGTGTCTGACCAATCAGACAATTACATTTTCTGGCCATAGTGACTGGTCCAGAGATTGACATATGAACCAAGCCAGGCTAATCTAAGTCAATGAGACTCATTTTGGACTTCTTTTTAAACTGTTGGGAAAGAAACACACTATTTCTACTGAGGTTTTTATGAGAATAAATGCTAAATTTACCTGGAAGCTGCTGGCAGCTATTTTGCAGTTAAGGATGAGGACTCTTTCTGACACTGGAACCAATGCAGAATAAAGCATAGCTAAGAGATGGATAAAGATTGAGACCTAAGGATATCACTGATTTCCTGTGGATCCATCTATGTCTGATCCAAAGTATAACCAACATATTTTAGTTACTGGGTCCAAGAAATTATCATTTTCTCCTAAACTAATAAAAGTAGTACTATACCATGTGCCAATAAACAACACAGAGATAGTCATTCTCTTGACTTCTAAGTGTTGGAACTGCCAAATCTATTTGAAATGCTCAGCACCATTGGCAACAAACGTTCCAAGCCTTTAGACTGCTCAACTATGCTCTCATGTCTGTCTCAGGATCTAACCAGTGAACTGCTCTGCCCAACTTATGCTCTTGTCCCTCTGTCTTTGACTTAACAATCTGAATCTAGGATTTGAGGTCTTTATTACAGAATGGCAAGACTGTTTTTGCATAAACGCACCACTTCTTCCAACTCATTCCCAAATGAGTCTTCTCCATCAGAGCATAGAGATGCCCATGGCATATGGCTCTAACCACACTATTACATTCACTCCCTACAGAGATTCTCTGGGTCAGCTCTGGGAGACAGTAATTACTCCTTGCATAGAAGTAGCTGTTTATCACTCAGGGGCTTTTGTAATTGATGTTTCTTACAACAGTGTTTCTTTCCTTTCAGTGATGCCTCAGAGAACTGCAGACTAACTTCTTTAGATAGCATTTGTTTTTTGTGTATTTAATTTTTTAAGCAAAGATCATCTTGTGATGAATTTGGTCCATTATTACAAATACCCTGGATTCACATCAGATTCATTGTTTTGATGATGATAGATAACCTCTTAAAAAGAATCTTTGGGAATTTTGGAAAAAGGACCCATATTTATTTTTTTACAATTATTATATTATCTCCTGAAATTGCAAAGTAGCTCTTTAATATGAATATTAAAAATTCTATTTTAAGGCAAGGCACTTACTTTCTTGGAATTTGAAGACTCACCTTCTCTTTTTTTATTAGGCAAAGAACCATGTTGCCTCAACATTTTAACACAAGGAAATGTAATTTGTTCTCCCCTCTTTAGAATACTGCATTTAACATTTCACAGATTTGAAGCTCATAATAACCGTGCAAGCTGAAATTATTAGGACAGCGTCTTAGTTGGGCTAATATGAGTATAGAAGAGGAAGTTTTAAGCATGTGACCATCTGATAGAGGACCTTATTTGAAGAACATTATAGTTAAATTGGAGAGAGCATAGGGCAACAGAAATGATAAATGGAATGGAAGGGATTACTGAACATATGAGAAGAGATTAAGAAAAATGGGGTTGTTTAGTCTTGAAAGAAGATGAGTCTGAGGTGAATTGATTGAGGAATTTGAGCTAGCTAAGGGCCACAATGCAATTAAGTTTGATCCATTTGAAGGTGTACCTTTAAGCAGAAATGTGTGAAAGGCAAATTAAAGGGTTCTTATTTTACAGAAAGTGTGGTGATAAGCAAAGAAAGGATTTGTAAGTACTAAGCTAAAATAACATTGTATTATCATACTTCAGAAAATATTTGTACTGATTAATTGGAGACACATAAGCAAAGGAGAAAGGCAGCGTGAATAAGTAACCAAGGACTTGGCACATATTTTAGAGGCAAAAACACTTCTGTTTATTATTTTCTACATATATTGTATTGGAATAAAATATTTAAGCTGAATTCTAACTTGTTCACTTGCTATTTAATTGATTCTAAACCTTTTTTTTTCTTTTCTATTAAAGAGGTAACAGAGTTAATATTTGCACTATTTGTTAGGTATTAAATAGCTACACAAAATATGCAAATCTGTGTAAGATATAAAATATGTATTATATATTATATATTATATTTATTGAAGCCTTGTTTTCAAAGTAAATGTGGCCAAGCAGAGTTTTGTGAAAGAATATATGTAGTAGAAAACACTTTGTAAGAAATTAAAATAATTTACCTGTCCTCTCTATATTACTGCAAAACAACCACCTAAAGTAGCGATGAAAAACACAAAAATAAACCACAATATTCAAAGTAGGTGCAGTACGAGAAAAAGTCAGAAACATAAAATGTAGCAAGAGACAAGGCTAAGTCATATATCATGTGGACTTATATGGATAGACTACAAATTTCCTCTAAGTCTTCTGTCAACCAAGTAGAAAACAACAAACCAAACCTTACGAGCTATACAACATAGTATATTCAGAATAAAAACAAACACACCATATGGCAAAAAACAACTATTCTTGGCATTATAGCAAAGGAGTATGTTTTCTTAGTGCTATCCTAAAAGGAACAATATTATCCTAATAAGCACGTTTTTCAATATGTTTAAAAATACACACCATAACACTTTTGGTAGGACTCTTTATTTTAGTGCTTAACAGTACAAATAGGTTTTTTAAAAACCCCAAACAGAATCTAGTAAACACAGTTCCAATGAGTCTTGTGCAAACTGATGAAAATACTCAGTTCCTTTTAAAACTCAAAAATAATAAATTCTATTGATTCATTAATTTAGTCATTCTATCAGTTCACATTGAGTATCTACCATTTGAGAGCATCAGCTAAATCTTTAGTTCATATAGAAATTAAGAACACCCATTAATAAGTTCTGCTTTTGGATTTAATGAAATAGCTGGTACGAGGCTGAGCCTCTCACCAGAACCACAAAAGAGCAAAACAACAACAACATAGTTATTTAAAGATTTAGAGAAAAAAACAAAGCAATCAGGATTTGTGAGACAAAATTTCAGGAAGATGTTCCTAAAAGGCTGAAAAGCTAAATAAAAAATTAAGCAGTTGTTTAGTGAAATTCAGGGAAATGAAGGAAGAGAAGCCTAGGAAAACTGTCCACATTTTCTGAGAGCTTGGAAGAGTTGTGTTCTGGGCATGGGGGTAAATGATAAGAAAGTGAGCTTGACTGGTTAAGGTAATATGATCATATTCTAGCTACCGGTCAAAACAATAAAATCTACTGAAAGATAACATTAACAGAATTTTATTATATTGATATGCATTATCTAGCAGTCAATTAAAGAAATTCCATGAACCCTAACTTGTTTGGCTCAGTGGACAGAGTGCCCGCCTGCAGACTGAAGGATCCCAGGTTTGAATCTGGTCAAGGACATGTACCTTTGTTGCAGACACATCGCCAGTGGGATGGGGAGGGGGTGCAGGAGGCAGTTAATTGATGCTTCTCTCTCATCAGTGTTTCTAACTCTATATCCTTTCCTTTCCTATCTGTAAAAATCAATTATATATATATATATATATATATATATATATATATATATATATATATTTAATTCCATGGAATAATAAAATGACCCCAAACAGGAGAAGTAACACAGACAATAGAAAAAAGATCTTGGGTGCAACATTTATTAGAGTTACCCCCCCACCCCCCAAAAAACAAAACAAAACAAAACAAAAAAACAACAACTTTCTGATCACTAAAATTAATGTGTCAAAATTAGGAAGAAAAAATAGTATTAACAATATTTTAATTATATGAGAAAATATAAATAGAAATCCTAGAACTAAAAAATAGTAGATATTAAGAGATTAGTAGATTTTTTTTAAAGTAGAAGATTAAACACAGTAAGAGACATGATTAGACAATGAGAAGACAGAATAGTTGGAATTTTACCGAGTTTGTGGCATAGATAAAAAATGCAAATACAAGGAAAGAGTATACTAGATATCTAGAATATAATCAATATGTCTAACATACTTGTAACCAAGTTCCAGAGAAGGGGAAAGAAAGAGAGAGAATAGGGAAAAAATATTTTGAATAAATGCTGACATTTTTCAAAACCAATATTTATATACCTCCACAGATTACAGAGCTTAGAAGACACAAAACATGATAAATGTAAATATATATATATATATATATATATATATATATATAGTCACATTATAGTAAAACTAGAGTCCCAGTGCTGAAAATTTGTGCACTGGAGGGGGGTTCCCTAAACCTGGACTGCACCCTCTCACAGTTTGGGACCCCTAGGGGGATGTCTGCCTGCCAACTTAGGATGTCCGAAACCATTCCTCAAAACTGGCTCTCCAACATTCTCCCAGGGGTCGTGGATTGCAAGTGGACATAGGTCAGGCCGAGGGACCCTGCCAGTGCATGATCATGGCAGGGGAGAGACATGGGAGGTTGGCCAGCCAGGGAGGAACATCAGGAGGGCTCCAGAGGCAGACCCCAGCAGCAAGCTAACCTACTGGTCAGAGTATCTGCCCCCTGGTGGTCAGTGCCTGTCATAGCGACTTGTTGATAGGTTGACTGTCTGCCCCTGGTAATCAGTGCATTTCATTGCAAGTGGTTGAGTGGCCTTAGCATTTTATGATTTGATTGGTTGAACCGCCAACTGGCTGACTGGACATTTAGCATATTAGGGTTTTATTATATAGGATTGTTTTTTTTTTAAATATGAAAACAAGGACAAACAGAAAATGTAAAAACCAGAGAACAAAGATACATTTTATCTTTGTTAAGAAAAAGGAAAAGTTATAGAGATAATATATATATAGCTAATTTTTTAAACAGAAATGATAAAGCCAGAAAATATGACTTTCAAACTGCAGAAAAAAATAATTTTCAACCTAGAATCCAATTGCTATCAATTATATGCCTCAAAAATGAAGGTGAAGCAAAGGTATTTAAAATTGTATCCTGTTGCTGCCATTGCAAAATACCACAAGTCTGGTGGCGTAAACAATATGTTTGTTATCATCTTACAGCTCTATTGATGAAAAGTTTAACGCCGGTCTCATTGCACTACTGACAGTGTTGGCTGGGCTAAATTTATTTCTGTAGGTAGGAGAATTCATTTGTTTGACTTTTCAAGTTTCTAGAGGCCACGTTCATTTCTTGCTCTGTGGCATTTTCGCTCCATCTTCAAAATTAGCAAGGATGGGCCAAGGCTTTCTCCCATCGCCTTTCCTTTGGTTCCCTGAATTTGGGAAGGGTAATTTAGTTCTAAAGATGCAGGTGATCAAAGTGGACCCTCTGGATAATCTTCTCATCTCGAGACATATAACCTTAGTCACATTTGCAAAGTCCCTTTTGTCATGAAAGGTACCCTATTGTAACATAACACAGGTTCTGAACATTAAGGTGGGAATATATTTGGGGGCCAATTTCTGCCTACCACACAAATAAAAAAAAGGAAACTTTGAAAATTGATTTCAAGCAGACCTTACTAAAATAAATACTACAGGGAGTACTTTAGGAAAAGGGGGAAGTAATTCTAATAATGGCAATGATAATGCAGAGGAAAACAAAAATCATCAAAAAGGTCAATAATTCAGGCTGGTGCAGCCACTGTGGAGAACAGTATGGAGTTTCCTCAAAAAATTAAAAATGAAACTCACATTTGACCCAGTGATCCCACTTCTAGGAATATATCCCAAGAAATCAGAAGCACCAATCAGAAAGGATATATGTACCCCTATGTTCATAACAGCACAATTCACCATGGCTAAGATTTGGAAACAGCCTAAGTGCCCATCAGTAGATGAGTGGATTAAAAAAACTGTGGCACATCTACACAACGGAATACTACACTGCTGTAAAAAAGAAGGAACTCCTACCATTTGCAACAGCCTGGATGGAATTGGAGAGCATTATGCTGAGCAAAGTAAAACAGTCAGAGAAAGATAAATATCACATGATCTCACTCATTTGTGGAACATAATGAACAACATGAACTGATTAACAAAAACAGATCCAGAGACAGAGTAGCATTGATTAGAGAATATAGCCTTAGAGGGAAGGTAAGGGATAAGAAGGAGAGATCAATGAAGAACTTGTATGCAAGCATATAAGCATAACCAATGGACACAGACACCAGGCGGGAGAGGGGAGGAATGAGTGTGGGGACATGGGAGCATAAGGACACATATGTAATAGCTTAATCAATAAATAAAATTAAAAAAGGTCAATATCTGAACAGCATAACTGTTTAAAATGATAATAATATTTCGAGGTATTAAAATATAGAGTACAGTGATGTACTGGAGCCAGCTCACACTAGTTTGAAGAACTTAACTGCTAAATTTCAGTAATTCTGAAAGTTGATTGTTAAATACATTGCTATAACCGTTAATAAAAATTAAATTATAGAATATTGCAAAATAAATTATATTAAAAATACAATAAATACTCAAAATTCATTCCCTCTTAATTATTTTGATATATTTTATTTTGTCTAAGCCCCTGAGATTATGTCTATTATATATGCAAGAGGGAAATTCAACATAATGTTATACTAATGCACATTTTTTTCCAACACTCATTCAATGATGTCATGCTGTAATTTAGGTTTAGTTATCATAATAGTACTTATACTATAAAAATTGGCAAATACTACAACTGAAGCTTGATTTATTGTTTTAGTTGATTGCCTAAAAAGCAACAAAAATGTTAATTATGCAGATTAACTGTTATCCAATTTAGCAAAGAAGTTGCTCATGCCAATGTGTCAGGCTCTGACATTTATCTTTGTTATCTTTATTTCATTTTTGTCATGCATGTTAATATAACTGAGATATGAGCCCATTCATGTCATGACTAGAGTTATTCATCAAATTCAGCCATAGCTGTATTAAAGATAGAAGAGTTTGGAAAAATTCATTGTAAGCATGCTATGAGAATCAATGCACTCTATGGCCTTTATAACAGAATTGTACATTTTATTTTTATTTGTAAACTTAGCACTACACGTTCTCTTATAGGAAAAAATGATTGCAAACTCATATATATATATATATATATATATATATATATATATATATATATATATATTTTCCCCAGTGCATACCGAAATAAGCCCATCACGTGTTAGCAGTACAAAAAGTGGAGTTAAAATGTTATTACCTACATTGTTTGAGATACAGTAAAAGTTACCAATCTATGGTCAAGAATGCAAGTTGTAATTTTTACATAGGCATTCATAGAGTAGTAAATAACAACTTTATATAATGTAAGAAGATAACCCCAATAGACGCTCTTATCCAGAAAAAAATATTGTGCTTCATTTATTTCCATTTAATATAATTACTAAGTGTTTGGACTAAAAAAAGATAATCCCATTATTTTTATTTAGTCTATCTAATTTTGTTTTCTATTTTCTTTCTGTTTTCCCTGTATATGGTTAGATTTAACAAAATTGTCACCATTTCTATATTCAAATTTGTAGTCCAACTTTTCAGTACATGTTACATTGCACAATATTAAATATTCTTTGAAAACATCATTTTTTATGGCAACATAAAAATCTCATTATATGTACTATTATTTATCCTCTTCCTTATTGGTTGATATTTGCTTTTTTATGGGCTATTATGAGTAATGCTATGAAGAACATCCTTTATCACACATTTCTTTGACAAACCTCTGATTAGTCCCGTAAGGTAAAGTCCTAGGTACAGAATAAAAAGTTATGATTTGTTTTAAGCACGTCATACATATTACTAATTGACTTTCACAAAGGTTGAGCTAATTTTCACTCCCGCTAGTAATAAAAGAATCTTCCTTCTTTACTATAGTTTCTTTAACGTAGAATATAATTACTTAAAATATACTTACCAGTTTTTTAAAATTGAACATATATATTTCATTGTGATTTTTATTTGAGTTTCTTTGATTGCTATTAAAGCTAAATAGTTTTGCAAGTTTTATTGGCCATTTATATATTTCCTCTGAATTGTTGGTTCAAATCTTTTGCCTTCATTTTACAAATGCCTTCTTCCTTTTAAAAAATGTTCTTATATATTCAATGAACAATTGATCCATGGAATAACTATATTAATCAATTCATTGAATATTTACTGATAATTCCTGGCTTTTAGACTTGTGAGAGATACAGAAATGTATGACATATATAATACCCAATGGAACTCATAAAGTTAGTGGCTAGCTGTCAATTCATCTGATAATCCAATTCATTGCTAAGTATATCACTAAGGAGTATAGGTGCTAGGAAATACTAGCGATTGGCAAGTCTTTTTGATGGAGATGGGGTATGCATTGAGTCTTGAAGAGAGAAGAGTAAATAGATTAGGAAAGGAAGCAGAAAACAAATTAACTGAAGATAGAATCTGTGTATATGAATGAGTAGAAAGAGTGGGGGTCTGTGGGCTAGTGCTTTTAGCAGATGAGTTGATGTCAACATTCATTGAGGTAATTGGTGGCATTAGACACTAGACTTGATCCAGCATCTAGTAACCTGTCCCTTTATAATCAAAATTTATTTCAAAATACCCCATTGAAATTAAAGGCAATAGTAACAAATGGACAATGATGGCCCCAATAATAAGAGAAGAGGGCAATGTGCCCATCAGAGGGGGTGCTGTCTGCAAAGCATTTTAGTGTCAGCCCTAAATAAGGAAGGTTGAGCGAGATTGTTCCTGGAATAGACATTATACACAATAAGACACTCTAAGAATGTATAAATCCAATAAGTAATTGGATATACCTCTCTCTGCTATAGAGAGGAATGTCAAATGAGTCCTTAACTTAAGATTTTTAAATAATTCTCTTGGGATTTTGGGATTATAGTTTTTAGGCTACGAGCTCCACCATGGCCCAAGCTTTCTATGGGGAAGTGCCCTACAGTAAAGGGAAGGAGGATTTCACACCCAGCTAACAGAGCACTGTAGTTTCACTAAGCAGAGAATAACACAGCAGTGAGCCTGTTCAAATATTAAGTCAAAATAAGTCACTCCTCTCCAGACACCAACTGGTGGCTTCCCACCTCCAGGAAAAAGCATCTTTTGGGACTAAAGGCTTTCCTCCTCACTATTATCTCTGCCCTAACTTCCTTCCACCTGATTCACACATCTTGAGGAACTCAGAGCTTCTGAATCTCCAAGATTTTCCTCAAATAAGCCAGGCTCTGTTCCTTATTTTTCTTTTCCCTAAAACTCCTTCCCTAAGACCATCCCCACTTCCTCCCTCCTCACTTCCCTGTCGTGATGCACACATGGATTTTTTTTTTCTCATTACAACTCTGGTCTCCACTCAATTCTTAACTGTACAGACAGGCCCTCCATGGCCACCATACATAACTTACTCCCCCCTATTCGTCATTCCCTTCTATACCCCTTATCTCCTGTTACTAACAGATGCTAGATCAAGTCAAGTTAATGTTGACCCTTCAATAATGCAGAGATTAGGGTGCTAATCACCTGTGCAGTAAAAAATCTGCAATATAACTTACATTGCCCTCCACATATTTGGATTCTCAACAGTGGATCTGAAAATACTAATTATCTTTATAATATTTATCCACCTGAGAACATACTATTCTTTTGTTTATTGAGTATTTTTAACAATACTCAAAGTCATGAGTTTACAAATTTGTCTATGTTTCTCTAATTTTCCTATGCCCAAACTCTGGTAGATATCTATATCTACATCTACCTCTACCTCTACCTCTACCTCTACCTCTACCTATACCTATACCTATATCATCTATATCTATATCTATATCTATATCTATATCTATATCTATATCTATATCTATATCTATATCTATATCTATCTATATCACCAGTGGCCAGAATGCAGTAACAGCTGGAATGACCAAAATTACTGGAATGACTGGTCGCTATGATGGACATTGTGGCCAGAGAACTGGCCTGATCAGGGGGCGGTACAGATGCTCAACCTCCCACAGCTCCTTCCCCCCAGCCGGCCCCACTCCTGATTACCCTCCCTACCCCAGTAGGGGGTGGGATGGGCAACCTCCTGCAGCTCTCCCTGCTTCCTGGACCCACCCCAGATTGGTCCCCCTCAGCCCAAACAGGGATAGAGGCAGCTGGCCAACTGCCTATGGATTCTGCCCTCAACTGGCACCACCCCCAATCGACCCCCACCACATCAATTGTCCTGCAGCCCCCCCCCCCAGCCAGCTTTGCTGTAGATCAGCCACCCCCACCCTGATCAGAGACAGGGCCAGCCAGCCAACCTCCCATGGCCTCTCCCCAGGCTGCTGACACCTGATCAGCGCCCCCACCCCATTCAAGGGGGCTTGTTGACCAGTGAACCACCCAGAGCATCTCCCCTCAGCTGGTCCCCAATCAGACCCCCACCCCAATCAGGAGTAGGGTCTGCCAGCCAATCACTTGCAGCCCCTTCCCCCAGCCAGCCAGGTCCTGATCAGGGTGGGCTGGCCTGCTAACCTTCTGCTATCTCCTCCACCCAACAGTCCTGGCCCCGATCTGCCCAATTGTGGTTTGGCTGGCCTAACCCCATCCATGCACAAATTAAGATCCTAGAGGCCCAAAACTGGGCCTCTAGGATCTTAATAAATATATATTCAAATGAATGAATGGCTAAAGAGAATTCCAGCCAAGGGGAACAGTAAGTGTAGGCTTTCTGGAGGTCATTAGAGAAAGGGTTTTATTTAGCTGAAAATAAAATGCCCAGAAGTATCAGCATACACAACATGAAGCAAAACATGAGGGGGGAAAATGCAGATCAGTTTGGCTGCACTCTTGGGGATCTGAGAGAGCATGAGAGATAAGCCAATTCGGGGAGAGCCTTGAATGCCAACTGAGGTTTTTGTTAGCTTGTTTTTTTTAATGTACCTGGAAATCTTCAAGGGTGACTGGCACCAAGGGCCTTTCAGTGGGAGAGTTATTTATTTAAAGTAGTAAGTCCATAGGATAAACAGGGCCTCAGAGGGAAGGAAGCCACCTGAAAGCAAGGTAACTCCTGAGCATCATCAGGGTCTAGTAGATTAACAGGGCATCTGAAACACCAGCTCACTAACACAATAATATTGAGCTTTAGAAACTGGGAGAAAAAATCACTAAGATAGGACACTTTTTATTTTGACTGTTGCTTGCCAGTCATTCTCCGTGGATTATCAAAGGACTACATAAAGAGAAGGTTAAAATATATTATTACCCTTGCAGGACAGATATTATTGGGAATGATTGATTTCTCTTCTCCAGTCCCCAAGGACATTGTGAGGTCAATGCAGGGATCTCATAGAAACTTCTATACAAGTGCTCCAAATCCATTCAGCTGAGTCATTCAAAGGAGAAAGATGCAAGTTAGTCGCTTATGAGTTTTATTAGAATTAATGGCCCTTAACATGCAGGTTGTCCCTCATTTCCAACTTCACTAGTAACAATTAGTGATTGCTCTCATTAATCTGTTATTTTTTAGAGAGGTGGGGGCCATTTTATTGATGAGGGATCTGAGGTCCTCAGAAGTAAAGCAATTGCCCTACATCTCCATGTTACATCTAGATTAGGCAGAAACTAGGGCATGGTATTAGTTTTGTTTTGTTTTGTTTTGTTTGTTTTTAGCTTTCAGTTCATTAAGTCATGCTGGATCATTATTTTATTAACATATATATTTCTATGTATGCACTTGTACTAGAATATTATACATATGATTTTCAAAAGGGACTTCAACATTTGGTGATATGTAATTATCAAAACTCAGTTCATATCATCTAAGATAATGAAAAAGTGGTCAAATAAATAACCATTCAATAATAATGAAAGTCAATAATTTGATGCTTTTAATTTTCCAGACTTTCATATCAATTTCTTTTATATAATGCTCACTACATCTTTATGAACTTATGGAAAGTAATCATTATCCCTACTTTATAATGATTTAAGTGAGTTAAAGTTTGTTTGACTGCTTCTCACATGTTTAGAGTCCCATTTATTATGCATCTATCATTCATTTCATTACACATTCAATTTTATTGCTTGTTTAGCAAATAACATGAGTATCAACTATATGCCAAACATTGTGATAGGCTCTAGATATACTTTAATTAATAAACTAGTCAAATTTATGCATTAAAGTACTAGCATATCCAGAGCCTATGTGTAAATCTCACATTACAGTAGAGGAGACAAGAAATAATTTTTAAAAATATGTATTTGCTAATTGAATGAGGAGATAGAAGGGGATTGGATGAAATATTTTTTTAAAATGATAGCAAAATTCCTGCTTTGTTAAGATAATCAGAAGAAAAGCCTCTCTGAGAAGATCGTGTTTAAGGTTAGACCAACAAAGAAAAGGGAACAGTCATGCAAAGCACTTGTGAATGCATTTTCAGGCAGAGGTAGTAGTGTGTATGAACATCCTGATGAAGGAAACATTTGACATGCATAATAAACTGAAGAATTAATAATAGTGGCAGAAAAAGGGAAGACAACAGGTGTAGGCAGGGGGTCATATCACTCACATTCAGGTTATTATAAGGTGTTTACTTCATTCTAGATAGCAGAGGAATGAGAAAGTAATAATTATTGGTTAAGAAGAACATGCTGGCTAAAGTGTTGGGAAAAGATTGAAGGTAGGGTGGATTGGGGATGAAAGAACACTGAAACACCAAGAGGGAATCTTTCATTGTGGTTGGGGTCAAGTGTGATGGTGGTGCTAATATTAAAGATAAGACAGATTCAAAATGTATGTTGTAGGGTGGAACCAATAGGACTTGAAATGCATTTGATGTTGGTCAAGAAAGAAGCAATCATGGATGACTTCGAGTTCCTAGCATTAACAGCTGACAAAGGCAGAGCCCTGTATGCCAAATAAAGGGGAGAATCCAGATTTTAGAAGGGAACAAGTAGTCAGGTTTGAGCAGACAACTTTGAGGGTGCCTGTGAGACACCCAGATGGAGAAAACAAGTATGCTGTTGGGTATGCTAGTATTCTAAGACTTAGAAGAAATGCCACACTTGATGATAGGAATTTGAAAGCCATCTGCATAAAGATAGCATTCACAACCATCAGAATGGAGGCCACACCTACTGAGTGTGCAGAAGGGAAAAGAGGGTTGAGGACTAAGCTCTGGAAAATTTTCAGATCAGCAATGAAATAGAAGAGGAAAATTCTGCTAAGAAACATCATTAAAAAGTACAAGGAAAGAGGCAGGAGCGGTACCAACAGCATGTGTTTTCATGAAAGTCAGGAGGAGGATATTTCTCATTCAGGAATCCTTCTCAGCCCTGTGGGCCTCTAAAATTCAGCTCCTAATGTGGGTATTCCCTTTTCTGGAGTGACTTTCCACATCATCCTTTGGATCATTTTTTGATTGCATTACAAGAGCAGCTATGTTTTTCATTTATTAAATACTTAAAATGTACCAGCAGCTATACCATGCACTTGACATGTACTTATTATATCCTATACATATTCATTAAGTAAAATGGATTACTGTTTTTCCTCTCAACTTCAGTTGGAGTAGATAGTAAGATCTACTTTGGGATTCTATTTAGAATTGAGAAACAAGTAGTCACATGTTTGGCACAATCTACTAGGTAGAAGGAACAGATAATTAGCAGTAGGAGATTATTATTGTTTCTTTCACTTAAGGCAGTACAATTTATAAATTTTCTCTTTGCAATTTATAAATTTAGAGTGTATACATTTAGCTCTCCTAAAGATTGTGAGCTCTTTTAGGCAAGTATTGGTTTTTAGTCATCTTGAATCCCCAATAGATATTGCTGGGTATGCTTTATGTGTACAAAGAGTTTTATGCAAGTGTTAATGCCTATTTTATATTGCAAAGGTAGAGCATTCAAATCTTAGATGTATGTATTTGGCTTGGCAGCTGCTTTGAGCTCACTGAAACTCACTTGACTGTGATGTGCACTAGAAAAGAAAACTTATGATGTTGACGGAAAATCTTAACAGTTCATATTAGTCAATTTTGTTAGATATGTGCTATTGAACTTATTCAAGGGTGATTTGGGGGTCTTGACTGGGCTAAGATTTAGAGTGAGACTTAGTAAGGGACTGTGTCACAGGCAGGGAGTGGAGCTCAAAAGCGAGATAAGTTGTCTGTTGGCAATACAAATTATAATAAAGCTTTAAGTTTACTAATAGGAGCTTACATTGCATCCTTAAAATGTTTTTATTTGTGTGATCCTAGACTAATTTAATGAAACTATATACATGCTTGTACACTTTTCAATTGACACCTGAAATTTTTCACCATATACTTAAATACTTTAAAAAATATGATTTCCTGCATAGAGGAAATACTAACATTTTAAAATAAAACTGTTAGATAATACCTTACATGTTTCCATTAAAATGTAAATATCATAATAATAAATACTTGCCGTAATTAATGCAAAATACATCAATAAGTTTAAATAGAACAACATTCCTTTTACTTTTCAAAGTAGTACTTTTTATCCTATTTTCCTCAAATTTTTATCCCGATTTTATGTGTTGTGTGTTTAGAAGGACTCTATTATCACCTTAACATACTTTTGTACAATAAACTATGTGTATAAATTAAGACTTATCTTTAAATGTTTCCTGTAACCATAAAATTAAATATTACAATTGTATTCTACATTAAGTTATTATAATTGCATAAGTCTACCATTCATCAAAATAACACATTATATTTCAAATTTGAGTAATAATTATTAAGTATAAAAGTAATATTTTATTGGAAATTCATCTCTTAATAAGATAAATATCTTTTTATTATTTCATTGGTTCATCTCTCTGTGGCTGAAAACTACTTATTGTTAGAATCACATAGCTACTATACAAGTTCTGCTCCTATTTTTGTTTTTTATAGATGTAAGCACTGAGAAATCCTGTTTACATAAATAAGTAGATGGGAATGGAAGAAGCACTGTCACTCCATTCTCTGATCTTCTTCAGATATATATACCCAAACTCACATAGTCATCTAGCATCATAAATTAGTGTTAATTTGTTAGCTGAAAACTTGATTAGGTCCTCTTCAATTCTACTGAAAGTAAAGAATTGGAAACCAACTGACTTTCAGAAAAGATCATCCTCTCATCATTAGAGGTATTCAGTTTTTCATCATCTTCAGCAACAGGTGTCTCTGTATTTGGTGTCAGTGAAATGTATAGTACATCCAAAATAGGTAGCTTCTAGGATTAGTGAGATTTGTGACTTTCTTAAAGTAGAAGGAAAGAGGTTTATGTTAGAAGAGATGAAAATAATAAAATGTGCATGATGTCTTTAATATTCTCCAGGAGACTAATTTTAGGAAAGAGCACCTAAGGAACTTGAGAACTCAGAAACTCTTAGAAAGACTTTATTTCCTGCAAGGATGTATGAAACAGAAATACCACCGACTGAAGTGCCTAGCTAACCTCTAACCATTAGCCTCATTACATGACAACTAGTTAGAACCTCTTCCAGAGATGACTACCCACTTTATAGATTCATACAGTAGGGTGGATATTAATCACCTATGAGATATAAATATATACAGCACATTGTAAAAAAATAGATAGTAGTAATTATGCCAAAATAAAACAACATGCTAAAATATAGACAGATATTATATTATACTAGAGGCCTGGTGCACAAATTTGTGCACAGGTGGGGTATCTGGGTGACCTGTAGGGACTGGGAAACCTGTAGTCCAATGCTGCCTACCTGCTGTTCCCACTCATCCCCACCCCCTGTGCTTGCTGCAGGTTTGCAATCAGTTGCAACAGGGAGAGGCTCCCGCATCCTCCTAAGGAGAGTGGCCTGTGGGATAGGATTGAAAATGGCTCTCTGACATCCCCCAAGGGGTCCTGGATTACCAGAGGGTGCAAGCCAGGCTAAAAAACCCCACCAGTGCATGATCTCATGATCGGGCCAGGGAGGGACTAAGGGAAGGCTCCAGAGTGTGTCCGGCTCATCTAATTCAGTCCTGATCTGCCAGATACCAGCAGCAAGCTAACCTAACTGGTCAGAGCATCTGACCTATGGTGGTCAGTGCACGTCATCTCAATGTTCTATATAATAACATTTTTTTGCAAACCAAATATTTATTGCAATGTTATTTACAATGATTAGAAATTTAAATCAACTTAAGTGCTAGCTAGCTCATGATATATTAGATTAATAAATATGGCACAATTCTTCAAGAAATATTTTCCAGACATTAATTATGCTTGTAGAGTTATGGAATAATTAACTAACATAATGTTTGTTATGTTAGTTAATTTATAAAAATTAGTAAGATTGTACAAAATACTACTAGTATGTCAAATGAAATATAAACTTTGTGAAAAGTATGCATATAAGGGAAGAAAATTCAGAAGAGTAAAAATTATCTTGTACTAAAGCCTATATATATATATATATATATTTTTAACTTAAAAGGAAGCCCTTATACTACCTTTGAAAATGAGAAAGTATCCTGATAATTGTCAACACTAAAAGTAAGAATTGTGTTGAAACCTGAATAATAGGTGGAATTCTTCATCAAATATGAGGACTATAGTCAGTATAAATAAATAAAAAATATTAAACACAAGAATTGCTATTACAGAGGCAAAATAGCCTAGGGTATGTTTTAGGAGAAGGAATGCTTGTTTTGCTGGAGTATTTTTCAGACTAGAAGGAGATAGGTCTTGAAAGACAGGTTGGAAGATCACTGAGAATATAGAATATGGAGTTTATTTTTTATTCTCTGGGAAACTGGGAGTTGTTGAAGGACTCTGAGTAGAGAATAAAACAATCATAGCTCTTTTTCAGAAAAATGAATTTAGATGTGGTATAATAGATAAATGATAATTGTACACAGGGAGTTTATTTAGGGGATTACTATAATAGTTTCTGTATTAGCTTTCTGTTTTTACATAACAATTATGCAGGAAATAATCACTTAAACCAGTTTCTGTGTGTCAGGAGTGTGAGCGCAGATGAGCTTGGCTCTCTGTTCAGGGTCCTACAAGGCTAGGATCAAGAAGATGTCAATTGGGCTGTGGTCACATCTGAGGTTTGGGCTTCTCCTGCAAGTTCACTCAGATTTTGGAAGAATTTATTTTTCACTGCAGAACCCATGGCGAGTTGCTCCTCAAAGCCAGTATTTTAGTCATTGACCTCAGGGAAAGCCTAAGCTGTCTTTTAATGGACTTTTCACTGAATAAATCAGGATAATATCCCTTTTGATTAAATTCAACTGACTTGAGGCATTAGTTACATCTACAAAATTCCTCTACCTTTGTCTCATAATGTTACGTACTCAAGGGGGTGAGATCTATTAACTTTCAATATAATGAACATAATCATGAGCATAGCACCGAGTGGGTAGAGATCCTTAGGCCATCTTTGGACTTTGCTTACCATAGTCTCTGTGAGAGATGTTGGATACCATACGCAGAGTGCCTTTAGAGAGACACATGAAAGGAATCCACAGTGTCATAACTTGGAGGGTGTAGAAATAAACAAACATACAAACACGCAATTAAACATAAGTGATCAGTCCAAATACAGAAGTATCCATAAGGCCCCATGATAGTTCAAAAGAAGGAGCCCCCAATTCCTTCTGGAATGGAAAAAAAAAGATCACAGAGAACTCCCCAGAAGAGGTTTCTCTTGAAAGACGAGCAAGATTCATAAGATGAACAAATACAGAAGAGATAGGCAAAGCGAGAGGAATAATTATAGGCAAGAAATGACATTTCTAGCAATATTAAAATACTAGAGGCCTGTTGCATGAAATTCCTGCACAGGTAGGGTCCCTAGGCCTGGCCGGCAATCAGGGCCTCTTGGGGTCTTTCTTCCCCTGGCTGCCAGCTGGGTCTTTCCTTCATTCTGCACCACCCCTTTGGTGGTCAGCGCATGTCATAGTGAGCGGTCGAACTCCAGGTCAGTCAAGCTCCCCAGGGGACAATTTGCATATTAGCCTTTTATATACATGATATTTTAACAATTTGATATTTCATCCATTATGGGCTTTTGCATTTAGTTTGATTTTTTTAAATATTGCATGAACATATTACTTGCTCATTGGTTCTTTGGGGGAGGGCATATTCTTAAGTTTTGCATCTTTGGCAAATGCCTGACCCTTCTCATCCCAGTCCTGGCCCTGAGATCTCCATGGAATTGTGGTTAGTTAAGTATGGCTGAAATGTAAGGTAGGAATGAGGCAGTGGCAGGGAGGGGAACTAGAAAAACTGGCTGGGGTAAGATTAAGAAAAGTCGTGCTCTGAAGATCTCCAAAGGCCTTACCCTGAGGGTCACAAGGAAGAGTCATGATTTTAAAAACTGGAGAGTGACCAGATGAGACTGCCATTTAGAAAGATTATACAGACAGAAGTCAGAGGCCACTTTGCAGGGGGTGGTGTAGGTGTGGGGTGGTCACTATTCTCCATGCAAGGAGAACAATTAGGAGGCTATTGTAGTAGCCATTCGAGGTAAGCAATCATACTTGTATTACCCATAGTATTTGGTTCACTGAAAAGTATTTTAATTTGGTTATTCACCAGTAGAAACTGACAATTTCTTTTTGGAGAGCATGCTAAATGGCTTTTTTGACTTACTAAATGATAGACTTTTTGCTTAATGCGATTTTTTTTATGACAATCACATTTGTGACTAAAGCATTTCTGTAACTATATGCAGCTATTTCACCTGAGATATGTGTTTGATGAGATACAATGTTCTGATATGTGATGCCAGGATTGAGTGTGAGCCTATAGTTTTGCTGCATTTATATGCAGTGATGTTAGGCTAGGAGTAAGGCAAATGAATTCTCACCATACAAAATTGAACAACCCCGCTTTATAATTGCTTCAGGATAGTCGAATGCCTATTTTGTCTTTGTTCAAAGTACCCAGAGGAAATCTTCCTAGGGCCATTGAAAGTATCAGAGTCTGCAGATGGAGATCATAATGATATAGCATTGGCTGTATGTTTAATATACAACTAGTGAAAACTGATTCAAGGGAGAAAGCCAGGATTACAATTGGATGGTTGATTGGAAGGGCTGATATAACCAAGAGGCCAATTTATAAAAGGCTATTTTACATAGTAAAAAAGAGGCACAGGAAAAAGTATTCACTGCCTTAAAAGTTCTAAATATGCACAACAGAAATACTGATAGAATCATATAGTTCTTTATATGCCAACATTATTTAATGTCTCTGATAACAATCCCCATCCCACACCTTCATTTTTAGGGCATTTTTTTTTGTTCAAACATGTAACTACACCATTCCCAGATTGTTTTCTTTCTTATTGATAAACACTGAAGATGCCATGAAGCTTTATTTATTTATTACGGTATATATTTTTTTCCAATTAGAACAGGACTTAGATTTTTTTTAGAGTTCTTTATCATTCAGAATGAACATCAGTTAACTAGAAAATTTCATGAGTAATTCTTAAAATTAGAGATAGATCTCTTCATCTTAGGGCAGTCGTGTGAATTGTAAGATGCTTAGCAGCCTCTCTGGCCTACACCCACTAGATGACAGCAGCAATCCCCCCCCCCCCCCAGTAATGAAAAGCAAAAATACCTCCAGAAATTGACAAACTTCCCTTGCATGCAAAATCACCCTTGGTTGAGTAATGCTGCTTTAGAGGAACCTATTGTATAAATATGTATTCCCTTTTGATAAATATTTAGGTTGTTTTCAGTTTTTGAGATCATAAAAAAATATTCCTGCATCAAGCCTGTCAAATCCATCCGTCTCTGAATAAATGTATAAGCGATAAATTTCCTGTAGGATAAATTCCTAGATGAACTCTCAGGTCAAAGAGGATATGTAATTTACATTTGTATAGATTTTTCCAAATTGCCCTTCTTTTATACCTACTTTACCTTAGAACCACTCTGTCAGAATCTCTAGCTGATCTCTGGGTGGGAAAGAGCACACTCAATAAATGTTTAAATCATATACTCAAAAGCTTTACAAATGATGACAGCACCAGATGTCAATTGCATTGACCAAGGCTATCCTGGAGGACATGACATGTCAGATGTTGAGATTTCAAGTTAGGGAGAGAGTGAGAGAGGAGGAAAGCCAACAAGGTAGGAGGGGAGGAGAAAGCAAACATTTATTGCATGTCTTCTGTGCCCAGTTGCTGTGATATGCACATTACATGTGTTACCTACAGTGTATTAGGAATTATCATGATGGCCCCTGCAGGGACTGGCTTGGGTCTCTGGGCACAAACCCAAACCAGGTGGGAAGGCTTAAGGACTAAATACTGCCGATGTCAGGGCAGGTGCTATATCTCTTGTGCAGAGATAAGAACCAGTTCCTCAACAGCCTGAAGATAGACTCAGTTTCATAGCAGGCATATTTCATGAAAACAGCCCATTCCTCCAGTCACTCCAAGGGTTTTGTGATAGATCCTTGTGTTCTGTTTTAAGTCCAAAGTCACAAACCAGGGGTAGGTTGGATTGGCTCAGAGACATGGTTTGTTTGAACCCTACGATGTTATATAAAATGGAGCCAGCATTTGAAATTTAGGCAAAGTTATACTAAATCTTGAGTTCTGGTTTCTCTTTCAAAAGGATAAAGTTCCAATAGGCATTCCAACTGGCAGAAAGTGGTGCAGATGAGTGAGAAGCAGATGCCCCTTAATACAGGGCATATGCTCTCCAATTCTGGTCCCTGCCACTCCCCATTGCCTCCATGATATAAAAGTGTAAGATCAGTTTCTACTGAAATAATAGTAGTGAAATTTATCTTCCTCTTGAGAAGCTTCTTGTTGTAAATATCCTTTAAATTACTGAGAATGGAAAATAAAAGTGAGCCACACACAATCAGGGAAATAGGAGAAAACATAAGCCTACCTCAGTTGTTTTCAAACCTGTCTACATATGAGAATCACCTGAAAAGTTTTTCAAAAACGGTGAGTGCCCGAATCCCCCACTTTCATTGATTTGATTACAATCCCTGGCATCGGTTTTTAAAATTCTCCATGGAAAACTAATGTAGAAAAAAAAATTGAAACCTCTAAGTCCTAATCGGGATCACTATTTGTATAACCGGGCACCTATAAGTATTTCAGCTTTGGATTTCCTGCTCCAAGCCAACCACTGGAACCACACTGCTTATGCAATTGTCACTGAAGGCTCCTTTACCCCAATGAAGCATATATTCAAAGCAAAACAAAGTGCAGGATATAGTAGATACTAAATAAACTACAGTGGTGTCTTACCTATCTGTCTAACCTAGGCTATCTTATTTTCAACTTAGTACATCTCTTCCTCTCCACTCTGTCTTCCTCTCATTGATGATTCCCATTTTCAAATGAAGAAACTGGATCTCAACAGGGAAGATCATTCTCCTGGTAAGGGGCAGACACAAATCGTTCTGACTCTCAATACTCATGCTCTTCCCACTGTACTGCATTGTTCCGCATTATTATTAGTACCTCTCCTCTTATTTCTGAGAGTCCTTTGACTGGAGATAAAGCTTTTTACTTCACAATGAGGAATGGATCTTGCAGGAAAACGCCTATTGAGGGATGAAGTCTTGACAAAAAACCACACTGATGTATAAATAACTAATTGCAGAGCTTTTCCTGAGAATGGATTGGACTAAAATATGACATTCCCTTTGGCTGGTTATGGGAGTATTACATGCTCACTGGGAAAAAAAAATTGGAAAATAGATAAAAATAAAAAGACTACATTTGCTAGAGAATGACCGCCCTTGAAAACCATTCTTAATAATTTGATATGCTTTATTCTATTTTTTTCTCTTAGCTATATCAAAATTGAGATCATATGATAGACACAATTTTCTCTCCCAATTCATCACCTAGTATTTACTGACAATTTCACCAATTCATTGAAAATCCCTTAAAAATGTTTGCAAAATGTCTTGTGAAGAACCACTATAATTTAACTAGTTTTAATGGACTATGCTAGAGTTGAATTTTGAAAGATGTGGGGGTATTTTACAAATGGACAACGGAACACATGGGCTTATATAATAGTTCTATCTCAATATTCACGGCCTTGGTTTGCTTCCCAAGAATCACAGCTGTAGCTGTTCTATGTTCATGGTTGATTGTTTAATTTGGATTTGAACTGAATCTTTAGGGAGTTTAGATTATGCCAGTTTTTCAAGGAAGGAAGATCGATCTTAGAACAGACAAATAAAAGAAGAAACAGAGTCAAAGAGGATTATTTTAAATGGGAAATGTATAGGTGACTTTACCTTTGAAAATGACTACAAGAGGGCAGGCAGCACTCTTTAACACTCTTTAAACATTGAAAGGTGATGAATCTGGCATTTGAACATCTTACTTCTTGAACTAGCATTATTACTAACTAGAGGCCCAGTGCACAAAATTTGTGCACGGGGTGGGTGTCCCTCAACCCAGTCTGCACCCTCTCCAATCTGGGACATCCCTCTCACAATCCAGGACTGCTGGCTCCCAACTGCTTGCCTGCCTGCTTTCCTGATTGCCCCCAAGCCACTCTACTTCCAGCCCGATTTCCCCTAACTGTATTCCCTTGCAGGCCTGGTCACCCCTAACTGCCCTCCCCTGCAGGCCTGGTTCTCTCCAACTGCTATCCCTTGCAGGCCCAATTGCCCTCAAATTCCCTCCTCTGCTGACATGGTCACCCCTAACTGTATTCACCTGCAGGCTTGATTGCTCCCAACTGCCCTCCCTTGCAGGCTTGGTCCCTCCCAACTGCCCTTCCCTGCTGACTATCTTGTGGTGGCCATCTTGTGGTGGCCATAATGTGTCCACATGGGGGCAGCCATCTTGTGTATTGGAGTTATGGTCAATTTGAATATCATTCTTTTATTAGGTAGGATTAACTATTATATTTTAAACTATGACATTTAAGCATTTTTATTGAACATGTATACTCTGAAAATAAGACATTCTATTTAATAAAGAGATAATATGCAAATTGAATATCACACCATCTCATAAGATGGCTGCCCCCACGTGGTCACAAGATGGCGACCAGGGGAGGGCAGATGTGAGTGATTAGGCCAGCAGGGGAGGCAGTTAAGGGTGACAAGGCCAGCAGGGGAGAGAAGTTGGGGGCAACCAGGCTTACAGGGGAGGGCAGTTGGGGACTACTGGGCATGCAGGGGAGGGAGAGCAGTTGGGGGGACCAGGTTTACAGGGGAGGGCAATTGGGGGCAATCAAGCCTGCAGGTTAGGACAGTTAGGGGTGACCAGGATGTCTGACTCCTGGAAGTTAGGGGTGATTGGGCTGGCAAGGGAGGGCAGTTGGGGGTGATTGGGCCAGCAGGGGAGCAGTTAGGGGTCAATCAGACTGGCAGGGGTGTGGTTAGGGGGTGATCAGGCTGGGAGGCATACATGGTTAGGGGCAATTAGGCAGGCAAGCAGAAGAACAGTTGGGAGCCAGCAATCCTGGATTGTGAGAGGGATGTCTGACTGCCAGTTTAGGCCTGATCCCAGAGGAGTCCCAGATTAGAGAGGGTGCAGGTTGGGCTGAGGGGGAACACCCCTCCCCCCAGCACACGAATTTCATGCACTGGGCCTCTAGTTAAGGATATAATGATGGGCAAGAGAGACACTTGATTTACTTCTGATTTATTTAGAAGATAAAATAACAATATTTTGCAACTTACATTTATTTTTTACTTAAAAAGTAAGGTAATCTCTATAGCCCCTTTCAGTAATAAAGTATTATTTTCTCATATAATTCACATTCACTTATATAAGAAACAGAAGCCTGGTTCATCAAAATATGTGTGCACGTGGGTGGGTCCCTTAGCCTGGCCTGTACCCTCTCACAGTCCAGGACCCCTCAGGGAATGTCCACCTGCCAGCTTAGGCCCACTGACTGGGTTATCATGCCTAAGCTGGCAGTCAGACATCCCTCTGGCAGCTCAAGAGCTTCAGGGAATGTCTACCTTCCAGCTTAGGCCCACTCTTTAGGGGACTGGGCCTAAATTGGCAGTCAGACATCCCTCTGGCAGCCCAGGAGCCTTGGGGGATTTCTGACTGAGGGATTAGGCCTGCTCCCTGTCAGCCAGACATCCTTAGCACTGTGGAGGAGGCAGGAAAGTGTCCTGCCACCGTTGCTGTGCTCACAGCTATCAATCTGGCTTGTGGCTGAGTGGAGCTCCCCCCATGGGAGTGCACTGAGGACTAGGGGTAGCTCCTTCATTGAGTGTCTGCCCCTTGGTGGTCAGTGCACATCATAGCACCTGATCTTTTTGCCTTTAGGGTCAATTTACATATTATCCTTTTATTGTATAAGATATTTATAACATGAATATTACCTTACATGCACTTTGCTAACAAAGTCGCTTGTTTTTAAACTCATTGTACAGTGAGAGTAGGTAATAGGAACATAACTTATAATGCAATGCAATGGCTTGCCGTTATGGAAGTACACTGAGTGACTAAGGTCACACTGAGGAAGCATCTGTTTTTCTGAGGGGGTAGGACATCTGGGACAGTGTAGAAGAGAAGACAATGAGTTGTCACAACATAGAGCAAATGTTTTACATGTAGAGAATCTTGGAAGTAGCATGTCATCTATACAACAGCACAGGGAAATGCAGAAATGTTATATATTCAGAGAATAATTGGAATATAAGTTATATTTATTAACTTATCCATAACACAAACATTCATTGTACTTCTGGAGTGCTAGGAATTGCACTAAACCTTGGGAATGAAATGGAGATCTACAGAAATATGGGCTCTAACTTCAAAGTGCTTAAATTTTATTGGTGGCGTCACACAGCAGACAAATAATCACACAGCTCAGTGTGTAATTAGAAATAGTCACAGAGGCTATGAAGGGAAATTCTCAAAGTCACCCCAGTAGGATTAAGAAGTTTAAGAATCATCTGAAGAAAAAGTGGAGGGGTCTCCTGAGCCTTCATAGCTGTGCCTGGAGTGTGCCCAGAGCATACCAAGAATAAACATAGTGCACCCAAAAGACAGAAATCTCCAGGAGAAAAATGCCACCCACTTGCATACCACATTATCTATTTACAGATTAGCCTAAAGGAGGGTAGAAGAAATACGTTCTCTGTAAGTAACAGAGAGTGTGTCAGAGGTTCTCTGGGCCCAGAAGCTGGAACCAGTGAATAGCATGGATAAGGTCTGACCCTGGACATTCCACAAATAGCCTTGAGGAGCCTCTACATGATGGCTCACCA
Organism: Vespertilio murinus; assembly: GCA_963924515.1. NCBI lineage: Eukaryota > Metazoa > Chordata > Mammalia > Chiroptera > Vespertilionidae > Vespertilio > Vespertilio murinus. Next base: position 11,567,669 of record OZ004704.1, on the reverse strand, counting down.
ATACCAAAGGCCTGGGGACTGTTTGTAAACTGGCTCAGTTCAGTTCACTGCTGAACCCCAAGAAGAAAAAGAAAAACTATATTATCCCTGTTTATTTACTTTTCCAAAAGTAGCACTGACCCATCCTAACTATTAAAAGCTAAAGAAGACATCAGATTCACAGCATTGTTAATTCAAGCAATAGTAATTTGCACAGGACATTAAAAAAATCCTATTTACAGAGACTCCCTTTCCTGGGATGTTTGGAGTATGGTATAAAGTAGATGTTCTAGAAGGAAACAAAACTTTTTAGAAAACTTGACTAAAGAAAATTTCTCCACCTTCTAAGAAGGCAGTTCCCTTAGACCAGAGCTGGGCAAACTATGGCCTGTGGGCCGGATCCTGGTGAATAAAACTATTGAATTAAAAAACAAAAAAACAAAAAGACCGTACCTTTTTATGTAATGATGTTTACTTTGAATTTATATTAGTTCACACAAACACTCCATCCATGCTTTTGTTCCGGCCCTCCGGTCCAGTTTAAGAACCCATTGTGGCCCTCGAGTCAAAAAGTTTGCTCACCCTTGCCTTAGACCATGTGTAGGAGACAGATATGAGGCTATCCCAAGTATCCTATATAATAAACAGGTAATATACAGATTGACCATCATGCCCTCACAAATGCCTGCATACGACAGGGCTAGCTGTGGGGTTAGTGAGGGACAACCAAATGACTGAACAGCAGGCTACATGGGGCCACCAGACTAGTGGGGAGGCTGTGAGAGGTGATCAGGTTGGCAGGGGGGGTTCAATTGGGGGTGATCAGGCTGGCAGGGAGGGCAGTTAGGAGACCAGGCAATCAGAGGGGGATAGTTGGGGGTGACCAGGCTGGTGGGGGTGTAGGACAGTTAGGGATGATCAGGACATTGGAGCGTGGGGGGGGGGGAGTTAAGGCTGACCAGGCCCATGGGGGCGGATTCAGTTGGGGGTAACCGGATTGACAGGGGGGCAGCTGGGGGCAATTAAGCTGGCAGGGAGGGGTAGTGAGGGGTGATTAGGCCAGCAGGGGTCAGTTGGGGGGATCAGGCTGGTAGAGGGTCAGTTAGGGATGACCAGGCTAGCATAGGGGTAGTTGGGGGTGACCTGGGTGTCAGCAGGGTTATTAGGGGCATTCAGGCTGGCATGCAGAGGCAGTGAGTGAGATCAGGCCAGCAGCCAGGTGAGTGATTAGGAGCTGGCTGTCCTGGATTGTGAGAGGGATGCCCGACTGTTGATTTAGTTAGGATCCCCGGGATAGGGCCTAAACTGGCAGTCGGACATGCCTTGAGAGGTCCTGGATTGGAGAGAGTGCAGGCTTTGCTGAGGGGACCTGCCCTGTGCATGGATTTCATGGACCAGGCCTATAGTAGCCTAATAAGTAGGATTTGCCATCTGTAGTAATGTGTTGAAGTTTCTCCTTCTAAAAGAAGAATTGGAATGGTACTCTGTGAATGAACAAGAAGCTCATTTCAGGGAATAATGAAGAAAGTTGTTAAAAAGCAAAATAAAGAAAAAGCCTAAAATGATTATGTGGTCAATTTGGTGTAGTAAATATTGTTAAACATGTGCAGAGCTTTTCAGAGCCTTTGATAAGTTAGTTTATGTTGTCAGTCTCCAAAAAGGTAAAACGGCAATCATGATTTCCAAAATTTATCTAAATAAGGAAACCTTTTACTCTTCTACCTAGATTCTTAAAGGACTAATTCTTATAATAATGCCATTAATATTAATTAAGCACTTACTATGTGCCAGAAAGTACTATAATTGGTTTACACAAATTATTTAATACACATGAGGATGCTTAAATGTAGAATCTATTTACTCATCTCATTTTGCAGAGAAAAAATAAACGATCAAACAATTTTATTTTTATAATATAAAATTTAAAACATACAAAAATACTAAACACTATAAAAAATCTTAGCTGTTTTTCTATGTCCCTCACCTTGAGGTGGGTGAATTTGAAATTAATTCATTTTAAAAAATGAATCTCTGGGGACTCCACACACCCTTAATACACACAAAACCAAGATTCTTCCTTGGCTTATACCCTTTTTAGATCACATTCCAGTCAGGACAAGGTCTATCCTGAGGCAAGAACAGTTCTAGTAACATAAAGCATGCTGGAATCTCCAACAAAAAGCCTACTATGGGCGTATATTCTGATTCTGTATTAAAATCCTCGGCCTTTTGACAGTTACAAGCTTCCTGACTCAATGGGGCTATAGTTCTAGGAGACTAAGTTCCTCTTAGTGATGACTAGTAGGGGTTACTCGGTCCCTGTATCTGTCCCTTGTGATGTTTTTAATTGTGTAGTATTATAAATGTGGGAGTAACTTATCCTGAGCTCTGAGGAAGGTGATGGGAACCATTTGTCAGGAGAGGATTTTTTTGAGAGTAGCTATCATTCCCAACATGCTGAAGGAGATACAGAGGGTTGAAATTAGGATTTCTCTTCTTCTTTTAAATGCTATACAATATTCTATATTAGGTACATAAAAACCACAGGGACTTCCATACTTTGTGTACTTGTGTGAAAGTAAGGATGCATTGAAATGAGCTTTTTCTGAGGATACCCATCACCCCAAATTCCTGAATATACTGGCATCTACGAAAACTTTAATTTATAGATAGCTTTATACCAATTTTATATATGAAACTTCATTTAATCTTCACAAAAATATATGATGGATATTATTTCTCTATTTTGTGAATAAAAAAAAAGAAGCTTAGAAAGTTTAAATGGCTTTTCCTGAGTCTCACAGTTAATAAACAGACAAGTTAGACTTCAAAGTTAGGTACCTCGTTTTTGTCTATCTCCCACTAGCCCTCCAGATGCCCACCAGCATTCACAGAAGTAAAAAAATTAGGAAGTATAACTTAAACTAATAGATAATCTATTTTTATTATGAAATTGTCATTTTTTAAAACTTAAAATATTCAAATCTCAAGATATGAGATTTGTTACTCTAACACTTGCCTGGTGCATTAAAAATCAAATAAAGTTTTCATGTAATCAGAGTTTGATAAATTTCAGATTTTTTTAACTAATAATTCTTCTAAAAGTAATAACATTTAAGTTAAAATGGAAAAAGAAGTGTATGAACAAAGACATGTATTGCCAAAGAGTATAGTGGCTTGATGGCAGGGAATATTATACCACTATTAAAATAATATTTACAAGAAGCATTTTAATAATATGGAGAATTTGTATTATGAAGGTAAGAAGAAAATTGGAATATACAAATACATCTATTTAGGAAATAGCAAACAAAGGAAACAGAAGAAGTTAACTAGAATCTCATCAGCAATTAAACTGATGGAATTATGAGTAATAACATATTATTTTCTCTGCCACTATGCCTTCCCCAAAATGACCACTTTATTCTTTATAATTTAAAATAGAAATTTTAATAAGTTTAAAAATGCATTAAAATAAGTTTAAAGCATTTGCTGCACTTATGTGATACTGTGGCTAGTGCCTTTTCTTGGATTTAGGAAAATAGTGTCCAGATTGTGTGTTGCCTTATTGGGTCAATCTCACAAGATCTTCTATGCACCCATTTACTATGACTATTGAACCAGAAGGATGTAACCACATTCAATGCTGTCATCCTAAGAGCACCTGGATGTGTGTGGAGGGGGAAAGGAGAGATGTGGGGAGGGGGCAATTCCTCATTGTGTCTGGTTTGGGTGTGAGTAGGGCTACCTTCCTATTCCTTCTCCTCCTCTGTGTTGTCTATAAGCTGAGGCTTTCAACCTTGATCTGGTGGGTTCTTGAATGCAGTGGAGATTACTTAATTACTGGTGAGCCAGGTATTTCCTGCTGTCAAAGGATTGCCATGTTCCTCTTAATCCTCAGAGCTCTCTTCATGCTAGCTTAGTCGTAAGCCTAGTTCTCAAATCTCCCATCTGCTCTGTGACCTCCTTCTTATCTTTCCAGTGAATCCCTTGCCATTGAATTTATCTAGATCACATTCCATTGCTATCAATCCACTGAAAACACTGACTGATACCCTCACTGACAACCACCCTGCATCCAGAGTATCCTCAAACACTTTCCTTAGCTCCATAAAAAGCCAGCAAGGTTGCATCTCAGTATCCAAGGAAAATCAGAAGTAAAGACTACCTGCCAGAGCATCACACTTCGCCCAAAAGACCCAGTAAAAACGCCAAGGGCCACAAAATAGCAATTCGAAGCTGAAAGGGTTTTAATGTCATAAACACGTTTCAGGCTCCAGTACGGTCTGGGAATCAACTCTTTTATAGCCACAGAGGGCTGGCCACATATGTCACCTGCCATCGTGAAGGAAGACTGCAGGGCATTGCAGGATCCAAGAATTTTCACAGCGGCTTACACATGGACATTTTTTTCTTGTTTGGTTATTACTCTGGCTGTTCTTTAAGACCTTTCCTTGGGAAGGACATAGTGTTTGGCCAGTGTAAGCTACTCTCCGTGTTCTGAAGATAGCCTGCTAATGCCCTGGTTCCTTTGTAATTAAATTCTGTCTGAACTGGTGCAGTGGATTTGTAATCACTCTCTCAGGACAGTGTAGCCAAGCGGAAGACCCAAGTCATCAGCCTCGTTTTCTCCTGTCTTTTGTGGAATAACATTCCTCAGGACCTTAAAGCAGCTTTAACGCCTGGAGGCAGGTTTTCTAGTATTGGGTCCAGAAACCCGAAGCAGCTTTTCAAATAGGTAGCTCACCTAATTGGCTTTAAGCTCTGTAAAGAGATATTTTGTCAGCTTTGGCTCTATTTACTTTAGCAAGGGTGTTAAGCAGGATAGCATGTTTGACTTGAAACTATATTTCTTCAAAGGAATATAAGCAAAGTCACCATCCCCTCAAAAACAGCAGTGGAGCCGAAATTGGTTTGGCTCAGTGGTAGAGCGTCGGTCTGAGGACTGAAAGATCCCGGGTTCGATTCTGGTCAAGGGCATGTACCTTGGTTGCGGGCACATCCCCAGTAGGGGGTGTGCAAGAGGCACCTGGTCGATGTTTCTCTCTCATCGACGTTTCTAGCTCTCTATCTATCTCCTTTCTCTCTATAAAATATCAATAAAATATATATTTTTAAAAAGCAGTGGAGCTGGGGGAGGCTCTTGGTTGTATGATGGGGCACGGGGAGCTTGTGTTTGCTGGTTCCTATAGGAACTCTTTTCCCTCTTTCCATCCCCCACCCCTCCAGGTTTATCTGAGTGAGAAGGCTAGCTAGTGGCTGCTAGACTCTTGGAGCAGGGAACAGGAGGAGGATGACTCAGCAGTTTCAGGAGTCCAGCAGACAAAAACCTCTGCCTCCTTTTGAGAGCACAGGCAATGCCCCTTCTATGACCACTCACACCTTTGTCTGATCCCAGGGACAAAACCACTTTTCTTTGTTTCCTCACAGCCACAACAGTTCTCTCTCCCACATTCTGGATGATGCCTTCTCAGCCCCTTATACCAGGTAAAGACTTTGTCACCAAACCTTGGTGGTCATAGTGTTGCCTGTACCATATGTTCAACCTGCCTTTCTCCACCTTCCTTTGCCCTCACCTAACTATGACTGTTTCAAGCACATAATGCTCTTCCTGCCCTGGTTCCCCAGCATTCTACTCCAGAGACATCCCTTTGTTTGTAAATCTCTTCTAGTTTTACTCACCACTGAAGCAATACATACCTCTTTTTTTAGGTACAGTTTCAGATCAATCCTTGTTTTTTGTTTGTTTTTCTATTCTTACTGTGAATCAAGTATTATGAGCACTGGGATGAAACAGTGCTAGTCACAGATGGCCCCTGCCCTCAGAGCTTATCATCTAGTAGAGACACAGAAAATGAATCACAGTGCATGTGACATGGGATGGATGAACATGAGTGCTTTGGTGATAATGGCCGTGGTCCTTAATCGACACTGCTTGGATCAGGTATGTCCTCAAGAAACTAAGAGCTGAATGAGCAGGGAGATTATGGAGGAAGCAGCTAGATGAAGTAGGTGAGTTCAACAAACCAAGGAAACAGTGCTTCCTCTTACTATTATTTTTGTCCATTGTATAATTAGTTAATTAACATGCATTGTGAATTTTTAGAAACATAGAACATTATACAGAAAGAAGAAACAAATATCTTAATTCATGTTATCCAAATATCACTAACCATTAACCTCATGACACATTTTCTTCTAATATTAGGGAAGGTTTATGGTGAGGAATGAAAAAGTAATGTAGAAATGAGTAAGATTTTGTATGTTTCAAATTATATACTATATATAGTTTCGAATACTGTTTTTTTTTAAAACTTAAAATTGTACTATAAGTGTGTTTCACTCCATTAAAACTTTCTAAAACATTGTCTTAATAGTTCATATGCCTTTCAGCATAATGATTATTGCTTGTCTCATTTTTTGTTCTTTTAAGTATATTTCCAGTAGGACATGATCTCACTCATGTAGGGGAAGTGGTGAAAAACATAGACTGATGAATAAGAACAGACCCAGAGATAAGGAGCGATAAGGGTCATACTGTTGTACCTCAAAGGGAGGGTGGAGATAAAAGGGAGAGATCAATCAAGGGACTTGTGTGCACACATATGATCCTAACCAGTTGTCAAGGACAGTAGGGGCTGGGGGAATGAGTGGGGAGGGGTGAGGGATTGGAATGGAGGGTTGAGGACAAATATGTGATACCTTAATCAATAAAGAAATTAATAAAACAATAAAAATAGTTCATTTAATCTGTCTGGCTTCTCTCACTTTTTTGGTCACCTCAAAATTCCTCTGGTTCATGCCTGCAAGTCAGACTTGCCTTCTTAGCATTCCCTTGAAATTGATAATGTTGGTCACATTTGTACTCCCCATCAATTTGTGTGAATTTGAATGGCCCAGTACCACCGCCACCCTCTACTTCATGATTAGCTAGAAGATGCCTAAGCACATGGTGTTCTGTGTATCTTCTCTCCTGGCTTTGGGACTCCCTTCCATGTGTGGTCAGTAAGTATTACTGACTAATCTATCAACTGATCTTCCCTTAAAACATAAACAAGAATCAAAAGCTAACACATGTTGGCTAAATCTACTTTGAACCTTATTTGACTCTTTTCATTGGGCAACATTTCAGCACCTCACACTGTGAGTCATTGGTAATCATCATTTGCCAGTCATCGTTTGTCCCAAAACATGCCCTTTAACCAGGGTTAGGGTGAGGGTTAGGACATCATGTGCCAAATATTGATAGGCTTCCCTTGCCGAAATCCACATGGAAGTTACCGCTATTGCATCTGTATTCTCCCACATCATTATTATTATCATCATTGTCAACGTCATTGTCATTATTGGTACCATACCAGCACTTCTGCTTAGTGTGTTACTGATATTATCTCATTGAAATTTCGAAATAAACACCTAAGATAAATATTGTTTGCATTCCTACTTCTGAGAATTTAAGTTAAAACAAACAGAACACAAATAAACAAGAAATAGGCAGCAAATGGGTAGATTAATGATTGAACCAGGTTTACCTGTGTGAGAGAGAGAGAGAGAGAGAGAGAGAGAGAGAGAGAGAGAGAGAGAGAGGAGAAATTGGGAGGAGCAGGGACAGAAAGACTAGATAATGTTTTCACTTCTTAGGGAGATTTGAGAGCACTCATTTGACCAAAGATTTCTGTGGAAAACAGGAAGATGTAGCTCACATACAGTCATGAAATCTATTTCTCCACAAGTATTACTGTTAAACTGGTTGTTTTCTTTCTGTACCAAATGCAGGCTTTCTGAAGTGAGGTATGTGTGAATGAGTCTGAAGGGGAGAAAAAATACAGATAAAGACTAGGGCATGCAGTCACACTCTGTGGATACCCGGCTTGCTTGTGTTGCTTCTCTGAACTGAGCATTGGAGAGAAATTTACAAGAAAGTGAATGGTGTCAGTGAGTGGTGTGAAGGGGATTAGGCTAGGTACAGCAAAGGTCCCTTACTGGTCATGGATGGGGACAACTCAAGGCCTAAAATTTCCCTTTCCCTTTAGCTTTAAATTGGGTTGAATTAGAGATAATTAGAGGCTGTCTTGGTTGTTTCCTTTAATGCTTTCAGAGCTGGTGGGAGACAGTGCTCCACAAAGAAAGCCAGAACTAGAATACTGCGTGCTCAGTAAGAGGATTGTGTGTTCACTTCTTTTGCTCCCCACCCCACACCCCAGTCCTAAAATCCAGCTAAGACTTGGACTCTGGGCAATTTGTAGATAATTTCTGGTGTCATTTCTGGAATGGAAATTTCTCCCAATGAGTTTTGGACAAGGTAAGGCCACACCTTCCAGTCCAACATCCATGAGATAAAAATTAAATCATGAGATGACATTGAAATGTAAGCAAAGGCAATGAAGTAGAGTATAAACACACACTATATCTTATTTCTGAAATGTTTTAAGATGTGGGCTTCATGGACATCTGTGTTAGTGGAAAAAAGTGCCACATGAAATTGATTCAGGCAGGTGTATTTAGTGTGCACAGATGTATTGAAGGACGACAGATGGGGTCCATGGAGGTGGATGTATAAAAGCAGCCAGATGTGTGTAGCCTGGGCTGAAAACTTGGAAGGAAGACGTGAAAGGTGAGAATAGATACCCAGGTAAAGGTGGACAGTGACTACCTTTAGGTGTACAGTTACCCCATTATCAGAGATAATTCCGTTCTCCTGAGAGTATTAAACCATACAGTCCACAAGCCTTGGATACAAGAGAAATGTACAATAGCACTTAGACTAGTTTTTGAGCTTCACAGTATTAGAGTGCTGCCAAATTAGTAATATTAATCATTTTTTATGTTTTTATTATAACATCTTTGATTGCCTTCTGGGCTTCTCAACTATTAGTTGTCAATGTTCAATTCCTTTGTAAAGGATAACTTATTTAAAAAATAACACTTTATAACTCTTTACAAAATTAAAAATTTAATTTTAACATAATACCTATTTCTTCTCATATTGAAAGAGAAAACATTATAACAAAACAACAAAACAAAACAAAACAAACACACCTGTTCATACCATGTGTTCATTCTAGTCTGTGTCCTTCTCTCTGTGCTTAAGTGAAGACCTGATGATCTTTTCACAACCATAAGTAATGCAGGAAGAGGGTAGGTCAATTAGACACAGGCCCATGCATGAGTCATGTGCAATGTCTCTTGCCACCTCACAAGCTCACATTTAGCTCTGGGAATGAGAGGGAAGATACAGCATAGAAAATTGACCAATTAGAACCACAGAAAACCAGGAGTAGCACTTTACAAAATAATTATGCAACACATTACAAACTAAAATATACTAAACCAACGTCTTGCTGCCCTCTCTCATCTTTCTCCAGTGATGGCAACCACGACACAGGCTGCTCTTAAGGAAGACCCAGGGAAAGCTGGAAGGAATTATTCTCCAACTTGAGGAAATGTCTGACAGAATATAATTCCCCTTCTTATATAGGGTGATATAAAAGTATATATGAATAAAGATACATTTTATCTGAATTGCACATTACAATTCATCAGCATACAGTGTGCATGTTGTTACACTGGTAGCAGCACTTGTCTATTAAAATATAAAGTTGGCATTATCATTGTAGCTATCCAAGTTTATTGAAATAAAAAGTTCCAGAATAAAGTAATTCAGCCCTCAAAAAATAGCATGTGGGAATATAACAGGGGGAATAAATAATAGAGATCAGTGATTTTCAACTGTGACTTTAACTCAGACAAATCTGTGGACCTATTTGAAAGTGCCAGTGTGGCATGGATTGAGTCCTACCCAAGAGCCATGCCAGGATGGGGCTCCAGCATCAGCTTCTTTTCAAAGCTCCCCAGGTGATTCTGAGGAGCAGTTAGGTTGACCAAACCCTAGAATGGAGGAACCATGGGGGTAGAGATACAATGGATGTGTAGTATTGCCTAAGGAAGTAGTTTCCTGGGGCAAAATGGACAAGGTGTATGAATGTACATACATTAATTATTCCAATTAGTCAACTTATGTTAGCTTGCTCTGGTTCTCTGCCAACTAAACATACATTTGATTATAACATGGCTTCTCATGTTGGTCCAATAATGAGTAAGTTCAGGCTGCTCATGGTAATACCAGTTTTTATTTATGAGACATATGTATGTATCATTACATATGGATCAATAAGATGGCTTTCTAAATTAGATTTTAGTCTCTTCTAAGACCAATCAGCACTATTAGTTTCTCAAAGCCTGCTTAGTTCTGAGTCCCTGAAAACTTTGGGTGTTAAAGGTAAACACTAGGTCCACCCATAAGAATTCAAGTGAAGTATTTCCCCATGTGCCTGAGTCATTGGGTTTTTCTTTTGGAGATATTTATAGAAACACTTATTAATTCTGTGAGCTAAATGGTAGACCCAACAATTTTGGACAAGTGTTTTTAGATTCTGACTAATTTTTGTTAACTTTTTGTGAAAAAAATTGCTGGACTAGAAAGGAACTCAAACATTTTCCAAAAAAACTTTTTTGGATTCAGGTAACTCGAATTAGTGTCTTAGCTTGTATCACCATTCAGAATAAAATGAAATGGCCAAGGTTCTGAGTAAGTTTTGATGTTGTGTGATCTCACACATATTTTTTATTCTCTTTGGGCATCTGTTTTCCTTAACAAGAAAACAGAATAAGAGGGTGGGGTCTTATGGAAATACCTCTATATTTCTGCTAGCTTTAAAATAATCTACCCCCATGCAACTATAGTCTTTAAATAAATAAGCTTTTTTATTTTATAATAGTTTTAGGTTTACATAAAAATAGAAACAGAGTAAAAAGAGTTCATATGTCATTAACATCTTAGATCAGTACTAAGGGCCCAGCACAGGAATTGGAACTGTGGGCTGCAAGGCTGTGATGGGCACAGGAGTGGGTCTTGGCCCATCCTCCATGCCCCTGCCCTTCCCACCACAGCCTTCGGTCCCCTGTCTGCCTGCAGTCCCTCTCCCACCACTGCTGCTCCCATGTGCTGATGGTTCCAGCCCTGCTCACACCTGCTGATGGGCACAAAGCAATTGGAGCTGGCACCCTCAGTGAGTGTGAGCAGCAGTTTCCACCCTGATCGCCCCTCAGGATCAGGGGGATGTGGAGAAGCCCTCAGTTGTGATAGGTGCTGGCAGCCGCCACTTGTACCCATTGACAGCACTGAGTGATCGGGGCTGGCTCTGGGTATTGGTAGCAGGTTTGAATAGTGGCTCTGGTGCCATCTGTGGGTATGAGTGATCAGGCCAGCACTGACAGTGGGTACAAGAAGCAGGCAGAGACTACAGCGTGGGGGAGCAAAGAATTTTCAGTAACCACCAGAGTCTTGCCAGATGACAGCCACCAGTGCCAGGCCTTGGTCTGGCACACCTGCTCACCTGTTCTACCATCCCTCCATGGCTGATGCCTACCATGTTCCATAGTCTGCTGATTGGTGCTGATGCCCACCATGTTCTGTGCATACCCCCTGGTGGTCAGTGCATGTTCTAGTGACCAGTTGTTTGGTTGTTCAGCCCTTCAGTCTATTTGTATATTGGCCTTTTATTATATAGGATGCTACACTCTCTATCATTAATGAACACATATTGCTACATTGCTATTAACTATAATAAATACTTAATTTTGATTTCTTTAGTTTTTTACCTAATTTCTTCTGTTCCAGGATGCCAGTCAAGACCCCACAATACATTTACTAGTCATGATTTCTTAAGCTGCTCTGGGATATGACCCTTTTTTAGATTTTTCTTGTTTTTGATGACCTTGATAGTTAGAAGACTACTATTTAGGTATTTTGTAGAGTGTCCCTAAATTTTGTTTGATGTTTATCTCGTGAATTGGCTAATGAGTTTTAGGTGAAGATCACAGGATCAAAGAGAGATTTCCAATACATAATATCATGGGTATGCTCTATCAACATGATTTATCATTATCACTGTTGACCTTGATCATCTTGTCAATGTTTGTCAAGATTTCCCTTGGTCAAGTTACTCTTCCCTGCCTCTTTCCATATTCTCTGTCCTCTTTAAAATGAAGTCACTATGGGAAAGTCATACTCATGGAGTGGGGAATTATGCCTTACCTCCTAGGGAAGAATATCTACATGAATTATTTGGAATTTCTGAAAGGGAGGTTTGTCTCTTCTCCCTCATTTATTTATGTCAGTTTGGACTCATGGGTGTTTATTTTATGCTTTAAGTTATAATCCAATATTACTTTATTTTTTTTCCCAAGTGTTTCACCTTTTTCCTACTGGAAGCTCTTTCAGTAAATCCCGGGATCCTGTTCACATGTCTTCATTTTGGATCATCCTGTGTTTCTCTGGGTATGTGTGTGTTTAGTATCTGTCACTACCATATGCTCCAGCCATCTTGTATATTTCCTACCCTGTTTTAAAATCAACATTGCTTTAAGAAACCCTGGTTTCATTTTTGGAGTATGGCATAATAAGCCAAACATGGATTCTAGACATACCTCTTGCACTATTGCGCTTTCAGCCGACAGACTGAGAAAATGTATTTTTGTGCATGTTAACCTGTCTATTTACATACATATATAAATATTTCCATGCCTAACCATCTGTGTCTATATTAAGCTAAATAGAAATTCATACTAATGTCCCTGATTCTAACACCTTACAACATGGATCATTCTATTATCTTCTATTTGCTTACCTGTAACCTCCCACTATAACTGTAAGAAACCTGGCTCCCATCCTCATTTGGAGCACAAAAAGATACCCCCTCCTTAGCTTTGAAGGAGTCCCCATTCATTTTAAAGAGAATAATATTTGGAACCTAAATATAAGTGATAGGCTCATTGCTTTTGAGTTACCATTGGTTTTAGTATTTTCATTGCATATGTCTATAAAATGAGTCTTTAAAAAAAGAAAATATTGCTATATACTATTTTTATAAAGCTTTTTAAAAAATATTTGTTATTGATTTTTAGAGAGAGAGATAAAGAGAGAGAAACATTGATGAGAAATATAATTGATTGTCTGCCTCCTACACACCCCTGCTGGAGACTGAGCCAGATACCTAGGCATGTGGCCTGACCAGGAGTTGAACCCATAACTTCTTGATTCCTGGGTAAATGCTCAACAGCTGAACCACACCAACCAGGCTGATTATATTCTATTGATAGCAATTCAGATGCGCTGTTATAAGATTTACACTTCTTTGACTATATCCTCTCATTTGTTTTCTCTTACCCTGGAAAGCTTTGATTTCTGGTAATTTTCATAAATTATGTTTTTGCATTGTTTCATGATATAATAAAATAATTGCAAAATCACAATCGTACATTGCTGCAATTAGATTTCTAAATGTGCTTTCACACACACTTTCGGTTTTTATTATCCTTTGAACATTGACTATTGAGGATGAACAGCCAAAATATTGTGCTTAACATCATTTTAATTCACATCTCTATGATTGTGTAATCAGCTTGGTTACACAAGTGTGTTCATTTAATTTTGTTTATAAAATTAGCAATTGTTTTTTTCATGTAATTTTATTTTGGGGTATGCAAAACTTACAAATAGAGAAAATCGGATACAGAGAGTATATTCGGAAAGTCTAATTATCTTCTCCAAATACCTGACATCACCCTGTTTTTCTTTTCAACTGTGATAACTATTTTCTTAATTTATGGTTATCTTTACTATCTTCCTTTGCAAAAATCAGCACATGCATATTTCTCCGCTATATTACACAAAAGCACTACAATGTACATTATGTGCTATACTTTATTTATTTCTCTGAATAAATATTATGGATTCACTTCATATCAAGCTACAGAAATTTATTTTTATGGCTATTAAACGTTTCTTTGTATGAATATATCATGGTCTGCTCGGCAATCTATTATCGATAGATATTTGCCATTATAAACAATATCTCAGTGAATAACCTTATGCCTAAGTCATTTTGTGCATCAATCATTTTGTATATGTGGGTTACACTTGGAAATAACTTTTCTTGGTTGGAGGGTAAGTGCATATATAATGTACTAATTATTGCCAAATTATTCTCATAGAGGTGAAATCATCACCTTCCCACAACCACTATATGAAAATCCCTCTCTCCGCCAGTAGTCAGCAAAATATACTGTTAAACTTTTGAATTTTGCCAGCCGTAGGGGTAGTATTTCAGCTTAGTTTAAATATTAACTTACATAATTATAAGTAAAATTGACCTTCTTTTCTTATGTTTAAGATACACCTTCTACATTTTGCATATTTTCATATTTTTATTTTATATTCCACTCAAACTCTTAAGCCTTTTTAAAAAGATATTATTCTTTTATGAAAGAATTTGAAAATATATTTTGCAGTTTGTTCTTTGCATTTTGACATTCATTTGAGTGGGGGATTTTTCTCCACAGGCAAAATGTTCTTAACAGTATCTTGTTCTCTGATGTGTCAATATTGTCTTTTATTCTCTGGATTTTACTTTAGTTAGATAACTATTTATCCCTCTCACTTATTAAAGGTTTTCATACATGTTTCATAATAGAACATTATGACTTTAATTTTTACATTGAAGTCTCTGATTTATTTAGAATTTATCCTGGTGTACATTGTGAAGTATGGTTGTGATTTGCACATTTTCTTTTTTTTAAATATATTTTATTGATTTTTTTACAGAAAGGAAGAGAGATGGAGAGTTAGAAACATTGATGAGAGAGAATCATCGACCAGCTGCCTCTTGCACACCCCCCACTGGGGATGTGCCCGCAACCAAGGTACATGCCCTTGACCAGAATTGAACCCAGGACCCTTCAGTCCGAAGGCCGACACTCTATCCACTGAGCCAAACCAGTTTCGGCATGCTCATTTTCTTAATAGCTATTTTCCACAATATATAATCCCTATTGTTATGAGTTGAATTATGTCCCCCTAAAAAGAGATGATGAATTAGGTTTTTATTTATTTTATTTTATTGTTGTTGTTTTTTTTACACAGAAGAAGGGAGAGGGACAGAGAGTTAGAAACATTGATGAGAGAGAAACATTGATCAGTTGCCTCCTGCATACCTCCTATTGGGGATGTGTCTGCATCTGGAATCAAACCTGGGACCCTTCAGTCCTCAGACCTATGCTCTGTTCAGGGAGCCAAACCAGTTAGGGCGAGATGATGAATTAATTATCCTGGTAATTTTCAGTACTTCAGGATGTGACCTTACTTAATAATCTGGTCTTTTACTTAGTTAATCAAGTTTAAAGGAGGTCATTGGGGTGGGCACTAAGCCAATAAGACTGGTGTCTTATAAAAAGGGAATTAGAATGAACACAGAGACACACATAAAGGGGAGACAATGTAAAGAGATAGGAGAAGGTGGACATCTTAAAGCCAAGGAATAACTAAGGCTGTGAGAAGCCATGAGGGAGGCCTGGGGCAGGTCCTTTCCTAGAGCCTCCAGAGGGAGTGTGGCCTTGCCTACAACTTTGATATTGAACTTTTGGCATTCAGGTTTGTGAGTTAAAACAGTTCTCTTATTCTAAGCCACTCAGTTAGTGGCAGTCCTAGAAAACTTGTATACCTTCTGATCTGAGGTTTCATCTTTATCATAAATTTTCACCTGCAACTTGGGTCTACTTCTAAATTTTACACTCTGTTCCACTTGGATAATCTGTCTACTTATATATCCCTACCACAACATTTTTATTAAAAGTGGTCTATACTATGTTTTAATATTTGCTACAGGTTCTCCGACCTCCCCGTTCGTTTTCTTGTTGCACATTTCTCCATATTCTTATTTTATATTTCCATATGAGAGTTATTTAAATGAACAATCAAGCAAACAAAAATATTGTTTCTCCAGAAAAAAAATTGGTATTTTTATTAGGATTGCGACATTTTCTACTTTAAAATGCTCACTCAAACCAGACTCTTTCAACTAGCCTTCCAGTCCCTATCTCAAAAATCAGTATCTCCCCTTTCTAGTCTCTCTAGTTGCCTAGATTTCCAAAATGGCTTTAGTTGATATGAAAATATTTTCTCCACTAAGATTATAAATTCCTTGGATACAAAGCTCTCTAAAAAGTTTTTTACTATTCTCAGCAGAACTCTCTGGACACATACTTAGTCTCAATTATATATTGAATGGATTCAAATTGCATAAATACCAATTTAAAGTTATAGAGTAAGATTTGTTATAAATGATCTGTTATTGAGACATCCAAATAACTCAGGATGTAACTGAGGTAATATAGTGTGGTGAAGTGAGTGCTGGATATGCACTCTTTAAAAAAAAAAAATATATATATATATAATTGATTTTTTACAGAGAGGAAGAGGGAGGGATAGAAAGTTAGAAACATCTGTGAGAGAGAATCATTGGTCAGCTGCCTCTTGTACAACCCCTACTTGGGATGTGCCTGCAACCAAGGTACATGCCCTTGACCAGAATCAAACCTGGGACCTTTCAGTCCACAGGCCAATGCTCTATCCACTGAGCCAAACCAGTTTCGGCTGGATATGCCTCTTAAAACTCTGGTTCTAATAATCTCAGGCTATTGTATAGAATATAATTCATAATATATATTACTTACATAATATATATTTATATATCCCATTATATCTGATATAATTATATATTGTATAATTACATTTATGTATTTATGCAATATATAATTATATTAATTATAAATTACATAATATAATCACATTATTATAAATAATTATATATACTATAATACAATTATATATACTATATGAGTGATACTATATTATGCATTAGATACATATTTATTGTCTTATTCAACATCATATGTACTAAGACAGATAATAACTTTGAGATCAGTTTGTGAGATTCCTGCATTTCAGAATCTAGGGACAAAAAGGCCTCCTTACCAGATTATTATGAGGATGGGTGATCCCCAATTCCTGCTGGGATGTCTAACCCCTTCCATGGTCCTCATTTTTTACTATTTCTCCCTCACAGGCTCAGCTCCAACCACATTGATGTCTTTTGTTCTTCCCTGAATAGGCCTGCATCCTGGGGAATTGCTTTGCCCTTGGTTGAAACTGCACTTGCATCTTTACTCAAGTTGCTGTGTGATTTCCTTAAGTTGTAGGCTCCCACACAGTCATCCTATGGCCTTTCGTGATCACTTCATAGATAATAGCCTGTCTGAGGACAGTCACTCTTAGCCTGCTCTGTATTTCTTCATAGTACGTATTTATATCTGAAATTCTACTGCATGTTTACTATTATAATTATTCTCTCTTTCACTGATATTTAACTCCCTAAAGACAAAGATACTGTCTTCTGCACTTCAATATCATCTGATTTATAACAATGTATTAGGTGCTTAATAAATATTTGTTGAGTGAATAAATAAATAGACACAATATAGTTTGTGTGAAAATCTTGGCACATAATAGTTGTTTAATGGATGATACCTTCCTTTTTTACTTTTCTCTAAAAAAAGTGATTTATTGTAGTAACACTGAGCACACATGTAAAATGTACCTTATTTCTTCCCTACAGTGTATATCCCTGACCTCTGGCTGATAAAGATCTAAATAATCTGATTTCATTAGTTGACCTGCTTGTTCTTTGTTGTTTTTCCTTGGCCCGGGGCTCTTCTGCACTTGACCAGAAGCCACCACATTTTTAAATGTCCCCTCCCTGTCATTAATCATGATGATTTCTTGGGTTCTGGGCATGCTCCTGTGTTCAGTTATATCCTAGATGTTTGTATCTCCAATGCTAGCAGAAAGGACATCTCTGCATTTGCTTGTCACCCTCGGATCTCCAGCCTGTAGCAGTGTCTGTCCCTTTTGGTTGCTATCATTTTGCCCGTCAGGACTAAATGGTGCTCTCAGCTGAAATCAAAGATATTAGGGCCAGTTTGACTTCCCCATTCTTCAAATGGAAAGGTCTTGACATCACTGATTTTCTTTAAGATTTTGCAGAGCAATAGTCTAAGATTGAGGTAGGGAATTGCCTGTCTTACTGGAAATTTAGAAAAGTATGCAATTTGGGAAAGTTTCTGGTCCAGCGTGACATTTCTCTGCATGACCAAGGCCTTGGCATTGAGGACCAGGAGGAGGCAAGGAGTTCAACCTATGCAGCCATGACCCTTTTGACAGACATTATAAGAAGGTCTAATCACCAATGGGGGGCATTTAAAGTACTGAGGGCAAGTGCCAGATGACTGAGAAAGAAATGGACATGCACTGAGTATATATTGTGTACACGGCACAATGCTGAGAGGTAGGGCACAAGCAAACATTTGACAAATGTCAACCATGAACCAAATACAGTTCTAAATACTCTGTAAATCTGAACACATTTAATATGTTTAAACCATTTATTGTAATTCCCATTTTACAGGTAGGTAAAAGGCACTAAAGAGAATGTGGAAATTCTGTGAAGGTGATGCATGGGTAAAGCTGAGATGCAAATTGAGTTGTGTCTGACAATAAGTGTGTGCTTCTTCCAGTAAAACCCTAAAGGAGGGAGTCCATTGGCATTTAAAGATATGATATGCAGGGCTGATAATCCCTCTTAGACTGACAAAAACTCAATCATTTTTGTGATTCAGATAGCCACAAAATATATGTTTCTGATTCAAGTTGCACTTACAGTATGAAAAGACTATTTTCAAAGAGCCATTTAATGTTCAAGAGCCTTATAAATAGCGTCAGGCGACTCAAGGTGGCTAACTGAGAAGATATATGTCTTGTTTCAGTCTTACATGTGCTGGAATGATATCCAATTCATAATGCCACTATTGATATGCCCAGAGGGTAGAATCCTGTGACTACTTAATCTCATGTTCCCTCAGAGCAGAGGACTGCATAATCGTTCATTGTGTGAGGTCTCCATAAGTCATTTGAGCTTTTATCTCTTTTTTTTATATATTTAGGTTGGTTTCATTTCTTTCCTTGTATAAATAATTATATTATTATTAGTTTTAAAGCCCAATTTGATATGCAAGAAGGGTATTTCATTTTGAAATGGACTTCCATTGTGTATGAGTTTACAAGTATGTATGTGAAATAGATATTGATTTATTTTTTTAAAAAAATTCAGTTTATATACAATCTGCAAGTCTCTATTTGTATGGTTGCCTTTTTCTCATTGACTTGCAAGCTCCTGAAGACAGAGTTCATGCTTGTGCTGTATTCTCAGATGCCAGAGTAATTCCAGCCACAAAAATAGGTAAGATTAGTCAAAAAAGACCCCCTGGTGTTTAGTTAGGAATTATGTCAATGATCTTAGCCAGAATTTTCCTTAAAATCAGAACGTTATGCAAGCTAGCACAGCATTTCATTTTCAAAGTCAGGCAGAGCATCCTGAGGTCAGACTCCACGATTTCTGGGTGTCATGTAGATCAGATGTCGGTCAGAATATCTATTTTCTCATTGTAAACTTTTAACTCAACTCTAGAAAAACACAGATGTGAAACACTCCCCTTGGGGCCTTAAGTTTTAAATGACAGTATTCTGTACAGAAATGAGAAGGGAGCAAGCCAACGAATATTTGTTTATAAATAAGGAAGTCCATCGCTTCTCGGCCTTTTGGCTAAGATCAAGTGTAGTAAAAATAAGGAAGCCCAAATTGCAGAAATCATTTTTGAGTATGAAGAATGGACAACCAAAGAGTGAGAAGTTATTGGACAAACTTTTACAAGAAAAGAAAAAAAAACACATAAATGCTTGCATTGTGATAAAATTGCTAATTTTTTTTATGTTTGAAAGGCTTACTAAATAACTCAATTAAAATTTTTAAAACATGAATGCATATCCCCCCCATACATACAACAAATTCACAAAAACTTGTTTTACCCTCAGAGAGAATGTACAGTTGAGAGCTGGCTTTCTTCTAGGTCTTACTATGAGTTAAGCATTCACCAGCACTTAATATTAATTAGCTCAGTTAATTCTCCAAAGTATTATTGTTATTATTAACCCATTTGACTGATATGAAAACTGAACCACAGAAAGTTTAAATAATCAGTTCCACAGGAAAGCTCCCAAGAAGAAGCAGGACTTCAACCCAGGCAGTCCAACTCAGAGTATGAATCCTTAACCAAAAAACATAATTCCACAAGCCAAGGATTCTAATCATCTGACATAGGCATGCCCAGTTTCTCCTCTTCGAAGTAATAGTTTACAACTTTTAGTGTTGAATCTGTGCTGGGCACTGATCTAAGTGATTTGTTACACATACTGACTCATTTAGACTCTAAAACAACCTTGTACAGGACACACTACCACGATCCTCTCCACAGTGCAAATGAAGAGCTGAAACAAACTGAGGTCAAGAAAGTAGATCAAAATTATATGTTTGTCAGTGCTAAATCCAGACTTTGAGCAAGGCACAAAGAGACTGAATCTTGTTTTTAAGCCATTTTCATGCTCTATTTTTCTTTCCCTTTCCTTTTCCTTCTCACTTTGACACTATTCTTCTCCCCTGTTATTCATATCTTCCTATTTCTTCTCTTCCATTAAAAGATTATACCCAGCTTGGAAAGTGTGGCTCAGTAGTTGAGCATTGACCTATAAACTAGGAAGTCACTGTTTAATTCCTGGTCAGTGCACATGCCCAGGTTGTGGGCTCAATCCCCAGTGTGGGGCATGAAGAAGGCAGCCAATCAGTGATTATCTCTCATCATTGGTGTTTCTCTTTCCCTGCCCTCTATGAAATAAATAAAAAATACATATTTTAAAAATTATTTATATTTTTACAATTATTATACCCACATATTGTCTTCCAATATTTTGATTTTGAGATAACTTCAGTAAATAAAAAAAAATGTTATATTTGGATAGGATGGTTTACTATTGTAAATATGTCAATCTTCTGAATTAATTTATTAATCCAACTAATCCTAGCTGAAATATGAATAAACTAGAGGCCTGGTGCATGAAATTAGTGCAGGGTAGGGGGAATGTCCCTCAGCCCAGTCTGCACCCTCTCCAATCTGGGACCCCTTGAAGGATGTTCAACTGACTGTTTAGGTCCAATCCCATATAAACTGGAAGTCGGATATCCCTCTCACAATCCAGGACTGCTGGCTCCCACTGCTCATCTGCCTGTCTTCCTGATTGTCCCTAACTGTTTCTACCTGCAGGTCTAATCACCCCCTAACCACACCCCTGCCAGCCTTATTGATACCTAACTGCTCCCCTGCAGGCCTGGTCACCCCTAACCACCCTCCCCGGCAGGCCTGGTCACCCCCAACTGTCCTTCCTTGCAGGCACAGTCACCCCAACTGTCCTCCTCTGCCAGCCTGGTCACCCATAACTGCCCTCCCTTGCAAGCCTGGTCCTTCCCATCTACCCTCCCCTGCTGGCCTTATCACCCACAACTGCCCTTCCTTACAGGCCTAGTCCCTCCCAACTGCCCTCTCCTGCTGTCCATCTTGTGGCAGTTATATTGTGTCCACATGGGGACAGCCATCTTTGACCACATGGGGGCAGCCATCTTGTTTGTTGGAGTGATGGTCAATTTGCATATTATTATTTTATTTGATAGGATCATTAAAACAAAATTGAAAATTCTGATACCAACTTAAATATATACTGAAATTCAATGTGTGGCACAAATGGTATTTTATATAATTGGGGAAAATAAAAATTAATTAAAAATTTCAAAGGAAAACCTGGCTAAGCATCTACATTGAATTAGTAAGTAATTTCTTTTAATTTTAATTTCAAAAATGCATCCTGGAGTGACCAAACATTTAAATAAAATATGTTACCATAACATATTGGGGTGAAAACATGGGTTTTATGGTTTATCATCTTGAAGTATAGAAAATATTTCTAAACATAACATAAAAACTGAAAGACATTTTAAAAAATTACAAATTCGAATCCATAAAATTTTAAAAACTGTCAGTGTGGCAAAACAGAACTGAACAAAACAAAATACCTAGTGTTAGTAAGTCTGTAAGGAAATGGACACCTTTATGCATTTTGGAGTGGGACATAAATCTCTACAACTTTTAGGAGGCAGGTTTGCCAATTATGTCAATATGTTAAAAGTTTATTTTCTATGATCCAGTGGTGGTTCTTGGTTTACACAACCAATACTTATAAAAGATCTAATATGTGCCTGGCGCTGTGATAGGTTCTGTCAAAAATAAATGACTACAATATTCCCATGACTAATATGGTTCCCAGCTGCTTGGATTCAGATGTCTTCTTAAGGAATGAGGCATATATATATTTTTTTTTCATCTTGGTAAAAGCTCAAGGTTTAGCATCCCTCATTTTTATGACTTCATTCCAAAACTTTAGATATTTTTGTGTTTAAACTTAAACTTTATTTCTTAACCATGGCAATTATAGCCCACCCCACCCCTGAAACCTGGTTCTGGACCTGCTTAGAATAAAATCAAACTAATTTATAAAAATGATCACTTACAGATTTTTCTTCTCCACCATAGTTATGATCATGGTGGAGAAAATATAATCTAAGTATAATATTAATAAAATAACATCAAATAATTATATGTCCTTCATCAATAAGCAATGCATGAAAGAAATTATAGTAAGTCCATACAAGACAATCTTACAGAATCAACATGACAACATAAATTTCTATAAATTAGCATGGAAATATGTCCACTACATTGTTAAATGAAAAAGTAAATATCAACATAGCATTGCCTGTATGATTCATTTATGTAGAAAATTCTCTATGTTTATTTATTATTCTATATTTATATTGGCCAGACTCATATCTAGTCTATGTTTATAGTTTGGTTCCATTTGCATAGACAGATCCCTGGCAGAATGTTCTTCAAAATGGTAACTTTGTTTATTTCTGGGTCAATAACATTTGGAGTGGTTTTATTTTTAAATGTTTCCTAATTTATAATTATATGCATGGCATGAATTTTTAACAGTGAAAATATTTTGCTCATTGACAAAAATCATGTTGCTTTTGAAGGGAAAATATATAGCACAGGTATAGAAAGAAATATGTTACAAAACACTATGTATGTCTGGCACATTTGTATAATCTAATTAGCAGTTTATAGTCTGAGACAATATATAGCATTGAGATTGTAATATCTATGTAATAGTATTGTAGCCAACTTTAAAAATGTTTTATTTACATGCATTTTTCAATTTTTCCTCAATGTGGATGTTATACTCATATAATAAGCAGCAACATTAACCTATAAAACAAAAATGTCACACATGTATATTCCATGTATTAAGTAATCGTTTTTGATCTGTAAGCTCATTAAATATATTTTGATATGTTTATTCAAACATAGCTTTAGTATTGCTTCTGTTGGCCCATGTGTGTCTCAAAAACCAGATGTGCTCATATTTGACCTCTCTTTCTTTGTCCTTCATCCTTACCATCAGTGTCTGCACATTTGAATTTTTGTTCTTTTTTCTGCATTTCTTCTGCAGATTCTAGAGTTCAAACTCATCATCGCTAATTCTACAGTGTTATTTCTGCTCTTTATTGCTCTTAATGCAGATTTCTATTCTATTTTTGCATTTTTAATCTCCTTATAATCTTGGTCATGTCAAACTCCTGTTTTTATTTCTACCTGCCTCTCAGCCAACTCTCTTCTTATCTGAACTTATTTTCATATAATCTCATCTTTCATCTCTTTATTCGGAGACTGTAGTTTTCATTTCTATTAAGATTACAAAGCAGACAATTTCTGCAATTTCTGTTTCCTTTAGTGACTTTTAAACTGTTCTTCTTTTGCAACTTGATTGCTCTTTCCTTTTTTTTTTTTTTTAATGTGCACAATATTTTCTCTGGAACCACTTATTTCTCTCTTTTCAGTGTTGTCATCTTTGCAGAGGGGTATCTACAATGTTTGATGGAGGACTATATCATTCCCTTCCACTTAGCCATAGGATTATTGTTAAAATCCTCCGTTCATATCTTAAGCAAAAGGGTTGGTTGGCATTCATGATACAATGCCACATTTACGGTGTCTAGTAGTGACTTATTTAATGGCATTGTTGATCTTAGGAGGGTCTCCCTATTCCTAGGGTACTTGCTGTTAGGAGGCATTAAATTCAGTAATTGGTGTATAGCTATGTACCTTAATAGTACATTCAAATTTTGGATTTATTAATTACTAAAAGAGTAATTTAACCTCTTCATGACCCACTTTATCTGTGAAATGGGCACTCTAATAGCACATACCTCACTGTGTCTTATGAGGATTGACACTGATATAAGATGGGCATTGGACTGAACTACTTCAAACATAACTCCCAGAATCCTCCCACATATTTTTTGTTCTCATTATACAGGTGAAGAAATTAAGACAACCATACACTAAGTAACATGCCCTAGGTCTCACAGCCTATAAGATGTAGAACCAGTATTGAAATCTAGGTATTAAAATGGTTTCCAGTGAATGCTTTGCATTTATGATCTGATCAATGTTTGTGATCATTATTACTAGGAGGAAATTTATTTATAGATAATTGAAAGTAGTGAGTAGTTCTTCCCTTTCCTGAAACAATAAAGACAACATTCTGTGTTCTTCCTCTGTGCTTTTTTCCTTTTTCCATTAAATTTAAATACAAAAATTCGCCATACCTTAACTCTTTTCCCTCAGGGTATATATAGAGTTGCTGAAAATTATAATCTCTGAAAATATTTAGAAAAGGCCCAAATTAGGGAAACTGGGGTTGAATGTGTTTGTGTGTGTGAACACATTCAACACACACACACACACACACACACACACACACACACACTCAGCTATTTTGGACACCATGCTCCATGTTCTTTTTGATAGAACTGTGGCTATACATTCTATCTATGGTTGGCAATTGTCTCAGAATCTGCTTTTCTGAGCTGAGGCATAGAAAGTGTGTTGATGTGGCTCTGCACTGTCCTTCATGTTGGCATATTTGATATCCTGCAAGTGACAAGGCATTTGTTAATGTCACCTGACAATTGTGTTTCTCTTTTCCACCCCATAAATATTATAATTAGAGGAAATTCCTCTAAGATTCTGCCAGTAGATTAGTTGTCAATCTTAGTTTCATGGTTTATTATGCACTCTCATCTCTTTTTGTGTTTTCCTAGATATTTTGTGATAAAAGTCACAAAGTCTGCAATGAGGGATGCTCTTCACTTACTTTGTTCAGCTGCTCTCTCCTCAATTCCACCCTTACTTCCCAACCGCATTCACACATGTTTGCATATGTGCACACACACACACTATTGGAGAACTTGAACATATCTTCATGACAATGACACTATAGCAACAAAGAAAGCAATGTTAACATTATTTAAGAGAAAAAAAAGTAATGTTCTTCTTGCTCTGTGTCTCTTACTCTAATGGCACAAGGTACTGAATCAAAGCTACTATAGATATAGATGGACTATTAGATATGAGGGTTTAAGATTTCATCAAATTTCCCTTAATTGCTACAACTGTAAGCAAAAAAAGTAAGGTATAAGGCCATTGACATAGAGTAAGAGAAATAAGATTGGGGTTGAGCTAAGAAGAGACTTGGCAAAATTTTGCTTAAGTTACTATTTCCAAAGGAGATGAACCATTGTTTTATGAGGATAAGAATCTGCTCCACTGTAACAAAACCAAAAACAGTGGTGGCTTAAATGAAAAAGAATCATTTATCCCCTTCATGGAACAATCTCAGCATAAGAAACATGGACTTATTTAGTGGCTCCATCATCTTGGGACACTAAACTCTTCAGTTTGGTTGCTCTCTGTTCTGCCCCCACCTACTTCATTCAATATTACTTCCCACCATGACCACATTCCAGGCAAGAGAAGGGAGAATGAGGGGCCAAACGATAGCTCTTCTGCTGCCTTTACGGCCATCCATAGGTAGTTGACCACATCACTTCTTTCATATTTTATTACAGAAATCTTAGTCACACCCAGCTGCAAAGGAATCTGGTAACTGCAGAATTCAGGTAGGCAGCCATATGCACAATTAAAACTTAGTGGTTCCTTTACTAAATAAAAAAGGCAAGCTTGCAAATTGCAGGAAAGCAACATTCTTTGCCATAATCAACTGGGGCCATATATTTAAGGGTTTCAGTAAGTTGGTGAGTCAAGTTTGCTTTTGAAGTCTTCCTCTTTCTTTCCATTTGCCCTCTCTCCAGTGTTTTCATAATTTCCCTTAAATATGTACTGACTTTCACAGCTATATAGGGTAAGGATATCATATCTATCCCAGCTTCCCAGGTATGATACTTTGAGGTGGTCAGATGAACTCTGCTTATGCATTTCCAGAGCAAAAACTCAGGACTTGGATTATTAGATAAATTGGATTATATATATATATATATATATATATATATATATATATATATACACACACACACACACACACACACACACACACACACACACACACATATATATATATATATATATATTCTCTTTTTTAATTGATTTGGTAATGTTATAAAAACATTACAGAGAAAGTCCATTTCATATTCAACAGTCACTCCCCCTTTCTTTCCTACTAACAAACTCCAGTTTGTTTGGGTAGTACCCTGGGTCCTTTGATTGCTTAGGATTTAGACATTTCCCTTAGAATGCATCTTGATATTGTAATCTAGTCATTATAATATTCCCACTGGACAATCTTGTTGCCCAGTTCTGGACAATGAGACAGCAGAAGAAATAGGGGCACTGGTGACTGGAAAAATTTTACCCCTCATTAAAAACAAAAACAAAAACAAAACCCACATATTATACTGGCAATATTTGTTAAAGAAATGTAGGATAGGCTTAACATTCTGGGGAAAGCAGGCAGAATCTGCTGCTGTGTTAGACTTGCTGTATACTACATACCGGTACATTGATGCTTTATGGTTAGAAATTTCAACTGGCTGCAGTAATTAGAATAGGAGCTTGGAACTCAGCTAGAAACAGAGAAATTGAAGAATGAGTACCTGGGGACAGGACACACACTGAATTAGCTGTACTGAAGAGAGGAATGGATTCTGGACCTACAGGAAGTGGAGAGGGTTAGGAGGTCCAGGCAGTTAATGCAGAGATGGCATGAAAGAGATAGGTAGGGAAATAAGAGCCCATCCAGTAGGGATAATTGGGCAGTGTGTAGATAATCCTTGCTAGGTGACTCAGAAGGTGACTGAAAGAGGTAAGCCATTGGGTTTGTAAAATTCAAAAGTGGGATTATAGCCCTTAAGAGGCCTCCTGAGGCCTATAAATAAATAAATACAGCAAAAGCAACCAGTAAATCTGAGGGTGGCAAATATACCAAGTAGAACCTAAGGAAGAACTGTAGGTAATAAAGAACTAACTATTCAGGAAATTATTTTGGGGAGTCAAGTGTTAAGAAAGGGCATTATGCATTTAAACTAGAGTGTCAAGGCAAAATTTGTAGAAGTTCACATTTCTGTGCTGGGAAATACCAACATGGAGACATCATTCCTCACAATTCACCTCCGCTCATTAATTCCAGGGCACCCTTGTTTATATATATATATATATATATATATATATATATATATATATATATATATATTTAACTGTATTTTCTTTTGCTGCTTCCTTCTATATTTAGAGCTTATACTTGACTCTCAGCAGTTCCTAAACATGTTGCATCTAATAATCCCTAACTCTGTTTTGGGTTGTTGTTTCTTTCTTTCTTTCTTTTCCATCCTGCAATTTAATCGTCAGCCTGGACATAGTGCTGGATGACTGGCACCTTGGGAAGATTTGCTCAGTCCCCAGGTGGGGGAATTTGATAGAGTTAGGCAAATTTTTGTCATAGCTTTGTTACATTTCCTAGATTGGAGATGGTATGTAAAAAAAATCAATTTCAGAGGGAGGGAAGACTCTTTCATGTAGAAAGAGTGAAGCTCCTTGCTTGAATGATGGGGAATAGTCAGGTAAAAGCTGTTTGCTAACCAGTGTTAGAACAAATGGCATCCTACTGATCCTGGTAACGTGCTGAGGGGTAGTGGTGCTTTTTTGAGATCTCACCCTTGATTAAACATTTTTAGCCATAGGAAGATGTCTTCTTACCCTTACTATATCAGTTGAGACAATACCAGAGGTCTGTTACTACGCTTGGCAGCTAGTTGTATCATCCTGTCTTGTTCTACTTGTCAAACAAGTTTGAAACTGTCACCAACATCCTGACCAATTCACCCTGCCTTGTATTTCTTGGCCCCAGACATCTGGAGAGTTGAGGCCCTGCTATTAGATCTCACATTTTCATTCCCTCAAAGTCCCAGCAATGCATGTCCCTGGTTGAAAGGAAAATATATTGGATATATGATCATCCCATCTCTGAACTACCAATTCTCAGTCACATTTCATTTTCTCCTTCAAAAATGATTACTAGGTGCTCTGCTGGAGGTGGCCTCTGTGCTCTGACCTGGACTTCTCACTATGTTCTCAGGCTTAACTCCCTCATGCCCTCCCTATGTCCTCCTTGGCATCAATAAGCTAACTATTCCTCTTCTTTTCTCCAGTATTCTCAATTCCTTTTTCTTATTTCTACTTCACATCCTTGGTCCCTTCTTTGTATGCATTTCCATTGTCTAAAATTCCTTATATATGCTATGTGGCATCCTCCCCCAACCCCAATGGTGGCAGGAAAGAGACAGATAAGCTATTGTAGGCTTTCTCTCCAAGATTCATAATTACATTTCAACAAAAAGATTATTGATTGCTAAGGTTGTAGTGACAAGGTAATAATAAAAAAGACAGTTCCTGCACCCGGAAAAGCTCATAGTCTTATGTAAAAAGAACAGATATATTCATAAACAAATAATTGCAATACAGTGGGTTAAATACTATGCTTAATTGTATTTACTATTAAGAGAAATGCTTAAAACTGTAACAATATTAATGCTGGGGCAATATATTATTTCTGTAAAGTAAAAATATCTATAGAGTAAATTCAAAAATTAAATGCCTTTTTCTCATTATATACTCAAGAACTTATGTAAAATTGTAGAATGCTAGAGATAAGAGTATTCCTTGTTTTATCTGTAAGAGAATAGACATTGAATGGCTAAGTGACTTGCCTCAAATCACTGAGCACATTAAACAATAATGGAATCTTATATATCAGTCAGGGAAATTAACACTAGCTGCTACAATAGACAAAGCCTCACAATCTCACTGGCTTAATAAAACAGAAGAGGCTCCTTCCTTCAAAATGCATTTGGCTAGGTGGTCTTCATACATCTGTGGGTATGCATTTTGCAAGCCATAGTCTTCAAAATTGTTCTAACAGGAAGAGAGGAGTGAAGAAGACACATTATCTTTTACTATATTTCCCTAAAATTGACAAATGTCATTTCTCTCGTGATTCATTGGCACACACAAGCCTTATTGCCTCGATAAAATAAATGCATAAGAATACAGGTGATGGCCAAAACCAGTTTGGCTCAGTGGATAGAGCGTTGGCCTGCAGGCTGAAAGGTCCCGGGTTCCATTCTGGTCAAGGACATGTAGCTTTGTTGAGGGCACATCCCCAGTAGAGGGTGTGCAAGAGGCAGCTGATTGATGATTCTCTCTCATCGATATTTCTAACTCTCTATCCCTCTCTCTTCATCTCTGTAAAAAATCAAATATATATATATATATATATATATATATATATATATATATATACACACACACATATACAGGTGATTATATGGTCCAAACTATTTTTATCACATCTAACTTCCTGTGGGAATCCTATCTCTACTATCCATGAGTATTCTTCAATGCATGCTGCAAGTGGTGGTGAAGTATTAAGAATTTGGTATATGTTTGAGTTA
Source organism: Vespertilio murinus (assembly GCA_963924515.1). NCBI lineage: Eukaryota > Metazoa > Chordata > Mammalia > Chiroptera > Vespertilionidae > Vespertilio > Vespertilio murinus. The sequence goes on along the minus strand of OZ004704.1, from coordinate 11,537,925 downwards.
GATGATTGATGGATGAATGGATGGATGGATGGATGGATGGATGGATGGATAAATGTGAGAATCTTTCTGACTTCATTGCCTTCCTTGTTTTAACTGATCTTCTCAGCTAGATTGTTATATATTTATATTCTGTTTTAACATGTATATTTTTATTGATATCAGAGAGGAAGGGAGAGTAAGAGAGAAAGAGAAACATCAAAGATGAGAGAAAGTCATTGATCAGCTGATTTTGACCCACATGTGGCACACTGGAGATTGAACACAGAACCTGGTCATGTTCCCTGACTGGGAATGTAACTGTGATCTCCTGGTTCATAGGTAAATGCTCAACCACCAAGCCACATGGGCCAGGCTACCCTACTTTTTTAATTAGTTGATCCCCATGCTCTTCAGATGAAAGTTATGAACAGCCTTTTGTCCAACAGAATTCAAGAGAGTTTTGATAATGCAGCAAAGGACATCATTGTGTTAATCATTTTGTGACTAGTACTGCAGAATAAAATGCCCAGTATAGTAAATAATAGCATTACAGCTGTCATTGAAAGAAAAAGGTCAATATTATACCTGCTTGCTGATAGGCGAGATTAATATACTCTTGCTATTAATAATAGTAATTAGACTCTATTGCTTTAGCTGATCCTTAGGTTCCATTTATAGGAACAGTTTAATGTTCTTCCTGAGCATGACTTGGAATATTTTAGTACATCATTGCAAGCATTGAAAATCGGTGCCAAGATCTTCTTATCATTTTATTAGCTTTTTGGCACTTCGATTTTGTATTTGTATTGGGCTGACTTTTCTACTGCTAAAACAGTTAGCAGGGATTTTTATATGACAAGCAGAAGACCATTTCTTAATAACATTTTCTATAGATCTTTGTGTACTTTGCACTACTCAGCACAGCCCCTGGTGCAAATTAAGAGGGCAGGCATCCTTGTCAGGGCAATTAACACTTGCAGTGGAAAACTCTTCTTAGCCTTGGGGGGAGATACAGCTTAAAAGGAGGTTCTCATACTGAGAAACCTTTGGTATTGGGAGCAGAGGAGAGAGAAATGGAATACTGGTGTTTGGTGAGCTGATGACCAACCTCTTTTCTGTTACAGTTTCTCTGTGAAGATCACCCCTGAGTGCTGTGCAAAAGGGTGTGCAGAGGCATGAAAATGTGCCTTGGATTTCCACTAATAATTCCAATTTTGGATTAAGGCACCAAAGGCCTCTATCAAAACAAACCATTGTTTCCTAGCAGGAGTAAAGCACTTGCTCTTTATCATTAATGTCTTACTGTGGATAATTAAAGTGAGCTGTCTCCCCCCCCCCCCCTTAGCTAAGCCTTAAGAAATAATAGTGGTGACGTTTAAAAACTTAAAACGTGTGGCATGCTAGAGTTTATAATGCCAACAGAGTGATTAACCCATGTGTTCCTTATAATAACCTTGTGAGATAAGATAGGCAGATTAATTTTCAGGTAAAAGATGCAGAATCTGAGGTTCTTACTGGTCAAGAGTGTCTTGTTAAGGACATACTACAGGGCTGGGTTCTAGATTGAATAAGTGAGGAGAGGGAGGGAGGAAATGGAGACAACTTATAGTAGTAGGAGGGTAAGTTCTGGTTGAGCCAGTTGGGAGCACATCAGATAGCCAGGGTAGGTGTGAAGGTTTGGAAGGTCTTGAAGGGATTAGTTTAGAGAGAGAGGCTACTAACAACAGCTGCATGATTTACCTTCTCTTGAATGTCTCTTTACCTGCTACCAGACTAGACTCTTCTATATTCCATTTTATCCAGTTCTTTATATCCTACAAGGTGGATTATATTCCAAACTTGCAGATGAGAAAAACGAGGAAATAGAAAAAATTTAAAAATCTTGCTGAAGGTTTTTCAGCGACAAGTGGCAAACTCTTTCCCCTTTTCTAAGCCCCACATTCTTTCACAGTCGCACGCTATCGTGCAAGAGAGCAAACAAAGAAAAGGTCAGGGCAGGGCCTTGAAAACAAATTTCCCTTTCTTCACATCTGTCTCAGGCTTGGCTTCTCTGCCCTTCACCTTTCCATTAACTCTGTAATCCTGCAAGAACAGAAATTGGATCATACCCTGACTGAAGAGAGGGTTTTAAAATGTCTACCTGGATACTCTTTTTCAGGTTTCAAAGTTTCTCACCCTCCCTTCAGGTCCATTATGTGGAGCCTTTCACATGTTTATTTCTGTAGCTTTTCTATATTGTTAATGTAAAACAAAGACTTTTTAAATATATATCACAAGGCAGCTTTTCCCTCCCTATTAGCAATCTGATTGAAATGCACTTCCTTCCTAAGTCAAAAATTACCCCTAACAACAATTAGGTGCCATGAAATCTATCATGTTTTTTTTCTCACCAGATGCTTTTCCCAAACAAGAAGTCATTGAGGGCTAAGAGTGAGTGATAAAATGGAAGGTAGGCAGACAGCTTAACTTTCCCTTAGCAGTTGCTTCCACAGTTGTTATAAACCAGAATTACTCTCCTTGACTGAAAGGTGGCCACCTCTTGGGTGAAATGTGGCAGCTGCTTAAGAGTGTACATTAATAAAACATGATCATTTAATAGGCAGTAAGTAATGATGAGCTGATGCACTTAATTGACAAGGCAGACAGCGGTTCAGTGGGCTCAGAGGTATTTTTTCATTTTCATCTCCCTGTTGAGTGACCTTGAGCAAGCTGCTTCATTTTGCCATTACTCAGTCTCCTCATCTGTAAAATGGGGATAATAACACGTACCTAGAGCACAGAGGCATTGTTTGAATTAATTACCTCAGGCAAAGTCCTCTGAGATGCCTGGGTAAATGGTGCCATGAGATTGCAAATGATTAGCATCCTTATTATTCTGACACTTTCCCAAAAGGCCCATCGATCAAATCTGGTTCCAACTGAACTGGGCAGAGCGATGGATTCTGCCACTGCATTCAGTGGCAGTTTGCCCTGAAGATAATGTCTGTCACACACAATGTCTCCCCAGAGAGAGCTTAAGCTGGTAGCAGTATTGATGCAGGTGATCTGCCTGCCAGGATACGCAGAAGCAGTTTAACTAGAGCTAATTATGGCCAGCAATAATGCCAGAGCCAAGAACTCACCTCTGCTTATGAGGGGATGTTCAAATAAACTATTTCTGAACTAGATAGATAATCAGGCTGAATTGTCTGCACCACCGGTGGGGGTAGCTTTCTGAGGGATGTCAGTACACCTCTGATTTTCAGAGGAAGGAAACTTGCGATAGTTTTCTGGAGGGGAAGAGAACCAGAGAGAATTGTTATCTTTGCAAATTGCCCTTGGTAACATTTATCATTTATTTATATTAGCTGGTTGTTTGTTTGATTTTGGTCACTATACAAACATTATATGTTTGTTCTTATGATAGAAATGAAAGGATAGAGAGAGTTGGCAAGCAAGACAGGTGAGATGGAGTCCCCAATCCCACAAGAACTGGTGATCAAAGACAGAGCAAGGTAAAGGTGTACAAAGACAATTTATAGAGTAGAGGAAGTGGGGCTTTGAAAAGCTGTGTGCCAATGATTCGTATAGGACTTTGGTGTTGTATGGTTCATGTTTCCAATAATAGCATTATAAGCATTTACAAATATGTTCATTAATGAAAATGAACTCATCTCCAAGACTTCCACCTTAGTGCAAATTACTATCATTTTCCCACTGGACTACTTTGAGAACATTCTGGTTGGTGTCCCTTCTTTCAACCCTTGCCCTTCTGTAGTCTATTCAACACACGCCAAATCACTCTGAGCAACTTTCTCTTTAGTATAAGTCTTTCAAGACTTCCTTCCCCATTGCACTTAGAATCAAATTCAAACTCTTGCCACTGCTTTCTGTTTTTTATTGCCCATCTCTAAACTTATCTAATTTGAAAATCCAGCTGTTCTTTACTAGTAAGCTCCATCCTTGATAGTTTCCTTTCAGTGCCCTGAAAGTCAAGCTTTTTCCTATCTCAGGGCCTTTGCATCTGTCCTTCCTGCCTGGAATGTTTTTCCCTAGATGGCTTTCACTGGCAAGACCTCAACCCTCGAAGTCTCTCAACTTAAATATTACATATTCAGAAGGACTTATCTGAACCATCATCTTTTCCTACTTTGCTAATATTTGGTTAATTGTTGCTATCCTTCATAATATTTTTATTACCTGTAATTCTTCATTGACTCATTCATTCATTCATATACTTGCTAACTGGTTCTGTCTCCTACAGAAGGCATCTCTCAGAGGGAATTAACTTGCCCTCACTCCTCACTCAGCACAATACCTGGCACAAACAATACCTGGCCCAGCTGATGTGGCTCAGTGGTTGAGCATCAAAATATGAAGCAGGAGGTCATAGTTCCATTCCCAGTCAAAGCATATGCCTCGTTGCAGGCTCAGTCCCCACTAGGAGGTGTGCAAGAGGCAGAGGCTCAAAGATTCTCTCTCATCATTGATATTTCTCTTGTTTCTCTCTCCCTCCCTTTCCATTTCCCTTCCTCTCTGAAATAAATAAATATGTTTTAATAACATTAGATTTCTGAATGGTGTTGAACAACTATCCTTTTTAAGCACCTACTGTATGACATGCGCCATACTATAAAATTTATATGCAAATTTCAGTTTTTTAGGCAAAAACATTGAGAGGTTGGTGTCATTTAGCTGAAGTTTTCATACAATTAAATTAAGGTATATGAACACTGAGCCTTTAAAGATCACAGGGTGGCCCTAGCCTGTTTGGCTAAGTGGAAAGAGCACCAGCCTGAGGACTGAAGTGTCTCAGGTTCCATTCTGGTCAAGAGCACATGCCCGGGTTTTGTGCTCCATTCCCAATAGGGGGTGTGCAGGAGTCAGCCAATCAATGATTCTCTGATTCTATCTCATCATTGATGTTTCTATTTCTCTCTCCCTCTCCCTTCCTCTATGAAATCAATAAAACTATTTAAAAAATAAAGATCACAGTTTGAATTTAGGGGAAACTTATTTCAAGTACAAGAATCATTGTCTTCAAAATCAGGGCTGGCCTCATTTTTCTGGGATTTGGAGAACTGGCTGAGCAATCCAAATGCAAGAATCTATCATAAATCTGCTCTCAATGGTATTGAACATGGATGGGCTTGGAAAATACACTGAATCTAAGAGAAAGGCCCATATTATAAGTACCTTTGTGATGTACTGGGATACATGGGATGGCTTTATAGAGAAGAATTAGTAAAAAGCCTTGAAATGGATAAGCCAAAACAATCTTTTTCTATCCTCATTAGGAAATTTTCTCATTTATTTTTCAACTGCTTCTTGCATGGGAACATCTTAATGTTAGGCTTCTGGTTATTGCTTCCTAGCAAAAGTTTCAAGAGTGAGGAATATCTTTTCACTTTAGGTTCACTTCAATTCATTTAGGAGTCAAGTATATTTGACAATCTAAATTAACAGCCCTAACTGGTTTGGCTCAGTGGATAGAGAGTCAGCCTGCGAACTGAGGGGTCTGAAGTTCAATTCCTGTCAGGGGCATGTGCCTTGGTTGCGGGCACATCCCTAGTTGGGGGTGTGCAGGAGGCAGCTGATGGATGTTTCTCTCTCATAAATGCTTTTGGCTCTCTATTCCTCTTCCTTCATCTCTGTGAAAAGTCAATAAAGTATATTTTTAAAAATAAATAAATAGTTAAATGAAGAGCAAAAAATAAAGTATAACATGGTTGTGACTTTTCTCAAACTGACATTTAACATGTGATATTTTTTATTTGTGGGTTGAAGCACTCTCATTATTAATACAAGCAACAGGGGTAGCTAAATGACTACAAAGTGACCACTTTTAGGATAAAGGTAGTTACAGGGTCTTGTGGGAAGACAGAAGTGGGGGGATCTTTAATCCAGCTAGGCAGGATCATGTCAGACTTCCTGGGGGAGTTGACACCTGGACTGAATCTTAAGGAATTCTTTACTTGCAGGAACACAATGGCAGACTACCAGTACCTGAGGTTTCCTTTTTGCTTATCAGCTCATTCATTTCTATGGCAATTGTTCTTTCCCTTACCCCACCCAGTTTTCCAGTCTCTCATTTCTTTAGACAGGACAGACTTCTCCCTTTCCAGCAACCATTTGAAAAATCCTAGTGTAAGATTCTGATTTTCCTTGGTTGACTTTCCTTTCACTCTCTTAGCCCAATAATTTTGGAGGAGGAAGTGGTGTTCTCTGATTGGTCTAGCTTTGAACTACCCAATGTACCTAGAATATTAGTTATCTTAGATGGCAGCTTCTGTACGAAAACCCACGACTCAATATGCTGACTAGAAAAGAACGAAATGAGAAGAGGAAAAAAGCATTTACCAGATAAAGCATGAAGGACTGCTGACCAGATAAAATAGTTGATACTTCTAGGGACTATCTTTCAACCTACCAGTGGCTAACGTAATTGAAGTAGATACACTTTAGCTTGTATTTTTCTACTGAGAGACTGTCAGACAAGAGGAAACAAACATTTGCTCAGTTATTTTCTGTGCTACATAACCCTTTTTTCTAGGTGCCTCACTGTCACCATCTCATAAAAATTCTTACTAACCATTCGAACATCAGTATGAAGGGTAAGAAACTGAGAGGAGAAATAGCTCTTAGATCACATGGATGAAGAAATCATAGAGACTTATTTGTTTTTTAATTAGCAATCCCATGTTCCCACCACTCCACTGCATGGGACCTTTGGAAAACAATATCATAGCATAATGCCTAATCTTCCAAATGGCCATAGGTGTGCAAATAGGAGCATTGTTTTGCTTTCTTTTTGCTGACTTTATGGTAAGATTGTCTTCTTTCTTCAGCTTTTAATGTGCTGTGTCAGGAGAAAACACATAATGAGGGCTCCGGATTCTCTGTCTTTTGAGCTGATTCTGTAAGACGTATCACATGTCTCTTCCTTAGAGAGAGTAATTAATGGAGTGTATTGTTATTTCCATATGATATCGTCTCTGGAAGAATTTCTCTTCAGGCACACAGTGTGGGGGTGAGGGAAGGAGAGGAGGGCCGCTTGTAACTGTGAATTTCTACATTCAGTTTGAACATTCTCCTAATAGGAAGGCACAAGAAAGCATCAATAATAAATTGGGCAATACCCCTTCTTCTTTATAGAGATATATTTCTGTTAAGTTTGGCTGACAATTCTTTTGGAAAGATCAGAATTATAGGCTCTCCAGTTGTGGACTGGCAGAGTAGGGGGAGGGCAGTGCATGGGTCACTCAGTGGGAAGTCACTTCGTCAATCCTGCACAGGGTTTTCTTGGGGGGAAAATTCAGGAAAGATTAGGCTTAGTTACAGAAGCAAAGTAGATGTACAATAGAGAGGGGGGAGGGTGTATCTCATTTTATTACTCTTCTGGGTAATGTAGTAAAAGTTTTGTAAGAAGTATTGTATACAGTAAAACAATCATTTGTCAAAGGGTAAACTTACTGAACACTGTCTCTCTGTTTTTAAAAGATCCCTTGTGTGTCGTGAACTATACAGTGCTCATAAAGAGCTGTACTCCAGGGTTAGATATTCTTGCTGCCTCAATTACTAGAGTTTTCTGAAGTCTCTCAAGGAAGGCGGATTAAACATTTATTGTCAGGAAGCACCAGGCTGTACTTTGTCCCATGCTTTGACACATTCATTAACCTCCTAGACTCCACATTTTCAATTACTGAATCCATAAAGTCTCTCTCTCTCTCTCTCTCTCTCTCTCTCTCTCTCTCTCTCTCTCTCTCTCACACACACACACACACACACACACAAGTTAAAATTAGTGAAGGAAAGGTGGGAGAAGCAAAAGATACAAGCCATGTACACTACAGTTCTGAAGACTGTCCTTGGCCTATCATTTTCATTTGACCATTAATGAATGATATCTTTAGTTACATATTAATAATATACTACTATGATTGTTTACTATTGTATATCAGAAGAAAATAAGAATTTGTTCTCTTTTAATCTTCAGTCTTTAGTAGAGAGCTGGTATGAGTCATATAGTAGATGAGGAACTTGCAAAAATTCCTCCTGGTGAATTGGCAGGGGTTGAACATTCTTTTTCTTTATTTAAGTCCCTAAAACCCCACTCTCCCATTTATCTTCCTACATGAAGAAGTTATCTAAAGATTAAGGCAAAGGCAATTTCTATGACATGATCATTCAGGAATTCTAACCTGAAAGACTAGCAAAGTTAAATGTTCTGACATGTAAAGTGATTGAAAGTTGTCACTTCCATCCTTACAACAAGAAAATGTCCAACAGCTTGAAAATCAAGTGACTTTTTCTTGGACCAATCAGAGAGTTGAAGTCTCAGGGCAAGTCACCAGCCTGGAGTCTCTTGAGGTAGGTGCATCTATAGAGATACAGCCTGGACCTGCTCACCTGGGAGAGACATCCCGGGGCCATGAACTGGCAGTGACATGTAAGTACCAATTTGATGAATTGCAGAAGGCTGAGTGAGGCCTGGCATGAGGCTGAGCAACATCTGGCGGCCACAGTCTGGGAGGTGGAGGGGGGCACTTATCTGTGTTTTACCTCCAGGACCTCAACCAAGCTCTTTAGGTAAAGCTCCAAGAAAGATACCCTCTTGTCCCTGGCAAAGGAAGGGGGGAGGAGTGACTATGAAACATTCCCAGTCACTCCATAACAAAGGCCAGCTCTTTGGGGAAGAGCTTTGCCAGAGCCCAATGATTGGCCAGCTTCAGAACTGGACTGCTTTCCTCTCCAATCCCCTTCAGCTTCCTGCTCTCGCCTAAAGGGGAAAGTATATGCTCAAGGAAATAGATTTGGAAACTGGCAGCTATGGAAGGAAATAAAGGGCAGGTGGCAGAAATTATCCTGTAGAAAGGCCCATTGAAACACTGAAATTTAATCAGAAGATTATAGAACAGGAATGGTTTATTTAGGTAAGCACTAAGAAAAGCTATAAGAAAATAACAATGCATCATTTTGAATACACTAATTCTAAGAAATATAGCATACTACTAATAAAATACCAATGATAGGAAAAATTGGGTGTGGGTTACATGGTAATCTTCTGTACAATCTTTACAACTTTTCTATAAATCTAAATTCATTTGAAAATAAAAAATTAGAAATATGTATACACAGTAAAAGAGAATAATACTTTTAGTAAGTAATGTAACTATGATGGCAAATGGCAATTGCTTTTTATATATTTTTTATTTTACATTTTTAATTAATTACAGGATTATATGTGTCCTTATTTCCCCATTACCTCCTCAACCCTCCATATTCATGCCCTTACCCACTGTTGTCTATGTCCATTGGTTGGGCTTATATGCATGCATACAAGTCCCTTTTACCTCCATCCTCCACTACCTTCCCTCTGAGGTTTGATGGTCTGATCGATACTTCTCTGTCTCTGGATCTGTTTTTGTTCATTAATTTTTGTTGTTCATTATGCTTCTTAAGTTTGAGGGGGAAAAACTGAACGTTACAGAGATTTCAGTGAAGGTAGGGTCTCTTAGTTAGGGGACCCACATCTTTAGGCTGTAAGAGTTTTGATTGCCAATCTTGGCAACTAATATTGACTTGCAAAATTCGGACTTAAGTGACTTTTGATGTACTTTTCAGATATAAAGGCTAATAAAAGTATTTGACTGCCATTCTAAAAAAAATACACACTTTCCATGCTTTGTGTTGATGGAAAATCTATCTTAACCCATAAAGCAATTGATTTTCATAAGCATCCTTTTCATATATTACTGATCTGTATTCGGTACGGCCACTATTACAGGACAGTTTATTTGAGTGTGATCCACTCTGTCCCTTTGCTTGATCTCTCTGGTTTATTCAAGTTACCAAAGGACAGGCATAGCTGCTGTTTTGGGAATACCCATCCGCTTTTCTATAAGGAATACTCACTATTTTGCAATGAGCATTTTCAAATGCAGAGGACCCTCCAGATTAAGGCAGTCCTCCTCCTGACAGCCACTGCTGAACCACCACCTGTGTGTGCTCCTTTTCAAAGCTGGTCCACTCAGCCCATATGCATCTCCTCCAGTACTTTAGTTGGCAATCTGTTTCAGCTTCGCGAGGGAGCTAGCAATTTATGTATTGCTCATTTTGTCAAAGTCATCACTGATGACAATTCCGGCATCAAGAGGCTCATTTTATTCTGCAGATGTTTTTATCAAATAGAAGATAAATCATGGTTCCCCATCTCATTTTGTGTTGTACTTCTGGGAATAATGGAGGCCACAAATAAAAACCCTTTCATTAATAAAGAAAGAAGGGAATAGACTCAAGAGGATCACCATGCATGATTTTCTGATATGCAGTGATTATATTTAGCACTGGTATTTAGCTTGGGGTAGGGGGTGATGATGTTGGGGGAATAATCTTAATCTTTCAGATATTTATTTATCCTTGTTCGTTTTATTTTTAACATTTTATTTTATTTTTATTCTCTCTTTATTAAGATATTATATATGTTCCCTTGTCTACCCATTGTCCCCCCTACCCCCCACTCATGCCCTCACCCCCTTTGTGTCTGTGTCCATTCGTTAGGCTTACATACATGCACAGAAGTCCTTTGATTGATCTCTCCTCCTACCCCCACCCTCTTCTACCTTCCCGCTTAGGTTTGGAGGTCTGATGGATACTTTTATGTCTCTGGATCTGTTTTTGTTCATCAGTTTATGTTGTTCATCATTGCACCATCTCACACCTGTCAGAAAGGCTATCATTAATACATCAACAACTGACAAGTGCTGATGAAGATGTGAAGAAAAAGGAACCCTCATGCACTGCTGGTGTGCATGCAGACTGGTGCAGCCACTGTGGAGAACAGTGTGGAGTTTCCTCAAAAAACTAAAAATGGAACTCCCATTTGACCCAGTGTTCCAACTTCTAGGAATATATTCCAAGAAATCAGAAACACCAATCAGAAAGGACAAATGAGCCCCTATACTCATAGCAGAACACTTTACAATGGGTAAGATTTGTAAACAGCCTAAGTGCCCATCAGCAGATGAGTGGAGTAGAAAACTGTGGCACATCTACACAATGGAATACTAAACAGGACTTCTTACCATTTGCAACAGCATGGATAGAACTGGAGAGCATTATGCTAAGTGAAATAAATCCATCAGAGAAATATAAATATCACATGATTTTACTCATTTGTAGAATATATGCTCATTCCTTTTAGAAGAGTGGGCCCATTTTCATTTAAAATTCCTATACAGAGTAATGTCCACCATAGTATCTTCTAGAAAGGAACAGTGCAAAATATCCCTGAAAAATAAATAATTAGTCTCATGGATAGATCATTTGAGAGATTATCTCAACGTTTTCATGAAATGTAGCTAGGCTCTCTGTGATTTTTAACTTGAGGGGCAGTGGAACTCTCATTTTGGCCTATTGAAGTCTATACTCAGATTTAAAATTGGGGACGGGGAGAGGAAATAACACACAGTATCTGTCTTTACCCTCAGCTACAAGGTATAGCTAGTAGATGAAATGAAAGCAAAATTCTTAAATAAAAAATATGTAATATAGACACATTATATACAAGGCAGTGGTATTGTAGTAGGACTTCATATGTGCATTTATCCAGTGGGACAGGTATCACTACAGTCCCCAATGTCTCTAGTTTGGTAGGTTGGAATCAGTGACTGATGTGGCAGTTATCTGAGGAGAATGAGCAATGTCAAGAGCTCATGACTCTCCATGATGCAGATGACAACATTGTGACAGGAAGCCAAGGATGAATATGAATTTGGAAATGCCCTGAAAGATGTTGGTAATAAGAAAAAGAAAATGCTAGAGAGGCAGCTGGCCACAGCAGAGTAGTGACTATGACTCAGCCATTACTAGCATCACTGCAGTGATGTTCACCATGTGTCAGCCAGGTACCATGTGCACTTTATACAACAAAGCACTCATTATCTTCCCAGACACATCCTGAGATACTATCTCATTCTGTTTTAATATACGGAATGATGGCTCACAAGCTATGCTACTTGTACCAGGAAACTTAGAAAGTACTTTCTAAATCATTTGGGACAGTGGCTGAGAGCATAGGATTTGCCCTCAAATGGTCTTTGGCGTGAGTCAGCAATCCAACATTGTTGACCACTAGAGCCTTCTTTGACCTGTATTTCTTGCAATTGGTTGAGTGTGGGCTGGCTTAGCATCATCAACTTACTTCTTCATGAATACCTTTGCCATCTATTTATTGAAGAAATATATGACAAGCACTGAATAGGTGCTGCATAGTAGGGATAGGATATATGAACCTCTTTTCCAAAAGGATAATAGAAGAAAAGAATTTGTGTGGCCACCTCTTGTTCTTCTTGAAGTATCTATGCACAAGTTATTGCTTTTCTATGATGGTGCCTCTTTCAGACTCATATTAGTATCTCCAGGAAACCCTTATGTGTTTAGGATCAGCACTGCAATTTAATATTTAATGGAGAGACACTTTCTTATTTCTCAATTGTTCTACCAGCAAGTCTGAATAAAACATAAGCTGATCAATATATAAAGTATCCGCAAGACTAGACCACTACAGTGATATTTTTGGTGATTGTTTTTCTTCCATTTCCCTTACTTCTGCATGAGTTAAAATTAAAGTTAAGGCCAGAACAACAACAGAACAGGAAAAGCAAATAAGATTTTAACAAGCTTTCAATAGACTGACAAAAGGAGATGGGAAAGTAGAAACATGAAAATAAGCAGCCGTAACTCTGCCAAGAAATACAGCTTCCAAATGGATCTTGAATGGGAAATTTACTTATTTATTCACATCTTTCAGTTCAGTTTTGCTTTCACTATTTTTCTCTCTCTTGTTTTGAAAACCATTTGGATTTATTGCGTCTCCCGTTGTTCTTTTGCATTTTTTTGTTTGCATCTCAACATCCAATCTCCTTATTTTAACATCTTTTTATGTTCAGATTTTTTAGACACCGTTTACTCTTTTTCTCCCTACAAATCGTAGAAATCATGGAATGAACAGTTAGAGTTATTGTTAGTGCACAAATAGCTTAAGACAGATCGTAAAGTCCCTAGTGATCAAGGAGCTGTATAATGCTGACTAGCTCCAGCAGTCACAGCAAAAATTTTCATAAGCCAGATGCTTAGCTTCCAGTTTAACCGCATCAACATGCCCCCTCCATGTGAGGACCCCCCGATTACTTTTCCAAAAAGTCTATTGTGTTTCTGACCCTCATAGAAATTCTGCATTTTCTAAGGTATTTCCCCAGCTTTATTCTTTCTACAACTGCATATAACTCAAAATGATGAAGGCACATGGCAAAAGAGAGAAGCCTGCACTATTTTTTTTTTTTACCAGCCATAAAAATTCAGATGCAGAGTTTTAAAACAGGAGATACTAAAAACTTTTTAGCTAAAAAAAAGGGAGATACATAAAGCAATTTTTAAATTCCTAATGAGCAATATAAGGTTATTTCATAAACTAGTATTTTAAATATAATATGATTCAAATTACCATGACTGAGGGTACCAAAAAATGACAATATGTTCACTATTTTTTTAAACTTACTGATTTCCTTATCCCCAAAAAATCTCATTTTAGAGTCAGTATTATGGTATTGGTTAAGCTGTTAAATTTTCTTTTTTTTTCTAGTTCATTATTATTATATGGGAGCATTGCATTTTTAGAATTTTTCTCTCATGGACATGAGGACATTAAATCTCAGGAAGATTTTGTGTTGAGCAAATCATCTGCATAAATACAAGACTGAGAAGGAACTAATCAGCCAGGAGGGTAACCATGTCAGTGGCCCCTCAAATATGTGATTTTGAATATTTAGCTCAATGTAAGTCAGCTATCTGAGGAAGGCCCCTGCCCTCTGCAGTGAACATAGTTCATGACTGCATGAAGGGTATTCAAGACTCTAGAACAGGGGTGGGCAAACTTTCTGACTCGAGGACCACAATGGGCTCTTAAACTGCACCGGAGGGCCGGAAAAAAAGCAACCTGACCATGCTGGCACTCTCATCTTGGGCTGCTGGTGAAGGAGCAGAGGGGAGAGCAAGAGAACCCTCTGCTCTTTCGGCTCCGCGGGCCGGATAGAACAGCCGAATGGGCTGGATCCATCTGCGGGCCGTAGTTTGCCCTTGGCTGCTCTAGAATATGGGAGGTAATAGCTACCGAGAGCCAGTCTGCCACACTAATACATGTAGGTGTATTAGTTTTTTAAGCTGTCATAACAATCTACTACAAACCAGGTGGCTTATTAATAACAGAAATGATTTTTCTCCCAGTTATAGAGGCGAGGAGTTAAATCAAAGGTCATATTCTCACTGAAAAGTGTAGGGGGCAATGTTTCCTTGCCTCTTCTAGCTTCTGAAGTCTGCCGGCCATCACTGGCATTGCTGGCTTTGTGGATACAATACTGCAGTCTCTTTCTCTCTTACATGACCTTTTCTTCTGCATGTTTGTGTCTCTGTCTGTGTGCAAATGTTCTCTTCTTATAAGGATGCTAGTCATATTGCATTGAGGGCTCACTCCAACACTGACTGTATGACCTTATCTTAACTTACGCCTGCAAAGACTGGCCAAGTAAGGTCACATTCAAGGGTTCCAGATAGACATGGATTTGGGGGAGAATACTATCTAACCCAGTATACTAAGATTCTAAGTTTCATTTCAGGTAACATATATCTAAGAGGCTTCTCAAATTTAACTTGTCTGAATCTGAACTCCTGTCCTAAGATGCGTGCCCCAGTGTCTTTTCCATCTCAGTTCAACAACTGGATGCTTCCAGGTGCTCAGACCTAGAAATAAATAATTATCTCTTTTAATACCCCTCTTTCACAGCCCAAATCCAATGCATCAAATGTGCCTCCTTCTCCATTTCAAATTATATTTAGAATCTGGCCACTTTTCAGGCCCTAGTATGAGCAAACATAATCTCTCTCATGTATTATTTCAATAGCCTTCCAACTGGTGTCCCACTTCTATCTTTCTTCACCTGTAGTCTAATGTTAAGTTTAAGACACCAGAGGAAGTGTTCCTTTTGAAACCTAGGTCAAATTTTATCACCTCTCTGCTAAAATGCCTCCAGTTGCTTCTCATTTCATTCAGAGCAAAAGCCAGATCCTTAAATGATCTAATGGAACCCTGGCCTCCACTCAAACTGCCCCTTGCAATTTGTTAAACATATCAGTTATGCTACCACCTTAGGGTCCTTACATGTCTATGTCATCTATACAAAAATACCAAGGAAGTTACTGAGTCTCTACCTTGCTGGATTAGTCAAAGTAACTTGGACAAATCTTATTCAAAATTATTTAAAATAAATTCACGTCATTCCTAGTTCTTTGAGTTAACAAAAGAAAATTCATATAATCTACAATAAATAAATACCTCATTTTAATTATTTGAATGCTTATAATAATAATAAATGGTACTTTCAACATACTCTTATGCATGTACCAGACACCTTATCAAAGTGACTTTTACATTTTAATGTAATCTATAAACTTCAGTGAGCCTTAGATCCATTAGGATATTGAAAAGATGACCTTTGAGCTAGGTTAAGGAAGAAAACTGTAATTACATGATGGATAGGAAAACCCTCTTCCTTGTCTTTCTCCAATACAATATGTAAATCTGGGTGCCTAATCCTGGTTCCATAGACCCATCTGTAGCTTAAAGGGAAAGAGTGGATTTGTAAGAAATCCTGAGGCTTGTCCCAACTTTTTTCCAATCAACACTCTTGGATCTATCATCTGGATTTATTTCCTTACAAAAAGAAATTTAATAAGAAAAGATTTTTCATAAACTAACAGATTTATCCGAGGAAACACTAGACAGCTCAGACAACTAGTTAGCTTTAGACTCAAAAGAATAACAGACATCGTTTATCTATGAAAACAAACAAAGAAACAAACAGGTGCTAACAAAAGACACAAGGATTTAGAGGAAATTAAAAAACAAAAGTCGAAGATGAAAACCGAGCAGGCAGAGCTCAGGAAGCATAAGAACAAGAACAATAAAACAGAATAGAGAGGGAAGAAAGGCACACAAGAAAGAACAATAAGACATGACTACAATAAAAAAAGTGCTGTCAGAAACATTGCAAATGGGTTTGAGAAAATTGCACAAAATGAAACAATAATGAAATACCATTTCAGAGTGATTACAGAAAATATATTCAGTGTGGAAGACAGAAAATGAAAATTAAATACATGTAAAAAAGGGAAGTTCCTGGAGATGAGAATAGAACACATGGAACATAAAAGTATGAAAAAAATTATCTTGAAATTTCAGAAAAAGCTTGTATTTGCAGATTAAAAAAAAAGTACACCTGTCTCTGTCCCTAAATTATTGACATTAGAATATATTGGAGCTATAATTGAACCTCAAGAATAAAGACAAAAATAGGGCTTCTATTTTTAGTAATGGGATTCAATTTGTTCAGATCAATACTTGTTGCTAAAACTGACAAAAATCACTGCATAATATATATATTAAAAAATCTTCAAAGTGTTGGATAGCTGGAAAGATAGCAAGGAGCTAACATGACAAACCTTTATGGGAATGTAGAACTATAAGTGGTGCATTGCACTGGCATAAAGGACTGTGAGCCTAGGGCATTTGTTGCTGCTGGCAAACAGGGGCCTTTGGTGGCAAGCAGGGTCCATCCTACATTGAACCTTTAATGTCTCCACCTTCATCTGGGGGGAGGGGGAGGGGGGGTGAACAGGAAGTAACTCTGTCCTCAGGAGACTCAGGGGAACAGACAAAGGATGCCGAATAAAAGAAAATGAAAAACAACACAGGAGTTACAGTTATTGCTTTGCTGTTGGATTTGTAATTCAGATTCATGTTGTCTCATAATTCAAATCACAAGTCCAAAGACAATTGTTTAACTTTATGAATACATATTTCATATACTTAGTGATCCCCATTTGAACTGAATGATTTATACTAACTATCTGATAAGAGTGGGAATGGGAATAAGTCAATAGAATGAGAAAATTTCTTCTTAGAGCTTTTGTATTTTTAAAGTTGTTTTTCTATCTTATGAATTATTATTTATACAGCAATTTAAAATATAATGTTAATTTATGGATGTGTCCAGCCAGTAGTTTTTTGTTTTGTTTCATTGCGTGTGTGTTTTATTTTTCCACACACCCTGTCTGGGTGCTTTGTTTAGGGAGACTCTTAAACCTCAGAGCACCTTCCACTCATTTCAGCATTGGTGATGTCAACATGAGATGCATCAATTCTGGAATCAGGCAGATATTATTTCAAATTCAACATGTATTATTTACACTTTCCTAATTTGGAATTATATTTGGTATTGATGTGGGAATTACCTATGCCTATAATTATGGCACAGAGCACAGTGACTGGCGCTGAATATGGGCTATAAGTAACAACAACAAAGCATTGGGCCATTTCTACTTTGAAAGGCTGACCCTGGCCAAGCACCCACTCCTACTGAGAGGCAACATAAAAACTTATGAAAGTATTGAAGTTGCATTTCCACCACATTTTATCTATAAAATACCAATATGATAAAAGCAATGTATAGGCATTTGAATTTTGTATAAGGAGCTATGACCTATGACAAAATTCATTACAATTAATCTATCTTCCTTAACACCTTCAATTACATACTAAATTGAGATGTGTCTTTAGTTACAACACTATGTCCTCTATCCTTTCTTCATTCCAGTGACATATTTGAGTCCCATGGGATGGAAGGAGAGCATGCTTAGGTTGGTGGAAGAACCTTGAGTGAGAGAGTTGGTGGGTTATATTTTGATAACAATCATGCTCACAATGAGCTGTGAAGCTTGTGGCAAATACCTTACCCTTTCTCTATATAGCAAGGGCAGTTACTGAATCTAGGTTTACACACTAACCTCAAATGAGTTAATTAAAGCTTTACAGTATAAGGAAATACATGCATAAAATATTGTGTATCATGCCCATAACTTCTGTGTTAAAACAACTGGGTCTTTTGGGTGGTTTATTGTTTTTGTATTGACAACATTTAGTATATTATGAATCATCTTTTTTTGTGTGTATTTTTGCTTTTTGTTAAAATTAATTGAGATTGTAAAAATGACAGGTTTCCCCCTATTCTTGTTGAGCATATAGTAGATGTTGAATAAAAATGATGTTAATCAATTAATTATTAAAGACAGAACTCTGGAGTTGGTAAGGGGAACAGGAACTATGATTACAGGGTTTTTTTGTTTTTGATTTTTTGCATGACAGGAAAAGGATAACAAACTATATGAAGATTGGGTTTAAAAAGAATCTTCTGTTCACCAGAAAGCTTACAAGATCCATTGGATAGGTGTATAATGAATTAAAAAAAAACCTGAAGAAAGTTACTTTTGTGGAGAAACACTAACAACTTAAAAATCTGGAACTCTCTGCTGCTCTGGCATACATTTAAAAAATACATTTGTATTGTTTTTAAGAGAGAGAAGAAGGAAGAGAGAGAGAGAGAGAGAGAGAGAGAGAGAGAGAGAGAGAGAGAGAGAGAGAGAGAGATGGAGTGACATATGGATTAGCTAGCTCCTGCATGCCCCAATACCAGGGATTGAGCCCACAACCCATGAATGTCCCCTGGCTTGAATCAAACTAGCAATGTTTCAGTCACCCAAACAACTGAGCCACATTGGCCAGGGCTGGCATGTACAATTTTTGTAATGTGACCACTGTCTCCAGATGACCATCTCTTAGAATTTTACACTCAAGAAATATTTAACATTTTGGATTCTTCCAATATGGTTAATGCCTCCTATCTTTGTGCTTCATGTAGACTCTTGCAATACAAATGTGCATACTCTTTATCCAAAAAACATCTGATTACTTATCAAAACCTAGATCAGTGTTCATTTCACCCATGAATCTTTCCCTCACACTACTGACGACCAGGTCACTATCAACCCACCCTAGAAACCCTCCAACCTCAATCCTTAAACCTTCCAAGCTTAGTCCTGAAACCTTCTAATCTCAGTCCTGATTTTCTGCAACCTCAGGTCTTAAAACCTGTTCTTTTTATTGCACTAAGCACTCTGTAGTATATGGGTATGTTGGATTCATGTACATGTATTTGCACATCCGTCTTTCTTCTTACCCTAAAATGGGCAAGAGACAGATTTATATTCATTGGTATAATTCCAAAACTAAAGAAAATATTTACTGAACAATATACTTAATGCATTTGTGAGTGAAAGGAGTGGGCTCCAACTCTAATCTTTTTGATAGTTTTATTAGTATAAATTTACTAGTTAGCTCGGTAATTTTGTATGTTTATAGCAGCTTTACTGAGATCTTATTTATATACTGGGATGTTCACCCATGTGAACTGAACAATTCAATGATTTTCAGCCTGTCTCTCTAGGTTTGCACTCCTCATAATTTTGCCAGAGGACAATTTTTGGATATCTTGCATTTTGGACAACTAAATCGCTTTAACTTAATAATAAATAACAAATAAAGAGCGACAAGGACAAAGGAGGAAGAGAATGTGATATGATTATTTCAATTCCTTCAAAGACAAATACTAGTTAAAGTGAAATATATGATATTAATCACTAGCTAAGGAAATAAACGCTTTTAAGTCAGTTTTGTTATATATCTCATCTAGGAACAGTTAAGTTAATTTTCTTTAAATTTCATTTTTTACTACTTTCATTATAGCCCCTTTCACACACTGCCTGATACATCATGTGTGTTTTGTAAATGCCTACATAAAAAAGCAAGAATCATAAATTATATTTCTATATTTCTCCTCAGAACTTGTAGTATTTTTCACACAGTAGGTGCAATAAAAAAGCATTAAAATGCATAAATATGCATATTAGGAGTATGTTAAACTGAGAAACAAGAGGGAAAAGGAGGAATATGTATCACCACAGAAAGTACATGATGGGAATCAAGATCACAGACCCAGTTTGATTTTAAATATATGACTCTCAGGAAATAGTTTATAAGTCTTACTAATTTCATTTCTCCACTTCAAATTACCAGAGGAGGTCTGTCCTTCGGAGACTTACTGCTCCAGAGGAACAAGGTGAGAATGTAGCCCTCTATTTCTAAAGATCAATTCACCCAGCATTTCTTCATGAGAGGTTGACAAGCTTTAAATACTCTCAGGCAGCCGAAACCAGTTTGGCTCAGTGGTAGAGCGTTGGTCTGTGGACTGAAAGGTCCCGGGTTTGATTCTGGTCAAGGGCATGTACCTTGGTGGGGGACACATCCCCAGTAAGGGGTGTGCAAGAGGCAGCTGGTCTATGTTTCTCTCTCATTGACATTTCTAGCTCTCTATTCTCTTCCTTCCTCTCTGTAAAATGTCAATAAAATATATTTAAAAAATAAATAGTCCCAGGCAACCTCCAATGCACTTCATGATAGGACAGAAAGAGAGTAAGGTATTCAATTAAAATCCCCATGATGTTTTACAAAATAATTATCCAAATAGAGGCGATAAAATGGCATCAGAAAAGTGCTCCATCACCTCCTTAGCCCCAAGGAAAAATATTGAATAAAAAAGTTAAAACATTTGCATAATCATTTGAATCCTGTGCAACTGGTTCTATGCCCTTGGAGTTTAGTCTAATTCCTTGGCTAGTTGAATGTATATTAAATTGGATCTCTTTGTTGGAAGTTGTCCATCAATAATTAACAGTTAATTGTACATAAATGTCTATGTCTCTTAACTGGGTGATGTTTTCTTTCTCACGCCTTTCATCTAGCGTTGATCCATCCATAATCCAAATTTTTGACACTGTGTTTTTATTAAGTGCTTGCTTATCAATATGCAAGTCCCATGTTACAAGCATCTTAATAGTTTTTATTGCACCACTAACTTCATATCCATTGCATTACATTTTCCTTGCCACCATTGCCAGATACATTATATTGATTGCAAGGCCATTTACCTTACAACTGCTTTGAAGTGACCCTTACTGAAATGTCTTGTTCTACAGAAAAGCCATGCCCCCTGCAAAACAGCAAGTAGGGGGCTGCACCATGGCTCCTTGAAGCAATAATTGGTTGTTTTGCAGGTCTTTGGCCTGGTGCTTCCTAGTTGGTAATGCAGGAGGCTCTGTGCAAAGGAATAACATATTCCACTTCTGTCTACAGAATGAATGCTTGATGCAAAAAGAGATAAAAATAAGATAGGTTCTTTATTGGTGATAATTATACCAACAATACTGAGCAAGATATGGAAGGATTAGATAAAAGCAAATGAACTTACTTTTTAAATTGAGTTTACTATATGGAATCATATATCGAGGTACAAATCGTTTGGCTCTCCAATGATAACCCCTTTATTTTCCCCAACAATTTAGGGACCCGTGTGTGTGTGTGTGTGTGTGTGTGTGTGTGTGTGTTATTTTGAATAAGTATTTCAACCAATGTTCATAAATTTGCATCTTTGTTCAAAAGCTGTAATGCCAATTATATATAATAAGCGTAATTAATTAATTAATACATTCCACTGCTACTGCATTCAAGTTTAGTTTGCATTCAGAGACCCTGGAATGGCTAAGTATAGAAAACTGTGGGCTGGTAAACCAGCAAATGTCCATCCCATTGCCCCCACAGCAAACTGAAAGGTGAGGCTGGGAATGATTTCCAGAGAGATGGAAATATATTGGATCCGGGATGCCTAAGAAGCTTTGTTTCTATAAACCTGATTCAATGATTAAACATAAATAAAGCATCATCACCTGCATGTAACCATCCCTTTTGCATGTAATCCTCAGGCTGATTTGGCCTACTAATCTGTGAGTATAATTTGCTTTTTCCAGCACACCTCTCTGCAGAGGAGAGGTAGGAAGAAGAGAGCAGGGTACGGATCTCTCATTCTGAGTTAATTCAGAGCGCAACAGGAAAGCATGCTATTGTCTTTTCAAGCATATTTAAGGATATCTGTCTATAGCATTAGAATCCCCAGAGCAAGGACAATGGGTCAGGTACAGAAACTCACTAGGGCAGAAAGCCATGGATGTTGATCAAGGGGCAAACCTGGGAAAACAAGAACCTCGCCCCTGGGGTAATCTTTTCTCCCATCGCACATCACTGGTCAGAACTTCTGACCTTTTCCTCCCTAAAGATAACATCTAGGCCTCAGCTGTATTTCAGCTCCAGACCCAGGGAAGAAGCAGAAAGCAAAACCAGACAAGTGGCACTGCCCTGACTGCCTCAGGACCAGCTACATGGACTAATGAGCCCCTGCACTGACACTGATCAATCAGTGGAGACCATGACCCTGAAAGAACACACCCGGGAAGCTGGTGAAGATTCTATCAAGACTCTTACCTGACAACTCCCCTAAGATTTCCGCCTGCAAGAAAAAAAGATAAATACTCTCAAGAGAAAGGACCCAGTGTGTGCTCTCCCTCCAAGGAGCATGTCCATTCCATCCCCTGGCTGGCATGTACCCCCTATCCTCTAAGTGAGACTTGCAACCAGGGGCACAATGGGCAGTCGCAGCTCATCCTGGGCGTGGCCCCCTCTTCTATGACTTCTCAGTGAGCCAGAGCAGCCCGACCTAAGCTTTCCTATTGCTTCCTCTATGTCCTTTCTTGTTTCACTGTCCCAAGTATATTTTGACTGCCATCATTGATGGACCAAATGTCCCCTTGTCTTGGTGCTTTGTTGTCCTTCCCTTTGAATATCGCATCCTCATTTCCCTTTCCTAAAAAAAAATTCACTTTTTCTTTCATCACCATCTGAGATGGCTACTTTAACCTTTCACATAGCCCCTCAGGTTGATCGTTTATGCTTTCCTCAGAAGTTAATGTCACCCAGGTGCATATCACATGTTTGCTGTTATATAGCAGATGAATCCTGTAGCTTGGGTTTAAAAATCATGTGCAGCTTGTCAGCTTGGGAGGTAACCTCTTGCTATTTTAATCAACAGAGTCTCTGATAAAATTAGAAAACTATAATAATTGGCTTCACTGGACCCATTAGGTAGCTTCAGGTTTTAGTCTATGTATTTAGAATCTTTAATGCATTGGGGGTTGGACAGGAAATAAATGATTAGCCTTCTCATCTAACTCTGAGTTCCATGGAAAGCATCTTACTAATTTCTTAAATTTATTCTTGTTTGAATGTCCCCTTAGGATTATATTTTTATTGATATTTTTTAAATATATTTTTTATTGATTTCAGTGAGGGAGAGAGAGAGAGAAAAAAAAAATCAATGATGAGAGATAATCATTGATTAGCTGCCTCCTCCACACCCCCTAATGGGGATTAAACCTGCAACCCAGGCATGTGCCCTTGACTGGAATTGAACCCTGGACCATTCAGTCCACAGGCGGGTGCTCTATCCACTGAGCAAACCAGCTAGGGACCCCTTAGGATTTAAACAATATTTTTATATAATGAAATTTAATAAATATCCAGGAGGGCAGGCTGTCCTTCTTTTCAAAACGTGGGCATTCCTGAGTTGTTTGAACTTCAAGTCACTCTGCTGAAATCATCTTTTAGACTTATGTTTTCATTCAAATGGCTCTGATGCCACCAGTGGGGGATCTGGTGGCACTGGGCTGGCAGGATACACAGTGGGAGGAAGCAGCCAGGCCTGTTTTCAAGACTTCCTGGGATCCAACCCTGACATTCTTGTTCAGAGTATGAGAGGCGTCTGTGAAGGCACCAGATTTAAATATGCAAAGGCAGAGTCACCTCCGGTGTTACACAGACCTGCTATGTGGGACAGGTTGTGCCTGTTGGTTTGTGACAGATGAATTGAAAACAATACCCTGGCCTAGTTAGGAGTGCCTTCTGGTGAGCTCTATGTAAAATTATATTTAATCAAAGCTTGTTGTTTTATCCCCCATACTAGGGCCAGAGTTTATCATAATCATGATTTCTTATAAAGCAACTGAGTTTTATAATTTTGATCTTGGAGGTTTCAAAATGCCTCACTTTTCACTTATTTATGTCAGTGCAGATATAAGGAGCATTGTGTATATTTTCAATAACATAACATAAAATAACTTAAATGAAGCCCACTTTGGATGACATTGATTGCTTAATGGTGATCACTAATATACACATCCCATGACAAGGCCATATAATGAACTGTGGCCGAAACCTGTGTGTCCATTAGCTGCAGAAGTGATTACCACGGGCCACCAAATCCAGTGGCAGTGGAATCACAAAGCTTTTGTCCTATACTTAATGTTTAGTGGGATCTGATGTCAGTCAGAGAATTAGAACTTTCTAAGAGTAAAAGGGAAACCTGCTGCCCCAGATTTAGCCCAACACTATAAATATAGTGGACCTCCAACTGGATTATGCTAAGTATTTCTTGTGCTGTGGTGTGCTGTGCTGTGTGTGTGTGTGTGTGTGTGTGTGTGTGTGTGTGTGTGTGTGTGTGTTTATTCTTTGGGGATTCTTTGTTGCAATGGAGTATTTTCAGTATTTAATGTGTTTGCCTCCCTGGCCTTGACCTCATTCATCTACCAATAGACAAGGTTCCACTGAACACACAGGGGGAAAGTGGTCATGGATAAAGTATTTGATTATAGCCTAGTGTGATCCATGGGAACACTTTTAAATGAGAATATCAGCAGAACTATTAAAGTATCAAACTTCACAAGGCAAAGGCAAATATTGTTGCTTTGGAACTTGGGGCAATGACAACTTAGATGCCCTTCTTGTCATTTACTTACAAGGTGTCCTCCTTGTCATTCACTCAGGTGTCTTATATCTAATAATTCATTTAACAGATGACATTTTGGAATAAGATAACTTAAGGTGATCTTGTCAAACCACCACTTAGATAGCACTCTATTTTCTTACATATCAATAATGTGGAACATTTTACAAAGCACATAGTTTATCTTCCCAACAGATCCTTGAAGAAAATAAGTCTAGGTTGGGTTGGAAAAACAAAACTTGTAGGAAATATAAGATTTGTAAGGACCCAAGTCATGTACACATTTTAGGTATAGACTGAAATCCAAATCAGATATCATTATCCAAAAAAACCTTTCTTTATATTTCATTAATGTCTGCTAAGGATGATGAGTCCTGTTACCAAAAGATCTTTGGTTAGTTGAAAAGGTGATGGGTGGGTTAAAACAAATTTGGAGGAGTTATCATTTTGCAGATGAGAAAATAAAAATTGCACATGAGAGGAGGAAAAATGTAAAAAAAAAATGCAGGCAGGACAAGAAAAATGACAAACATTGCCTGGAGAAAGGATAAAAAAGAGGCTCAAAAAAAGAGAGAGAAAGAGACAGAAAATGTATAAGCTATGCTTCTGTGTGGAGTATGCAATATGCAAGCCTTATATGCCTCCCTATTGATCTTTGAGACAATCTATATTGGTTGCAAATACATTGGTTTGAGTAGATTTTATCTACATAATGAGATACGCTAGGTCAAAGTTGACATGAGGTGGAAATAGTGATTCATATTGAAATACCTACAACTAAATTACAGTAATAGTTTAAAAGTATTCATTTATGTTTTCTCCTAGGCTGGATTATAACCTGCTCAAAAGTGCCTTCTTCATTGTTTCATCTTGCATATTTTTCTCATATAAAATGTGACATATAGTAGGTGCTTATTTTATTTGAAATTTTCTTCTTATCTGAAACTATATACTATTTGAAAATTTATTTTTAGCAGTCCTAAAAAGGGATGTCTAGAATTAATAATGGCCCATCACCTAAAGAAATATAACATGGTCAGAGTTTGTTTCAAGGCTTAATTGATTATGATATGTATATAACCTCCCTTGTCCCAGAAAGGTTATATGATGGACATATTCTTTAAGGGTTTTTCTTTTGTTTTGTTTTCTTTGTGTTGTTGTTGCAAATAATAAAACTCTATAATGGGCAATTTGAGGGAAAATAAATTTACTGAAAAATATTGGATAGCTCACAACATTGGTATATACAACAGAAAACTAGACCACACAAACACAGATTCAAACAGAACAAAAACAATAAAGGGTAGAGAAATTATTCAGCCAGGATACAGGGTGCCAGAGTTAGGATAAATGAACATTACCTGTGTTTTCAGATTTTGAAACTCTTGCTGAGATTCCACATTCCAGGAGAAAAAAAAATCTGGTTAAATGTAAGTCATATGCTAACCTACTTGTTGGCTATACTGAGTTAGAGAGTAAGGATCTGATCACAGGAGCCTACAATGCCTCCACAGACTCCTTGGGCTCCTGTAGTGGAGGGAATGAATGATTTACAATCCCATCAGATTGCAATCAATGCAGGAGAGTGAATTCATGAAAGGAAATAATGAGGGCTTTTGGAAAGCACCCATAGATGTGAGGCAGCCAGAACAGTAAATATCCACAGCGTTTGGGCACCTTCTGCAATGGTGCTTTCCATCTTCAGAGAACAAAAACAGTGAAAGCAGCCCACAGTGAGACCATGAATAAGAGGCAAAATGAGAAATCAACCCCCTTCTCTCTAAACACACACACACACACACACACACACACACACACACACACACACACCAATACACCAAGATTCTGGAGCAAGATTCATTCAGAGAGGCAAACACTATAACTTCAGCAAAACAGAGGGTTTCAGATTTGAACCAAAGGAAGACTCCTGGATTAGTTCCTGTTTTCCTTTGATGTTGGCATTGTTTTCCCCGGATGCCTTGAAGCTAAGCATTCTTTCATTTATCAAAGAAATTGTATTTCCCATCAAGTGCCACTATCCTCTCTCAATTTCCAACAGCTGTCTATCTTACAGAGGGTATGGAAGAATATCCATTCCAGTGCATCTAAAAGAATGTGGAATCTTGACTCTGAATGGCTGAGGAGAAACCAGTACTGGGACGTTGTAAAGATGGGGCTAGTTCAGGAGCCCATCATGTCTATCTGTCACTGACAAGTCACCAGGCCCTTGTAATTCAAAATCATTAGTCATGTCTTCTTGAGGCACGGAGGCAAAGCAATAGAAAAACAGCAGGCACTGGAGTGTTTCTGGAGGAACAGATTCTTTCTTTCCATGCACTGGTCATATTATGATAACCTAACAGATAAAAAAAATATTACACATGCCAGCATTACCAGACTAGATTCATGCCAACCTATTTTCATTATGCAGCAAAGCTGCAAATTTTGCTGATTCAGGATTCTCTGGTCCAAAAAGAAATTCTGATAATCCTGTTGTGAGAATACCATTCGAAAGATGACCAAGAAAGACATTTGTTACTCTTTTGGAGGAAAGATTGGAAGGCTGCTAAAGAAAGTTTTCTAAATCTGGGAGAGATAAGAATATAATATGCCAAAGTATCAAATTGAAGCAAAACTGAATTTGTTATATACACATGTTTTGCAAAGCCAACACATTGCTGGTTATGCCATCTTACATGAATTGCCTGCAAACAGCTTTAAAAATGTACAGAGCATTTTACAGATCACTGAAAACCTAAATACCAAAGAGTCCATTGAGGTGAGATATACTTATCTTTCTACTGTGCCTATGCCTGCATTCACCATTTTTGCCTGCTGCTATACCAAGGACTTTTAATGCATCGGTTTAAGAAATGCTTCTTTGCAGGTTAAAAAAAATCTTGATGCAAAACTGCAATGGAGGTTGCAAACATTTTATTCCCTAAAAACGTGCATTTATGCCTCAGGGTTAACCTCAGGCTCTGTCAAGAATACATTCGAAATGAGGAAGAAGTAGTTTGCAGGACTAGAAAATATGGAACAGTGCCTTGTGAAAACTTCTCTCTCCTCCCATACACCATTAAATTATATAATTTTGTTTTAAAATGAACAATTCCTATTAGAAAACATATTCATCAGATTAAACTCATTTGAATATGAGAGTGAACTTGTGCCTAAGAAAGACAGCAGAAGCAAGTCCCAGAAGGGCGACCTTGGAACATTTCAGAAACATGATAGTTCATACTTTGGTTCTGTTCCTGATGTCACTGAGAAGGAGGACAGGGGGGAAAAGAGGTCTTTGGCAAGATCCCACTTATTTTGATATCAGATAGCTCTGTTCCCTCCAATTAGGTGTAGTTTCGCCACATTAGTCATATTTCAAAATTGGGTAGGCAGATGAACTTGTCCCATTCAATCACTAACATTGATTCCCTCTTGCAAAAGTAAAACTTTGAATTGCCTTGGTACCAAATGTGCTATCCATATGCAAAATTAAAGACAAAGAATAAATGTTCCACACTCCACTATGTTTCTCCTCTAAATGCTAAGGAATAATGTCTGTCCATGCACAAATGTTCTTTCCAGGTTAATGATTGATGTTCCCAATTGATAGAGTGGCAGTACTATCTAAGTAGTATATAGCTCTTTTTCTACTGCATTAAACCAAAACTTTGTACTGATCCAAAGGTGTAATTTTTTTTGAGAACCCTGACAATTTTACAGACTGGTCTTTGAATGTAATGTTAAAGAGATATGAGGTACATGACCACATTTCCTGATAAAATGCATTAATGACTATTCAACACAAATAAGGCACTTCAGACTTGCATACTAATTTGGAAAATTATCATCATACTGTTTAGAGACATATTTTAATATGTAAACATTAGCATGAAAAATGCTTTTGAAAGACTTCTGAAAAATGGGTGGTTTCATATGGAGCTATTTTTATAAGTGTTTTTATATCAGAAATGTATATCAGTGATTATTATAATGTTCACTGGTAACCTTGAACTATATAGAAAAAAATACCAAACAATTATTTTAGTGCGAGTGCTAACGGTGATGCTTCATGAAACAGAGGAAAGAGTGGGGTCATGGGAGACAGGCATGTTGACTTCTGAGCTTTTTCTATGCCTGAATCAAGATGTTTATGATAGAGCCGAAACCGGTTTGGCTCAGTGGATGGAGCCTTGGCCTGCGGACTGAAGGGTCTCTTGTTCAATTCCAGTAAAGGGCATGTACATTGGTTGCAGGCACATCCCCAAATAGGGGGCATGCATGAGGCAGCTGATGGATGACTCTCATCGATGTTTCTATCTATCTATCTATCTATCTATCTATCTATCTACCTATCTATCTTTCTCTCTTTTCCTCTCTGTGAAAAATCAATAAAATATATATTTTTAAAAAAATGTTTATGATAGAAAGTTTTGGCTGTTTCTCAATAGTCAAAAACACACACCCCCACTATGTTTTGGTCCATGTGCATTGGTATCATACACAGAACCTTAAACCAGTTTAGACATGTATATTCTTACTGGTCGAAAACTGGCCAACCAAGAAGTTTAAGGAGGATCAGGGATGCCTAATCTTTCATAAGTGTTACCTGGTAACAGTGAGTTTGGGATATATATATATATATATATATATATATATATATATATCACATAAACTACTTGGTTTGTTTGTTTATTTTTACATATTTATTTGGAAGCAGGCTTAGAAATTTACATGATTGTTTCTGTAATGA
The DNA here is from genome assembly GCA_963924515.1 of Vespertilio murinus. Lineage (NCBI taxonomy): Eukaryota > Metazoa > Chordata > Mammalia > Chiroptera > Vespertilionidae > Vespertilio > Vespertilio murinus. The sequence continues at coordinate 11,508,540 of OZ004704.1, read as the reverse complement.
AATTCCAGCTCTTCATTCTGTTTGGTACTCTGACCATCACCTTGCTTGGTACAGGCACTCAAGGTAAATGAAACATCAGGCCAGAGGGAGGGAATGGTACCCTATCTGGCAACCAGCAAACTTCCAAACCAATAGCCTGGCACGGAAATTTTAGGAACTGTTCCTGGATTTCTGCACCCTGTTAATAGAAGGATTAAAATGTCTCTAAAATAGAAAACTCATGTATTTAAAATATTTTTTTTATCAATGAGAGCTCATTTTCAATATTAATTATGGTATTTAATAGGATAGGATATTCATGTTGATGATTTTTCCTGACAATTGCCAAACTACTTACTAATGTGTTTTATTAATCTACATATGGGTAACAGAAGCACATGTAGAAGCTAATTCTAGAGTAGGAGTTATTTAATTAGAAGGATAGCTACACATCCTTGAGTGTGAATTCCTGAAGAGAGCAGCTATTTGCATATGGGTTAGAGCTTACCCAATTAACAAACCCAAGACAGGATAACATAGAAGGCTAATTTGAAATATTTTAGAGTAAAATTTACTCCTCTCACCAACAGCCACTCTGGCTCCATACATAACAGAAGACCAGACACATTCTGTACTCTTGGTTCCATAGATGACCTAGTATCTAGGCATCACAGGAATTCATTGTCCTTATTGATTTTTTTCCCTCCTTATAAATAGTATTGCCTGCCAACTCTGCACAAGGCAATGTTTAAGAATGAAGTTGAATCCAAATGTGGATACTGTCTCCAACCTCCAAATCGTTGAAGTTATAGACATACAACTTTCATTACATTGTATGTACTACTAGAGGCCCAGTGCACAAGATTTGTGCACTCAGGGGGATGCAGGTCCCCTGCCCACCCTGCACTCTCTCATAATCTGGGAGCCATCAGTGGAATATCCTTAGTGCTGCCTTGGAGGCTGGAGAGGCTCCCACCACTGCCACTGTGCTCGCCAGCCATAAGCCAAGCTTCTGGGCTTCTGGGCTTCTCGGCTTCTGGCTGAGGAGTATGCACCCCCCCCCCCCTGTAGGAGTTCACTGACCACCAGGGGGAAGCTCCTGCAATGATTGTTTTTCCCCTGGTGGTCAGTGCATGTCATAGCAGCTGGTTGTTCTGCCATGGTAATTTGCATATTATCCTTTTATTATATAGGATTCCTAGGTCCTAACCAATGATAGCAAGTCCTTTGAAAGTGTGCATCATTATTTCATTCAACTTTGAGTGAGCAAAGGACAAGGTGTTATACACACGAATGTGCACAGATCATTTTAGAGTAATATGACCATAGTACATAATCAGTAGATATTCGTTATAGAGGTTGAACCATGATGGTAACTCAGAACCTTGCTTCCTAGAGTGGAGTCACTGAGAAAAAGAGAAATGGACATCCTAATTTGTTTAGAGTTAGTCAGAGACTAAGTTCAAGCACTACTGCTAAATAGCTGTATGTTCTGGACAACACTCTTACTCTCGCTGAACATACAATTCTCTTCTGCAAAGAGATGTGGGAACCCTCTTCCAATTAATGATTTTAAAGTTTAAGTAAAAATACATGTAACATTCATAACGCCATGGTTCATACATTGAATTCATTCAAAACTATTAGCAGAGTGTATTAATTAGCTAACAAATGATAACCTGTCTTATAATTTTCTCTTCTTGGAAATACAATATAATAAACCCCATGGTAGTAATGTTGAATTAGAGTACAGAATTGGCTCATAAATGTAAACTGGTTACATTAGATCAGCCTTGAATAAGGACCTCATTTTGTCCCACAGAATATCAAAGTAACTGAAACTATTACTTAATTTTATGGGGATTTCATATATTTTATTTATATTCATTTTATAAATCCTTATCCTCGATAGTATTATATTGTGCCTTTGTCATTAATAAATATTTGAGAGAATGAGTCACCATTTTACTATATTAATTAATGGATTTCTTTGCTTTTAATTCATGCAAGTTGAATTAAATTCTACCAAATTTATATGGAATTCCTGGCCTTGTATTGGAAATGCTGCAAAAAATATGTTCCTTCAAATATTTTGGGGATTTAGTCTGTTCTAGACAGTGTGTTAGAAGACTGTGATCTCACTTAATCCTTATGTCAACCTTTCAAGGGAGGTATTACTGTATTCATTTTGTAGATGAGAAACTGAATATTATAGATACCTGTATTTTTATTGCACACATATTGGAACATAATGTAATTGGATTTCTATGGTCACATATCTATTGTAAGTTCACCAAAAAAAAAATCCATGTCTTGAAAATATCTTTCTGGTGCTTATGAAATGCCTGATACATAGTGGATGGTCAACGCATTTTTTCTATATGTATAATGAATCATGCACTTAACTATGGAAATAGAGTGATAGGTCTCTAAGACCCACCACCAGCTTTTAAGGACATGACACTAAATTCTGCATCTCCAATGCATTCTCCTTTTACGTTTCCACTACCCAGACCAATGTGTGATAAACCTTTGGAGTCAGAACCAAGATCCTGGATTAGAATGCCATCTTAACAAGTTTATTCACTCATCCAACAAAATGAAAGACATGATGTTCAATATTGGTGAGTGCTAAATATCAATAGCTTATATAGTAAATATTTGGCAACTACCAGATTTTGAAGGGGCTTATATAGCATTATTTCTCAAATTTGACTATTTAATACAATCCAGAGGGCCTGCTAAAAAAAAAAAAGTATAGATTCACAGAAATGACTCATTTTCCAGACATATTCCCTGTGCTTATGGAGCTCCTATTCTGGTGAAAAGGAGAGAAAATAAACTATTGGGGTAAGCACTCTGAATGAAAGAAGATGCTCTATGAGATGCAGCTCTATGAATACAGCAAGTCATCCTTCAAATAGCTAGAGAAAGTCTGACTACAGAGATGAAATTTAAACTGAAGGATGAAGAAAATAGAACCCCATGAAGATTGTTTGGAAAATGTTGAAGGTAGAGGAAATGTGAGGTTCAAAATGTCCTAGCTAAAAGAGACACATGTTAAAGGAATCTGAGAGGGCCAATGCATCTAGAGCAGTGGTTCTCAACCTCCATAATGCCACAACCCTTTAATACAGTTCCTCATGTTATGGTGACTCCCAACCATAAAATTATTTTTGTTGCTATTCTATAACTGTAATTTTTCTACTGTTATGAATCATCATGTAAATATCTGAGTTTTCCCATGGTCTTTAGGTGACCCTGCTAGCGGTTCTAAACCTGTGAGTTCCGATGGTCTTAGGCTCTACAGCAGCGGTTGTGACCCACAGGTTGAAAACCGCTGCTGTAGAGCCTAAGACGATCAGAAAACACAGATATTCACATTACACTTCATAATAGCAAAATTACAGTTATGAAGTAGCAAGGAAAATAATTTTATGACTGGGGGTCACCACAACATGAGGAACTGTATTAAAGGGTCACAGTATTACAAAGGTTGAGAACCACTGCTCTAGAGCATCCTGAGCGAGGCAAGAAGTAATCTGATGTAAAGATATAAAAGAAAGAAAGGTCCAGATTATCCACATCCCTTAAATTAAAATAAAACACCTTTTGTATTTGAGGCATTTTATTTATTTATTGAGTCATCCATTTGGGGCATAGATTTTGTGCCAATGTTTCAGTAGTGGAATAGCCCACATTCTAGCATCTATTAAGATGTTATATTTGCACTAGGGAAAGGGTTGGTTTAATATTTCTTAGTTCATACTCTTTTGTTGTCGTTTGATGCAGAAATATATTTTATTGATTTTTACAGAGAGGAAGGGAGAGGGATAGAGGGCCAGAAACATCGATGAAAGAAATACGTCGACCAGCTGCCTCCTGTACACCCCTGACCAGGATGTGCCTGAAACCCAGGTACATGCCCTTGACTGGAATCGAACCTGGGGCCCTTCAGTCTGCAGGCCGACATTCTATCCACTGAGCCAAACCGGTTTTGGCAGCATTTTTTATATAATACTCAGTTTTTTTTACTCTGATAAAAATGGCATACCAAAAATAACATTTAATTAGTATAGTAAGGATATCTTATTAGTCCATATATTATTTGAAATATATTATATGATATTATGTTATTAAATTGGAGGTTATTATTTCATGAAAACATTCAAGGTAGAAAATTATTGAATGCCAAGATCAATAAGCTATTAGGAAAGCAATAATGAAGTAAAATGAGAACTAGTCCTTAAAAATAAAGATTCTCAAATCATAGAGATGAAATTTTAAAAACACATGGTCAAGTATCTACCAAAAAAGTAATTCTCTTCACATTAAAATGGTTTGACAAAGGTATCAGTGATTATATTTTATCAGAAATGGAGACAATCTTGTTCTGAATGGTCATAATATTTTAGTAACAGGAAATATTCCAGCTGTGTGGATATGCCTTTAAAATCCTTATAAGAGAACAATTTTATGGTGAAATATAGAGGCAGAGGAAAGCAAGATATTACATTCATGTGAAACTTTATCGAGGAATCACATTTTGAATTAAGAAAAACTACTTGTAACAATTATACTTTAAATATAATGTAAAATATCTATCTCAGAAGGTTAAATTTTCAAAGGTAAATTTTAACCAAGGGTATCAAGCAATGCTTTTAGCATTTACAAATGTTCTAATGTAACACAATTCATTTGGGACTGACACATCAATGTAATTTGTAGATATTGACAGCCTTTCAGTCAACTTCATGGGGAAAAATCATCATTATAAAGACCTTTGTTTTCACATTTATAACATTCTATTGAATATGAGAACTACCTGAAAATAATAAGAAAATAATTAAAGCCCCTTTCTTATTTAGTTCAAAAACACACAAATAAACATGGGACTCCACATATTAAATACGTGTTTCAGAGTCAGCTTTTCACTGGACCTTCAATACTGAAGAATTATTTAATTCACCTAAAGAAACAAAAAAAGGAATCAATCAACAGGGATTTTTGTAATATTTATAGAGTGCTCAGCACTGGGCTGCATGTAATGGAAAAAAGAGGATGAGTCAGAGTGAATCGCTGCCTTCAAGGAAATTACAGTTTAATTGGGGACTTGCATTAGCTTGACAGAAATAATTTTGAAACAATGCAATAAGGAGTGGAGATTATTGGAAAAAATATATATAAAACAGCTAACAAGGTTGGGTCTTGACCCACAAGTAGGATTTTGAAAGCCTAGAACCCTGGTGGGCAAACTGCGGCTCGCGAGCCACATGCGGCTCTTTTGGCCCCTTGAGTGTGGCTCTTCCACAAAAATACCACGGCCTGGGCGAGTCTATTTTGACGAAGTGGCATTAGCAGAAGTTTAAAGTTTAAAAAATGTGGCTCTCAATAGAAATTCCAATCGTTGTACTGTTGATGTTTGGCTCTGTTGACTAGTGAGTTTGCCGACCCCTGGGCTAGACTATAAGGAAAGGAAGATTAACATTTCTTGAACCCTACTCGGTACTGAACATCATGCTGAATGCATCCTATAATGTATTTTTATTTGTCTTACTTTTCAACAGTCAGAGCAGCCCGGTGACATAGACAATTCCTATTTGAGGTCGAAGAAACCGAAGCTTAAAGAAGAGAGCAGAGAGAGTATGGCCACTGGGCCATGGTTACCGCTCCCTGTGCACCCGCCCCGCCCACCCCGCCCCGCCTTCCAGGTTCCTATAGCCCCGCGGGGGGCGGGGGGCTGGGGCGGGTGGTGGGGGGTCAGGTGGCGGGTGGCGGGCGGCGGTTGGCCACAGGGACCAGGACAGCGACATGGACATGGCCGCGGCCCTACTTGTGGTTCTGGGCTTCACCCTGCTGGGCATCCAGAGCGGCTCTGGGGCGGGGAACAACATCTCCACTTCCATCTTCGAAGACGGCTCCAAAATACGCCTCACCTGCACCTTGAATTCCAGCGACACGGCCATCCTGGGGCACCGCTGGATGAAGGGGGACCAGCTGCTCTGGGAGGACTCGCAGCCCGGCCTGACCACCCAGTACGAGGTAGCCCCGGGCGAGCCCACGGGACAGTACTCCTGCACCTTCCTCTCGGAGCTCACGGGCAGGACGGCCAGCATGACCGTGAACGGGCCCCCCAAGGTGGAGGCCCTGACCAAGTCCGCGCTGGGCATCGAAGGCGAGCGGCAGGTGCTGGCGTGCGAGTCCCGGTCCTTCCCCCCCCTCACCCTGTGGGAGTGGTACAAGATCAACGACACCGGCGACCAGCTTCTCACCAACCAGTCCCATAACAAGTTCGTGGTGTCCTCGGAGAACAGGACGGAGCTGCACATGCATGACCTCGACCTGAAGGTGGACCCTGGCCAGTACGCCTGCTATGGCACCAACACCCAGGGCAAGGCCGGGGCCATCATCACGCTGCGCATCCGCAGCCGCCTCGTTGCCTTGTGGCCCTTCCTGGGCGTCCTGGTGGAGGTGATCGTGCTGGTCACCATCATCTTGGTCTGTGAGAAGTGTCGGAAGCCAGACGCGGCCCCGGGTGAGGAGGACACGGGCACCGCTCCACCAAAGAGCAGTGGGCACCTCGTGAATGACAAAGACAAGAGCAATGCCAACTGAGCGAGGGAGCGAGAGGTCACCGGTCACAATGCCTGGCACCCTGCCAGCCCCAAGCCAGTCCTGTCCCATCACCGCAGGTCTGTGTGACCTGGTACAGGCCTGGTTTCAGGGCCGCCCCTCCCAGTATCCCCCTCACTGCTCCTGCCATCCCCACGCTGGGATTCGGGGGAAAGTCTGGGTGACCATCCTGGAGGGGGCGTCCCATTCCCACCTGTGCCCATGGTGACTGAGGAAACCCCCTCCCCAGTTGGGCCTGAGGCTTCTTCCTCCAGAGCATCCTGACTCTCATGGGGGCCCCCAACCCCACCTGCCTGCCTGCTCACCAATAAAGGCTGACCCACTTTTCCAGAAAAATAACAAAACAGTGAGCACATTTGCCCACAGTCCACAGCTTGTGCATGGCCACGCCTGCTCCAAAGTCTCTGATGCTTTCCAATCACAGTGCTCCACAGGCGAGAAACGTTATGGGAAGAAAGAGGCAAGGAAGGGCATTCGTGAGAGAGAGAAGAGGTGGGGGAAAAACAGTAAATACCTACTCGGATGTGATGTTTTTCCCATAAACACTTCTGATTTCTTGGGCTATTTTATCTTATTAGTGGAATAATTTCCATAAACCAGTCTTCTAACTCAGAAAACAGCATCTAGTTGCTCAAGTCATCCTTGAGTTCTTTTGTATCTTCATTCTGTTATGCAATTCATTAACAAATTATATGTCTGTCTCCAATGCAACTATATCTGTGCTTATGTCTGTGTATCTAACCCATATTTATTTCTAAGTTGATACTTGTGTATTTGTATCTAAATACACACACACACACACACACACACACACATAATTTCCAAATATACATCTATTTCTATATCAATTTCTTTGTGTATATCTTGATCTCTAAACCCATAAAGTAGTTCTATTTCTATATGTGTGTATGTAAATATCTATCTTGACTAAAACTATACAGGTCTCTCTCTAAATCTATTTCTACATCTATTTTTATATCTGTATCTACACTTGCACATGTCCCAAACGTATACCCAAACCTATGTCTCCACTGGATCTAAGCTAGTTAGGTCATCATCATTATCTCATACATGGATTACTGTGATAATCTCTAAACTTCCCTTTCACCCGCTATTCTTGAATCTTTAAAATATTTTAAATATATAAATTAACCTTGTGCCAATTTTAAAAGTTTACAATGCCTTCCCTCACACTAATAATAGGATCCAAATTCCTGCCCATGGCCAATTGACTCTACTTTTCTTGTCTCATCTCCTTAAAGTTTCTGCCTCAGTCTTCAAGCTCCAGCTACACTAGCCTTCATACTTTTCTCAAATACATCAATCATTTATGCCTCAGGGTTTTGTACTGCTATTTCCTCTGCCTAGCGTGGTATGCTCTCAGAAGTTAACATTTTAGTTGTTTTTTTTTTTTTCCCTTGTCATCCAGGACTCAGTTCAAATGTTGACTCCTTAGGAAAAGTATCCTTGATCATTCAACCTCATGACAGGGACTCTGTGGTCCATTAGTGGTGGCCATGTATGCTTTGGCACTTCTGCCATTGAGAGGTGGAGTCCATGCTGCAACTCCCAGAGTTTGGATCGATTCTGTGCTGCTCACATAAAGAGGATAGGGCAGAGGAGATGCTCTAAGCACTAGCCTTAGAGACCTGCAATTTTCACTCACACTTAGAAGCAAGTTGCTATGTCATCAGTGTAACCCCCTCTGATAACAATACTGTAAGAAGCCCCAGCCACAAGGACAGACTGTGTGGAAAGAAAAAGGAGAAAGGAGAGGGGAGAAGGGAGGTAGGGGGAAAGAGAGAGAAAAGAGGCTCTGAGAGGCTAGACATATGTTTGGAAGTGGATCTTCCTGTCCCAGTTGTTACCGTGTGGGTCACAGAAAAACCACCCAGCCGAATCCTCCTGAAATTTTCAACTAACGAAAAATAAAACACAATGTTGTTTTAAGCCACTAAGTTTTGAGTAGTTTGCTACATAGCACTGATTAATCAAATACATGGCAAGTATGATTTATCACATTCTTTCAATTTCCCTAACTAGTTAACACTGGAAATGTCCATCCTCCCTTCTTTATGCCCTCCTTCCTTCCCTTGTTTTTACCAACTCTTTTTATTTTTCCCTTTTTCTTTGTTCCCAGGTTATTATCTAAACTCTTTAGATTATAGACCCCACATGGATAAAAATTTCATGTATCTTTTTCCTCACTGAGCTTTGGTATGTAGAAGTGTGCCTTGCAGATATTTGAAATCAGCAAATATTTGTTGAATAAATGAAATAGCCCGAACATTTAATTATGCTACCTACATGGGGTTGGTAGTTACTCTATCAAAATTACATCATCCATGGGCATAAATACACAAATAAAAATTGCAACCTAAATATTTCTAAATATAAATGCGGAAGAAATATATGATATATGGTATTCCATGGTTTTGTAAGAGGTGGGTTTCAGCAACACAGGATGCTTAAATTAGCTGGCAAATTACTGCTCTTTAGTATTAGACTTCAGTGGGATTACTCAATGGTTAGCTCAGTGCCATAATGAGCTTCAAAGGAGCAAATAACATCCACAGACTTTAAAGTAGCTTAAAATACAACCTTTGGCTCCTCGGTATTATGTCTTATAGCTGGCAGAGCCCCATTCCCCTTTTCATCAGCCTCATGATGACCCGGGCCAGGCCATGTGGATCCTGGCTGCCCAGGTGCCTCTGATCTGAGGAGCTGACACAGAAATAACTCCCATTGCTAATAGATGACTCCCAATAAGGGCAGAGTTAGCACTGCTCTACAAATACCAGCTTGGGGCCCTCGAGAACTCCTGCTGTGGAGAAGATGAGGTTTTCAAGATGTAAGAAGAGCCCCTTTCACATTGTCACCCTTTGTGTTTAGTACAAAGACAGAAAAGGCAGTAGAGCGGTAGAGAGCGGTCCCATGACCCACAACATAGCTACACTGAGCTAGCCACTTGAGAGACGCTTCCTAAGAGACCTGCTCAACCCTTATTCTGTGTTCTGCCTCTAAGAAATTCTCCCCCGCCTCTAAGGTCACAGAGGTGAGATGCTACTCTGGTCAAACTCCGGCAACCCCAGCCTCTCCTAGCTTTCTCAGTGTGCTGTGTGCGTTCCAGGCTTTTGCATAGGCTATTTACTCTAACTGGGACTTTTTAACACTTACCTTCCACCCCTCTCTCCAAATCAAGGTCTATGCTTCCATGTTTCTTCCTCTGGGAGGACTGTACTATTCCCCTAAGCAAGATTGTGTATCTCCGCTATACATCATTTATAGCAAGGGACACCCCTGCACTTAAACAGTCAGTCCAGGGATGCCCGTGTTCTCTGTGATCCATCAATCACTCCATTGTAGAAAGTGTTCTCTAGTGTTATTTTGTCAGTCAGGCCAGTAAAGGCAGAAATCAGGTTCATTGTGTTCTTTTCTGAATGTGGAGGGCTTAGCATAATACCAGGCACAGAGCAGACATTAGTAGTTGAATGGAATGAATGAATGATTGGTGAATGGATGGATTGCTGGGATGCTAGATTAGTGGACATTTGGTTCTGTCCAAAACATTTATGGTGGCATTCGGTCCATGCCAAAAGGTCCTTGAAATGTGGCCCTGTCCAAAATGTCCATGGAGACTTTTGGTGAAAGCTGACCCATCTCTCTAGCCCCATGTGCCATTACTAGCTAAGGTACTGAGGCAAGAAGAGCTTTTATTAACAATACAGTCACAACACAATTATTAGACCAAGAAGACATATGAGAGTACACTGTTTTTTTAAAAAGGTATTAATCTATAAACCAAAGGGATAAATAAATGTTGCAGGCTATTTGAACCTAGGGAGGTTTTATAAGTGTAGATATTTTGGGAAGAACTAAAAAGCAAGGGCCATTTGGTACAGCCCAAATATGCTCATGAACATGTTGGACAGGACCACATTTCAAGGACCTTTTGGAATGAACAGCATGTCTCCATGAAGATTTGGACAGGACCAAATGGAAGAGGTTATCTTTTTATTGATCCCCCCCCCTTTGATTTGGAACAATGTCTGTCATCCGTGCAAGTGAGATTCTTCATTGCTAAACTCGTTATTTTTATCCTGATAGATCACTAATATGTTCCATTGCAGCCTCAGTTGCACCTTAGTTGTAGACCAATCTTGAGGCAGAAAACACACATGACTTTCCATTCTCTTCCTCGTGAATTTCTTACAGAGTTGTCTTCCTAGCCAGGACTCTAAAGCCTTTGGTGATAAATGCTGGAATCCTAAGAACATCCTTTTAGTATGTTCCGTTATGATAAAAGGAACCCGACGCACTTAATTGAAACCTCCGCTTCTCTTGCATGATCCGATTGAAGTTTGTTTCAGTGTCTGGCTCAGCCCCTTGGCACATTGTAGGCACTTATTAATTGATGGCACTATCATGGTGACAACTGATGACAAGGCAATGGTCAAATCACCTGGGCAGTTCCTTTTCCCTCTGAGTTTTGTGTCTACTCCTTACATTTCCATTTCACTTCAAACTGGACCAAAATTTCACCCTGACTCCAATTCATCAACTCAAGTTTTTCTGTCCCTGACTTAAAAAAAAAGATTCCTATTAGGTGTTATTTATTGTTGTGTTTGTTTGTTTGTTTGTTTGTTTTTTCTCCAGCAACAACAGATAATTTCTACTGCAATGCCATTTACTTGGCTCAGTTATCTGTTGAAACCCCCAGGTACTTATGGAAACACTATCTTAGATAATAATTTTGAATGAGAATAGAGATGATTCTTGGATACTGTTGCTATGTTCCCCAGACTGGAACACAAATATTAGAGACACTTTTTCTGAGCCTCTCTAACCTCTGACAGTTAAGAGCTTAAATTCTAGAGAAAGACCGATGAGTTTTAGAGAATAGATTTTCTACTTATTAGTACTAAAAGCTTGAAAAACATATTGAATCTCTAAGCCTATTTCCACTCTTTTGTAAAATGGACATCAATAATAGTACCTCCCTGCTAGGGGTGTAGTCAGGACAAAGTAAAATGACATGATAGAAAAAGACTACTGGCAAGTCTGTACTCCCAGGTCAGTCTGTCTACCTGTGATTACAATTTCCTGCTTGGTCTTACCATCTGTACCAAGGTTTTTCTAGGAGGTTTCGGTTCAAGTATTATTTCTGAGTATTTACAGAAGGCATGGATATATTATTGGTCTTCTGGCTCATTGGAAACTGGATTTTGCAAAAATGCCAATATTTTAAGTACTTTCTGGATCCATTTGCTTGGATGGTCTGATCACAGAAACAAATATACTCTTTGTGATTCTGCTGTTTCCTGGGCAACGTCTCAAATGAACTGAACTATTTATTTTAATAATAATAATAATAAACACTATAGATGAAATTATAATTTTAAAAAGTTTTCCTAATGAGACTTCTGCTTCTTGAAGATAAGAGTAGACATACTTCATCATCCTACTTAGTACAACCAAGAATACTGGATATAATAAACTGGACATAATATACAAAACAAATAAAAAAGACTAAACTATAGAGAAAAGACAACCGACTCACAAGAAAATTTAGGATACTGGGAATAACATGGGTGTTAGTTACCTGGGTGTTCATTTTGCCTTTTATATCCTGACCCTCGGCAGATGAAGTGAGCAATCTGGAAACACCAGCCGGCACAGACAAAAATAGCCCAACAAAAGCCAGTTCTCTCTAGCCAAAGGACTAGGGGAAGAGGCAGCCTAGCAAGACAGGAAACTGTTGGACAGCAACGGCTCTAAGAACACAGAAAGTTAAAGAACAGAGAAATTATCTCTAGCCCTACCCTACTTATGCCAGCAAAAGCTGATTAGGACCCACTTGAGGATGTAACAAGGAACTTTAATACCCTTCTGGGCTGGAGTTGGAGAAGGTAGGACAGGAGGCAGACTTTTAATTCCTGCTGGCCAGTAAAAAGGCCCCTGCCCATGGTGTCAGTGCAGAACACATGGAAGCATAGACTTCCACTGAACTCGGCAGTAATGTTCCCATTCTCCACTAATGTGGGGAGCCCTAATAGAGAAGGGGATCACCACCCAGTGGTAACATGGTCACCCCCACTGCTGTCAGTGGAGACCATAAGCAGACTCAGAACCCATAATTCTGCCCAGAAGTAACACCTGCCAAACTTTGGTGTTGATGGAGGCCAGGTGGCAAACCTGGAATTCTATCTTTATGTGGCAATAAATGAGTGGAGTTTTTCTCTGGCAGAATATGTCACCAAAATGCCAGGTCAATGAGAAGTTTAATAATATCAAGAAGTGCCTAACAAATGCAAATATGCCCAGGGTTTAATAAAAAAAATCACTTGTCACATCATGAACCAGAAATACAAAAATGAATGAAAACAAGACTTGAGATGCCAATGCTGATATAATAGTGATGTTAAAGTTATCTGACAAAGAATTTAAGGTAGCCACAATAAAATGCTTTAATGAACAATTATAAACATGCTTGTAATAAAGAAATGAAATAGAAAATCTCAGCAGAGAAAAAGAAGCTATAAAGAAGAACTAAATGGACATTTTAGAACTGAAAAATATTATTACTAAAACAAGAATCTCAGTGAATAGGTGCAATGGCAGAATGAAGGGGGCTGAGAAAATATCAACAAATGGAACATAAAGCAATATAAATTACCCAGTCTGAACAGCAGAGTTATAAATAACAACAAAACAAATAAACAAATAAAAAGTTAATAGAATCTTAGGGATCTGTAGAACTATTATAAAAAACCTAACATTTATGCTATTGGAGTTAAAGAAAAAAAGAAGAAAGAGGACAGGGCTGAAACATCCTATCTAATAAAAGAGAAATATGCAAATTGACTGTACCTCAACTATTCCCACAAGCCTTGCCATCAGCCAATCGGGAACAAGTATGCAAATTAACTCATCCATGATGGTGGTTAATTTGCATATTCAGGCACAGAGGAAAGACTGAAGACAGGTTAGAAGGAAGCCAAGCACTGCAAAAGGGATCAAAGCTGCAGAGAAGCAAGCATGCGGGGAGTCAGAGAAGAGAGGGAAGCAAGTGGTGTTGTGGAGACCAACACAGGAAGCCCTATTCTTGCAGGAATCTTCCTGTAACGTGCCTCAAGTTTATATATAGAAATCATGACCAAAACTCCCCAAATTTGTCAAAAGAAATAAACCTACAGTTTTAAGAAAATGAGTGAACTTCAAAAAGAATAAGCCCAAAGAAATCCATGCAAAGACATATAATTAAACTTTGCCAAACTAAAGACAAAGACTATTGAAATTGGCCAAAGGGAAAATAATATCTTAACTTTTGTGGGAAAAAATTATAGCTGATTTCTCATCATAAATGATGGAGAATAAAATTAAAGGGCACAATATTTTAAAGTGATGAAAATAATAACGAACTGTCAACCTAGATGCCTATAACCAGCAAATAATATTCAGGATAAAATAAAAATCAAAACATTCTTAGATAAGATAAACCAAGAGATCATTTAATTTTCTAACCTATTTCAAAAGATTTCCAATAGAAAGTACTATAAATACAATAGATATTGCAAAGTAAGCAACCCTGAAACTTCAGTAAAGCTAAAACAATAAGATAAGAAAATATTAAAAATATACAATAGGTTTTTATTTTCCTTTTAAGTTCTCCATTATTTTTATGACTAGATCTCAAATTTTAACATTTAGAAGTATGTAGTTCTAAATATAGGGTGTTTCCCCAAAAATGTATGTGCACTTTCATAGCTGATAGCTCAATTTTGAAAATGAAATGTGCTTCAATAAATATTGCCTTTATAGTTATTCAAAATGTGTGTATATATTTTTTGTGACAACCTATATATGCTGAGGAGATATTTTAGACAATGACATTATAAATAGAGATATCAAAGGAAACTTAAGGGAAAGTTGTAATATTTTATTTGAACTTATAAAATAGTGATACAAGTAGACAGTGATTTTACACACACACACACACACACACACACACACACACATATATATATATATATATATATATATATATATAGAGAGAGAGAGAGAGAGAGAGAGAGAGAGAGAGGTTACTCAAAGAAATATTCTAAAATAAATCCAAGTAACCCACAAGAGGGCAAGGAAACATTAAAAAAAAAAAAAAAACTGAGACTATAAACAGTAAATAAAAATGAAGTGCCAGGACTAAATCCTACTATATCAATAATTACATTAAATGTAAATGGTGTAAATATGCAAATTAAAAGACAGAGATTGGTTGAGTGGGTTATAATATAATAAATTTCATATATATATATATATATATATATATATATATATAGTTCAAACACTGATCAGAAAAAGCAAAAATGCATTTCTTAATATTAGATAAAGTTGACTTCAGAGCAAAAATAAATTATCAAAGAATGACTTTGTATAATGATAAAGGGTAAACCCACAAAAAGGCACAGAAATACTGAATATGTATGCATCAAATAACAAATCTGCAAATTGTATTGGGTATAAACTGGTAGAATTAAATCAAAAAATAGATATTCATTATTATATTTGGATACTTCAATATACCTCTCTCAATAATTCATAAAAAGCAAACAAACTATTCAGGAAAACCTCCATAATAGCATTAACCAATAGTATCTACTCAATAATTTCAGAACACCAAACAACAGTAGAGCACATATTATTTTCAAATGTTCATTAATTATATCCTAAGGTAGAAATCCATAAAATAAACTTTAAAAATTTTATACTAACTTTCTCTTCTCTAACCACAAAGGAATAAAATCAAGCAGTGTTTCCCAAAATGTGGTAAACATACCCCCAGGGGTACAGGAAGAGTTTGGTGGGGGTATGAGTTGCACCTGAGTTTGGTGGGGATATGCACTGCACTGTGCTTAGCTGCACCTAATTCTATGTTCTCATGAGTCAAGTCAAGACAGTCTTGTGAGGCCTAAGATGGTCTGGTGTGCAAATAAATATTATTTATAATATAAATTTTATTTATATTTTATTATGAATAATTTTACTTTTTGTTTATTATTATTTTGTGTATGTACCAAAAAAAGAAAAAAATAGATATATTTTGATTGTTATTAAGATACATCCATTTTTTGATGAGGGGTACTCAGCATTATGAAAATTATAGAAGGGGTACACATATGTCAAAAGTTTGGGAAACACTGAAGTAGAGAATGATTACAGAAAATCTCCAACCATTTGAAACTAAATAGTATTTACAAGTTACCTATTGTTCAAAAAGGGAGTTTCAACTGAAATTTTAAATACGTACATGTAACTAAATGAAAATGAATATATGAATTATCAATATTTATGGAACACATCTAAAGCTGTGCTAAGTTGGAATGTTTAAAATTAAATTCACTTATTCGGAAAAATACCTTAAATAAATAATCAACCTTCTATCTGAATAATCTAGAAAAATAGAAACAAAATAAACCCAAAGCAAAGAGACAGAGGAAATAATAAACATAAGTGCAGAAATCAATGAACTTGCAAGTAGAAACACAATAGAGAAAATCAATGATACTAAGAGCTGATTCTTTGAAAAGATCAATAAAGTTGGCAAACATCTAGCAAGACTGAGGGGAAGGGGGAAATAAAAGTATAAAATTACCAATATTATAAATGAAGCAGAGGATACCACTGTAGACATTGCAGACATACAATAATGTAATATGGAAATTCTCTGAACGACTCTGCACAAGTAAATTTGACAACTTTAATAAAATGAACTACTTTCTTTAAAAACACAAGCTATCACTGTTCACCCAATATGAAATAGATATTTTTCCTACAACTATGAAGAAATTTGAGCCCAACTATTAAGGGATTGAGTTCAAAACCCTTATAAGAATAGTTAATACTGCTTTGTTCATTTATAATTTGACTAAGAATGTTACAAAAATATTACCACAGATCACTTTATGTACTTTAGAAATCATATATTCATTTTTCCTCTTGCAAGTTTTATATGTACAGTTAAATATGGTACATTTTGTGTTCATTTACATGTAGGTGTGAGATTTAGATTCTGTTTTTGATCAATGACTTAAATATCACTACTAGCTAACAAATAAAAATAAATAAAACTAAATACCCAAGAGTGGATAACATTTAATTTTTATTTCAATAGAGTTTAAGATTCTAGCTTTTATCAGTTAAACTGTACCATGGCTATAATCTATAAACCAGGAGCACAATAAAATGAATCATGGTCTGTGATTTAATGAAGTGGGTTCAGTATAGAGATGCCTGCCCTCATTTTGTATATTTATATCTAATTATCTGTCTTATCTGAGTCAATCACTTACATTCCTTGATTTGGCCATCGCGAAGAGTTGCATGATATTATTTTCTGGTCTTTTCTTTTAGTTAAAACATTTTTGACTCAAATTCAGTGTGTCTCATCAGAACTAGATTAAGGGGCAGGGAAGCCAAGGTATCTATTGCAAATTGGATTTTCCAGTGATGCTCCCACCAGTTTCAATCTCATCTAACTAACTCTTCTTACAAAATGATGTTGACAATACTCTATTGAGAGCTGAGGTTTCTAGTGCATTCCTCAAACCTGGGCATCCTATCTAATAAGGAGAAAATATACTAATTGACTGTCACACCCTCATAAAGATGGCAGCACCACATCCAATAAGGAGGGGATATGCTAATTGACTGCCATGCCCTGAAAGATGGTGGCACCCACAGCCACAAGGATGGTGCCCAGTTTCCACAGACCTGCCAGAGCAGCAGGCATGTGGCATGGCCAGGCCTGCCCCCAGGTGGGTCTGGCTATTCTGTGTGCTTTCCTCCAGAGTCCTCCAGCCCTCCTAGTCCCCCAGCTGCTCAGGGCAGGCACGCCTCAAATGGCAGCTGCCCAGCTGCCCAGAACCACCCGAAGCTCAGGTAACCAGGGCTGGCTGAAGCTTGCACTGCCAGCAGTGGCAGCAACATAGGTGTGATGGGGTCTTGTCTTTCCCTGATGGCCTGGTCACCTCCCACCCCTGAAGACTCCCAAACTGTGAGAGGGGGCAGGCCGGGCTGAGGAACCCTCACTCCAGTGCATGAATTTTCATGCACTGGGCCTCTAGTAACTTTATAATTACATCAAGTATGAGAACATGGAAAAATTTACATTTGTCTGACTTCTAAAGCTAGAATCTCTCTTTCTGTTGCCTTGTTCCTTTGGACAGCTTATCAATGATGTAAGTAGTTCTGAAGCTACCAGGTTGGAGATTACAAAAGAGAGGACATAGAGTTATAGAGAGATACACTAGGAGCCAGTTCTGTTCTGAAATGTCCGAGTCTTCCCAGCTAGGGTTCCATAGATGTGAGTGAAGATGCCTTCCTGACAGGAGTGCCAGTCACCACAACACTGCAACTTCATGAAAGACTGAACCAGAATCATGAGCTGAGCTTCTCATAAACTCCTAACTCATATAAATCATAAGGAATAATAAGTAATTGCTGTTGTTTCAAGCCACTAAGATTTGGGGTGGTTTGTTACACGGCCACACCTACTAGAACAGTGTCCACTTAGGAATTGCTAAAACCAATGAAGTAAAATGTAGAAAATGGTATTTACTGGAATGTCTTAGACCATATCAGTGCATGAATGACTCTAGGGAGCCTAGGTCTCATTGATAATCATGGCATCTTAACAAGTCAACATTTTGTTACTAAAATAAGAAGGTTCATTACCCTGTGCACATCAAAAAGCCTAATCAAATGTAAACAGGAGTTTTCATCCAGGAAAGTAATGGCTTATTTTTTAAGGAAATTGTACTAAATCCAATGTCACAGGTGGGTGGGTGCTCTAAGAGTTGGCTTCCCAATGGTTTCTAGCGGATGGGTTATATGGGAGAAAAATCATTAATCATGATGACTAAGGGAGTTAGGGTCATGGTCTTTATTGATTGGTCCACATGAAAGTAGTGGGTAGTTGATAATTACATCTTGTCTTGATGCCTGGTTCCGCAAGGGTGTAAGCAATAGGGTCATTCTGTCTTTCTGGGTCAGAAGCTGAAACACAACTGAGGCCTAGATGTTATCTCTAGTGTGACTGAAACCATATCTCCTTGGTCAAAGACACGAGGCTTTGCTCCTATGATTATTTAATGCTGACAAGAACCTCATTTTAAGGGCTTAATGATTAAGGGAGTAGACATGCACAGGTGAAGGGGGTGAGTGAGTCAGGGTGCTATGTTGGACAAGGCCAGTTTGAATCAAAAAGGAAAAAAAAAAGTAGCAAGGCCATATCAAAGAAATTAAGTTTCTGAGCAGTTGCAATTTTAGGAGTGCATATTTTGCATATTTGTAAAACCTAGAGTCAGAGGTGGTGGAGTCAACATATTTGCTAGTGATAGCTAAAACCAACACATCAGGGGTAGTTCATTTTCATATAACCTACTGAGAAAGACTGTGAAAAGCAATGTCTTTGGGGGAGCATATCATAGAAAGAGAACTCCCCCAACAGAAAGCAAGAACCTTGAGCTTTCATAGCTCAGGAGTGCATGGTCTTTCTCTACTAAATGTTGAAGATACATCCTCTCATTAGAGACTCTAGAATAGCAGTAAAAGCTGGGATACTCTATTCAATCCATGGCCTAAGAAAGTAACATAAGACAATAATACAATCTGACACAAGTCTTTGTCATGTACTTTGTGGCGCCACTGTGTAGGTGGCAAATACTTTCTTATCCCATTGGCAGACTTGTACAGTGTAATCTGAGAGAACATGATGGATATCACTCTGGAGCAGAAGCTTCCAATATAATTCCATAGCTTAGTTTAGTCTTTTGCTTCTGCTTGCTGCTCAAAGAAAGGCTCATTCCAGATAGAGGTTGATCCTGTAGCCTGGGAGTCTAATTAGGAACAGATGGAGCAGACCACTGTGAAAGCAAAGCTCTGCTGGTCTAAAGCTTACATGTAATATAAGCAATATAACCTTTGTGGTATACAACACTGACATGATATTGGAATTTGCTGCTTCAGCAAAGCTACAGGTACACAGGCCTATGAAGATACTAATAGATGTGCACCTGCCCTGAGATTTACGGGACTGTGGCCTTTCATCCTTACTGTAATGAATACGTGAGTGTGTGTGTATACAAATTTAATACACATACAGGGAGGTTTTGTCTTGGGAAATCAATAATTATTTATTGGATAATTTAGTTAGTTGTATTCATTACCCAATATCTGTAATATAACATATAACCACATAACAAATTCAAGTAATTTGAAATGGCTATTTTTGATTGGTTTGCACTTATTATATAAAAGCCAATGGAGTGAATTTTATGTACTAGTCTAGATTTGTCAATGTCTTTTAAGAACAACTGGAGGAAATACTCTGCTATTAGTTGATAATGGGTTGTATTAATAAAGCCTGATTTTAAGTACAGAAACCCAAACCTAGTTTTAAAAAATAATGATTATTACTTATAAAATAAGTGAAATATTTCCATGTGTGCATGGTGTACATGTCTATGCCAGTGGGTGTGCATGCGTGTATTATGGGGGCACATCAATTGGCTTGTATAATTAAAAATATAATTTGAAGGCATAACTGAATTCAATATCTCAGACAATGTCTTCACTGTTTTCTATCTGTCTGTCTCTCTTCTTTCCCTTTATTTTCCTTTTCTTTTTTGTATTCATTTCAGAGAGGAAGGTAGAGGAAGAGAGAGATAGAAACATCAAGGATGAAAGAGAATCATTGATCAGCTGCCTCCTGTACATCCCTCACTGGGGAATGAGTCCACAACTTGGGCATGTGTTTTGACCAGTAATTAAACTATGGTCTCCTGGTTCATAGTTCAATGCTCAACCACTAAGCAACAGTGGCTGGGTGATCATTTCTTTTGCCTATGTTTATCTTGCTCTGGTCTATCTCTCTCTACCTCTAAATAACAACCCCCCCCCTTTTTTTTTTTTTGCTTAATTCTTAGATCTGAGCATGTGAGTTCCTTCAGAAACCACAAAGGTTAAAAATACGAGATAAAATTGTGTAAAGGAAAATTCCCTCTTCCGCAACTGTAAGAAGAAATAGATTCTAGGCATGCAAAATATAAAACAAAAATCTATTAAGCTATTATAGGACTTGTCCCCAAAGAACATGCTCAAGATAACACAGATATTTGCTAATTGCTTTTTAGGACAAATGAAAAAAAAAAATGGAGGAAACCATTTTGGGACCAGAATTGAATTGTTTGGAACTACAAAGAAGAAAAAGAAAGGACAATTTATCCCAAGCATAGTAAACATGCTCTCTTCTAAGAAACGCACTAAAGAACATTAAATAACTATTGAAAATATCCATTTGAAAAGAGGTCCATGCAAGCTTATGATCTCTGCAGGGAAAACTCAGAACTAGCTTTAGCACTACCTCTAGAACCTTGGGTTCTAAACACAAATTTCTAGGGTTTTTGTATAAAAGAGCAAAGTTGAAGGAATTAGAGACCTATCAGAAAGTGGTATCAGTAGGTCAGAGACCTTCTCTCACTTTAATTCTTTTTATGGTATTTTGTGTGCATAATTCAGTGTCTTTGTCTTTATTAAAATACAATTGAAATATGTAAAAAGCTTTTTAAATAAAGTCTCCCAGGTGTCTGTTGAAGCCTCAAGCCCCCTTTCTTTCTTCTTTTGTTCTCTTAATTGTTACTTCAGAACAATTAGTCGGTTATTCATATGCAAATGTATGCAAATTAAAATGGGCTCAATATATGAGATTTTTACTACTAGTTAATTTCTACTTTTTTAAAGTCTACTGATAAGATCTGCAAAACTGTTTTTTTTTTCCTTACCCTTGCTCATTAGGGCATAGAAGAGAAAGGAGGGCATGAATGCCACCTAAATATCTCAAAAGCTCTACCATTGTTAAGATCCTTCTCCAACTTAGAGAGTAGTTTTTAATTGTTTCTTCCATTGTCTGCCTTGCTCTCTCTCCCAGAGAACATTGTGTTGAAGCTTTCATTATTTGTCACTGACTCCTTATTCAGAACTCAGAATGGCATTTGCAGTATTACTTTCAATATGGGAATGGGTTTGTAAAGGAAAGGAATAAACATCAGAAAAATAAATAGAATTTGATTGATAGATTGAAACCATTGTTTCAATATAAGGAGGGGAGGGAGATCAGAGAAATACACTAAATATTTTTAAGCTTCTGAGAAACATCAGAAAATTTGTGGAGTGGAGTAGATAGTTAGAATCCAACAATTCCTATTTTCCTGATGTAATAGACAAAAGATGTCTGTAAAGTCTTTGGTGTTCTACTCCTAAGAGAGGGAATCTATTTTCCACCCCCTTAAATCTTGAGCTTGTCTTAGGTGATTTGCTTGACCAATGAATACAGCAAAAATGGCCTTTTGGGACTGCTAAGGTTAGGTCCAAAGGAGACTTGCACCTTTATTGGGCTGAAAGAACACTCCTTCTATGGACTCAGCTGCTCTGCATAAGGAAGTTTAAGCCACCTCTGGATAAAACCTTGTGGATTACAAGCAAGTTATCTCACCAAAAGACTAGGCCAAACTTCAGCCAACACCAGCACCAACTTACTAGCCATATGAGTGAGCCATCTTGGAAGTGGTTCATCCAGCACCAGTTAAGCCACTCCAGTTAGATCTCAAGGAACACAGGAGGCACCCAGAAAAGCACTCTAAATTCCTCATCCACAAAAATCATGATCCAAATAAATTATTTTAAGGCACTAAGTTTTAGGATAGATTGTTACATCAACAGGTGACAGGAACATTAGATATGGATTAAAAGGATCAAACAAACACAGGCTTTGTGAAAGCAGTCATATCACATGTACAATTTCCTTTGCAAAGCTAGATAGCTGATGTATTCACAGATAGTTTAAACACAGGAAGTAACTAAATCTAGTTTACAAAGACTAAAATTGGCTTTTGATTGGTAAGGTTTCTTTCCCTATATTTAACCTTGACATTTTTCATCTCTATTCACCAGTGGAAGCCCTGGAGGAGAGGGAGCTGTGCATTGGTGAGGATAAATGTGCTGGCCAAGACTCCAATGTCCTCTGCACAACCTACAGATGCCTCAGTGACTAATCTTCATCTGCAGATAATTCAGAAACAGGGCAGATCCCTTGGATTTGAAAATGGGAGCGAAAACTCATCCATCTTCTCCTGATGGCTAAACAGGCTATTATTAGCAAGCCAGATGATTTAATAGGCCAAGGATGGAAAGGCACATGTTGATAATTAAACACTCCAGAGTTCCCTTCCAAAGCAAGTGTCCTTTAATAACATGACTAAGGTTTGTTTGCTTTTCAAAACCTTCTGCTGCACTTTCAAGACTGTGGAATGTGTTTAGGCATCAACATAAAAATTTTTGATGGATAAAAATGATGTGTGTCAAACCCAATGTTCCATTGTTTGGGTGACATGCTACAGTATGGAATTACCTGTTCTGAATCAGCTTTGTAAATTCATCCATATATGAATTATAAATTGAACTGGTCCTTTAACAAATATAAATTGAGGTCTAATAGACTGGTCAAGTGACAGAAGAACTGTGTTTTGTGCTGGCTCTGACTCATGGCTGTTTGACCTTGAAAAAGTTAGAGCATCTTTGGTGCCTTAATTTTATCATATGAAAGTGAAGAATGCTTTATTATAAGGTTCCTTCAAACACTAAAATTTGTTCATTCTATTGTCAGACTGAATCCTCCCCTGAAATATAGTTGCATGGTCAATTTAATAGAATACAGTTTATTTTTTGATTTAAGCGTATTCATCTATTTTCTCAGTCCTTTATATTTATCATATTACCAAACTTTACTTTAAAAATATTGCTATTTTTATAATAGTAAGGATTTATTTTACTCATATTCCAAGGACTGTGACAAAAATTTCACAAATGTAATCTGTTATATTTCTTATGACAATTCATTGAGGTAAGATATAATTAGCCTTATTTTACAGATGAGATAATTAGATTTCTACCTACCTGTATATATATTGACAAAAATAATATAAAATTGAAGACTGCAAAGTCAGAAAACTTGGTTGAGAAGGGTGCTTCTGATCTGCATGGAATGATGTTTGCATCCATTACCTGACTGACACTTTTCCATTCTCATCTTAGAATAGGCTTCAGGGAGAAATTGAAGTAAAGTAATCCAGGGGAAGAAAATAAAATACTTTTTAAGAAAAATATACTCCATGATCTTTTAAAGTGAAGTGGTTTAATGGTATTTTCACTGAATTGTGGTACTTCCATGGAATAGACTATATTTTAAGCTGGAAGATTGCCATCTGTATGTTGTTGACTGTTTTCCATTTTTAGAATTGCAAACTCAGATGTTTCTTTGGCAACAGACTTCCATTGTTTTGAGAGTTTATCTCAATGACCTTTCAGTTAAATAAATGTAGAACAAATCCATATTCACTTTTAAGAAGAATGAGCATCCAATAACTGCCTTTTTTACTAAGTTAGAACTCAAGATCAGACTCAGTCTTTGGTGATCCTCCATGCACACAGCCTTAAAGATTTCAGAGATGAAGGAAATTTACATCAATAAAAGAGTCTCTCAGACCATTTTAGGTGTTTCCAAACACTTAGAACATATTTGATTGATTGACATTATTGTGATGGAGGCCAACATCAAGATAGAGCAGAAGCAGACAAGAGAAGACATACTGTAGCCAATATCACTGCTCATACTTAACCATATCCACCTGCCTCTTGTTACAGACTGAATATCTGTGCCCTTATACCCAATTGATTTATTAAAGCCTTATGCACAACCTAATAGTGTTTGGAGATAGGTGCTTTGGGAGGTAATATGATCAGGACATAGCATGGAATTATTGTCCTCATATATATAGAGAGAAGATTTCTCTCTCTCTCTCTCTCTCTCTCTCTCTCTCTCTCTCTCTCTCTCTCTCTCTCTCTCTCTCTTCCCATGTGCACATGCACTGTAAAAGAGGCCATGTGTGGGCACAGTGACAAGTCAATCATCTGCAACCTAAGGAAAGAGACATCACCAGAAACCAAATTGAATGGTACCTTGATCTTGGACTTCTCAACATTCAGAATCATGAGAAAATGAACTTCTGTTGTTTAAATCACCCAGTCTATTTGTTATGGCAGCCTGAACAGATGAAGACAGCTCCTTTTACCATTTCTTTGTATCCCTCTCCTAGCTTCAGTGTGTTTTGGCCTCTAATGGCTATCAGGCAGCTGTCTTCTTGAAAGACAACCCTTGGAAGCTTTCCCGGCTCCTTCAGATCAAGACAACCCTAAGATGTAATTGAAACTACAGAGTTTTCCTCCAGCATCAGGATCAGATGAGTAGTCTATTTTGGCTTCTCCTTCCCTATTCTTCCTCCACTTCTTGACAGTTTATCCTAGGAACATTTCCTTTAATAAATCATTCACACATGAACCTTAGGGTCTACTTCTGGAGAATCTGGATTAAGATGGTTTCTATAAAAAGGGGGTGACTACACTGTTGGCTTGGCTAACACTGGCTAGAGCTTGGACTCAGAACATGGCATTAAGTTCAGCAGGAAAGCCCTGTGCTTAGTGCACATGTGGACAAGCTGGCAGAAAGTAAGAGGTTTATTTTACCTGTAAAATAATCAATCTGAGTTAAATCATTTAGCAAGTACCTTTTAGGGTGTCTATCCAGTCTCTAATATACACACCCATCTCTATTAAGTGCTCTCTTATTTCTAAGGTTACAGAGGTGAGCTGCCATCACAGCCAAATCCCAGCGACTTTAACCTTCTTCCAACTGGAATGTGTGCTATATTTTCCACTTGCAGGGCTTTACACATTCTACTTACTTTTTCATTCTGCCTGAAATTTTCTTATTGCTGACCCTTCTAACCCTATCTCTAGTAATTTAGCTCTCCCAGAATTTTTAGTATGTTTTGGAATACATAGCCCCATGTATGACACTATCTGAACTACTAAATCTGTGATATTCCTGAAAACTTATTTTTACCCTTTAAAAAACCACTGCTTATGTTGTCTTATTTTATATAGTTTTAGTGCCAAACTGGTATCTCAGTTGGCATCACTTCTGTGTTTATTTCTTAATTCTTTCCTCTACTAGCTGTTCCAAATTTCATCTTCTTTTGGTTATTAACAGTAGTCCTTTGTTAGCCAATATTCTTCTTTGTTCCCAAGTTAGCATCACTAACATCATCTACTGCTTATTAGAAATGCAAATTCTTAGGGCTTATCCCAGGTTGAGAAAGTCTGAGGGTGGTCCAATCTGTGTAATAAACACTTTGACATTTTGATGTACACTAAATATTGTGAACTGGTCTAAGTATTACAGGACTTTGACTCTTAAGTGGCAAATTCAAACAATTAAAAAAAAAACCTCCTAGACAAATATACAAAGAAACCAGCAATCTTTTCTCAAGATCATGGTTCTTGGAAATCCTAAGTGCATTATCTTTCAGATGACCTGTATTAATTTGGTCAGGATGTCATTAACAAAGTACCACTAACTTAGTGGCTTAAATAACTGAACAAATTATTGTCTCACAGTTCTGAAGGCTAGAGTCTGAAATCAAGATGTCAGTACAGTTGGTTTTTTTCTGAAGATTGTGAGGGAGAATCTCTTCCACATCTTCCAGTGGTTTGCTGGTAATCTTTGTTGTTCCTTGGGATTAGGGTTTCAATATATGAATTTGGGGAATACACAAACATTAGGTCCCTAATACCTACCCAGAAAGATTCCAACTTATTTCATCTAGAGTGGAGTCAGTCCATCAGAATTTTTAGAACTACACAGGTTATTGTGATATATGGCTAGTACTTCAAACTTTTGTCCTAGCCCTTTATTTCTACAAGACATTCCAGTAGTTTTGGACTGCTAGGTAACACAGGGAAGAAATGAAACTGGTCAAAGCTGTAGCATTCTGATGGTGTATGTCTTGTCAGCCCACATCTTCTGTAAGCACCTGCAGGAAAGTCACCTTACTTCTGATAGCCTTTCTCCAAATCCCCACAGAGGTGGTTACTTATTAAGTTCTTAACAAATACAAGCTGATTGATCAACTAAAATATTGGATTCTTTACTTCAACCTCTTTGCTTCAACAACTGCACAAATAAAAAATCAATACATGTACATTATTAATTCTTTTCTGTGATAGAGAAATGCAAGGAACACATGGTGGAAATTTTCCTTTGTCTAGCCAGGGAATGGAGACATTGAAAGACAAACTCAGCCTCTGTTTAGTAATTAGTTCCTCTGCTCTCTGTCTCCGTTTTATGCACTGTCTGCTTAGTAAAACAACTCTGATGTAACAGGCTGAAAGTTATCTAAATGTTGCTATTAGATATGTTAGGGTTGCAAAAGAGATTAAAAGAGATTTCTTGCCTATATAGTGAAATTATGGATGGAGAGTTAGAGAAGCCATTCTTAAATCTCTGCTTTTCCCTTCCACTTTCATTCCTTGTTGGCTTGTTTTAAAAAAATCCCAAGTATTTAGGATGTCAAGATCTTAGGAAATGTATTATAAGGATAATGACCTGAATGTCACAGTCTTCCCTCCCCAATTCTCTGCCAACCAAAAGCATTCACATGATACTAAGTTCTGGAAAATTAGTTTCCTATCTGTCCACCTATTATAGGATTTTTCTCTTAAGCCCAGACACCTTGATTTGTTTGGAGAGATAAATTCCACCCCCAGCATTTCTTTAATAATCCTTTTATACTTCTTATCTCTTTTCTTGCTGCTATTGTTTGATAGGGACACTTAAACAGGTCTTTCCACAAGGTTACTCAAATTAAACATTAGCCAGCTCAATAAGAAGCTGAAAAAATCACTGAAAAATCTAGCAAGATAAACATCCACCCACCAAATTGTGAGATTTCTTTATTTCTACCTTGATTGTAGCAAGGATTGTGTTTAAAGACCACCAGACTTGCTTCCTCTTGTGTTTTCAGATACTAGGTTTCTGGTGCAAAGTAGACATTAATAATTGGCTAGATTTCACTTTTTTTTCTTTTTGTTAATCTTTGCCCAAGAATATTTTCCATTGATTTTTTGAGAGAGTGAATTGGAAGGGGAAGGACAGAGAAAGAGAAACATCAATGTGAAAGACACACATGGATTGGTTGCCTTCCATACCTTCCATAACCTGGGCTGGGGATTAAGCCTGCAATTGAGGTACATGTCCTTGACCAGAATCAAACCCAGGACTCTTCAGTTTGCAGGTCAACACTCTATCCACTGACACAAACCAACGAGGTCCTTTTTTTTAATCCTCACCTGAAGATATTTCTCTGAATTTGGATAGAATAGAGGGGAGGAAGGAAATAGGGAGAGAAAGAAAAGCATCAATGTGAGAGAGATAAGTTGATCGATTGCCTCCCACATGCACCTGGACCCTGGCCAGGGATCAAACCTACAACTGAGGTATGTTCCCTTGACCAGGAATGTAACCTGAGACCCTTTGGTCCATGGGCTAACACTGTAACCACAGAGCAACCACTGGCCAGGGTAGATTTCACTTCATTTTGATGATAGTAAATTTAATGTTTACATGGTTTGTGCTTGCATTCAAGAGAATAAAATTCTATATTTAGAGAGCTTGATTCCTTTGAACTATACAATAGCAACTATTAATGACCAATGTATTACTTATTAACTAGAGGCCCAGATATAGTGTGTGTGTGTGTGTGTGTGTATGTGTGTGTGTGTGTGTGTGTGAGTGTGTGTGAGTGTGTGTGTGTGTGTGTGTGTGTGTGTGTGTGTGTGTGTGTGTGTTTTGGGGAGAGTTGAGGGGAATTGGTGGGCTGGGTGGCAGGGTGAAAAGTTTGAGCAAGCAAGAAAAAGAAAGAAAAATATCTTTCACGGGGACAACAGTGTAGTGATTGTCATGGGGAAAGCAGGTTGGGGGAGGTAGAAGATATGGTATAGGGAGGATAAGTGGTGATGGAAGGGGACTGATTTGGGGTGGTAAACATACAATGCAGCATATAGATGATGTGTTGTATAATTGTGTACATGAAACCTGTATAATTTTGTTAACTAGTTTCACCAAAATAAATTCAATAAAAAGAAAAAAAAAATAGCAAGCCCTGGGTAGCAAGCTCTACTCTGAGGCCAGAATCTTCTCTTATCTTCTGTGGAATAGTGGACTGAGAACAACTTTGGATCCAGACATGCTTCTGGGAGATCTTCTCTCCCCATTGTTTCTGTGAAGTTTGGATGATGCTAAATCTCATCCTCAGGCTCATCATCTGAAAGAAGGTTGATAATGACATATATCTGACGTTGCAGTTGGAAGGCAGAATGAAATGATGTTGATAGCTCATACACAGGCCACACAATAGTAGCCTGAACCCAGCACAGCAGGCTCCCCTTGGCCTCACATTCTATTTGGATTTTTGCCTTTTCTCAGCCCCAGCAATACATGAAGGAAAGGGTATGTCATTTTGTCTGAGCAAAATAAAAACTATCTGGTATCTGCTAGCTTGATGATTGGCTCTGCTTATTTTCTCTCACCAGGTCCACCCGACAGTCCTCAAAAAAAAACAAAAACAAAATGCGTGGCTTGGGCTTTGAATACATGGGACTGGCAATTTTCAACATAAAAGACTTTAACAGAAGAAAACTACTGGAAATTTGGCACCATATTTGTATACAATTTACATATGTAGTTACCTAAAGACCCCTAGGAAAGTCATTAGAAGAAAAACAAGTGCCCCTAGATTTTACTATGTTATAGAGTACAAAATAAGAATACATTATTACTATTATTACTAGAGGCCCGGTGCATGACATTCATGCACTGGAGGAGGAGGGATGAGGGGTCCCTCAGCTGGCCTGTGCCCCTTAGCAATCAGGAGCCCTTGGGGGATGTCTGACTGGTAGTTTAGACTCGTTCCCTGAGTTTCTTCAGAGGTGGGAAAGGCTCCTGTCACCACCGCTGCTGCACTTGCCAGCTGTCAGCCAGTTTGTGGCTGAGGGGTGCTCCCCCTGTGAGAGCTCACTGAGCACCAGGGGCCAACTCTTGCATTGAGCACCTGCTTGGTGGTCAGTGCATGTCATAGCGACAAGTAGTTTCTCTATTGGGTCGATTTGTATATTATTACCCTTTTATTATATATGATTGTTTTTGTAGTTATTATTATAGTACACTAGAGGCATGAAATTCATGCATGAATGGGTTGTCCTCAGCCCAGCCTGCACCCTCCGAGGGACTCCTCAGAGAATGTTCAACTGCCAGTTTAGGCCCAATCCCAGCATTTGGACATCCCTCTCATAATCAGGGACCACTGACTCCTAACCGCTTGCCTGCCTGCCTGATTTCCCCTAACTGCTTCTGCCTGCCAGCCTGATTGCATCCTAACCACTCTCCTGCTGGCCTGATCACCCAAAACTGCCCTTCCCTGCTGACTGGATTGCCCTAAACTGCCTTCACCTGGTGGCCTGATTACCCACAACTGTCCTCCCCTGTTGCAATCCACCTCTGCTGGCCTTGCCTCTGCTGTGCACATGGCCATCTTGTGATGGCCATCTTGAGATGATGTTAGGGTGTGATGTGTGAGGGTGTGATGACCATATAGGCTATTATTAGTATAAACTAGAGGCCCAGTGCACTGAGTCTGTGCATGGGAGAGGGATTGCTTAGCCCAACCTGCATCCTTTCCAATGAAAGAGCATTCAGGGGATGTCCTACTGATGGCTTAGGCACACTCTCCATGAAGTAACTGGGTTGATCAGGGTAAGGCACTGACCCCATCACCCTACTGCTGCTGCCACTACTAACACCCACAGCTGCCACGGTATTTTCATCAACACAGACTCCAGTCCCTTCACACAGAAAACAACAACAACAACAACAACAACAACAGCAAACCAACTTTCTTTAGGAATTTTCAAAGATGTCTCTTTCATAGGATATGACATTTCTTTCTTTCTTTTCTTTTTTTCTTAATCCTCACCTGAGTATATTTTTCCATTGATTTTTAGAGAGCTTAGAGAAGAGAGAGGGAAAGATAGAGAGAGAAAAATCAATGTGAGAGAGACACTTCAATTGGTTGCCTACTGCATGAACTCTTACCAGTGACCTGGCCAGGGAGGAGCTTGCAACCTAGGCACATGCCCTTGACTAGAATCAAACCTAGATTTTGTGGTCAGCAGGCCAGAACTCTGTCCATTGAGGCAAACTGATTAGGGCAGGATATGACATTTCTTAACCCCTCCAGCAGTGGGCCTTCATGTTTTCTCATCATGAATGATGTGGAACAAACCTAGATCACCTTCTTGGTTCCTATTACCCAAGTTACAAAAAACACTGCAAGTGGCATATGGGGAGCTTAGCAAATGAGCAGTCAGAAAAGGTGTTTCCTTTGGAGCTCAAGTGCAGAGGCAGGGCTGCCAGTGTGCCCTGTTTGGAGGTCCTGTCCTCTGTGGGCCTATGCCATCCATGGCTTGCCGCACCATGCACACAGTCCCATCCTGCCCGCCTATGCATGCAGCCTCCTCTTGAGCAGCAGTGACATTATAGCATCCCTGACAATTTGCATATTACCTCTTTATATACCATGGTATATAATATAGAACTATAAATTAATACTATATTATAGTGAAATATTTTGTTATTATAAAGTAAGTATATTTACCATATATTTTTTCTGTCACACATGCTGAGGTGTTCCCTACAATAGTTGGCAGAAAATGTAGGAGAAAATGCAAAATTTATAGAACCAACTTATTTATGGGTACTCAGTTTTCAAGTAATGTGGAATTCTGGAAGAAATAAAGAGGTGTTTTGCATTTGTGTGTGTGTGTGTGTGTGTGTGTGTGTGTGTGTGTGTGCACGCGCAAATAAGGGCAAGTAGAAGAAAGAAGAGAGAAGAAAGAAGAGCTCAAATGTTGAAGGCTTCCAGTTGCTGAGGATCAATGTGCATGCCTCTGAAATCCTCCAGGGTGACTGCCTAGGTGAGAGCTGAGAATATTTTCTTTTTATCTTTCAATCACTGCCTTTGTAGGTATAAAATAAGAATATCGATCCCTGGAAGGTGATAATGGTTTCTCAGTCAAAATGTTATTTGCTGTTGGAATTCATTTCCCTGTTGCTTGATTTTTATGTCACTCTCCCCAGGTCTTCAATCTTCTTTAGAGGTAGCAATGTACTGGCAGGTCCCAGGTGGACTTGATGGTTTGGACATCCTTGGAAGAGACCCAGGCTGGACAGGGGGATAACTTTCCAGAACTCACACCTCAATTTCCAGTCCCCTCCTGCTTTCTACTCTGGGCATAAAGGAACAGTCTTAATTTTAACTCCTGACAAGATTGTGCATTAGTACTATGTTTCTTTCCCCTGTTGCACACCCTGGTGATACCACACAGAAGAAAAATAAACATTTAAATGCACTAAAGCTACTTTAAAAATGTGAACAATCTCAGGGAGAGAGAAAGTAGTTGTACCTGGAGGAAGGAACAAAAGGCAGACCAGCGAAGGAGAACCTCATGTCATCCACATACAAGAAATTAAAAATGCAAATTTAGGTTAAAAGTTTAATACAAAGAATAAATAGTGTACCTATTGAAAAAATGCTGAGCTAGAATATAGAGTTTTGAGATGTTATCATAAAGCAATATAAAACAATAGAGAGATGAAAAAATAATTGTGTTGGAGAAGATGGAGAATAATATTAGCAGTTTTAAGTTATTTATAGGATTCACTAAAAGTAAGAAATACAATAAATGGAAAAGTAAACATTTTTAAGAAATGAGACTGAAAATTTACTATGGTTAATGGCTAAGACCTAAATTTGGAAGTCCTTATAGAGCCAAATAGATAAGAACTTTTCGTGTAGACAACTTATGGTGAATATTAAGAATAAAAAGCCACAAATATAATAATATTTACTAGATTTAAAAAATAAACATTAAGAATTTTATTAACAATGCAATGAAAAATAGTGGGGTAATCTTAATATTTTTTAAATGTTAATAAAATACCAAACTTAAAATGTTTAATATAAAGAAATTATTAACATATACATAAAAATGAAACTATTTTCATTCCTCATAAGGTTTTCTCAACATAACCCTATTATCAAAAATATTTGATATTATTTTTGGAGAAAGTTTTCAGACAAGAAGAGAAAACCTAGAAGATATAATGTACTGTATATATGTATAGTGTTTTCATATATACACATGAATATTGGGGATGAATAAATCATCACTAATAAAAATAATCATTCATAAACAGTAAATTAAGTTTAATATATAAAGACACAAAGGCTCTATATGGTAAGATATAGCTATTAATAATTAGTGAATAAATAAGGCATAATTAACTAGAGACTAAAAATGAAATGTAAATGAAGAAGAATTGTAAGGAGATTATATCATACCATACTTCACACTTGATGACAATTTATAAGCATTTCAAAAGGGGAAATTGATAAAGATTCAATGTAAAATGTTGAACTAAACAAACAAGAATGAAGCAAATTGAACTGGGCTGCATCTAACACTAGACTGGGTGGGTCACTGCCCTAACTATAGAGCTTTCAGTCTGCTTTATTCACTGATAATATCAGAATGGTTATACTAATGCTTAACATATCCCAGTACTTCATTAGTACTTAATAAATGAATGAATAAATAAATCTCAATGATAAAGAAATAATATTACAAATATATGTTGTTGTTTTTTTAATGAAAGCATCTGTATAGTGAAGACATCTCTAGTAAGAGTGATTTAGGGGGGGATGGATAAAAGGAAACATACAAATCAACAAAATGTAAAATAATAAAGGATATATACATATTCTATATATACAAAAGCTTTAAAAATAATAGCAAGTTATTATAAAGCAATATGCTAACATATTTGAAAGCCTAGAAAGAAGAGAGAAATGTGCATATAATATAAAGGCTAGAATTGAAGCAAAAAGAATAAAAATCTGAATAACCAAAAACAATTAGAGAAATTGAATGATAATTTCAGGCTTTTTTCCAAAGACGCCTGCAGCCCAAATAACTCTATAGATGAGTTCTCCCATACTTCCAAGGAATAGATTATTCCTATCTTATAAAAGATTTTCAGAAAACTAACAAAAGAGAGAAAGACATCCAAGTTTTTATGAGACTTGTATATTGATTTCTAAATTGAATCAGAATACAAAATAAGGCATTTATAGATCCATTTTTATCTTTTGCCACATAAAGGACTAATCATACAACTGTTTTAATAGATAAAACATTCATTTACTAAATTTCAATACCTATTTTTGACATAAACCAGAAAATCACTTATAAAATGAAAAGTCCCTAGCTTAACAAAGGCCGTAGAGTTAAAACTTACAACTTCTTATTTAATGAAAAACTTGAGCCACATACCTTTAGGTTTATAAATAAGTTAATAATGCCTTCTATAATGCTTTTTATTTAACATAGTACTAAATTTCATGACTAATGCTTTGGAAAACAATATGAAATTTAAAGATTAGAAAAGTACAAATATAATGTAAGTTTCAGGAAAGACAATCTGCATAGGAAATTCAACATATTCCTAAGATAAAATATTAGACTTACCTGAGTAGTCTTTCAAGTGATCTGATACAATATCAATTTATAAAAGTCAATCATGCCCCCTTAAGACAACCCCACTTAAAAATGGGAAACATTTGAATAGGTATTTCCCAAATTTTAAACAGACAACAAAAACAAACATACAAATAGCCAATAAGCACAGGAAAAGATATTCAACATCATCAGTCATAGGGAAATGTAAATAATAAGCCATAATGGTATACCACTTCAAACATCCAAGCTTGGTTCCACTAAAAAGACAGACAATTACATGTGCTGGCAAGGCTATGAAGAAATTGGAACACTTCTACATTGTTGGTGGGAATGTAAAATAGCGGAGCTGCTTTGAAAAACAGATTGTATTTTTTTCAGAAAGTTAAACATAGAGTTACCATATGAACCAGCAATTCCACTTCAAGTATACACTGAGTAAAAAGGAAAACATATATCCACAAAAGACTTGCACACTGATGTTCACAGCAGCATTATTTATAACTTTCAAAAATGGAAACAACCCAAACATCTACAAAGTGATGAATGGACAAACAAAATGTGGTTATTCATAAGATGGAATGCTATTCAGCAATAGAAGTCATACATACATGCTACAGCATAGATAGACCTTGAGAACATTGTGCTCAGTAAAAGAGGCCAGTCACAAATGCTATGTACATTTCATTTATATGAGATTTCTAGGATAAGAAAAACACATATGGAGCCAGATAGGAAATTAGGGATTGCCTAGAGCTGGGAATGGGTGTGATTGCTAATGAGTTTGTTTTGAAGTGACGAAAATGTTGTGAAATTATATTTTGGTGATGGTTTTACAACTCTGTAATTATGCTAAGAAAACAAACAAACACCTGTGGATTGTGTATTTTGAATGGGTAAATTTTATGAAATTTGAATTATTTCTCAACAGAGATGTTAAAAAATGTAGTTCATTCTTTCAGCCTTCCTACATCTTTGTGGGACATGATTTGGTCATGTAATATATATTCTATTCTGCCCAGTTAATCCCAGGGGCAGAGGTGATATACATGCCATTTAAACCTGTATCCTAGTTATTGAAAATTACTATAACTCAGAATAGAGACATTAGCATCCTTTCTCTAGGCTAGTATTAATTACTGCCCCTTGCCCATGGTCATTTCACAAGGCAAATCATTCATTTACTTACTCATGAGCACTTATTACGAGGTAGGCATATATTGTAAGATGAGTATAAAGGGATGCTTCATGCCTGCTTTCTGCCCTCAAAGAGAAGGCAGCCTATAGTGTCAGCCAGACAAATAAAAGGTAAGTGTTAGAGAAATCAACTCCAGCTCATTTGATTCAAAAAGAAACTTATTTGAATGCTATGGAGTTGCTCACAGTACCAAAGGGAAGTCAATAACTTAAGGCTTCCAATGCTCAGGAGCCAGAGTGGCTCCAAGATAAAAGTCAGGGGTCAATCAGGGGTTTTGTGGAGCCGCCAGGCTGGTGCTAATCAGGGCTAACAGTCCTTTCTCTGCCTCTTCACTCATGATCTCAGTAAGTTCAGTTGGCCAAGAGAGTAAGTTCAGTTGGCCTCGCTTTATCTCAACTTAACAGTTGTTGTAGAGGAGAACAGGGCATCCTAGGTGGCAAACCACCCACATTGCAGGGGCAAGGGAAATCAGGAGGGCATGGATTCTGAGCAGACAAAAAACAGAAATGACCTCTATGGTTGGTCTACATCAAGAGAACATGGAAGCATTAGCACTGGAATATCCCTGAGGGATTGAGAAAGCCTTCTGGTTCAAAGTGACATTTTAACTGAAATATGAAAATAAATTATCTATGTGAAGTATACATCAGGGAGTGGGAGTGGGGAATCGAGAGGCATTTTAGACAGATGGAGTAATATGAGTCAAGGCATACAGGTTTGAAAAGCCATGCTTCAGTGAAGGAACGAAAAATCATTCAGTCACAGCAAATCAAAGGGAGATTTTTGGATAGGGTATATGTGTATGGCTAAAGAAGTGGGCACTAGGAAGACTATGAAAGTCATGCCTTGGGGAAATGGAGTCTGCATGAACTCAGGAAGGTCTGCTGAGGAGCCCTAAGCAGGTGAGGGATATGACTAAATCTCAAATTCATAAATTCTGGCTATTGTGTATAGAGTGATTTAGGGCTGGAAAAGGCAGATAAACTAGTAAGGAGGTTAAGTCAAGGGTCCAATTGATACTTTAAGAGAAGATGGCTCAGAGAGGAGCAGTGAGAATGCAAAGAGCTGTATGTGGGAGCCATTACAGAACAAAGAAGCAGAGGGCTGGGTGAGTAATTGGATATGGATTTGGGAGGGAGATGTGGAGAGCAAGAAAGAAGTAGAGAAGGTCACCTTGATTTCTGCTCTGAGGGAGTTCTTGAATTTCGCAGGAAGACTTTCACTGTTAAGGTTTGCTCAAGAAGCTCTTCTGGATCCCTAGAGGATGACTGCCCTGCCTTTCAGATAACAGTATGGAGACTGCAAGTCACTCACGTTTATTTCTAGGCACTCATGTTCTAGGAATTCCTATTTGATCCTATCCTCTTTGTTTTGGAGTCTCTAGAGTCCTAGTCTTTGGAGGTGAAAGCCTAGACAGTCCTGTTTTCTCTGGCACCACAATGTTTTGCTGTAGAGGTTTTGCCATTTTAGTAAGTGAGGCTAGTCTAAAAGATGCTGCAGTGTGGCCATTTTTGCAATCTTGAAACATTTATTTTTTTCCAAAGGCAAGATAGGACACTGTCAGTGCGATGCCAACATCGTTATTACTTAGGACAGAGCAGTCTGTCCCGGTTGCACTGGCTGTATGGTATGATTTTGGGTCACTGCCAACAGGGTGAAATTCAAACTGACCACTCATTTGAAAGGTTCTCTCTTGCAGTTCAATTCATTGAACCAGGAATGCAATTTTAACTTTCTAATCAATTCAACCTGATGACCTTTCATCAAGTGAATCACCAGGTTAGAAGGGACACTGAGAGGGCATTAAGTGTAATACATCTGCATGCAGGCAAGACTTTGCATGCATGCATGGAAGAAGGCAGATGTTTAGGGTTTTCATAAAACATCCCTCAAAGCAGCCCCTAATGGATCCAGTGCTATGTGCTGTATCACCACCCATGATTTCTAAGTAGAACATACAGTCCTCTCTTGTCTGTTTCCAAGTCTCTTTCTTGTTCTCAACTCATTAGAAGTAAGGGAATCTGCTTCTTGTCACTCCCACACTTCTTTATATACTTGGAAACTATTATTAATTCATTATTCAGCCTTATTTTCTAAGGCTAAATAAACTCAGCTCCTTTAGTCTTTCCTCGGAGGGAATATTAGTCAAACCTTTAATCATTTTAGTTGCTGTCTTCTGGACCAACTCCAAATGTTCCACAGCACATTTTATCTGGGTGAATTGAAATCAAATGCAGAAGGGTAAAAAATATCTCATTAATCTGGACCCTACCTATTTGAAATTTGTGATAATTCAGACAGGGTCTTTCTTAACTAACTTTTCCTTCATTGACTGTGCAAGTTTAGGCAAATCAAAGCAAGAGGATTGGGAGCCAGAAAAGCTAATTCTAAATTCTGAGTGATAACTTTTTTCTAAATTCTGGGAGGTAACTTTTTTTCCAAGTGTATCAATCATGCACTTCCCTACAGAACCTCTGGTAGCGCAAGCCTTACCTAGACATTTCAGCAATTTCCCACTATACTAAGTGGCAGTGTGAGGCTAGATGGAACAGTTACTCTGATCAAATATTCTCTGCTGTGAGTGTGCTTATTGGGCCAAAGACCTTACATTTTTCAGCCTGATACTCTTCCAAAATTGTAGGCTGTAAATCACCATAATTTCTGTATGTAACCTAAATGACATAATTATATTTCAATTTGGTGTTGAGCTTTTAACCAACTCTTTCATGAATCTCTATGACATATTTTTTTCTGTGTGCAAAGATTGCATTAATCCACATTTAATTTCAAAGTATGTTCACCTTGCAAGTCCAAGTTATTTTTTGTATGGACATCTATTACTTAGTAACTTTATGCCAGCCATTACTGTGCTAGATATTATCAAAGAGTAAGGCTGGACCCCTATCCTTAAGGCCTCTGAGCCTGGGGATGACTATTATAAAACAGATATCAATAAGCTTCACCAAAAGAATGGAAGAAGAGCACACAATGGTCTATGACAGGACAAATTCATGATAAAGGAGCACTCAGGAGAGGTAACCTTACATCAAGGCAGCAGGGCTTTTCCAAATAGATAAGATAAAAAGGTTATACAAAAATCATAAAAATCTGGGTTCCTTGTTATATGCTAACTATTTAATTATATTTCGCAATGGCTGTTACAATGACTGGATAATACTCTTATGAAAATTCTAAAAGGGCTGCCTTGTTCCCATGGAAGTATATACCTTAATGGTTTTAAGGTTGAAATAGAATTTCTGCTTGACTCTAGAACACATTGAGACACTGGGTATCACAGATGAAAGATATAGACCAAAATTCATTTGTTACTGGATATGATAGGTAGATGGAGGACACAGCCCAGGTGTGCAAAAATCATGGGTTTCCTAAAATGTCAGAATGTAACCCTCTGTATGAAGTCAGTCTAGAAAACCATAGGCCTCACAAAACAGACGTAGGCCTTTTTCTCTAGGTTTATTTGAAAGGGATCAGATTTCCTTAGAGAGAGTGTGAGATCCCAAGAAAAGCCAGAAGTAGCTAATCCTTACTGGGACAAACTCGGTATCCCAGATTCAACATAAAGGGCTTGAAGTGCCAGAAATGTTTCTCTAATGAAGCCATGAGAACTG
Organism: Vespertilio murinus; assembly: GCA_963924515.1. Taxonomy (NCBI): domain Eukaryota; kingdom Metazoa; phylum Chordata; class Mammalia; order Chiroptera; family Vespertilionidae; genus Vespertilio; species Vespertilio murinus. The sequence continues at coordinate 11,469,522 of OZ004704.1, read as the reverse complement.
AGAATAAACATTCCAATTGGATTCACAACCTGCCCCATTTTCCATAAATCTGGTTATAAAGGGTCAATAAAACCAACACAAGTCCTGGATCTAATCAAACGCATTGTCACTCCCTATCCATTTGAGAATCAGGGGAGAGAGCTTTCGGAAGACAGGATCAAGAGTCACATTGGTGAAATTCAGATGCTAATTCTATCCCTTATTAACGGAATGCCCTTGTACAAGAGACTTAAACTCTCTGTGTAAAATGTGGGTAGTGATAATTTCAACTTCATAGGGTTGTTGTAAGGCTTAAATGTGTCAACATATGTAACCTGTTTAAATCAGGATTGGCAGTCAGTGGGTGCTAGATAAGTGCTTACTGCTTAATGCCTGAAGGGTAAATGGTTTTCCGTAGCTTCCAGTCAACTTTTCATTGATTCAAAATTAAGTACCATGTGCTACATGCAAGAGATTGGGACCTCTCACAACTTTATATGAATATTGGCCCCCTGGGCATTTTGTTCAAAAGCAGCTCCCATTCAATGATGGAACTCTTAAGATTTTTTTAGTTCTTAAAGTTCTCAATTGATGCCAACATTACCACTGGGTGTACCAGATTTTGTGTAGAATGTGTCTAGATTTGGGTAGACCTAAAAAAATGGGCTTAGTACCACTTTCAGATATAGACATCTGGGATTGGCCACCATAACATATTTCTTCATTTGTTTAGTTGCTCTCTTGATCATAATCTGTGAAATGCCTATGCCCTACCACTTCTGATTTACAGCTTACAATCTTCTCATTCCTACTCTCATAATTCTTATCTGAACCCTTAATTAAAATAGAGCCAGGAAACATCCTGGCTCTATTTTAATTGGCCAATGCACAGCTCTGACAAAACTGGGTGCTTAGGGAAAGGTTAAGTCAGTAAGGACTTTCTTCTAGCATTAGTTTCCAAACTTTGGCATGCAGTGAAATCACATGGAAGACTTCTTTAATCACAGACTTCAAGATCCCACCCCAAGAGCTTCTGAGTCAGTAGAATAATTCATATTTCTAATAAGGATCTAGGCAATGCTAATGGTGCAGGCTTGCGAGCTACAAGTCGGGAACCATAGCCAACAAGGTCTGGGTGCCTGTGAAGAGGAACTGACTGGATTTGGACCAGAGTGACAAATAATATTTGATACCATCAGGTTCAGGGATTGCACAAATGCAATACTCATGTAACCAAAGATTAAGGGTGTATAGAGAAGGATAAATTCTATTTCATAAAAATCCACAGCAGCTAAAATCAGCTCACAGTATCCAAAGCCCTTACCTACTGTCAAACCAGAAAGCTGCTTGAAATGGAGGGAAATGATCATGAATAAAGGCCAAAGCTGCTCTGTTTGTATTTCAAAACCAAGTATTATTGAGGCTCTGGAAATTTCCAAATATTTTATTGGAAGGTGCCATGAAGGATCCAAATTTGGGTATCAGTACGTGACAAATTTCAAAATTATCTCTACCTCCTTGGAGAAGCTTTTTCTAATAGCTTGATGCAGAGGTCAACATCCCCTCCACTGGGTTTTGTAGTATTCATCCATACAACTTAGGTATTATTTAAATCTTTACTAGTGGTCTGGTGCATAAAATCTGTGCACGTTAAAAGGGAATTAATTAGAGGAAGTATTTTAATATTGCTATTTGCCCTTTCTCTATAATAGAAGTGGCAGAGATGAAAGAAAATTAGTAAGATGTATATGAAAATCTCCTTCCTGTCAGAGACTCTGGCATGCTGAGGGACCCAGAGTCAAGTCCCCACCCACCCACGTGTGAGTCAAAATTGCGTGACACCCAGACCTGGCTGGCCCCACCCCCATCAAGCCCCACTGGGCAGGGGGTGAAACCTCCTGCTGATTACTTGTAATGATCATTTGCATATTAGCCTCTAATTATTAAGATATGCATTATCTTTGGACACAGACAATAGGGTGGTGAAGGCCTGGGGCAGGGCAGGAACAGGATGGAGGGGGCGATGGAGGGAAAAAAAGGAGACATTGTAATGTTTTCAACAATAAGTTTTTTTTGTTTTGTTTTTGTTTTTTTTAATGTGTGTAGCTGTGTTCCAATAAAACTTATTTAAAAAGCAGGTGGATCTGGATTTGGCCTGCAGGCTGTAGTTTACTGACCTATTTTATTTTATTATTTTAAAGAATAGTTTAGTGATTTTTTAGAGAGAGAGAGAAAGGGAATGGGAGAGAGAAAGAAAGAGAAAGAGAGAGAGAGAGAGAGAGAGAGAGAGAGAGAGAGAGAGAGAGAGAGAGAGAGAGAGACCCACAATCAGGCCATGTCCTCCTGGTGCTGGGTTCAAAGCCTAACCAACTCAGTCACACCAGTCAGGGCTGTTGATCCCTTTTACGTAAGCTTACATTACTGCTAGGATATTACCTAAGTCTAAGAACTTTTTTGTTTTGTTTTGCTCATCTTCAGAGTGTTTTTCCTTTAAAACAGCATGTAATTTTTATTTCACATATGCCATATATTTTCTTAAGTCTGAATATAGTAATAGTTTTGTTTTTAACTCCCTCCCATATCATTTCCTCAAAATCCTGTTTGTTTTTGTTATATTAGAGGTTTTTCTCAAATATTGATGACTCCTGATTATTTGTTCATGTCTAAGAGGTTGAATAGCATAGTGGTTGCCCCTGTGGTGGGAGGTGTGGACTGGGCCATGATGAAACTTTCTGTGGAGTTGGAAATGTGCTATATCTTGATTGAGGTATGGGTTGCGCAAATGTATACAATTATTAAGAGCCATTATACTGATCACTTAAGACCTTTGCATTGTCCTATAATTGCTTAAATAATATAAAAAATGGTTTATGAAAGCAAGCTGCTGAGAAGCCCTATGTGGGGGGGAGGGGGGAGGGAGGTGGTGGTGGCTGGTTGACTCAGGGGCTCAATACAGAGATTTGGGGTTAGGTTGTTTCATTGGGAAATCTCTGATACAACCTATTTAGGTATTCTTTTCTTGGTGAGTTGTACTCTGAGAGGGAACTAATACAAACAGGAAAACAAACAAACAATTTGGAGAAAACAGTATGCAGGGAGAAGACAATGAAAATAAACAGGAAATGAAACAACAGTAACAAAATGCTTATTGTTAATAAAGTCAGTGATTGAAGGGAATACATTCTGGAGTGTCCTGTCTGGAGATTTTGGCCCTGATTTCACTGTCTGGGAGCCAGAGGGAAGGGGGCCCCAGGTGATGAGATGGGAGGTGGGCTTCCTGTATTTAGGATGGAGCAAATAAGCCACTGGTGGGTCACAGGGCTGCCCCTCCCAGTTGTCCTGCTGTGTCCTGGGTTCAGGGGCTTAATCACAAGGAACAACAACAGCCTGTAATTATGGGAATCAAGAGTCTAGGTCAGTGGTTGGCAAACTTATTAGTCAACAGAGCAGCAAACCATGGCTCGGGAGCTGCAGTTTGCCAACCACTGTCTCAGGACAATGAACCTTCTGTCTTTGTTGGGGTGGGGGCGGGGCAACTGCCCAGTTGTGCTGAGTGCAGCAGGAAATCTGAGAATTGGAGCCCTTTGTAGACCAATCATCTTGTTTTTGGCCCCAGCTTTGCTCTCACTTCCAGGGGTACTTAGTTCATTAACATGGGTGTCTTTGAGGGTTTTGTGGGGTAACCCCTGGCGCCCCTTCACTTTTCTAACTCCTGGCTTAGGGTTCACTTCAGGAGCAATATCCCCAGGCTGCTAAGACATAGACCACATTCATCTGCCTTTCAGATTTATATGTTTGTTGCTGTTGTCCCTTTTCACTTTATTCTTTCTGATTCATACTGTGGTAGGCAGAATAATGGCCACCAAATGATACATGCAGTGCCACCCACCTCCTCAGGAGCCAGGTGCAGCCTGAGAGCGGGATCTTCCCAGAAACAGCTTGGTGAGGGCACCTCAGGGCAGGTGGGACTGACTGAAGTGGGGGTATGGCATGGAGGTGGTGCCTGTGCTTCTGTGAATGGGGCAAAATGGAGCCTGCAGGCTGAGCTGAAGCAGAGCCTATGGGCCATTAGGACTGCTCCCAGCCACCCTGGCCATGTGGAGAGTGCAGGCCACCCTCCACTAGGCTCTGCCTCCCCTGCTCCCATCCCTGTTGCCACAAGTCCCCTCCCACCAGAGCCTACTGCATACAGCCAGGCATTTGGTTGAGCCTCTGGTTGTTGTGAATGTTATGGACCCTGGCTTATAAAAATATATACTAGAGGCCTGTTGCACAAAATTCAAGCATGGGGTATGTGTCCCTCAGCTCAGACTGCACCCTCTCCAAGCTGGGACCACTAGAGGGATGTCTGACTGCCCAGTTAGGCCTAATCCCACTGGAGGCAGCCATTTCCATTGAGATTTATTTATCTTCCATAATTAAAAGTTTATATCCTGGAGTGGAGGCCTGAGCTGGCTAAGGGGTGTGGAAAGCTTGGCTTCTTCCATCACCAGAGAAACCCAAGCCTTCCTCCTGCTCTTTCTCTGGATGCAGCCATCTTGGTTGGATTAATTTTCATACTTGCTCCTGATTGGTTGGCGGGCATGGCTCATGGGTATAGTGGAGTGATAGTTAATTTGCATATTATTCTTTTATTAGATAGGCTATAGATTAGGTAGTTGCAAATATTTACTCTTTAAAATTTATCTGTAACCCCAAAACAAATATTCTTGATCATGTAGGTACATGTTCATAGTGGTGAGAAATTTGAGTTGATGAGTACACAAGATACTCTGTCTTCTCATTATAGCTCTCACACTCCAAAACAGTACACTTTTCACCATCTGTTTTCTTACTTTGAGCATTTAAAAAAAATATTTTACTGTTTAAAGTGCCCCTCTTTAGTTCAGTGCTGAAGTGTGCTGTCTGGTGTCTCTAAGTGTGAAAAGGCTATGATATGATTTATTTTAAAAAATGTGTGTTAGATAAGGTGCAATCAGGCTTGAGGTATAGTGCTGTTGGTTAGGAAATTGATATTAAATATATGTTAAATAAGGTTTATTTAAGCAGAAGCATACATAAAACTAAGTCATGTATTGGTCGGTTAACAAAATGCTATGAGAAGAGGCTCAGAGGAACCTAAGCCAGCATTTTCCTAGGAGCAATAGTTCAATATTACCTAATCAGTGTTCAGAGTGTCTTCATAGAGCATTAACTTCTGTGAATAGTGAGAGGTAACTGTGTGGGCAAATAGATAAGTGAATCTTAGTAACATGATTCTTAGAGGAAAGACTACATGGTACACTTTCTATAAAGTTCAAACTTTACTAAAACTGAATTGTACTTGATTGAAAGAAATATTTGAATAAAACAAAGGACTAGAACATTTCTTGCAGTCATTACCTTGTGGGAGAGAGAGAATGGGCAGGGGGAAACTCTAGTTGGTAGATATATAAAGAATTGGGTGATGGGTTCAGGAATATTAGTTTCCTTAATATCCAGATAAAATAGGTAAATAAGTAAATTGAAAAGGTCATAAATGAGAGGCAATAATGTGTCATAAACCAAACATTATAATGAAATCATTTATTTGCACTGTCCATGAAAACATATCCGTACTTTTTCCATACCCACAAATCTGTGGTGAATAAATGAACCAATAGATTCTACCTCACATAAGTAAGTGAGACTTTTCTCCCTAACTCCATGTTTTCTTGATGAGACTCTGAGACAGGGATCCTATGAAGAATTGAAGAGTACTGTCTGCAGAAAGAAATGATGAGTTTTCAAACTTGAGGCCAACAACTGAATCTCTCATTCTATTCCTAACAGTGCAGACAGTTAGTGTGTGAACATGGTACTAACAGAATGTATTCCAAAGAGCATAGCGACACCCCATTACCCTTGTGGAGTTCCAATGCATCCCTGACCCAAGTAGTCAAACCTCAAAGATGTGAACAACCATTCTAATGCAGGTAGTGAATACAGATGAGGGACAGTTAGACCTAGTGAAATTTAAAGTTGTCCTTTAGAATTCAATATAGTTTAAAACTCAGAATCCAATGGAAGTGGATGATACAGAAGTGCTTATAGTATTGATACAAATACAGAACAGGTGAATAAATTTAGCTAAGAGGTTATAGCTGGGTTACTATGATGGTTAAGTCTCCAGAAACCTTAAGAAAAACAAGGATGATTGAATTTGAGGAAGGACAAGTAGTGTAAGACACCTGATATATATAAAAGAAAGGAAGCAGATGGAGAGATAGAAACATCAATGGTGAGAAATAATAATTGATCAGCTGCCTCATCCACACCTACACTGGGGATCAAGCCCACAACCTGGGTGTGTGTCCTGAATAGGAATCAAACCATGACCTTTTGGTTCATAGGTTGACCCTCAACCACTGAGCCACACTAGGCGGCGGGAGTATACCCTTCTTAAATTGGAAATAAAGGGGGAGAGTATATCCTTCTTAAATGGGAAATAAAGATGTGTCCTCCTTGGAGATTTGCCTTTGATATATGGACTTTGTGTTCCAGCAACCAGTTCCCGTACAGTGGTCGATAATTTAGGGTGATTTGTATAATGCACCTTGCTGAAGCATGCAAATGACACCACCTCCTCCCCTGGCCCTGCTGCAATAGAGCTGGGCTGGTGGAACTGAAAAGAATGCTTGATATTCAAGCAGCATTTAATCACACATTGGTTTGATTTACTAACGCTATTGTCTTTCCATTTTCTGTTAAGAAATTATTAGCAGGAAGTAACTGGGCCCAAATGCCAGGATATGTTGGATCAATTTAAGAGACAACATAGATCACTGGGATTTCTTTTGTCAAATAGAACCATTAGACTTGCATATTAAAAAAGTATATGTTTCTCTTTCAAGTGTGTAAGTGATGCATTGCTTAGCATTATGCAAAAGGCCACCAAGGAGGCAAGAGGAGGGATGTGAATAAATGGCAGGGAATAGACAATAAATATGTTATTGCTTATGCAGCTTATATTCGACCATCTGTATCTTGTTTTGTTGAAGGTAAATGCATTTTTCTCTTTTCCCTAAAAAGATAGCTTAGCATATTCTCAGAGAGAGAGTTCACTTTCTACTCTTTACACAAACATGTTGTGACTAAAATATATTCTAACTATCTCTAGCTACTTATATGGCTAATATTAAAAAAAAAACCACATGTTCATTTATTGATTTGAGAGAGAAGGGAGAGAGAGGAAGGGGAGAGGAGGAGGAGGAAGAGGTGGAGGAGGAGGAGAGAGAGAAAGAGAGAGAGAGAGAGAAAGAGAGAGAGAGAGAGAGAGAGAGAGAGAGAGAGAGAGAGAGAGATGGGAGAAAGATATATACCTTTGTCGTTTCACTTATTCATTAATTCATTAGTTGATTCTTGTATGTGCCCTGACCTAGGATCAAACCAACAACCTTGGTGTATCAAAATAATGCCCCAACCAACTGAGCTACTCTGCCAGGCCTTACATAGCTACTCATAAGTAAAGGATTTTGATGAACACTCTGCTTCAAAATAAAACTCAAGAATCGTCTTTCCCTTTGTCCTTATCTGATGCCTTTTCTACCAATACTTGTTTTTCTGTGTCATATCAGGTCTGTTTCTCGGTGTCCCACTGTCTTTTGCTATACAGCACATGGACAGAACAGCTGAGTAATTATGTCAGTGTGACTGCAATTTTACCTTTGGGGCCCTCTTGCTACATCTGCACACAGGTGACAGAACCAGGAAGGGTGACATTCCTTGCTGTCAGGGATTGGGATTGGCCATGTGACTCTATCAACAGGCAGGGCAGTACAGCAGGCAGCTGAGTCGCACAAGTTAACCTTACAGCTTGGCAGTGTGAGTCTGAGAAAGGCAGGTGAAATGGGACCTTAGGCGCTCTGTCCCCAAAGAGCTTGGCTCCAGACTGTGACAGAACAAATAAGATCTAAAGAGACAGTGTGAATCTGGGAAAGAAGGCTTCTCTGAGCTTACATTCTAGCCCTATGCAATCTTGGACCAGACATTTAAATCATCTATTTTCTTTGGTTGAAACTGGTGCTTCTGTTCCACCTCTCACATACATATATTGGAAAGATCAGTAGTAATAATAGTAACAATTTCCATCATTTAATGACCTAATGAGTGGCTTTTATATGTATATCTTTAGAAAGTAGGAAACAAACAAACAAACAAACAAAGGCACAAAAGCACCCAGGCTGAGGCTGAATGCATTTAGAACAAAAGCAATTTGTACAAAAGCAAGTTGGGCAACAACAACAAATCAATTCAAAATTAAATATTTTCTTCCACTGTTTTTCCCCCCAGTGTTAGTGATGTGACTACACTACAATGTAGATTCATAAGCTTTTATGTGCTTTCAAGTATTTGTCCACAGATTCTGTTGTTGTTTGCTTGTCTTTTATTGTCTTCACACTTCTAATTTACTTCCAGTGGAATGTTTGCTTCTCTTTGCTGTTTGTAGTCATGAAGAGATGCTCATTGGGTGTGCTTTCCAGTAATACCCTATTGACGGACATTTTGTTTGTTCTGATGAATCTCTTCTTATTGTCATTTAGCTTGTTCCAATGTATGCGCTTATTCAAAACCTAGGATGCCTACTTTGGTTCAACATAACAAGATTAGTTAAACTAAGAATGACAAAACATAATACAGACTGCAATGACCCCTGTGCTATTTGACTTGCAGAGATCCCGGGCATCTATATGTGCCAGACACTGAACTTGGCTCTGAGATGATGGTAGTCACCCTAACATGCAAGACCCTTGCCCTCAAGGGACTTACAATATTGTAACGAGAGATAGACTATAAATAAGTGTACAGGCAAGATCAAGTGCAAATTCCACAAAGGATATCAAGCAACTTGATATGTTAGGGAGTAACTCAGTGTTTAACAATCTAACTGTGGATGGAAGAAGGACAATGTGGTCAGATCTCAAGGCAAAGTATTCCAAGGACACGTATTAACAGTCCATCAAATATGACTTTTTACAAGAAGTAGTATGACATTAAGATTGGAAATATTATTTGGGAGACATTTTTTGAGAGCAGTGAGGCAGTGTTATGGTTGAATGGTGTACCCCCAAAGATGTTAAAATTCTAACCCCCAGTACCTATGGGTATTACCTTATTTGGAAGCAAGATCCTTGAAAAACAACAAGTAACAAGGAGGTTGTTAGGGTGGGCTCCTAACCAATATGCCTGTCTGTCTAAAAAGGGGGAATTTGGAAACAGAGAGAGAGACGCAGAGAGGGACAACACCATGCAAGGATGAAGACAAACATCACAGTGATGCATCTACAAGCCAATGAGCATGGGAAAATGCCAGTAAACCACCACAAGCCAGGGGAGAAGCCTGGGGCAGATTGTCTCTTACAGCTCTCAGGAGGAACCTATCCTATCCATACCACAACCTCAGTAGTCCAGCCTCCAGTTCTGAGACAATAAATGTATCTTGAGTAAGCCACACTGTTTGTGGTACTTCACTATGGCAGCTCTGGCAAACTAATATAAACAGTGACCCCAAATCCCAAGTGCTGTGCTTGACTTTGTCCTGTACCTCAGTAGGTGGCATAGTCTCAGAACTTTTCTTAAAAGAACCCCCATGCAGGCAGTGCAGTTCAACTGCACTGAGTTCCACAAGGCAGACGAAACTAACTGAGTTCACACATTTGAAATTTTGTTTAGTTTTGTCATAGGCAATAGGGAATGTTTGGAAAGTTTTCATGAGATAAGTAAAACGAACCAACCTAAATTTGCCCTCATCTTCCAGTTTAATGGTTGCTAGTAAACACATGTCATTCCTCTCTGCACCGTAACTTCACAGTGTCCCGCGGGCTGGTTCCTCTGTGTCCCCCCCTGCCGTTCACTGGGAACTAATGGAGACCAGGAATCATAGCATCTAGTTCTGGATACCCAGCCCCACTCCCAGTGCTGGGGTATGGTAGGTGCTCCATAATGACCTGCTTGGGGGTAAATTTCACTATTTCCCCACTTTTTTATTTTTATATAATTTCATATTCTCAGAAAATTTTCAAAACTAGTACTAAAATCCTTTATTTTCCTTTCTGCCTATTCACACATGATTACTATTTTACCCTATTGGCTTAATTATTTTTCCCCCTCTCTATAAGGATATTATTTTTTTTCTGAACCTCCTGAGAGCAAATTTCACTCATCAAGCATCTATCTACTCATGAATGCTTTATAGTATATATTTCATAGGAACAAAAGCATTATATTATGTAAACAGAGTAAAGGTATTTAAGTCAGGAAGTTAAATATTAATAAATACTTCTATTCATAGCCCATATTCAAATTGTTCCAGTTGGCTCTTTCTAGAATATTTTTTCTGAACAAGAGTCAATGGAAAAATCATCCATTTAATTTACTTGTCATCTCTTTAGTCTCCTTTAAATCTGTGATTGTTTCTTATCTGTTCATTGTCTTTCACCATATTAACATTTTTAAAGAGTATAGACCAATGTAGACTATTCCTAATCATAGAGTGTCTCATGTTTTCCAATGATTAGATTTAAGATTTGCATTTTTTAAACAGAAATGCCATAGATCTAGTTGCATGTTCTTCTTATAGAATTCCTTTATGAGACACAGAATGTCAATTGATTTTTCCCCTTTTGGATAATTGTAACTTTGATTTCTTGGAAGGGGTGATGGCTGCCATGTTTTTCCCCTTGGTTACTACTTTTGCTGCAATTAATAAATGATGCATGGGAGATGCTTTAAAATGTTTTGTGAATATTACATTCCTTATGAAATTTTCACTGGTTACTTTGAGCATCTATAGTCGGTTTCTATGATTCCATTATTATTAATGGTGATTGTAAATGGTGATTATTCTGTTTCATCTATGATCTGCCATTTTGCTTTACCTTCTCCCTAAATGTTTGTCTGTTTATTTATTAACTTATTATTAGTGTGGGCTCATGTATTCTTGTTTTGTTAAGTAGAGAGCTCATTAATATAATTATGTATTTTAATGATAAAATTGTCTCAGATTTGCCTTCCAGAAGCCACTTAAATCTCTGTGTATTTATTTAATGATTGAATGAAGCAGCATCTGAACTGGGGCTTTGTTGTAATAATAGGGGTTTGCTGATCAATTGGCAGAAAAGGCAAGTTCAGGAAAATGGAAACACAAAAACAAAGAATGTGTAGAAACAGAATTTCATAAGGGTAATGTGGAAAGTAGGCTTAATAGTACTATAATATTTATTAAGGTATATGGAGGAGATAAAGAGTAGCTATATAGTGGGTCCTTGGGTTACATTGGAGATCCTTTCCTACAGCTCTATATAACTCAATTTTTGTGGTAAATCAGAACTCCCCTACATAAGCACCTACATCACTCACATGGAGCATACACAGAAATAATGAAGTGAAATATTAAAAAACAAATTTAAAACGTTAAAAGACAGATAACAATAAAAATTCCTGACCTTTACTTGCGGTAACTAAATAATAAAAAACATACAGCACATATGTATATAAGTTAAAATGATGTCATTTTTTAAATAAATGAGAGATAGCTATGTAACCAGGAAATGATGTAAGTTGAGTCCTATGTAACCCAAGGACTGTCTGTATCAGGAAAGAAGGAAGGAAGGAAGGAAGGAAGGAAGGAAGGAAGGAAGGAAGGAAGGAAGGAAGGAAGGAAAGAAGGAAGGAAGGGAGGGGAAGAGTATGGGAATAATGATTATGCAAAGCAACCTAAATGATGATGTTATTTTCTACCCCTTCACAAAAGAAGGAGAGGGCAACATTCTTTTTCCAAGGTTGTCAGAGGCACTTATTGAGAGGTGCCCAGGCAAAAAAGGAGAGAGGAGGGCTTGGGATAGAAGTCAGAAACAGCTGAATTCTAAAAGTTTGTGGGAAGAGCTCTGGGACAAGAGTGCCCTGGGCTATAGCTAGGCAGGTTTTCATAGCTATGGGGATGGTGGAGGAAGAAATAAACCAAGGTAACATTTCCAAGATGCAAAGTCCTTCAGACTCAGCCATGATTTTACCTACCATGTTTCCCAAAAAATAAGACATCCTCCGAAAATAAGACCTACTTACAGGTTTCCTTCTAAGTGAAATATAAGGCATCCCCCAAAAAATAAGGCCTCCAGGCTCTGTCTCAGAATGAAAATTAATTTACCATAAACTGGTCACTAGGGCGACCCTGACTGGTGCCTAGCAGTGACCTTACTCGGAGTCCTGATATCACTGCTATATGAATGGAGAGAAATCAGCATGGAGACTTTGTGAAACCTAAACTGCAAGAAGTTGTGACTTGCGTGATGAATTCATGGGAGAAAATCACTGACAGTTGCATTGCAAATGCACTGCGAGCAGACTACCTTGACAAGAAGTACTCATTTAAAGACAGTGTTATTGCTAAACATGAGAGATTTGGTCCACTGATTCTGAAAGAAATGGAGTCACAAGATATTCACCAGGAAACCAGGAATTGGATTGTTATGATGATGTTCTAGAAGATGATGACATGATCGTCATTGAATAAATAGTAAATTCTTGATACTGTAGGATTCACAGTTTGTCTGGTTTGTGTTGACAACTACTGTATACAGGTAATAAATTTCCTTTATTTTCATTTAACAATAAATGTGTACCGTATTCTTCTTCATGGAAAAATAAGACATCCCCTGAAAATAAGACCTAGCGCATCTTTGGGAGCAAAAATTAATATAAGACACTGTCTTATTTTGGGGAAACAGGGTAGCACTGCACAGGCTGTGCCAATCTATCATCTCCCATACAAGTAGCTCAAGAAAGCAACCTATGAGTGCAACACTTAAGAGAATGGTTGAGGAAAACTAAATTTTCATTTAATCCCTATTACAGTGGTAAAACCTCTTAAAGGAGATGATGCAGAAAATGATCAGAACTTCTCAGATAAACCATCATCTTCAACACAAGAAAATTATTTGGAATTTCAAGATAATTTTAAACACATGGACAGTGAATTTGAAGAAAGTTCATATTTGAAAAATAGCAACAAGAATAATGTTCAACATAATTTGATGAACAAGAAGAGGTCCAGAGAAAACTGGCAGGGGAATGGGGCGGTTAGAGAACTTGTATGCATGCATATTAGCATAACCAATGGACATAGATACTGGTGCCAAGGGGGTTTGCCTGGGGTGGGAATGGCTTGGGGGAGGGGTGAGAATGGAGAAAAAAATACCTTCTTAGGTGGCTAAAACTTGTCAAAATGTATAGATCAAAGAATGACCTGCTCAGTTACAATTGTTAATGAAGAAGTGGAGAAGCTGCAGCCAGCTATTGCTTCATGAGTTGTAGTCAGCTATGTCTGAGGAGAACAAGAAACTCAGCCTTGCTCAGTTCATAGACCACCATGGGGTAGATGATAAAAATACTACACTACAACAGAACTGAAGAAGAATTTATGGGTGTTTAATTCATATATTTTTCTCTAGAATATATTTGAGAATGGCAACTTAAAGAATACTTATACATTTTAAAGGGAAGATATAGGGCTTAAAGTAATGTATCTTGATGAACATCAATTTAGGGTACTCTGTTAGATAAATATGTAATTTCTGAAATGAAAATTTAGTACTTTAGACAATCTACCAAAGAAAATTTGATATTTAAAGATATGTGAATTTTTTAAAAATAATTTGGGCAGATTTGGAAGTCAGTTATAATTCATTGTTTTGTTTATTATAAAAATAGAATTTACTTTAAATGTTAAAAATTAATTTAATCTGGTGAATGACTAAACCTAAACTGGCCTGAAATGCCTGCCTGTCTCCTAAGTTGGTGAATCTTGTTTCCATCAATTTGTCATATATTTCCATCTGTATGCTCTATCAGATAATTAAACTAATGTCCAACATTTAAAAATGAATAAATAAATGTTTGTGAGAAGAGCTTTCCAAAAAGACTGAAAAAGGATGAGTTTTATGACTTATGAGGACCTTCCTAGAGTTGCTTTTTTTTTCTTTTTTCTTTTTAATAAATCTTTATTGTTCATATTATTACAAATGTTCCTCATTCCCCGCCCCCCCCATTGCTCCCCTACACCAAGTTTCCATTCAATTCTCTGCCCTTTCCCCATCCCCCATTGTCCTCATCCATAGGTGCAGTTTATGTTCAGTCTCTTCCTGCCCCCCTCCACTCCCCATTTCCCCAAGAATCATCAGTCCACTCCCCTCCCATACCTCTGATTCTATTATATTCACCAGTTAATATTGTTCATCATAATTTTTACTTCCCTTGGTTTTTAGACTCACTTGTTGATAGTTACGTGTTTGTTCATAATTTTTATCTTTATTTTCTTCCTCTTCCTAAAGAACCCCTTTTAACAATTCATATAATTCTGGCTTGGCAGTGATGAACTCCTTTAGCTTAAATTTATTTGTGAAGCTCTTTATCTGGCCTTCGATTCTGAGTGATAGCTTTGCTGGGTAGAGTATTTTTGGCTGTAGGTTCTTGTTATTCATCACCTTGAATATTTCTTGCCATTCCCGTCTGGCCTGCATGGTTTCTGATGAGAAATCAGCTGACAGTCGTATGGGTGCCCCTTTATAGGTAACTACCTGCTTTTGTCTTGCTGCTTTTAATATTCTCTCTTTGTCTTTAGCTCTTGGAATTTTAATTATGATGTGTCTTGGTGTGGTTCTTTTTGGATTCCTTTTGTTTGGGGTTCTGTGTGCTTCCTGGACGTGTAAGTCTATTTCTTTCACCAGGTGGGGGAAGTTTTCTGTCACTATTTCTTTCAATATGTTTTCGGTATCTTGCTCTCTGTCATCTTCTGGGATGCCCATAATTCTGATGTTGGTTCGCTTGAAGTTGTCCCAGAGGTTTCTTACATTATCTTCAACTTTCTGGATTCTCTTGTCTTCTTGCTTCTGTGGAGAAGTGTCCTCTGGCTCTTTGTGTTGCAAATCTTGGACTTGATTCTTGCAATCTTCCAATCTGTTTTTAGGACTCTGTATAATATTATTTATTTCAGAGATTGTATTCTTTATTTCTAGTTGACCTTTTATTATTTCTTGTTGACCTTTTATTATTTCTTGTTGATCTTTTATTATTTCTTGTTGATCCTTTTTCATATCCTCATAGGTCTCATTTATTTTATCGGCCTTTTCTAAGAGATTGTTGAACAACCTTATAAGCGTGGCTTTGAACTCTATATCCAGTCGCTTTTTGTCCTCCATTTCTTTCGTTTGTGATCTGATTCCTCGTTTCGACATTTTCGCTGCTTCCCTGAGTTGGTAGGTTGGGAGGATCAGCTGTGTCTATGCCAGGAGACAGCCTTATATTCCACTAGACTTGGAAACCTGCAAAAGCCTCTCTGAGTTCAGCTTGGATGGGGCGGAGTTTCAGGGTGGAGCCTACAGCCTTGGCTTCCGGTTAGCCCCGCCCTCTGAGGTTCCTGAGTCTCAGTGTTCCTCAGTGTCCTTTGGTACTTGCTGCAAGCACCTCTGAGAGAAAGGCGCCCTAGAGCTTCGCCCGCTACCAGACAGTCTAGTCTCTCCCCCAACAAGCCCACAACTGGGGTTCAGAGCAGTTGGAAGTGGGGTTAAGCACAGTCCGGAGCTTATGTCTCCTTCCCGCTAGGGCAATCTCGCGGCCCAATCAACAGTCTGTCCTCTGTGCGTGCGCAATGTGCGCGACTCAGGGGATCTGCTTTTCGCCGCCCCCCTGAGCTTCTGCCTTACAGCCTAGATTCCCTCTGTATGAGGCTGGAGCCCGAGGGTCTTGCCCAGGACTGGGGTTCAGTGCAGTCAGAACTGGGGCTCAGCACAGTCCTGAGCTTTTGAGTCCTGCCCGCTGGGGCAATCCAGCAGCTCAGCGAACAGTCCCTCCTCTGCATGCAATGTGCGCGACTCCGGAGCTCTGCCTTTCTCACTGCTCCGCTGAGCTTCCGCCTTACAGCCCAGATTCCCTCTGTATGAGCCTGGGACCCCCGGGGTCTCGCCCAGAACTGGGGTTCAGTGCAGTCGGAGTTGGGGTTCAGCACAGTCCGGAGCTTTTATCTCCTTCCCGCTGGGGAACGCCAGCCAGGCACTCCACCGCCCCTCCTCTCCAGCTCAGTCCTCTCCCAGCTCGTGCACCGCGCCTCTGTACCTTAGGCTTTTACAGCTCCTCTGGTTTTCCTTCTGGTTTTCTCTATCCTTCTAGTTGTAGAATTTCCAGTCAGTCAACTTTCCTGTAGTTCTAGATAGTGTCCACTCTATATTTTAGTTGTATTTTTTAAATTGTTGAGGGCGGCTGCAGTTAGGCTTTTACCTCTGCCGCCATCTTGTTGTTCCTTCAGAAAAAAAAAAATCCTAGAGTTGCTTTTAACAACATACTGAGGCTAAATGACCTTATAGACCAAGAGCTGTATGGAGTATTTCTAGAGATTGGGTTAAGGTGCTGCCATGCCCAAAGGAGGCTCACAGGTCACATTCCCACATTAAAGCAATTCAGAGGATCTAATCAATGGCTATTTCAGGAAAGACCAAAGTGGACCAAAGTTGAGGTTCTCTCTGAATTTTGTTAATTGCATGAGACACTCTCTTTCCAACAGACTTTTGCATTATAGTATGCACTGAGAAGCAAAGAAAGCTCCCAAATAATTTAGAATAAATTTCCAGAAAGCATGGAAGGCAAAATGCAAATATACAGGCTATATATTTCCCCTGTGTTGTAAAAACAAAGAAAAAAATGTGTATAGGATACCTATATAAGGCATTGCAGTCTATGCTTTTATGTAACCAATTATCAGGGTTAGATAAAAAATTGTTCAAATTTCCAAAAGAGAATCTAGAAAAATGTCCAAAGAAGGAAGACCTAAAGTTGGGTGAAAAGACAAAGGTATATGCAAGGTGAGTGGAATGGTGTGATGCTTAATTTGTGTCACCTTTACTGGCCATAGAGTGCCCAGGTTAAGTATTAATTGGTGTGTGTTTGATCTTGTCTCTGATTACAGTGGCATTTAAATTAATAGGTTAAGTAAGACTGAGTGCCCTCCATAATTGGAGTTGCATAGTCCAATCTAATTAGGGCTTGTATAGAAAAGTGGAAGAAGGAGGAATTCACCCCTTTTTTCCTGCCTCACTACTTAACCAAGGACATCCCATCTTATCTTTTTCTCAGACTGATATTTGTACCATTGTCTTGCCTGGTACTCCAGACTGATATTTGTACCATTGTCTTGCCTGGTACTCCAGACTGATATTTGTACCATTGTCTTGCCTTGAACTCAGACTGAATTATACCACTGGCTTCCCTGGGTCTCTAGCTTGCAGATGGTAAATCATGAAATTCCTTGGTCTCTAAAATTACATTAGCCAATTTGGAAATATCTATCACCTATCATCATCATCTATCATCATCTGTGTTTATATATGTTTATACATACACATATGCATATGTGTATATAATCTGTTGACTCTATTTCTCTGAAGAACCCTGACTAATAAAGATGGTCTCTCTGAAGGCATGCCCAAAAGACAAAACTTTCTCTACCACCTCTGTTTGCCCCAGGCCATGTTTTAAGCTTCTTGGCTTTGGAGTTCTTTCAGTTCTGGGAGCCTCTGGTTGGAATACTTTATTCATTTTATTCCCTTTTAGGTTAAACATCTTTAATATCCTTAGTACCATTTTAGTCATAATAATAAGATCATTTCCACAGGGGAGTATCAGGAGGCCTAATTAGTACCTGTAGAGACTCTGTGATCTCACAAAGAAAGGAGTGTGAGGCACTATTCAACCTGTGAACCAAAAATGGATAAAGAGATTGCTCACATTAGTTAGAGTCACAGTCATCCAAGACACTGAAAAAAATGTGACTCTCTCCATGGGGATGCTTTCCAAGGTCAGAATTTTATAAACTCAATATTTCCCCACTGGAATAGTACCTTTGCACTGTAACAATTTATGAGGCAACCTGCTGCTGTGGAAAGGACGGATGCACAAGGACTGGGTTCTAATCCAAGTCAATCTGTCACCACCTAGCAGGGCAGAAATTAATTGGTCAATTCACAGCTTCGGGTGTAGTTTACCCATCTATAAATTGAGTAGCTTGAACCAAATGAATTCTAAAGTTATTTTCACATCCAGCCTATTCACTGCTGAATTTCTCAGTTGTACATTAGACCAGTTCATTTTGATCAATATCTACTGAGTAGGTTCTATGTGGCAGTGCCTGTTTGCCCAACTTTAAGGGCACCATCTATAATAGAAGAGAGTGTGAATCATCACTCTTTAGTAGTGTGCAATACTATGGACCTGGGGACTCAATTAATGACATCTAACTGCCCATTGATCAGGGAATAGAACAATGAACTCAGCGGCATTGGTGTGGAGTAAACTAAGGCTTCTCCGGTGAGTTGATGTCTGCACTGGATTTTGAAATATGAATAAAAATATTCTGGGAGGCAATGTGGATGCGGGAGGGGCTCAAGAAAAGAATTTTGGTGAGGAAGGAAAGAATGTACAAAAGCATCAAACATAGGTGAAGATTTTCTAGAATATATACTTAAAGGGCGCACAAAGGTGATTATCTAATATATTCTTACATGACAATGGGTCTCACTACATAAATGTGAATTTTAAAAATCATCCCAAGCTCACAAAAACTGTTGTTATTTCTCATTTGCAGTCAAACTATGTTCAAAAATTGCTATATCACAAGATCCAAAGGAGATGAGTGAAGCTATATAGAATTAAGCACAAGCAATGCAAGCTACAGCTTGCTCTGGATTTCCTGACCTGTTTAAATAAGAAAATGAATGCAGGGTTCCCATGAAGGCATGTGACCGCCGCACTGTGCGTGAGCTTTATGGGGAAATTCAGAGTGTCTATGCCTGGCTTCTTCCAAAACTTGTCACAAGAAGTGCAAATAAGAAGACCAGAGAACCCAGCCAACCCCACTCTAAAATTATCCCTGTCATCAGAAACAATTACTACTGTGTGCTGCACAGTATTGTTCTAGGAAAAGGAGCCAAAGATTAGGGAGATTTGCAGATCATATAATTGTGTAACTGGAGTTTAGTCTTGGTGCCCTGGTTTGTGTGTCAAAGCTTGATTGGAGGGAGGCTTCCAGGGAGTCCAAATGAAGTTATCCAACGGGTTCAAACACCTTTACTAGAGGAAGGAGATAGTTTACAGGTTTATAACATCGTTGAGAAATCTGTATCATTTCTTTTCCTTTTGAGCTAATCAAATTGATCTGACTCAGTGAAACCCTACAATCTGTGCACGTGTGTGCACGTGTGTGCCTGTGAACGTATATGAACTTTTTCTCATTCTGCACAACATTCTTTGGGTCCCGAGTAAATGTCAAAGCATCACATCCAGGCAACCTTTTCAGCTTGAAATAATGGAACCTCAAATGGATTTACTTACACTCCTTTGCTCTTATAAATCCTGAGTTCAGTCACACCTGACATTTGTTATATATTTTAATAAAAGCTAAGTAACAATGCAAGAAAAGGCTAATGCAACCAGAGAAAGAAAAAGATAAAAATTAAAAAGAAAATGTAATAATCTCTTAGTATAAACTGTAATTTTAAAACTAGTATTAGATTATATCTACTTGCTTAGCACATTCTTTTGTGTGAGTGGGCAGGGAGGGAGTTCTCATTTCTCTATTACTGATCTTCAACTTAATGGAGACATCATAAATCATTTCTCGAAGTAGCTTACGAATAAATTTGTAAATTGGGGATAAACAGGATTCATTATGACTTTTGTTGAAGAGTAACAGCTCCATTTTGTTTGTTTTATTTTGACATTTGAGAAAAAGCTGAGTTTGAAAAGAAGTCTAATTCATTTTTGAATCTATCTCCTGGATACTAACAGTGCTGTTTCTCAAGCTCATGAAGAAAAGGCAGAACAATCAGTATTTGTATTTTTTGTTAGCCATTAAATTTGAAGCTTCTACAATGCAGGCTAATTTTGAGGTCTGTGCTACTCTGGGAAATAAGTGAGAAAGATACAAAAAGTAGAAGAAAACTCAGACACAGATAAGGAAATGTTTTCCAAGCAGAATAAAGGTTTTCTGCAGCATATGTGCTTGCATAGTCAGCCCAGCTCATCAAGTTGAAATTCTAGGTAAACAAAAGAAAAATACAAAGCTAGTCTTTTCCAGGACACAGGGATTAAAGAAAACTACAAAGGAATATCCTCCCACCACCCCCAACCAACACTTTCACCCTATTCCCTAATGGTCTAAAGAGGTCATGCAAATCTAATCTGACAGACAGACTGAACCTGAGCATTGACAACAGGATTTGCAGGGAGGAAAGAGTGCCACCTACTGAATCACCACCTTTCAGATGTTTCTGTCAGCACTTTGATTTCCCTTGGAGTTCTACCAACCCTGGAGCGTGACCTTGCTTAGAAATGAAATCTGACCTCATTACAATGCAAGCTTAGCTATCTGCAAGCACATTATAAAATCAGCCAGAACCCCTCATCTGCAGATTTCCCCCCCAAATAGAGCAACACTAACTGAGAGCCACAAGAAAGACAAGCAGAGGGGCTACGTAGAACCAAAACAGCAAGAACAGCTGCAGAAGGGGATGAGGCATCTGCGTAATGATATGTTTAGTCACTAAACACAACTATTTTATCTTAAGATTCACTCAAAATTCACTGCATATGTTTATGGAAAGTCTTCCTATTCTCAGTCTGAGAAAAGTGCCTTACTAAATGTTTTGTTGGATTGATTCTAATTATTGACATCTGGAATTGGTTAATGTTAATATTAACAAAGCATTTGGCTAAATAAAATGATACCAGATAAAGGTTGATTCTGAACATTTATTGTATCATGTTAACATAGGTAACTATACAGTTTAATGGAAAGCCTGCTGACTTTATTTTAAAAATTAATAGATATTAATGATTGCAACCAGTATTATTTTTAATGTAGTTTAATCTTAAAATACTAAATCAATATTTTCTGAGTTACATATGCAGAAGGACCTAGGTATATATAAATTCATATTTCAAAGATCCTGAAAAACATATCTGGGTTTGTCTCCTTAACATATTTATATATTATGAACTATGAGAACAAGAAATGATAAAAATGTAAAAATATCAACCATGTGTGCTTTTATCTTATGATTCATTTTGGACTTCTCCACCATTCATTGCAACATATAACTTATCCCTTGTATGCACCTCATATTCCAGCTACCTATGAGTGGATAAATGGAAATAATTTAGGGGCCATAGTTTCCCCAAAGAATGGTACAACTAAATGTAAATATATTAAGTCAAAAGTTTGCTATGCACAATGGTGTTATGGAGGACATGGTTAGATACATTTGCTTGTTTTGTGGCAGATACCAGTGTCCTCCTTAAAAGAATAAAGAATTCAAAGACATTATGTAGATTTGCCTTGGAAAATTCAAAGGCATCAGCTAGCCTTGAGCTAGACTGAAGAGAAATACTTTAACAGAGCATCTTAACCCAATTAAATGGCTATCCCCCGGCATCTTGCTATAGTAAGTAATTGAATACAATGACAAATGGTCTGTTTTCATAAAGGCCATAGTGTTAGAAAAACCTAAACATTTTCATTTGTTATTATTTATTATTTTTTGAAGGTAAAATGTTTTAAAATACAGGAAAGACGTGGTTAGAAAAAACCAAGAATGAGGTCATGTCATATGTATATGAGGTGATTTAATGGTAACCAGTGGCCAAAGCTAGAACAATTTGAATAAAGGAAATAATATGATATTGTATTATAACCCCAAGTATAAAATGAATATACATATATTTATACTGATATAAATAAATGATTGAATAAGTAAAAATAGAGAATCATAAACAAGTTTTCTTTGCAGAATGTCAATATGCTCATACGTTTGAGTATGGATTGAACTTAGTGACTCACTTCCAATGAATGCAGTACAAAAAGAGAAACATGGCAATTTTTTCTGGGAATAATCTTGGCAAGCACTGTCTGTGATCAAAATCAATATTAGCAATGATGTCATATGAAAGTCATCTACCTCCTGATGTGATATTTTGAGAAGGGCATTCAACATATGGTGTTTCCTCCAAAACCCCATAACCTCATTCTAGTCATGAGAATATATCAGACAAACCACATTTGTGGTAAAGGTACAAAATGCTTGACTACTACATACTACAGCTCAACACTCTTCAGGTCATGAAAAAGTAGGAAAGACTGAGGAAATGCCGCAGATCAGTTAAAACCAGGAGACACAACAATTAAATGCTATGTGGAATTCTGGATTTGGTCCTAAGAGAGAGAGAGAGAGAGAGAGAGAGAGAGAGAGAGAGAGAGAGAGAGAGAGAGAGAGAATAGTGTTATAATGGTGACATTCAAATAATGTTTGGTTTTAGTTAAAGAATAATCTACCAATAGTGTTTTCTTGTACTATCATCTTACATGTTTTGATACATGTAAGATGATAGTACAAAGTGGCATTAGGATAAATTCAACTAGAAAAGTAATACAAAGGTAGAATTCAAATTACCTTTACAACCTTTCTATAAAACTAAAATTATTGCAAAATAACAAGTTTCATTCAAAATGTTTGAAAATAAAACATTCCTGTGCAAAGAGTGTTGTCTCTGGATTTATGATATATAATTGTTCTGGATGCTCTGTACTATAAAATTATTTGTTGAATTTCAAAGCTACATATGCTACCCATTAGAATTAATGTATTTGCAACATTTCTGTTTAAAGAAGTTGCAAATAGCATCCTTACATTGTATGCACATAACATTGAGACTTTAAATAAATAACATTTGCATATGAGATGATGTTGACTACAAAGAAAGTGGTGGAAAATGGGTAGTTTCTGGATAAATTTTGAAGATAAAATCAGCAGATGTGTTTAAGTATTAAAGAGTACCAGACACACTGCTGATTCAAAGATTTTTCCGTGGTTTTGCACCTGAGGAACTGGAAGGAATGTGTTACCATTACTTGGGATGAGAAGGTCCTAGGAGCAACAGTTTTCTGAGAAAGGACAAGGAACTCATGATTTGGATTGGGATATATTATTATAAAGTATTTTGTTTAGGATACTTTTTTAAGCAATACAATGACATGTGAGAGAAGATATATGTGAGAGAAGATATGAAGACATATGTGAGAGAAGATATCCAAGACAAATATTTAATTTGGGAGCCATTAGGATATAGAGAACAAATGATAATAGCAAATATGTGGCTATGCAAAGAAAATATCCCTGGTGTCCTCTAATATTAACAAATAAGATAAGGTGATTCATAAATTATAAATGAGACAGAAAAACAAAACAAGACAAAACAAAACAAACAAACAAACAAAAAACAACAACAGAAAACCAAGGTGAGATTTTTTTCCAGGCCAGGACACACTTTGAGGAATACAGGACACCCTGAATTACCGAGCTGGAGCTGAGATTGCAAGGAGACTAAACTGGCAAAAACTGACCTGGCAGAGTAACAACAAAGAAAGAGTTTCAAAGGGAAATCTCTGGCTGGGTGAAGAGGGCTACCTCTCAGGTATTCACCAGAATATACCCATTAGAAATCAGGAAATACCCAAGAAAAGCTAATACAGGTTAGAAAAAGAATCCACCTGAGATTAGAGGGAAGGGTGCCTGGTAGGCACAGGGAGGATGGAAACAGTGTCAATGCTAACAACCAGATTTAAAACAATAACAACAACAAAGAAAACCAACCCATAATACACAAGGCATTGAGTGAGGTACTCCAAGGATTTTGTCTCTGAAGAAGAGAAATTATTATTTCTAGACCAAAGGCTACTCTGGTCCTGCCTAACAAAACTTTAAAGAAAAACTTGAAAGAATTAAACTGCTTTGAAGTAAATATATTGTGTCCTAATACAGAACTTAAATATATTTAAATAAATACACAAAATATCTTCAATACCCAAGATATAAGGCATAATGTCAGGAACCCAATCAAAAATTTAGAAGGCTAGCAAAGAAGCAGAATAAACGTGACCTGTAATAAAGAGAAAACAACACAATGGATTGAAACTGACACAGATGTGACACAGATGTTAGAATTAGTAGACAAGGATACTAAAACAATTATGACTGTACTCCATATGTTCACAAAGATTAAAGAAAAGAATTGAACATGTTAAGTAGAGACATAGAATATACATTTAAAAACATCCAAATCAAACTTGAGTGATAAAATTTATAATGTGTGAGATTAAAAGACACTTTATGGGATTAATGAAAAATGTGACCCTGCAGAAGAAATAAATAAAGTGAACTTAAATATATAGCAATAAAAACTATTTAAAAGGAAATCAGAGAGAGAGAGAAAAAAATGAACACCAATCAGCCTAATATGCTCTCATTTGAGAGGACTCTCATTTGAGTCCCTGAAAGAAACAAGGGGGCCTAAAAACCAATTGTGGCAGTAAGGGACACAAGTTTTGCAAATTTAAGTATATCTACAAAGAAATTTATCACAAATATCAATAAATCCCAAGTAAAAAATAAAATAAAAACTCAAAAACAAAACATATAATAATCAAATTGCTCTAAATCACTGGTGAAGAGAAATCTGAAAATCAGCCAGAGGCGGGGGAAAGGCACATGAGAATTATCCAAGTGAGGAGAAACCTCAGGAAAAATAAGAATCCTATATAATAAAAGCCTAATATGCAAATTCTCCAGTCATTTGGTAGTCTGTTCAACCAATCAAAGTGTAATATGCTAATGATATGGTAAGGCCGCTCAACCACTCACTATTATGTGCAGTGATCACCAGAGGTCAGATACTCTGATTAGCAGTTGAACTTGCTACTGGGGTCCAGCCAATCCCGACTGAGAAAGATGGTCCAGACACACCCTGGAGCCCTCCAGTACTCCCTCCCCAGCTGGCCAACCTCCTACATCCCTCCCTATTCCCGATGATACACCTGCAGGATCTCTAGGCCTGGTCTGCACCCTCTCACAATCCAGGAGCACTCAGGGCATATCAGAGAGCTGGTTTTGTCCTGATCCTGCGGGCCAGGCTGAGGGACCCCACTGGTGAACCAAGAAGTTGTGCACTGGGCCTCTAGTTAAGTATAATGGGATACCCTGGATTGGGTCCTCAAACAGAAAACAGACTTTAAATTAAGGCTAAGGAAATATCCATGAGAAAATGTGGTTAATAATAGATGGAAATTGGTTCACAGTGTATGGGAACTCTCTGTACTACTTCAACAATATTTTAATAAATTTAAGATTAAAAGTTTATTCAAATTATTTACAGAAGAATAAAAATAAGAATAATGGCAAATTTCTTGTCAGAAACAATACCAGTGAGGAGACCAAACACACTATTTAATATATTACAAGAAAAACTGTTAACCTAGAATTATTTACATAATGAAATATCTTTAAGAAATGAATTTAGCCAAAACCGGTTTGTCTCAGTAAATAGAGTATTGGCCTGCAGACTGAAAGGTCCCATGTTCAATTCCAGTCAATGGCATGTAGCTTGATTGCAGGCACATCCCAAGTAGGAGGTGTGCAAGAGGCAGCTGATCGATGATTCTCTCTCATCGATGTTTCTAGATCTCTATCCCTCTCTCTTCCTCTCTGTAAAAAAAAAAAAATCAATAAAATATATTTATAAAAAGAAAACAAGGCTCTATATCAAGAAATGAAAAATACCAGAAATAGTAGCCTCTTATGTAAATATATGAGAAATTATTCTTATGATTTATGTCTTACAGAAGTAATTAACTGTTAAAATATAATTTGCTGCATTGTGAAAATGCAAAATTATAATATGTAAATTATAATTCTAATATGCAAAAGTAAACTTATAAAACCAAAACTGGTTATTTGATATTATCAATAACATTGATTCACACCTAGAGTGACTAACCAGAATAAGAAAAAAGACAAAAATTTACTATATCAGGAATAAGAAAGATTATATTACTACAGATTTAATTTATTAAAATGATTTTGAACTATTTGAAAATTTTATAATAAATTTATTCACTTAGGCAAAATGGACAAATTCAAGAAATATCAATCTCAGAAAAAAAGAAACCAATAACCTAAGTATATATCTACTTAAATTTATAGTTATAAATAAAAAATTCTGACCCAGATGGCTTTATTGGAGAATTCTTAAAAGCACTAAAACAAAACTACAGCCATTCTACACAAATTTTCAAAAAACTACAAATGAGGGATTGCTTCTCAATTCATTCTATGAGGCCGGTATTACCTTTGTTAAAAATGAAGCAAAGACATTACAGGAAACTGAAACTACAGACCAATGTTTACAATTAATATTGGTGTAAAAATTATTTAAAAGTATTTCAAAAATAGCATCCAACAAAACATCAAATGATAATATATTATGAGGGTTTATCCCAGAAATGCAGATTGGTGTATCATTTGAAAATCACCATTTTGACAAAGAAAAATGGAAAACCATACAACTATCTCAATACTTAAAAAAAAGTCATTTGACAAATTACCATATCAATTACTGATACAAACTAATAAACAAAAACTCACAAAAACAAAACAAAACAAAACCTCTCAGCAATGAAGGGAACCTCTTAAATTTGATATGAAACAGTTACAAAATATCTCTACCCTGTTTCCCCAAAAATAAGACAGTGTCATATTAATTTTTGCTCCCAAAGATGCACTAGGTCTTATTTTCAGGGAATGTCTTATTTTTCTAAGAATAAGAATACGGTACACATTTATTGTTAAATGAAAATAAAGGAAATTTATTACCTGTATATGGTACGGGAGTACAGTGGTTGTCAACACAAACCAGACAAACTGTGAATCCTACAGTATCAAGAATTTACTCATTTATTCATTGACAATCATGTCATCATCTTCTGAAACATCATCATAACAATCCAATTCCTGAATTTCCTGGTGAAATTCTTGTGACTCCATTTCTTTCAGAATCAGTGGACCAAATCTCTCATGTTTAGCAATAGCACTGTCTTGAAATGAGTACTTCTTGTCAAGGTAGCCTGCTCGCAGTGCATTTGCAATGCAAATGTCAGTGATTTTCTCCCATGAATTCATCATGCAAGTCACAACTTCTTGCAGTTTAGGTTTCACAAAGTTTCCACTTTGATTTCTCTCCATTCATATAGCAGTGACATCAGGACTCAGCGTAAGGTCACTGGTTGCTAGACGCCAGTCGCGGCAGTCCTACCAGTTTATGGTAAATTAATTTTCATTCTGAGACAGAGCCTGGGGCCTTATTTTCGGGGGATTGCCTTATATTTCACTCAGAAGGAAACCTGTAAGTAGGTCTTATTTTCAGAGGATATCATATTTTGGGGGAAACAGGGTAGCTGGCATCACAATTAAAATTGTAAACCTAGATGTTTTACCCCTAATATTAGGAATAAGTCAGAGTGTCCACTTCTGCTCAATATGTTACTGTGGGTCTGAGCCAGTATAATAAGGTTAGAAACGAGGAGAAAGAAGTCATCCTGAGTGGAAAGGAGGAACACATTTCTTTATTCACAGTTAATATTATCATCTATGCACAAAAACTTATAGAATCCACAAAAAAGCTACTAGAACCAAATAAGTGAATTTAATAGGTATGTGCAATCAAGAAGCAACAAACTGTTTTTGTATATATAAACAACAAACATACTATGCTACAGAAATTTACAACTTAATTCTAAAATGTTGATGCAATATAAAGAACATAGACTAGTCAAAACAACTGGAAAGGGAAAGTGACACAAGGTATTATAAAGTTATAGTAATTGAGTCAGTTTAGTATTGGTTTAAACGTAAGTAAATTAATGTAACAAAAATAGAGAGTTCAGAAATAGACCCACATATATGGACAATTGATTCTCCTCCCTGCAAAAAAAGGCACACCATAAGTGCACAGGATTTGTTAAGTAAGTGAATAAATGAATTAACTTTGGATGGATTAGCACTGTTTGTACAACAGTTAGAGCATAAGGAAAAACAAAATGATCCTTAGGAAATCATAAAATATCACCACATTTCAAAAAATCTAATAGACAGTATCTAAATAAGTAGAAAATACAAAATGTTTTATCATGAGTGACGATT
Organism: Vespertilio murinus; assembly: GCA_963924515.1. Classification (NCBI taxonomy): domain Eukaryota; kingdom Metazoa; phylum Chordata; class Mammalia; order Chiroptera; family Vespertilionidae; genus Vespertilio; species Vespertilio murinus. The sequence goes on along the minus strand of OZ004704.1, from coordinate 11,441,455 downwards.
CCCAAAGACAGAAAATTATAAAGTGACAAAGAGAAAGAAAATAAATCTCCTTTATGTTATTTTAGTATTAGAAAAAATACATTAATTGTGAACAAATGGGTAATCCAAAAATGGTGCTGATAATAACTTTCATGAGTAAATACATGTATAATCAGTTAACAAAAATCTATTTTTAAAGTATTTAACATTGTAGCTTCCTTCCTGAAAATCTACAAAATAATAACTAGGGAGGACCATTTTTATTACAGAGAGATTGTTCACTTTACAAGAAAGTTCAGAGGAATTATTGAAATATCAGAATTTACCAGTGCATTCAGCTGTTAGTTATCAGATCATTAACTACTTTATAGAATGAGGTTAAGCTGGAGAGAAAATGAAGTTAATACACAAAAATGGAGCATTGGAACCACTTTGAATTGGCTATATAACATAAGATCTCAGGGAAAAATGTCAGTAGAACAGTGTGCAATTTAACAAAAATCAGTTATGATACATTTTAAGAAGATATCTGTAGTAAGATATAGTGTTACTAGAGACCCGATGCATGGAATTCATACAAGGGACTCCGAGGGCCGAGGCTGCTGTCCCAGCCCTTGCAGCAGCAGCCCCAGCTTCATCCAAAAGGTCTTCTGGAAGGACTTCCAGTCTAATTAGCATATTAAGCTTTTATTATTATAAATAGAGGTACATGTGTTAAGGATGCTTGGAACAAAGGTATAAGTGGACACAGTTTTGGCAAATTCAATACTTATTCTATATAGTTGACAATCCTATATAATAAAAGCATTATATGGTAAGTGTCCAATCCCCCGATCATCCTTTCAACCAATCAGAGTGTAATATGCTAATGATATGTTAAGGCTGCTAAACCACTTGCTATGATGTGCACTGACCTCCAGGGGGCAGATGCTCTGACTAGTAAGTTAGCTTTGCTGCTGGGGTCCAGCCCATTGGGACTGAACAAGACAGGCTGGACATGCCCTGGAGCCCTCCTGCAATCCCTCCCTGGCTGGCCAACCTCCCATATCCCTCTCCAGCCCTGATCATGCACTGCTGGGGTCCCTCGGGCTTGCCTGCACCCTCTCACAATCTGGGCTGAGGGATCCCCTGACATCAAGTGCAGAATTTCATGAACCAGGCCTCTGGTATTTAGATAAGAACTACAAATGCTTCTCATACTGAAAAGGGGGATATAAATTTGTGAGCAGCATCTCAAAACTAACAAATGCATTTTTCTAGACCTTCTTAGGCCACCTTATCTTGACAAGTATATCTCCAAGGAACCATGGGAAACCAGAGTCAATGAGCCAAAGACATTCCTTTCATCCTCATTCACTATTGTGATCTGATCTCAGTGATGTATGAAACTCTGCTGGGTATGGATCTGTTATCTCTATAATCAATAAAATTGTGATACCTGCATATAGTTTTTCCATTACCATGCAAGGCAGAACAAGAAAATAAATAAAATAACATGGGTCTTTTATTTCCTTTAGTAAAAAAGTGAGATACAACTATGTTGCCACCATTTTGCTGGGTCTTATAGACCCTGCATTCTGCTATAATGATATCACTGTATAGTTCTAAGAAGTGCCAGTAGGAATCACATTTGTGTTCACAGCTAAATCTTTCCAGAAACCACAGATTAAAAACAAACCAGCAAACAAACAAAAATGCCTGTCTTTTAATCTGATTTCTCCTATACAGAAATCCAACATGTTCATTGGGCACTGCTGATGCACTCACTGGTTATATTCATTCTTTTTTATTTTTTAATATTGGTGGATTTGATAATTGGGTAACTATCTGACTAATGGCTGTTTTTCTTTTGTTGGCAGGAGTGGGCAACCCATATTAGGTCAATACATGTCATTAAAATACTAACATGCCCCTGGCTCCATGCTAAATGTGTTCCTTGAACCATCTCCTTGAATTTCTCATAAGGAAAGTAAGATTCTTTTTTTTTAATTTTTATTGATTTTAGAGAAGAAGGGAAAGGGAGAGAGATAAAAATGTCAATGATGAGAGATAATCATTGATCAGCTGCCTCCTGCACTGGGGATTGAGCCCACAACCCAGGCATGTGCCCTTGAAGGATCCCAAACCCAGGGATCCTTCAGTCTACAAGCCAACACTTTATCCATTGAGCCAAACCAGCCAGGGCTATATTCATTCTTGCATTATATTGATTATGAGCCATCAGTGGCTCATAACTTGTGTGCTATCGACTTTCACCAGACATTGTCCTACACCGTAGGGTACTGTCCTACCCTGTCATGCATAATTGTCCTTTCTGTTGGACACCACTTCTACATCCTCCACTGATGTGTCCTGACTTGGCAGTGTTAAAGGAGTTCTGTTCATCCAGCCAGTCAACATTCTCAGAGGCCTCTAGGAGGTCACAGGAGACAATACTTAACTAAAATACAGTGTTGTTCTTATAAGGCTTTCCATAGAAGAGCTCCTTGCAAGAATAGAGAGGGAGAGAGGAGGTAGACTACAAAGTTTCACCTTAAAAACAATGAGAAGTTATTGAAGTATAGCAGGAAACACACAGTCATATTTGTTTTTTTCAAAAAGGTCTGTCTGAAAAGGGAATAAATGAGTAACTGTGGAGAAAGCAGTTATAAGTGTCTTGTCTTATAAACACATGAGGCACAGAGAAATGCATCAAGCTGAGAGAGTTTCAGAGGGAAAAATATCAACAAGACTGGTGATGGATTGAATATGGGTGATGAAGGACTGAGAGATGTTAGGGATGACTCCCAGGATCCTCACTTTCTCAGACAAAGGAATGAAGAAACTCTCTTTGGTGTCACAACTCTTTTAGAACCCCAAAGCAGTGCTTTCTGCCTATCAATATGCATTTTTTAAAAGAGAAAAGCCACAATTTTTTGAGTTTGTTCTATGTGACAACATAGTGCTAACTTTCTCAATGTGTAGTACTACATTAATGCATTTAATTCCCTAAAAAGTCTGTGAGCTGAGTGCTTACTGTCCTATCCAATTTAAGGACAAGAAGGACGAAGAACTGAACATGAAGTAATATGTCTAAGGCTATTCAGCTAGACTAGGGCAGAGGTTGGTTGGGAGTTTGGCAGTCTAATTTCAGAAACCTTCTTAAAGGGCTAAACTGTAAGCTGTGCTTTCTCTGTTTGTACTTATTGTCTTTTTATAAAATGCAGAGATATATTCATGAAAGAGGCGAGGGAGTGTGTGCATATTTCCCATGTGCATGGGATTATCTGTAGATACATATATGTTTGTGCACCCCATATGTTCCTGGGTATATATGTATATGTGTGCATTCCCATGTGGAGGTACATATTTTTTATTTTTTTAAATATTTTTATTGATTTCAAAGAGGAAGGGAGTGGGATAGGGAGATAGAACATCAATAATGAGAGAGAATCATTGATTGGCTGCCTTTTGCATATCCCCACTGGGGATGGAATCCGCAACCTAGGCATGTGCTCTTGATCAGAATTGAACCCAGGACCTTTTAGTCTGCAGGCTGATGCTCTATCCACTGAGCCAAACCAACTGGGGCTAAGAAGGTACATATTTTTCCCTAGCCAGTTTGACTCGGTGGATAGAGCATCCACCTGTGGACTGAGGGTCCCAGGTTTGATTCTGGTCAAGGGCACATGCTCGGGTTGCGAGCTTGATCCCCAGTGTGTGTGTCGGGGGGGGGGGTGCAGGAAGCAGCCAATCATTGATGTTCCTAGCTCTCTCTCTCCCTCTTCATTCCTCTCTGAAATCAATAAAAAATATAATAACTAAGGTACATATTTTTATAATGTGCTTGTGTATATGGTGTATGTGTGTGTGGTATGTGTGTGTGTATATGCACTGCTAAGCAGAGATAAATCATTTTACTCTGACAAGAAAGCTTTTATTCCCAAGTCAGTCTTGTTATGTCCTGATCCTTTATTCATTAACACAGTCTTTTTTCCATCCGGAGTAATGTGCAAATTATTTTAAAGAGGATAATATCTAAGGTCTCTAGCATGAAACTACATTATTTTTATGATACTGTTCCTTAAATATTTATATGTTTAGAGCTCTTATATAATGTAATGGAAAATAAGTTTATAAATTTCATGCTAACAAAAAAAAAACACACAACAATGCTAAAAGTAACAGCATTAATGTACTGTGATGAATGAAGCCGTTTTACGGACACTAAATCCCTCTAATATGAGTGTGGATTTTGACACAGTTTTGTCCTTTATTTTTTAAGCAGCATATCTAAAATTCCTCCACCATTTTCCACTATCCCAATCTCACAAACACTTCTTACATTGATCACATTTGTCCACTTTGTGTTTAAGCAGCATTTATGTATTAAATCATTTTCTCCCTTTCTCCTCTCTTTTGCACACAGTAATTAAAATAGCATTATATAAGAACCAACACTGGCACTAAAAATTATTGTGTCACCTAGTTATAAGTTGGTATGTTTTTGGATTATACTGTGTTGATTTATATGATTCAAGTGAAATATAAAACTTAAAAAAATTAAAAAAAAACACACACACAATTCTTAGAAGTCTTGAAGCCTTGTTTGAGAAACACTGCCTTTGGGTTTTGTGACCCCATAGAGGCTCCTTAGTATCTCACATGGTAAGTTTCTTTTGGATAGTTCCACTATTAAATTCAGATACATTAGAATCCCAGAGAGAAATATAGATTGTCTTTAAGTTGCCCCTGCCCCACCACCGCTACCATCAAGTCCAAACATGTATCTTTTTATACAGATATAATAGTTATAATCATTGTCTATATAGCACTCAGTTAAATTGAAACATTTTCATTCATTAATTGCTTCCACAAGCATGCTCTTCAGGCCTCCTGCTTGTCACTAGTCACATGCAAAGATGGATGAGATGCAGTTTCTGCTTTAGGGAGCTTAAACCGTCACCAGGTGTAAGAGATACAGATGCTAATCCAGTCTCTGTGTCCAGGAAGAGTTCCCTTGGCTGGAAACTAAGCTCTGAAAGATAAATAGCAGCAAGTTGGAGAAAGAAGGAGAGGCATTTCCTGCAGCAGAAGCAGTGTGTGTGAAGGGAACTCAAAGAACTTGAGTTTGCATTGGTCAGAAGGTCCATGTCATGAAAAGCTATTCCTGCCAAGCTTAGGAATTTGAACCTTTGTTCTGAAAGCCATGGGAAGTCTGTGCTGAGAACCAAACAGATCAGCAGCATATGCAAAGTTCAATGAAGAAAATATAAGAAAGATGAGGGGGGGATAGAGGGTTATAGCCTGACAAGTATTAGGGAAAACAATTAGTAGGATGAAACAGGGATATGACAGTGGTCGCAATTAGGTAGTGATAATACAAGGATAAATTTTATGAGACTAATTTTTTAAAAAAGACACAGTTTTTAAACTTTCTAAAGGGATTGAAAACATTATTATAGTTAAAGATGAGGCTCTGGTTTGTAGCTGGGGTATTAATGGAGGGTGGGAAGTAATAAACATTGAGCATTTGATACATGCCAGATACTAGAATGTATGTTTTATATTTCTTATTTCACTGAATCTTCTTTACCCTTTTTAGGACTAATGACCCTGATAACTTGCCAATTTTGAAACTCATTCACTCAGCTAGAAAATACAAGAGGAGCTATGGTCATTTGATGTATGGAAGAGGAGATGAGTGTTATTTTGAAGAAGTTAACTTCAAGTTGTACATTAAGAAAGACAAAACTTGCACAACACCAGGGAGCACATAGGTCATGGCCGCTGCATTCTGAGCCCTGCTATGTCATATACCTGCAGTTGGATAAAGTTCGTATGCCCTGTATATGCATGTCTGGAAGTCAACATAAAGCACCAGGATATAGATTTATATTTAGAAAATAAGGCTTTAGTCTTCAGAAGATAAAACACTCTCAATAAGCATTTACTAGGTGTATGTCATATTGATGAGAATTGAAGTCTTGAGTATGAGTAAGGTAATTTTAGAAGTTTGTGTAGAGAAGAGGATTGTATTACATATATATTTCAAGATTATGAAATAGAAGAAAAATGTGATGAAAAAAAGGTCTGTGAAGAATTAACCAGAACATTAGGCTACAAACCAGGAGGGTGGTGTCTCAGAAGTCAAAGGAAGGGAAGGTTTCATAACAAGAACCTGTTCACTGGAGTGAAATGCTGCCAAAAGCAAGGACAATGAGCTTAGAAAGTGACCTAGGAATTTAGGGCCAAAGAGATCTGACAGTAGGTTTAATGCATGAAGAGGAGTCTGAAGAGGTTGCTAGATAGTGGGCTTATTAGAATTCATCATGTTTTACTTGTTTCAGATTGTACATGATTCTAGGGAAATTTACCATTTGGACCCCTCTGTCATGCCAAGGCCTCCATCATTGCTCAATGTTTGAAATTAAAATCAGACTTATATTTATATTTCTTCAGATTCTATAATGGCAACATATTTGAATAAAAAGGTATAACAGAATCATGGCATGTGAAAATTTCAGTTCAACTTATCTGACCTCACTGTTTTCAGAAGAAATTGAAGCTCAAAGAGTCCTATCCCAAATATTGAGGCTGGACTGGTTCCATTTCTCCCCTATACCAAACATTTAAGGCTTGCTAGGCTTAAATGTTTGTTGTATTTAAACATTTTCAAGGCAACTTCCATCTTTCTAGAAATAATGCCAGGTTATATAATTTTAAAAAAGTAATAACATACTCAGAAGCACAAATGAAGTGAAAGACCCCCATTTGTAAAAACCACACACAACATAACACCCTATTTAAACTATGCAGACGGTAGGGATTATAGCAGTTTTTGCTAAATGGCTTGCTCAAGTGTATTTTCCCTTCCCAAGTTGATTGTTAGCAAAAATTAGAGCTGTAAACTCCTTCATTCATTCAAATAGTTGAGTTTATTTTCATAATTTAAAAAAACTTAAATTGTTGAAAAAGAGACAAATGATTGGATGGTTCTAGTAATTACATACATGGAAAGTTATCACCTTATTCATCTTCATATTTGAGACAAATACAGCACAGAAAGGCCTCAACCCTGAAGTTGAAGTCTGATCTTCAGACTGAATGAACTATGGCTTGGTCTCTAGGTCTCTATGAAGCTCAGCCTTAATAAATTTAGGAACTCAAAGCAGCTAACAAACTAACTCTTCTGATTATACTTGTAAAGTTTAGTGATTATAGTTTTCTTCCTACTTGTTACTAATAATGATACTACTGGCATCTACATAGGATTTCTAAATATTTATCTCCCTTTCTTCCATTATCTCATCTTAATTCAGTGACAGGATAAAATATACATTTCCCCTCTGAGATAGATGGGAAGAAAAGATAAGATTAAGAGATGTGTTCAAAATCACAGTTAATAAGTGGTAGAAACAACTTTACAAACCATCTCTCTTAACCATTTGAAGTGGATCAGATAGCCACTCATTGGAAGGAAGCATGGCTAAAAAGAACAGAATTCTTAGTGATGATTTTCAGATTTCCAGACAATTAAAGCAGGGATGTTTTTCCTCTTGAGAGAAGATAACAGATGGCTATAGGTACTTTGCAACTCCTATCATTGAGAGGCAAAATCTACATTCTTTTTTTTCATGGTGAATCTAGGATGCCCTTGTTAACTTGCTTGAACAACAGAATGTGATGACAGTAAGCACTCAGCTCACTTCTGATGCTGGGTCCTAAGAACCCATACAGGTTCGATCTATTCATTTTGGAATACTAACCCTAAGAGAAGTCAGTTGTCATGTAAGAAATTCTGAGAACACTGTTGTTTAAGGAAGCTCAAGATAGCCATGTGGAGATGCTACATGCATGGAGAGGGATGTTTAACCAACCCACGTAGTGCAGCCATCCCAATATAGGGACCAGATTTTAAATTATGAAGCCAACTTGGACTCTAGCCCCAGAAGACAGATGTGGAAAATAATTGAAAAATGAAGCTGATAAAACAGCTCCTTAACATACAGTTCCTACTGAGCCATCTCAGCTAAATCCCAGCCACGTGAGCCACCCCTACAGGGTCCCAGTCATTAGGGAGTAGTAATAACATATTACTTCTCTACCTGTTTAAACTGGGAGCACAATAAAATGGATGTGTTGCTCCACTAAATTTTGAGCTTTTTTTTTAAAATGAAGCAACAGATAAACAGAACATCTTAGGTAAAGCTTTTTATATGACTTCTTGATTGAGTACCCTTCAAAATCAGAATTGTTAGTCATGGAAACAACACAGTAAAATTTAGTTACTCAGAACTCTTGAGGGATAAGTCATTCTGGATGATGGAATGATGACACTTCAAGAGATAAAGGTGATCAATCTTTCAAATGCTGGTGATGTTGTATTTTAATTGTTTAATATGAATAGTTAAAAATACAATCATTTACATATTAAAAATATATATCTTGAACTCATGCTGGGTCCCAGACTGTATGCTAGGCACTTGCTAAGTCTTGTACTGCATATACATAATCCTAGCTTTTCACAAATTTTTAGATGAGCAGGAGAAGCAGAAATACTAAGAAATTTTCCCAAAGTTTCAAGAAATATATGATTCAAAGCTAGGTCTTCAACCCAAGTCCACCTGACTCCAAACTTCAAGTGGAAATATTTCTCAAGATGGTTACAACTGAGACCAATAGTCCACTCAAGATTTTGAATTTATATCTTCTTTTAGCATCATTTTAAGTATCATTCCTCAGATAAATAGTTGCATTGAAATTTATGTATATCTATCTACAATCTTCTGAATAAGACAAGCTCAGTGAGCTACATTGTGGGAATGAATTTTGTTTGTGTTTCTTCATACTCATAGCTAAGATTTAATCAGCAAACCCAAGTGTAGCAAACTGTTTGCAGTCTTAAGATGGCATCAGGGATAATTATAATGATTCGTTATACTTTTCTGGTACCTCTCACCTAAGTATTGTAAAAGACTTTACAAACATTAATTAAGCTTTACAGGATTTTGATGAGGTCATGAAGCACTTTAATCACTGTAATATATGTAGACTTTAAATAAATCAAAAGCAGCTTCAAAATTATATTCTGATGCATTCCCCATTGTTTTTCATGGTGTGGACCCAGGAGTTTAGGGATTATTTTTCTATTCTTAATTTGTTTTCCAAGTTTTTAAGAAATTGTGACACCATAATGTGTGATACTATATATATGCCATGAGAATTAATTGATTAACCAACACACATTCCACACTCATAAGTATCAGGCACTGCTATCCACTCATGAGAACAGATAATATAATACATACAAATAAAGTACAATGACTAGAGCTTTGTTAGAGCAATGCAAAAAAAGTATTATTCAATCAAGTGGAAGCATATTTAACTCTGAAAAATAATAGCTAATAAAATGACGAGCTTATGCTCCTCAATTCAAAGGCTTCACATGTATTAAGTGCTTCATTTTCACACAAAAACTTGATATGTAGGCACTCTTATTTTCCTAAATATACAAACAAGGAAATAAGGCATAGGAAGTTTGAGTAATTTGCCCAAGCTCACCTACCTAGGATGTAGCACAGATGGGATTTGTCCTAGGCATTGTCTGCAAATTCCATACCCTTAACCACAATGCTCAAGTGTAGAAATGAGTAGACAAGAGGAGATCCTAAAGAAATAACAACAGAAAGAAAAAGGTAAATGCCCCATGCCTATAAATGGCTCTTATCAGCTGGGTTTTGATAATAGTAGATCTGATGAATAAAGTCAGGAAAAAGACTTCTAATGCCTTTCTCTTTTTTCTTCTTTAAAAATTTATCTTTATTGCCAAAACCGGTTTGGCTCAGTGGTAGAGCGTCAGTCTGCGGACAGAAAGTTCCCGGGTTCAATTCCGGTCAAGGGCATGTACATTGTTGAAATATTCTTTTGTGACTGATTCCTGTTCATTATTATTCTTATATTAATAAAGACCAAAGTGTGCATTTTCATTCTCCTATTGATGGATATTTGAACTGGGTCCAACTACAGCTATAAAAATTCTTACATACCTCTCTTAGTGCCCATGTGCATGAACTTTTCAAGAGTATGTATTATAAAGAATCATTTTAAGATCTTATAGTGTGTTCATAAAAGATGGTGGAGGGCCGAAACCGGTTTGGCTCAGTGGTAGAGCGTCGGTCTGCGGACTGAAAGGTCCCGGGTTCGATTCCGGTCAAGGGCATGTACATTGGTTGCGGGCACATCCCCGGTGGGGGGTGTGCAGGAGACAGCTGGTCCATGTTTCTCTCATTGATGTTTCTAGCTCTCTATCTCTCTTCCTTCCTCTCTGTAAAATATCAATAAAATATATTTTTATAAAATAAAATAAAAATTTATCTTTATTGTTGAAAGTATTACAGATGTTCCCTTTGTTTGTTCTTCATATTGGCCCCTTCCATCTCAAACCCACCACTCTCAGGCCTTTAACCAACCTATTGGCTGTGCCCATGGGCTATGAATATGTGCATATAAGTTCCCCAGGTAATCATTCCATTGCCACCCACCCACTCTGGCCTTCCCTCTGAAATCCCTCACTCATATGTGGAATTCAATGAACAAAATAAACTGATGAACAAAATAGAAATTAGTCACTACTAACTTTTGGGCTAAATCATCAAGGAAAATCAAATTTCTACTATTGTTTTCAATACCTGCCCACTATCTCTCAGTAATAGACTCAGCTCACAATTTTATGGGTTAATTGTGACTAATGTTGAACTTTATTCAGTAGCCCTGAACCTGACCAAGACACATATTGACTCACTCATACATGAACAGTGAGAAGCCATATACTTATATAGTTAAGATATACTTTCTCAAACTCCTGAGGTCTTGCCTTTGTCACTGCTTATTCTTCAGTTCTTTAATAATTAAAAAAATAATTCTGTCCACATGGCCAAACTTTGGACCTCTGCCATCCCTGACTATTCCTTCTCCTCCTTTCTTCTAGTCATGGACTCTGGTTCTCTATTCCTCTTCCATTCTCTTGAGTTTTACTTCAGCCTCAGAAGAATACCTGGAACTAATGTCTTCCTGGGACTCCCATTTCTATGGTTCATGGGACTTACCCACTTAAGTTCCCATGGATAATGTTGATCATCTGAATCGAGTTCCTTTGACATACTTAACTCATAATTAAACTCAATATCTTTGTGACTTATCCAGTTGCTCATCAGTCCCATGTGGAAACATGTTGGCTGACTGCACATGATCTACCCACAAAATCAATGACAGAATAGATGTAGAAAGAGAATGAGATTCTTAAGGGGTCTAGTAACATAGTATAGTAATGAAGATGATAAATTTGAAATAATATTATAATTAAGAGAATGGGTTCTTTTACCAGACTAACTGACTTTGAATTTGTCTCCTCTATTTATTAGCTGTGCTGCCTTGTGAAAATAATCTCTGTTTGCCTTGGTTTCTTCATCTTTAAAATGTTTTTAGATAATGGCGACAGGTAATTTGTAGCAACTTGGCGGGACCAAATTTGGTCAAACATCATTATGAATATTTTTGTGAGGATATGTCTGGATGAAATGAAAACTTAAATTAGTAGACTCTGAGTACAGCATATTACATTCTGTAGTGTTGGTGAACCTCATGGAAATGGCTGAAGGCCTGCATGGGAAGAAAAAAAAGACTAACTTCCCAGTATTGAGAGGGAATTCTGCAGGAGACCACATATTATGGATTTGAATTGCAGTAACAGTTTCTGACCCACTCTGCAGATGTTGGTTTTGCCTCTTCCATAATTGTGTGAGTCAATTCATGGAGCACCCTGGCACAGATAACTAGAGCTGGCTGAGGCTTGCACTGCCCACAGACAGTGGCAGCAGCTGAAGTGTGATGGGGCGTTGCCTTTCCCTGATCACTGGGTTGCCTCTTGTACCTGAGGGCTCCCAGACTGTGAGAAGGGGCAGGCTTGGCTGAGGGATTCCCCTCTAAGGCATGAATTTTCATGCACCAGGCCTCTAGTACATAATAATAGCACTAAGTCCATAGAGTAATTGTGAAAATTAAATAAGATAATATATGTGTAAATTTTAGAATAATACTTGGTCATTCTGAGTACTAAAATATCAGATATTATTGACATGTCTGTGGAGTGTCAATTTCTTAATGTCCAACATGCCCAACATGCCTTTGCATACACTAGTATGTATTTGTAGTTCATGGGTATTGTGTATGCTAGAGATAAAAGTTTGGTATTATTAGCATATAAATGATAAATTATGCAATTAGAGTAGATTGGATTATCTAGAGAGAGAAAATGCTATGTGAGAAATGCTCAGAGCAAAATCTTTTAAAAGCTAATGTTTAAGAGATGAACAAAGACTTTAAATGAGAAACCAGAAAAGAGAAAAAAGTTTTTCACTAAAGCATTGCAAAATATATTCATTATTGGTGAGATTAAAGTCAGTGCATGACATTGATCTAGTAACTATAATTAGAGTTTGTGTTTACTTTGGCATGCCCTGGTTTCCACCTATTGTCCCAGGATAGTTAGTGAATAGCTTTTACATCATCTAAGATTCAACAAAAGGAGACAGCATGTGACTTGAGATGACTCAATCAAATTAAAAGAATGGAGAATTTCTCATATTATTCCACAATATATAAACAAGAAGAATGTAATACAAACTATTACAACCATGATGCTTTTAAAAGGGGACCGTACCTGCCTCACTGGCATGGTTCAGTGGTTGAGCATTGACTTTTGAATCAAAAGGTCATTGGTTTGATTCCTGGTCAGGGCACATGCCCAGGTTGCGACTTAATCCCCAATGGGGGTGTGCAGGAGACAGCCAATCAATGATTCTCTCTCATCATTGACGTTTCCATCTCACTCTCCCTCTCTTTTCCTATCTAAAATCAATAAAAATATATTTTTACAAAGAGGGGACCATGACTAAAACTAAAATAATGCTGAGCACGAAAGAACAGAGAGATGGAACATATCTGTTCTTTGATAACATATTTGAGGCTATGTTAGTAGAAAGAGAATTTGACTCCTGGACATAAGATATAATATATTCCTTTATTCTTTAAGGGATTTTGAATGGGAGAATCATGTAACATTAAACCCAAACTAACCTAAGTTTTAGAGAGACTAGGATACCAGAAGCTTTACTATTTTCACTAAGAAAGAATATCTTAACTGAAAAATAATTTTTAATATAATTTCATGATTTTTTACAGAGAGGAAGAAAGGGGAATAGAGAGTTAGAAATATCAATGAGAGACAATCATTTATCAGCCACCTATTGCAGACCCCCTACTGGGGAAGTGCCCGCAACCAAGGTACATGCCCTTGACTGGAATGGAACCTGGGACCTTTCAGTCCGCAGGCCGACACTATCCACTGAGCCAAACCGGTTTCGGCTGAAAAATAATTTAAAATTAACTTCTATTTTCACCAATGACTTCTAAGAAAGGAGCATCCCACTTCATAAAACAAAAAGATGGTTCTTTTCTGAACATTGTAACAGGAATGATCCTGAACAGCTAAGGAGAATCGAACAGCCAAGGAGAATCACTATTAAATGAAGTTATTATTACCTTTTTATATAAGGATATCAGAAATATCAAAGCCTACTGTTTATAGTATATAATATAAAAAGCAAACGCAGGTTGCAAAATATGGGATAGTAACATATTACTAGAGACATTAAATACAATCCCTTTACTATTAATCTAAAAGGTTTTCATTTTGGTGATACAATGGAAAGATCATGGGTTTAGAAATTGACTTATTCAACCTATTTTATTACTTTTTGCACATACTAGCATTGTCAACAAATTAACTAAACTGCAGTTTTCTTATTTGGAGAATAATATAGAGTCCTTTTCTTCAAAGTATTTATATGCTTGTGGAAAGGAGTGAAAGTGAGAAAAATTAAAGACAATAAAAAATTTAGGAACAGATAAAGATTGAAAGAGGTAAACTGAGCTAACACATGGGATAATATATTGGGGGTATATTGTTGCATTTGGAGGGGATACCAGGAAAAGAATCATCTAAGAAGTGATGATATTTGGAGTATATTTTTAATTAAGAGTCAAGAGGCTTGGGTATGAATAAAGTATAAAGAAAAGAAAAGGGAAGATTTGACTTAGTTTTTTTGGACTGAGCAGCTAAGTAGAATGCAGTGAGAAAAAAGGTGTCTCTAAAGGAGTATATTTTTGGAGGAAAATAGTTCTTTTTTGTCTGTGTGAAATTTTAGATGCCTTTTAAACATTTAAGAGAGATGATGAACAAGACATAGGATGCATGAATCTGGATCCTGGAGGAACATTTGGTGACAGACATATCATTATAAATCTGATCATATTTAGAGACAAATGGCTGATGAAATAACTTATAGAAAGACTGTTGACAGAAACCATAGAGTCCAGGGCAGAGTTCTGAGAGCTTCTCCAATGTTTCGAGGAACCAGCAAAGGTTACTGAGAAGGAGAGAGCCATAAAGTATGAAGAAACCAGTTGATTATGTGCCATTGATTCACAGAGAAGTGATTAAGACGATGGGACCCTGACCAGGTGTCTTAGTTGGTTAGAGTATCAGCATGATACATAAAGGTTTTAGGTTCAATCTCCAGTCAAGGCAAAAACTGGAAGCAAACAATAAATGAATGCATAAATAAGTGAAACAACAAATTCATGTTTTTCTCTCTCTTTATCCCCTTCCTCTCTCTAAAATCAATCAATAAAAATAAAATTACAAATAAAAGAGAGTGGTCTCATGTGTGGGCTTCCTCACAGCATGGTGACTTGAAGACGGTCAGATGGCTAACGTGGTTTCTCAGGGTTCCAAAAGTGAGCATCCTAAGGAAACCAGACTGGACCTAAGTTGTTTGTATGCCCTAGCCTCAGAGGTCACGGAGCATCATTTCTGCCACAATTGCAAGGCCACCAAGATTCCAAGAGAGGGAACTGAGACACCCCCCCCCCCATCTCTCAGTCGGAGGAGCATCAGAGTCACATGGAAGAACATATATTGTTGGATATGTTGGAAAATACAATGTGCCATAAGTGAAAACCTAAAACAGATTAAAGTTGGTTTAAGAAGCCTGGTGATGTCATGAAGTTCTCACATTGATTGCTTATTACCCTACCTCTCTATCCTACAAGTGAAAGGCTCATAGGCACAATAAGTCCGAGTGCAACTCACAGCCTGATATTTTTAAAACATTTCTCAGGACAGAAGTGAACTTGTGAATGAATTAAAATCAATTCCAACAAGTGAATAATTTTTTTCATAATTATTTTATAAATATTAAAATATTATTCTTAGAGCACTCTTCGAATATCTCAATCATAAGAGGAATCTTTTTGGGGGGAAATTTTGGAAGACCTATCTGTTTCTGGCAGAGGGTATGATTCAAAGCATATTTATTGTTCATAACTTATTTGCCAAGCACTATTCTTGATAATGATAATCAGCCATAAACAAAACATATTTTAAAAAATCCCTACTACTGCAGAGGTAAACTGAATATATTATTCACTCAGAGAAAGGAGACTGCCTACTAAATGCACATGTACTTAAGGTCTCCCAACCATTCTGGCATGAGCCTCCCAGGGCAGGAGCTGTGTCATTTTCACAACAACAGTCTCATGGCCTACCACAGTGCCTCAGGGAGAGCAATTTTCAATAAATATTTGTTGAACGAATGTGTAGATATGAAGGGATTCAGGCCACTTGCTTAAAGGAAAGGTATTTCCTAAGAAAGGAGTCAGCATGCCCTCTTCTTAAAGCATTGGCACAAGACCAACTAGAGGAGATGTCTGAACTCCATCCTTAGCAACAAAGGATGGAGTTCAGACAACACTTGGGAGCAGGAGTGGGCAGGGCTGGTTCTCTGTTACTTTCTCAGTAAGAGAAGAAGAGAGAAATCCATATAATTTCTTAAACTTTTTAATTCCCTCATGTTTGTTATTCTTGATTTTCCTCTCTTTCTACGTGGTGATTAGTAGTAAAAAAAAAATTAATGTCATGTGTACTTGTCTTTGGGGACTGGAAGAAGGAGGACGCTGAGAAAAGTGATAATCTCCACAAGGAAGCTCGAGGGAAGAGGATCCCTCAGGGACAGAGTTGGTGTTCATAGCTTTGGAGAGTGGGAAGTGGGGAGAGTCCATGGGGATGCTTGGGGGAAGAGAGGAAGCAGCAAGTCAAGGCTGCAGAGAGTCCTGGAGCTCAACAGTACAAAGGGCATCATGGTTACTTGACCAATCGTTGCCCAATTTCTCCTTGTTCAGCTTTAAAAATAAGGCATTGCTCTTCCAGTGATCTCACTTTTCTATTTTCTCTGTCAGTGAAATGTGTCATCCTTGCTAGAAATCTTCCTGAAGCCCTGCCCTGCTTTTCTCATCCTTCATTTATAATCACTCTCCCAGTCCTGTCATTCTGCCTCCCTAATATCTTTCAAATCAGTCCCTGTGTTTCTCTCCTCTCTCTTCTGCCTAAGTTCAGACCTGGATCACAGAGCTGCCACTAGTGGGTCTCCAATATGAAAACCCTTCATCCTATCCACACTACTTTTTTTTTTTTGAAAAAGCAAATGAGATTATGTCCTTCTCCATTTAACTCTGCTGTGAAGGCCTACTAACCACAAGACAAAGCCCCAAAGCTTAGTATGTGAGGCCTCTGTTTGCCATCTAACCTTTCGTCTAATTTTTGGTGCCTCCTCCCCATATACATGCTACACTCCAGTCATAAGTGTTTGTCACTGAAGCCCAAGTATGTCAAACTAACCCGAATGATTGACTTCTATCCTTCTGAATATGATGTTCACTTTGAAATATACTTTTATTGTTAATAGGTATACTCTTTCTCACCATTCAAGACTTAGATGAAATACCATATCCACTAAGTGAAGCCTTTGTTTTGTTTTGTGTGTGTGTGTATGTGTGTGTGTGTGTGTGTGTGTGTGTGTGTGTATGTATGTATGTTTCTCAAACACTGTATTGTTTCATCACCTATGTGCACATTTGTGTTCTGAATGACCTTCCTCTCTAGATTGTGACTTCCTTAAGAGGAAGGATTTTTTTGTTAATCAACACACTATCATAAGTGCCTAGCACATCACATATTATAAAATTTTAAATAACACATAGAAGGTAAATGAATGAATGAGGTAAAGCATGGACTCTTTGGTTCTCAATAATGTGATGCTGAAAAAAGAGGTGGAAGTACAAGGTTGATATGAAGTGTCTTCCTTGTTGCATATCATTGTTTGCGCCTGTGAATCTGCCTTGTTATTGCCAGGAGGTATAAAGAAATTAAGTCAGGAAGTGCCAGTAATGCCACTCAGTCTCTGGACAACGAGAAAAACCTCAACTCCTTAGGAAGAGTACAATTTTGTTCTTGGAAGAAGGAAAAACACCAGCTTTGAACAAAGTAGATTTGTAGGACACTGCACACAGCTGTAAATGAAGAGGTGGGTTCACTTGTTTTGCAGCAAAATGCCTGTTCCAGGTACCCTCTATATGGCCATCTCATTTCATGTAGAAGTAATGACTTAGCCAGGCCATACATTCCAAAAAGGTGACTAATTCTGCGTACATGTTAATGCAAGAACAGAAGTTTATTAATGATCTTTAAATAGCTAGTAACTTAGTCTTCTTAGGCTACACAAACTGGTGGCTTAAACAACAGAAATTAACTGCCTATAGTCCTGGAGTCCAGGAAGTCCAAGATCAACGCATCTGGATATTCAGCGTCTGGTGCATTTTGGTTTAACACAGCTGCCTTTTCTCAATGCATGCTAGTGGAAAGAGACAGGACTCTTGTGTCTCTTCCTCCTCTTAGGGCATGAATCCCATCATGAAGGCATCACCCTCATGGCCTCGTATAAACTTAATTACCTGCCAGAGGCCCACCTCCAAACACCACAATATTAGGGGTTAGGGTTTAAGGCAACCTTTATTTCATTACATTCTCTTTCTTATTGAGGTGGAGTTGACAACAAACATTGTGACCAAATAGGAATGACCCACAAACAATAGCAGTAGTAAATAAAAGTAAATGATATTAGTAGTTGTAGTTTATTGAATTTTTGCCATGTGGCAGTCAATATTTGGTAGTGTTTTTTATAAATTGTAGCTATTTTAATCCTCCTACTGACCCTGTGAGGTAGGTGTTATTACCCTCATTTTAGAGAGGAAGAAATTGTAGTATAGAAAGCTAAAGCTCCAGTAACCAGCCTGAAATGAGTTAAGTAATAGTTAGCAGAACTGGAAATCAAACTCAGATGGTCTAGCTCAAAAGCTTATACTTTTAACCACATAATGAGTTTAGATAAAGAAACATTCATGGAGATTTTTAATTTGATGATTTTAAACATTTTTAGCCATTGATACATTTATCCACAATATGTCATTTGAAAAATAAATTCTAATATATAAAATAGATAAAAGCTGGACCAGACTTATATTCCTAGCAATATACACTGCTAAGTATACTGAATTTACTTCTTTTGTAAATAAAATGAAAAAAAATATTTTTAAATTTTGGTACTTAATAAAATAGGAGTTCTCAAATATTTGAAAAACAAAGTGGAATTAGAAAGATAGTGTAATGAAATAAAGGTTGCCTTAAAAGAACTTGTAGATTGCCAGTAGGTTACAGCTTTTCTTTTCTATTGTTATACATGTGTGTGTGTGAGTGTGAGTGTGTGAGTGTGTGAGTGTGTGTGTGTGTGTATTATATCCTATATAATAAAAGGGTAATATGCAAATTAACCACCACTCCATCACAAAGATGGTGGAGCCCATAGCCACAAGATGGCAGCACTCAGTCCTCTCAGCCCCACCTGAGTCCCCCAGTTCCAAGAGTGGGGGAGGGCACTGAGAATGGGCACCATGAGCAGACTGGCAGAATGCTTGCTTCATTGCCCCAGCAATGAGGCAAGTGTTCCCTGTTCAGCTGTGAATGGGCCTTTGGACTGTGGAGAACCTCTGGGCAGTGGGCGCAGAGCAGCCAGGCCCCGCAGAGAGCTACTGGTGCATGGATTTGTGCACAAAGCTAGTAGTGTGTGTATACGTGTGTGTGTGTGTGTGTGTGTGTGTGTGTGTGTGTGTGTGTGTGTATTGATTTCAGTGAAGAAGGGAGAAGGAAAGAGAGATAGAAACATCAATGATAAGAGATAAGCACTGATTGGCTGCCTCCTTCAAGCCCCACAAAACGGATCTAGTCCACAACCTGGGCATATCCCCTGACCTGGAATGGAATCGTGACCTTCTGGTTCATAGGTTGACACGCAGCCACTGAGTCATCCCAGTGGGGCTACAGATTTTCTTTTAATAGTCATATGGTGCAGAGGAGAAAAAGTTTTGGGTCCATAAAAGTACAGACTCATAACAGTTACACTTAATGCTGGAGTTTATAGCAGGAGACCTCTTCAAAAAATGAGTGAATTGAGAAAAAAATGCCATATGAAGGAAGAAAGAAGAGAAATGTCTCAATTTCAGTCTAAAGTTTTAGATGAGGTAAAACTTTAAAAGTTGACTCTAAAAGTTCTTTACTACATATCAGTCCTCACACAAGTTGATAAATTAAGTGCACAGTACCTAGAAGTACTGAGTCAAGAAATTATGTAAAATGTTTTGTGGCTACAGTTTCTTTGAGGAGCTTGCAAGAGATAATGCAATTCCTCTCTCCAGGAATACATTCTCAACCCAATTATTATAGAATTCCAGAGATAAAACTCCAAAGGAATATTAACTTGCAGAAGAATTAAAAAATAAACTCATGAAGAAATAAGATATGTGGTTTCTGGTCCAATGTATAAAGACTTTAGAAGTTATCACTCCCCTTATCACAATCAAAAAATGAACAAACTGAAAATCAACAACTTTCCTTAGACCCATCAGAAAATTGATGTCACATGGCAAATTGGAGCCACCAAAACTGGAGAGAAAAGTGAACACCAAGAATCACATTTCCTTTTGCTGCCTACAGCAGAAGCCCAAAGCCCCGCTGCTGGAGCGAGTACTCTGAGGAGCACTAGAATGTAATTGATGAATTACCAGAGGCTAAGTGCACACTAGCTTGGAAGTTACAATCTCCAGGGGTCTGGCATTTGGTGTGTGTGTGAGAGCGTGGGAATAGAGCCACATTTTTGAGTCTTTCCTCCAGGAGCCCTATCAGTTTTCAGGGCAAAGATTCACATGATATGCTCAACGTCTATATGAATATACCCTAATATATATTTTAAATTGAATTTATTGGGGTGACTTTGGTTCACAAACTATACAGGTTTTAAGTGTACAACTCAACAAAACATTATCTGCACACTGCATCATGCATCCATCACCCAACGCAAGTTTCTTCCTATCTCTGTTTATCCCTCTTTTGTCCATGTCTACCTACCGCCAACTCCCTTTCCCTCTGGCTATCACCACACTGTTGTCACTGTGAGATACATATATGCTTTTTCTTAATCCCTGCACCATCTTTTTTAAAAAATATATTTTATTGATTTTTTTACAGGGAGGAAGAGAGAGGGATAGAGAGTTAGAAACATCAATGAGAGAGAATCATTGATCAGCTGCCTCTTGCACACCCCCTACTGGGGATGTGCCCGCAACCAATGTACATGCCCTTGTCCGGAATCGAACCCGGGACCTTTCAGTCTGCAGACCGACGCTCTACCACTGAGCCAAACCGGTTTCGGCCCTCCACCATCTTTTATGAACACACTATAATATCTTAAAATGATTCTTTATAATACATACTCTTGAAAAGTTCATGCACATGGGCACTAAGAGAGGTATGTAAGAATTTTTATAGCTGTAGTTGGACCCAGTTCAAATATCCATCAATAGAAGAATGAAAATGCACACTTTGGTCTTTATTAATATAAGAATAATAATGAACAGGAATCAGTCACAAAAGAATATTTCAACAATGTATGAACTGAGAATACTTATTTAAGGATACAAATATTTTAAAACTCTAAAGACAAATAAGAGAATGATATACATTAATTCAGAATTGAATATAGTTTACTCTGCTATGCTTTTAATTGGGAAGAAGGGTTTTGATCTTATAGGCTTTGCTATTTGTTAATGTTCTTTTTCAGAATATATATAGTTTTCCTATATCTGAAGAGGAGCTTAAAGAGACTTGTCAGGAACGATGTTGTGACCAATGCCACTTATTAACACTTAAAGATACTGAGGACAAAAGGGGTAAGAGATGTACACTGCCGTATAGCTTATTGCTGATAGATATGAGTTCAGGTAATTTGACTTGTTCATGTCACTTTCTACCTAGCCAAGGAACTCATATAATATGAGATGCAGTAAAGATATGGCTTGACATCTTTGACCCATCATAGTATACTCATCAGGTAGGAAAAAGTGGGAAGGGGCGATGGAAGTAGCAGGTTGGATCAAGAACTTAACTGTGGAAGGAAAACATTGTATTTCCTTTAGACATACCACAGAGCACTTTACTATAGCATCTTTATTAGACTAAACACAGCCAGCAGGAGGCAATGCAGTGGACTCTTCCAGGGTCTGAATTGAAACATGGTGATATTAATGGAATTCTCTGCAATGTAGCTAAGTAACATGGGAGAAGTTAATGAGCAACTAGGGAAATTTGGAATATTGCAGTTTGCCTTTTTTCATAATGCCCAGTGGCTAAGAATTTTTAAATAGATTTTTGTCAGCCTATTAGGCTCGATAGTAGAAACATATTCCTAGTCTCCCTGCTATGTATTCAGGCTAAGAGAAAGGTGATGCTAGTGAAGGCTAGTCAGCCTTCAGTACTATAATTATTTTATATAGTTCAATATTTATGTTGGAACTTAATAGACACAAGGCATTAAGATGTAGGAAGAGATTAAAGAGAAATAGATGAGACACTTGAAGATATTTGGAAGAGGAAAGACTAATTAATGTGGAGTGGTCTCACCCCTTTTAGGGGGGATAAGGGGAAGATTTTATAGAAATTTTCTTGTCCAAAGGTAGAGAAGAACGACATTATATCGTTCCCATTACAGAGATAAAGGGGAGAGATTAGTACTTTTATACAGTGGTATCCAAATGGGGTTTTATGATTAGTTATATCAGAATGTTCTTATTTAAAAAATGTGGATTCATGAAAACTCCCAGAGAACATCATTTATTTAGGCTGAAAGTTTGCCTTGGAAATTTACATAACACAGACTATCCAACCTATGAGGGAAGGCAGGGGGTGAAGGGGTAAGGGTAAGAGATCAACCAAAAGACTTGTATGCATGCATATGCACATTACCAATAGACACAGACAGTAGGGGGGTGAGGTCATGTGCTGGGGGTGGGAGCGGCCAGGGAGAGTTAAATGAGGAGAAAAAAGGAGACTCATATAATAGTTTAAACAATAAAGAACTTAAATAAAATAAATAAAATAAATTTATATTACTAAAAACACACATATAAAAGAATTTCTAAGATGATTTTGATGAGAAGTTAATTCTGAGACCCTCTTCTTGGAAATCATGGAAACAGCCATTCACCATTGACAGAGTGAGATTGTTATGCCTTGATATACTGGTATATAAATGATATTGCTTCCCCTGCATGAAGTGCAAAAGCAATTCGCACACCTTCAGATTCTCTGAATCAAGAGTGTAAGTGTGCTGAAACCGGTTTGGCTTAGTGGATAGAGCATCAGCCTGTGGACTAAAAGGTCCCAGGTTCAATTCAGGTCAAGGGCATGTATCTTGGTTGTGAGCACATCCCAGTAGGAGGTGTGTAGAAGGCAGCTGATCAATGGTTTTCTCTCATCAATGTTTCTAACTCTCTATCCTTCTCTCTTCCTCTCTGTTATCTTTCTTCATTTTACTATTAAAATGTTTATGTAACACTGTACCAATATTCATGACAACAGGTGAGAGGGCTGGGTGACTTCTCTGACCAAGAAAAGATGGTCTAATGACAGGGGGGGGGTAATTATTTTACTTCTTAAGAAGACCCCTCTCTCTTACTCTTCCATTTTCATTTCTTTACATTTTTTAAATGAATTTATAATTTTTTTAAATCTCACCACTTTGTTTTTAGCACTGTGATCTTACTTTCAGAGATTATATATGGATATCTCTGATCGATTTTTAAAAAATATATTCTATTGCTTTTTTACAGAGAGGAAGAGAGAGAGTTAGAAACGTCCATGAGAGAGAATCATCGATTAGCTGCCTTTTGCACACCCCCTACTGGGGATGCACCCACAACCAAGGTACATGTCCTTGACCAGAATCGAATCTGGGACCCTTCAATCCGCAGGCTGACACTCTATCCACTGAGCCAAACTGGTTTTGGTGGCAAACAATTTCTTATTAACATTTCTTCATGTAACTCATCCAGCAATAAGACTAAATGGATGAATTATAATAGAAATGAAACTTTTATTTGTGGAAGCTTGGTATTAGATTGGAATTAACTTCGCTAACTAATTTGTTTTTCCTCTAGTCTTTGCTCAGTTTACACTGTGATTTTAATTAGATTATTGTTTTTTGTATTATAAAGGATCTTTCTCTCAATAATGACATCGATATTTCTTTTTGTCTTTCCCTCTCTCTTCCACTCTCACTCTAAAAGTCAATGAAAAAATATCCCTGGGTGAGTATTAAAAAAAATAGTTTCCACAGAAAAAAAACTTGTACCACTTGTGATAAACAGAATGTAATATTACAAACACATGTAATAAAACAAAACAATAGAAAAGGGCAATTTCATTAAATGCTACCTAGATACTGCAGGCTGCCAAATGCTCAGAGCTGAAAGTCTGTACATTCTTTGTTGAGAGGACAGATTAGCAAGTGGAAAGATGCCTTAAAACCAATAAATATCAATGTAAATATTTTTTCTTGAGACATGAGTAATAAAAGAGAATTTTAAAGGAAAATTCTTTTCCAGTTTATGACTTAATATTATTTAATTCCACACACTGGAAAATACCATGTTAGTTCATTTATTTTGCCAAGTTTTCCCTTTCATATTCAGAGGGTATGTCTAAGTATGCAAGAAATAATAGTACAGTTATTCATGTGTCAACATTGAAAGCTGAATTAGTTTTGTAAATTATGTCAAATGAAGCAGATGATGTCTTGCCAAGAGTCTACAATTCACTTAACATCATTTATCATAGCATATGGTTTAATTTAATATATTTTTATTTATATTCTGTTTCTATCTTCTATTCTCTGCAAACTCGGGATATTCTCTCCACCATGAGTCAGTTCTTTAAGAAATGAATAAATAGTTAGAAGTAGGTATCTGAGCCAATGAGTACAACAAAATATTTGAAAAAGTACTTAAGATTGAAGAAGGAAAAGTTTAGTCTCATTATTATTTCTGTAATAAACAGCCTATGGGTGATAAAATTGATGTGCAACATGTTAAGGTAAATGCATTCATTTCTCACTTAACCACTTAATGCCTTCTGGAAATGAGATCATCTGGTTTCAAATGAGAATGAGAAGCCACAGGATGAAGTACAAGTATTTTTATAGCCACTGATATTACTATATAAAGGGTATATAAAACATCACACACACACACACACACACACACACACACACACACACACACACACACGGATATTGTTTATAAGCAGTGAAAAATAATATAGATTTAAAAGTAAAAAGTGAGACTTCACAAAAAAAGTTTTAAGTTTATTCCTTCTAAAAATAAAGAGATGCTATAATATTCTGGAACAACCCTCCTAATTAAAAAATATAAAACTAGAAAAATGTAGGTATATGTAATAAAAATGATTTTAAAATATTATAAAGCATTTGTAATTTCCTGAAATTTATAGAAGTAGTAATTTATATGCACTTTACTAGGCAGGAATTAATGTTATAATCTAAAGTAAAACCACTAAAATAACAGAATTATCATAAATTATATTTAT
This sequence comes from Vespertilio murinus, assembly GCA_963924515.1. NCBI lineage: Eukaryota > Metazoa > Chordata > Mammalia > Chiroptera > Vespertilionidae > Vespertilio > Vespertilio murinus. The sequence goes on along the minus strand of OZ004704.1, from coordinate 11,416,548 downwards.
CTATATATGTGTGTTTTTGTATCTATAACTCTGGTAAACATATGCCACCAATACTGGAACACCCAAATTAATTTAAAATAATTCTGAAAGATATCAAGGGAGAGATCAACAGTAATAAAATCATAGTACTGGACTTTAATACCCCATTAACATCACTGGATAAGTCTTATAAACGAAACAATCAACAAAGAAACAGCAATCATAAATGACTCACTAGATCAGATGTAATTAATTGACATCCTCAGAACATTTCACACCAAAGTTAAGTATTATGCATTCTTCTCAAGTGCACATGGGGCATTTTCAAAGATAGATCACATAATGGGACACAAATTAAAGAAGACTGAAATCTTATCAAGCATCTTCTCAGATCACAATGGCACAAAATTATAAAACAACTACAAAAATACCAATAAAAATATCAAACACTTGGAGGCTAAATAGTAGGTTATTAAACAATGAGTGGGTTACCAAAGAGGTCAAAGAAGAAATAAAAAAAATATCCTGGAAAATAATGACAATAAACAAACAATAATCCAAAATCAATGGACACAGTGAAAGTAGTTCTGAGAAGGACATTCGTAGCATTCATTACAGGCCTACCTCAAAAAAACAAGAAAAGCTGGCAATAAAAACTGATAATAAATTATCTAACCCTACAACTTAAGTAATTAGAAAGAGAGCAACATGAAAACCTCAGAGTAAGCAGAAGAAAGGAAACAATGAAGCTGAGTGGAAATGAGTAACATAATGGCCAAAAAAACAATACAAAAGACCAATAAATACAAGAGCTGGTTCTTTGAAAGGATAAACAAGATTGACAACACTCTAACCAGGTTCAGTAAGAAGCAAAGAGAGAAGAAATAAATAGAAAATGGAAGAGGTTAAGTAACAACTGACTCCACAGAAATAAAAAAGATTGTAAAAAAACAAACAAACAAAAAAAAAAAAAAAAAACCTATGGACAACTCTATTCCAACAAACTAGACAACCTAAATGGAATGGACATATTCCTAGAAAAATACAACATTCTAAAACTCAATTAGGAAGAATCTGAAAACCTGAATTAGCCTATAACAATTAATGAAATTGAAGCAGTAATAAAATAAATAAATAAATAAATAAATAACTTCCTGCAATCAAAAGCTCTGGTCCAGAACGCTTCATAGGGTAGTTTTACCAAACATTCAAAGAACTAAAACCTACCCTCCTCAGACTATTCCCAAAAATGCAATAGGAAGGTAAATTTCAAGTTCTTTCTATGAAGCCAGTACCACTATAATCTCCAAACCAGATAAAGACACTATAAAGAAAGAGAATTATAGGTCAATATCCTTGATGAACATAGATACGAAAATCCTCAACAGAATATTAGCAAATCTCATCCAGCAATACATTAAAAAGTAGTTTTTCTTTTGAAGCTACCTGTATCATTTGACTCATGGCTCCCAGCCAAACACCTCTGCTGCCATCATCATATTTCCTTCTCCGACCCTGATGCCCATCTTCCTGCTTCCCTCTTACACTTATAAGGATCCTTGTAATTGTATTGAGCTCACCTGAATAATCCAGGTTTATCTTCCCATCTCAATATCCTGAATTGAATCATCTGAAAAGCCCTTTTTGCTATAGGAGGCAATATATTCACTTGTTCTAAAGATTAATATGTGGACATTTTTGTGGGGATGAAGATTATTCTGCCTGCCATGTCTCATGTTTTGGAAACTAGGAGTAGGAAAGTGAACAAGATGGGCTCTGTTCAGAATTCCCCAGCTTTTTGTTCGGTTTTCTCATTGAACTCAACCATTGAAGGCTTGACAGCCTGCTGCTGCACAGGCTCTATCCAGATTAATCAACACACCCCCAACCCTCATGAGGTTGCTCCTTCAATGACACCCAGAACCTCTGGCCCCTCTCTAAGCACTTTGAACTATCCTTATCAAAGTACAAAATGGGTCAGAATTCTATGCTAGTTCTTGGTCAGTTTTTAACCAGAGTTGCCAATTGATTTCCCATTTTGTTTGTCATCCCAATTTTTGACAAGTCACATTGTTCCACAGAGCACATTCTAACTTCATTGTTCAGATTAGATGGCAATGATTAAACTCCAACAACAGAATAAAATAAATTAATTGTTTAAAAATGCCCATCTGGCATGGCTCCATGGTTGAATGTCAACCTATGAACCAGGAAGTCACAATTCCATTCTGGGTTTCAGGCAAGATCTCCAGTGTGGGTTGTGCAGGAGGCAGCCAATCAATGATTCTTCCACCATTGATGTTTCTATCTCTCTCTCACTCTCCCTTCCTGTCTGAAGTCAAGAGAAAAAAATAAAAAGAGGGTGAAATCAGGCAGCAGTTCATTTTCTAAAACAAAACAAAACACAGGAAAAAGATGTTCCAATAGTAAAATACACAAAAAAGGTATGATAGTACAACACCAAAACCAGAATTGTCTCAACTTCAATGTCAACCCCAACTCCTTACTAAGTTTATAAAGAAAATTAACACTATAATAATATTACAACCCCTTGCAAGGTAAAGTATAAAACCTAAATAATAAAACCAGTCATCTAATTCTCCTCCTCTGTGTGTTTAAAGTCCAAATAATGTTGTATTCCACTGTTTCATATTTGAAATGGTATCAGCCAGATGTTTTCTATTGCTGGTGGCATTGAGGCTTCAACAGCAGCTATACACTGGACTATCTTTCAGAAAGATCTGTGTACTTTCTTCAGTATTTCAGAATATGTGTCAACTTATTTCCAAGGCTCTGATGTTTCTAACCTTTTAAAGATTACAGGGACTTAATGGGACACATGAGATTGTCAGAGCGCTGGCTCCACACCATCGCTTTGAGAATGAGCCAATCCTCTTCCTCAAGGGCAGCTAGTTATCCCAGGCAAAAAAAAAAGCAAGTTCCAAGATCACAAGACACATGTTGTAAGATACTGCAGCATAGAGTCAGTGGCTTTGGGATAAGGACAATAGAGGGTGTTAGGATTTCAGAATTACTGAATATTGGTAGCTGTCTTCTTTTTTCTTTTTTTCTTCTTCCCAGAATGCACAATCTGTACACTTAAATCCATATTGGAGAAATCTCTGAGCAAAACATTAATTTAGCTTTGTCAACTTACCCAGTCTATTTCAGAGTAGATATGCATATCCCCCATAGTGTGTCTTCTACCAGAGAATGTCATTTTCTTGTTTTGTTTTCTTTAAAAATCGAAGCATCTGCAATGCTCACAGCCGGGGTATCTAGGACTTACCTAAGGCGTCTTTCTTTTCCATTCAGCCTAGTCAAAATCTCTCCACTTCCACTTTGCATTTTTGTCTGACATGAACCTTTCTAGTGCTGTTCTGACCACACTCTCCCAGGAGCAGATATCATCCATCCTGCTTTCATCAGTTCTTGCAAAGGAATTATCTATAATGATAAAAGGATCATATGCTAATTAGACTGGACTTCTTCCAGACCCCATTCTGGACATTCTTCCTGAGGAAGCCCGGGCAGGAGGGAAGCCAGCCTGGGTCCAGGTCCCGGTGCCTGGGTGCCTGTGGGTGGCCAGAGGAGTGAAGCCCTGATCTTAGGTGCTGGAGGGAAGCTTGTGCAGGCAGCAGGGAGAAGGAAGGGCTACTCTTGCATGAATATTTTTAAAAAATATATTTTATTGACATTTTACAGAGAGGAAGAGAGACGGATAGAGAGCTAGAAATGTCAATGAGAGAGAAACATTGACCAGCTGCCTCTTGCACACCCCCTACTGGGGATGTGCCCGCAGCCAAGGTACATGCCCTTGACCGGAATCAAACCTGGGACCTTTCAGTCCACAGACCAATGCTCTACCACTGAGCCAAACTGGTTTTGGCTCTTGCATGAATTTTTGTGCATCAGGCCTCAAGTTTAGGTATAAAACTCTTGCCTCTTAGGAGATATTTTTTTCTTCTTAAATAATTAACCAGTTCAGACCTATATAAGTTCCTTTGGAGTTGTGTGACTCAGGGAACATCTGGGTTTCTTTCTACTTCCTGACTATAGAGAGCATTGTCCAAGGGTGCTTCCTTCACCATTTTGTCTGTTTTTGCAAATTTCTCTTTTGTGCTCACACCTCCCATTTATATAATTCCAATATGTAATTTTATAATGAACATATATTTTTTATGTTTTATAATGACCTTAGGTTTCTTAGCATCATCTTAAATTTGATATGTCCATAATTAATTATTGCTCCCTTCCTACCAATAAACCCAAATTATCTCACTCTGTCTTCAAATGAGGATGATACAATGTAGTCATTCAACCTTGACCTTTTAGGATCATTTTTTATTATTCTTGATCTATGTAAAATGTATGCATACTTTTAAGCTTGCTTCAGCTTATATATCTTTCATTAACCTTTTCTCCAAATTAATGTGTGTATATATCACAAACATATGTAATGCATACACATCAAATTAAATATATATATGCATTATTTGTGTTTGTACATATATACTATCATGTGTATATATACATGTATGTACATATATACACATATGCATATGTGTGCGTGCATACACACATATATACATATATACACATATATACATGTATATGCATATATATATATATATATATATATATATATATACAGAGAGAGAGAGAGAGATTCTGAGTGAACTCAACTATTTTCTCATTCCATATCCTAATTTATCCTAGTTTTTATCAACCATTATATCGCTTTCTCCTCTATGAATAACTGTACCTCATCTTTTTTCAAAGCTAACAGTTACATTAATGCTATTGTGGTCATATTCTTTTAAATTCTCTAGGTCTTTTCTTCATCAGATATCTCCTCTATTTCACAGATTGTATTTTTTATTAATCCTGAAACTATATTTAGTCTCAAACTTAATACTCCATTCTATTTTGGGTAATGATCTCACCATTGACTGAGTTCCTCTAACCAAGAGCCAAGAAATTATCTTCATGTCCTTCAATTCCACCACTCATATCCAAGTATTTGTGAAGCCTTGCCTTATAAATATCTCTCCAATATATTTATATATATTTGTATATATTTATATATATATTTTTTACTATCCCAGTTCATCTCTTCTTACTCTTATGGATTATTTTAACTTACCCAGCCAGTAGTTCTGACCTCAGAAACTCCCCTATACTTCAATTAATTCTTCACACTACTGACAGATTTATTATTCTAAAATAAAACTGTGGTCATGTTGCATCACTTCCTAGCTTAAAATATTTCAGTGGCTCCCTAGCTTACTGGCTAAAGCCCAAATTCCTTGGGGTGACAGGCAGAAACCTTGAAGATCTTATGCTAACCTCATCTGATGCCACTTCTTCACATACTCCAATCAAATATACTCTTTCTCAATAACAATATTTTCTACCCCTCACTTCTATGCATATCATTGTCTCCGCACATAAGTGGTGCCTCAGTTTGAATCACATTTTTTCTCTCCCTTCTGCAAAATAATAATAATCTTACATTCTTTACCCTCCTAAGCAATATTAGGTGTCTTCTCTTCTGGGTTTCAATTTTTAAGAGTTCTTACTTATTATACTGGATCCTGATTATTGTATTATTTTGGTGAATACTTATTCCTCTGCTCTCAATTTGTTGTGCTTCTCACATTTAGGATTAAATTCAAATACCTTTTATGTTCTATGAGGATCTGATCTTGCCTTTGGCTACTTTCCTGACCTCAATTCCTTCCACCTTCTCTCTAGTGGATTTTGCTCCAACAACACTGGCCTCCTTCCTATTGCAGTGCATATTCCCATATTCGGTCTTTTGTGCTTTCTGTGTTTCTGCTTCTGGTTCTGCTCCCAAGATATTTGTAAATCAGGTGTCCTCCTAACACCCAGGTTTCTGCTCATGCACGGCTTCCCTCTGAAGGTTGTTTTGTGCTGACTAGGAAGTTCAGGATGACCTGTGCCTCATGTTGCCTAGGCATCTTGAATTACATCCACCATAATAATACATTCCCAGCCTGCCTTCTAAATTATAATCCTTTGACTTGTCCGTAAGGGTATATGTGCCACTTGTTGATCATGTTGTAAGCATTCTGGCACTGGCAAAGCGTGGCTGGTATTGGAGTTTTCTTTTGAAAATAATATTAGAGCCAAGTTTTCGTTTGAAGGTCAAGATTCACTATGGTTTAACTTAAACTCAAAAAAGCCTTTTGAAATATTTGAGTACTGTTAATAAAGATAGCATGTCATGTTTATCTGGGCTTTCTGTATAAACAAATATACCTCAAGGCAATTCAGAACCTATGCACATTATTGTTTAAACAAATTCCACAATGTGGGCAGGAGCTTTATATGCTACATAATTTACAACATGATATGCATAACTAAGTTGTATTTTGCAGCAGATGGTGGATTAGTACTGTGTACTTATAGGTTTTATGCAGATATGAGTTTTACCATCAAGAGTAGCTAATGGTTTAGATTATCCAGTATGGGTCTCGGACCCAAGAAATCCAAGGGATTCTTCCTCTGAGGCTGAGTGTTGGCTTGTGCTGACCAGCATACTAAGTGTGTAACCAGGGATCATCACAACAACTGTTTAAGACAGATGTTATCATTACACACCTTCCTCAGCATGCTACTTCATAGTAAAAGGAATGGCCAACTCCCATGCATTGAGCTCATAAAAGCAAACAATACATAGAGAGAAAAATTAAAAATCTCAATAATGTTTTGAATAAGAGGCCTCAAGACCAGAAAAATAAAGGACGAAACAGAATGGGGAGGCAGAGTGCATGACAGTAGTGAGAAGAAACAAGTATTGGGATGAAGTCATCGGCTACATACAAAATCACGTGGGATTTTGTAACTGCATAGAATAAAATACACTTGTTTCATTGCAAGCTTGAGGATGTTCAGAGATGGAAGTCGCTGATGATGCCTTGTCAAAATACTAGTCAGCAGCTGTGTATCACTGCAGGTTGCCCAGGACCAAACCAGAGAGGGTTGGGCCTGCATTACCACCACTTGCCCACAATCCAGAACTGAAATATCATTGCTGACATGTGCACAGAAAGAACTGTTTGACATTGAAATTGAGTCTCAAAAGAACTGGTGGCCCAGAAAGAAACTCACTACAGACTGATTCATATGCTTTTCAGCATAATGATTATTGCTTGTCTCATTTTTGATTCTTATAAGTATATTTCCAGTAGGACACTATCTCACTCATCTAGGGGAAATGATGAACAACATACACTGATGAACAAGAACAGATCCAGAAATAAGGAGCCAGAAGGGTCAGACTATTGGACCTCAAAGGGAGGGTGGGGATAAAAGGGAGAGATCAACCAAAGGACTTATGTGCATACACATGAGCCTAACCAGTGGTCAAGGACAATAGGAGGGGTGGGGTCATGAGTGAGGGTGGGGGTCGAGGACTGGAATGGGGCCTTGAGGAAAAATATGTAAGACCTTAATCAATAAAGAAATTTTAAAAATACTAAAATAAAAAATACTAAAAAATAAAATAAATAAATTTAAAAAGCTGAAGAAACAGGATGAAACTCATAAAAGACAGATAGTTGGAATTTACATATGTATCCATCATGGTTTCATGTGCATAAGGGACAGTTCAAACTGGTTAATGGGGATGGAAGGAGATGCTTCTCTTTCCAAAGTTAAAGCTTTATAGTCATAGCCATGCCAATGAGACACACAGGCATCACTAAAGAGAGGGACCCTTCAGGACAATAAAGAAGAACAGTTGTTACTCCATTTCTACAAAATGACAAAGCAGACTAATGGTAATTGCATTGCTGATGGAGGAGATAAAGTTCTTATGTACCGAAAGTCTTTTTATGCAAGGGACATTTATTTTCCCCCTGCATCTTGCTTCCTTGGCTGGATCCTGAGAGTAACAGGTGGTCAGAGTTTTTAAGCCAAGTTCATTCTTGACCACAGAGCTGTCTCTAGTGGGTTTTGTGATTCAGGGCCTGGGAAGAAGGAAAGGGCATAGCTATCAACTAGTCAGTGACATAAAAACGAACATCAGCATCTGAATCTCAGGGCCTCCCCTTGGAGGTTGGCTTTGACCCAAAACCACTTCTATCTACCGATAACAGATTGTGATATTTGTACTCCAGTTCCATTGATCAAGGCTGCCAGAAAGGTTCATCTTACTTAGATGTTATCCAAGTGACAAAGAGAGGGGCAGATGAACTTGGCACCGTGGGATTTGTTTGGGTCCTTGACCCTGCCTAGGTATGGTGCCTTCTGGCAGTTCAATATATTGTACTCTTGGGTTTATATCTAGGTCCTAATCTTGCAGCTGCATTAAGAGGAAACTTTCCTGTAGATTCTGAAAAGCCAACCTCACAGTCTACTGCTCTTACCAGAGACCAATAAAGGAAAAATCAAACCATTTACTTAAACAGACCTTCTTTTTTCAGGGGGGAAAAAACACACACACACACACACTCACACACACACACACAAAAAAAATACAAACCCTGCTGTAAAACACTTTTTTTCTAAAGACAGACTAATTACACAGTTTAAGGTTGTAATTTGGTGATTTTGAGGGAAATCTGAAAGCTTCAGAAAATCCAAATGGTTTTGTAAGTCTTTAGAATGAACACTTACACCAGCATAAATGAGGGCTTCTCTCCCATTAGGGAACTGGAGTCTGTTACATTATCCCCATTGACTCTCCTAATGTCCCTGGCTCAGCACCATATGCAACAGATGCAAAGGGTCACCAGTGAAGGGCAAAATATTTTTGAAAATAATAGAGCTATGCTATCTACGTAGCCAGTTTTCTCCACTCTGCACTTTTGAGTGTTTTCATGGAGTGATTAAAAACAATTTTTGGTGGATTTTTTTTTTGGTTGAATATTATGGAAAGACAAAAAAAGAAGGGAAAAAAAGCAAGTCAAGATCTCTGTTTTTCTCCAAGTATTAACCAACCCCTGCCCAGAGCCTGCTTCAGATGGGCTTTGTTGTCCTTGAGACTTGTGTTTCTTTTACTCTTCCTGACCTGAGTGATTGCTGAGGCAATCAATTGTGAATAATATCTAACAGGCAGGAAAAGTGTAACTAAAAAATAGAAATGGCTTCACCTGTTTTCTATATTCTACAAGAGCAGAATTCATCTCTGGAATGGCTCCTCTTTTGCTTAAGAACATCACTGAGGCAGTTTTCAGATTATGAAAAATTAGGCCCCCAAGACCAGACCAGTTGGGGGTACAGAAAGAAGAGCCAGATGACTCTGCATTATCAAGGGTCAAAAATTTTGCTTATGTACACTGCTGGTTTAGAAGGCGTAGTTATGATCGTCTCTTCCTGGACCAAAGGAGATGGAAATAGAGACACATTTTTATATACACACTCACACAGAGACATCAGGAAATAATGGCCACCTGGATTCTGAGCCAGAAGATTGGTGAGAAATGTCTTAGGGTAGAGATGGATGAAAGAAAAAATAACGCTCATGTAGACAAGTTATTTTGTGTTGTTTCTCATTCTGATATAATAAAAATTTGTCCCCTCCTCCAGGACCTCTGTGTAGTTCTTTTTATTATTCAATTAGCATATATTATATTCAAAACCATCTTGAATGAGTGGTTCTTGCAGGAAAGAAGGGGGCAGGGCTGTGTCTACACAAGAAGCCAGATAGTACCTACAAAGTTCAGGAGAAGTGGAAATAAAGTCAGAATTTTTAAAGCAAAGACATGCAAGGGGATCCAGAAGTGAGAAGGCAGGAATGTCAGGCACCTGAACGTGCAGGAATTCTCAAGAAACAGATAAGCAAAACAGGCTTCCTCACAGGAGAACTGAGGTCACATCATTTTGTTTGAACATGAAAAAGAGGGGATAGCTATAGTAGATTGCAATCCTGCCACAAATGGAACAGCCCAAAGTGTTTCTTGGTGCCTACGCCGCCCCCCGGCACCCCCCCCCCCACACACACACCTGAGACCCACCATCTGACCCAGCCTGGCTGTCCCTTTCCCACTCCCTCCAAGCACTATCTAAAACAATGCCATTTTCTGATCTGGTTGGTGGACAAATTGTAGTAATGCAGGTTCCACCATCTCTGGTTTGGTCCTGGGCATCCTTCAGCAACACACAGCTGCTGTCTGCTGGTATGGTGAGGCGTCCTCAACATCTTCCATCTTTGAATTGTGTCTCTTCTGTCTTCATGGCTGGAGAACTTCTGTCTATTCCTCTCTGTTACTGGATTCCAGATGGTCCCGGAGTTGTTTTCTGAAAATATACAAGAGAAAGAGAAGCAGCTATCAGACTCTCAAACCTTAGAGGGAAAGTAGGGGAAGGTGGGGATAAATGGAAGAGATCAACCAAAGGACTTGTGTGCATGCAAATGGGCCTAGCCAGTGGCCATGGACAACAGGAGGATGGGGGAATATGGAGGGAGGGGTTTGGGATGGGGTTGGGGGGATAAGGACAATTATATGATACCATAATCAATAAAAATAAATTAAAAAAAGAAAATAAAAATAAATTTAAAATGTCCATATGGTGTTGATCTTGGCAAAGAAATAAAAAAAAATCAATTTTTCTGACTTTTGTTGAGCCTTTTGCCTCTATCTGAAAAGTCCCTAGCTTCCATTCTTTGCTTATTCACATTCTACCCATTCTTCAAGATCCAATTAAAATTCCACCTCTTTTTAAGAAGTTAACAAAGTCTCTTAGACCTATCTTTATATCTCACATTTTTGAAGTCCTGTAGTATGTATGTCAGGAATGTCATAACATAGAGATGTGCTAGTAATATTCTATCTTCTGTTCTTCTACCTTCATTTTGCTTTCTCCAAACAATAACGGAAATTCTTACAGTAAAGCAAAGTTGTAATTTATTTCTCCTATATTTCTCATTTCTAACTACTCTATTTATGAAAACCTACTTACTTTTCAATTAGCTTTTGGTTCATGGGCAAGGAGTCACATCAGGCTTCACAATAAGCATTTGTGAACCCCAAAAAAAGCTCACTAGTGGGGAGTAATAGTGGATCCAGTCAAGTATTAATTATATCCTCAGTTGATATTGCTTAGGTGGGACACAGTATAGGAAGATAAATTTTCAGAATAAAAAATTATAAGTTGTTCTGATTTCTTCCTTTACTTATGGTGGTGACCAATCTTCAACTCTTTCTTCTTAGAAATGAAGTATTTGCTTCTAATATAACTTATGGGAAGCCAAAATAAAGTAAAACCCAACAACTTCCTTTAGTCAAATAGTGATTCAACTTGGGAGGAGTTATGAAACCTTTTAGTGATTATTTAAATGTTAATAGTACAATTAACTTAATAAGAACTAGTATTTCAAACCTCAAGTCAACTTGAGTACTGCAAGTTAAAGCATTAAAATACAAGTAAGTGTATATTTTAAATACTTCTATTTGTTATGTGAGTCAAGGGTACCAGAAAACCTATAAAATTCATTTTGTGTCTCCATTTTATTATTGGTCACGTTTTAATGCTTTCCATCCATTGCATTTTTCCCTACTTGCACTTTTCTCTTTTGCTCCAAGCTTTCCCCCGACCCTGCACATTGTTCTGCAGCTGACATTCTGATGGCTTCTTACAGTGTTTTCTCATTTGTGAGCTGTCATTGGTCTACCCTCATCTGCAAAAAAATAAGTAATGTACATATATAAAATAAAAAGTTGTATCAACTGAGCACATCAGGAAGTAAAATGATAGTGCTGCTTGCATGAGGTTTAGATTCTAAAGTCATAGCATAAGAAGAAAATTATCTATTATTGAATTACCCATGAAACCGCCTTAGGTAAGTACTGGGTAGAAGACTTTCTCTAACCACATTGAGTAAGGTCAATTTTTCCTCTAACATTAGAATCATTCACTTTTTATTCAGGTGTGTCACAGACACAGGAGTTGGCTCCTTTCAGACAGACCATGTTGATCTAAAAATGAAATTCTTTAAACACATGTTCTGAGATACACAGAGGAACCAAGACCCTGGCAGAAGGTGCATTCTGGCCTCCAGGTTTAGGCTAGTTCTGAGGTATTTGCACATTGAATAGCTGTACAGTTTTACTATTAACTATTGTTTAAAGGAGTGTTTTTCTTCTCTGTTTCTTGTCCTCTTTCCTTCCCTCTCTCCCATTTAAATATGTATGTTGATATTACATTGAGTTGAATATGTCTATAATGTGATTCTACCCTTGTAGCAGGATGGAAGTGGCCACTGCTCTAGAAACAAAGTTATATCTATATAATGTTCTTAATAATTCATTTGAAATAATTAAATTGATCTACAAAGCTTTTGCACATCAAATGTGACAACTTGCAGGGTCTGGTAGGTGGGATTTGGGCTTAACTCTCCACAGTTTTTTCATGTTTGAATCATGTTAATAAATCTCGTTAAAATTTTGTGATAAGTATTTTTTCATCATTAAATAGCTTTTTTATTTTGTTTCATATTGCATTGTCTTCAAGTCTGTTTTTTCCTGCATTCCTCAGTCAAGATGCAAGGAACTGAGATGTCAGTGAATCTTGTCACAGCAACTGCTGATGCAATTCATGTGGCCTCATCTGACCTCTTTGCTCTTTTAAAAAAATTATTTTATTTTTATAACAGCTTTATTGAAACATAATTCATATTCCATATGACTCATCCATATAAAATGCACAATTCAGTGATTTTAGTATAATCAGTGTTGTGTAACCATCACTGTAATCAATTTCAGAACATTTTTATTAACCCCCAAAGAAACCCATAGCCTTTAGTTATCACACTCAAGATCCCACATTACTATACCTCCCTAGCCTTAGGAAACTAAGAATCTACTACTAATCTCTATAGATGTTCTCATTCTGGACATTTTATATAAACATAATGTGAGGGGGGTTAGAAGTATGGCATTCAGAGTCTGGCAGCACTTACATTAGATAGAAGGAAACATTTGCAGATTTGTGTACTTCAAACCAGATTAGATGACTCAGTGAATTGGTTTTCAGAAATAAAAACTACGTCTCAGCATTTAACTGTGTTATACATCATGGGCATGAAAGCAGCCTATCTTGGAGCAGGCACTGCAAATAAACCATGAAGCTCCCACAATACATACTTTGGTTGTAGATCAACATCAGGTATATATCAATATTTTCTCAATGACAGTAATAAATTTACTGACACATAAAGGTATATTAGACTATTCTTTACACTTGTCATCTACTTGGCAGATCAAAAGAAAACTGTATGACCCTTATTAAATTCATTTTTTAAGTGATGGCTTTATTATTTAAGTACATTAAAAAATAGATTACTTAACAGAAAAAGAATTTTCCTCAAATATAAAAATAAAATTTATAAGGAACAATTTTCCTTGTCATGAATTTTTCTAACTGTATCTCAAGGATATTTATTTCATTTTAAAATTTAAAATGATAACTATAATTGATTTAATTAAGTTTTATTTGTTAATTTTTATGTATATACTAGAGGCCCAATGCACGAATTTGTGCATGGGTGGGGCCCCTCAGCCTGGACTATCAGGGCCAATTGGAGAGATATCAGTGAAGGGGGGGCATTGACCACTGGATGTTGGCTGGCCACAGGAGGCTGGCTGTGAGAGCACATTGACCACCAGGGGGCAGCTCCTGCATTGAGTGTCTGCCCTCTGGTGGAAAGTGTGCATCATAGCAACCAGTTGCTTATGATTTTATATCTACTGGTATATCTATATCTATATCTATATCTATATCTATATCTATATCTATATCTATATCTATATCTATATCTATATCATCTATATCTATATCTATATCTATATCTATATCTATATCTATATCTATATCTATCTAATTATATCTATATATTCACATATCTATATAATCTATATTTATCTATATATCTATTTTAATCTATATTTATCTATATATGTACATGTAACATATATATTTGTAACACTTTATAAGTTTAGTCATAGTAGCAACAGTCTAAAATAAAATTATTGACCTGAGAAGCAAACTATGCCTTATACCTTTAAATTATCTCAAGTTATATTTGTAGTAATTGGAAACTCTCAAAACCCAGATAGCTATAGAAGGGATAAGTAATCTTTTAATCATGGTGTTAGCACCGTCTGCTAAGTGCCTATTACAGGGTACGTGATAATATATTATCACATTAATCCGTACAGCACCCCAGTGTGGCTCAGGGAGTTAGGCTATACCTCTTGCTGAAGTTCCATGCATCAGGAAAGCAGCTTCAGCCTAGTCAGCCTGCTGGTGGCAAATCCCATCATTGCCATTGGTTCGGTTATTCTTTCCATATTTCCTGCTGCCTCTTGATTTGGAGTTAACTCTTCAATCTCTCTCAAATCCAAAACAATAATACAAAAATCCACAATGTAGGCCATGAAGTGGTGGTAATTAAGACCACGTAGATTTCTAAGGTAGGTTGGAATGAGCTATGCGATTGTAAGTGCTACTTGATAGATGTCTAAGTTGGATGGTTATTTACCTGATAGATGTTCAAGTTGGTTGGTTATTACCCACCCACATCCTAGATTGGCAAGATTACTAGCCAGTAAATTTCTGACATCACTATCCTCTTTTTCTCATATGTCTAGAAAACTATAGTGGGCTTCCTTTTATTAAAATTGTTAAAGAATTCTGATGTGTCTAGCCTTTATAATGTCTGAACATGACTTTCAGATGAATTTTTTTTCCTCATTTTGGTTTGGTTTCCTATGACAACTTTTACTTTACTTTGTTTTATTAGGAGTCTAATTCACCGGGTAATAAAGAATTTAGACTATCTACACAGCAGGTAGTACGTGTTTACTGATTGTCCACTATGGGGGTTGTTACAGAGGCTTTAAAAGAAGAGTTCAAAATTAGCTTAACACTTAAAGAAGTTTCAAACCAGCTGAGGAGGCATATGTGTTTGTGAAATGAATAGCGCTGACACACAGTGTGACTAAGTGGAAACGTCTGGTGCAGAAAAAGAGGGAGGGCCTAAATCTTGGGCAATTTTAAATTAAGAAATCTAGTTAAAATGTGTTTTTCTCCATGAGAAGTAATTAGTGTCAGGGAGATGTTTATAAAAGTTTCAGGCATCATAACATTAAATATGCAGTCTTTGGAGTTAGATAGCCTAGATTTGAATCTGCCACTTCTCTGGCATTTATAAGCTGTGTAATTTCAGAAACTCTTTTAACCCCTCTGGACCTCACTTCCTCATCTTGTAAACCAGGGATACATTATTTATAGGTTGTGTTATTTATGTGGTGTGAGCCAGGCTCATTTTTGCTATACTGTTCTAAGGCTAAATATGACATGAGTCATTGACTCAGACAGTTGCTATTAGTTAAATACTTAGCAGGAGCCATTAGTTGCTCATACTCTGACTAAATTCTACTCTTGTGTGTTTATTATAAGAAAGAAGTCTATGGGTAGGGTCAATTAAAATTAGTTGAGACTACACTGGGTAAAGTCTATAGAATATTTTAAAATGTAATCCCAATGAAAACCCTGTGGTCTAAGTCTAGGAAGCCCAGAGAGGTCATTTCATTTTCTGGAAATTAAGGAATAAGGTTAGCTTTCAACTCATACCTTTGAATACAAGGCTTCTAATGTCAAAACTAGTCATGCCATAGTAGAAATACATATCTAGGTACAAAAATACGTTCTTGAAATAAAATATCCTATAATTAAAACAATTTAAGATGATTTAAATGGCAAACATAAAACAGTTTCATTAAATATGGTAAATGAAAATAAAGTGAGTGAAGTTATTAAAATTATAATTAAGTGTAATAACTACTTAAAGTATTTATAATGAGCATAATAATATAATATATAATTATATAAAATGGATGATATAACACAAAATTAAAGGTATGCCTTACATATGATTTTATTTAGTTTAGTTTGCATTACCTTTTACATAGAACATTTCAAGACAGAAATTGTGAGGATACTTAGTGTGTATTATTAAAAGTCATTCATTTGTTTATAAAATTATTTTAAAACTGTATAAAGTAACTACTCTTTGTCAACTATTGAGGTTAGTTCTGCATGTATAAGTCACTTTCCTGAAGAAACTTGCAATCTACTAAATTCAATAAAGGTATTTTCAAAATATATATTTTCTTTTTTCCAAATTAAAATCTAAGTGGTCCAAGTATATAAAATAAGTGTTTAAAAATAAAAGAATATTTATTATATCAATCTGGAGTGTAGGATATCTCTTAAGAGAAAAAATATCTTTTTTTAAAATATATTTTATTGATATTTTACAGAGAGGAAGGGAGAGATAGAGAGCCAGAAACGTAGATGAGAGAGAAACACCGACCAGCTGCCTCTTGCACACCCCCTGCCGGGGATGTGCCCGCAACCAATGTACATGCCCTTGACCGGAATCAAACCCCAGACCTTTCAGTCCGCAGACCAACGCTCTCCCACTGAGCCAAACCGGTTTCGGCGAGAAAAAATATCTTAACACCATAAAATAAATTGACAAATTCAAATATATAAAAATATTTTCACATAGTAAAAATTACCATGAACGAAGATAAAATAAAACAGGGCTGTATGACTTAGGGCAAATTACTTTACTATACATGGCGAGGGAACTGTTAAAGAATTATCAGAGAACTTGAAAAATACCAAATAAATAACATAATACAGCATAGAAATATATATATATATATATATATATATATATATATATATATATTAAAGAATTACCTATGTTTAGAATATCATAAGCAGAATATGGAGGATATGGGTCAAAGCTCTTAATAATTAAGAAAGTATCTAAATTTTTTCTTGAATTGATGAAAATCAGCCATATTTAATTTCTAGATAAATACAAATAAATACATCAATAGATATATTTTTCCAAGCTATAATACATCAAAGACAAAACAAAGATCTTCAAAGCATACAGAGAAGCAAAACGGAACACCATCAGGGAACCGATAGACAGTCATTCCAGATGTCTACCTGGAAATTAGAACACCGTGAAATGATGAATAGAAGGTTATAAAATGGGGGGAAAATAACAGCTCATCTCATCTAAGTTTCTATATAATTCTATCTTTAAAATAATTGTGCATCCCGTACACACATACACACACACACACACACACACACACACACACACACACAAAGACTTTCAGAAATATAAAACAAAAACTTATAGAATAGATTTATGCTTAAGAATAAAAAGACACACATTGGGGGGAAAAAAAAACTAGTTTTAGAAGCAAATGAAAATATTAAAGGGGATTATTAAAAAATAAATAAGAGAACATATTTTAGTATATTAAACAAACACTGGTTGTTAAAGATAATAACAATAACATTAATGAATGCAATATCAAAAATGAATCTAAATAATATGAAAACCTCAGCTAAAGCATATCAGTTAGAAAGCAGTCATTAGAGCTGAAATATTGAATTATTTTAAATTAGTTGTATTGTTAAAAATTTCAAGGGCTAACCATCAAAGAGTATACAAAGTACATAACTTTAGAGAAAAACAAATCTTGGGGGAAATATTTAAAAGAAAAAATATTGGAGGAATTAAATTTAAGAATATATTAGAACAAATTAAAGTACAAAATATAATAAAGAGGTAATATGCAAATTGACCATCTCTCCAACACACAAGATGGCCACCACTATGTGGTCAAAGATGGATGTCCCCATGTGGACACAAAATCGTCATCACAAGATGGCCAGCAGCATAGGGCAGTTGTAGGCAATGAGTCCAACAAGGGAGGGCAGTTGGGAGTGACCAGGCCTGCAGGGGAGGGCAGTTAGGGGCAATTGAGTCAGCAGGGGAGCAGTTAGGCATCAATCTGGCTGGCAGGAAAATGATTCGGGGAAATCAGACAGGCAGGCAGGTGAGCAGTTGGGAGCCAGCAGTTCTGGATTGAGGGAGAGATGTCTGACTGCCTGTTTAGGGCCTAAACATGCAGACCAACATACCTTGAGGTGTCCCAGATTGGAGAGGGTGCAGGCTAGGCTGAGGTATCACCCCCCCCTCCAGTGCACAAATTTTGTGCATTGGGCCTCTAGTTATTAAATAATAATATAAGGATAAATTAAAATTAAAATGTTTCTCAAAAGACATCATACAGGTATTATAAAATGAAAACTTGAAACAACATTTGCAATACAGAAAAAAAAACAGAAAAGGGTTAGTACACAAAAGTTATAAACAACTTAAAATCAGTAGGAAAAAGATAAATATTCTGCTATAAAAGTGGGCAAAACATGTGAACAAACATTTTAGAATTAGAAAAGCACAAATGGACTCACAATCATATTAACATATTCTCAGTTTTATTAGGAATCAGTAGACACTCATTAAAATAATTGCTTTTGTAACATTGCAACATCTGAAAATATCAAGTACTCTCAAGCAAGTGGAGCCCTCACTGAGAGTGGGGGTCCAAATGAATCCATGACTTTAAAAAACAATTTTTTTTTCTTATAGAAGAGCTTCTTATTTTAATCTGTTAAACATTGACCATTAAAACCACTTCTCATGTTATACTCTCTGAACCACTGGCCTAGACTCTAGTACAAAGCGACAGAAGATAACACCTTTCTTCAGCAATATGATATCCTCCAAAGACCTCCATGGAGTGAGTGCCACGACATCTTTATTTATAAAGAAAGGATGTGGGAAAATAAATAGACACTTGTATTGAGTACCTACAACCTACCATGTGTTGTGCTAGAGTCTAATCTTTTTTAAAAAATTAGTTTTTATTGATTATGGTATCACATAATTGTCCTTATCCCCCCATTCCCATCCCAAACCCCTCCCTACATATCCCCCCTGTTGTCCATGGCCACTGGCTAGGCCCATGTGCATGCACACAAGTCCTTTGGTTGATCTCTTCCTTTTATCCCCACCCTCCCCTACTTTCCCTCTGAGGTTTGAGAGTCTGATCGCTGCTTCTCTTTCTCTGGGTCTATTTTTGTTCACCAGTCTGTGTTGTTCATTATTTCCTCTAGATGTGTGAGGTCATGTGATCCAAGAAATACCCTTCTAAGAACCTAAACTGCGACAAGCCTTAATGGTTATGCTGAGAGGCAAATGAATCAGTCTGTAGTGAGTTCCTTTCTGGGCCAACAGTTCTTTTGAGTCCCAATTTCAATGTCAAATAGTTCCTTATGTGTACATGTCAGCCATGATGTTTCAGATCTGGTTATCTCATTTAATAAACATACTCACCAACAATAAATAAATAAATAAATAAATAAATAAATAAATAAATAAACATACTCACCATCTGAGATATCAATATTTCCATTTTTAATTGAGGAAATAGAATTAATGGTTATCTGCAAAGTTGTGATTTCAGGTCCATTTAGCATATATTGTTTTCAATCACCCCTTTTCTGTACAGATTTGGCAGTCACTTCTGACATCCTGAGATAGTGAGCTGCCTAGAGCAGTGGTTCTCAACCTTTCCAATGCTGCGACCCTCAATACAGTTCCTCATGTTGTGGTAACCCCCAACCATAAAATTATTTCTGTTTCTTCTTCATATCTGTATTTTTGTTACTGTTATGAATTGTAATGTAAATATCTGTGTTTTCCGATGGTCTTAGGCTCTACAGCTGGTGTTCTCAACCTGTGGGTCGGGAACTGTTAGCAGGGCCACCTAAGGCCATCAGAAAACACATATATTCACATTATGATTCATAACAATAAAATTACAGTTATGAAGTAGCAATGAAAATAATTTTATGCTTGGGGTCATCACAATGTGAGGAACTATATTAAAGGGTCACTGCATTAGAAAGTTTGAGAACCACTGGCCTAGACCAAGACCTGTGTCTTCTCATCTTCATATCATTTGACTGTGGGCAAAGATTAGAGTGTGCTCAGTAAATGCTCAATTAATGACATTATCACTGGGAGTTTGAGGACTGACATGTTTAGCTCATGTATTCATTGTGAGTCATAATAGCCAGAGTGAAAGAGGAATGATCAAAATAATTCCATTTGATGAAATAAAATTATATTTAAGCAAACTGAGGCTTGCAGTGTGTAATTTGCATGCCCATGACTTTGCAGCCACAGAACAAAGTGGGAAACTAATCTCTGCATCTCTCGTCTCCTGTTCTTCTAATTCAAACACCTCCTTCTGTGGATCTGGCTACTTTTTTAATGTGGACTTGAGTACAATCCGGTTTAAGAGTTAATTTGGATCTGTTCATCCAATCCATTGCCTGACTTAGGTATTTTCCTTAGTGAATTGAGCTGAGGACATTTTAATTAATTTATTATGTCCCTTCAATTAGGGGACCCAATTAATAATTGAAATGGGTTTTTAATTGGTTTATATCCTCCAGGGTATCATATTAATAACATAAATAAACTAACATGTTTGCATTAAATTAGGATTCATCTATATGCGTATCTGTTGCCTCCCAATATATTATCTATTCTTAACCTCCAAAATTGAATGCAACTTTTTAAACAAAGGTGTCCTGATGCACCATTTCTTTTGTTGTTGTTGTTCCACTTTGAGGCAAGGTCATTGTATTTTCCAGATGAGATGAAAAATGTTGACGTTATATTTTGTCATTAGATTCATGATTCCTCCAGTTCTCCAGTCTTACAATGGTGAATTCACCTGTGAATTGTCTCTCCTCTTCAGCCTTCTATCTAATCACAGACTTATGCACCATCACAGATAGATCCTTAGAGATCATTTGTTTTCAGCCAATGAAATAGAAACCACAGAGGTTATACAGCGTGCCCAATCTCACACAGCAAGCTAGTAATAAGTACAGTGGTCTCTATTTAGACATCTTATAGATTTTTTAACTCAAATGTCATTTATTTTGGTCCTTCTTTCCCCTTTAGAATGTCACCACACAAGGCCACACTGGATTGGTCTTCCCTTCTCTTGAAAATAACCGAATGATGTATTGTATTGAAAAAACATCAAATTTATTTCTGTTATTCCCAGCACTTAGAAAAATATCCAGGATGGATAGTTTCTCAACTACAAGTTCTTTTTAGTAATCTGCCCAAAGTTTTTTTTTTAACATGTTCTCCTGCTCATAGCATTAACTATGGGCATCTTTAGCAAGACATTCTAGTATCCACCCCTAAATGCTTAGCCTAAATTTAATTTTCCAACCTTGTTTCTGACTTTTTTTATAAGTACTTTACTCTAGGTGGTTGTCTCCTTTTCTGTTGAATCTCACTAGTTTATTATTTCTTCCCTGCCTCTAGTCCTGAAGGCTTCTTTAATTCAGTAGTTTCAAAAATGTAGTTCTCAGACTATGATTTCAACAAACGCTAATACTTGATCTTCCTCACCACCTGTTCTTGGATTGGGGCTTAGCAGTCTGTTTTTATAAGTTCTCAAAGTGATCTTGTACACTGCAGCTTGAGGACCACTGCTCTAACTTCTTGGATAAGGGAATGATTCTTAACCAACTCTTACATGTCTGTTAAGATTTCCTTTTACCAAAATGGCAAAATTAAGCCCTTTCTAATACTTACACTTGCATCAAATTTATCTTTACCAGAATCAGATTTTGTATATTTGGGGTATATGCCTTATTATTTCCAAGTGAAAGTTGAAGGCAAGTGTCCTAGCTTTTATTCTTAATTATTCTTCTAAGAATGCCTTATACTTGTTAGTACATCAATAATGCTTATTGAATCACTACAGTAGCAATAACGATGGTGACAATAATAATTACTATAGTCAATATTTATCCTATTTGTGGTCCTATGATATCTTTTACACATTATTTATAATTCTGGAAATTTCTTATATTATAGTTTTTACTTTCTCACAATAAAAGGCCAAAGTTACCCAATTTCTCTTACATCTAGTGTACGGCTCTACCATCCAGAGGTCATAAAGACCTGGTGATGCAGAAAAGAAGAGATGGAGAAGTCCTTTCATCTGTAACAGTGATGGCAGTAGCAAAGTATATATATTAATACCCATCTCACATCATACATACATAGTTATTATAATATTATGGACTATATTCTTTGTGCTATACTTTATATCCTCATGGCAGTTTAAAAAGTAAATGTTATTGATTTTAGAGAGGAAGGGAGAGAAAAAGAAAGATAGAAACATCAATGAGGAGAGAGAATTATTGATTGGCTGCCTCTTGCATGCCCCACTGGGGATTGAGCCTACCACCCTGGCATGTGCCCCAACGGGAAATCGAATCATGACCTCCTGGATCATTAGTTGATTCTCAACCACTGAGCCACATCTGCTGGGCATCATGACTGTTTTTATAATTTGGAATTGTACATCCTAACTCATTCCCACTTTTCACTCATCCTAGCCCCCCTCTCATATGGCAACCATCAAAACATTATTGTATTTATGAGTTTATTTCTGATTTGTTTATTTTGTTCTTCAGATTACACATATAAGTAAATAATATTGCATTTGTCTTTCTCTGATTGACATTTCACTTAATACCATTTATATTCCTGCATGCTGTAACAAATGGCAAGATTTCTCTTTTTTTGTGGCTGAGTAATATTCTATCATATATTCTATCAATATATATCTCACATATTTGTCCATTCATCATCAGGGGTACATAGATTCTTTCCATATTTTGGCCATTATACATAATACTGCAAATCAATGAATGTATTTTGAATTCATGGTAAGAAAGAGGCATTGTAGATGGAGACACTTGCAGGGCATTCAAATTAAATGGCAGATTCAGAGAGGACAGTGGCATCTAAGGTTCATTTATGGCACTAGATGTTTTATTCTTTGTTTTTCTCATAAGAGTAGTTCTTGAAGATTAGCATCTAGCATGATTTTCTAGGTTTCCCAATGATTCTATGGGCTATTCAATATTTTAAATAAACTTATTTCTTCCTAAGTTATCTTTTTTTGTTGTTGTTGTTGCAATATGGAACCCTGACTGGAACAGTAATAATAATCACTGCTATATTTCATGTACTAGAGTTGATATGTCTATTAAGCTGCCTCATAGCCCCAAATATAACAGAAAATTGACTAGTCTAAAAAGAAAAAAGATTGCACAATAAGTCACATCTATTTGATTTCTATCAGGACTCCATATACGAATAAGAATATCAGACACTGCCATTGTTCCAGAAGGGCAACATGAGGTAAAGACTAAGGCATTCTTCTATGTTATAAACTGCATCTTCATTCCCCAAGGCGACAGTGGGCATTGCCACCTACCACATGTGCTTGGGTGTTGCTAAGGTCTTTCCTTTGTTAGCTCACATTTATAATCTCTAAGGGCAAGGTTCTTCACTCTTGGCTTATATTAGATGGGTAATAGGAAACATTCACATACCAAAGTTTAGACAGCATGACTGGGAAAAACACCCATCTGACTCAGAGGTTGGTACTAAATTGTACCCAACTATAAAAATTTCTCTTTGATTGTCAACAGGAATCTCATTCAATA
This sequence comes from Vespertilio murinus, assembly GCA_963924515.1. Taxonomy (NCBI): domain Eukaryota; kingdom Metazoa; phylum Chordata; class Mammalia; order Chiroptera; family Vespertilionidae; genus Vespertilio; species Vespertilio murinus. Next base: position 11,393,097 of record OZ004704.1, on the reverse strand, counting down.
TCCACAACTCTCTCAGGTGGGCATACTTGGTTTTATCCTCATTTCACAAATGAGACTCAGAAAGGTGAAATCAAGGTCACGATTACATAGCTCAATGTTAGCAGAACTAGAATTTAATTTCATGTCGATCTAGTACAACAGCCTTTATTCTTTCTGCTGGAAATGCTGTCTTGCAAGGGAGGCCTCCTCCATAAAGTGTTTTTCTGAAATACTCCTCTCCTCCTCCCAAATCCCATCAAACACATTATCCTTTAAGTCTTAAATATACTTCTCTTATAATACATAGGACATTTTACCACTCATATTTGTTTATATCCCTATCCACCTGTCTGAACTGTCAGATACTGGAAGCACTGATTATGCTTTATTTGTTGTATCCATTTTTGTTTTCCACTTTCCTAGTGTAGTTCATGGATTACAGTAGTTGCTCAATAAATATTTATTCTATGAATGAATGTGTGAATAAAAGCAGAGGAGAAAAGTCCAATTTTGTACAGGTAACCATCAAATATTCACTTAGCATTCCCCAAATTTACACAATTGAAAGGGATACAAATGCTCTGGACCTGCCCCTTAAACCGGGGTGGTCTCCCTGTGGCTCACTTCGGAGAAAATAACTATACCCTCTGAGATCGGGACTCATAAACCCCAACTACTCAAAACATTCCAATACAACTGGCATGCCTGGCAACTATGTGGATCCATTTGCAGTATCTCATACATGGCCACTTAACTACTGGCAAGGGTCTCACAGAGCCACACACATAAAGCTGTATGTGGAGGCTGTATCGCTGGTCTGTTGCACGAGAGTAGTCCTACCTGGTCTGGAGCAGGAGCTCTTGATAATGAACCCTACTGACAGACCCCATCAGGCACTTCTCAAAGCCTGTGAGTCACAGGCTTCCCTAGGACTGTGGGCATTGGCATGGGACCAACAATGTTTGATATGGGCACAAGCTGAAGCCTTTATGGTTACATGGAATTAAAAAAAAAAACTAAGGAGTGGCCATGCAGTCTGACTGCCTTGCATTCCACTTGGGGAAATCCAGTTTGTCACGGGGGGGGGGGGGGTGGTGGTGGCAAAAAGTAGTCTTTTTTCACTTTCTTTCTTTGCTTTAAAAGAGATGGCAGAGTGGAGGATAAAGTGCCTAAGAATTGGATTCTAAGAGACCGACGTCTAATATTGGTTTCCTTTCTCCTTCTTTGCTGACTTTGGGAAAGCTATTTCCTGTCCCCAAGTCTCCAATTTCTTTTCTACAAAATCACTATTATAATATCTCCCTCTCACTATGCTAGCAAGGACTTACTGAGATGATATGTGTGAAGTATCTGCTGTGTTCTAGATACTTGGTGCATCTTGGGTTTTAGGCTTTCTTTCTTTCTTTACCACCCATTTCTCAGTGTCCTCCTCACTCCTTCCCTCAGCACAGATGTGCATGGCTTTCTTCTGGAGGAGGCCTGCAGGACTTGTTGAAAGAGAAGGCAAAAGCCAAGGGAAAATGAGAATGTAGCAGTTAAACAACTGTACCTTTCCTCCAAGGATAAACACTCTACAGGCAGGAAAAAGAATCCATGGGGACCTGGGCTGATTGAAACAGATGTGCACTAATGATCCTGCTGTGGGAGATGCTCCCTTTAAAGTGTTTCTGCATCTTCGAAGCACCACATTGAAGAAGGCCAGGTGATGTTCCTTCTGCGGAGCAAGGCTGAGACAGACATCTGCATTAACTTCGCTACACAGGCAAAAGGGCTTTGACGCCTTGCGAGTGGCTTTGTAGGCAGTGACTTACCCATTTGTCCTGGGCCACCCCAATTATTGCAAAGCAGTGAAACAGAGTATTTCATTTCTAATTCTCCCTCTGGGACACAAGGAAGTTGTCAATGAGTCTTTGAAGTAGAGGTCACAATTTGGGGGGGGGGGCACTTGAGGTCTGGTGACTTTTAAGTAAATTAGTATTAAATATTTTTAAATGTATCTTTATATTTGAAAGTATTACAAATGTCCCCATTTGTTTGTTTATGGTTTTTTTCTCCCATTGACCCCATCCACCCAATACCAGCCCCTCCCAGGCCTCACCACTTTACTGTCTGTGTCCATGGGTTATCCATATCTATCTATCTATCTATCTATCTATCTATCTATCACCATCATCTATCTATATCTATATCTATATCTATATCTATATCTATATCTATATCTATATCTATATCTATATCTATATCTATATCTATATCTATATCTATATCTATCTATATCTATATCTATATCTATATCTATATCTATATCTATATCTATCTATCTACCGTATTTGCCGGCATATAAGACGATTTTTTGGCCCTGAAAAATACCGTATTTGCCGGCGTATAAGAGACTGGGCGTATAAGACGACCCCCTAACATTTCCACTCAAAATGCAGAGTTTGTTATATACTTGCCATATAAGACTATTTTTCAGGGCCAAAAAGTCGTCTTATACGCCGGCAAATAAGGTATATAAAAGCCTAAGCAATCTGATAACCTTTCCACCACCTGACCATCCAGTAGCTGTGATGTCCACTGACCACCAGGGGGCAGATGCTCAATGCAGGTGGAGAAACAACAGGCATAGAAAAAAACAGACTGATGAATCTCAGAGAAAAGAGGGGAGATGGGATGGGAAGAGATTAACAAAAGATCTTATATGTCTACTAGAGGATTTATGTACCAGTGAGGTCCCTAGGCCTGGCCTGTGGATATCAGGCAAAAAAACATCTCTCTGACATCCCCTGAGGGATCCTGGATTGAGAGAGGGTAGAGGCGAAGCCAAAGGACCCCACTAGTGGTTGAACCCAAGCACCAGGCCTCTGGTTTGTATATGAGTTCTACAGTTAACTACTCCCCACCTACCACCCCCATCTTTCCTCTGAAATTCCTCAGTCTGTTTCATGCTTCAATGTTTCAGGTTATATTTTATTTATCAGTTTATTTTGTTCATTCAATTATACATATGAGGGAGATCATCTGATACTTATCTTTCTCTGACTACTTTATTTTGCTTAAAATAATACTTTCTAGGTCCCTCCACACTGCTGCAAATGGTAAGAGCTCTTTCTTTTAAATAACTTTTTGTCTGGAAATGTTCAATTTCAGAGCTAGACTTTGGCCCACCCAAGTGCACAGCTGAGTGTGTCTTCACATGTATATTAGCAACTCCATTCGAGAATATAATTTTGTATTTGAAACTAAACTTTCTTTCCTTAGATTTTGGCAATTACTGGAATCATTAAATAAAACAGTGATTTACACTCCTTAGGGCTTCCCATCCACTATAATGATGTAATACATTCCTCTGAATTGCTATATAAAGTTGTGTGGGATACATGACTCCACTTTACAGATAAGAAGAGTGGGGCTCAAAAAACCATCTGCGAAAATGGCACAGGTAGCCCTAGCTGGCTTGGCTCAAAAATAGAGCATCAGCCTGTGGACTGAGGGGTCCTGGGTTTGATTCTGGTCAAGGGCACATGCCTGGGTTGTGGTCTTGATCCTTATTGGGGGAGGTGCAGGAGGCAGCCAATCAATGATTCTATCTCTCATGATGTTTCTGTCTCTCTTTCCCTTTTCCTTCCTCTCTGAAATCAATAGATATTTGAAATAAATAAATAAAATAGCGCAGTGGTTAGTAACAACATCAGTGCCAGTATCACTATCAATGCCTGTGTCACCAAGATGGACACTGTGTGGGTGGCAGGGCTTAATTCTTTGTGCATAAGGATAAAAAAAATATTCTGCTTATAAATTTTATAAAACTTGACTTTAGGAATACTTTTCTGGGGCCACTTCTAGGACCTTGGTCAAGGTCTGAGCAAGTGTGGGTCCTGGCATCATCTCAGCAAATCATTTCTGCTACTGCAAAGGAATGTGCTAGAAAACACCTGCACCTGGCACAATACACATGCTCAATAATTCTCTTTGGCCTTACGTGATCTCAACAGTGATCCAGAGGTATATTTTTCCATATGGGAGCAATGGGTGACATAGATGGATTCTGCTGGAATTCAGTGCCATCTTCAGGACACCTGTACCTGTTCTCCTCTCTCCCCTCTGCTCACCCTTCCCTTCCTTGGACTGTGTTTCTTTCCCAGAGCGTGCTCTATTTGGTCAATGGCTCCAGCCTCAGGGCTTGTTTTATAGACTGAGCATAGCTGATACTCACAATACTCATCACCTGTTTCCACTAAGGACCTACCACCCCCTTCTTCACCCTTTGGTATCTCCCTTCATTGTTAGAAATTTACATTGTTTTATCATCTCATTGTCAAAGGCCATCACTCCCTTTTCCTCTGGCTCTCCTTAAGCAGTTTTAAACAATGGCTCTTCATTTGTGGCATTCTGCAGAATCTTTGTAAGCACCCACCTGCCTTTTCCATGCCCAGTGCAGGCGTCATCCCAGGTCTGAGGCACATGCTGGGCTCCTGCAGGATGCAGAAAGGGGAGTTCACTAGTGTCAGGATACTAGGGGTCTAATCTTAGCCTTGCCCCTGTCTCCTTTCTGACCTTGCATCGTACGCAGACCATTTTGTAGTCTAGAAATAATAGAATCACAGTGTATCACATTGGGAAAAAACTTTAAGCATTTTCATTGAAGTTGTCCATTTTGGCTATATCAGGGAAACATGCTACCTTTTTACAAATGCTGATTCCTGGGATCAGTCTCAGCCCTTATGACTTATATGAAGAGACAGTCACTCTAGGGCTTCCTAAAGCATCATCAACAGCCAAAGACAGCAGATGGCAGGTCCAATATGCCATGGATATGTCAGGAATGTGGGGACTATTTCATGTCTTCCCCCTTGTACAGAGGGAACAGCATCATATCAACACTTTGAGAATGAAGAAGAGAGGGCTTAGAAACTCCCTTTCATCTAAATCTCAGATAATTATCCAGCTGCATTTGAACTTTGATTTGTCGGCCATGCACAGCTCTAATGGGCGCCTTTGGGGCTCCACTTGGCCAAGCAAGCAATGACTGCCTCTTTGCTGAGCTTCCATTGGTGTTGGCAGCGAGATTCCTGGGGATGGCAAGCCTCCCCAGGGGCAGAGCTGGTCTTTGAAATGCCATAGGTGGTGTCCTTGTGCATTGGGGCCCAAGTGAGGCAGAGATCTGAGTGGCGCCTCCTCTGAAATGCCACTGCTGAGCCTGTGAATGATCCAAGAGTGGATCAGATTCCCAAGGCCCCAGCTGGCGGGTCTGTAGGAAAATCAGATTCCTGTGAGTCCTTAGAGGTCACAGGAGGGTGTGTGACTGCTCATGGTCAGAGGCAGGGTGACTCAGGTCAGAGACAGGAAAGGAGTGAATAGGGCAAATAGGAATGAAATGTGGCCAGAAAAAATGGAATCCAGTTATGTTTGCAGTTTGGCAGTCCTAGATGGTGTGTGTGTTTGCGAAGACTACACAGAGAGGTGGCCTTCAATTTCAGCAGTTACAATCACCTACCAAAGGACAACACACACAAACACACACACACACACACACACACACGTTCACAAACTAACACACCCCTCCAGTAAATAACAGTGTTCATTCATGAACCTCAGCAGAAACAGCAGTAGCAGCAACTAAACAGTGCGTGTGTACATAAAAACACACAAACTCATATTTATAGCCCTCTTGCCTGGATGACCCTCAAATCCTAATCAGTTATTAACCTTTTTAAGACCCATGGCTATTGAGGCTAACAGCTTTATAGTTCATTTATGTTTATATTTCCTCAAGTGCAGTACCTGGCACCCTGGAGCAAATGTTTGCAGGATACATTAGTAGAGGCAAAAGAAATGATTGGGTATATCTTTCTCCATATTGAAAGGTGGATGTGATAAAAGCATCCAAAATCACACGTGTGAAGGATTGCAGCGAGATAACAATGTTCGTCATATTTTTAAACAGAGAACATTAGGCATCCATGAGATTTGAGATCTCTTGGCTAAGAGCAAGGGAACTTAGTACAATCCATGAAATGCATTAATTTCAAGTCAGATTCATGAGAAACAAAAACTCGTGAAGTCATCTGTGATAAATAGCATACTAATGATAACATCGTGCTATTATTTGTTGCATAAAACTCTGCCTCTTCCACTAAACGGGAGCTCACTGCAAAGCTCACGTGTGTATCAGATACTGAAAGAGATCGCTCTGTACTGATTAAAGTGCACAGAAATGTAAATATTGGCCAATAAACTATTTGAAGTGTATGTTTACTTCAACATTACATAGGTACCACTTCCAATTGACCTTGTAAATGAAATGTTTTGCAGTTTAAGGGGAATAGCATGTGTACAGAGATTTTCCAGTGTTTATTTTCACATTGAACATCAACTAGGCCCCCAAGGCTAATGCTATTGACCTGTAACACGCATAGAGATATGGCAAGGCAACCAGTCACTTGGTCAGTGAGCCAAGAGGCCAGGCAGATCCTGTCCTCAATGGGACACTGCCACCTGGTGTATGCCCCAGGTTAGTCTGCCAGTGAAGGGATGAAGCCTAGGGTCAGGAAATTTAATGAGGAAGGGCTAACACTTAAATGTATGCATTATAAAGATGAGCTTAAGAAAGATCATCTACTGGGTTGGAATCTTGGAGCAAAACACTTAAATTATCCAGAAATGTGATATAAAGGATACTGAGCGGGAAGGAATAAAAATGTCCTCAGATACCTGTAATATTAACAATAAAAAGGTTATTTTTTAAAAAAAATAGAAAGAAAAAAAAACAAAAACGTTTGCTGCCTAAAAAAAATAAATAAATAACACAGGCGAACTCTCCCAAGTGTCTCTGAAAAATAAAAATTATTAAAAATGCCCCCAGTTTCTGCAATAGGTTGAGCATTTGTCATTGGCTGTCTCATTTAATCCTCATTCATCCAACAAGGTATATAGTAAAGTGGTCATATCACAGGTAAGGAGGACCGGAGAAGTTAGTAAGTTGTCTGAGGTTACACATCTATAATCAAACCGCTGCTCCTATCCCCATGCTCTGGTGCCTCTATGATTTTTTCATTTCAGTAAATAGCCTCTTAAAGAAGAGAGATGCTTTCTTCTTTGTCCAGATGTGGGTTTAAATAGCGCTAAATAGTCCTCAGTGATCAATAACCTGCTGCTGTAGACAAGGACACCAGAGTTACTGACTCCTTATTACTTACCAGCTAGGTGGAGAGAAAGAATCACTCATTAAAGTGATTGAACACTTAAAAATTAGTGCAATGTCAAGGCCAAAAATATGATTACAAATAATACAAGTAAATGTTTGCCATTGATCTAGTAAGAAACGCAGGAGGGAAAAATAGGTGATTTTACCATCTTGATTAAAATTTTTGATATATTGTGTATTATGTATTTTTGCATTAATTTTTATTTTTGCTTTTTAAATACATTTTAAGCTTTACTGAGACATAATTGACCTTATATTGAGAGATAAATGACATTATAATATCGTGTAAGTTTAATGTGTACAACTTGTTGGTTTCATACATTTATGTATTGCATAATGATTAACCTCAGAGAATCAGCTAATACCTCCATCTGGACTCATAGGACTATTTATATTTTTGTGTTGGAAACATTTAAGATCTACTCTCTTAGAAACTTTCAAGTATGCACTAAATATTACTAACTATAATCACCATGCTATACATCAAACCCTTAGAAGAATGATCTTAACATTGGAAGGTTGTACTATTTGGCCAGAATCTCCCCATTTCTCCCACTCCAGCCCCTAGAAAACCAACGGCTTCTATGAGTTGGGCTTCCTTAGATTTAACATATAAGTTGTATTATATAGCATTTTTTCCAACATATTTTTTACTTACTCATCCACTTATAAACACATAGGTGATTTTCATGCCTAGGCTATTGAGAATAATGCTGCAGTGAACATAGGAGTACAGATGTGTCCACACGATTCTGATTTTATTCTTTTGGATATATACCCAAGAGTGGGACTGCTGGATCATAGTGCAATTTTTAATTTTTTGAGGAACGTTTATACTATTTTCCATAGTGGCTGCACTATAATTTTAATATTTTAAAGATGATCTTAAAAGGTCATTTATCTTGATTACTAAGAGTGGCTTTATTTTTTGTTTTCCTTACCTTCTTAAATTTTGTACCTGGAGAGAGAGCCTAACTCATCCTGGTCCCAAGGCATTTGTATTTTGGCTTGCTTACTATTACCATGATGCATCTGTTTTCTCATGTGAAAAACAAACAAACATGATTATAACATTCTTATTAATGATAATATATTGATATAATATGATATAATATTATAAATTCCATATACCTTTGGGTTTTTATGTATTTATACAAAATAACAACTGTTTTCTCTGCTCTTATGCTTAATTGGAAAATTAGATATATTATTGGATGTTGCATGTCCGTGCAAAGCACAACACATATATCTTAGAGTTGATCATAAATGATAGATACTTGCTCTTATGGGCGCCTCAAGAAATGTGTGTGTGTGTGTGTGTGTGTGTGTGTGTGTGTGTGTGTGTATGTGTGTGTGTGTGCGTGTGTGTGTGTGTGTGTCTACTTAGTGTTAATGCAGAATATGCTGTTGTATCTGATGTTCAAATTAAGCCAACAATATTACCAGGTAAATAATGTTTTCTACCAACACATTGCTAATTTAGAAGAGCCAAAGTGTCAGCCCATAGGTTTCTACACAAAAATAGGTTGGCAGTGAAAAGTCACATTAAGTAGGACAAAATCCTCTTTAACGGGAGATGTCTGAGGTACCTTTCATGCAGCTATAAATCAAGAACATCCTTAAGCCACAAGCCATCTCAAATAAGTATCTTGCAGAAACTCAGACTCAGATTTAACTATTTCCAAACAAAATTATATCCCTTGAGAAATTCCCTGTTAATGGTTGGGGATTTGAGCCAAAGGGCACAAATCATAAAACCTAGGAGACACTGTCACAGTGTTTTTTAATTAAGTTAAGACTTACTTCTGTTCTGTTCAAGAAATACTATTTTTTTAATATATATATTTTGTTGATTTTCTTACAGAGATGAAGAGAGAGGGATAGAGAGTTAGAAACATCGATGGGAGAGAATCATCGATCAGCTGCCTCTTGCACAACCCCTACTGGGGATGTGCCCACAACCAAGGTACATGCATGCCCTTGACCAGAATCAAACCTGGGACCTTTCAGTCTGCAGGCCGATGCTCTATCCACTGAGCCAAACCAGTTTCAGAATCAAGGAATTCTAATTTTATGTCAACTCATAGCAAGCAAAAATTAAGAAGGATAGTAAATGACTCGCTCCCAATCTTTCATGTCATGGCATAATCTAGATCTTACTTCTGAGAAGGTTTATTTAAACTTCTATCCCACACATACTGGTAAGAATCCCATTTAATGCACCACAATCAAAACAGAGCATTTAGAAAACATAAGGAAAAATAATTTTCAGAAGAACTCAAAAAAAAAAAAAAAGCTGGAGGAAAGACCTTATTTTCATATTAATCTTGTGACTAAGCCAGAGTCTGTGAAAAGTTGTGCAAATTCCTTTGTAATTTATCTGGCAGAATAAGATTTCAGTCAGATAAGGTACTTACAATTGAGAAACTAGCTTCTCTCCAGCCCTAAAGCAGGCTAATTGGAAAGCTGTGGGCAGAATTCCTGCCAAAAAGCAGGGAATCTTCTCAAAAATTAATGATGTCCTCCTGTCAAACTTTTGGATGCTGTCATGAATCTGGTGGCTTACAGTTCCATGGCATTGTATCATGTCTTTGATCGTGCTTTTGGTGTACCCTGAAGAAGTAATGTTACTACGAGGCACAATGTAGGAATACTGTGTGTGTGTGTGTGTGTGTGTGTGTGTGTGTGTGTGTGAGAGAGAGAGAGAGAGAGAGAGAGAGAGAGAGAGAGAGAGAGAGAGAGAAGAGAGTTAGGGCTGGTGTCTATGCATTTGGATGCATCCCATAAAGGTGACATGTTGACATGTGTTATTAGACTAAAACAGATACTGATGAACAAGTTTAGGAGTCATTTTAAGATCCATACTGAATTTAAAGTGTTCTAACCCCAGAGAATGTGTCTGGCATTGATATCCAGCATAGTAAAGAATGAGAATAATGCACTGAGTGATACCCTTGGAGACTGTAACAGAGCAAATAATCATGTAATAAAAGCAATAAGTCTTCCAACTATGTTGGGATAATTTTTTAAGAGAAGGATAACATTGGCTGTGAGGTACCACTGACTGATCACATAAGCAGCATATGGGATGCTGAAGTGTTCCTAACTTACTTTTGAGCAGCTTAACAAAATTAATGCTGTTTTTCCAGATGCCTAATTACACCAAAGACGTGTTCTCCACATCGGATCTCAACCAGAAGTTGATTTGGCACCTGGCAGGCATGCATCCTTGGCAACGGAAGACATCAGCAATGAGAGGAGAGCCTACAACTTTCCTCTGTACCCAGGAATCGGTCAGAACCTTGGCACAAAACTTTGGGAAGGTTACCAACCTTTGGTTTTTGGCAGCCCATTTACATGCTTTATCTGAACTGCCTATTATTGCACAGGTAGGGGCCTCTCCATTCAGCCAAAGTGGTCAGACAGACACTTGATGAGTATTTGAGTTATGCCAAAGTCATTTTTGGCTTTTGCTTTTGGATACTTGCAAGAGTGACTGTCAACTCAATTCCTTGAATAATTGATTGTGAAGATGGTTTATGTAGATAGAAACTTAATGAAGGCTTTGCAGAGTAGAAAAATCCATGTGGAATAATGGTATAAAAAAGGGCATAATAAATCCTCACATCTATATAGCTCTTTATAGTTTAATATAATTGTTAAGAGCACATCTGTTGGTATTAGACTGAATTAGGCTCTTCAGTTATGTTAACTCATACGAAAATCAATTGGTGAAATTCAGATTCCATAATTTCTTAAAGCTTTTGCCACTTACTAGCTATGTGGCTTTGGGCAAATATTCTAACCTCTCCTATGTTTATGATACAATGGAGATAATTAATACATATGTAATAAAGTTGGTTTGAAGCTTTTATTTGTGAAATCTAATGAACAAAATGGACCTTAGGGGAGGGGGAGAGGGAGGAAATGGAGACATCAGTAATACTATCTACATTAAAAACTTAAAATAAATAAATACTCAGAATGAATAAAATATAATATAAAATATGCTATAACAATATAATATGTATAAACATAATTTTATGTAATTGCTCCTTTTATGTAAATAATCAATGGCAGATAATAAATTTATTATGTATTATGTATTATGAAGACCTTTACATCAATCCTTTAGAATTAGAGATGTAACTTTATGAGGATGATCCAGACAAACTTGTCAAGTTAGCCAGGCTATTTAAACTTTCCTCAGATTAAAACAAACAAAACAAACAACATGTAAATGAACTATGATGTCCACCAATAAGGGACATCTCTGTACCTCAACTATTGGAGCACGGATGATTTATTAGTCATCTATCCTTGGCATAGTTAAATCCCACTCTTTGCCATGACACTATACTACAAGTAGGAGTACAGTGTCAGGTAAATTTAATTTGCATCCCAGTTTGACTGCTAACTGACTGTGCAATCTTGGAAAAATAATTTAACCTTTCAAATCCTCATCTATAAAACAAGAAATAAATAGTTTCTAGTTCACAGGGTTTAGAATATTTAATGAGACAATGCTTATAAAGGGCTCAGTGTCTAGCACTTTATAGGCGTACAATAAATATTATCTCTGATTATTCTATCTAAAAGAAAAAATAGGACAAGAAGCACAACAAAGATGTATTGAGTACCAATACTCTGCCATATGCTTTCTATATATATTACTTGATTTATTCTCTCAACTTCTCTGAAAGATGGGTAGTGTGGTGCTCTTAATGAATGAGGAATCTGAGGCTCAAACAGGTTATGGAACAGTTAAATACATTAACTGTTCACACACTAGAGGCCCAGTGCATGAATTTGTGTACCAGTGGGGTCTTTCAGCCTGACCTGTGGCTCTCCAACATTCCCTGAGGGGTCCCAGATTGCAAGAGGAGGTCCCGGATTTAAGACCAGGCCAAGGAACCCCACAGGTTCACAGGGTCTGGGAGGAACGCAGGAGGTTGGCCAGCAGGAGAGGGACTGTGAGAGGGCTCCAGGGCATGACTGGCCTGTCTTGCTCAGTCCTTATCAGCCACACCCCAGCAGCAAGCTAACCTACTGGTGGAACTCTCTGCCCTCCTCCCCCTGATAGTCAGTTGCATGTCATAATGAGCAGTTGAGTGGCCTTAGCATATCATTAACATATTACACTTTGATTTGGTTGAACTGATGACTGGATGGACACTTAGCATGTTAGACTTTTATTATATAGGACTATCGAAGAAACATGTACTGAGAGCCTACTCTTTACAAGACACCATTCTAGATATTGGAACACCCCATTCTCTGGTTTCATAGGGCTTACTCTGTGGTGAGTGGAAAGAGAACTGAGTTCAGAGAAGTACTGTGGAGCTAGAGAGGATTAAGTATATGGATTGTGAGAACCTTGTGGGCCAGTGCAAGGATTTTGGATTTGACTTTTAGGAGAATGTATCTTCAGGACCTTTGTACTTGCGTTAATGTTATGTATGTTTTTCATGCAACTTTAATTTTAAAAACGATTCAGCTTATTGGTTAATTAACATGAAGATCCTGGTTCAAGGACTCCAATCTAGAACTGTGAGGGTTATTGGAGGACTATATCAGGCAGCTACTGTGAGATAAACGCTGGCATGCATTTTTGGGCAGGCAACAGTGTGGCACTGGGTGCCCCTTCACTCCAAAAGATGTCTCAAGACACTCAGCAGTCTCTGTCACTTAGGCTATTCCAGTGATGCGGGCAGTGACCAGGAGCAACCAGAGGAAGAGGTGAGGTAGGACAGACTTTATTTTAACTGATGTCCCTTTTCCTCATTTAGATACTTCTACTTTCTGCATTAAGAGGCCTCCTATGATGCCACTGCCATCACCAGATCCAAGATTAGCAATTAGTGTCCCTATGGATATTCAACCTTCACTGTGAAAAATTAATGAATCATGTTCAATAGAGAAACAGGAAGTTCTTGAATAAATGAGTGTGCATGCTTCTTACTATCAATCAAAATTTACCGGCTCTATACAATTTCCTTTAGTAGACAAACTATTTAGATACAATTTATTCAATGGTGTACACAAAAACAAGCCAAAGACACAACTTTTTTGTGTCTTGACTTTATAGAAGACACATACTGTCAGAGGCATCTTAAAAAATGCTAAAACCTAAAGGGATGGTGATGCTCAGCGTGGAAATTATAGGCATCATGGAAGGCTGGGCAAAGAAATGGATTTTTCAGAACATAAATATACCTTGAAGTCAGTTTTGGAATTTGACCATTAAATTCCCCTTTAATAGATGCTTTCAAAAAATGTTCTTTTACTAAGACAAGAGCATTTTCTATATTCCCTGTGTTTCTAAAATGGGAATACCTTGAACATGAAATTGATTGCTTGTCATTCGTTTCATCTTAGTTGCCAATTCAGAGCACTGCAGAGTCATTTTATAAAAAATTAGTGAGAGGAACACTCAAACAAGCGCACAAAAGTGGGGCTTCTGGGGATACATGCATCTGATCACAACCATATATTCTCAAGCCTTCCCTCCCGAAAGGAAGGAGAAGACTACTTGGAGGATCAACTGTGTTGGTTTCCTAGCTTTTTAAATTAAACAGTGAGAGTTAAAGGACCTAATGCATATGAACATATGTGTACATTTAACACACACACAAAAATACACCTTACTGGAGATTCTATCTGTGGCCATGGAAATAACTAGTTTTTCAATGTGAGTAAGTGACCTTCACTGGACCCTCCAGGTGCCTTGCTTTCCCACGCATCTGAGCATCCCTTCTCTGCTGTGAACACTCAGCACTAATCCAATGCCTCTCATTAAGCATGGTGAGTGTTCTTCTTGACATAGAAAAACTAAAGCTAGTATAATGTGTGCATGCCAAAGGATAGACTTCCTTGCCGAAGGGTTTTTCCCTGCTGCATATGGAAGGTGATGAACTTGTGTCCTCCTGCCAAGACATGATGATCATGCACTGTATATCCATGCATAAACAATTTTATGGAGAGTGACACTCCCTATGGATCTCTGGAGAGATGAACCAGACTCCTCTATTTTTTAGACTTGAAGTGTTTATGAATTGAAAAACATGTAACATCCTTCTCAACATAAGCACCGAGTCCCACATCTCCTGTGACTACAGACAAGAAGCATAATCCATGACATTCTTTTTGAAAGGATATACTGAGCAATAACTATTAGCATAAAAGAAAGGGAATGCTATTTCCATAACTAACTCTTTTTCTCTGTACATACATGTAGTTTTATATATGAATTCATCTATCTATCATCTACTATCTATCTATCTATCTACCTATATATCATCTATCTATCTATCTATCTATCTATCTATCTATCTACCTATCTAAAATTTTTACACAATGTAAAACTTCCCTTCCTAAGAACCTCAGAATTATTGCCAAAGACCTGGGAATTTGTATCTGGAATAGTCTCTTAACTCATTGAATCTTAGTCTTTTTATCAAAACAAAAAGAGAATAACTATTTTTACCCTCTCAACCAAACCAGATTATGGGATAGAACCAATAATGAGAAAGAACTGTGAAACATAAAGCACATTTCAGATCCTAGACAGGAGTTGGGGGAATTAGAATGTAAGAATGTAAATGTCTATGGCATATTTGCATGAATTTCAATTTAGTAGTACCTTTAAAGAGAAATGTGTTCATCTTCAGCCATAATTCTTAAAATTACTCTACATTCTGCAGTTTGATATTTGGTGCATTATACATGAAGTAGGACTAGTTTCACAGCTGGACTTTATAGCATGACACTACTTAGAATATTTTTGTGGATAATATAGTCCTCTTAAAGGTTCCTCTTCATAAATTTTGAAACTAAAATATTATAAAAGTATAATATTGCCATGCCTAACAAATCAAAATTGTTTTAGGGTATATTTAAATTAATGCTAAAGTTCCCATAGTCGCTTTCACATTTATAATGAGACAGTCACATATTAAAACTCCCATTCACACATGGAGTAACTCATGGAGTCCAGAAGTAACATCTTGGGAAATAATGAAAGCAACAACAGCAGCAAACAATCTAGTTCCTCATTTAGAAGGTGCTGAAACATTTGGAAACATCAGAAATATTCATGTAAATCAATTCAAAATGGCAATTTGAAGTTTACGACTCAATGATAATGGCGAGGTCACCTCCAGGATAATCCTATTGCTACGTTTCATGGAGAAAGAGCTTACCTAATATAATTCCACTATGTTTCATGGAGAAAGAGCTTCCCTAATATAATTCTCTTAAAGACCTCTTTGTAGGTGTTATTCCCATTTTTTAAAAAGAATATTAATTTTTGTTTAAATCCATTCTTGTGCCAGAAATAATTTAAGGAAGACAGATGCATGTAAATATCCATGTTCCCATCATTTTACCAATATAGGAGCTCTTGCTAGTAAATGTCTCTTCCTCCAGTTTCATACTCATATATAGTAGAGTAGAAAACTGTTTCTTAAGCAGCCAGATGTAAATTATTTTAGGTTTGCAGCTATGCCAACTCGGTTGCAACTAAGCAGTTCTGCCACTGTTTGATGAAAGCAGCTGTAAATAAGACAAACAAATGGGCATAACTGTGTGCCAATAAAACTTTATTTGCAAAAACAGCCAGATTTGAACTATAGTTTACCAATCTCTGATCTAAGGTATTTTGCAAATGCCATGAATTCTTTCCTTCCAAATTCTATTCACAGCTCACTTCCATCAATTACTTCTAAACAGTTTTAACCAAAAATCAGCCCAACAGGACAGGAAACTCTACCTTCCCTTGCCTTGTGTGTGTGTGTGTGTGTGTGTGTGTGTGTGTGTGTGTGTCTGTGCATGTTTTTTATTGTCTGTTTTATCAAATATTTTAGAATTTATATTTCCATTTTTAGATTGTGTCCTCTTTAAAAAAACAAAGGGCCTATTCTTTCATTGTAACTGGGCTTGCTCATATAATGAATACATTACATTGATAAGCATTCAACAAATGTGGTCGAATACTAAAAGGGAATAAAGGAGTTCAAATTTATTTAGAAATCTGAAAATAGAATGCATGTGCAATCATTGACATTTCTTAAAACACCTAGATTTGGGCAGGAGGTTCACAAAAGTGATGCTATTTTGGAGGGAACTGTTCTTTGCCCAATAATAATAGTCACCATGTCATAGCATCACCGGCTCCAAGACACACCATTCACACTGCATTCTACGTAAAACCCTGATGAATAGACAACTGCTGGTCAATTTGCTGTTCTGTTCTGGACTGTTACTCAGGTTAGGAACATTTTTGGCCTTCATTAAATGCCAATATCATACACCAAGCTGAATGCTATAAATAAAAAATGTACTTGGGCCAGTTTAGCTACAGTTCTGAGTGTCTTGTCAATTTGATTCAACTTCTATTTCAATAGTTTTATTGTCATGACAAGGTAAACATAAGCTCAAGAGTTGCCAAAGTCAATAAATCAACACTTGGTCTGGAGATAGCTTCTGCACTGATTTGCTCGCTGTTCTGAAGGAGAGCTAGACCAAACGGCACATGTATAGAAAGGCTCCTTTGGCCTTGTATAAAAACAATCCATCAGAACTAATGCTCTCCTCTGGGCCAACATAGAGAAAGGCCCTTATTTGTCTGGCTTGTTTTCATGGGCCAATCAGCTACATATTGTGTTGCCAGTGCCAACCCTATGTGATGGAACCATGAAGAACAGTTTTTAATGCACATGACACTTTAAAGTGATGAGTATTCCTGTGGTTGTTATTAGTCACACTATAGACCAGAAGTCAGCAAAAATTTTTATTAAAGGGTCAGATAGAAAATATTTCAGGCTTGCAAAACCTAACGGTTTCTATTGCAACAGAGAACTTTGTCATTGTAGTAGAAAAGCACCCATAGGTAAAACGTAAAAGAATGCACAGAGAATTGTTCCAATAAAAACGTGTTTACAAAACATGCAGCTGGTCCACAAGCTGTAGTTTGCCAAGCCCTGGTTTAGACTTTCCATCACACATTGGTGGAAGCACTGTACCAATTTATCACTCTTTACTTCCTGAGCCATAATTTGAAGTCCTAGTGGGCTCTTTGCATTCACTTTGTAACACAGACCACAGGGGCAATTACTTTGTTATTGTATGGATTATTTATATTTGTAAACCTAGTGTCTACAACAGGCTCTAGAAAACAGTAGGCACACCACACCACACACATTTATGAAAAAATGAGTTACCTGGTATATGTACTAGTATGTAACCTAGAATGTAAGGTACATCACTCAAGAAATAACGGGTGCCCTATGATGCTTGAAATATACAGTGGTTCCGTTTTCACATATTCAGATCCAGGATCATTTTAAGGCTCTTTGTTTTGTATCTCAAAGGACTCGCCATGCGTTATAGGAAAAAGGTGGATAATAGCAGCTAATATAAAAGTAATATTAAAGGACATCTAGCTCAAAACCAGGAGTATGTAAAATAGTTGCAATAGTGCCACCACTGGGAAAATGTGCAGGGGGCAGTAAGGAAAGCATTCTACCATATTACACACTGACCCCGGAAGCAGCTGTGTGACATCTTTTACCCTCTAATACCACTCTTATTATTATCTTCAGATGATGTCTTCTACTGAGTACAAGCTGTTCTAAGCAACTTTCTAGACATTGAAGAGGGTAGAGAAGAAATTATAGCTTCTGCCTCTTATGTTTAACTGGGCAGGAAGTTAAGCAATGTAATGATTAAAACAGAAGTGCATGACCATGTGAGAATATGAAAGAATGAAGAAGTAAAGGAGAAAGTAAGAATTTAGATTGCCTTAATTTATGTAAGGGAGAATCCTGCCCACATCACTTAAATGTTATCATAGTTCAGGAGTGTATTTTTTCAGCCTTTACCCTTTTTATACCAAGATTCAATTCCTATCTTATTTGCAAGCTAAACTGTTAAAAAAATTTTGCTGGGCTTATCTTCAAAATATATCCAGAACCTAAACTTTTTTTTTTTTTTTACCACTTCCAAATTATTAGCTTTGTTCATGGCCACATTCTTTCTCTAACTGGTGTCTCTGTTTCTGCCCTGCCCTCTTCCCAAGTCTCCAGTCCTTAAAAAGTGAGTTTAATCATGTCACTCTTTTCTCAAATTAGCTAGAAGGTTCTTATCTCACTCATAATCATAGTCTTTCTAACATCCTACCTGGCTCCATATGACACATTCTTCCTCCTCTCATTACCTCCTTCTTTCCCACTCTTCCTCAGTCACATTTGGCATCTTATTCAACAAAGCTTAAAAACAATTATTACGCACATTTAAAGAGAAAATTTAACATGAGTAACCAGAGTTATGCAAATACTAAATACCACAAACTAGATTCAATTATAAATGAGTTTGAGGACAATACTTTGTTCTCACTTTCAATCAGAACACGTATACATTTTACATACCTCTAAGAGGCCTGTCTTGTGCACAAATTTGTACATGGGTGGGGCCCTTTGGCCTGGCTAGTGATCAGGGCCTATTGGGCCAATTGGGGTAGGCCAGCTGGAGAAAGATACCACAGGAAGTTGGCCAGCCATGGGAGGTTGGCTATGGGAGCACACAGACCACAAGGCAGCAGCTCCTGCATTGAGCATCTGCCCCCTGGTGGTCAGTGTGCATCATAGCTACCAGCTTAGGCATATATTTTAGATGATAGATAGATAGATAGATAGATAGATAGATAGATAGGTAGATACACACACACACACACACACACACACACACACACACACACGAGGCCTGGTGCATAAAATTCCTGCACTAGGGGAGGTGTCACTCAGCCCAACTTGCGCCCTCTCCAATGTGGAACCCCTTGGGGGATGTCTGACTGCCTGTTGAGGCCCTATGGAATACTGCCCAGAGGCTCCCCTAACAGGGATCGGCCCTAAACAGGCAGTAGGATATCCTTTTCACAGTCTGGGACTGCTAGTCCAAACTGCTCACCTGCCTGCCTGATTGCCCCTAACCACTTCTGCCTGCCAGCCTGATCACCCCCTAACCACTCTCCTGCCAGCCTGATCAATGCTTAACTGCTCCCTTGCCTGCCTTATAGCTCCCAACTACCTTCCTCTGACAACCCAGACACACCCAAATGCCCTCCCCTGCAAATCCCCTTTTTATTAGATAGGGTTTTTCTCTTTAACATATTCGACAGCCCCAAATGGTTTGGCAAAGTGGATGGAACATCTGCCTGCAGACTCAAGGGTCGCAGGTTCGATTCCAGTCAAGGTCATGGACCTTGGTTGGGGGCACATACCCAGTGGGGAGTGTGCAGGAAGCAGCTGATTGATGTTTCTCTCTCATAGATGTTTCTAGCTTTCTATCCCTTTCCCTTCCTCTCTGTAAAAAAAGCAATAATTATATATATATATATATATATATATATATATATATATATATATTGGGGTATAATATTGAAGATTCCTCCATATCTGTCTGGCTGGTGGGACTCAGTGGTTGAGACCCCAGGCTGCCACCGCTAGGTGGGGATCATACCATGTGAGTGCAGACACCTCCCAGGTTAAGACCCCAGGCTGCAGGTTTGTGTGTGGGGGATCACTCTGTGGGGAGTGAATTTGTTTTTTTGTTTTATAAAGAGTCAGGGGAGCCTCTGGGCAGCATTCCACCAGGCTTCTTACTCTGCCGGCTCTCACCAGCAGTCCTCCCTGAGACTGAGGAACTCCAGCAGGACTGAGTGGACTGGGTGGCACCATCTTGTAGCTTTGGGCATTCCATTTTGTTGCAGAGTGATAGTTAATTTGCATATTACTGTTTTATTAAATATGATTTGCTATTTTAAACCATTTGCCTCATTTATAATTAAAGTATTTGAACCATTCCTTACCTCTATGGAAGGATACATTTCAATAAGTGAGCAGGTAGACTACATTGCCTTGTGCAATATTTTAATATCCAGAAATCTCAGTTAACACATTGCTGGAATCTGATGATCCTGCAATCCAAACAGAAGGGCTGGCACATAGTCAGTGCTCATTTATGGTGCCTATCCATAGTCCTTGATGATAATGAAGACCCTAGGACTTTCCATCATCCTAAAGTGCCACCCAATAGTATGATAAGTATAGGGTCATTTTGGTGCAAAGTTGGTATTAAGTACTGAATTGTATCCTCTCAAATTCACATGTTGAAATTCTAACTCCCAGGACCTCATAATGGGACCATATTTAGAGACAGAGCTCTTTAAAGGGTTGTTAAGTTAAACTGAGGTCATTAGATAGGCCCTATTTAAAAATGAATTGTGTCTTTTTAAAGAGAGATCAGGACACATACATCCACGGAAGGAAGACTATATAAAGACATAGGGAGAAGGGAAGCCATCTAAAGTTAATGAGAAAGGTCTCAGAAGACACGAATCCTGTTGAAACCTTGAACTCAGACTTCTGGTTTCCAGAGCTGTGAGAAAATGATTTTTTGTTGTTTAAGTCATTCAAGCTGTGAAACTTTGTCATGCCGCCCCAGAAATGAAAACAGTTGAACTCAAAATATGCATTATAATCCATAATGAAATTGCTTACTTACATGCCAAATTACTTACAGCAGCACTCACAGGTTCTGAAGGGGTTGGGATGTAATCAAATGGTATCAAAGGGTACCATAAATATTAATTTGGCTCCAAATACAATCTTGTTACTAACATGTAATGATGTATCCCTAGATTCACTTACATGTGTAATTTTTACAAATCTCAGTCTACAATCTTAGATGTGAGAGAAATGTAAGTTTATTCTTAAACTGAAATAAATCTATCCACCCCAATTGGTTGTGGTAAAATAAATTTAATTTTAGCACAACTGGGGCTCCTGTATCCTTACCCTAGAATTGTATCAAGTTCTTGGGGACCAGTATTTAATAATGGGAGGATTTATACAGTATTACATAGTGGAAAATATCATTTTTCAACTTGCTGATTTTCATGTGTCCTTAATATTATTGCTATGTTGAACCTCCCTCCCTCTTGGTCTTAGGGTTTTCTGGGACATGACTACCTTTCAGGTAAATTTGGATTATCTGATATTCAGGAAACCCTCCAATATTGGTGTATCATAGGCTTCTTGAGACCTTTTACTTCCTCCTCCACTTTTTGGTTACTAGATTCCTTCAACTACTGCTTTTCCATTCACTACCATATGGGTCCACTGGTTAAAACTGCCAGTTCATACACACTACCTATTTTCCTCTTACCTTTAGTTTAAAAGCAAATAAATGTTTACTTTGGTTAAGAGTAGCAATATGCCTAATAAAAACCTATATTTTTTGCATCCTGGCAATCAAATGTGGCATTGTGACTAAACTCTGGCTAAGTGAGGTATAAGTGGAAGTTGTTGAGTGGGACCTTGAAAGAAAAAATGTTCCTTTGCTCTTTTTTCTTTTAAATTTTTATTGCTGAAAATATTACATCTCTCTCTCTCTCTCTTTTTTTTTTTTTACTCCATTCACTCCCTTCACCTGGATCCTGCCCACTCCCAGACCTTCACTATTATTAGTGCCCATTGGATTATGCACATATGCATATAAATTATTTGATTAATATCTTTCCTCTGAAATTTGCTGCTTTTAAATATGAATATTATGGTTCATGGAGCCATTGTAGAAAATAAAATCATGTTAATGATGGTGATAAAGAAACCTGTTACCTGATAATTATGGAATTACTGTAAATTGACTTCTCCAGCAACAGGAATAAAAACAAATATCTTATTTATTTAAGCTTCCATTATTTGGTGTGTTGTTTTTTTTTGTTATACACAAATGAAACAAATCCTAATTGGTCAATGTTATCTCAGAATGAACCCTTAGGCTAATCACAAGGTGATTTCTCCTCTTGGATTGGGTCCTATCTTGGATTTAATTGGGAATGGAACACAAATTCACCCTTCTCTCTGATTCCCTCTAAACATATCTTGATTTTTCTTATCTGTTCTCCCCAAAGCTCAGGCCCTGAAAGATTGAGTAGTTATTGAGCCTCTTCTCAAGGGACTACTGGGATCTAATTCCTCATCCCTTCCTCCCTAATTGACCCTCTCTGTCTAAAACCAATGCTATTTTTTATTCAGTAGGGCATAATGCTTAAAAGTGCAGGATCTGGAGCCACACTGTCTAAGGTTGAATGCTGGATCTGCCATACTTTTTGTGTAAACTGGAAAACTTTATTCAGCCTCTCTGTGCCTCAGTTTACCCATATATATAGGAAGAGGAGTACAAAATTCATATAAACATTATAATACAACACTTACCAAACACTGAGAAAAGTATCTGTCATATAGTAAGGGTTCAAATATTTTAGCTATCATCATCATCATCATTATCATCATTATCATCATCATTTTCAATGCTGTAAAATCTCATTTACACATCATCATGCATGTTGCCAAATTTATTTCCTTATTATAGACATTCCCATTTCTTTGAAAAATTAAACATGAAATAGATAAAGAAACAACTCCTTATTCTGTGTTCAATACTGTATTATGGAAAAAGTGAACATAGAATGGCCTACCTGACTAATTCTAAGAGAGACCACTGTATATAAGCAAAAATAGGAGAAAAAAACTTTGGCTAATATTTTAAAATAGTTGCCGGAAACAAATCAGTTTAACTAAAAGAGAGATGTTGACAGGAAGCCAGGAAGGCTGGTCAACAACCCAACCACTTACCCTTTGGTTGGGATATTGTTAGCTGAAGCAGCCTCCACCCTGTTTGCCCCATGTAAATTTCTGTTATTTCCTGCCTAAGATGTTTTCCCCAAAGCCTCAATAAAAAGGGATGGCAGGGCCAGAGCAGGGGTAGTTCTCCCACTAGAGTTGGACTACCGCCTGGCCCTCCATATCACCAAATTGAATTTCTTCAAGTCTTTTCATTTGTGTGCGGCCCTTCTCCAGAACTCGAACCCTGAATTGAACCCTTTCCACACGGGACATGAAAGAGATTCCTATAAGTAGTGTCCACTTCATGCTAACGTATTCTTTTAAAATATTTGATTTAGCAAATCTATGCACAAAGCCATATGAGCCAACAATGTGGTGCTAGGAAAAAAACCTAGGATTTGGTAAGGTGATCAACTGTCCCAGTTTGCCCAGAATTGACAGAATGCAAGACTTGCAGTGTTAGAATGGATTATGCTAGATATATGGCAGATAGATGTGGGATTAAAGCCTGGTATCTTCATTTCTGAAAAGAATCTATACAGTTCTACTCTTCATGCCATTCTATACCCAAGCAAAAAGGTCTCACTTATTTGGTCCTCATTTATTCATGTGGAAAATGAGGATAATATTATAAGGTATGTTTGGCAAAGCATTTGGTATGGGGAAACAATAATTATTAATAATGAATACAATTTCCTTCCACTCTTTGTGATAGTTGAAGGCTACATTTCTCTAGCAATAAATTCAAGAAATTCAGGAATGAACTCACCATCAGGCGTCTTCAGTCATGTATGACCTGAATAAAACTTTTAACAAAAACAAATGGCATACTGCACCTTCAACAGTGATATGCAGAAACCTTCCATAAAATACCCTATTTTAAAACCAATGAAAAGAAACTCCATCACTCTAGTTGAATGAACATAGTCATCAGCAACTGAAAATGGAAATTAGTTAGCAGAGGGTCCCTGGAAACCTGTGGAGAAATGACTTAATAATCATAGTGACTGAGACAGTGGTTTCTTTTCTTTTCTTTTTTATAACCACAGCAAATAAAAAGAAATGTGAAAAATATACTTCCCTGGGCTTTTAGAAATAGCTTATTTAAAACTAACTTATTTATAATAGATACTTACAATTGAAAAGTGACTAGGGAAAAAATAATCTGAATTCAGGAGAAGACATTGAACCACAGTTTATAGATGCCAGTGCATCTGTTTTAATAAGCATGACACTAGGTTAACATTGTGGTCATGAGGTGAAGTTTCCCACTTAATCAACTATTCTGCCTAGTCAAAAAATATTTTGTCTCCCTACCAGTTTCCTTAAGAAACAGGGTTTGCTGCATCATTCTTTCCTAATCTTTTATATATGCTGGAAGTCCAAACTGGAGGAGAATTCACCTTGGAGCATATATGGTAGCCCCTCTCCTCACTCTGAGCCCCTAACTCAGGGCTGGGCAAACTAAGGCCCACAGGCCGGATCCAGTGAATAAAACTATTGAATTTAAAAAAAGAGCGTACCCTTTTATGTAATGATGTTTACTTTGAATTTATATTAGTTCACACAAACACTCCATCCATGCTTTTGTTCCGGCCCTCCGGTCCAGTTTAAGAACCCATTGTGACCCTCGAGTCAAAAAGTTTGCCCACCCCTGACATAACTGCCTGGCAGACACAAAGAAATTAGATATTTCTCTGTAAATATGTCTATGCAACTAACATGGAATGTATTTGAATAGAAACATGCAAAGTCTTAGTAAAATACAAAGGGTCTTCTCTCTGGTTAGTAAAATGAAATTATAAGCATGCTGGTTGTGCTTAAGAAGCTAAAGAAAAAAATGCATCTGCTAAAAAAAGAATTAGTCAATCTTGAAAGAAACAGCAACAAAAAGTGGAGTCAGAGAGTCAATCCTGGGAGATGCTTCTGCGAGAACTTTCAAAGTAAGAGCACTTGGCTTGTCCAATAGGAATAGTCCTGCCATCAAAGTCTCAAGAAATAAGCGTCAGATTCCAGCAGAAATACTCTCATCATGCTAAAGAGCATCATATTGACTTCATCTGACACTTGCCACTTCTTTTGAAAACAGTTTAGGCAATACTATTAGTCTTCCCAGGCTGCTATACAAAATATCACAGACCAGTTGCCTTAAAACAAGAGAAAGTTAGAATCTCAGAGACCTGGAGGCTGGAAAAGTCCAAGATCAAAATGCCAGCATGGTTGGGTCTGGTGATACTACTCCTCCTGGCTTTAGAAGGTCACTTTGTTGCTCTGTCTTCACATGGCCTTTCCTTTGTGGCACATACTCCTGTGGCCTCCTCTCTTATAAGGACGCTTCATTTAATTACCTCCTTAAGGCCTAACCTCCAAATACATTAGCTCTTCATCATATAAGCAGGTGTGTGTGTGCGTGTGCACAATTCAGTTCATAACACCTGTGGTGTCTGAGTTGGCTAAAATTTACCCATTATAGTCAATTTGTTTATATGATACCAAATAATTGAAATGAATTATAATAATTTCATATTTGATATTGAGTTACTATTTTCAATGTACTGTTCATGGACTATGTTCATTAGGAGAAAAAAAAATTCTGGGAAGTTTATAAAAAAAAAAAGTCAAATTTCTAGACCTTATCCAATATCTGAGGGATGAAATGATTTTTTAATTACTTTCTCAGGTATTTTTTAATATACTTTAAAACATATAAAACCAGATAAAGGCAATTTATGTTAAGTTAGACTTGAGTTTCAATATATTAGTTAAATGAACTTTTCCTAGGGCCCCAAATGGTAAAATGAGCCATACAATATGGCTTTATATTAAGAAGACTTTCAGAATTCACCCCTATAAAATAAACTCTTTGGCATGGTGTTCCCTGTTCTTTAAAATCTTACAATCTGGCCTCCTTATCTCTGAATTCTAGAAAACTCAAAACAAAGCAAAAAACAACAACAAACACACACACACACACACACACACATCTTTCCATTTCTATAAAGGAGGAGTCTTACCCCTTAAACACAAAACCTGATTATTCACCCTCTGAATCTCACATATCCTGACAGACTTCCAATAATCCTATGCTGTTACATTATAGGAATAGAAGAAATGAAGAGTAAATCCCATCATAGACCTTTGTGACCATCATATAATAACAGTAGAAATGGCCACCCTTTTTCTCTGCCATGCTTAATGATCCAATATCTCCTGATGAGTTGAAGTATCTAGGTAACAAACCAGCCTTGCCCTAGGCAATATTACCCCTGGCATTTGTAAAGTATAAACAATGATCTACATACCACATGTCTAAAAGTTTAAAAGCTATAAATTAAAGCCATAAGCCCTTAAGCAAAGTATATTGAATGAAGTGGCATGAGAATAAATGTTTAACATTGGATCTCTAAAAGGGAAGTGGTAAAATACAGATTTGTAATATTAGTTGATTTCTATGGTATGAGCTTTAAAAAGCCAAGGTGATGCCATTGAACATGGTGATGGGACAAAATGATAACAGCCAGTTCTCCCAGGACTTTATAAGGTGGCTGTAGGATGCCACTGACTATCTTCTCTCCTTAATGGGTATCTATACTAATAATAGAGGAATATGCAAATTGTCCAGGACACCATCAGAGTAACAACCAAAGAGCAACAGCAGGCTGTGTGGGGCAACCAGGCTGGCGGGGTGGGGGGGGGGGTAAGTGAGGGATGACCAAATGACTGAACAGCAGGCTGCATGGGGCGACCATGCCAGCAGTGGGGGGCAATTGAGGGTGACCAGGTCAGTGGGGGAAGGGGGCAGTTGAGGGTGACCAGTCTGGCAGAGGGGCAGTTGGGGGAAACCAGGCCAGCAGGGGGGCAGGGTGGGGCAACCAGGCTGGCAGAGTGGATAGCTGGGGGTGACCAGGCTGGCAGAGGGGGGCAGGTGGGGACAACCAGGCTGGTGAGTGGGGCAGTTAAGGGTTATGAGGCCAGCAAGTAGTGGCGCTTAGGGGTGATCAGGCTGGCGTGGGAGGGGTTGAAGGTAGTTAGGGGTGATCAGGCAGGCAGACAAGTGAGCAGTTTGATCCAGCAGTTTCAGATTGTGAGAGGGATGACTGCCGGTTTAGGCCTGAGCCCTGAGATCACATCTAAACCATCAGTCAGACATCCCCCAAGGGATCCCATGTTGGAGAGGGTTCAGACTGGGCTGACACCCTCCTCCCCCCATGCATAAATTTAATGCACTGGGCCTCTAGTAACTTTATAATGACCTTTAAGGTTAGGTTCAGACATAAGAGTCTTGGATTCTAAATCAGAACTGGGCCCCAGCCAAAATCGGTTTGGCTCAATGGATAAAGAGTTAGCCTGCGGACTGAAAGGTCCTGGGTTCAATTCTGGGCAAGGGTATGTACCTTGGTTGTGGGCACATCTCCAATAGGGGCTGTATAGGAGGCATCTGGTTGATGTTTCTAACTCTCCATCTCTCTAGCTCTCCCTTCCTCTCTGTAAAAAATCAATAAAATTTATTTAAAAAAAAAAAAAGAACTGGGCCCCTTCTACCACTGGCTTCTGGTAACATTCCTTAGTTTTAGACACAATCTCTCTTTCTTTTCCTACCCAGCTCCATTGCATACAGCTAGGGAGCCTCACACCCGTACATGCTGGCAACCAGTACATACACCTCTGAGCTTTATTCACACTGACTCTATCCAGCTCCCAACCTTGCAAACAGCTGCCCCCATGGACACTTCTTGGGAAAAGAATTGCACCAATTCCCTTAGCCCAGAGAACACTAACCATATTAAAACAGATCCAAGATGTAGGCTCACCAAGGAGAAATGATTCACTTTTTTTTTAATACTTTTTGTTTTATTATTTAAAATTAACATTCTCAATACTAAAAACTCCATCATGATCATGATTATTTTTTTTCATATTTATGTTTCTGTCTTTCCCATTAGACAAGCTCCGGGTTCTTTGAGGAAACACTTTCTGTCATACTCATTTTGAATCATCAGCATCTTGCACTGTCTGGTACATTGCAAGACTCAGTAAATGAGTAAATGAACACAATGAACAAAGAAGGGAAGAAAGAAGGAAGCAGTGAAGAGGAAAGGCGGTGAAAAGATGCAGAAAGACTATATTCATTAATAAGTGAAAGGCATCTCAGAAAATGGTTTTAGTATATGGGCATTTACCACGAGCACGTTTGTAATGTACTAGGGTTATTCAATGTTGCCATTTAAATAATAAACATCTGTCTTTTGTCTATTTCTGTATACTATTGAGTAGAAATGTATTAACAATATAGAGGCTGGTAAGCAAAATGCTCTTTGTGTGATTTGACAACATTGGAAAAGCAAAATTAGTTATGGCATAAGCTACTAGAAAAAAAGTCCAAATGTGCATACAAGTTACATCCCTGGAGCCCCAGTTTTGTGAAAAATCCAGTGATGAAAAAAATAAGGTGTCACTTCAAAGACATAGGAATTTAGTGCTCATTTCCTAGTATTAAATATCATAGGGTTTTAAAGCCTGCTTTTGAGGGTATTGCTGTAAGTTGAAATATTATTAACTATAGCAGATTCATGGAAGTTAGGAAAATTTAAATTGATGGGAAAATGGACACCTGAATATCCCAAAGTCTACTAAATAGTGCAAAGTCATAGTTATGAAGGTACTAACATGGTCGCTGAATACTTTTTATTCTATGAAAATATATTGATATTTTTAAATAATAAAATGTGACATGTACTCATAAAAAAGTCAATAAGAAATAGCTTTTTTATTTTCTTCCACATACTTGTATGTACATACTGTACGTTTGTAATATTCAATTTTCTTTTTTCTTTTTAACAATACATATACTGTTATACTTTCATATCAATAAATATAAACTCACACCATCAGTAATAAGAACTGTATAATATTTTATCCAGGGTTTATCTACGTAGTGTTATCTTGATGGACATATAAAATTTCCCCATTTTGTCTCTCTCTCTCTTTTTTTAACCTTGAAAGTGATGAATAGTTTTTTCTCATACATATATCTCTCTGGACAAGCCCAATAAAGATAAATTTCTAAAAGTTGAACCCTTATTTATCACATGTCAAATTTGACATTTACGGTTTTCAGAATTGTTTTGGATAATGTGAAGTCACCTGGAATTTCTGTTTTCTACCTCTCCCCTTAGAATATAGCCTGGATATTGCTCCTTATCATAGATTCTGCCAGGTCCGTCCTACAATCTCTTTTCTGGACCCTTGTGATTGATGTCTTCTACATCTGCCTCCACACTCTACATTTCTGATAGAGAAGCCAGAATAATGCTTTTAAATGATGAGTCAAATTATGTAATTTCTCTGGGTAAAATTCCCCAGTGGCTTCTCCTCTCTCTTAAGGCTGCCCTTACACTTGTTAAAAAAGCCTGACTATTTCACCTTTCTTCCCCTTCTCTCAGGAGACTTTTTCTATTTCTATTCTACCAGAAGCAAAGGCTACTGCCCCCTTTTGGTCTTTGTACTAGCTCTCCTATTAGCTTTAAATGTTCTCCTTCTTTGCAAGATGGCTGGATCCACTTTGCAATTCAGATTTTTAATGTCAACTTCTTAGTGGGGTGTCTTCCTTAGCCATTCATAAACAAATAAACAAACAAACAAAATCCCAGCTATTTGGCCATTTCCTACCAAGGCATGTGCTCTGTCTTAGTTGAGCACTTATCACTGTATGAAGTACTCCTTGTTTAGTTATTTATTTGTTTAAAGTCTGGCTTCCTTCCTACTCCTACTCCCATCAGAGCATAGCTTGCACCAAAACAGGGACCTTGCCTGCATGATTCTTATAGTACCTGGCAGAGAATAGGAGCTCAGTGTTTTTTGTTGTGTGTTTGTTGTTGTTGTTGTTTGAATTTGTATTGCTCCTGGAGTGTTTGCTCTTAGATTTAAGGAGTTCATTGAGGTGAAATAATATAACCTGAGATATAATTGCTCGTTAAAACAAATCAGATGTATATTAGAATGAAATGGTCTTCATGAAAACATTTATCCAGGAAGGGTAAATATAAGGAAGCTAAGGACATATTAATTATTATACATTTGACCATGAAACGATCTTTATGCTTAAATCTAGCTTTTAAAATGTTTCTTTATGTTATAGGACATTCAGGGACATAAATAAGAACCTGTGCCTCAAACTTTGGCACAATAATGACATCCTGGTTGTTTTGTGGAGTTCCCATGCAGGCTTCGTGCAAATTTTGAAGTTAAGCTGCTGCCTATCAGAGCTATTTCATTAGATTCCAATAAAACTGGGCAGTTGTTTATGCTCCGGTGATATTCTTAGTTTGGAGAAAGATGTGGGTGGTATCCCTCAGAAATATCAAAATCTGTTAAGAAGATTAAGAAAAATTTAAAGAAGATTTTTCACATCTATAGTTCTCTTTTCTAAAAGATCATGTGTTCTTTCAAGGCTAGAACCATGTCATATATTTCTGGCGACAGTGGAAAAATTGAATTAAGTACATCGCCATCCTTTATTCCTTGTCGCTCATTTTCTAATGATCAGCCAGGCATGTTGTTTTCCATATTGTGTGCTATTATTAATCATTACTCTATCAGACCATCAATAAAACAGTCAGAGAACTGCTCCGCAGATGGATCTACAGAGAGTTTGGTCACTAATATATGATGAACCCCTTTCGTACAACTCCCCATGAGTGATCTAAATGCCCCCCCTCAAATTTCCAGCGCAGAGTGGTATCTCAATAGACAGCTTCTGTTTGGTCCATCCGATGCCCTAAGCTTGGGCAGGGCTCCAGCCCTGGGAGTAACTCATCCTGGTATCTATTAAGCTATGAGATGTGAGTCCTTGTCTCCCTTTCCCGCTTGAAGGCATCCGCTTATGCTTATTTCCATCCTTCAATTGATAGATTGATCCAGAAACTCAAATACGTCATTTGTTTTTCCATCCATTCCCTCCCTAGCAGTTGTGGATTCACTTCTGGTGCCAGATTGAGTCCAGGGTGATTTTAAAGTCTAATAAAGCAAGGAAAATCTCTCCTCCCGGTTGGATTTTTTTTTAAACATTTGTTAATATGCAGCCATCGCGGGAGAGAGGGAGTCCGTGGCTCATTTTCAAGGGAAGAATCCAATTTGGATTTTATGGATGTGGCTGTCACTGGGCGGACATTGCTTTATTCCTTCCCCAAGGAGGCCGCGGCAGGCTTTACTGCTCTTCCTGCTAATGGAGACCTCGCTGGCGGTTTAGGTTGAGAGCATTTCCGTTTTTATGTATTGAGGTAATTAGACCTCCTGACCATATCTCAGGAAGTGTCTGGATTGGAGGATTAGGATAAACATCTTCTCTCAGGCTTTCAAGTGTGATCAATGTAGGGCGCGAGCATCGCATTTGATGTGTTTTTTATCAAGGCCATGGGGTTTCCTAGGTCTGGTCTCTCTCATTTCTTGCATCACCAGGGTTGGGCTTAAATGACTGAGACAAAGTTAGAGATCTTTCACAAGCAATGTCCTGTCCCAGCTCCCACTTAACCCTGGCCTGCTCCTTGGCTAAGCACCCACAAGTGGGTTTGAGCTCTGACTCGCCTTTGCTCCCCCAGAACTACCGTTCTTAGAGACACCTAGAAACTAGAAATGCCATTTACCAAATGGGACTTTGGTACATATCTTAGAATTGACTAGTCTATCAGTTCCTTGAGGGCAGACGCCATGCCCAGTACCCCACGTATTCTTTCTCTCAGCAAGGTATCTGTGGATCAGCAGCTGGTGATTAGATGGTGTCCTAGGTGAGGGGGATTCAGTAATAAGCATAATAGGTCAAGTCCATGCATTTATGGAGGTTGCATTTTAGTCAAGCAAATCAGCAATACACAAACTAGGGGGGGAAATAACAGTATCAGTAAAAAGTATTTTGAGGAAAATAAAAATCAGGGTCTTATAACGAAAAGTGTCCACAATAGAGAGTGGTAATATTTTATGTGAAAAATAAAGGACAGGAAGATATGGCACCCTCTACTATCATTGTGACCTTAAGTAAGTAACGTAACTCTCTCTAAGTTTTGATTTTCACCAATATTATCTGAAGATAATGATTATAGTTTCTAATAGTAAATAAGTTAGTGAGTATAAAGCACAATGCTTTGCACATAACAGCACTCAATAATAGCCACTAAATAGTCATTATTTTTATTATTAATAAATGCCCTTATTAAGACACATTTTATCCTAATTTTAAAGTGAAATCATTTCCATATTTTCAGCATGGGTATATCCTAACAATGCTTAGCATAGTGCCTGCTAAGCAGTTCGTTTTCTGTCCTGTAATTTTCTTTCTAAAATTTCTAATTTAGGCTACTTACTTCATGGCTACTGGTCTGTAGTTTCCATTGCAGAAAATCCAGAATGTGCGGCATGGCCCTTGATTTCAGACGCATCGCCATTAGTGGAGAATTTTAGGAACTGTCTGGTCTTTTTGTAAATGTATCAAATTGGCTCCTCTATCTTGATGGGCAGTGCTTATTTCAGTCTTTTTTCTTCAGGAGGAATGATAATGTTCATGAGAAAATTAAAATAAAGTTATAGTCAACCATATAGTATTCAAATAAATTATAAGCACATTTATTTCTACCAGTAAGAATCAGTTTGCATAAAAATCATAATATTATGATAGATTTTATAAAAATAAAATGAGTTATGAAAAAATTCTAAAAGAAAATGCTTCAGAATGTTAACGGTGATTAAGTTTGGGTAGTGGAATATAGGATTATGGATTACTATAATTTTCTTCTTTGAACTTTTCTGTATTTTTCTCAACATCTCAAGAAAGATACATATTTGTTTTGAAATCAAATAAACTAATTAATTACAAGCAATATTAAATTAAATAAGAAGATTCACAATCACTATAAAATAAGTTTAAAGAAAATGACAGCACATTATGTAATTCAACAAGATATAGCCCTAGGCTAAAGTATGGCCCACATTTTCAGTTAAATCTTGATTTTTTCCTATGGTTTTAGAACAATAGACTCTATCTTGAAGACACCTAGAAAATATCCTCTGGTTACATCCAACCATTTCCCAGCCAAAGATCAAACAGACAGGAAATGACTTAATTGCATACTTGTTCCAGATTCCAGAGTCCCTGCTTATTTCTCTCCACTGCCCTTCATTGATATCTATGTCATCAAAATAGCCCTGAGGGTGATAAGACATGAGAAGAACATTCTATTTCCTGTTTCATCCTATTCTGCACTTCCTTTTAGTCCCTTCCAACTACTGAGATTGTATTTCTGTTACAATGGCTAATGAGAAAATTGTTCTCACTAGAAACTGGCCTCCAGGAACCTGCACATATATTCTAACTCAGTCTTATATCCCAGGTACCTTTGTGGTACCTGACCTGTTACTACTGCATAAATGTTTGTATAATTTATTGAGTTGCTAGCATTTTCTTCCAAATCCCCTCTAGAAGGCCTAAGTGTGGGTCCCAATACATTCTTAAAATCCAGATTCCATAAGAACCAGAAAGCCAGCCAAGTTGTTCATATCTTTAAGGGCACCTGTACATTACACTAACATTTCAATAATTTCCTTTTGCTTTTAGGTCTTTTCTTGCTTAGGAAGTCTGGCAATTAAACACTTTAGAAAGCAGCCCAATGTCTGGCAAATCTTTGTTTTCTTGACCTCTAACAGAAATCAACCTCCAACAACAAAAAAAGCACAGTTCTTTAACTGCAGGCCAGGGTGTGGAGCATTAATGTAAATACAATTGCAGGATCCCTTTAAAAGGAGATTGGGGAGGAGGGTAAGGTCATGTGACAAGATTTCTACTCTGCCTCAGCCCTTCTTTTTGACATTTAGAAGAGTTGAATGAAGGTAAAATATAGGGCTGCCAGGGAGGGAAAAAGCAATAATTTTAACCATTTGCCCAAGTTTTTTAATATCCCATATAGCTTTCAGGCACAAAGCAATCTTCCTGTAGAGATACAAACTCAGGATGTGGTTACAAGGTAGCTTTCTACCCCTTTATGTTAAAGTGCTTTAATGATCAAGAAAAAAAAATAGATTTGCATAAACACTACTTATAGAGAGCACTTAACACAACAGTTACTCAAGACAAACCTCAGCCCAAGGGGATGTAACCAATATGATGAGTCATCATCCTATGTGGTTTAAAGCCACTGCAAGTGAGTATCTTTTAATTCAGCTTTCATAAGCTCAGAACACCTTTTATAAGACTTTGAGAGTAACCATGGCATTGAAAAAATACACTTAACTATTTAGCTATTTGATTGAATCATACCATTGAAGGACAATCTGATTTAAAAATAATTCAGGTAAGTGGTTTATGAATGCCAAAGCTTCCATTGAAATCAGCTTGGGTCCTTGACTTTTCTCTCCAGGTCTCATGTCATAAGACACACACACACACACACACACACACACACACACACACACACACTGACATCATCCTAAGATATGAGTAATATAGTTGGGAGAGGAATATAATTGGCAGCAATATCTTCCCATGTAAGCCCATTAGTGATGCTTATGTAATCTTTTGGCATTGGTCATTTTCTGCAGTCAAAAGTACGGTTTTCTGTTTCAGTTTTAAAACTCTAGTT
The DNA here is from genome assembly GCA_963924515.1 of Vespertilio murinus. Taxonomy (NCBI): domain Eukaryota; kingdom Metazoa; phylum Chordata; class Mammalia; order Chiroptera; family Vespertilionidae; genus Vespertilio; species Vespertilio murinus. Next base: position 11,358,601 of record OZ004704.1, on the reverse strand, counting down.
TAGATAAAACCTTTGATCTTTGAAGAAAGGTGAAATGTATGATGTTTATTTCTATACAGATGATGTCTTTGATGCTTTTCTTAAAATGATTTAAAGACACCCTGAATTATTTAAACCATGTGTGAGAAATCCTGGCTGATGGTCATTACTATGCCATGGCAGACACTAGTAATTGATTATGGCATTTCTTTCTGTTGACATCAGCCAGAATCTGCAAAGTACGCTAGGAAGACATGGAGCATCAATGAGAATGATCACGAGAAATAAAATCTACTTTTCATTCACAGCTTATATCAGAAAACCTAAAAATCAAGGTTGTGATTTTCAGGCATTTTATCCTTATCTGAATGGATATTTGGTAACACCAGGTTCTGTAATAACAAATATTATTATAGGTTCTCATTGTCACTTTATTTTTCTAGTATTTTAATGAGCTGTTTCCTTATTGTATATTGTTTTTATTTTGCATTCCTGATACATCACAGTACAATATGGACCCTACTGCAATGCGATCAGTAAAAATGTGTTAACCAAATAATGATATGATGATGAGTTGGTATAAAGGAAATAATTTTGTTCCAAGAGTTGGGATAATTGAGTTCTACCTTTTATTTTTATCTATGCAACTATATCAGGTCTGGTACAAGTCTTTTAACTTCTCTGGAGCATTTAATTAATCACCCCATTTTCATATTTCAATATACACTAAAATATTTTCATTGGAAAATAATTCAATTATTCTGAGACATCTGCCTAGATGACTATTCAAGTACTTAAAAAAGAGTTAGGTGCAAAAACTATCTAATTTCAAAGGTACAACTCTTTTTAATTGTCTTTTCATTTTTATTCTCCCATCTCCCACATTTGTTGATTCAATGTTACTTACACTGGAGTGTCCCAATTTTCGTGTGGGTCCAACTATGAGAAATGGTAACACCTCTCTCCTACATATACTCCATCAAATACACACACACACACACACACACACACACACACACACACACACAATGAGAAGACTGAAATTTCTTTGAATGACTGATTTCCTAAAAGTTTGACTCCGTTTTATTGACTACCTGCAGGAACTGTTCAAGCTCAGTAATCTCACACCCAGAGAAAACCTCTCCATTTCTGAAATATTGTTTACCATTTTTGCATGTTATTCACTTTCCCAGGGGAAAAAAACAAACAAAACAAACACACACACCCTTTTACCAGGCAAATCTCTGTGTCTCCTCCCATATCAAGTCAGAGGGCCAGTTCCTCAATGAAGACTTTGCAATTGTCCTTGGTTGGATACACTGGCTTCAGTGTTTTCTTAGTATTTTAACCATGCCTCTGGGAAAGCAGTTGCATATTGTAATTTTAAAAATATCTGTTCATATATCTGTATCTCTCCACTACTTAAAAGCAGTCATTGTCTAGTCCAGTGATTTCCAACCTTTTTTATCTCATGGCACATGTTGACTAATTACTAAAATTCTGGAGCACACCTATAAAGATATTATATTTTTTGCTGAATTTATGAAAATAGGTATATTTTTGAACCAGTCACACTGGACGGCTATTGTTGTGCTGGCTGTTGTCATTTTATTTTTAATTTGACAATCTAAGGGAAAAGAGGTCAGTGCCCCTAACTAAATATTCAGGTTAACATGTTGTAAAAATTCACCAGTGAGACTTTTCTGGCACAGAAGTTGAAAATCACTTGTCTATCTTATGAGGTGTGTTAGACATGTTCTGGAGCCCACCTAATCTCCTATTTCAAGGTAAGTCCCAGGATGCACTTTAGAGCATTCTTGACCTCCTTTTATTACTATAAAAACTCATCTCTTATACTATGTATTTCAAGGCCAGAATCTTCCTTGAGAATCCCCTAAAAGTGTTCAGCCTTTTTAAAAATGAAGCTTCTCAGAGAAGAGGGTGAACAAGAAGACTTTAGGTCCTGGCATGTGTTAATTATTTTTAAAGAAGAATAGATTATCATATTTTAAAACTAAAATAAAAATTTTCCTTCATTTTACTTCTCTGATTGTCTGCATATATTACTAAAGAACCTGCAGTCCAAGTTGGTAGAGCCTTGTTCCTCCTTTCCTAGTCTTCACAAGAAAGCTGACTTACACAAGTACCTGCCTTGCATTTGACAATTCCCAAGGGGTTACTTTCAAAATATGGCATTTGCATTAATTTCCTCATCTCTCAATTTACCTCAGACAGCTGTCTTCACAAGGGTGCGAGTCTGTGTATATAGATTTCATATTTAACAGCATATTGGAGCACAGGTTGAAAGCATTAATGAGCAACTAGCCTAAAATGGCATATGTACCCACCTAATGCTTAGAAAATGACTTCTTTCTTCTCCACCTTCAACAACAGCTCTTCCTAGACAAATCACCTTTATTGGTGATCTCTGACAACAGGCCTTTGTAAGTCTGACTTTATCGTTTACTTGGTAGACATGTTGACTGCAGCAAACAATCCCCTATCTTCAAGTTTTCCAGATGTTCACACAGCGGGTTCAGTGTTTTTAAACTATCTAAATGATGGTCCCAAATGACAAATGTTCATTTTCAAAATTAAAGCTTATTATGAATTACCTGCCAAGTACAATGTGTCAGGAGACATGGAATGAATTAGAAATTTTCTCCATTGAGAATGAATGACTAAGAAAAAAAAACATAAATGAGGCAAACTATTACACATCCTGGAGGTACATAGAAAAAAAATGTAAATAAAAGTATTTTGCTAAAAGCTGTGCATTAATATTTAAGAATTATTTTTAACAGGCCCACCCCTTCCTATTGCCATGAGTCAGGCTTCAAGTTTGTTAATGAAAAAGAATAATGGTTAGAAGAGATGAGGATAATTTCTAATATGAACCTTTTTTTATCATTTTCATGATAATTTACACAGGCTCAGGTGTGATATACTAGGAAGAAAAAAAATATGACTTGCTATTATGATTTAAAGACTTAACTCAGTTCCTTCATTCCTGCCTCCTAGCTGTGTGGTCTACTTCTTGTCACTAATCCTTAAACCCCAGTTTCCTCCACTGAACTGTGGGGTAATATAATACTTCAACAGGTTGTTATGAAAATTAAATACATCAAAAATGATTTCTCAATGTGCTTTGTAAACTGTGAAGTACCATGAATATATACTGATTTTGAAATATTGTTAACTTCCATATTTTCTATGTACCAGATATTACGTAAGCTTTCACATATAATATCATACTCAACATTTATAACAGATTAAGGTAGGTAATATCCTCTCCACTTTCTAGATGAAAGTACTGAGCTTTGCATAGAGAGTAAGCAACTGGCCTCAGTAACTGCTAACTTATGTTGAACGGAAATGGAACCAAAAAGTCTGACTTCAAGAGCATTCCCTTAACCTTTATGACGTGACATTGACCTTCACTCATTAAAGCCTAGTGCTCAGTGCTGCTTGCTACTGTAGCTCAAAACGTTTTGGAACTGTCATTCAAACTTGCCCGGAGATCCAAACTTATTGAGGCACACAAAAGCAAAGAGCGGAGGACTCAATAGGCAACTTTTCTTTTTGACACCAAAGACTATCATCCAGTCAGATGATAGTTCATCCAGATGGTGATGCATTCACACAGCCACAAATCCCATGAGCCTTTCCTCACACCCCCCAAATGCTGGGTATAACATCAATTGTAACTCTAACTACCTACTATTTTAACTGTCTATTCGCATATACGACTTTTCACGAGCCAGAAGTTTTAATTACTCTCTCCCAGAGCTAAGAATAAAAGTTTCACACTAGTGTTTGAAGAAATGAATGATGCACATTTTTTTCATTTCTGCCCAGGAACATTTTTGGACCCAGACAGAGAAATAGGAAAACAGACTGACCACAGAGTCAGGGATTGCTTCATAGGACAAAATAGAACATCTAGATTTTCCATCTTTAAAATTATAATCAGCAGCGGGAAGCAAAGCAATACCACTGTCCCTGTTATAGGAATCTAAAGGCTTTTTATAGAATGCACAGCAGCAAATGTTATCGCTACGCTTGAGAAAACCATTTTCATTATCAGTTGCCTTTTTTCCCCAATTGATTATGACTTTTCCTTTAAAAAAAATGCATTTAAGCAAAAATTTTCTATGCTTGATTTAGCCCGAGGGAAAATTCTTTTGGAGGGTACAGAGGGGGTGAGTAGTCTGAACTGATTTTCTCTGCTGATTTAAGCTATGCACACATGGACAAAATATAACATACTCTACTGACATTTTTTTAAAAACTCGTATTACTTGGAAAGAGTTTAACAATGAAAATAACCAGCTTTGTTGTGTAACAGTTCTTATTGTAAGACAATAAAAAGACACAAGGTTAAGTTTATTTGTTGTTATTTGTTGTTGTTGTTGTTGTTGTTGTTGTTGTTTTAAGTTAAGAAGGATTGAGTGGCAGGAGAAAGGATGCTCTGAAAGTCATTTCTTCTTGGTCTAAAGAGGTTGTGTTGGACTGAAGCCCCTTAAAGACACAAAAGATGTGCCCATTGATGTTACAAACCTCCAAGGTACACAGCACCTCTGAGTTAATGTTGGCATTTAGTTAAGACAAACTGAATTAATGGGGCTCACTCAAGGTGAACTAGAAATGCATTTACATGCCTGGTTCAGCCTCAGGCTTCTCTAACCATGGAGGGGGGTTAGAGATGGGATGTACATTTTTTTGTAGCTGATCAAAGCTTTTTGGATTCATCAGAAAAAAAAATTACATAGATGAGAAATCTGAGGCTACACACTTTATGCTGAACAAACAGGTAGCATTCCCTCTGAGCGAAGCAATTGTGTCTCAGCAAAGCAGGCCATTTAGAAGTCTAGGACAATACAGGCTTCCCCTTCCATAGAAAAGACAAATAATTTTAGGATAACGTTTGATTTAGTAGCTGTGAAGGGCCTCTGAATTTAAATTTCAATGTATAAATCCCAATTTTGCCATGTAAAATTAATAATGGATTTCTCTAAAGCCAAACCCTCTTCAACCTGCACTGTAATTCTCTTAAGAAAGCATTAAATGAAAGCATTTCACTTTAGTTGAAAATCAATGGCACTTCAGTGAAGCATGCATCTCCAAAGTATTATGGAGTTGAGAATCATGCAGTTCTGTTAGTAAGACATAGAGTCCTGGCTTTGGTGGTAATAACTTTATACAACAGAGAAGTCTGAAAAGAATTAATACAAAATGAAACAATTGAAAATCCATTGTGAATGTGCTCAATTTCTTTTTGAAATGTCAACCCTAACATATCATAATATAATTAATGGTGATGATATGGTAAGAACAGGAATAAAGATAGTATTAGGCAGAAATAATATTTAATTACTACTTACTATAGAACAGACACTTGCTAAATACTTCACAGAAATCATCTCATTTGATTATCTCAAGAACTTTGTGACTTGGTATTATTAGCTATATTTTCAGAGTAGGCTTGAAGAAGGAATATCTACCTGGGATGATGCAACAAATTTTAGATGGATTAAAATAGTTCTTTATAAGGTAATCTATGACCACTTTGACAATAAATCAAAAGATATAAATTCCATCTGCTTAGAAAGTTCTTTCTCCCTTTGCATACTGATAACATTGCATTCATCTTTCACTGTGGCAATTATAAAGATGAATAAGACATAGATACTGCCCTTCAGGGACTCACAGTTTGAGAAGGAAATGAAACATGCATTGAAACTCCCAATATAATTCATGCGGGTTTGTGGTAAACTCTGTAACACTAGTGTGTTGCAAGCTAAGGGTTGTAATAAGAAGAATAAACAACAGAAACTCTTAGAGCTGGGGGTTGAGTTAGAGGAGAGGAGAGTCAGGAAAGTCACCTTACAAACAGAAGCAGTTCATTTGGGTTTGGAAGGTGGGTAGAGTTTCAACAGACATTACAAGATCCAGAGAAATATTGATGTGTAATGCCTTCAAGCATAGGGTTTAGTCAGAATTCCAATGTTGCTAGAATTTTTTACATATGAATGAGCAATAATATTGGTAAAGATCAGGTTATAGAAGACCTTTACTGATTTCAAGCTTTACTGAATTTATAACTTTTTGTTACTTTGTTGATGAATAATTATTGTCTTATTCTCATATGCTAGGACCTATGCCAGACAATCTTATATTAAAAAAAAACACTAATATGCAAATTGACCAAATGGTAGAATGACTGGCAGAACACTGGATCACCATGATGCACACTGACCACCAGGGGGCAGATGCTTAACACAGGAGCTGCCCCAGCTCACAGCCCCGACTGGCAGTGGCAGAGGCAGGAGGTAGGGCTGGCGAGCAGGTGGTGCCAGGACAGCCAAGGCAGGTGCCAGCAGGGGCGCTCCTCTGGATCATCCTGCTGGTCACCCCACATGTTGGCCCTGATTGCTGCCCAGGCCTAGGGACCCTACCTGTGCATGAATTTTTTGCACTGGGCCTCTAGTAGGGATATATTGTTGAATATGGCTCACTATCTGCTTTCACGACCCACAGGTTGAGAACCGCTAGCAGGATTGCCTAAGACCATCGGAAAACACAGATATTTACATTATGATTCATTAACAGTAGCAAAATTACAGTTATGAAATAGCAACAAAAATAATTTCATGGCTGGGGGTCACCACAACATGAAGAACTGTATTAAAGGGTCACGACATTAGAAAGCTTGAGAATCACTGCCCTACAGCGAGGGGCTGACCATCAGTCAACTTCTGGAAGAACCAATCAAGCCTTATGAACAAGGACCTTATGAAAGAAAATTCTGAAGAATTGAATTGGCTCTCTTCATAGACCTTGAAATCATTGGGTCTGACTTTAAAAAAAAAAAAGTAACTACCAAATATGAATAATTCAGTGAAGCTTGAAATCAGCACCTTGATTGAGTGTGACTTTTAGTATGCATTCAGTCACTCAGTTATTCAGAACATATTTATTGTTTATCAGCACGTTGGGACCCACTGCACTAAGCACTTGCCATATCTAATCCTTTAGTCATAATTAATCATTTTCTCAAAACACTTATCCTTGTTTTTGTGTTCTTACTTATAACACTTTTTATAGTTTGATTCTGTCACTGTCAGGTGTGTATATGAGTCCTCAAGTAGACTGTAGCATTATGAAGGAATTGTATCTTCAACCCTGCCTTCCATTAAGCCAATGACACAGATGCAGTGGAGGTTTTATAAGTGCTGGATGCATCACCCCCAATAAATGAATGGATGGAGACAGACATGAATAAGACATTTTTTCTGTCCTCATGAATTTATACTGTAAAGCTGATCAAGCATGCACAGTTAAATCAATATACTTTTCACTACTCAAGCTACGATGTTTTCTCTTTTCAATTTATGTTTACTATTGTAGTGCCACAAACTTAGCATGATCTTAAAAATACTATGAAAAAACTCTCCATGGGATGATTTGAGTTTAAAATTGTGCTCCATTCTATATTAGCAAAACCTTGATATTTAAGTATTTGAAAATAATGATTCCTCTGTTTTCTCTTTTAACTCATAAAAAAACAGCCCTCAATCCCCCATCAAACCATTTTAATGTCCCATTCCTTTCCTTCCAGTTAGGAAAAATGGAGGTGGGCAAAAACATAATCAGAACTTTAGAAAAAGTCTGAAGTCATCATAATTCCAAGAACAGAACAGAAGTATGACTTTGCCTTTACACATAAAAGAAATAGCATCACTCCTAAATCCTTTAGTCAGTGTTACCATTTCATTGTCATTTCCCCAAAAGTATTGCCATGTATTTGTCTTTTCATTCATTCAGTCCATCTTATTAACTACTCCATGCAATATTGGTCTGGTCTTTGAGGCATAAAGATTCCAACAAAACTTCAATAGAATTATCCACGTGACTTTTGTTGATCATTGACTTGCTTTTGAGAAAAATTAAGATTTTTTCTTATTTTTTCATGCATTATTGCAGAACAATATATTTATATTTCATTAGAGTAACATTATTCAATAGCACAAATGTGCCCCTCCTTAAAATCAAGAGATGTTAACTATGTAACACACTCTAGAAGTTAAGAAATTATATGATATACCATGAAGGAGATGACACAGATGAAAATTATAGTCAGAGATACTCAAGTCTGAATCCCAGATATCCACTATTCTCTTTAATCTGGAAATAATTTCTTAATCTTAATGAGCTTCAAATTCATCTTTTGCTAATAGTAATAGCATTACAATACTATTAAAATGCCATGGTGAGAATTTAAAAAAAAAAAGATAATAAATACCAAAAATAGTAGGCATTATTCTAAGGATGTGGCAAACTGTCATTTATTGGTAATTAGTTTGTGGATATAGTATGCTAAGCCCTCTATCTGCATTTTCTTATTTATTATTTTCTGAAAATTTGTGAAGCAGATCCTGTTTTAATCATTATTATTAAGTGAGGAACTTATGCATGGCAGACCCCTTATTCAATCCCCAGTTGTTGGTGGGGTGTGGTTATTAACAGGTAATGTTGAAATTTCTGGGTCAGCCCTTTTGTGTCTTCCTTCTGCCAAATAAAAATAAATCCAGACCTAGAAAGGATCTACTTCATTTGAATGGGGGTGGGTAAGGTAAAGATAATTTTTCTTTTGTGTTGAGAAGGTAACAAGGTGAGAACAAATTAGTGTGAGATACAAGGGTTGTATGATTCAATAGATCAAAGAATGTTTTACTCTGAGGCTAGCCTATTCTCAGGAGGAAACTGCATGTTGTCTTAGGCTGAAGGTGGGTCAAAATTCAAGGGTCTAGAGGTAGCAGAGAAACTCAGTCCAAGATTGATTATCAGATATTTTGTCCCAATCGATCACTGGGAATAAGTACTTCAGCTAATTATTTATGAGGCAAAGAATAGGAATTTGGAGTCTATGTCAAGTCTTGTATCATGTGTCTCATTTATGTCATATCAGGAAGGGTGATTCTTTGCAATAAGCCATTTCACAGGACATAAAGTTTAGGGTTATTTCTTAACTTTTGCTGTTTTTATGTTTGTTTGTTTGTTTGTTTTGATTACAGGACTCTTCCCACTGGCTAGATATGACAATGATGAGATAGGCTTGAGAGCCCAATGTTGAGGGTGGCAAGATTCCTGGATGAGGCCGTGACTTCCCTGTCCTTGGAGTTTTAATTGACTCAGTATGTTTGGGGGAACCTTTGTCACAGAAGCTTAGCCAATACCTTAAATAATAAAGTGCTCAATTTAAAAATCCATGCCCATTTTGGTTTGAATTATCATTTCACTTCATGAAGCTTAGTTGCTTTATCTGCTATATGATGGAGTTGAACTAGACAAATCCATGTAGTGTCTCATAGCTCTCAACTTCAGAAATGCATGGAGGTATAACGATTGGTTCAAGTTCCCTGTGGTGGTTTAATGAGTGAGATTAAAGGCTGAGCCATGCTTTAGTGTTCCTCCCAATACTCCAGGCAGCATCACTGTAAGAGCCACTTAGGGATTCTCTGGCTTTGGACCCCAGGAGTGGCTGCTTACAGCTCTTTCATCAACCACGTAGAATAATATTATCAAGGTTGCTTTTGTTTTCCATTCTGCCAATTAATCATTCGTTCTTCCTAAACCTGTAGTACTCCCTTTGCCTTACTTTATATAAATGGTTTGATTATTTTTCTTTCCTAAACTTTCATATTTTCAACATTTTCTTCTACGTGATCTCTGAAAAAGTTTTCTGGGCCATCCAAACTCAGTTTGAGTATTGTTTCATGCCTTCCCAATGCCACGGTCACTTTCCTACTTAATATCCAAATAACAGTCTTGAAACTCATCTTTTCTAGGAAAAGCCCATGAAACTCACCAGTGCTCAGTGGATGCCTTATTTCCAGCTCTGGTGTTTCCATGCACCCAGATTCTTAGTCTTAAGTTAGTTGAAGAAGGATGATGCGGTTCATATTTATCATCTAGTGCCCTGAGCACAGTATTGTAATAGATGTAAAAAATTACCCATTTTCCAAATCTCTAAGAATACTTACATTTTAAAATGCATAAGGCTACTAATAAGTGTACTTTGTATTATTAATATGGATGACAGCCTAAAGTGACTTCCAAAGAAATAAAGACAAATTATAACTTTAATTGAGCATAGCACCCAAACATCACTATTGGTTTTGTCTAAATTGGGAAGCATTTAGTGCAATCGTGGTAGATAGTGGACAGTGACAAGGAGAGTCAAGGAGACTCTTAAAGCATAGAAGACAACTTAAAGCATTTAGGTAGAACAGAGTGGAAAAGAATGACATCCAAAGTCCAGTATGTGACTTACTGCCTGAAGAATCATAAAGACGTTACTTTATCGCTCTCATTAGTTTTATCAATTGTAAAGAAAGAACAATAGTAATTATCTAAAAGAACTTAAGATGGAAATGAATGATATAATGTGTCTCAAATACTTTTTTGTTCTGTAGGCATATGGTAGACGTTCATTAATGTTGGAGTTGTTATTAATTTCATCTAGTTAATTAACATTGACTTGTTCAGCTAAACTTATAAAAATTACTGGTCAGCACTATTGCTTATGATCTCAAAGGGTAGGAGATGGAATCTTTGAGCTCTGAATGTGGACCACACTGTCATTTTAAAAGAGAAATGTTTCCCTCTGTAGGAAGTGAAACATAGAAATATGAGCAGTAATGCTTACAGCTTTCATGTTAGGTTGGTTAAAATAGTCCTTGTCTTTTCACCACAGTCAATATCAACTTTTTTTATTTCTTTTCTTATTACCTGTCCTACTCATATCACCAAATCCTTGTCTATTCCTTGCCTCCTATTTCCTACTTACTAGACTCTCTGAAGACTGCAACATTTGGGTCATGTTTTCAGATGGAAATTCTACTCCTTTATCTTGCTGGAGCTCTGTGGGTAGACAAAAAACACACAGGGAAATCAAAGCTCAAAAGAGAGGAAAAATATATAGAAATAGATACAAAGAGTAAGGTTAGGGTTGAAATTTGAACAGATGGACTAGTTTTAGTATGACAATGAGAAAGGGAGACTGACTTTTGCTGGTTCATTTGGTCAAAGAAGTTAATTTGGATTGGTTAATTTTACATGGTTTAGAGTTATACAGAGCACATATTTATTGGATAAAAAATTTCTCCCCCTTACTTTGAGTTAATAGATTCAATCCCTAAAGCTCAGTGCTGTCAAATGCTAGAGTTATATAATCAAAAGGAGAAATAATAATCTCAAGGAAAAACGATTCATTAAACAAAGTAAAAACTTTGTCCTTAGAAAGTTCTTAAGTGTACTTGGCTGGTCATTGATTATTATATGGAAACTTTCTGCATATTAGGGGCAGTAATGGGACAGAAATGAACCATTTGGGGCCAGTTTTAAGCAATGTCTTCCACCCCTAAGTAGTTTGCCAAGTTTCTGTTAAACATCTCACATTACTGAAGATACAAGTCAAAATTACGTATCAGCAGTTCTTCCAAATAGCAAGGAACATATATTAAAGAGGCAATGAAGGAATTCCTAATGAGAAAAAATGTTCTTACTTTTTGAGGAATTAACTGCTCCAATAAATTGAAAGGATAAAGTAGAAAAAGTTATCACAATAATGTCTGTTGTAATAAAACTAAACTGTACAGTTGATAACAGTTAAAATGCCAGAAGGTGAATTAATGAAGTACCATTCTTCTAAAAGCCCCTTTGTTCCTTACTCTGAAATATAATGCTGACACTCACATATAAAGGATACAGTGGAAGCTACATAGAACAACTGTATGAACATGTTCCACAGATTCATTTACTATGAACTTTTGAATATATATAAAGTTTAAAAAAGCAGAGTATATTAAATGAAACTTTTGGGAAGGTGAAATAATATAATCCTAGGACCTAAAATTGATTCTTAAAGTGCAAAAGAGATGAACATCTGCGGAGAGATAAGTCTGTCTGATTTGCTAGCATTGAAAAACTTCCCCAGCTCTAATAAATTCACCTTGGTGGGTTGAACCAGTAACCCTGGGATCATTCCCATCATCCATTGTATAACCAACAAAACAAACTACTTAAAAAAAAGTCATGGAACTGTCTCAGGCCAGTTTTGCTCAGTGGTTAAAGTATTGGCCCTTGTACCTAAGGGTCAATAGTTTGATTCCTGATCCAGGGCTCATACCAGTTTTAAGTTTCCCAGGTAAAGGCATGTGCCACAGACACAATCCATGTGTCTCTCTCAAATCACTGTTTCTCTCCCTCTCCTCTGTCTCTTCCACTCTCTCAATGAAAAAAAAATATCCTGGGTGAGAATTTACATATATATATAGTCACTGACATCTCCTGACACCTTCTGTGGACTCATGAAGAGAGGGGAGGCCCAAAGCTTCTGTTATGATTTTCTGCAGTCCAATTTCTAGGCAAGTTAAAGATGGCAGGAATGCAGAGGAATTCATAAGGATAATGAGAGAGCAAAAAAGGAAACAAACATAAATAGCACAAATAGAAATTGGAAAGTAATCTTAAGTTAGGAGAGTTTGGGGCTAATAGTTTTACTGTTCATTATTAAACTTCTCTCATACATAGTAATGATCAAGATGCCCTGAATGGAAAAACACTAAAAGTGTGTGTGTGTGTGTGTGTGTGTGTGGCAACACAGAAAGAAAGGGAGGAAAGAGAGACTGAAAGGGAAGGGAAGGGGAGGGAAGAGGAAGATAAAAATAATTCGAGCAGCAGTGGTCTGTGAGGAAACTCCCAAAGTTGGGAAAGGCTTTAAAATACTATATGTGTACATGCTCAGACATCAGGCTGAAAAACTCATGACCAGCTCTTGACACTTGGTGAAAGCCGAATGGTCCAGTGCCTCTTTCAAGCAAACTGCAGAAGGGAAATAAACTGGGACATCGCCAGTTACCATGAGTTCAATGGAAACCAGGCAAGTGCCCTATCCACATAACCACATTCTGACTAATTAAGTAAAAACGACCACAAAACAGTGAAACGATTGTAAAAGAAATAAAGGAAATTGAAACCCGCCAAACCCCTCTAGGAAAAGGCATGAGGGAATAGTGAGAACCCTGACAGAGACAAACCTCTCTGCACTGAGCCATCTGTGCCGCCCATCAGCTGGCGATCATGCCACTCAGAGCAGCAATAGAAATAATCAAAGGAAGAGCTTGAAAAAGGCATGGCAACACTAATAGGTTCTTTTCTGGGTTTCTGGTCTTTGTTTATGGATAATTATAATTTGGCAAAGTGTTCAGAGGCCCATCATATCCATGTGTCCCTTGTGTTTTATTTAAGCAACAACAGCTCACAAAGGACTTATGCAATTTCCCACCATGCCAACTAAATGCTGGTAGAAGTAGAAAACCTCCAAACGATGTGTGAATTTACAATTATGAGTTGGTTTAATGCATGACAGCACATCTACAAACAGAGTTTTAGTTCAGAGTATTTAATAGTTTACCTGTATAGTGAAGGTAATAGTAGTTATCTGACATATTTAAAAGAAATCTTTCTTTTAAGCTGTGACCACTTATTCTCACTCTGTTTTAGAGTTTGTTTTTGTATATTCCCAAATACATCCTTATGAATCCTTGTATTTGTTGAATTCTCAAATAAATGAAAAGTAAACAGGCATGACTCTGATGAAAGTAAGAACAGCCTATTCTGAGAATAAACAGGCATGTCATGGAAGGAATATGGAAAATCAGCTGGTTAAACTACTCTCATTTCTAGCAAGTCAGGTCTACCTTCAAATATGGCTTACCCCTTTGTTGGAAATGAGTTCTCAGAATATCAATGTATCAATTTGCGTTCTTTAGTTGCATGTGACAGGAACAAATTCTGGTTAATTTGAACAAAAACAGAAATGTATTAGGAAGAATATAGAATTGCTCAGTGATTCAAAGGGAGAGTTGAAGATGGGGTAGATGAGGCAGTTCCAGGAAGCTAGGCAACAAAAGTTAATGAGCAGTTTCTTTAAAGTGAAACCCTTAGGATGAATGAAATCTGACCAATTCTCACTGTGTTGCTCAGCTCAATATTCAAATTCCTTGAAGGGGACTTAGTTATGGCCTGGCTGGAATCATTTATCTACCCCTTGCCAAAGGGAAGGCTGAGTGGCATAGTTGGTCAGTTTATCAAGTCTAGACAATGAGGAAAATCAAGCTCCTATTACCAGAAGAAAAAAAGAGAATAGACACTGGGAACTCATAAAGCACTTCTGGGCTTAAATATATTTATGATCATGTATTAATATATAAAACTAGAGGCCCGATGCATGAAATCTGTGAATGGGCAGGGTCCCTAGGCCTGGTTGGCAAACAGGGCCAATTTGTGGGTGACCAGGGGAGAAATCAGGGCCCACTACTGACTCCCACCTTGGCTGACCTGGGGCCCACATGACGGGGGTATTTCCTGTGTTGAGTGTCTTCCCTCTGGTGGTCAGTGCACATCATAGGGACAAGTCATTTCATAGGTGGTTCTGCTCTTCAGTTGATTTGCATATTAGGCTTTTATTATATAGGATATTATGAAAAACTCAATATGATCAACAGGTTCCAGGGCAGTTTATTTTCTAAATTTTTATTTATAACTGATCCATTAAAAATAATGAAGAACATGGTGTTAAGTACATTCATATTGAGCCAATTTTTAAGGATCTACTGTATTAGGTATGATGTTGAGAAGTTTTACATGTATTATCTCATTAAATTATCACCTGAAATTCCTGTTAGGCTTAATATCTTTATTTTGTGCTTATAAAATCTAAAGATAAGAAAGTTTTATTGAGTTATTTATTATCACTTCATAAGCAGTTGTGGTCTGTTTCTTTTATTTTTCTATTGTATTTCTCCTTATTTAAGTTATATTTCTATTTTTGTGCAGAGTAACTTCATTGAACTAACGGTTTCAAAGCACTAACCTTGTGTCACTGCAGTAAATAAATAAGGTCTGGGTAATAATGCATAAAAGACAGAACACTGTCTTTGGGTAGCCATCAGTGTCGCAACTACAACTATAAATTTAGAATCGTATCTATAGCATGATGAATTCAGCTATACATAGCAGATTGAACACACACTTACCACCACTGCTTCCCAAAATGTCACTAAAATGAGAATAAAGTAAGGGTATAAAACCACCAGGGAACCTCCAGTAAACCAGAGAGGACAATAAATTTTTGGCACATAGAAATCATAAGAGTAGTTAAGAAGACAGAGAAAGTAGAATACTAATATATTTTCTGAATTGAAGATGACATATATTATAAGATGCACCAATAGTTTGTTTCATTAAGAAAGAAACATCACTGCTAAATCTAACTGTAGATTTATCCTTGTACATGTCCAGTCATTTATTGTTGCATAACAAACCTCCTCAAACTTAGTAGCCTAAATCAACAATAATAATTTTATTATTATCTCTCACAGTTCTGGGGGTTGTCTGGGCCTGGCTGGGTCCAGATATCTCATGCAGTTGTGATTATATATTTGCTGGGGCTAGAGCCATCTCAGAGCTTCTTTATTTTTTTTGTTGAAAGCATTGCAGATGTCTCCCTGTTTTCCCTCATTGACCCCTTCGAGCCCATCTCCTCTATTGGGCCTTCACCACATTGTTGTCTGTGTCCATGGATTATGCATATATGCATATAAATTCTTTGGTTAATCTCTTCCCACCCCAAAACCCACATTCTCTCTGAGATTCGTCAGTCTGTTCCATGCTTCTATGTCACTGAATATGTTTTGTTTATCAGTATATTTTGTTTATTAGATTCCACATATGAGTGAGATCATGTGATACTTGTCTTTCTATGCCTGGCATATTTCATTTTCAGAGCTTTATTATTCATCTGGTTATGTTTATATGCATGCATACAAGTCCTTCAGTTGACACAATGGAATGCTATGCTTCCATTAAAAAGAAGGAATTCTTATCATCTGCAGCAACCTGGATGGAATTGGAGAACATCATGCTGAGTGAAATAAGCCAGTCAATGAAAGAGAAACACCACATGACCTCACACATTTATGGATAATAAAGAACATTATAAACTGATGAACCAAAATATATATAGAGAGAGAGACAGTAAAGCAACAATCAGACTGCCAAATTACAGCGGGGAGGGTAGGGAGATTTGGGGGAGATAAGAGATCAACTGAAGGACTTGTATACATGCATGTAAGTAAAACTAATGGACATAAAACTCTGTGGAGAAAGGGCATGTATGGGAGGGGGGAAGTGGTAATATATGTACACATATAATAATACAATAAAAAATATTAAAAAAAGGAAAACTAACATGCCTACACTAAGGCATATCATCATCAAATTTATGAAAATGAAATAACTTAAGATTCAAGTATTCCCCGGCAGAAAAAAATAAAAATGTGTCATATATCAAAGAATGAGAACCTGAATCGCAATTGAGATCTTAAGCAAAACTAGAAACAAAAGAGGAGTAATGCTTTCAAAATCCTAAACATAATTTTTTTTTATTTCAACAGAGAACTCTATAGCTAGCCAACTTGATATTGATCAAATTTGAGGGTAGAAAAAAACAGTTTGGGACAGGTAAGCATTTAACCTATTTATTACCAGGAAATTTTCTTAGGCAACTATATCCTATCATCTCAGATTGTGTTCTATCAATATGGAGGTAATGAAAAAATAAGACTTGGAGTTCAGGAAAGAGTGGGTCCACCAAGAAGGAAGGAGAACGGTAGTCTATGATGAGAGTAGCTCCATAGTCTGAGACACAAGAGGAAAATGAAGTAGGATAATAGGACCTCCAGGAATTATGCCTCCAGGGAGAATGAAGAAACAAGCAAATAGTTCAATGTGTCTGAGCATGCAAAATAGGAGGCTTTGAAAGTGGTTAGATATTTTTAAAAGAGTTTATGAAAAATTAATGATAGGGACACAAAAAGTTAAGCAAAAATTAATTCAAAAATTATTGCACAGGAAAGGTATTTTTAATAATGTGCTTGACTTGGCTTAGGACTGAAAAAATAATTATGAAACAACCGTAATCTAAACATTGAAAAGTGCTTTATCTGAACAATTTTTATATAACTATATTGGGAGAATGAAAGGATGCAAAGTAGATAGTAGGGACAATTGGGTGTAAGACTCCATTTTTATAATGGGAAGACAATAAATAATGTTTCAATACATCAAGAAACAAAAAATATTAGCATGCTATTGCCTTCCATCATTGCCTTCCCTCATAGGTTGGACAGTCTTTTTGATGCTTCTGTGCCTCTAGTTCTATTTTTGCTCATCAGTTTATGTTGTTCATTGTATTCCACAAATGATTGTGATCATGTGATATTTGTATTTCTCTTACTAGCTTATTTCACTTAGCATAATGCTCTCCAGTTCCATCCATGCTCTTTGTTTTGTACTATTACTTATCTTTTACAAATGATGTACAGGTGTTATGTTGATAAAACTATTTTTACAAAGATAAGAGTAGAGACTTTCAAGTTAGAGAAATAGAGTCTGAATCCCCCTCTTCTACTTATGACGTTTGTCAGAGGCAAAATGTCTTTCTTCTAATGCCTCAGTTTGGGGAACATGAAAGAAGAAAATAACAGCAGTGACTTGGATTTGGTAGAGGTTTGGATACATGAATTCATTTACTCATCACAAAATATGATGGATTCTTAAGCTCTTCTTATTCTCAAGCTCTTATTATCCCCATCTTACAAATGGGGTAAATGAAGCACAGAAAGCTTAAATAATCTGTCCAACTTAATGCTGTAAATAAATGATGAAAATGAAATTTTAACTCAGGTAGCAAAATAAACCAGAAATATACCCAACTACTGCCATTACATCGTAAATATGGGATGTAAGCAAGAGCAACTAGCACTGTGCTTGGTAGAGTAAATGCACAATAAATATTTGCAAATGGATGAGTAAGTGTTCATTTAGCAACTTCATTAAATACTTAAAACACGTATTATGATCCGTGTTGTAACGCTGATGTATTTAACTTACACAATAGTTTACCATGCATTCCCAGAGCTTTAGTGCATAATTTAGACACTAGCTAAAATGTATAACCATACAACCACCAAAGTGTCTGCAATATAACTAATTATACTATAATGGCTGCTTACTATTAATTTATACTGCTGCTTAGTCAGAAAAAGTTTGCAGATTGTGAGGGATATTTCTTTATAATGAAATCTCGAGCAAGAAAAAAAATCCTGTTAATTACTACTGAGGAATTATGTTTTCAAGTCTGTTTCAAGTAGGAAATCCTCCTCTGTCAGTTGTTCCTTCTTGTCTTTGTATCAGATCAATTTCCCTATTGATTATGCTAATGTGCATCGCATCAGACTTGCCACCCAGAAGTGGGGATGTCTAGAATTGAAAGTCTGTTAAGGGATATGAATAGATTTCTTATCACCCTGGTTAGGTTGGGCTTTTTACAATATTTTCATCAATCATTGAAGGAGAATGCTATCAAAGCCAGTTCATATCCCATTTCAGTCAACAGTTCATTATTATGTAACCACAAAAGTTCTGTCACCAGGTCTTTAAAATCTTAAATGCCTCAAAGAGATTTTAAAGAATGGAAAATCAATCAATCAATAGTTTTTAAAGATGTAAAAGCCTATGAGGAATAATTTGTTAGCCACATATAAAATTAGAGCTCAAGAAATTTGGCTTTTGAAAAACATTTAAAAAGAAGTGCTGAGAGGAATTCTTTACTACTGGCCACATTTAGGAAGTACAATTTGAAACAGAAAACTATTTATTCTAAGTTCCTTTTTTCTTCTTCTATGGCATATTGCCAGCTATTAAAAAAGTCCCAGTGAATAATATTAATTGTAGAATCTAATTATTAAAGATTACTTAATTTGAATATTAAATAAAAATAATAATTGGCTACTCATCTATGTCCCCATGATATTTTGTTCAAAAATCCCAGGAGTTTGAATCACCAGTCTCACTTTGAACAAGGTTTTCATTACCAGAAATGCAAAATAATTTCAAATTACTTTCATGACTATTAGACTCTGAGAAATGATTTTGTTTTCATCTGAGTATTAAAAGAATTAGTTTTAAATGAAAAAAATTCTAAACTAAAGTAAATAGCCTTGATTTTTAAAGGATGGTTATTAAAAAAAAAAAAGATGGCTATTAGGAAAGCTTACTTTATTTTATTATGGAAATTACCACATGGGCTGACGTTTCTTTGGAACATATCTTGGCATTTTTTCATAAGGTTCATATTTTATTTTATTTTTAAAATATATTTATTGATTTCAGAGAGGAAGGGAGAGGGAGAGATAGAAACATCAATGAGAAAGAATCATTGATCAGCTGCCTCTTGCACATCCTCTAATGGAGATCTAGCCCACAACCCAAGCATGTACCCTTGACCAGAATCAAACCTAGAACCCTTAAGTCCACAAGCCAATGCTCTATTCACAGAGCAAAACCAGCTAGGGCATAAGATTCATACTTTACTGTATACTAATTCTCACCTCTCTTATGCAAAATAAATAAAATTCTGAATTTCTGCATAATACCTTAGGGATACTGGACTTGATGTAGTTTTTGGTTTACTTCTTGCCGGTTGCAAATGGCAACTGGATGTTAGTTTAAAAAATGGCTTATCATTCAGCAACTTTCAGATATATATCATAGGTCAATTTTTAATATATTCAACCTCTTTCTCACCCTTAGTAATTAAAATATTACCAATTATTATAAATTACCTCTTAGCTATTATTGATGTTTCTTTTTAAAATATATTTTATTGATTTCAGAGAGGAAGGCTGAGAGAAAGAGAAACATCAATGATGAGAAAGAAACATTGATAGGCTGCCTTCTGAATACCCCCTACTAGGTATTGAGCCCACAACCAGGGCATGTGTCCTTGAACTGAATTGAATCCGGGACCCTTCAGTCCACAGGCCAATGTTCTATCCACTGAGCCAAACCAGGAAGGATGTCATTGATATTTCAATCTCTCTATCTACCTCCCTTGTTCTCTGAAATAAAATTAAAAAGGTAAAAGTTTATGCGGGATGAACAACTTATTGGGATCTTATGATTAGAACATGTTCGATCACCTTGAATGGCTTCAGAAAATGAACATTAATGTCTAAGCAAATGATTCTTTGGGCCAGGATCTGAGAAAAGTCCAAAAGAATGTACTTGGTTTTGGTTCTGAACTCATTTAAATGGTACCATTGCTATTGGTTGGGAATATCTCCTAATGGGAGAATTAATTGATCGAATAAGTGATAGATTTAAAGTATTATCCCAACACAAAGAAGATTGCTTAGGGACTTAGCCTGTGGATTGGCTTGTAGCTTATTAGATGATGAAACTGTTCCTCTGAGAGAGATGCTCAGATGCAGGAGCAGCCCAGAGCAGCAGGAGGATGGCATCATGGTGCTATATAACCTGTATACAAGTTGGTAGAAGAGCACTGGATCAAGAAAACTTAATTTTGACAGGTCTGATGTATAGTCTATTTTGGTTAACCAAAAGGAACACATAGATTAGAGAAATTTCCATTATTTTTCTCTCAGCCATGAAAATCGATTTTGATGTGATTATACTCAGATGATGCTTGATGTGCCTCTGACAGGACAAAATGGAAAGATAGTGGGTGGTGCACAATGTGGCAAGCCATGGGTAACCTGGACTCTGTGACAAACTGAAAATAGTAGGTTTCAAATGCCAATTTGAATAATTTGCATGAAAAATGACATGATATAAGATAACCTTAACTATGCTATATTTAAATGCTAAGGGAAATATTTCAATACATCCAGTAACCAAAGGGTTTTATTATTCATTTTTATAAGCTTTATTTAGAGAAGCACAATGGTATCACTCATTTTAACCAGTGAATCTTTTATTTATCTCATTAATAAAAATATTGAGACTTTTTTATATACAAAGCATTTAAGAAATCTTTGTTGAGGTTTAGAGTTGATAAAGAAAAAAGTGACAATTAGAGACTGTGCGGTAGGAGCTAAAATGTTCACTTCTGTTCCTTTTCAAAATTCCTCTTATTATTTATAAAACTATCCTTGTTTTCATTAATTCAATAAATATATTTTGAGCATCCATAGGCAAGGTTTTTGCCTAGATATCTGGAACACAAGAACAAACAGAGTAGACAGTATGTATTCTCATGGGATGCGTAGTCTAGTTGGGAGTGCAAACAAGTAAAGAGAAATTCCAATACAGTGCTGTAATAAAAGACAAACTGGAACTATGAATGGTGACAAACATTTATTCAGGAAAAGTTATCCAGTAATGGGATCTGGGGTAAGAAAAAGATAGGAATCTATGAGGAGGGAAGATGTCTGAAAGAGGAAATGGCATTTTCAGAAGTCAAGAGGGGAGAAAGTACATGGCAAAGGGAAATAAGATGAAGTGCTTATATTGCTGCGAGTGTAGACAGTGTGGTGTGTGGTTATGAAAGAAGAATATCAGAGTGCATGCAGTGGTCATACATCCACAGGAGAAAACCATCACAAGAGTGACGAACTTTTGCCTGACAGAAAGAGAGGCTCTTGGATGGAATACATATATGAACTTTAGTAAGATAACTTTAATGGTGATAGAAAAAAATGGATTGGACATAAGCCAGATTGGAAACAGAAAAAAGTTAGGGGGCTCTTCCAGCACTTCAGGTAAGAGATGGTAGTACTACTTTCAGTAGTAATATTGGTGGTGAGTGTGGTAGATGCTAAAGACGTTGGCTTTTAATTGTTTGTTTGTTTATTTTTCTGGAGGCTGAGTGGACATGAATATGTGTTGATTGGATCTGAGGCTTAAGGAAGAGTCAAAATGACTGCAGAAAAGCAACTAAAGCCTGTAATGAATGTACTATTTGACACATCACTAGCTTTACAAGCGGTAAAGATAATTCTTAACAGCTCCGTTTCTATTTATTAAAAATAAAATTGAAAGAAAGATAGGAATCAATGAACGAAGGAAGAAATGAAGGAAGGAAGGAAGGAAGGAAGGAAGGAAGGAAGGAAGGAAGGAAGGAAGGAAGGAAGGAAGGAAGGAAGAAAAAAAGAAGGAGGGAGGAACAAAGAGAGAAGAAAGGGGAAGTGGAAGGAAGGAAAAAGAAAGATCAGTTTATATATATTTTCTATCTTTCTTCTTCCTTCCTTCCTTGCACTCCCCTTCCTTCTTTCTGAAGACACAATACTAAGGCTTTGAAGCCAGGGAGAAACCAGACTTGCTGGATGGTATATGATTGTGGTCCCAGAAGAGTCAGCAAAGCAATAAATACCATCAGGAAACTATAAAAGCATAGGAAGGGTGCTTGAATCTCTAGTGCTGAGCCTCAGAAAGAGCTGAAATGTCCCAGGTTTTTGGAATCCATTGGCTATTAGCACAGAAACTTTCCAACTTCCTAATTTCCTTTCATGGCACTGTCACTGATTAAATTCAAGCAATGAACACATAATTCAACAAAAGGAAACAAACCCTTATTTCTGAGTATCAGTAGAAAGAAAGAAAATTAAAAATAAATTAAATCCAAAATCTCTCCGGTTGATGAAAATGTCAGACACAGAATACAGAAGTGCATGTACTTGAGGCATGAGATATAAACCACATTATTAAAGATCCATAATTAAGAAGTACTAATTGGTATCACAAAACAGTCAGAGGGATATAAACGACAGCATAGAAGATATAGTCAATAATATTACAATATATATATGGTGCCAGGTGGTTGCTAGACTTATTGGGGGAGGGCTGGTCACATCAGAAAGTAAATAAATGTTTAACAATTATGCTGTACACTGAAACAAATATAAAATATTATTGAGTGCCAATTGTAATTAACAAATAAAAATAAATAAAGGCCTACAATTAAAAGTTTATTAGAAAAGAATGGTGCATTTTAAACTACATAACGCCTTAACCTAAATATAGAGTAGTTGAAATAAAAATTCAATTGACTATATTAAACAGTGTAATGGTTATAGCTGAAGAGAGAATTAGTAAACTAGAGTATATTTCCCAAAGCAGTTAATGGGAATCAGAGGGAAAAAAAGATGTAAGATATAAATGTTAATATAAATAGATTTAGCATAGGTATCTTAGTCCTAGGTGGAGAGAAGAGTAAGGCAATATTTAAAGAGGAAATAGATTTTTAATATTGATGAAAATATAGATCTGCAAATTCAGGGAATCTTCCTGTTCCTCAAGCAGAATAAGCATAAAAAAATTTAAAACTGAACAATATTATAGTGAAATTATAGTAGAATTAAGACAATGAGGAACTTTTAAAAGCACTCTAAGAGAAATGGTAAATGTTCAGTTATTGTTAGTTGAACCTTGACAACTGTAGTAGCTCATGAGCATTTCAGAACTGGTAACCCAAGTTAGAAGAAAATAAGTATAGTTTTCTGAAGTTGGCACTTCAGAAACTGATGAATTCTCTTGGTCAGTTTTCTGAACTAGGCACTGAGTTCATTGTTTCTACATACTGTCTAATTCAGTCCTCTTAGCAACCCTTTGAGGTTTGTATTGCTAAGGGTGACAATAGGACTTGCGGATATTTCATTATATGTGCAAGGTCATGTAACTAAAAAGTAACATAGCAGGAACATAAACCTTGAACTTCTGTCTACAGACCCACTTCATTCTCAACATTGTCCTGTAGTGACACATCTTTTATTCCTTATTCTAGTAAGTCCTACATTAGAATATCTTCAAGTTAAAAAAATAGAATATAGTTGTCTTATAATTCTAAAATGATAATAATTTTAAAAATTACAAAACAGCCAAAGATAAAGAAGACTAACAAATGAATAAAAGAAAGCACAATTGGAAGGAAAAAGGTAGTTGTAAGATATTTTCAAAATGCCCAGAAAAATAACTGTTAACTAGAATGGTGTAACAGTCAAAATCTAACTTTGGAGAAAAATGTAAAAAAATAAAAGAAAGCTATGTGAAAATGAAAAACAAAAATAAGTTATCACAAAGAAAACTTAACTGAAGAAAATTCTAAATGTATTTAAGGAACTGGGAAAGACAAACTACAACATGACATACAGCCCAATGGAAGGCAACCAGTTAATGTTTCTCTCTCACATCAATGTTTCTCTCTCACATCCATATTTCCCTCTCTATCTGTCTCTCTCTAATATCAATAAAAACATATTTTAAAATAATAATGATAAAAACATGGCATGCATATATTATGCAAGTCAGGAGGAGAATAAGCAAATTTAAAGGGTTTCCTGGTTCTTAAATTGTTATG
Source organism: Vespertilio murinus (assembly GCA_963924515.1). Taxonomy (NCBI): domain Eukaryota; kingdom Metazoa; phylum Chordata; class Mammalia; order Chiroptera; family Vespertilionidae; genus Vespertilio; species Vespertilio murinus. The sequence goes on along the minus strand of OZ004704.1, from coordinate 11,334,336 downwards.
AAAGTATACTAAGACACATATAGTTTTAAGTTTGGACTTTATAAAACTAAATTTACATGAAAATTTTCAATGTCTATAAAAATATAGAATGAGAAATAAATGTGACATGAAATAGTAAGAAGCATGGTAAAAAGAAGACAAATCACATTTTTACAAATTTTTATAGAAATAGGCCTAATATATCATAATTATATAAGTGAATAAAAGTATTATACTCATCATGATACAGAAATGATAAAATTGAATTTTAAAGTACAGCTATATGCTGTTCATAGAGACATGGCTAAAATTAAAGACATGAAAAGTTTTAGAGTAAAAAGCTGGAAAATATATAAAACAAATATTAATAGAAAAAAACTGGCATAACTACTTTAGTAGGGGAAAGTAAGATTAAAAGCATTTCTAGGGATATAAATTGGTATCACATAATGATGAAAGACTAAATATAGATTACTATAATTATTCTATGCTCCTGATAAAAGTATCTCAAGATAAATAAGTAAAACTATTGATAAAGCTACAGAGAAAAGTTAACAGATCCTTTTTTCCTTGTGGAAAAATTAAAATACTTTTCTCAATTCATGACAGATTAGACTGGAAAAGTTAATAAGTAAAAATGCATAAAATTTGAACAAATTATGCATCTAGAATTGATAAATTTATTAACTGCACCCAAAAAGAAGAGATTGTGTATTCTTCCCAAATGTCTGTAATATTAACCAAAATTATGTACTGGGTCAATATAAAGACCATATTTTCTGACCACAAGGCCATTAATAGCAAAATGACATTATATACAACACACACACACACACACACACTTTTAAATCACTTGTGTATTATTTTAAATTATTATAACTAGATAACAAAATTACTACATATGAAAACTTTTACTGGAAAAGAAAATTTCTACGTGCTTATATCTATAAAAAAAACTAAATATTTAAGAGTTAAATATGCAATTAAATAAGATGAGACAAAAAAACTGGTGTGAAAAATTAAATAATAAACCTTAGGTTAGAATCTACACTAATAATAAAAGATGCAAATTGGTCGGACCTCTGCGATGCCCACCAGCCAATCAGGAGTGAGTATGAAAATTAACCCAACAAAGATGGCAGTTAATTTGCATACGCAGGCACCCAGTGGCAGGATGCAGGTGTTTTGCACAGCCCCAGGCTCTCTGGGCCTCTGGGTAGCCTGGGAAGGTGGAAAGATGGCTCTGAGCAGAGTGAAAGCAGAGTCGGCTTGGAGCTGGAGCAAAGGCTGGGCTGGCAGCCAGGGTAAGGAAGGCCCATTCTGCACAAATCTTCATGAATCAGGTGTCTAGTCATAAAATAGTCTTAAAACACCCATAAGACACCAATAAATGGACAAATCTCTGAATGGATTGACCAAAGGGGGAAAAAAAGAAGCAAATATAAGCAATATTAGAAATGGAAAGGTTGACATTATTACCAGTCCACAGAAATTAAAAATATATTAAATAAGAGGGTAGTGTTGCAAAACAAATTTTTAATAGGTAATTATGCCCCTCAATGAGCTAGGAAGCACATGAAGAGAAGGAGGCTTGGATATGCAGACATTGAATTTAAGGACTGTATAGGCTTATGGAAGATCTATAGGTAGAAGTAATCAGCAGTAGATTGAAAAATATTAAATATTGTTTATAAGTCACCACTTCTCTTAAGCAATGTATAAATATTTTCTTATTTAATAAATAAAACAAATTATTTTCATTACAAAATAATCATGAGGATACTAAGTACAGCATAGGGAATATAGTTAATAATATAGTAATAACTATGGTGTCAGGTGGGTACTATACATATCAGGAGTATCACTGATAATTTATATAACTGTCTAACCACTATGCAATAGGCTTGAAACTAATATAATACTGAATGTCAACTGTAATAAAAAATAATTAAAAAAACAAATTATTCTCAACATGATTTTTTTAAATTGATCAAAGGATTAGAGAAGTAATTTCTCTATCACATATATAGTATCAATACAAATCTTGTACATAGGTCAATTATCTCCAGAATTCACGCTCTCAAACAATGTCCCATACTCCCTCATCTGAGCTGGAAATTTAAAGATTGGAGTCCATCATGTTGTAGATGGAAATTGATGCCCTGAAAACAGAAAATATTAGCCAGAAGGATTATTTAAAATAAGAAGGAAAATGGCTTAGGGCAGTATTCTTAAGATTGCCAATAATTAAAGGGTAGACCAAGGAGAAAGAGAAGCTCACAAAAGAGACAAAAATGAGCCGGTCAGAGGAGTATAAGGCAAACAAGGAGAGTACGGGAACAGATAAGTCATACGAGAGGGCATTTCAAGAAAGAAGAAGCAGTCAATAGTGTCAAAGTCTGCCAAGTGTTCAGGTAGATAAGACCTGGAAATTATTTATTGGATTTAACTACAAGGCCATCATCACTGACATTGACAAGAGCAGGTTCAGCAGAGAGGGGGAAGTTGAAACCAGATTTCAGAAGCTTGTGGAGTGAAAGGAAGCAGAAGTGGAGACAGAATTCAGACTTTTCTGATAGATTTAACTGTGAATAGGAAGAGAAAGATATGTTGGTTACTGAAAGAGAACATGGAGCTGATATTTTTTGTCATAGAATGTATGTAAATGCTGATTAGAGGAAGTGAATATACCAATAGAAATTAAATATATAGGAGATGATAATTTATTTTCAACCCCTCTTATGCTTACTCTACCAAGGTCTTTATAAATATTAACTTTTTCAATTCTCACCACTACTCTGTGCATTAGAAGGTTTTCTAATCCCCATTTTACAGTTAAAATGTAAGCATGAAGAGGTTTGGTTAAATGCTCATGGTCACTCAACTAGTTAGTGAGGAACCATAGTTCAAATCCAGGCAGTGACTGCTCCATTAGGCAAATTCTCCCATATAATAAAAGCCTAATATGTAAAATGGCCCCTCAGGTGGTTGTTTGACCAAGAGTACCACTGGGAGACCCATAGTTCAACCACTCGCTATGACGTGTGCTGACCACCATGAGGTGGTGTGGAACATGGCGGGCATTGGCGATGCATTGGCAGCAAGTGACAGTGGAGGTCCTGTTAGCTCTGATGAGCTCTGATTAGAGCAGGATTGCAGCTGGAGGGTGGAGCAGGTGAGTGGGCTACACCAGGCCAAGGCGAGTGTGAACGGGGGGTCTGGGTGCCCTGTTGATGACCCTGCAGACAGGGACCAGTGGCCAGTAGGCCCCGATTACTCAATTAGGGCCATATCCCTGGCTGGGATGGGCAACTGGGGGTGGATGGCTGTGACCAAACTCCTGTGGTGCCTAGGAGGGGGGCTGCAACCTCTCGCTGGCTATCTGGGGGTAGAGGCAATGGGGATGGAGGTGCAGTGAGAATGCAGGGTGTTCCCTGAGCTCATTCTTACTTCCCTTGCTATCCTCGCCTGGGACACCATGGCTCATGCACTGGGGAAGCCCTCAAGCTCAGTTGCCAGGCGCCCACAAGGAGCCCAGCCCACAGATGTGCAGCCTCTTCCAGGTGTGAAGGGCCACAGCCGCTGGGCCTATAGGAGCTGGTCAGGCTCCCAGTGGGTTTGCACAGGAGCAGGTATATGAGGCTGGCTGTGAGAAAGGGCGCTGCCCACCTGGCTTTGTGCAGTACCACTGGGTGGCCCAGAGGCCCACACTGCACCCTGATCCATGGTGTCTGGCCATGGTCATCTCATCTCTGCATGGGGACGTGGGCACCATGACCCAGGCAGAGGGGGGCACAATGGGGACCAGTGGCCTAGGCACTGCCCAGGGCACAGAGGTCAGCTGGGACCTGCCTGTCCATGCTAGATGCTCGTGCTTTGATCTCTGGCCAGACCTAGGGACCACACCCATGCATGAATTTTGTGCACCGGGCCTCTAGTCTATGAATAAGTAGCAAAGCAAAGCCTTTGAGAAGGATTCAGCAAACCAGATGAGAAGTACACCTTGGGTAGGAGAAGTGGCATTTCTAAGGTTGTAATAGGAGAAAAGGCAATCTTGTGCAAAAACATGTATGTTTGAGACTATAGTAGTTCAGGAATTTTCCACAAAAAGGATTCTGTTCTTACCATGAAATTGTCATCTAAGGACATCTGTGAGAGACTGGGAAGGCGATGGCCTGACAGATTTGAATCAAATGGAGATGGTTTGACACAGTGTCAGCCAGTAAAAGAAATATGAGCTTGTATGGACACAGTAGGAATGCAGGGCAGCTATGTATATTGATGACAACAAATTAGTGGCAATATCAGTGGGTAACTGTGTATGCTTAGCCCTATCTGTGTTTCAAAATTCAGAACATTTGCTTTTTGTTTGTTTATTTTGTGTGTTTTCTTAATTTATCTTTATTGTTGAAAGTATTAAAGATGTCCTCATTTTACAAAAAACAAAACAAAACAAATCAAAACAGCAGCTGCCACTTAAAAAAGTGAAATCACCTAGGAAGAGCCAAGTTCTAGTCAAGATCCATAGCAAAGAATAAAATCAGGCAAAAATGTTGAGGTTGTAACATAGCTTTCTAATAAAGATGGAGAGTTAATAGTGAAATAGGGCAACATTTAATGAAGACTTGTCATTAAAGCAAAATACAAGAAATTGAAGGGATAAAAACATCTCGGAAAGGTGAAAAACTGGACAGACATAAATATTGACTGTGAAGCATTAGCAGTGAAATCACAAATAAGAAAAGAACAGACCTTACCACTTAATCACTCTAATTATTCCAAAAGCATTTCAATTTGTTGTAACTGCTTTTCACTTGATTCTATTGCATTGTCCAGGTGAGTTATCACATCATCTACACATAATAATTATTTTGTTTCTCTGTCAATATTTGTGCCTTCATTTCTATGTTGTTTTACTATTAAAATGTTTTTTAGTAAAGATTTTTTAAATAGATTTTCTTTAATATAGAAGGAAGTAATCTTCATTCAAAACATTTATGAGAACTGAACACTTAATTTTATCAAATGCATTAGGAGTAACTTTCAAGATATTCATATGGTTTTTCTCTTTTGAACAATTAATTCTATATTCATATGATAGATTAATGTAATATAAGCAATTAATTGCCCTTGAAGTTTTTGGACTCAGTCCATTTAATAAAGTTATGTTGCTTCTTTAACATAATACTAGGCACAAATTGGTAGTGTGTTTTTTTTTTTTTTAATTAGGATCTTCAAATCCATCATGCTAAATGCACCTGCGATACAATGTACTTTTTATGCTGTTTCAAACAGGTTTGGATAAATTTTTTGTCTGCTTCATAAAGACTTTTCTGTGTTCTGAAACAGTCTAAATAGCAAAATAATGATGTTGCCATGATTTTTCATATCACCTGAAACATCTTTCTCTGACATCATTTTTAAGAGACATTTTTTAATGCATATATGCATAACCCATGAATACAGACAATAGTGTAGTGGAGGTCTGGGAGGGGTGGGTGCAGAGTGGAAGGGCCAATATGGGGGAGGGCACATCTGTAATGGTTTAAACAATAAAGATAAACTTTAAAAAAAAGTTCAATAAAATAAAATGTACATAGAGGAAAGGCCGAAATGAAAGATATCAAATGTTAACCTTGGTGGTCTCTGAGCAAGCTAATTATGAAGCTTCTCTTCTCTATGTTCCTGAACTTTCAATCACTATATATAAAAGCCTAAGCTTAGCCAGTCAACCACTCGCTATAACACACACTGACCACCACGGGGCAGACATTCAATGCTTGAGCTGCTTCAGTTGGTTGGCCAACCTCCTATGGTCCCTTCCCCTGGTCAGCCAGCCCCAATGGCCTTGATGGGGACTGGGTCAAGAGGGCCGCAATAGGCCCTGTACCATGACCAGACTGAGGGACCACATCAGTGCATGAATTTATGCACCAGGCCTCTAGTTTTTCATAAATGAAGATATATTGCTGCAACAATGGGAACACATTTAAAATTTGCTGGTTGTAAATAAAATTGTTCTTAAAAGTAAAAGGAAGACATGGTTTAAAGTGTTACAATTATGTGCCTTAATATCTTGTTAATTTTGATAATTAGTATATTTTTATATTCTATGTCATACATTTTCTAAAATTTAGTTCTAATGATGTTACATTAAAAAGTGAAGTTATGTTATATTTTCTATAATATTAATCTAATGTTTTATTTCTATTGCTTCACAATTATGACTTTTAACACTTACATTTCTTTTCTCTCAGTTAACTTTGCCAGGTTGGACTATTCTACTTTTTTTAATTCTGTTTTTTAAATCACATTTTATGTTTGTTATTCTCCTTTGTTTTTTGTTTTGTTTTCGTAGTTATGCCATTCAGTGTGTATTCTTATTTATTAATTATTTTTCTTGTTTTATTCATTTAATTTTTGTTTAATTTGTTGTAAATTCTTGAACTTAATGTTTAATTTTGTTTCCAGTATTTTATAAATGAAATATGTGCATATAAGCTTTTAAGTATCCATCTAGGTAAAGATTTTACTGCATTTCCTTAATGTAATGTGTGGTACTTTTATGTACACTGTATTCTATGTAGTGGTTATGATAAATTTAACTTCTTCTTTGAGCTCAGAATTATTTATATTTTTGTTTATTTTTAAAGAATTTCTAAACAAATAGTTTTCTTATTAATATATAGTTTTATTGTATTATTAGCAGATAATATGACCCATCAACTAATTTCTTTTTTAAATTATTGAAGATTTTTGGTGACTAAATGTTCATTTTTTATAAAAGATCTATAATGTTTAGCAATATATATTTTCTTTTTGTAGAATAGGATGTTTGGTATGTACACATAACATTATATATATGGTCAGGTGAAAGTAGGTTTACAGTTGTGAGTATGCAAAACACAGTTTATTCTTGCATTATTGTTTATTATTATATTATTTTCAATGAGAACAGCTGTAAACCTACTATTCTCCACCCTGTAAAATAAAATAGCATATAATAAAGTTGTATATTTGTAGAAAAGAATGTTTGATATGTATGTGTGTATATATATATATCTATATCTAAGGCATTATAAAATAGCATATAATAATTATATCATATATTTATATTATATGATATATATGGATGTATATATAAATAATATAATGTATAATTACTATCTAGTAACATATGGACTAAAGAAATTTAAAATTAACTGTATATAACAAAATAATATGTAGTATATAATATATTATAAATTCATGAATTTATTATCCTGATACTTCTGCTAACAAGATTTGTCAAACATATATATATATATATATATATATATATATATATATATATATATATGTGTGTGCTGCTATCTCCCATTAGTATATTTCAACTTCTTCCACTCTATAAATATTGATCCCCTCTTATTTACGACCAGATATTTAATTTATTGTGAGTGTATATTATTGTACCTAATTATTTTTTAAAATAACTTTTAGTTTTGCAAAATATTTTTACCTTGAATTTTATTTAACTAAATATTAATATTGTGAACTCTGTTTACTGGGTAATACTTATACTTACCTGAAAATCTATTTGCTCATTTAAAAAATTTTTAAACTAACAATTTAGTTTCACTCAAATATTTTTGAAAATATATCTTTTTATTGATTTCAGAGAGAAGAAGGATGAGGGAGAGAGACACATATCATTGATGAATTACTGATTGGCTGCTTCCGTCATAATTGATACTGGGGATGGACCCCACAACCCAGGCATGTGCCCTGATCTTGATCAGAAATCCAACTGTGACCTACTAGTTGTTGGGTTGATGCTCAACCACTGAGCAAAGCCAGCAGGCACGTGTTTTAATCTTAATCAAATCACCAGGCCGGCCTTGCAGTGGCCTTCAGCCTAGGTCCTCTTTAGAGATTCCAGCAGAGGATGACTTCTCTAGCAAGATTTAGTTTTGTTTACTTTATCCTCAACTATATTCTCTGTACTTCACATTTTTCTCAGAGAAAGTCTATTATTGCATTCATACTTTTACATATGCCTTCCCATAGTTTCTCTTTTCCTTGAAGACAGGAAGAGACTTGATTATGAATAACAAATGAATAAACAAATGGATGGAAGTGTATCTAGGGAATATCAAGAATTATGTACTTTTAACCTTTGGAGGAGATATCCCTACAATGACTGAGTGACTAGATTCTAGACATTAAAAATGAGTTTCCTATATAAATTTGTATATTTAGGCATCTCATTTATATTATATATATATATATATATATATATATATATATATATATATATACAAAAGCCTAAATGACCATACAACCTTCAATTGTCTGACCAGTAGCTATGGTGCACAATGACCACCAGGGGGAAGATGCTCAACATAGTAGCTGAGAGAGAGAGAGAGAGAGAGAGAGAGAGAGAGAGAGAGGGAGAGAGAGAAAGTATCTATAAAAGTACAAATGTATAAATATTAATATATGTACTCTAGGTTTTTAAGCAACTTTATGTGAAGGCAAAATATTTGTATATTTGTGGAGTGAAAAGTTTTATTTTATTTCTTAGAGAAACAAATTATCAGATCTCTTTTTATTATAGTATTCCTCTGATCCTTTTATTCTTATTTTTTAGAGAAAATGATATATTTTTTTAAAATATCAAGCCATGAACACTTTTTGTTTTGTTAGTTTTTATACTATTTATGGAAGCAGAAAATGTCTATCATGTGGGAGAAGAAAATGTGTCTGTATTGCCAGTTTGTTAAATTTAACTTATCAACCCCAGTCTTATGCAGAATTAGTTACCTAGTTGCACTTCAACAAGTTTCTGTAGTTTATAGTCACTTTTTCAGATTTTTAATTAAAGTAAATGAAGAAAAATGCCATCGAAATCTTGCAAACATAAAATCTGAATGAAATGTTTTAATAACCAAGAGCTATTGATTTTATATTGTGTAACTATACTACCATTCTAAGTTAAAAATAGTGTTGATTCTCTCTGCGATGTCCATGTGTATAGTGTCTTTTGCCAGGTGCATATTAAAATTAATGGGAGCTATGTTCCGTATTAAATGAAAATAGGGAATTACCTCCTTAAGATTACACTTTTCATACTGTATTGCAAATCACTTCATGGTTGAATAGGAATTTGATCATCCAATTTTCTTGCATACCCTGCAAATGTATCCTTTGATATGAAGAGTAATCACATATAATGAGCCTTTTCTGTGTTAACTGACCACTTTGTGATTTTTCTACCATCTACTTCATTCTGCATACTTGAAAAAAATATAAATACAGCAGACAACTCTGTAATGTGTACCTCTGGTTTGATGCAGTGTTTCCCAAACTTTTGATATATGTGTATCCCTTCTATAATTTTCATAACGCTGAGTACCTCTCATCAAAAAAATGGATGTATTTTAATAACAATCAAAATATAAATATTTTTTTATTTTGTTGGTACATACAAAAAATAATAATAAACAAAAATTAAAATTATTCATAATAAAATATAAATAAAAAGTTATATTATAAATAACATTTATTTGCACACAGGACGATCTCACACCTCACAAGATTGTTTTGACTTGACTCATGAGAACATAGAATTAGGTGCAGCTAAGCACAGTGCAGTGCATATCCCCACCAAACTCTTCCCGTACTCCTAGGTCAAAGCGTACCACACTTTGGGGAACACTGATTAACATTTTCTGTTCTTTATAATTATCCTGGTACACATGGTCTGTCTCAGGGGATGGATAATGACCACTATTACAAACCTTGAAGCAAAGGACACTACATATCATAGACTTCATAATGCTATGCAGAGGATACTCCCTTTGTATTCTAGTTCTAATGCTGTCAGTAATCATGTGAACTTGCATTGTCTCTGTACCCCCAAGTCTCAACTTCTTCAGTAGCTTAAATGGGGAGTGTCTTGTGGAGAAATTGGAACCTCAGTGAGGTTGTGAGGAATGCATACAATGAGAAAACTAGTGGTAGGCACATGGAAGAGTTTTAGGCAGAGAGGGCAGAAGCAATACTACAAAGTAGAAATTCACAGAAGATATTAACTAAAAAGTGTAGCAATGAGAAATAAAGTAGAATATATTATGTATTTTGAGCCAAATTATAGAAATGTGGGAGTGTCACATATTTTTTTTTTAAATCTGGCTTATTTATATACCAATATTGGTTTGATTTTTAAAATTTATTTATTTAATTTCACTTTTAATTATACCTATATATTTTTTGGCTTTTTTCTTATTTCTTTTCTTATATGCTTCTGCTATATCCTGTTTTTGTTGTTAGTTTATTTGACTCTTCTTCTTTCTCAATATTCCTTCTCCAATACTCTTATGTCTACCTTCCCTCATATACAAAAGATTTATAAAAAGTAATATATCTTTGATGTTCAAAATATGTTGTTGCTGTATATTTGTAACCATTCTTCATGGGTGTATTCAGTACTTCTACATAATGGATATGAAACGAAAAGTTTAATTTATCTGGCCGGTGTTGCTCAGTGGTTGAGCATCGACCTATGAACCCGGGAGGTCATGGTTTGATTCCTATCAGGGTATATGCTGGGGTTGCAGGATCCATCCAGTTGGGGTTATGCGAGAGGCAGCCAATCAGTAATTCTCTCTCATCTTTGATGTCTCTATCTCTCTCTTCCTCTCTAAAATCAATTTTAAAATATATTTTTAAAAATAAATGTACAATGTATTGTGTTGTATTTAATAAAGACAAATCTGTCAACCAAGAAATCTGGAGAGAGTAACATTATCTTTATTCATCCATAAACTCAGGAATCCATTTGTTCATTATTCAGATATTTATTGAGCCCTTTCTGTGTGACAGTCACTTTGCTAGGGGCAAGAGACATGATCTCTATCCTTTAGACACAAAATCTAGTGTGAAAAACAGGAGACAAATAAATTTAGACTCAAATATAAAAAGTTTACATTGTGATAAATGCTACAAAAGAAAGAGTAAGCTGCTATGATATACTATCAGGGTGAACATAATTTATATTGGGTAGTCAGTTCAGGCCTTATTAAAAAATATGTTCTTAATTACAGATCATGTATTTTACACCAAAACAAATAATTTTGGGGGGAACACTGATACGTATTTGGCAACTATAGTGACTATTATCTGTTAGGTCAACCACTAAGACATTTAAAAACTTAAGGTGGATATTCATTAATGTATTTGATTCAATTTAACTTGCTCTGGAAGTGTATCTTAATTTGAAATAGAAAAGAACAACTAGTTTTTCTTTCAATAATTGTAAAATTTTTCAGTAAATAAATTATTTTCCTTATGGATGAACAATTTGGAATACATTTTTATTTAATCATATAGTTAGTTTTTAATGCCAATAGTTATAAGAAAAATTTACCAGGAAATAGAGTTTCTATGTATTCCCATTTTATTTAAATTACTTCACCTCTCCAATAATTCTCTAATGTGTATAAGACCACCATTATATGAATAAGAAAACTGAATGTAGACATTTTAGCTTCCTTCCTAAAATCAACAATACAATAAATGGCAATGCTCAATGAGAAGTAGTTAGCTCTATAAATTTCCAGCCTATACTTTTGTTCTCTGTTTAATTACTAATTACTTCAAATATTTATGCAGACTCTAGAAATAAAAATTGTGGGTTGAATTGAAATATATTGAATTCCTAGCTCAGAATATGACCTCATTTTCAAGTAGGGTCATTAATAACAATTTCCCTTTAAGAAGACAATATGGAAATACAGAGAGAAAAAAAAAAAACCTGTGATGCAGCTGCAGCCCAAGGAATGGCAAGGATTCTCAGCAAATTATCAGAAGCTAGAAGGGACGAGAAGGATTATTTCCTATAGGTAACAGAGGAAACATGGCCCTTTCCTTCAATACCCGAGCAAAGGCTGCTAGGAAGAGGGAGAAAGTAACTAATGATAGTACAGGTCCTCTGAGCATAAAGAGACATATTCAAGTCAACTGCTTCTGAGAAAATGGACCATTTCTTTTCCAGGTGCAATTTTATACCTAGATTGAGAGAGAGGCAGCAAGACCTAATCTGGCATATGTTTTCAATTGCACCTTCATTGGCAATGACAAACATAGGGAACTTCATCTTTCTAGTATGAAGCAAGACATTGATTCTTGCATGTAAACATGACTAAATTTGATTAAACATGATAGTATTAATTTATCTGTTCAAATGTCATTTTCTCAAAGAATCATTCCTGACCACCTATCTCACTTTTAGCTGATGCTACTTTCTATTCCCCCTTTATGCCTTTTATAACACTACTAGAAGTCCAAAGCATAGAATTCCTGTGTGGGGGGTGGGAGAGGTGGTGTCCCTCAGCCCAGTCTACACCATCTCTAATCTGAGACCCCTCGAGGGATGTCCAACTGCCTGTTTAGGCCCAATCCTACTGGGATCAGGCCTAAATGGGAAGTCGGACATCCATCTCACAATCCAAGACTGCTGGCTCCCAACCCCTTGCTTGCCTGCCTGACTGCCCCTAATAACTTCTGCCTGCCAGCCTGATCACCCCATAACAACTCCCCTGCCATCCTGATTGATGCCTAACTGCTCCCCTACAGGCCCGATTGTCCCTAACTGCCCTCCCGTGCTGTCCTGGTCACATAACAGCCCTCCTCTGCAGGCCTGGTTCCCCCCAACTGCCCTCTTCTGTAGGCCTGATTACCCCCAACTGCCCTCCCCTGCAGGCCCAGTCACCCCTAATGCCCCTCCCTTACCAGCCTAGTCGCCCCTAACTGCCCTTCCCTGCCAGCCCAATTGACCCTAACTGTCCTTCCCTGCAGGCATGGTTGCCCCTAATTGCCCTCCTCTGATGGCCCATTCACTTAATTGCCCTTTCTTGCCATCTGGTCGCCCCTAACTGCCCTCCCCTGCTGACCTGTTTGCCCCCAACTGCCTTTCTTGTCAGGCCTGGTTCCCCCCAACTGCCCTCCCTTGTAGGCCTGTCCCCCCCCCCAACTGTCCTCCCCTGCTGGCCTGATTACCCACAACTGCCCTCCCCTGCCAGCCATCTTATGGTGGCCATCTTTGACCACATGAGGTGGCCATCTTGTGTGTTGGAGTGACAGTCAATTTGCATATCACTCTTTTATTAGATAGTATGTTTAATTGTTTTTCCTTCCTTTCTCCATCCCTCTTTTCCTTCTTCTTCCATTGCTTTATTTTCTTTAACGGTGTCTCATTCAGAAGTAAATCCCTCACATCTTAAGGATTGTCTGTGCCCATAGTAATGTGCTCAAGAAACATCAGCTAAATTAGTAAATAAATACAAACATATCCATATTTGGAGGAAGTCATTATGTTTTATATAAATCACACATTACCAGTAATACCATTAATAGGGACTTGAAGTAATAAGACCAAAAAAAGAAATCTAAGCAATAAAAAAGTTGTTTGCACCAGCCATGAGAAATACATGAGTAAAGTAATTTTGGTTATGAGCAACATAGCAAAGTAAAATTTGATAAGCCAATTATAATTAATAAAATAATAACATGTAATTTTGAAAAGATTTATAAATTGGCAAATAGTGCAACATTTAAGCAAAATGAGAAAAGTGGGTACACTTAAAAAAATGCAATAAATTTCAATATGGTTCCTACCTTGGACTTCCATGTATTTAAAACTATTCTTCTGAGGAAGGTTTCCTAGGACTGACAAAATGGTCCATGGCACAAAATACGTTAAAACCTCTAACCTAGAGTGATCTCTGATGATAGTGACAGGCAGTCCTAATGATTTATAGCCATGACTCTAGTTAACACATAAGGGTGAAATCAGCCACTGCAAAATGTTTTGATAATTTTAGGTGAAAGATGTAAAAAAATGGATAATATGCTCTTATTGTCAGTCAGAAGGATATGCTTTTGCAGCATTTTACCCAAATAGTCTTGGCTGAGATGGAGGTCCTCTCTGCCCTCTTTTGTCAAGTCAGACTTGATAGATATTTCCAACTGTTCATTAAATAATATCTAAATCATAAAGCAATAACCATCATATGACTCTCACATAACTATCTGTTTCTAAAAGAATTATAGCACTGATAGCTTTTAATGGCCATTTACAGTGCCAGAGTACTCTTAGGTGATCTCCAGTGGAATCAGTCCAAATTGGTTACCCAGTGGATTTGATTTTTAGCTAAAGGTCAAATTCAATTTTACCTTCAAAATTGAGAAGATTTGGATGTGACGGTTGCTTCTTAATATGTCTTTAGTGTGAAATTTACTCTATATTCATTTAAAAAATCTTTAGGTTGAAGAAAAAGAATAATACCATTCTTCTCCCACCCCCAAGTTTCAAATAGATTGACAGCTTGACATGGGGACTATCATATAAAAATTCAAATCATTACATTCATTCTATATAAAGCTCTTTAGAGAAAGGATCTATGGAACTTCAGCAGTCAAGACTTACTAACACTTCACCAAAGATTTAAGTTCACTCATATAATCAAACACAATTGCTGAACAGACATAGATGACACCTCAATTGGGGCTTGAATCTTTTAAAAAACTTACATTACAGAGAATTAGAAAATGCATTTTTCCCCCTGCAAGTTATGTGGTTCCTAAAATAAAAGACTAAAAGATCTGGCTAAGCTGAGCATATCCACTTGCTTTTCCCAAACTCATCTGTTAAAATAACTTATTGCTTTGGAATTACAGAGACCAGAAGTCCCTCCACATGGGAAAAAACAAAGTGGAATAAATCTCTAATAGCCATGTCAATGTTAGTATGTCTAATACTTAGATACTAACCTTCCCACCACCCTCCTTTTAACATTTCTACCACCCCTCCTCCCTGTTTTTTCATATCTTCAAATGGAAAATTTGTCCTTGATTCCTCTTTCTTTTTTTCACATACCCCAACTCACAGCAGGTCTACCTGCTTTAAACCTTGATATCCAGAGTTTAGTCTCAGCACTGCAATGTGAGCATTCTTGTTTAAAACAAAGGTTAGATCTTGGCACTTCTCCACACAAAACCCTGCAATGACTCTCCTTGTCCAGAATGTAAGCCAATTCTTTAGAATGGCTTACAAGGCCCTGCATAGTGTGACTTGTTACTCCTCTGGCACCCTGTCCTAATACCTTGTTCCTACTTGATTGTTTCAGACCCAACAGCCTTTCCTGTGGTTCCTGAAGCTGCCAGGCATGCACCTACCCTGTGGGCTTTGCTCTAGCTGTTCTTTCTGACTAGAGAAATCATCCTTCAAATATCAGCTTGGCTGATTGCTTTCCTTTGCTCAAGTGTTTACCCAATATCACCTACTAAAGAAGGCATACTGGCCATTATTACTATAACTTAATCTTATTGACCTTTTCACACATACCTTTTTAAATTTATTATTTCATAACAATTAACACTATATAACATGTTATACACCTTATCTGTTTGTTTTCTTCATTGTTTACTGCCTGCATGTTATCATTATGTTTTAAGTTCCATAAGAGTAGGAGTACTTATTATGTTCACTGTTTTTACTCAAGCATGTAGTCTAACATATAGCCTAAAGTAGTCATTCAGTATATGCTTGTTGAATGGATGCACCTATCACATTGACACAACTTTAGAAATAGGTGTTAAATCTGATCTTTTAACACCACATCATAAACAACTCCATTACTAGTAATTTGATTTCAGCCATTATCATCATTTGACTGGGTCACTACTATTAATTCCTACATATATATATATATATATATATATATATATATATATATATATATATATATATTATATATATTATATATATATATAATTATTGATTTCAGAATGAAGAAGGAATAGGGATGGAGGGAGAGAAACACCAATGATGATAGAGACTCATTGATCGGATCCCGCCTGCACAACCCCTACTGGCAATCAAGCCTAAAACCCAGGCATCTGAACTAACCAAGAATTGGATCATGACCTTCTGTTCAAAGGTCAACACTCAACCAATGAGCCATAGTGGCTATTAACTTTTTAAACAAATTATAATTATACCTTTGCTTGCCTTTCAATTGTCTGTTCTAAAACACACATGCACGCGCGTGCTCACACACACACACACACACACACACACACACACACACGAATAAATCAGACTGTGTCACCCCAAACCCTCCAATGTCCTTTTTTTTTTACACTGAGTAAAATCCACTGTCTTTAAAGTTATTATTTTATGTCATTAAGAATCTATCCTCCTCCCCTCCTCTCCTGTCTGACTTTACCCCATCTCTCTGGCCTCCATATGGCTCCTTTAAAATAGCAAGCTCATGTTTGACGTGGGCCATTGTATTTAATATCCTGTTTTTCTGGACTGTTCTTTTACCAGGAATCTCAATGGATGGCTCCCTTGCCTGTTTCATTTTTATATTGAAAATGTTCAGTAGATCTGCCCTGAACAACCCAATTGTAATGTTGATCTCCTTCAGCATTACTAGTCCCCTCCCCTGATTTATTTTTCTTCATAATACTTATTGTTATGTCTTATGTAATGTTGCACATTTATTTTATTTATTGCCATCCCCAAATGAGATGTAAACTTCACCTACTTTGTTCACTGCCACACAGTAGACACTCAGTTAATAACTGATGGGAGAAAACTGAAGTATATACTCTTGGCATTCAAAAATGCTCAAAGGACTTAAAAGTGTATAAGTCAGTTTCCCAGCAAAAAATAAATTGGGCAGTTAAACAGGTCCGAGTAGAATTTAAAAAAATAATAAAAGACTATTTATAAAGGTGTGGTCAGGGTGTGGAGAAGCAACATAGGAGAGTGTTTTATCCTTGGGACTAAAATCATTGCCATCCCACACAACCTCTCAATTGGAAGGCAGAAAATAAGATAGCAATTTGACTGACCAGCCTTCTAGACATTAACCAATAAGGAGAATGTAGATTAGACCTAAAAGGAAAAATAGGTGATAGAAAACACTGGTGATTTTTAATGACATGACTGGAAAAAAAATTATCCAAGTTCCAACCACTCTCCATATTTCTTCTCTATATCCTTAAATTCTATAGAAATATACTATCATGAAATATCACTATCTACCAAATGTAAAACCTAAACCTTGCTCATCTTTTAACACTGACTTGAGGTGCCATCCTATATAAGACTCCCTGAAAGCATGGGATACTATGGTGTCACTAAAGACAGATTCACTTAACAGGTAATTGATGACTTTGTGAGTCATTGTATCTGACTTTCACAAGAAAAAAATATAAAGTTGTTGAGATATCGGGAAGGAAATAATTAAGGCAAAGTGCTAGAACCTAGAGGTGGGCCACTTTAGATCATGTGGGAGGATATATCAGAAAAGTATTATCTGACCTTCGCTCTGAATGATGAATGGGAACCTTGTCAAGGGAGGGCCTGAGCAATAATATTTTAGTCAGAGAGGAGAGAGCGTATAGACAAATTATGGGAGCAAATATCTCAGTGGACTCAGAACAATGAGGGAAGGAAACTGGGGGAGGAAGAAATGAGGTATAAAGTTTGGCAGGGATCAACCAGATGATTTGTGACTTTATAGACCATTGAAGAAGTTGCTATGTAATTCAAAATGCATCAATAAGCCATTGAGGAATTTGAACCTAGGAATAACATAATCTAATATACATATAAAATATTATTTGGCCAATCTGTGAAGAATATTACAACCATTCATTTTTGTTAAAAATGTGACTGTAATATCTCTTTTCATCAATTTGCCTTGCGCATTTATGTCACTTGTTTTAGCTATTTCTCTCTTTTTACCTCTTTTATAACAATATTTTTTACTCAATAAATCCAACATTTTATTTGAATTGTAATCCACACTAGAGTGATGAACAAGGTATGTTATATCTAGATACAGCAGAAGAATTGGGTGTCTACTGTTCCTGAATAATGCTTGCCAATTCTTGTATAAAAACTCAATAGAGGAATAGAAGAGAAATTAAGTGTAATTAAAAGGAGTAGAGATCCTAGCCAATATGGTTCAGTGGTTGAGTGTCAACCCATAAAATAGGAGGTCATAGGACATATGCCCAGGTTGCAGGCTCAATCCCCATTGTGGGGCATGCAGGTGTCAGCCAATCTATGCTTCTCTCTTTGACCTGTGTATTTACTAAAATCTTTTACATTAAGTTTGTTTATTTGGAGCATAGAGTAACTATCTCTTAAATGACATGTTGTTGAAATTTATTTTAAATTTTTTGTCCTCTTAAAATTTCTATATTTTACTTAAATTGACATTAGTCACCTATTTTGATTTCTGCTCCATGCAATTTCTTTTTTGGCGATACTATCTGAATGTTTTCATCTTTTGTAGAATTGCTTATATATGCCACTTCTCTTTGTATGCAATTAATTTGTAGCATTTAAATTAAAAAATCATAGTGGTTACAACCATAAACTCAAGAGTCAAACTCATGCATTCTTACTTTAACACCCAACTTACTACCTGTGAAATTAATTGCTTAAACACTTTGCACTCCATTTTCTTTATTAGCAAGAGGGAAATGATAGCACATAGTTCATAGGATTATCAAGAAAGTCTATTGCTTAATATATACAAAGCATGCAATGCTTAATGTATCATTAGTACTATAAGTGTCTATATTAGCTTATTTTTTAATTAAGACATTGTAGAGGTTGAATTATGACCTCCCAAAATACCTGTGAATACAAACTTATTTGACAAGAGTCTTTGCAGATGTAATTTATACAACAATGTCAAGATGATATTCTGGGTTAGAATGGGTGTCTAAATCCAATGATCAGAAAACACATATATATTCACATTATGATTCATTAACAGTAGCAAAATTACAGTTATGAAGTAGCAACAAAAATAATGTTATGGTTTGGGGTCAGCACAACACGAGGAGCAGTATTAAAGGGTCACAGCAGTAGAAAGGCTAAGAACCACTGTAAAGAACCAGGCCTGCTGATGCCTTAAATGTGGGCTTCTGGCCCACAAAATGCGAAAAAAAAATAAATTTCTGTTGGTTTAAGTTATCTAATTTTTAAAAAATATATATTTTATTGACTTTTTACAGAGAGGGAGATAGATAGAGAGTTAGAAACTTCGATGAGAGAGAAACATCAATCAGCCGCCTCCTGCAAACCACCCACCCCACACTGGGGATATGCCCTCAACCAAGGTACATGCCATTGACCGAAATCAAACCCGGGAACCTTCAGTTCACAGGCTGATGCTCTATTCACTGAGCCAAACCGGTTTCGGCTATCCAATGTTTGATAACAATATGACAACCTTAGGAAAGTAATATACACTCACAGTTTTTAAAAGTATTTCAATTCTTTCCACAAATTAACACAGACATCTTAGCTTTCTATTAACTCATTCTCCTGTATACAATGCAATCCCATGTTTTTAAAATCACCTGGAGAATTAGTGGTACCTCTCCCAAATTTCCACGGCTAACTACAATTTATGCTTGCATTTATTTAATAGTTCTGATGCAATTCTGAAGAAAAATGCCTAATTTTTTTTGATTAACCATGTTGAATCACAACAGCAGTGTATTTCTGGGATAAGTTAATTATTGAAGTTTAAAATATTTGCAGTATCTGGAGTTGAATTGGTATATTGGTCTAAAACTGGAAGGGAGGTTTAATAAATGTAAAGATTGGGAGTCATCAACCAAAAAGGTAGGCAGAGATTATGAAAGCAAATGAAATTATCAAGAGAGAGGGGAGAAGTTAGCCCCCTCTCCCCCAAATACATCACCTCTATAATTTTTAAAGAAATAGGTTTTTGCTGTTTTAATACATATTGGAAGATCACAATAAGTAAGTTAACATGTAACAAATGGGTGATATGTGAAAGATAATGTGTCCAGATAATCTTCTCTTAGGAGGATTTAAAATTGAAAGCATGCAGCATATGGGCCCCTCACATTTGGGTTCACAAGGTGTGATAGCAGTAACCACTCTTTATTACTTCTGTAAAATGGGGATGCAATACCTAGTTTAAACCAGTATGTGGAAAATGTAATTTATATATCTTATTATTTTCACCATTCTTAGGTAGCATGTCATACAGAGTTTCAAAATCATCCATTGCAAGCATAACAGGTGGAATTTAGCCCATGCTGGTGTGGTACAGTTGGTAGAGCGCCTTCCCATACACAAAAGTTGCCAGTTTGATTCCTGGTTAGGACACATGCAGCTTGATCTCTAGTCATGATCCATAAGAGAAGCAACTGATCAATGTTTCTCTCACATCTGTATTTCTCTCACTCTTTCCCTCTCTCTTCCTCTCTAAAACCAAGAAAAAAAATATATGTAAAGAAACGGCAGGTTATAGAGGGATCATGTGTGTGTTTGAATATGTGTGTGATTACTTTTTGCTTTTTACTATTTAGTCCCTCTTACACTTATCTCTTCATTTCCTTAAAGACTTAGTCTGAGTGCTAATTATTCAGACATAAATTAAATGAGGGGACAAGTTCTCCTATCTATCATGTTTTTGATTTCCATAAAACAGGTCATTAGTTCATTAGAGGAAGTGCAGCCACTATTCCTTTTCTGCTCAATTATTTACATATTTTGGAGAAAGGTGACAGAAAAATCAACACCTTTTAAATTGTGCATTAACTAATTTCCAAATAAAATTGCTTAAACTTCCCAGAAGAGTGTTTGGGATCTTTCATTGGCAGCACACGTTGGTAATACTGCCAAGGCTCTCATATCTCATTGAATTGTTTAAAGTGAGTTTCTGGCCCACATCCATCTTCCCTCAGCCATTCATTCATTCAACAAAGATCTCTGAGTGCCTGCCCTGTGATGGTCGTTTTATTGTCACAGGAATCCCAGGAGGAGGGGAAAAAAACAACAACAAAGGGCCAGTCTTTAGGAAGCTTCCATCCCAGCAGGATTTTACAGGCCCTCAACAAGCAAACAAATGCAAGGTGTTAGAAAATAATGTGTCAAAAAGAAAGAAACGCTGTGGGAGGGGCCATGTGAACTATGTTTCTATGTTGATTTGATAGTATTCTGAATCTCCATGTTTTCCAGTTGTTATTTCATTTGTTGTCTTAATTTTCTATTTTACTGAAGTAAACCCAGGACAGGAAAGTACCAATACACACCAAGGAGAGGCTTTGAAAAGAGGAGGGGAGAAGGGTCTCATTGAGTCAAAAGAGAGGAGCTCACAGTCAATGAATACAGTCAATGACTCAAGATGCTCAGGAAGAGTGCCACAGGGAACAAGTCAACCAGGTATTGGAGAATGCCAAGAAGATGAGAAGAATGGTTAATGAGAAAATTTGCATTTTCTTTCATATCTTGATGACACTTGTCTAATCACTGTGTAGGACCAAGTCCAGATATGAAGATAGTTTTTCCATTTGCCTAAAATATGTCTAATTTTAAGAACTAGTCAGTAATTCATGCAAAATTGATGTGGCTACTGAAATTGTCCTGAAGAGAATGGAACTGAGAAAAGATGGGAGGAAAACAGAAGTAGAGAATTTTTAGCTAAGTCCATTATTAGCTTAGTCATCTATGACTATTTTGTCAGCATAAATAAATAAATATATAGTTATACACGTATTCTGATTTATATATTGTATAAATGTATAAAATGTGCTTAATATTTTAGAACTTTATTCTTATTAATGCATTTATCATAAAAATGTTATGATTTTTTCAAATTCTTATATTTCCTATATTATTTAACTCCTCCAGAGAAAATTCACTTGGATTTAAGCTTTCTGCATTGCCTATTGCTTTAGTCAAACTCCCAAGTCATTACTTAAAAGAAACAGATATTTAAAAAATTAGTGAGAATTAAAGAAAGTAGGGCATGCTGGGATGCAGAATCAATTTCAGCAAACAAGGAGCTCCATTAGGCAGTCCTGGTCCAAGACCCTTCTGTGAGGGCCCCGTCAGAAGAAACATAGTGTAGATGAAGTTCACTTTCTGGAGTTACCAAGCCTATACTCTTCTGGAGAAAGTTACCACATTCTTCTATAGTTCAGTCGTCCATCTCTTATATCTTAGTGCTCATTAAGTTAGTTTTTTAAATAAGTCCAGAGGTTTTAGTGATACCTTTCATGATGCTGGCTTTCTTTTTGATGTTTAAAATGTGCACTTAGCAGATCAGACTACTCTTAACTACATGGCTATCTGGGATATAAAGGTGGAGGTGAAAAGGCTAAGTCACAAAGAGTGTTACAACAGCCCTAATAATATTATATTACTTCAGCCAAATTACATGATGGCTTGTTATAACATATTAAACTTCATATATATATATAATATTGTTATTAGCCATTAAGGCAAGCCTACTTCATCATTCAGGAGTTCTCCAGTTACAAGGGAAATAAAACACAACTCAAAACTGGCCCAAGCAGAAAATGAACACATTAGTTTAGGCAATTGAAATTGCAAACTGAAAATAATGGCTTAAATTATGTTCCTAAAATTTAATCTCTTTGCTGTTTTATGCTCTCTCCCACTACTGGCTTTATTTGCAGTCTTTTTGTGGTCCTGAGGTAGCTGCAGTAGCTCCAACTTAATAATATCTCTGGTCAAATCCAACAGGAAAAGAAGAACTTCTCTTTATGATCTCACAAACAAAATCTCTGGGATTAGTTCTGACTGAGTTTGACTCTCTCAGGTTGAGGCATATGGCTGTCCATTCATGAACCACTGACTCTGGTGACCAGAGCAGGTAATGCTATCATGTGCTAGGTGTGTGCCACATGTTCCATCAGTCAGTGACAGTAGGAACTCCTCAGTTTTATTTAAGCTCTATGTTCCATGGCCTTGAAAAGTCAAGGGCTAGGGTGGAAATGGAGAAGAACCTTGAGGATTAAACAACCAATGTGGACAAAGATTTCTTTACCTAACCCATGAAGGTTAAGATCCTGTGGACGCCTGAGTTTGGAAACCTTTACCCAAAGTAACATTTAGAACACATATAAATCTGCCTGTTCCCGTCCTACTATTCCATTCTTAGGAACAGAATAATCCTAGGAATCGAGTAGGCCCATTCTCTTCTATCACCCTTCTCTTCCTGGCTTCATTGTCCCTGATTACAACTAAGGAATTCTGAGACTTTCAAGGGATCATTCAATCAAGATACCTGAATGCAGGTACAACAGTATGCATTCAGTCCTTTAATCCTTCACCTTGCATGTCAGTATTGTTTCACTTTTTTATCGCCCCTTCCTCCAGAGGAAGACATTGGGATAGGCAGAGTCACAGTGAATTGTTGGGGACAGATCAGCTGACTTTGGGTAGTGAGAGCCTAACTTTCATAAAACTCCACTTTCACTGGTGGGTGTGGGTACTCTGCAGCCCATCACTATTCACGCCGGGCATGGGCTCTTGCTCTTTTGAAACCACTTACGTTTATGGGGAGGGAACTTTCCTCCTCCGCCTTCCTCTGTTCCCATGAGATAAGTGCCCTGAAGGAGACCTGCCATTTCGCCTTCCACACTCTCTGGTAACCATGTGTGAGCAGACCCAAAGTTCCGTATCATTGGAGCCTGTTTTGCTGACCCAGCTCTCACAATAGGTCTTATTTGGGGATGAAAATAAAAAGTTTTTATTGGCTTTATTTGTAAGCTACTTTCTCTAACGGATTTATCCAGAGCCTGTAGTAGAAGGACGATTGGGCACCTGATTAGCCATTAGCAAAGCTAATTATCTTGGAGCGTTTAGCTAGTGAACCTTGTGTCTGCTCCCTCTTTTTGTGACATGGCAGGGAAGAGAAATGATGAGTTTTAAAGCCTATAATCTCCAAAATCAGATTTTCAGGGATTTTTCTCTATGTCATGCTCTATCTTTTCTTACTTAGATAGTGCAGAGAGGCAAGGGTACAAAGAAAGGGATAATATTCTTTGGCAGATAAAAGGGTCCCCAAACCTTTGTGCAAGAGCCCATGATAACCAAAGATCACCCCAAAATATAAAGTGTACTGAGACTAAGAGGAAGACATTGGAACCGAAGGAATAACTAATTGGTTATGAAATTTTCTCTACAACACCTGCTATTTTTTCCTTCTCTGATTAATTCCTTGGAGCTATTTATACATGTGAGACATGTAGAAAGTTAGGAAACCATCAACTGGGCATATATATTTTAGAGAGAAATGGAGAAGAAGAGAGAGATATAAACATCAATGAGAGAGAATCATTGATTCACTGCTTCCTGCAACCTTCACACTGGGGGTTGAGCCCACAACGCAGGCATGTGCCCTTGACTGGAATTGAACCTGGGGCCCTTCAGTCTACAAGCAGATGCTCTTCCCACTGAGCCAAACTGGCTTGAGCAGGGAATTAACTTTTTGACTAAGAAAATAAATAGAGCTAGAATAACTTAAATAAAAATAATAATATTTAACCTATTAAACCCAGAACGCACCAATATAAATACTGGCATTTCCTGGCCTCCGTGGCTCAGTGATTGAGTGTCAACCTCTAAACCAGGAGGTCACAATTCAATTCCCAGTCAGAGAACATGCACAGGTTGCAGGCTTGATCTCCAGTATAGGGTGTGCAGAAGGCACCCAATTAATGATTCTCTCATCATTGATGTTTCTAGCTCTCTCTCTCTCTCTCTCTCTCTCTCTCTCTCTCTCTTGCTCTCTGTCACTCTCTGTCTCTCTCTCCCCCTCTCCCTCCCTCTCTGAAATTATATATATATATATATATATATATATATATATATATATAGATAGATAGATAGATAGATAGATAGATACTGGTGTTATCACTGCTCTTAGAAAAATGTATTTTCTATCAGATCTTAACCACACTTGTATAATCATTGTGTAGGAACAATTTCAGATATGAAGATAGTTTCTCCATTTGCCTGAAATATGTCTAATTTTAAGAACTAGTCAGTTATTCGTGCAAAATTGATGTGGCTACTGAAGTCATCCTGCAGAGAATAGAATTGAAAAAATGATGAAAATGCTTTGACACCTACATCTTATTAAGCCACAGTTTACTCCAATAAATGTCAAATATATGTTTTTGGTAACATGGCCCTCAAGGTGAAGATATTCAGTGAAAATAGCTTCTCAAATATTCACAGTCGAGGATAGGAAGAAAGAACAGATGGGATGGAGGGAAGGTAAGAGGCCTGTTTGGCCGAAACCACTTCGGCTCATCGGTCTGTGGACTGAAGGGTCCCAGATTCGATTCTGGTCAAGGGCCTATACATTGGTTGTGGGCACATCTCCGGTAGGAGGTGTCCAGGAGGCAGCCGATTGATGTTTCTCTCTCATCCACATTTCTAGCTTTCTATCCCTCTCCCTTCCTCTCTGTAAAAAATTAATAAAATATATACTTTTTAAAATAGAGGCCTGTCGAAACCGGTTTGGCTCAGTGGATAGAGCATCAGCCTGTGGACTGAAAGGTCCCAGGTTCGATTCTGGTCAAGGGCATGTACCATGGTTGAAGGCACATCCCCATTACGGTGTGTGCAAGAGGCATCTGATCGATGATCCTCTCTCATTGATGTTTCTAACTCTCTATCCCTGTCTTCCTCTCTGTAAAAAATCAATTATATATATATATATATATATATATATATATATATATATATATATATATATATTTAAAGAGGCCTGTTATGGTTTATTTTAGCCTGCATTGTTCCTTTTTGCATTTCCCTAAAGGATATCTATATAAATTATGAGGTAATATGCAAATTCACCAGGATGTTGGAATAGTCATGACTTCCCAGGGAGAGCAGGCCTAAATCTTCAGTAGAAAATCCCCTGAGGGCTTCTGGACTGTGAGAGGGACAGGCTGGGCTGAGAGACCACCCCCCCCCCATCCCAGTGCACAAATTTTGTGCACCAGGCCTCAAGTAAATATATATAAACCTAACATTCAAGCAGCAGATTTTAGACACTGATAGTTTTGGGTTCCAATTATATCTTTGCAATATTAACTGAATATCCTTAGGATTTAGCTTACTGTTCTTTAAAATATATATTATCTTATCTATTTCACTAGTGGCCCAGTGCATGAAATTCATGCACTGAAGGAGGGCGGTTCCCTCGGCTCAGCCTGCCCCTCTATAGCCCTCAGAGGATGTCCTAACTGACAACTTAGGCCTGCTCCCCATGGGAAGATCCATCAGGGGATGTCCTACTGACAGCTTAGGCCTCCTCCTGGGGAGGAGCCCTTAAGGGATGATCTTCTGATGGCTTAGGCCAGCTCCCCATAGGAGATGACTGGGCTGATCAGGGGAAGGCTCCAGCCCCTTCACCCTGCCGCTGCAGCCACTGCCAGCCACCACAGCCACCAAGGTGTTTTCATCAACACAGACTGCAGTCCCTTCATCATAAAAAGTGACAACTTTCTTTAGGCATTTTCAAGATGTGTCTTTCATAGGATATGACATTTCTTCCTTTTTTTTTTTCCTCACCTGAAGATATGTTTCCATTGATTTTCAGAGAGTGTGGAAGAGAGAGGGAGAGACAAAGAGAAACATCAATGTGAGAGGGAAACTTTGATTGATTGCCTCCTATATAAGCCCTGGACTGACCTGGGCCCTGACCAGGGAGGAGCCTGTAACCTAGGTACATGCCCTTGATCAGAATCAAACTTGGACCCTGCAGTTGGCAGGCTGAGGCTCTATTCACTGAGCCAAACTGGCTAGGGCAGGATATGACATTTCTTAGTCCCTCCAGCAGTGGAACTTTGTTTATTCCTCCAGTTGTGTGGTGGAAAACCATAGATCAACTTCTTGGATTCTTATTACCCAAGTTACCAAGAACACAGCAAGTGGCGGCATACAGGGAGCTTAGCCAATGAGTGGTCAGAAAAGGTGTTTACACTCAAACTTCTCTGGCTCAGTGGATAGAGCATTGGCCTCCAGACTGAAGGGTCCCAAGTTTGATTCCTGACAAGGGCATATACCTTGGTTGTGGGCATATCCCCAGTGGAGGGTATACAGGAGGCAGCTGATTGATGTTTGTCTCTCATTGATGTCCCTAACTCTCTATCCCTCTTCCTTCCTCTCTGTAAAATATCAATAAAATATATTCAAAAAGACAAGATGTTTCCTATGCAGCTCATGTGCGGAGTACCCCCTACATTGTGTCCACTAAACTATGAGTAAGTCTCCATGACCCGGAATCCCACCCCGTCCCAGCAGCTTGGCACCTGTGCCTGAAGGCCCAGAGTGGCCAGGGGTATTCTTGGACCCTGGCTGCTCAGGGCCTATGTACAGGCCTACAGGCTAGGAGTGGCCTAGGACCCAAGGATGTTCCTGGGACCTAGGCCATTTGGCATCTGCATATGCAAATTAACCCATCTTTGTTGGGTTAATTTGCATACTCCTGATTGGCTGGTGGGCTCCATGGAGGTATGGTCAATTTGCATCTTTCTCTTTTATTAGTGTAGCTAAGATGATTTCTAAGATTAAACAAATTGACAAAGTCCCTGGTATATAACAGACATATAACAGTTTTACCTCTCTCCTTTGAACCTTAACCTCCTTAAATAGTCCACTGGACCACAAACTCCTTAAGGAGTAGACTTGCAGACTAAATTTTGTGATTTGAAGAAAGTAGTTGTTTAAGAAATGTTTATTGAACTTATTAATATCTAGCGTAAGCCTCAATTGGTCTTACTAATATAAAACTTTTTAGCATGAGCAAGTGTTTTTGTTTTGTTTTGTTTCCAAGTGGTAATGTTGACTACTTGTAGAAATCTAGTTGTAAAGGAAACAAGAGTCTCCTAAGAGAAAACAGAAATAAAGACCCTTACCTAGGGGCAAGTATAATGTCACGAGATAAACTTATATCTATGCTTATCTAATTAAGGGACATTTGGGTACAAATGTCTAAGAAATAATGATCTAAGTCAGACATTATATACTAGCAACTTAGGAACCAAATTGTGGTGCAGTGTGTTTGTCCATGACTTTCAATAGTTTTCAAATTAGGTGCCATGTTTCAAAAATCAAGAGAGTTCACATAAAAGTCTGGATTTGGGCTTTATTAGAAAAATTTAGATATGCTATTTGGCCAACTTCCTAGCATGACATCTGACTCAAGCTGAAGGATACCGCCTTTAAATAGAGAATGTAATTTTTTCCTTGCTAGTACCCTTCCAGTCTTATTCATAATTTATCCACTTTCAGATTTGTAGGTCCATTCACCTCTTAGTCCATGGAAAGAGATCGTCAAGTAGATAAGATTTCCTCAGGTAGAAGGCATTTTCTAAAAGTAAATAATAGGTGATGCATGGATTTTTATTAGAATGTGTCTCCTGGTTCATTTTATCATCCTCCTATCAGAGATTCATGGAGAAGCAAGGATTAGCTCTAAAACTAAACATGTTAGGGATCAATTCTGAATGTTCCTGTGGGGACAGAAAGCTCTAATGGATGCCCAAGTACCAACATTTACCTTTAATTATAGGGGTGTGGGAGTTATCTCCCCACTACTGCCTGGTACACAGCTTATGTTTATATGTTTTCCAGAAGAATCCACAAGTTGTCCAACATGTTGCAAAAGTACGTGAGCAGTGCCCCTCAAGAGATGATAGAACAGGAAGAGTGACCAGGATATGTGAATCAGTGCGTATGAGAAGATGCCATACTTAGCTTTGAGAAAGAAGCTATAGAAACCAGAACGTATCACCTGAATATAAGCACATATATATGAACATCCCCATCTACTAAACCTCTGAAATGCATCCTAAGTAGAACTAGCTGCAGAACCTGAGTCTCTGTTGAAGCCCATGGGAGTGACAGCTAAGGAAATGCAGGATATAAGAAATGAATGGTTATGTACAGGCAAGCTACTAGAGTCTAATATTATTTTGGGGCCTCTCTGCACCATTACTTTTAGATAAAATGGAGAGGAATGAGTGTTAATACAAGTGTAGAATTACGCGACAAGTTCTATTTGTGTGTAGCCCTGCCATTCAGGCAAAAGAGGTAATAATCACTTGGAGATCAGATTGGCTCACTGGAGCACAGCAATAGCAAAGAAAAGCCCCACATGTTTCACACGGAAGAAAGAAAAGGAAGGCAAGATTGGCCTTTTTATATTTAGCCACATTTCTTTCGCTTAGTCTTACTAGCAGCTATTAAAAAATTCTATTCAACAAAATATTTGATCCATGAATTAATTCATGAGGGATAAATGAAGACATTTTTAATTTCTTGTGAAACTGAGAATGTGAGTTATTACTTTTCATTTTGTAGGATATTCATCACAATTGCTTTGGAGAAGGGTTTCGTATTTCAAAGAGGTCAATGATCTCCACTCTACCTTCCAGTCCTCAGCAGTTCACAGACCTGGCCACCACAGTGATCCAGAGTACATTCCTCATCACTGGTATATGTGAGGATGTATAAACATTTGTACATGCGCTAATTTCAACATCAAATGTATCTCATTGGTTCGTCCTCTTCGCTTCTGTAAATAATTTCAATTAATTTTATAGAATCTACAGTTCCCTTTCCCCCTTACATTTACCAGTTCGCCTACATAATTGAGTCAGATAATTACATTAAAAGGCACACTGTTTGGCCTACATATACATATAGAAACAAATGTGATTACTCTTTATAATCACATACTTCAGCTAGATGAAAGCAGTGGTAAGTACTTACTGGGCTGCAGGAAGTAGTCTATGATTAGAGGCGAATGGGATGGCTGGTTAATCTGACAGGTTGGAGGTCGAGGCAAGTTGGAGAGAGTCTTTCTGTATTACCTAACCTTATGTGCAGATGTAATAAAAGGCTATGTGAAGATACAGAGGCCACTAGAATTCCTTGTTCACTAGTAAAACCCAGTGCCTAGAAGCATCTGAGGTATAATAACTTCCTAATTATTGTTTATTGAATTGATAGATGATACACATGTATATTTTCATGGAAATATAATATCTAGGTATCATTGCTAAGTGCCTACCATTGTTTCCTTCACTGTTAAAACTTTTGTTATTTTATAAATAGCTTTGCTAGTTGAAAAACGCTGGAGTTTTTGAACATTTCAAATTCCAATAATCCAGCACCTAATTGACAAAATATTTTAAATTATTTTCTCCCAAACCCGAATAATCTTTTTAATGGGATACTAATTGTCAAGTTTGTCGTATTCCATGTTGTTGTTGCTACTGTCTGCTTGTCACAATTCATCCTTCTAAAAAATATATGAGGGTATGAATAAGAGAGAGAGTAGGAATAAGAGAGAGAACAGGGAAAGCCTCTATCACCCTGCATCTAGCACTTGTTTGCAAAAGGGGGGAAAATCTATTGAGTGAATAAGTGAATGGACTGGTCTAGGATCTGAGGGATAAAGTACAGAGTACAGGCATGTTTCCTTCAATGTCATATTGGCAACACTAACTAGAGAGCCTTGGAACACAGGCCTAAGTTCCTATTTAGATTAAAAACAAAAAGACCTCTGATTTTAAGAAAAAAAGATCCATGCAATTCCATGGTGGAAGAGAATGATTTGAGAGTGTTTGCGATGGTTCCGATTTAAAAAAAAAAAAAAAAGACCTTCAAGTGGTTTCATGGGGATATGATGTAAAAGGCATACGGAACTGGGTGCAAAAGTCATGGAACTCCCATAGCAAAGGGCCTTGGTGGTCTCTAGATTAGCACAGCTGGCCTTGACATCTAAACTCCTAAGGCATCTTTAGAAACAAATCTGCTAATAGGAGCCAGGATGCTTGATTTGTGAGCAGGGTAAGAGCATCTCCACTGCCCTCTGTCCTCTGCATCTCCCTCACATCCAGCCCATACTTTCTCATCAGGAGTCCGAGCATTTGGCCACATGATCAAGGTGCCGATCCTTTACTTACAAGACTGGTATACCTCATCAGGCCAGGAGTAGCATGGTGAACACTCCAGGGCAGTAATCTACATGTAGACTGTACATTATCCTGGGAAAATCTGACTTAATTACAAAATATTTGGGACCCACATTGAATGAATCAGACTATTGCCATCCTACCCAGGATCTCCAGGCTTGGCAGTTCAAAAACTATTAGAATGGAGTCATGGTTGGTGTTGTTCAGTGGTTGAACATCAACCTATAAACCAGGAGGTCATGGTTCAATTCCAGGTCAAGGAACATGCCAGGTTTCAGGCTTGATCCCCAGTAAGGGGTGTAGAGGAGGTAGCCAATCAATCTCATTATTGATGTTTCTCTCCCTCTCTCTACCTTCTTCCTCTCAGAAATCAATAAGTAACATATATATTTTTAAAAGGCTATTGGAGGGGAATTTAAAAACAATGGAAGTTTTCAAAGTGAAATGAGTGAGTCAGTGAGTTTATAGAAAGAAAAGAGTTGGGCTGAGCTGGAAATAGGGCTGGGAGATCAGGCAGCCCATTTCCAGCATGGAATAGGCACAGGTTCACCAAGGTGACTTTCAAAATTCATTGCTTTGTGCTATGTTTTCATTATTTAATGTGAACTAGAGTGGATTTCTAGATGATCAGGCATATCTGCTTTTATAAATTAGCAGAAACATATCTCCATATAAAATAGAGCCTATAAAATGATTATTAGGTTTTAATATTTACTTCAGGTTCTCTAGAGATTCTCCTTCTCACACTGATAAAAGCTATCACCCCTTACTGAGCATTTAAACTCTGCCAGACACCCTGCTGAGCCCTCTATATACATTCTTTTGTTATCCTCCCAACAATCCCTGCTAGTGTAGGTATTATTCTCATTGTACTGATGAGGAAACCAAGGCTCAGAGGGGTTTAATAACTTGCCCAAGTCACACACACAGCCAAGACTTGACAGAACCAATGATGAAGCCCAGCTTTGTTTGACAGGACACCAAAGCATATGTTTTTCCTTTCTACTCTGCTGCTTCAGCACAGATGCTCTCCAGGAATTCATTGCAGGCATTTGTGTGATGTTCTGAAACATGCCGGGCATAGATGAAAGAGGAGTAAGTGTCGCACAAATGTGGGGGCAGTATAAGATGATTTGACTTTTAAGGCAGCTGTGCTGTGTGACAGAGAGCTCATACTTGCTAGCTTTTCTATATCATCCATCACACCACTCTGTTGAGGCAGATAAAAGGGGCCCCTTTTTGTGTCTGTGGAATAAAATAAAATGCCTTGCAGGCGAATTGACATAACATAGAAAGGCACGAAACCCTACTAGACACTGGACTTGCTGATTAAACGTGAGTCTTTTGTTCCTTTTCCTTTACAAACCGGGAAGCAGACTGGCAACCTGATAAACCGAAAGCCCCCCACTCCATCCTCTCTCTTTTCAAGCAGGAAAATAAACAATCTTTATAAATAAATTAAAATTCTAACTAAAAAGCTAATTATAAGTGTATTTGTTTTGTTGGAGGTAAGGCACATCTGTTATCACAAAGATAATTAACTCAGTCTGACAGATCTAATAAAAGGACAAGTTTAGCACTCGCTTAGCCGGAAGCCAAAGGCAAGCAATTCTCATAATTACTAGTTATTGTAACTGGGCTCACAGAAAACGACCTGTGATATTTAAACAGTAATGCTAATTTGCATTTAGACCTGCCCATTTTCCCCCACGAAAGTATAAGTAAGAGACTTACGAAGGCCCCAGATTAAAAATCTATTCACTGATAAACTTCAGAAGTTCTGGAACAGATAATAGGTGTCCTTACAACATAAACGTTTTAACAATCATGAAGCAATAAATGGTTTCACCCCGCTTTGCAATGCATCTGAGGAAGGTAGCCAATCTACAAGGATGGGTAAAGCCATTCTAGTATGTCCCTGTTTCATGCTCTCATTTATAGACATGCATGGGTGTGCCTATCATTCCATAGCCCGAGGGGATTAAAAGTAATAATTAAATCAAAGAGCATTGCAAATAGACAGGCGGGGATACTGACTTTATAGCCAATTACTTGCAGCGTTAGAAAGATGAGGACATTTTTAAAAAATCAAACAGGTAGCACACACAGGAGATGAATGCTTTCCACTGTTCCCTGGCAGCTGCCCTTAAATAAAGCTTGTCTCAACATTTCACACCAGACTCCTTCCTGGAGCAAAACAAATCAACCTTTTTAAGAGTGGAAGTTACTCTTTAACTGCTCTTGTAATAAAGGCTGTAGAATTGAGTAATAACCTGTGTCAGGAAATACATTCATAATACACTAAGAAAAGCACTTTAAGGTAAAATACCTGATAGTCAAGCACACATTTTATTATGTTCTACAAATACGGTGATAGAATCAGCCCATTGCATTTGGTAAATACGCTGTATAATTTCTCCACATAATTCCCTGTCCATTCTCCTGTTTCGAAGGTGATATTTAACCCATCAGCCTAACTAATTGTATTATAAATACTTGTGTTAATATGCTAACACATTTTATGGCAAATAGTCCTTCTCCTTGCACTTTTCAGGGAAGAGTGGCTTCTGGTTTATGTGTTGTTGTGTTGTGTGTGTTTTTTGTGTGTGTTTGTGTGTTTTCACCTTTCCCTTGGCGTTTCTTCATTTTAAATCTTGAGTGTGTTTTCTTCTGTAATATAATTGGGAAAGTAAGTTTGACAAAATCTCTCGTTTTCAGCTTTGTACTGAAGAATTATACTCTTTAATGAGGAAAATGATAGAAAGACAATCAATCCTGTGAAGGATGACACCTCTTCCAATATTCTTTTCCCTATTTCTTTTTTTTCCCTCATTGGCTCCCACCTCCAATGCTTAATGGTCTAGCCTCATATGTTCACCATCTTATAGTCCTTTTATATGCATTCATGATGCACTTTCAACTAATGCTCAGTAATGCATCAGATTTTAAGATAGATGCTCAGAAAAGGAAACTAGAAAATAGTTTCTCCCCTCAAGGGTCTCACCTCTACAATTGGAAACCAACATAGACTGAGGCACTCACAGGTCAATGTGAGAAGGGTAAGTAGGAGTAAGCACAGGTTGATATGGGGAATAGTGGAGCAACTGAACCAAACTTACAAAATAAGTTGATCTAGAAAGAATCCTAAGAGAAAAAAAGGAGCCAAAAAACATCCTGGAAGATGAGTGGAGAGACAGGCGAGGACATAATAGACATGCTAAGCCAGTGAGCCTAGAGAGAGTGCAACAATTAATACAAACCTGAACATCTATTCATTCTATAAGACTCAGCTCCATCCAACTCTCTCTGGCTCACGTTAAGATTAGATAACCCAAGGTAATTTATGTATTTTTATAGTTCTATATCTTTTGATTCAAAGCTCTTAAAAATCAAGGGCTACATGCATTACTTCATTTACAGAATAAAAATCTACAAAGTGCCAATAAGCTGTTGAATGCCTATTACTAAGATACCAGGGTGAGAGAATTTTAAAATATTGAAACACTCCAGAGCACAGATAGAGTACTTCTTAATTCTTATTCTCATCAGCCTCCATACTGCCCCAATAAGGAGATTTAAGCATAAAAATGAAGCCTTCATCTTTTATGGTCATACTGGAGGCCCAGCATGCAATTGAAATTGGGCAAGGTGGCGCCCCACCTCCCACTGTGCAAGGAGGCACCCATGGCGGGGCCTGAACATGCACCTGACTCATGCAGCACTGGCTTCCACAGAAGTCAGGCCAGACTGGCACTGTGGGGGGCCAGACAGGTGCTGTGGGGGGCTGCGACCTGTGCCTGATTTGCAGTCTTCCCTAGCCACCCTGCCTGTGTCTGCTGCAGGGCCGCCCAAGCTGCTGCACTGGCTCAGGCAGGCCCCACCTCTGTCTCCATCTCCTTCTGGGCCTCACCTGTGTGTACAACCTCCTCCTGTCTGCTGTCTGGTCATGACCTATTATGGCATCCCAGCCTAATTTGCATATATAGTTGTTATTTAAAGTAAGAGTTTTCAGATAATTCATCTTTATCCAGATGTCTGTGAATTAGACAAACTGGAATTGATTCTATGTTTTTTCAAGGTCCCATTCCAGGTCATTGCCGGGAATGTACCAATGGCAGTGGAGCTTGAAAGGTGGGGGAAAACTGATGAAATAGGAGTCTTCAACCTTTTCCCACATCTGGGTGGGCAGAGCACATGCTTCATTTCTTATGATTGCTCAGGGTCACTGTGTAAAGGCAAGATTCATCTGCCTGAAACTGAAACCAAGTGGACTATTATTTATATAGTCTCAGGTAGGGGTGCGTAGCTTTGTATAGGGGGAAATTTTTCAGAGATGAGGGCTGAAAAGTAAGCACTAAGTCCACATCCTAGTCTTGGAAGTATAGTATCATAAAGAACAAATTAAATCAGAGAACATAGAATAGGTAGGAAGTCCCTGTAGGTAGACCAGTTCACTGAAGAGGTATGGCCCTGACCTTCATATTGCAAAATATGACAACAGTAGGGTTGGGCTATCGGATTGTCAATTGATTTATGGCATGGCGTGGCATTTGGAGAAGGCTCTGTCTCTTTAACTAGAGTAGAAAGATCAGTAAATAAGGAATATGGGAGATGCAAGGGTAGAGAGAAAGGAAGAGAGAAGACAGAAATTGCACAGTTCCTGGTTTTGCTCCAACCCCACAATGTTGTTGTGGGTTTCTTTGGTCATTGAATGCAAAGTATAAATGATTGAAAAAGACAGTTGCTCTCTTTCTAGGCTCACTGGCTTAGAGGGAAAAAGATACTTAAATGAGTATGTTTTCTTATAGTTTCATCTGAGAAACGCATTTGTGAATGTATTGGTTAAAAGAAGGAACCTGGGAGAGCAGACGTCACTGGAATTTTACTGAAGCCATTTCACCCTCATTTTCATAGCAGTATAATGAGTGAGACTCTCAGAAAAGAGGTTTGCTCATTTTAACTGTGACTCATGAATGGAATCAGTCACCAGAGGCGGGGTCACACTGCTACTCTCAGTGTTAAACAAAGGCTGTGCATTTTTATTATTATTCATATTTCTCAGACAACAGGCCCGCTACCCAAAACTGCTCAGAATTAGTGTGAAATTCCTTCTCAGCTTTTAATGCCAGTCAACTTAGGGGGATGGGAAGTTTAAGAAATGGTCTGTGGCCCTTTAAAAACATTCTCCGAGTTTTGGTGTATAATTAATCACAGCAACATAAGAGAAATATATTGTTTCCTTGCTGAGAATAGCATGTTTTCTTTGCTTATGAATTGATCCCTTCAACATTCCTCATGGGAATGTATTTTTCCCTTCTCATGCAAACTGGCTTAAAGCCACAGCTGTGCTAATCTATCCATAGGAAGTTGCAGGGCTCATTGATTGTGGGATGCATAGGTATTCATCTACTTTAGATTAAAAAAAAACTGAAAGAAGACAATTAATTAAGTCATCCTGTGGTTATTTTTCAAAACTGTAACATAAGCAGTGACAGAAAAAATCTCCAAGGCTTTAGAGTTTGTATTGGTTTAGATAAGCATCTGAACTTTTGCAAATTGGGTTGATTTGAGAAAAAATAAAACATTGCATTTTGCGTTAGATAATGGTTACAGTATATCTCTCATTCAGCCTTTAGTGTGAGGTGCATGTGCCATGGTATGAACCATTTTGTGTGTTTGTGGTATGTGATCTCCCTTATTTGATTTCAAAGGTCTTAGGAGAAGTTTGTGCTGTGCACAGTTCTACATGTTGCTCAGTGCTTAGCCAACACTCTTCATTACATGTGAGTCATCCATACCTTACACCTTTAATAAGACACTATGCAGTTAATCACTTATGCCGGTGATCGTCAAACTGCAGCTCCCGAGCTACATGTGGCTCTTTGGC
Source organism: Vespertilio murinus (assembly GCA_963924515.1). NCBI lineage: Eukaryota > Metazoa > Chordata > Mammalia > Chiroptera > Vespertilionidae > Vespertilio > Vespertilio murinus. Next base: position 11,297,612 of record OZ004704.1, on the reverse strand, counting down.
CCCTTGAGTGTGGCTCTTCCACAAAATACCATGGCCTGGGCAAGTCTATTTTGAAGAAGTGGCATTAGAAGAAGTTTAAGTTTAAAAAATGTGGCTCTCCAAATAAAGTTCAATCGTTGTACTGTTGATGTTTGGTTCTGTTGACTAATGAGTTTGCCAAACACTGACTTATACCAAACACTAATTGAGCATCTACTAAGCATCATCTCTAGACTCAGGAAGCTCACAATAAACTCATAATCATTATTCAGGAATACTTTTTAAAGCCAGTCTTGCAATTTTATGAAATGAGTTTTTGAGAAGAAATATTTCCATAAAAACATTATTTGCACTATGCCCCAAATCCTTTGGGAAATAGGAAGGATATAAATATAAAATAGAAAATATTGTTTGTATAATTACCCACAGTAGAAATTCAACTAAGCTATATTGAACATCTACAAAATGCAAAGGGAAAAGCTAAGTCTGGTGGTAGCATGACTATTAGAGACTTCAAAGAAAGCAGCAAAAGCGATTCCTCAAAAATATACTTTTAATTAGTCCATTGACCACTATAGAGGCATTTAATGAAGCACCAACTCTTCACCTTAGCTGATGTGGCCTCCATATGGGCCCTTTCCTATGGTCTCCCCTGTCTTCATTGTTCCTCTGTCATATGACTCGGCATTCTGATGGTCCCCCAGTTCCTTGGAGGTGCCAAGTTCTCTCTTACCACCAGAACTTGACATATACTGTTGGTTTTGTCTGAAAGCTCTTCCTCTGCTATTACATTCCCTATACTTCAGGGATCCACTTAAACTTCATTCTCTTCTTTTTCTAAACCTTTCTTTATTTCTAGTCCTGAGTTTATGTATGGAGGCCAGAACACCCTGTGCTTCTACTATCTTAATATCCAATGTATATATGAATTTTGGTTTAGGGTCTGCCTTCTCTGATTAATTGTGAGCTCCATGGAGACAGGATCATATCCCTAGTAAACAGCATGGAGCCTGGTACTTAATATGCACTTAGTGATTATTTGCTAATTAAATGAGTAGGGAATTACACATTCTATGACCAAATTTTAACAGAATTATTGTATCACAAAATCTACTCAACTTTACATATACAAAAAGCACATCCGAATGTTCCTATTAATCAGAAAAATAAAATGATTTTCAGTGACTGTGGTCAATATTTTAAATGGAAAGAGTAATTTCTGCTGCATATATCAAAACAGTTTGAACAATGCTTTCTTTTTTCTTGTAGCCCAATTTAAAATATGGAGTGAATATCTTTAATATGCCTTAACAAACAGAGTATATATATAACTTTCTCTAAGTTTGTTTCACTTTCCAAATTTTTATCTTTTGCTTTTTTGATGTCATGAAAAATTATTTGATTTTCCCTAATGTGAAGTATTAAATGGCATTACTTCCACAAGGATATGGCCATTTTTTCATCATCACCACTTTCTTCACATGTGTTGATAAACTCACCTCACTAATACCGACTGGCTTCTTAGTTAGAATCTCTCAAATAGTGACAGTATCTACCACAACTTTGGAAACCATTGATAAAGAAGATATAGACTGAAATATTGGAAGTGAGGATACAATGAGGATAAACCACTTATTTTCAAGTTAAAATGATTTTGCAGAAGAATTTTTTAAAGATTCTGTGAGCAATCATTGCATCTAGACATGCTTGCTACTTGGATAGTATTTTTCAGGTTTATAATAACTAGAAATACAAATGGATGGGAGAAACCACCATAACCATCTCAAATCTACATTATTTAGACCCTTAAAGATCATAATTAATAAGGGACATTATATGAGAGGCCACAACAGTTACACTGGGAATAATTAGCAAATACAATTTTAAATTTGGGTCTTTTTGCCTTGAAATTTCATGCTCTTTAACTAATATCACACTGGTTATTCATGGCTTCAGACAAACCTACTATAATCAAGATCTTATTCATGGACTCAAATTCAAATTTCATCATTTAATGTTTATATGGTTTGGGGATGATAATAACATGCTTCCAGTGGGTTTTTAAAGGATTAAAAAAGTTGGATAATGTAGATAAAATTTCAAGTCAGATTAGTTATACTTAAAAGAACTCCTATTTATATTGCAATCTTCTATTTCTTGACATTAATTTAATGGAAATATTAAACCTATAAGTATTACAATTCTTAATAATTTAAGATGACCGAGGTCTTTGATTTATCCCATATTTTATACCCTAATGTTCTAAAATTGTACCTAAAACAAAATAAGTGCTTAACTAAATTTTGTTTAATAAATTAGTGACTCCTCCCACTGATCCTGGTTCAAAGTTCTAATTTTCCATAAAAACAACTGAAAATTTTTAAGGCAATAGAATGACTATGTGAGAATGAAAAAGACATTTTCATCTTGTGTGATGATGGCTAGCTTTTGTCTGTCTTGTTTGAGGAGCTGGGATGAACTCTATGGAGGAATTCTTAATAGAGAAGATGGCCACCTAAAAAAAGCTGACGAGTTCAGCATTATATATTATGGGATACAGACAGCATAGGCATGGGGAAAGGTAAATCACATTCAAGAAAAGAAGCAAAGGCTATAACTAGACAAGTGTGAGGGTGAACACATCAAAAGATCAGAAGTTAGAAGAATGAAGTGCAAATTAGGGAATGGAGAGTGAGATGGATCAGGGCAAGTTGTACAGGAATAATGCTATAAAAATTTGGTGCCCTACGGTGTTCTCTGCATGGTGCTAAGCCTTGCAGGATTGAAAATTTTTCCTTGCGTGAATTTTAAATGCTTTGATTTGTACTTAATGATAGGGAACTTGTATGTGCCACTCAGTAAAGATGGATTTGTCCGAGGCCCTGCTAAATCAATGCATATTCACTGAAATCTCTTGTCATTGTTCTGTCAGAGAAAGCGCTGAATCCATTCTGCCACACGGAGATCTGGCTAGTCTGTATCTGAGTTTGTAACCAGCTGGGACTTTTACTGTCTTCATTATGCCATTTATTATATCAGCAGACAGTTTTCCTCCAGTCTTTGTTTTTTTCTTGGTGGAAGTTATGCTCCTTTTGTTTGTGTTATAATAGAGAACAAGCCATTTCCTTTTCAACATCAACAAGCCCATCAGTCATGTACTTTGACTTATAAATTCTGAGTGCCTTTCAGCACTTTTAGGACCCAGAAAAGATGACTTTACTCTGAGCCACAACATTACGAGGGCAAGAAATTCCCTCCAGAGGTCATATAATCTAATCCTCTGACTCCAATTGAACATTAGCTTTTGAAGAGCTCATCACTTACAGATAAAATCTTCCTCTTCGCTTTATATTCATATGACATTGAAGGGGGCTACGCTTTCTGTGAGCCTAGAGGAAGAGAAAATGGCTTTCTTCGGGCCAAAGACTTTTGCCTCTTTTACTAAGATTTACAACCTGGCGAAGAAACCTGGAAATGGATCGTCGCTGTAAGACACAGTTCAACCTATATCTAGTCATTCAAGGGCCAGTTTGGTACATTTGTTTCCTCCTGCTCCATAACAAATTACCACAGATTTACCCAAAATAGTACAGATTATTGTCTGAGTTCCCATGAGGCAGAAGTCCAAGAATATGAGTGTTTTGCTCAGAGTCTCATCAGGTTAAATCGCAGGGCTTACCGGGACTGGAATCTCATCCGAAGCTCAGGATCCTCTTCCATGTTACTGATGGCCAAAGTTTTCAGCTGAGGACTGACATCTCATTTCCCTGCTGACAGTCATTGGGGGAATGGGGGGGGGGGTAGTCTTATCTTGGAAACTGCCCTGGTGCATGTCAGCTCTACAACATTTCAGATTCATGTTCAGGGCCAAAGGAAGACCATTTTACTTCTGCTTCCAGGCCCTCTGATCTCTTTAGTGGGCACAGCTTATTAGTCAGGCCTACCCAGGATAATGTGCCCTTTGATTAGTTTAAAATCAGAAGCCTTAATTACATCTTAAATCTCTTCACCTTTGCCTAGAGCAGTGTTTCCCAAAGTGTGGTGCGCATACCCCCAGGGGTACTGGAAGAGTTTGGTGGGGATATGCACTGCACCGTGCTTAGCTGCGCCTAATTCTACATTCTCATGAGTCAAGTCAAGACAGTCTTGTGAGGCAGGCATGAGATGGTCCAGTGTGCAAATAAATGTTATTTATAATATAACTTTTATTTATATTTTATTATGAATAATTTTATTTTTTGTTTATTATTATTTTATATATGTGCAAAAAATAAATATATTTTGATTGTTATTAAAATACATCCTTTTTTAACAAGGGGTACTCAGCATTACGAAAATTATAGAAGGGGTACACATATGTTAAAAGTTTGGGAAACACTGGCCTAGATTATACAGGGTATACAGAGGTCAAGAATCTCAGGGACCAATTTAGAATTCAGCCTATCACAGTGAAGATGCAATAACCCATTATGGTAATATTTGTTGTTGTTGTTGTTTTGTTAATTCTCACCCAAGGATATTTTTCCATTGATTTTTAGAGAGTGTGAAAGGGAGAGGAAAAGACAAAGAGAGAAACATCAATGTGAGAGAGACACATCCATTGACCACCTCCTACATATGTCCCAACTGGGGCCAGGGAAGGGTGCCTGCCACAGAGGTACTTCTCCTTGACTAGAATAGAATCTGTGACTCTGCTCAACTGAGCCAACCCTGCTAGGGCTGTCTTAGTTTTTGATGTGTATATGTTAACTTTCCTTCTAATTTAGTGGCTCCAAAACAATAGCAATTTATTATAAGCTTATGATTTTGAGTTTGCAATTTGGGCAAGCTAAGCTAAGCTGGAAAGTTCTAGCCATCTCAGCTGATTTACTAATAAAAATGCAATGAGCTATTGGGTTGACTTGGGGCTTCTTGGTCTTAGATGCTCTCACATTATGGTGGTTGACAATAAGACTACCTATCTCCAGAATGTAGAGAGTGAGCTCAGTATTTTTCAGTGTAGTGAGTTCCAAAAGAAGTGAGAGGAATGGAAAGCACTTTAAAAATCTTGCCTTCTCTCATATTTTCTAATGTCATTTTGGCCAAAAAAAGTCAAATGTCTAAGCCAAGGCTCCTAAAATAGAGAAATATAATCAAAAAGGTAGGAGCTGCGATATTATGACACCAATTTGTAAAATATGCCACACCCATCAGAAATTTCAAGTCAGGCCAAAAAGGAAAAAAGGCTACTGGATGCGACACTAATACAACACACATACATTTGACTTCCATAAAGAAAAAATAATTTATTTGAAAAAACTCTTTTTGTTCACCTTTTGAAATTAGACTATTCTTTTTGAACTTTCTTTTTTTATATTTATTTCAATTTCTACTTTTCTTCTGGTTTCTTTTAAATGTAGCCTTTTTTTCTCTAGAAAATATAATAAAATATATGAGTCACCATTTCTCCATTACCTCATGAAATATTTTGTAACTACATGCACCCTATGACCCCTTCTCATTTCAGCTTCATTAAAAATTAGGATGTACAATTAGAATACGTAATTTGACTCAAATCTATTCAAAACTAACCAGACTGGGACCTTAGCTGTAATGACATTGAAGCCCTTAGCATTCAAAGAAAATTACAAATGAATCAGCAAATTTAATGATACTGCAGGCAGCTCTTTTTTTTCCTGATCAAAGACTACAAGGAAGAATGAAAATCAAGCAAAAGAAAAGATAACAGAAGGACAATATATGAATTGTATTTTGTCTTGTCCAAAAAAAATAAACCAAAGTCAGGAAGCTCTCCAGAGTAGTTTCTGGGGACGCAGAAGGACAGGGGAATGCTGAATTAAATGAAGAAGGGAGTACTGTGACATGGGATTCTGAAAAAAAAATGTTTAAGGTGAAAATATGAGCAAGAAAGAGAAGGAAAGCAAGTGTAAGAGAAAAGAGGCTGGATAGCATTTCTGAAGCAAAAGCAAATACTTCACTTACATGTGCTTAAGATGTTTAATTATGTACCACATTATTGCACTTAGGTTCTCAAAGAACAATGTTAGCATGAGAAGCACTTTATGGAAACCCGCCTTTCCTTAATACTAGTAGCAGAATTACATTTTAAAACCCAGGTGTGTTTATATTACTCACCTGTTTTAAGACAAAACCAAAAGCACTGATGGTTCTGTATCATCCATAGAATAAAGTTCAAATTCCCTAACTTTGCAAACAACCTGATTGTGACCTGTGCATACAGTAAGCAACATTCACAGCTCTACCTAGTATACCTAAGAGAAATTGTTTAATATTTCATTTTGCTTTATTTTTTTCCACATTCTCCTGGAGGATTCCTTATTATAGTTTCAGTCAATTTTCCAGGAAATGGTATACCCCCCCATCCTTTGCACTTCACAAAGCAGAGTTTATTTCTCTAATCGCATTTATACTTCTGCACAGTAAATATTGGTTTATTAGTCTTTCTTTATTGTATTGAGAATGACTCTGGTGCAAGGACAATACCTGGCTCACTGCTGAACTTGAAGAACAGTACCTTAAATGTAGCAGGTGCTCATTTGGTGGGGATAAATGAATCAATCAATCAAGAGTAAATAAATGGCCAAAACCGGTTTGTGTCAGTGGATAGAGCATCAGTCTGTGGACTCAAAGGTCCCAGGTTTGATTCCAGTCAAGGGCATGTACATTGGTTGCAGGCACATTCCCGTAGGGGGTGTGCAGGAGGCAGCTGGTCGATGTTTCTTCTCTCATCGATGTTTCTAGCTCTCTGTCCCTCTCCCTTTCTCTCTGTAAAAAATCAATAAAATATATATTTTTAAAAAAGAGTAAATAGAGAAGGAGAAAATGGCGGAAGAGCAGATGGGCGGTTTCTGAGTCTTGTCCCGAGGAAGAGAGAGAGAGCAGCGGAGGATCGCGCTAGGAGTGCTGGTCAACAAGCCAGGAGACGGGCAAACACCAGAGGAAATTTGGGGTCTGCTGATCAGGGAGCCCCCGACAGCTGACCACCCGCGGCTGGGTCCCTTACCGGAGATACTTGCCGGCGCGCACGGGGAGATCTCGCCATCTTGGAAGGGAGGAAGTTCGAGTTGGAGGCCTGATTATCCACAGCCCCAAGGAACACCAACTGAGCATAGTCGGCGCGAACCCTTGATCTCAGAGGAGCTCAGATTTCGCAGCAATCTGGTGGGTGAGTTCCCCTCGGCCCGGTAGTTCTGACTGAGTTCCACTCTGCGCAGCAACCCCCGCCCACCAGTTCTCGCGCACCAGCTCGCGCGCAGCGCCAGGTGCACCGGGGCTGAAGGACTTGGCCTGGATTTGCAGGAAGCCCCAGGCACGCCTGTCTGTGGACTGGGCTCCTAGGAGGGGGGATATCTGGGGAGCAGCACATCTGGATCTGAATCCAAGAAGTGTCCACAGAGATACAGGGGAGTGCAGCCAGCTCGGGACCGCCCCACCCCCAGCCCTCCATAGTCCAGAGACACAGAGAGAGGGAGGAAAAAGATAGAAAGGCTTTAGAGTCCTGGAAGTCATCCAGAAACACTGCCACCCAGAGGCTAAAGCACATATGGTCTCTAGATCGGCCTATAAATCAGGACTTGTAATCAACACGGAGGAACAGTGAAACACAGGGATCTGCAACTACTGCCCAGACGGGGAACAGGCGTGCCAGACAGAACAACACAGAAACTGAATGACCTTCATTACAGCAAATTTTGTTTAATTTTCAATTTTTACTTTTTAACTGTTTAATTTTTGTTTTTTTACCTACTTTAATTGCAAAGCTTACTCAAGAAATTTTTTCATCTGCCCTCACTTGATTTTACCTTTTTAATTAATTCATTTTTATAGGTAATCAACATTATTACTACCACTATTATACCTTTTTTATGTTTTTTTATCTTATTTTCTTTTGTTTATTTTTATTACTACTTTTTAAGTGACATATTATAATCCTTTTTTTTCTTTCTTTTTTTTTTCTTTCTCTTTTTCTTCTTTTTCTTTCTTTTCTCTTTTTTTCCCCTTTGGGATTACTATTCAAAAGACTATTTATACCTTTCCTTCTCCAACGCTCTATTCTAACTCAACCCTACCTTTATGCCATCACTCTCTTCCTAACCCTTTCCCTTTGGTGCCCTGCTTATCTTAACTCTTTACTGCTCTAGATTTTCCCTATTTTTTTTCTATTTATCCCCTCCTAAATTTCACCCTTCCAGTGTATATCTAACCCCCAACCCCCTACTCCAAGTCCATTCGCACCTACCTTGTCACTGTCATTAAAAAAAAAAAAAAAAAATCCTTCTCTCTACCCTTTGTAGTTGTATGCTAAATGCTAACTATATCAAAGTTTTATGCTTTTTTGTAAGATTGGTTTGCTTATTCTGTTTATTTGATTGTATGATTTTGTTAGCTGGGTTCTAGTCACCTTTATTGGAGGATATTAATATTGCAAACGCTTTTCTGTTCAGAGCCTTGTGTGTTGTACCTGGTTGTGTTGTATTTTTTACCTTTAAATCTAAGCAGGAGAGAGAGAACTACATAAACAGGCGTCCTAAAAAGATAGATCATGGGGAGGCTAAGAAACAACCCGCCTATGAAAGAAAATCAGCCATCACCAGAAAATGAAGTAAACGATTTAGAGGCAAGCAACCTACCAGAGCAAGAATTCAGAGTAATGATCATGGGATGGCTAAAAAGAATGGAAGACAAATTTGACAATATGAGTAAGACCCAAGAGGAAATGAAGAAGAACCAAGAAGAAATGAAAAATGACATAGCTACTGTAAAGAACTCAATAGAAAGCATCAAAAGTAGGCTAGATGAAGCAGAGGACCGGATCAGTGAGCTTGAAGACAAGATGGAAAAAAATACCCAATTAGAGCAGCTTTTAGAAAAAAAAATTAAAAAGCAGGAAGAGAGCCTATGGGAACTTTGGGACATTACAATGCAAAACAATATTAGAATAATAGGGGTTCCAGAAGGAAAGGAAACAGAGGGAGGCATAGAAAAACTGTTTCAAGATATAATGACAGAAAACTTTCCTGAGATAGAGACGAAAAAAACCATACAAATACAAGAAGCTCGTAGAGTCCCAAGCAAAATGAATCCCCAAAGACCAACAGCTAGGCACATTATAGTTAAAGTGCAAAACAACAACGACAAAGCAAGAATCTTAAAAGCAGCTAGAGAGAGACAGAAGGTTACATATAAAGGAACCCCCATCAGACTAGCAACTGATTTCTCCACAGAAACTCATCAGGCCAGAAGGGAATGGGATGAAATATACAAAGTCATGCAAAGGAAGGGTCTGAATCCAAGAATACTGTACCCAGCAAGGCTATCAATCAAGATTGAAAATGAAATCAAGAGCTTCACAGACAAAAAAAGACTAAAGGAATTTATCTCCACCAAACCAGCAATGCAAGAAATGCTAAAGGGTTTACTGTAAAAATGAAGAAATAGGAAGCAAAGAAGGAACACAGGGGTATAGAATAAAAATGGCATCAAATACCTACTTATCAATAATAACTTTAAATGTAAATGGTTTAAATGATCCAATCAAAAGACATAGGGTAACAGAATGGATAAGAAAGCAAGACCCATATATCTGCTGTCTACAAGAAACACACTTCAGGAAAAAAGATGCACACAGGCTGAGGGTGAAGGGATGGAAAAAGATTTTCCAGGCGAACGGAAATGAAAAAAAGGCTGGGGTAGCAATACTTATATCTGACAAATTAGATCTCAAAGTGAAGGACATAAAAAGAGATATTGAAGGCCACTTCATTATACTAAAGGGAGCAATCCAACAAGAAGAAATAACCCTGGTAAACATATATGCACCCAATACGGGAGCACCCAAATACATAAAGAAACTGCTGGAGGACATTAAGGGAGAGATTAATAGCAATGCAATCATAGTAGGAGATTTTAATACTCCACTGTCACCTCTGGACAAATCATCTAAACAAAAAATCAGTAAAGAAACGTCAATCCTAAATGACGTACTAGACCAGATGGAATTAATCGACATCTTCAGAACATTTCATCCCAAAGCCACAGAATATACATTCTTCTCAAGTGCACACGGGTCATTCTCAAAGATAGACCACATGTTGGGACATAGGCAAAGTCTCTTCAAATTCAAGAAGATAGAAATCTTATCAAGCATTTTCTCAGATCATAGTGCCATAAAATTGGAAATCAACTACAATAATAATAAGCCAAAGAAATTAAACACATGGAGACTAAATAGCATGCTATTGAACAAAGACTGGGTTACCAGAGAAATCAAGGAAGAAATCAAAAACATCATGGCAACTAATGACAATGAAAACACAACAATCCAAAATCTATGGGATACAACAAAAGCTGTTTTGAGAGGGAAGTTCATATCCCTACAAGCCTATTGCAAAAAACAAGAAAGAATGGTAACAAATTATCTAACCCTACAACTCAAACAGTTAGAAAAAGAACAGCAAGAAAGGCCCAGTGTAAGCAGAAGGAAGGAAATAATAAAAATCAGAGCGGAGATTAACGACATAGAGACCAAAGACACAATACATAAGATCAACAAAACCAAGAGCTGGTTCTTCGAACGGATAAACAAGATTGATGAGCCTCTAGCCAGGCTAACCAAGAAACAAAGAGAGAGGACCCAAATAAACAAAATCAGAAATGAAAGAGGTGAAATAACAACAGACCCAGCCGAAATACAAAGGATTGTTACAAAATACTATGAACAACTCTATTCCAACAAACTGGACAACCTGGAGGAAATGGACATATTCCTAGAAAAATACAACCTTCCAAAACTCAATCAGGAAGAATCTAAAAATCTCAATAGACCAGTAACTTGGGAAGAAATTGAAGCAGTCATCAAAAAGCTTCCAGCAAACAAAAGCCCAGGGCCAGATGGCTTCACAGGAGAGTTTTACCAAACATTCAAGGAAGAACTAAAACCTATCCTCCTCAGACTTTTCCAAAAAATTCAAGAGGAAGGAACACTGCCAAACTCCTTTTATGAAGCCAGCATCACCCTAATACCAAAACCAGATAAAGACAACTCAATGAAAGAGAATTACAGGCCAATATCCCTCATGAACATAGATGCCAAAATCCTCAACAAAATTCTAGCAAATCGGCTCCAGCAGTACATCAGGAAGATCATACACCATGACCAAGTAGGTTTTATTCCAGGAATGCAAGGATGGTACAATATTCGCAAATCAATAAACGTGATACATCACATAAACAAATTGAGAGATAAAAATCATATAGTCATATCTATCGATGCAGAAAAGGCATTTGATAAAATCCAACACCCTTTCCTGATAAAAACTCTCAACAAGGTGGGAGTACAAGGATCATACCTCAACATAATAAAAGCTATATATGATAAACCCACAGCCAACATCATGCTCAATGGGCAAAAACTAAAACCATTCCCTCTAAGAACAGGAACAAGACAGGGATGCCCACTCTCACCACTCCTCTTTGACATAGTAGTGGAAGTACTCGCCATTGCAATTAGACAAGAAGAGGAAATAAAAGGCATCAAAATTGGAAAAGAAGAAGTAAAGCTGTCACTATTTGCAGATGACATGATATTGTACATAAAAAACCCAAAAGACTCCATCAAAAAGCTAATAGACTTAATAAACGAATTTGGCAATGTAGCAGGATACAAAATCAATGCCAAGAAATCAATGGCATTTCTCTACACCAATAGTGAACTTACAGAAACAGAGACTAAAAAAGCAATCCCGTTTACCATCGCACCAAAAAAATTAAGATACCTAGGAATAAACTTAACCAAAGAGGTAAAAGACCTATATGCAGCAAACTACACGACACTGAAAAAAGAAATAGAGAAAGATGTAAACAGATGGAAGAACATACCATGTTCATGGATTGGTAGAATCAACATCATCAAAATGTCCATACTTCCCAAAGCAATATACAAGTTCAATGCACTCCCCATGAAAATACCATGGACATACTTCACAGACCTAGAAAGAACTCTCCAAAAATTCATTTGGAACAATAAAAGACCCCGAATAGCCTCAGCAATCTTGAGAAATAAGAGTAAAGTAGGAGGAATCTCAATACCAGATTTCAAGCTGTATTACAAAGCAACTGTTCTCAAAACAGCCTGGTACTGGCACAAGAACAGACATATTGATCAATGGAATAGATTAGAGAATCCAGACATCAACCCAAATCAATATGCTCAATTAATATTTGACAAAGGAGGCACGAACATACAATGGAGCCAAGACAGTCTTTTCAATAAATGGTGTTGGGAAAATTGGACAGAGACATGCAAAAGAATGAAACTAGATCACCAACTTACACCATACACAAAAATAAACTCAAAATGGATACAGGACTTAAACATAAGACGGGAAACCATAAAAATACTAGAGGCATCCACAGGCAGCAAAATCTCAGACATATGCCTAAAGAACTTCTTCACTGATACTAACCCTAGGGCAATGGAAGCTAAGGAGAAAATAAACAAATGGGACTACATCAAAATAAAAAGCTTTTTTACATCAAAAGAAACCATCAACAAAACAACAAGAAAACCCACTGTATGGGAGAACATATTTGCAAACGATATCACTGATAAAGGTTTAATCTCCAACATCTACAGACAGCTTATACAACTCAATAAAAGGAAAATGAATGAGCCAATTAAAAAATGGGCAATGGACCTAAATAGAATCCTCTCAAAAGAAGACAGAAGGAAGGCCAAGAGGCACATGAAAACATGCTCCAAGTCACTAATTATCCGAGAGATGCAGGTCAAAACAACAATGCGGTACCATCTCACACCTGTCAGAATGGCCAACATCAACAAAACAATAAACAACAAATGTTGGCGAGGTTGTGGAGAAAAAGGAACCCTCCTGCACTGCTGGTGGGATTGCAGGGTGGTGCAACCACTGTGGAGAACAGTATGGAGCTTCCTCAAAAAACTGAAAATGGAACTCCCATTTGACCCAGTAATCCCACTACTAGGAATATACCCCAAGAAACTAGAAAGACCAATCAGAAAGGATATATGCACCCCTATGTTCATAGCAGCACAATTTACAATAGCTAGGACGTGGAAACAGCCTAGGTGCCCGTCAGCAGATGAATGGATCAGAAAACTATGGTACATCTACACCATGGAATACTATGCTGCCATAAAAAGGAAGAAATTCTCATCATTTGCAGTAACCTGGATGGAATTGGAGAGCATCATGCTGAGTGAAATAAGCCAGTCAATGAAAGAGAAACACTACATGACCTCACTCGTTTATGGATATTAAAGAACATTATAAACGAATGAACAGAAAGATAGATATAGTGACAGTAAAACAACAGGCAGACTGCCAAATGACAGCGGGGGGGGGGGAGGGTAGGGAGATCTGGGGGAGATAAGAGATCAACCGAAGGACTGGTATGCTTGCATATAAGAACAACCAATGGACACAAAACTCTGGGGAGGGAGGGCACCTATGGGGGGGGGGGGCAATGATAAGCTATGTACACAGATAATACCTTAATAAAAAATATTTTTAAAAAAAAGAGTAAATAAATGAAGTTTTCAAAAAGGTATAAGAGATCAGAGTCTAACCACTTTGAAAGAAGTGACTATCAGTAGTCTGTTGGACTCCCTTAAAAATTGCCTTCACATGTCACCTATCACATATTTTTTTTAAACTGGCAAGAGTGATACTAACAAGTAAAGTGAGCCAGGTATTATGCTCTGTAGATACTCTAATCAGTATATTTGATCACATATTATGATGTCCTTTGATTTTAATATCTGTACACCACCTGAACTAAATCTAGTTTAGGATTATTATCCTGGAGTAAATTTTATTTGTGTCCTTTTTTTTTTTTTTTTTTACTATCAAATGTATTATTTGTTCTAAGATGAATTATATGATCATCCTGAAGTTTAACTTATTCTTTTTAGATTAACATGTCTAATCCATAAGAATATTTAGAAAGTATAGAGTGGACTAAATTTAGAATCACAATATCAAAAAATTAGAAGATTTGGGTTAGACATTTGAATTGAAACTGCTGCCACTAACTCAATGTAGTTTTAATTGGAGCTAGCATTTAACTTACCTCTGTTACATTATGTGGAAAATAAAATAGGGGAGGGCGTGAAAAAAGTATAATATAATGTTTAAGTTTTAAAAATTTAAATCAAACTCTTGTACAAGGTTAAGAGAAATAAAACATAGAGGGCCACAATGGGTTCTTAAACTGGACCGGAGGGCCAGAACAAAAGCAACCTGACCATGCTGGCACTCTCATCTTGGGCTGCTGGTGAAGGAGTGGAGGGGAGAGCAAGAGAACCCTCTGCTCTTTCGGCTCCGTGGGCTGGATAGAACATCTGAAAGAGCCGGATCCGGCCTGCCCACAGCTGAATTAGAGGGCATCTGCCTGGGCACAACTGAGAGACTGGCAGAAGAATATTTTATATAAAAAGGATAAAACCCACTCTTAAGTTTTTTAAAATGTTATTATAATTTTTTAATAAAAAGACAATTTACATGGAGAAATTTTCCCAATTAAAATAAATAGGCATCAAATTAAAAAAAGAGAGAAATAAAACATAGTATAGAGAAGTGAAATGTACAGAACATCCTCAGATCTTGTTGTATTCATTACTTATTTTGTGTTTTCTCCTTACTAAACTTTTTGCAAGAGTTGCAAGCAAATAAAATGTTGACTGGTTTGGCTATCACATATTTTATCTCTAGTGAAGGTGCAAATGAGCAATAAAATGGTTTCCTGGATGGTAATAGAAGGGAGATAGTATAATAGTAGAGGAACAAAGCAATCTATAAATGGGATAATAAGAGTCAGCCTAATCAAGTGGATTGAAGATGATATTGTTTGTTTCAGAAGAAGAGAAGGAAACTGATGTGTAAATATTATTTCAAAAGGACCTTATAGTATCAGCCATATGAAATCCAGACAATAGCTTTTCCAGAGGCTAAGGAAAGACTTTTTTCAAATTCATAAGGCAAGAATAATTTATATCTCACCATTCACCACATTTTCTGCCTGCATGATATAATATAACTATATTGATATCTGATCATTCCCCAAGCACACCATGCCATTTTAGAAATATGCACTGCCCTTGACCCTATTTGCATGTATTGATGACGTTCTTCTCATCCTTCAAAAAGCTTTTTAATAGCACTCTCTTCTCTTTCCTTCTCTCCCACCTCAATTTACTACATGTGTCACCTTGTTTAGACTTAAGATAAATGTAATAGTTCTATTTCCTGAAACCCATATTCCCCTACATTGCTGAATTGTTAAAGGCATGATTTTTGGAATCAGATTTGTATTTGAGCTCTACCATAAGCCATGTTTCAGGGGATATTTTATAAAATTTCTGCTAGTATTCTCACCATATTTTTTTAATAATATGGTAATAATAACATCAATCCCATAAGATTGTTTTGGGGATCAAGTGAAATGATGCATTAGAATCATTTACTACAATGACCAGAACTCAATAAAAACTAATTATATAGATTATCTTTCTCACTAAACAGTATAATAAAAATGTCATTATTCCCTTTTAAAATTTATTAGGATAACATCTTTTAACAAGACTTTATAGGTTTTAAGTGTACATTTCTATAATATTGCATTATGTGCCTACCACTCAAAGTCAAATCATCTTCCATCACCATATATTTCAGTCCCTTTACTAAACCTTTTCCAAACAGTTTTGTGTCTTTACTATCTTTCCACAGTACATGTATCAAATATAAAGCATTTTTATTATTCATATCACTCTTCTCTTCTGCTTTGTGTACCAAATCTAAAAGAATTGACCAGAAAGTATTTAACTTCAAAATTAACATCCTAAGAAATGTTGCATGAATGCTTTCTCTACAATTTTATCTGGAGAATATGCCCTTAGCTGGCAAAGACTAAGCCTATCATTAAGGAAATTTAGATAAAGATGGGTAGCAATGGGAGTGCCATATGCTCACAAAATGCTTGGAGGGATACTATTTTTTTTCTTAAAACTACAAAAATTTGACCACTACATCACAAGAACAGTCTTTTGTTTTACTCCCTGCAATCAGTGAGAGACCATTTCTATATTACACCTTCTCTCCCTGAAATTAATTTTGTGCTTCCTCCAGTCTCTTCCACATAGAATTCTTCCCACACCCCTTCCAGATAGCTTGTGAAAAGTTGCCAAAATCATCCATTGTTTCAGGGCAAGTTTAAAATAACATTTCAGAACAATGGACAGCAGACCACATCTGTTCTCCAATTCCACCTCTCTCTCCAAAACCAGACATTGGTTCCTTCAGAGCCTGGCCATGCCACCTCAATCCATGTTGAGAGAATCCACAAGGAGAAAATAGAATATGAACTATTTTTAGCACCATGATTTCTATACTTTTTTTGAGATGATACAAAGCAAAACACAGGTCAGGAATTTGAAGAAGAGGAAAGCTCTTGGGTCTGTGGCAGAAAAACTGAAAGACTCCAGGGCTTCAGTGACAACAGATGAAAATACCAACAGACTGAGCCTTAAAAATCAGGTATTTAACTAGCTCTTCTTGAAAATGCTTTAAACTTTATAATGATACAATTGATTTTTAAAGTTTTCCATATTTTCACCAGTCCCCAAGAGCCATATTAAAATTTTCAAGCAGTGTAAGCAAGTACGGTCAGCCTAAAAGAAAACCCATGGAATCAGGGTTTAAAATGAGGTGTTGGTCTCATTCTGTCTCTACGTTCCTCATCTCCTAAGCCTAAGTTTCCTCATCTTTGCTATGAGATGTTAAAGATAAAACATTATTTAAAGTGCACATATTTATAAAAAGTATAATAAATAACTTCATTATGAAGTATATAGGAATTTTTTTTCACACCTGTAACCATGTTAACGAAATCAAGACTACGCTTTTAAAATCATCAATGTATTAAATTTTGGTAATTCTATATATTCTTCTTAATTCAATTACTCCTCTAATGTTTAAGATCATAAAGACCTGAGTGTATTGAATTCCAACTTTTTTCATTGTTGACACTATTACAGATGTCCCCTAATTTTTCCCTTTCGCCCACCTCTACCCAACCCCCAGCCCCTAGAAGAGGAGTAGATAAAAACGCTAAACTCCACTTTTTTTTTTAATTTAAAAATTGGCCATAAAAATGATAGCCCAAAATTAATTTCTCAAAAACTAATGAGCAAGTGAAAACAAAGGTAATAACATGGCCTACCAAGGTGATCACAATCCCCCCAAATGTTTCCTGCTGACAGACTACATATTAACTCTAATATTAAACAAATTATTGCCTGGGTTTCCAACCAGATGGTCAGTAATCACGAGCTTCTTGCTGAGCAATTCTTGAAGGGGTGCCAAAGCAGTTGTGTGGTTCTCCTGATCTTTCTGGATGTTAGCCATCCTGTGCCCCATGTGACTTATGTCCCGGGGATAAAGACGGGCCAGAAATGGTCAAAGCACGGTCATTGAGCTGCGATACCACATGACCTGGAATTGTATCTTGAACTGAGAGATGGAGGTACATGGATATAATTGTACAAAGTCAATAATGAAAATCTACCTTTTTAGTTATATGTCTAAAGAATATAATGGAGCCTGGCCAGTGTGGCTCAGTGGTTGAGCACAGACCTATGAACCAGGAGGTCATGGCTCCATTCCCCATCAGGGCACATGCTTGTATTGCAGGCTTGATCCCCAATAGGGGTGTGCAGGAGGCAGCCAATCAATGATTCTCTCTTATCATTGAGGCTTCTATTTCTCTCTCTCCTTCTCCATTCCTTTCTAAAATCAATAAAAAGTAGATTTAAAGGGGAAAAAATAATGGAATGTTTTTTAGGAACCAATATATCCAAATACATTTCTATAGAAACCTAGTGGAATGGGCCACTTTATTTTCACCAAGGATTATAAGACCAAAATACTTTATTTGTATTATTTGTAATTAGAAAAGTATTTGAGCCTTTCACTTAACATTAGTGGGAAAGCTCCAAACTTTTAAGAGTTTTATTATCTTAGATCAGTGGTTGGCAAACTGCGGCTCTCGAACCACATGCGGCTCTTTGGCCCCTTGAGTTTTTAGCAAAGGCCAACGTAGGAATATCCCAATTAAGTTAATAACAATGTACCTATCTATATAGTTTAAATTTTAAAAAAATGTGGCTCTCAAAATAAATTTCAGTCATTGTATTGTTGATATTTGGCTCTGTTGACTAATCAGTTTGCCGACCACTGTCTTAGATCATTTAATGATTTTACTTTTTTATATTACTACACTCGATTCAGGTGGATTTGTGTTAAAAACTGCATTGTGAGTCAGGTTTGGAAAAATTAGATTCTTAATATATGTAACTACCTGGCCTATTGTTCTATGATAGTTGACAAGTCATTAGATTTTGTCAGACTCAGTAATATGTGATGAGAAAACCAGAGGGCTTTTAGTATCTTCACCAGCCTTACATCTCTGGTTCATAAAAATAGAAAGATTTCAACATGTTAAAACTGGTTGGGGTCATATATTATTTGTCACAATACTGTAAAGCTTTTTAAATACATGGAAGAAGGAAGGTGACAAAAAGGGAGGGTGTATAATTTTTTTTTCCTGCAATATTTTAGTAAAATTATTTTTCTTTATTTCTTATTAAAATCTTCATTATAAAAGCATAGAAAGTTATAGAATGTTATAATCATAAATAAAAATTGCCAATAACTACCAAAACAGAAATAAACACTGTTGAAATTTTGAAATAAAGTTCTCCAGTCTTGTTTGAATTTCATATCACACACATAGATCTTTAACTACTCATGTTTATATTTGACAAAATTGAGATCGGTCTTTACAGTTTGTAATCTGATTTTTATTGTTTGGAATTCACCTTGAACATGTTCTATGCCATTAAATACTTTTCGGCAATATAAATATATGTACCTTAAGCATTCACATGAATAAACAATAACTTATGTGTCTAACTACTTTTTCTTGTAAGGTTAATTTGTTCTCAACTTTCACCAGTAAAGTAAAGCTGAAATAAGTATTCTGATAGGTAAATACTCTTGCAAATGACACATTAATTTTCTGTTAAATTCCCAAAACTAAAATGACTAAATCCAATGCCAAAATTGACTCGAATATTTTGAAATTTTCTTGGAATACATTTAATATGAAAACTATGGGGTAAGG
Source organism: Vespertilio murinus (assembly GCA_963924515.1). NCBI lineage: Eukaryota > Metazoa > Chordata > Mammalia > Chiroptera > Vespertilionidae > Vespertilio > Vespertilio murinus. The sequence goes on along the minus strand of OZ004704.1, from coordinate 11,278,394 downwards.
AAATTCTAGCTGTGCAGAGCATCATTGAGACTACAGAAAAGATCTAACCTCATCTTAATATGGGGAAATCTACTCCCGAGAGAGGAAATAATTCCTCCACAAATGATTGTTAGAATCTAAGATTAGAGTAATAGTCTAAATCCCAATTTAGTGTCCTTATGTTCAGAACAGTGTATTTTTCTTTTCCCCTGGTAAATAATGTTTCTTTTCTACTTATCAGTGTAATGATAAATTGGAAACATCCACAGAAACATGCGCGTTGGCTGTCCCTCCAAGGAGAGTGCTGGGTGGAGGAAGTCAGTATGCTGGAGCTATCTGTGTACCAGTGTGAGACTGAAACAGACCCAGCTCAGCACTCCTCCCGTGCTTTCCAAAGACATAGCTACTGGAGTGAGACGGTCCTTTCCTCCCCCTGGAGCTATCTTATCAGTTTCCTCTCCTGAGCCCCTGTGGATGCTGGGGAATTGTCAGCTTCAACCTTCCCACAAACAGCTCAGTCAGCTGAAGTGCCAAAATTAAGCTTCTTAATTTAGCACTTTGATTTGAAAACCTTCTTCACTCTCAGTTCCAAGCCAGGTATTTATAAAAGTTTTCACTTATCTGACAGAGTTCAGGCTCTTTCAAATAACTTTCCCCTCCCTCTGGGAGGCACACACTCTCAGTCATTTGCCTTGGAGCAATGAAGGGAATCATCTTGGGGATAGAGGAGATTGTCAGCAATGAAAGAACTCCAAATGAGAAGATCCTGACTTCATAGAATTCAACGCAGTAAGGCAAAAGCCATCCAAGAAAGTCCCCAAAACTTTTGTTGGACACCTGTATATTGTACCCTGTGTGGATCCTGGAACAAGAAGATTTCCATCTGAAATTTATAAAAGTTTCTCACTAACAGCTTCTCTGTAAATCAGACTCAGTGAAATTAGAACTAAAAAAAGACACTAGAGATTATCTATTCTGGTCTTTCAAAGATGCCAGTACATTGGGCAATTGGGCATGTAAATACTGCATCCTCCATATCGCAGCTCTAAAGGAGACATTTAATGCAATTATGTTAAGCACTTGCCATAATCCAAATGCCCTTTCAATTACTAAAGAAAAAACAAATAATTTTCAATATATTTCTGTGAACTGTTTCTGTGTATTCTTGTCTTTAGGAGTGTAGATAGTTTTTATTTTTTTATTTTCTCTAATTATGTTTGATATTTTATAAATACTGTATAATACGGTATAAAGTGGTTTCTCCTATTTTACTTTGGCTTCTTGGAAGCTGAGAGGTGAATGTAAAATTCAGTTAGTGTCGTAAACTGACCTTTATAATCTGTATTTTTTGTGTTTACATGTTCTTAATTTTCTACTTATACTTTATTTATATTACAAATGCCTTGAAATCATTTCTGAAATAAGTAAAATGCATACCAAATTAAGTTAAATGTCTGGCATTTCAGTTCAATGTAAAATGTTAAGTTACTGCAGCATTAACAAGAACCTTTGATAACTGGGTTATAGAGTGGAATAGAAAGAAGAATAAAATCTTATGTTTAAAATGGCTTTGAACAAATCAAAAATATGCAGTTAGAAAGTTTAGCCAAAACCGGATAGAGCGTCGGCCTGCAGACTGAAAGGTCCCAGGTTCGATTCTGGTCAAGGGCATGCATCTTGGTTTCAGGCATATCCCCAGTAGGGGGTGTGCAGGAGGCAGCTGATCGATATTTCTCTGTCATCTAGATTTCTAGCTCTGTCCCTCTCTCTTCCTCTCTATAAAAAAATCAATAAAATATATTAATTTAAAAAGTAAGTTTATATAGTATAGCTAAGGCATTACTCAATTAATCAGGATGCTTAGATTAGCCATTTCTCCCCTATACTTGGATAAGTAGGTATTTCTATATGATAAGGTGAATCTGCTATCCTAGTCATTGCCATTTTGTGGGTTCATCACTTTGCTGAACTCAGATTTGCTTTAATGGAAAAATATATATATCAAAGAGGTCAAATAGGAGTGCATTTTTTTAATCTATGAAGTACTCTTTTTATATCAATTAGTACTTTGACCAAAATCAGTGAGAAGAAAATGCAGCATCTCTGAGCATAATGATTTGCCTGCCGTACATGTTGTTCATTTATTATATGAACACCAATGATAGTGATGAAAGTCCTACAGGGCCAATCATAGCTGAATGCATATTAAGAAATATCAGAACACAACTCATCCAAGGGCTCACACTGACAGAGCATGGGGCCAGAGAAAGCTCTTTCACCTGGAAGTAAAAAAGGCGGAGTGATAATTCCATCTCCATCCTTTCCTGTTTGTTTGTTGGCAAGCCCCTCCCTTGTGTGTGTGAGCCTTTCTTCTTTTGCTCTGAGAGACAAGGGCACTGCAGAAGGTGATCACACAGGTGTCTGTGCTCTTGGGATTGAGGATTCTACTGATGCTTTTCAATCAGAGAAACAAAACAAAAACCAAAGAAGACAGAGGTCCCACTCTGACATTTGGAAATGAACAGTAGGGAGACGATGAGTTTCCCAGAAGTGGAGGACATAAATTTGATTAAAGTCACAATGCAACATTGAAGGCAACGCGCCTGGGTCTCTGTTGATTGCTGAGTGACAGGCTCCACGGGGGGCCCTGCTGGCGTGGGAAGACTAACTGTGTTGGCAGTCAGCATGGAACAGGCTGCAGGTCAGGAAGGAGCCCTCTTTAGCCACACTTGACTGACTGGAGAGCAGCGTTGTCACATTTAACCATGTTCAGTGCTGAGAACAGTGATCGGCATATGCTGGCCATCTTCCCTGTCCCTTAGTATTCTAGACATTCGGGAAGAATCTCTGTAGTTCAAGAATGTAGAAGCCAGATACTTTCTGCTGGACAGTTTTGCTGTTCAAATGCAAGCTTCTCATACTCGCCTATTAAAACACACCTATCTATGGTTCTCCCCTGTGACCATCTCTTCCTGCTTCAGAGCAAGCAACTTAAAATTTCCTCCTCAGACTGAGCTCTGAAATGTTTGCCAAATGATCCTGATGCCTTGGGTTGATTCCTTGGTGTTGATAACATGGAGAAATTCCATTCTCTTTGAAGTAAGTCTCTTCAGAACAGATACCTAATTAACCACTCTTAGTTGGAAATCTCTATCTTCCTGTACCTTCTAACCAACGCAAATTTATATATAAAAACTGCTGACGAGAATCCAAGAGATACACCTGCTCACAAATCACCATATATACAAACTTGGGAATGAAGAAACAGAAAAAATTAGTTACAATAAAATATGAATAAATAAAACTTTATAAAGAGGGATAAATCAGTAGAAATGCAACTGAGTTTCAAAAATTATAGAACTATAGAGCTGACAGGAACTTAAAGAGTATCTCTCCAAATCCATGAGTTAAAAAACCAAGGAACCTGGAAGATTTAATGTAATAAAACTACATGCTCCTAGCTAGCCAGCTAGTTACTAGTAAAACCAGAATTAGAACCCAGGCCTCTCTAACTTATTTATTCCATTTGAAATAACATCATAAGGTCAAGTCCATGCCTTTATTTATGTAATGTATTTAAAGAAAAAGCTCGTAGGAAAAAATCATAAAAGTTACTTTTTTAAGGAAAAATATGTTATGCCACTTCATATTATTTTTACAAAAATGCACTTTAAAACCAAGTGTCAGGATGTTCCTTAAAGTATATACTTTTTCCCCCACTGGAATTATATAATGAGGAATTTGCATAATTAAAATTTCTCTGGCAGGTATCATCAAAAGCTTTCTGTTACCTAAAACCATGAACCAGAGCGTGAACAATTTTCTCCCTGGAGAGCTTGAATAGGTGTTAAGGAGTATGGGAGAGAAATAAACCCAAGGATTCAAATATAGCAGGGCTCAGAAAAATAAGGATAGGCACCACAAAATGAATTCTATAATAAAGTGATCAAATGTTAGATAAGTTTAACCTGGCGAGTCATCCCATTGATGCCTTACAATTTATTCCAGTGATTGGGAAAGACAATGCAGATAGATCACTAAGAATCCATCACAGTAGCTGGAAAACCAACTTCAAGTTCTCATCCAAAGGAGTGCAATGTATAATCCTCGCTCACATCTATCTCCCAGATATATGTACACATACACATCCCAAAATAAACTATGCAGACTAATACATACATTGAATGTCAAAAGAATGATACAGGGAGCAGAGACAAGCCAGAAAGAGAAGGGGGGAAAATAAAAACAACATTTGAGCAGGACGGTCTCTGGGCTAGAGAACTATTTTATACATGCTATTTGCACATAATTACATTTGAACTTCCCAATAAGCAAGTAGAGCAAATAGTACTAGTCCCACTTTGCCAATAAAGAGGCTGAAATTCTGGAAGTTTAAATAACCTTTCCTAGAACATACAAAGTTATAAGCGACAGAGTCAGAATTCAAACCTCTTCTAATATTTGAAAATGTGGATATAAAAATAAGGATGTATTTGGGGGATGCCCCCTGGGGGTAGAACCAACAGCAATGATAAACATGGAAACAATTACAGTAGAGTTTTGCGATTCAGTGATACTGTGGAGAAACAGCTTGGTGAAGCTCCTTCTCCATCGGCAGGAGTACTGATAGAGGCGCCAGCCATGATTTTTCCTGGATGCTTCTCAAGCTACTGCTGCATTGGAGAGAGATCCATCTCCTCTGTCTCTGAGATTACATGATTCTGTGTTGTGAAGGCCTGAAATTTTAGATTTCATGGGTTTCAAATCTTGATGGGACTCAAAGGTGATATATGATGCACATTAGTCAGTAGAAGTAGAATAAAATAGCATTCTTTCATTGACATTTCCATGGTAATGGCTTTCACTACAAATTTGAAGTTTGTTTTAAGACAGCCCAAACATTCAGGCCCCAAGTGGTCATTTAGTCACCACACAACTGCTGATCATTCATTTCAGCCCTAATATCACAGATTCATTAGATTGTAAGCACTCACACTTTCCATTTTTGTTTGTTGTTCTTCAAAACAAACAAACAACACAAAAGTTGAAGTATTTTAAAAATGCACTCGCCACAATGAAATAATGGAGATATATGATCTTTCCAGCTCCAGAAGATTTTCAGTGGGACCACTGTGGAGTTGTTTTTACAATGAATCTCAGTGGTTTTCAACAATGAAGGCATTGTTTGGGGAATCATGGGTCTAACAATGCCCCTATTTACATCAGATTCTATGTGATAGAAAAGTATTGTTGTAATGTACTTTGTATTTAAAACAAAATTTAATATCCTATATAATAAAGAGGTAATATGCAAATTAACTATCATGCCCTCACAAGATGGCTGCCTATGATCAGGCCAACAGGGGATGTTAGAGAAGGACAAACAAATGACTGAACAAGCAGGCTGTGTGGGACAACCAGGCTAGGGAGGGGAGGCGGAGTTAGGAGTGACCAGGCTGGCAGGGAAGGAGGGGCAGTTGGAGGTGACCTGGCCGACAGCGGGGAAGGGGGTGCAACCAAGTTGGCAGCGGGGGGGGGGGGGGGGGGGGGGGAGCAGTCAGGAACAATCAGGCCAGCATGTAGAGGCAGTGAAGGGTGATCAGGCTGGCGGTGAGAGGGCGGGGTATTAGGGGCAACCAAACAGGCAGGCAGGTGAGCCAACGGTCCAGGATTGTGAGGGGGATGTCCCAGATTAGAGAAAGTGCAGGTTGGGCTAAGGGTACCCCCCCTGTACAAATTTCATTCACCAGGCCTCTAGTATAAAAATATGATATTTTTAAGTATATTATAAACAAATCTGGAGGACTTTTGTATGTAATTTGATCAGTATGCATCCTACAGTCTCTCTCTGACTTGTTTCATTTTTATTTTTTAAGCATGTCAATATGATTATTAGAAGCTCCTTAACCAGAAGGGCAAGGCTAAAGAAAAGAATAATTGTAAATAGCAGTTATATTATATTGCCCTAAAAAATTTAGTGAAGACAGTTAAAATTACTGGTTGGAGGTTCCATATCTCCATGCACACTTTCCTCTATTAGTAGGTATAATTTAGAGTTATCTATGTATGAGTTCCATGAACTACTTCAGGAATTATAATGTTTCTTTTCTTTGCACTTAAATATTTTTTAAAAGACCATAAAATATTTTAAGCTATTACCTGTGAGTGGGAGATTTTCTTTAGATTCCACTTAAAATGTAATATTCTTTAGCCCTGTGTTTTATTTGCCTTAAACACTTGATAAATTTGCACTTAGAAAATGACCCCTGGAAAACTGTTCATTCAAGGGGAAAAAATAGAAGTAGAAGGGGGAAAAAAGGAGAAAAATTTACCACTAGCAGGTAGAGCTAAGATTCAAAGTAAAGAACTGTTGGGGTAGCAAATAGTGGATAAATGCTGGAAAAACCAAAGGGAAAAAGTAAAGGAATTTCAAGCCTTATTAAACCAGGGCACATTCTTCTTAGTGAGCTGTTTTTTCTTCTGGCCTTACTGGAAGGCAAGGTGAGCTTGATGAAATAAATTGTAGCTCCTTCTAAACTCAATGGTCCTGTGAAAATCATTTCAAGCCTTTTTTCCTTAAAATGTTGCGTGCATGTGATTCCCTGCCTTTGTGAAATCTTTATGATATTGCTGATGAATTCTTATATGCATGGTAGTGTAAAAAAGTCACTTCTGTTTAGACTCAAGAAAGATTGCCATCAAATCCCACTCTTCTATTTCAAGCAGGATTTCCATAAGAGCTGTTCAAAAGGCATGGCAATTACATTACAGCAACACACACATAAATAAGAAAGGCAAAAGAAAAAAATCACCTTTCAAAACTCTAAAATAATCTCGGAATAGAGCCGTGGTTTACAAAGGTATAAACACACTGAAAAAAACACATTGATTTATATTCCACTGTGATGAAATTTGTAATGATTACTTGACAGGTAGATCAGGGGGAAAGAGTTTTTCATGTAATTAGGTAGCATAAACAACATGGCTGGAACAAATCAAGTGTATGAATTAATTCTGAAATATTAACATGGAGTCAAATGACTGACCAACTTCAGAGTCATCTACTACTGAATAGGCTCAAACACTAAGTTTTAATCTTCTCTAGTCAAACCTGGTTCTCTTTTAGTTTTCCTCAATACTATTAAATCAAGCCACCATCTATCATTCTCCATGACATAAGTCATTGTTGATATTTTCATTACTCCAAATTTCAAAACCTTTTACAAATCCTGTCCTTTTTATGTACCAAACTAGAGGCCCGATGCACGAAATTCATATAAGGGGCTTTGCCTTCAAAGTCCTGGGTCCCACCCACTGGTCATTAGGGAAGGTCATTCTGCCATCCAGTCTAATTAGCATATTAGATCTTTATTATATAGGATAGCTCCCATGCCTGTCTATGTCTCCATCTCCACTACCATTGGCATCACCCTAGTCCAACTACTATCTTCCACAATATTTTCCTAACTATTCTCCTTTCCTAGCCTGTTTCCTCACAATGGCTAGAAATAGCTTTTAAAAATGTAATCTTCACTATGGATGAGGAAAGTGGAGGGAGGGGGTAAAGGCAGAGGGTGTGGTGGGAACTAGGTAGAGGGGAGCTATAGGGGGGGAGAGGAACAACTGTAATTATCTGAATAATATATATTTATTAAAAAATAAAAATGTAATCTTCAACTTATGCCTCTTAAATTATTTCTGACTTATTATTCCTAAGATAAAGATTTACTTCTTTGTAGTCACTTTTAAGACCAACCTTATGTGTATAGCTCTACCTACATCTTTATTCTCTACCTGGAAGCATTTTCCCTTCACTTGGAGGGAAACGAGGGTGGCTTATCCCCTATCCATCTGTTTCACTGTGATGGGTACTCCACACTGAGTAACATGCCTAGCATCTGTGCTGCCCTCATCTGTTTGCTGATCTGCCTCTTTTGATTGGTTCTGTGCTCTTCTGAAGAAAAGACAGCCATTTAATATTGACCACTAACACTGCAACAGAATTTTCTTTATTCTCATCACTCTAGCTTTCTGTCTCGTACAGATTTTGTTTATGTTGTTCCTTCTGTTCTGGACACACCATCCCTTCTCTTATCACTTCTCATATTTGAGTTCAACTTTTCTTATCTGTCTCATTGAGGCAAACTCATTTTATGGGCTCTCTCGGTGGGTTCACACTTATTACAGTAGCAAGGTCACAAGTTCTTTGAACCGCTTTGAGTGATATCCATCCCTGCAGTACTCTAGAAACCCTCTGAGTGCAGGAACTACCTAGGTCTTTTCTCCACTGAATCTAGCACCCAGTGATCCTTAAATATGTGTTGATTGGCTGAATGTCTGAATGAATGTCAGAATTATTACATAATAATTGAAATTATAATAAAAGCTCAATTTTATATCACTTCCTATGATGACTATGCACGCTGTAAAGTTGAGCAAATAAGAAAAACTCTGAAGTTGGGAGGAACTTTGGAGGAATTGTTATTCATCAAATATTTCATAATTCAAACTTTTTCAATTTAGCACAAATCATCCCTACACACCCAATGTTCTATCACCAAGGTTCTACTTTAGGTAAATAATTAAATATGAGGAATGTCAAAAGTGAGGTCTAAGGAGTCATTCACTAATTGATTCATAAAATATTTGCTAAGTGCCCATCTTACATTTGGAAAAATTGCTTAATGTCTGACAGGTGAGCCTCATTTCTTTAAAAGTGAAGTTAATGTCTGTATCTCATGGCTACCATTAGAATGAAATGAAAAGGTAAAGTAGGTTAAATTTCCTGCATATAACCTTTTCATTGTTGTCTCTCAGTGACATTGCTCTTGTATTTATTGCATAATACTTAACACAGTTTTATTTTATAATAACCAGACAACATAAGAATTATTTCATTACTTTCATTTTATAGATCAAAAACTTCAGAGAGTTTAAGGGGCTTATATGATGATACCAAAGGAATTAGCAAGATAACCCATGGAAAAAGTCAGTTCTCCTGATTCCTACTCTACTGTAAAATTATTTTTAATATGAGATATGTGGCCAAAATTTAAACTGGTACAACTTAGGACCTGTCAAAGATTAAAAAAGAGAGAGATGTTGTTGTTCAGTGACTATGAAGACAACTTTGGGCTTGATGGTCCATTTTGACATTTACAGTCACCTTGTATAGTACCTCATTCTAGTTTGAAAGATCCACAAGTAAAATAGCCTCTGTAATTAAATAAAGCAAAAACAAATAAATTAGAATAATAATTCTATCCCTTTTCAGAAACAGAAGATAGTGTTATTTTAATATATAAATATTAAACATTTCCTTTTAATGTTTTTTTTTCTTTTTCTATTTGTATTTTGAAACATTGTCTTTTTATTTCCAGTGATTTATGTCATGTGGTTTGAGTATATTGTGACCCGCCCTCTGAATACCTTTGCCTTTCAGGTGTTTCTTATATAGGTTCTTGCAATGACTACCCTCCCATTTCCAACATTCACATCACCCACATGTTTCCATTACTTTCCCCAATTTTCCCTAGTATCTTCTCTGTGCCCATAAATTGTTAGGCACTTTATTAATTTATGTTACACACCTATTTAATCTACATTACACAGTATTCATTGCTAAGACAACTGTTTACTTCTAGTGATTAAAAACACATAGAAAGATAAAATATGTATTTCCCCAATGAAAAACATTGACATGGTCAAGAAAATTGAAATTGTCAGTTATTTTTGTCCCCTTTTCCTAGTCTTATCTACCATTATATAACATCTCTATGCCTGCATTTCTGCCCTCCTTTCTCAAATATTTCTTCTCATGTTCCATTCTCTTCCCTCCCTGGGATTATAAATGGAGAGATGATAGATGATAGGAAGACAGCATGTGCATATATTTGTGAGCATAAGTGCATATATTGTGTGCTTGTACGTATGTGTGTGTTTCCTGCCCTCAAAGGTCAGATGGGAAGACACATAATCCCAATTAAAAATGATGTAAAGAACTCTTCACATTCTGGGCAATATTCACTGTACTGAAACATATGAAAGTCCCAATATCCAACTGTTTCTGACCAGAAAGATGCCTTTGTCATATTGTTCAATCTAATAGAAGCCTGAACACTATATAAGCCTTAACAAAAATAAAAACTGTTGCTGTCCAACTAGACTCAGTTGTTTTGTCATTGTGAACTCAGTTTTTAGATGAACTAACAAAACTGACCTATTTGGACCTTCTATGGAAGCATTTTCAATTAAGCAAAATTTTGTTTTAGCGCTATATCACTCACATATGAATTGTAGTTGATATAAAGGCAAATAACAGTGACCCACCAATTGGTCACCTCCTTTTGCCCTCTTCCAGGGAAAAGGTGCAGAGGGAGAAAACCTTACCTGGCTGCCTGCCTAACACTCTCTCACACTCCCCCCACAGCTGTTGTTCCACTTCTCTCTCTCTGACTGTGCTTCAAGGCAAGCTTCAGCAAATGTTTTGCTTTTGTTGGTGGTGTTTGTTGTTGTTTTTCTCTCCCACAGTCAAGCAACATTTATCCTAATCAACACTTACCCAAATCGATACATTTTAATTGAAACTAATGGCAGTTAGCTTAAACCAACAAATTTTTCACCAGCCTAAGTCCATTAAATCAATGTACTTCTCAAAATTGCTATATCTTATGTAAAACAATGAATTTTCATTTTATCCAGGACACATTTTTATTCCTCTCTAATCGGCCAAGTTAAAGAGTCAGACTGAAGTAATAGATTTCTTTTTTTTTCATACCAGCCCCAAGTTCTTGAATGAAAGAAACATATTAATCACTCAGATGTATGAATTCTATTTCATTAGATTTAATGTAACAGACATTTATTGAGCACCTACTGTTTGTGAAATACTGTGTTTGACACTCTGGAGGGTACAAAGTGATTAAGATAGAGCTTCTTCCCATAGAAGCTCATAATTTAGTGGTGAATACTTCCATGGGCAGAATTAATTATCACATAAGACACAGCTAGGGAAATGTAATGGAGGAAAATATTAACTGTGACTGAGGGATTCAGGAGGATACATGAAGGAGGCTGCATTTATGCTCATCTTTGAAGGATGACTACCTATAGTGGGAAGAACATGCCAGACAGATAGGATAGGTGAAATGATATATTAGTTAGGCAATACCAGCTACTATAACTGAGTGTACATCCTAAACTTTAGTAGCTTAACAGAATATAAATTAATTTATCACTGACATAAGAGTCTACAGTTAATGTTTCTGATCAAGAGTCAACTCGTTAACTTGATGTTTCTAAGATGAACTGTCCTGCCAACTGGTGAGTTCAACATTCCCTAGGACTTTGGTGAGTCTGCGTCCAGCAAGGAGAAGGACAACGAGCTTGGAGAAGGTGCATCTGCTTCTAACAGCCTTAGCTGAGAAGTGACACCAATCACCCAATCACTTCTGCTTATGTTCCATCGGTAAAAACCTGACTTCTCTGCTTCTACCTTGATGCAAATGGACTGACAGATATGTACCTTATCTGAGAAGCCACATCCTAGTGATAACTGTATACTATGAAAGTTACAACATGACCATAAGTGGACAGCCAGCTGCTTGGCTACAATCAGAGACACTGGATGAGAAATACAAAGGTTTATAACTATTGCATAGAAGATGAATGGCAAATATTTTAGAAGGAAGGCAAGCCCATGATATAAAGAGCTTTTTACATCATCCTAGAGTGTTAATTCTCCACAGAATGGGAGTCACTGGATGGGATTCATATGTCCGCTTAATTTATTCTACTGAATTTTAGCAGTATCATTGATATTTGAATAAACTGTCTTCATATTCTGTTTTCAAGAAGATGTACCTGTGCAGCATTGGGCAAAGCTGGCAATTGCATGTCTAATGGGGCATGATTGCACTCTGCCAACATTTCAGCATTTCCAGCAGGGGGCGTCCACAGAAATAAAATTAAGTCAGCTTGACAAGAGAGCTCCCAAACATTTGAGGATTATTTCATCTCTTTGAGCATTCAATTACACATACACAAGTTTATTCAATGCTAGATTTGAATCTGTACCTAAAATACACTCATTAATTTACTTATTTAATTATGATTTATTGAAAATCACCAGGTTTGCCAAGCTCTGGAGCTTCATTTTTCTCAGTTAAATTCCCAAGAGACTGATCCCTAACCAGCTTCCCCCTCCCCTGCCATTTGTCTCTAGATCTATTCTTGTTCATCAAATTATGTTGATCATTATATCTCACATATAATTGAGGAGCAACCAAAGGATTTGTATGCATGCATATTAGCATAACCGATGGACACAGGCCTGAAGGGTTGCCTGGGGTGGGAAGGCCTAGGTGGCGGGGGTAAAACATGGAAAAAGGAGACATATGTAAAACCGTAATGCATAAATAAAATTAAATAAATAAAAGAAATAAACCAGAATAAAAAAAATTCCAAGAGAAGTATATGTGTTATTTACTTTGGTTACAAGTATGTATGCATTTATTCATTTATTTAAAAAAGTGTCACTTTTTTCAAATAATGAGAAAAATTCCCTGTACTCTCACTCACCCAATGCATTTCTGATAAATTCCCACTTGACCAAATGGAGCATGTTCCACTCTTTTCTTCTCCCAATATAGTTGCTTTGAAATGGTTGATTAGAAAAAGAAAAAAAAAAGAGTCCTTTCTATTACTTGTTTTTAAGAAAGGATAGGATTTGGCCTCCTATTAGTTTTTATAGTGATCATGGTATCTGAGAACACAGATATTTCATTTTTAGCTCTTGTAGCTTAAAAGGCTGCTGCTGCTGAAGTTACTAAAGGTCACTGAGAAACTCAGCGGATCCAAGGACCCCGACTTGATATATTGACTTGATTCCTTCATGTGAATATCAAAATATCACTGATCGGGCAGTAGCTATTGAATTTAAAACATTTATCATCATATATTATTCTTATTTTTACATTCATATGCAAATACTATACTACACCTAAACTTTGAACTTGAAACCCTGGGTCAATATAATTGTGCCATAATTATTGATCATGTTATTGAGAACAAACTCTAAACCTCCTAAGCTTTGGCATTCTCTTCTGTATGGAAAGCATTACTAATATTTACCTTATAAATTGTTTTGATAAGTAACCATGGAACATACATAGAAAGTCTCCTAAAACACCAGACCTAACAGTCTTTAAAATGTTACTATGCATATGTATAAATCCTATATAATAAAGAGGCAATGTGCAAATTGACCATCACACCTTCACACAAGAGAGACACTCCCATGTGGTCACAAGATGGCCACCACAAGATGGCCGAAAGGAGAGAGTAGTTAGAGGCAATCGGGCCAGCAGGGGAGCAGTTAGGCATTGATCTGGCTGGCAGGGGAGTGGTAAGGGGGTGATCAGGCTGGCAGGCAGAAGCAATTAGGGGCAATCAGGCAGGCAGGCAGGCAGGTAGGCAGGCAAGCTGTTGGGAGCCAGCAGTTCTGAATTGTGGGAGGGATGTCCAACTGCTGGTTTAGGCCCAATCCTGGGTATCAGGCCTAAACTGGCAGTCAGACATCACCCGTGCAGTCCCAGATTGGAGAGGGTACAGGCTGGGCTGAGGGGCACCCCACCCCAGTGCAAAAATTTCATGCACTGGGCCTCTAGTATATGGTAATACTTAGTGATTTCATGTTATGATTTATATGTCATACATGAATACATACTACAAAATTGAGTGAATTTTTTTCTTTTGCCCTGCATTTAGTGACTAAGGCCCACAGCTGGAGAAAAAAATAGTTCTGAGCCACTACATGCAAAAGAGTACTTGGGACACCTGTATCCTGAAAGCTTACTTTACTTTAAGGCATCAGAACTAGACCTAATACCAATGGCCAAACCAGAATTCTCCAAAAATCCCCTTTCTGTTTCAAAGCAAGAATAGAAAGAGGAGAAAGGTAGTTGAGAATTGCTGACATTTTAGGAAATGCAGTGTTTATAGTCAAAGTAGAAGTGATCCTCCACTCCTTTGCAAAGCTGTCCTGCTGTTGGGAAGACAACTCTTCTTAGAACAAGTGATGTCTGAAGAGGAAAGACTTGCATCTCTGTTCCTTGCTAGATGATTGGTGAATGACAGAATCAATCAAAGTGGACATAAAAAATTATTAGGAGAAAATAATGTGCATTTTCTGAAAATCAGGGGCTTATAAGAGTGCAGAAACTTGGGTCTGATTATTGTCTGGAGATTGCAAAAAAGGGATCATAATGTAGTATGTCTAGGAAGAAGATGGGGAAAATTCCCACTCTATCCCAGTTTCCTGCAGCCTTTATAAGATATCTAATGAAGACAACAGCTATCCCTGATTTCAAAGACCTCTTGTTTTGAAGTACAAGCAGGTACCCTGGGCTGGTCAAGTGTTCAAAACTAAGAGAACACATTGGAGGTGTGGATCATTGTTAAGAGTTAAAGACAGCCCTGGCCAGTTTGGCTCAGTAGATAGATCATCTATCTGAAGAGTGAAGAGTCCCAGGTTTGATTCCAGTCAAGGGCACATACCTGCATTGCAGGTTCCATGCCTGGCCCTGATTCGGGCACTTGTGGAAGGCAGCTGATCAATGTGTATCTCACATTGATTTTCTCTATATTTCCCCCTCCCTTCCACTATCTCTAGAAATCAATGGGGAAAAAAATATCCTCAGGTGAGGATTAACAAAAAAGGAAAAGTAAACAGAAATGAAAAAGAAATGTTGAAGAGAGTTATGACTCCCTTTTTAAATTGGCTAAACATTATATCTGACCACTTCATCAGCTAAACTACCCACAGTCTCCACGAAGAGACTGATCCACTGTTGAAAAAACCAACAGTTAACAGAATGGACTAAAGCAGAGTGACATCAGGAATACTAGCAACCAACAAGCCTGAGAAAATGGCTTCTTCCTCACCTGTCCCCTTCTTGTTCTTCATACCTGATGAGTCTTTAGAAAGGTGGGACAGAGTGTAATAGGATGAAGAAGGAAATTGATGACCCATCCCACCCTCAGATCTCTTTAAGCCATGGGTGTGTGGTGAGCAAAGTGATAAAATAATAGTAATGGGAATACTAATGATTATAATAATAACTAACAGATATTTATTTCACTTGACACCAGATAATATTCCAAATTCTCCACATAGAGAAAATCATAAAAGCCATCTGATGTAGGTTATTTTATTATCCACTTTTAATTACTAAGGAAATGGAGCCCATTTAAGTGTGAATAACTAACCCAAGAAACCAAAGCTAATGAATCAGTGGTGGTGGTGAGATTCAAAGCTCTCTTAAACTCTCAATAAACTGTTTTTAAAAGGTCAGTAAATGTACATGATATATCACATACATTATCCTATCTAATAAAGAAGGAATGTGCTAACTAACCCTCACACTGTCCCAAAAATGTTGGCACCCACAACCAATAAAGAGGGAATATGCTAATTGACTGCTATACCCTCAAAGATGGTGGTGCCCACAACCACAAGATGGTGGCTCCCAGTCCCCTCAGCACTGCCAGGTTGACAGGCATGCAGCAAGGCCCGGCCAGACTCCAGGAAGGCCTGGCCTTGCTGAATGCTTGCCTCTGGAGTCCCCCACTCTCTTCAGCCCCCCAACCCCCCAGGGCCAGCCTGAGGGTCAGGCAAGCCTCAGATGGCGGCTGCTCAGCTGCCCAGGGTTTCCCAAGGCTCAGGTAACCAGGGCCAGCCAATGCTTGTGCTGTGGCAGTGGCAGCAGCAGAGATGTGATGGGGGCATTGCAATCCCCATATCACTGGATTGCCTCCCACCCCTGAGGGCACCTAGACTATGAGAGGGGGCAGGCCTGGCTGAAGGATCCCCTTCCAGTGCATGAATTTTCATGCATCAGGTCTCTAGAGTATATATATATATATATATATATATATATATATATATATATATATATATATAATTTCTAAATAACAAGAATGCTGTAACAAGCCGACCAGACAGGAGGAGGTTGTGCACTCAGTGTTGGGAGTGGGGCAGCAAGGGCCTCTGCATGCCTGTGCTGGGGGAAGACCTGATCAGCAGTGGCCACAGCTGCTGTGGGCCCGGAGAGCAAGGCAGGGCCATACCAGCAACTCGAGGGTGGGCAGTACCACAGGATTTCAAATTGTACACTAGGCTTCAGTGTGTGTGTG
This sequence comes from Vespertilio murinus, assembly GCA_963924515.1. NCBI lineage: Eukaryota > Metazoa > Chordata > Mammalia > Chiroptera > Vespertilionidae > Vespertilio > Vespertilio murinus. The sequence continues at coordinate 11,262,221 of OZ004704.1, read as the reverse complement.
TGTGTGTGTGTGTGTGTGTGTGTAATGAATTGAAGGCTTATAAAGGCACCCAACAAATTTTTTGTTAAAAGAACAATGTTATTAATATAATAATAACTACTACAATGTGTATCATGTGCATACAATATGCAAATATTAGAGATCATTATCAATTATGATTGAAATTATGGATTACAATAGTAATAAATTGGATTTATCTTTATTTTCTAGATGTTCACAATGAGCTTTCTTTATTATAAAGCCAGAAAGCCAAACATAGATGCATCCTCTTAAGAAACCAACCTTCATTCTTTATATTTATGTCATTGCTGTGGAAACAGTAGATGCTTGATCACAGGGGAAGCTGAATATTAGATTGAAGAAAATATTAAAAAGTACAGCAGACTGGCAAAAACAAGTCTGTACTGGCTCAGGGGAAGGTCCTAGTGACACGCGAGGTCTTCTCCACATCTAATTTTGATAATATGATTGATGATGTGATTTCTCATAAGTGGTAGAAAGAAATAACATCAAAACTAATCACATTATGCTAGCATTTGGAAGTCTAAATAAAAGGTATGTGAACTCATTACAGAAAGATAGTTTTTTTCATTTGAAATTTAAATTGAGCGGCCCATCCATATTTGTCTGGAAAACTTGTGAATTTGTTTGTATATGAAAATGACCAGGGTTGAGTAATCAGTTACATCTGATTACAGGTAATAATAGGCATCCCAGGGACTTCCTGGCAGTTACAGATCTGCCTTTACAAATCCCAAGCACATGGAGGATGTGGCGGTACCATGAATCTCTGTATCCATGTTTCTCTGTCTCTTTGAAGGAAGAAGTGATACCCCAGATGCTAATAGAATTTCTGTTTGCAAATTTAGTTTCCTCTGTGGCTTGATTTTTAAAAATGAAAATAAAAATGTTGAACAGTTTTCAGTTGAGAGGAATCGTAGGCCTTTATTTTGTCGACTTTTCAATGATATAGTCATGGCTGTGCGACAGTCTCTACCAAGGGGGAAATTAACATTAATATAAAAACACACAGCTAGGAGAACTTGAGAAGTCTATCATTTTTCCAATATGCAGTATTCAAAGCCCACAGTTGCATACCCTACACTTAAGCTATCAAGAAATTTAGGCTATTTGAAATGTTACAAATGTGCGAGCGATACCCATTATCCTAGATGGGCGATACAGTTTATGGACGATATAATAAATAGAGGGGAATTTAGTATGTTTGTTCAATAGAGAGTAGGTAATTGAAGTACAGGATCCAAAGAAAAACCATAAACAATAATTAGATAGTGAAACTGTGGAGAGTTGACTGTGACCCACATAATAATACCGCTGAGCATCAGCAAAGACAGAGCTGCCTGCAGTTGGAAGCAGATTATAAAGGGAATGTATGCTTAATAAACATCTGGGGGAACTGGGATAGTATCTGAAGGAGAATCTTCTCAAAAAGGGAACTCTCTAATCTCAACCTTACAATCTTAATTTGTGGAGGAACATATGATTACACAAGTGTTATTTTGTACATCTGGAGCAGAGTTAGTGGGATGTTGCTGTGAGCCTCAACAGTGAGTCAATTGCAACAAAAATGTGCATGCACAGTTGCTTAGGACAGCTAATACCACTGATAGTTTCAAAGTGAAAAGTTCTCTTGTACTAGTTAAAGTCTTGGGCCCACATAAGGGAAAGGGGTACTGTTTATTTTAAACAAGAGTAGAATTTAGTGGAAGGTTATGAGAGGCTCACAGGATTCCTGAGGGGTTGGAGAATTGGGTTGGAAAACAAGTAATGCTAGGCAACAGGAACAGCCAAGGTAATACACATCATTTCAGCTGTAATACACCCTTCCTATCTATCCAGTGTCTACCACACACTCAGGAGTCAAAGCAGCAGGAAAGAACACCTGAAATGTTGATGATAAATGTAATGTGCATCCCTCGTTCTCTCTTGACAATTTCCTTAGGAAGCATATACGTTTGAATGCATATTATGTAGTTATATTATAGGATAGTAATTTTCAGTCTATATAATAGGGATTTAGTGTCTATTATATAACCATATTATATAATATATAACAACTAGAGACCCTATGCATGAGGATTCATGCAAGAATGGGCCCTCCTGCCAAAACCGGTTTGGCTCAGTGGATAGAGCAACGGTCTGCAGACTGATAGGTCACCAGTTTGATTCCGGTCAAAGGCATGTACCTTGGGTTGTGGCCATATCCCCAGTAGGGGGTGTGCAGGAGGCAGCTGATTGGTGTTTCTCTCTCATCAATGTGTCTAACTCTCTATCCCTTTCTCTTCCTCTCTGTAAAAAATCAAAACATATATATATTTTTAAATAAAAGAATAGGTCTTTCTTCTCCTGGCTGCTGGCACTGCCTTCGCTCTGGCTAGAGCCACCTTTCTGCCATTCCACATTGCCCAGAGGCTCAGAGCAGCTGGAGTGGTGTGGAATGCCTGTGTCATCACCATGGCAATGACACAAGTGTCCCATCCCTCCATGCTTCTGTATGCAAATTAGCCTGCTATCTTTGTTGGATTGATTTGCATACTCACTTCTGATTGGCTGGTGGGAATTGCGAATGTAAAATCAGCATGTTACTCTTTTATTAGGTAGATAACATTATATAACAAACACTTTGCAAAGCACAAGGATAAAAAAAAAGTTATGCCTTTTAGATATATTTTTTTAACAGGAATCATTGCAGGAGTAGGAGGAGAGAGTTGTACAAGATAGAACCTGAACAGATAGTTACTACCATCCTCATGTCACAAAGAGAAGGCTAATAAGGTAAAACAACATACCACATATTAGACAGTTTGAAAGAAAGGAAGTGAACATCATGTGTAATATACAGTGGGACAATTAGCTGACCATAATTCATTGACCAAATTGAAACATATTTGCAGAAAAAATTGCTGTTAATAGTCATTTTAGGGCAATAGACTTAAAAAGGACTATCCCTGACACATCCCATTGTTGGCACACAGAAAACAATAATCCTGAGAAAGACAACATTAAACAAAGGGCACTGCTTACTGGTTTTGCCCACTTTAATCAGAAATAACCAGAATAGTATCATAGAACATTCTAGAGCAAGTGATGGCAAACATGCAACCCGCCAGCTGTGAGTTAGACATGCTTGTTCTAGAGTAATGGAAATGTTCTTTTTCCATATGTCTAATATGTGGAGTGTGTTCAAAGTGTGGAACCACTGATCACAGTTGGCTATTGACCCCTTGAAATGTGGCTAGTATGGCTAAGAAAGCACATTTTAAGTTATTCAATGTTAATTAATTTAAATGTAAATAATTTCATATACCTAGTGGCTACCCAACCCCATCCCCACTCACCCTACCCCCCCAAAAAAAAGCATAGAACTAAATAGTGGTTTTAACTTAGGGTTCATTGGACTTTTTTTTCCATTAGATTGTTTATAGCTATATATCATAGGACACTAACAGATGTTTTAACTTAGGACATCATCATGACAAAGAGATTAATGGTTGTCATAGTCTAAAAATGATATTCAGTGGGTGGGAATAAGTGAAAATATATGCACTAAATACAGCAAATGATACACAACTAGACTTTGATCATTACTTCCAAATCCACTTTACTAAGGATTGTGACTGAATATTCTTTGTGTTTGTTATCACAGGGGAGGGAAATAATCTCTCCTCTACTTCTCTAGGTCCTTGTAATAAAAGACAGAACAACAACAGAAAAACAAACAGAAGTTTAATAACACGTATGCCTCCTGTTTACATGGGAGAGACCTAGGAAAACTGAGAAACTTCCTGAAATGGCACAAAACACCATCTGAATAGCAGCTTCTGCTATTATTTTTCTCCCCTGTATTGTGAGCATGCAGGGTTTGGTTTGGTTTTGCCCATGACTGAGCCTCTGTGTTGGAAGCCATGCAGTTATCATCCAGTGTAAAATGCTGTTTTGTTGCTTTATTCTAGAAGTGGCTTCTGTCGGTCTTAAAGTCCTCAGCTCCTTTACTTATCTAGCTGCTTCTATGTGTGCCTACCTGCTTTTGTGGGAAGAAAGAAATTAGTCTTATATATCAGGTTTCCTATTGGGCTAAAGTCTTGGATACCAGTAAGCAGTATAATAGCAAGGTTGGAAATACAGGTTCCAGTGAAACAGATTACATATGAAAAATAGTGCAAACAATGAAGCTTCTTAAGTCGCAGTCTCCTCACCTATAAAACAAGTTAACACATCCCTTTCCTAGACACGTTGCTGTGGGGTGATCACGTAAAGAACCAAGCTTAATTTGTAAATAGTCAAGTCCTGATAACTGAGTCTAAAATGGTTTGCTTCTTTATTTTGGCTTTTATTCTGTGTTGCTTTTAAAAAAATATGTTCACTGATGTTTAGCTATTTTCTGGAGTGTGTTCTAATCTAAGAGCCAAAACTCTGTCATCATAAGCTGTACCGCCATGATTTATGCATTTGCTCAACAAGAATTTATTGAGCGTCTAGCACACTAAACTTGCTAGGCATATATTGGTGAATAAATCAGATGAAGCTTCTGCCCTCACAGTGCCTATCATCTAGCCTGTGGCCAATTGCCTATGTTCATTGGTATTGTGGGTGCCTTCTCAAATACAGCCTGAAAATGTGCTTTGTATGCATGCTGTCTCCTTTGTGTGTGAGCTAGTGTTTCTCAAACTATCAAGGCTGAAGAACCAGATGTTTTTTTGTGTGTTTTTTTTAATCCATTTTTCACACTACATGCAATCATCACACAAGATAGACAACACTAAAACCTATCAGGAAACAGGGCAATGACACAAGTCCATTGAGACCTGGCTTAAATGTTGCAGCAATGGCAGATTGCCATAAATGTGCCTAGACACTTTTCATTTGTGTACCAGCAATAAACAGTATGTGTATCAACTCCTGTCCACGGATCACATGGCAAGGAGCAATGATATAAACCATAATAAACTATGAAAAATCTTACCATGGTGGGGGTAGGGTTGAAGGAACAGGAGACATCCTTTCCTTTGAGTGGCCAGTGTACAGGATAAGCTGTATGTAAGCATGTACCCTGTTCTTACTGGAATCACAAATATACATCTATGTACACAGCAAATGAAACACGGTACTATTAAGTCCCATTGAAACCTACTCAGGGAATCCAGATGCAAAAGTTCTGCAGCTGTTGAGGGAGAAAGTTCACAACTTGCTCTTATAGATGACTCAGATAGGAAAATAAAAAAAGAAATACTCAAGATTTCTAACTGGCAATAGAGTAATGACAACAGTAGCTATTGATATAATTGCATAATGTAGCATCCTGGAAGAAAAAAAAAATCTGCTAATCACTTGCTGAGGAAAATTAATGCTGCTTTTATAATTACTTATTTTGCTCCCAAAGATTATCGACTTCATCAAGTCAGATCATATCCCATTGGCCATCGTTTAGGAAGCAAGAAGCAAATTTAATAAAACAGCTTATGACATATTTTAAATACCACTAATAAAAATGCATTTATCTCATTTCTTATTATGAGCTAAAAATGACATGGGTATATTTATTGGACTTAGGCAGGAGGAGCTGACAACATTAATACATTAGTAATATTTGTACATGTCCATTATTTCCCAACTCCTCAAAATTCTTTTTCATGCTTTTAGACATTATACAATGATACTTGCTTTAAAAAAAAAAAAAGAAAAGTAAAGAAATACAGGATCTAAAATTATCCATAATTCCAGCATCTGAACTCAAACACTAAATTTACCTTGTGGTGCATTCAGCTCTATTCTTTCCCTAACACCATTTTTTTGTGCTTGAAATAACGAGGCCTGCCTTACAGTTGCACTTCCCATAGTAATAAGTTTCTGTGGGAAATGGGGATGCAAACATTGCAGTGGAGCTTTGAATAACAATCTCTTTGTTGATGTAGCCACTACAAAGTTTGACTGTACTGCTCTCGTGAATAAGGCCCTGAGACTCACAAAAGAAGAAATTACCTGGAGCTTTGTAGCTCAGCAAGAATCAATTCTTAAGTCATATCTGAATTTTATAAATTCAGAATTAGCGGGGTCTGAGTTAATGAGGTTTGATTGTATCCTGGGCTATTGGTAAAAGTGTCATCACAGATTCAATGTCGTTAAGACTCATTGCTGCTTCCCCAAGGGTTGAAGAGGGCAGATTCTTCCTGGTACCCAACATCAGCGCTTTTTAATTACACTGTTATGTGGTGGAAGGTGGACCTATAGGATGACCTACCGGAGGAAGTCAGCATTTTTTTGAGTAAGCACCAGCATATTTTTTTACTTCGCTCTGCAGCCCCCTATTCACTTTCAAGTGGGTCAGGTTTCCTTTCTTTGGATCTTTAGCTTTTGTCCATTAGAGTTCCCCCCAAAGACAATTTTATCAAACAAAGCAAAACACTTTAGAAAAGAGCCTAACTCCTTTGCAGAGTTATAGCCTGTGCTTTGTGTATGTATAGTGAACACTTGCGGAGCTAGCACTCCCCAAAGGAAAATCTGGGGAGATATCAGAAAAATGTTTTCAGTAATTGCTACTTGGTTTGATCTCCTGGTACTCTGTGGTGTTTTATGCAGCATTAATGGTATCACCTGAGATTCTCAGGGTACAAAAGAACGTCTAAGTAAAGGTCCATTATCAAATGTAAGGGAGTCATTTTCAAACCTCTGAGGGAATCCAGTGAGATGGCATTCAAATGCTGTTCTTGGAGGAAAGTGACAACAGCATGCTTCTAGAAGGTTGAATACATTTTAATGACTCTCTCTCTCTCTGTGTATGTATGTGTGTGTGTGTGTGTGTGTGTGTGTGTGTGTGTGTGTACACATGCCTATGCACAAATGCAATGGGAAAAGATGCATTACCTGTCTGTCCAGCACACAGAAAAATCTAAATAGAGTTTTGTTATTGTTGTTTTTGGGTTTTTTTAGACAAAACAGCCAATTAACTTTCAGTATCCTTCTAATACCTGTTTGTAATTTATATAAAAAGGCTTTCAACTTTGTGTAATTTGTTATCTGTGCCTTTAAAAGCTTGAATAGTTTCACTTGCAAACACTTGGGACTTGGAGAGTGACAGAGGAGGCAGGGAGAAGGTCACAGGCAAGTTGACATCCTTTACCATCTTGGTAGTTTGCTAAGTTCAACTGTCTAATGACTGAACTTTCCTGCTAGCTCTGAATTCTGATCTTATCACTGGGTAATAAAAATACCCATACATTTGGTGGAAATGCAAGTGCATCCCAGTTTCTGTGGTCTTCAGGACACACTGTATTTTTATTCTATACTAGAAGCCTGGTGCATGACGTTCATGCACTGGCGGGGGGGTGGAGGGGTCCCTCAGCCCAGCCCATGCCCTCTCCTAGTCCAGGACCCCTCAGGGGATATCTGCCTGCCAGCTTAGGCCTGCTCCCCTGAGGGTCCCTAGCGCTGCCACAAAGGCAGGAGAGGCTCCCACCACTGTGGCTGAGCTTTCCAACTGTGAGCCTGGCTTCTGTCTGAACTGCATTCTCCCTGTGGGGATCACACTGACCACAAGGAGTCAGCTCCTGCATTGAGTGTCTGCTCCCTGGTGTTCATTGCATGTCATAGTGATGGGTCGTTCTGCTGTTCAGTCAATTTGCATATTAGGGTTTTATTATATAGGATTATATGTCTTTATATTGTTGCATTTTTGTTTTGGGATATACCAAATATATATTACTGGACCATAGGAATTCCAAGAAGATGCTATCATCATCTGGTTTCAAGTCCTACAGGAGTGAGAGCATAGACCAGAAGCAGTTATTGAATTCTAGCTAAGATGGGCACCTTTTCTTTTCTGATGGTAAGTGGAAATGAAGCACACAGTTAAGTATCTGTTTTTTTGTGTGTGGGTTTTTTTTGTTTTTGTTTTTTGTTTGGTTTGGTTTTGTTGTTGTTGTTTTTAATCAGTATGAATTACCACTGAGTTACTTGCTAAGCTACTTGGTTAGCCTCTCACATCCTCAGTTTTTCCCTGGTGTGTAATGGAATAAAAGGATTTACATTGCAGTGTTGCCATAATAATTAAAAGGAATTAGTTATATTAAGAATGTAATGTGGATAGTTATAGACTTCAGTGGAGAGAGAGAGAGAGAGAGAGAGAGAGAGAGAGAGAGAGAGAGAGAGAGAGAGAGACTGCATCCCTGACCCCTTCACAAAGGAAAGAAAAGAGAAGCACAGGTATCTAATCTGAACATATACAGGGACTCCCAAAACTCAGTTGCTAGAAGATGTTGGTGCTTACAGGAAGGGTAAAACAAGTCTGCCCAGTATGCCTGAAGCTGTCTATCCATTGGGTGTGCTTCCACATTCATATTCCCCCTGCCCTTGGATTTTAAAGCACATGTGGGAAAACCACAAATAATAATAGAAATGGGATGAAATAATTAATGTAGACTGATTTCCAAGGAGTAGGCTCCATGATAGGTGCTTAACTATATCATTTTATTTAATCATGTCAGTATTAAGAGTAGTACTAATATTTATTGAGTGCTGACTAGGTCCAGGCAATATTCCAATTGTTTGATTTAAACTAAAAAAATCCAATGAAGTATATATGTCAATATACACATTTTAAGAAATGAGGGAACAGAGGCACAAATGGGCGAAATTATTTGTCCAGTGTTATATGGCTAATAAACAGCAAAACCAGATTAGAAACATGAGCAGTCTGCTTTAAGTATTGACCCTTAATGCCTGAATTCCACAAAAAGCATAATATTCTCCCACCACCCTGACTTTTAAATGAATGTCAATGTATCTATTAAAAAATAAAAAGCCAAATCATAGCTATTTTCTGGGTGGCTTTTATGTGTCAAGAGGGGAAGTCCGGTTTAACGAGAGATTAAAACTGATCACAAGATCCATCCAAGTTGTTGTGAATGGTAAGAGTTCTTTCTTTTTTATAGCAATGTATGTAGTATTCCATTGTGTAGATGTACCAATTTTCCCCACTGTTGGGAACTTAGGCCATTTCCAAATCTTAGCCATTGTAGATTGTGCTGGAAAGCATTATTCTAGGCAAAATAAGCCTGTCAAGAGAAGGAGAAGGAGAAGTAGAAGGATCATATGATCTCACTCATTTGTGGAATATAATGAACAACATAAACATAAACTGATGAACAAAAAACAGATCCAGAGACATATAAACATTGAACAGACTGTCAAACCTCAGAGGGAAGGCAGGGGGGGGGTGATGGGGGAAGGAGGTAAGAGATCAACCAAAGGAAATATATTAATGCACATAAGAATAATTAATGAACATATACAGATAGACAATAGGGGGTGATGGCATGTCCTGGGGATGGGAATGGCCAGGGAGAGGTCAATGTGTGTGTGTGTGGGGGAGGGGTAATGAGACATATGTAATACTTCCAACAACAAAGAATTTAAACTAAAAAAAAAAAAAATAACCACAAGAAAGTAGTGATTGGTGGCTTAGAGGGTTGGCTTTGGGGCTACATGCTTTGCTTCAAATCTAGCTCTGTCACTCCTTAGAAATTACTTCTCCTTTCTAGCTTAGCTTCCTTATATTAAAAAAAAAAGTTTTGTAGTACCATCTTATAGATTTCTCTGAATTGCTATTTAAGTTAATTAATATACTTCAAGTATTTAAAACCGTCCCTGACATAGTAAGCAATGTGTAGGGTAGTCCATATTATTACTTGGCTCCATATGCAGAGCTAGAATCCAAAGGTAGATAGCTGTTCTTGGAACAGATGTCAACTCACTAAGGAATTATTCAAAAGAGTGTCCATGATAGGACTAGGATAAATACAATCCTCATCATCAGAGGCATCCAAGGAACCTGGATTTGGTGTGGATTCTGAGAGGTGTATTTATTCACTGGTCTCATACCAGCTTGCTAGAAACTAACTTTCAGTTCAGAAGTTATGCATTTCTATTACCCTTGGCAATCTTTATTAAGGATGACCACCTTAGTGCCAGTCAGTGCAGGAGAATCATGAATGTAAAGGAGTTACAATTTTGAGGTGTAATTCTAATGAGATAAAGGCTTACATCAGCAGAGGACTTGACCTTGTGACATTGGGGAAATCCCTTGGTTGCTTTGAATGTTACTAAGAGAAAGACAGAGGGGTGCTGGGATACAGTGTATATAAAAATACTTAGAGCCTCTAAAGAACTAGAGATGAGGACTGTAGAGAGGAGTCAACAAAAGGTAGATTATTTAACATGGTCCAGGCAGGGGTGGGCAAACTTTTTGACTGGAGAGCTGCAATGGGTTCTTAAACTGGACCGGAGGGCCGGAACAAAAGTAACCTGACCATGCTGGCACTCTCATCTTGGGCTGCTGGTGAAGGAGCGGAGGGGAGAGCAAGAGAACCCTCCGCTCTTTCAGCTCCGCAGGCCGGATAGAACAGCCGAACGGGCCGTAGTTTTCCCATGGTTGGTCCATGGTGATCTGGAGCTAAGCAAACAGAGAATCAGGAGGACACTGGTTGGCTGGAGCAGTTGGTCAAACAGGATGAAGAGTTTAGAAAGGGAGGAGAAGCAAGATCAGATAGCAAAGCTAGTTGCTAGGTAAATCTTCCCCAGATGTCCAGCGACAATTCTACCTCCTTTTTTGGAGAAAGTTCTATCTTGGCTTCACAGTCCCAACCAAGACTAAAGAATGCTGGTGACATAAATAACACCCCACCTCTCATCTCAGCTGTCTCTGGCTATAGAAGCCACCATTAATAACAGTGTCATCTTTTATTTATTAGCATCATGAAACATCCTGGAAGTAACTGAATTATGCGGTCAAAGTTAACTCTAATCAAAGTTATCAATGTCGAGTGTTCTCTTCTCCACATGGTGTGGTTCTTGCTGCTCCCATGATGCCAATTGCATGATTTGTACATAGCCCTAATTTGCTGATTACACTGATCTTCTCAGTTCCTGCTATTCTGAGTCTTTACCCCCTTGCTATTTTTGGTTTCAGTTCAGCATTAATATTAGGGAAATGCCATTAGAAAGAACAAGGTATTCGGAATAAAATACAGCCAAATACATTTCGAGACTTCAAATAGTGACTCTTTTGAGGATCTGAGTTATGAACCATTAGGTCTTTAATCAATAACTCAAATTAGGAGGGAAACTGATTTTATATTTCACATATTTATTTATTTCACATATATGCCTCAGTCAAAATTTAACTGGAGTCAATAAGTCACATGGCAAGTAGAGGGAATAATTCCCATAATAAGTGCATCTTGCCTTATTTTATTTTATATTCTCAGATGCTAACTACAAATCTATACATAAATGAGTTAGAATATCAGTGCAGAAAACTCCCTTGTTCCCTAGAAAGACAGGAGTTTCTGGGATCAGAGAAGGAGATGACTCAGATGCTGGTGGAAGAGAAGGAAAGATTATGTACACAATGGGAGCAATTCTCTCCCATTGCACCAAAGCAGGAAGGGCTTCTACTGTCCCCTCTTCTTATTGTCCGGAGAGAAAATGAACCACAAAAGCAAAACATCTCTGGGTAAGGACTGTGTTCTAAGAGTATGGGGATTTTAAAATGCGTGGCTTGTTTTTTTGTTTTTTTTTAAAAATTACAATTCAATCTGCATAAGCCCCCACCAAACTGAGCTAGGAAAATGAAATAGACTGAGTTATCTCAAAACTCTCTGCTTGCAAACACAGGGACCACAAATTCATCACAGAGGTTTAATCAATAGAATATAATGTAGCAAATATTAAATCTGTAGATTGCCTCAAAAATTGAAATTATCCCTCAAGTAACACTCTTTGTAGTGCAGATCCATGCCCCAGGCTTCCTCAGGCACTCAGAGAGGCAAGTGGTTTCTTAAGTTCTGTGGTCTCCTTGCTGATCCCCCCTCTCCCACCCCTCCCTGCCATGTGGTCCCCACATTCTCATAGGGCCATCACTCTTGGTTTCTAATGAACAGAGTCTCATCACCATTTTCACATTACCTCAGTCCTCCATGATAATCGCTAGTCTTACTGGGAGAGGGAAGGATCCCATTCTTGGGTCTTCTTTGTGAACAGCCACTTCCTGTCACTGAGAGTGGGGCAAGGCCTCTTCCTGCCATGGGAGACAGCACCCACAGTACTTTCACATCATCTCTCCCTCAGCAGGCTTCGCTGGCTCTTACCTTAGTGTAGGCCCTTTTTCCATTTGGTGATAAAAAGATAAAACTACACACATACCCCAAGAAAGATATAAAATGGTATATTTACTCAGGTCTATTGACCTTCAGTGAAATCAGTCCAAAGGTTAAATATTAAATACTAACATCTAAAATAAGAGCTTTAACTATAGAGATTAATAAATAAAGGATATATATCAATATATATATATATATATATATATATATATATATATATATATATATTTAAGCAACTGGCTGACTGGCCAACTAACCCACCAGCTATGACGTGCACTGACCACCAGGGGTCAGATGCTCAACGCAGGAGTGGTAACCACAGGCATGAAAACATGGAATAGACTGATGAATCTCAGAAGGAAGAGAAGAAGGGAGAGGGCTGGAAGATGTTAACCAAAGATCGTATATGCATAGAGGTCTGGTGCACAAATTCGTGCACTGGTGGGATCCTTAGGCCTGGTCTGCAGGGATTGGGCCAAAACCTGCAGTTCGACCTCCCCTGAGGGGTCTGAGATTGAGAGAGGGTGCAGGCCAGGCTGAGGAACTCCACCAGTGCACGAATCTGTGCATCAGGCTTCTAATATATATATATATATATAGAAGTTCCCCAATTAGCCACTCCCTAACTCCCACCCCCAGCTTTCCTCTGAAATTTCTCAGTCTGTTCCATGTTTCAATGTCTCTGGTTCTATTTTATTTGTCAGTTTATTTGTTCATTGGATTCTACATATGAGTAAGATCATCTGATACTTACCTTTCTCTAGTTTTCCAATAACCATCTAACCTTCTTCAGGAGTCCCTGCCCATTGGATAGTCAAAAAGGTTTACAAAATTTACGGATTTTGTAGATACCCCTCTCTTTCAATTCATGTCAGTCTCCACCTTGCAGGTATTCCATCAAGACCATCTTCCCTTTCTTTTCTTCTTACCAAGATGGTATTTGAGAGGAGGAGGAGGTCTTTAGCCTTTCTAGCCTGCTAAAGGTATAATATCTTGCCTCTGGGCTCCTGTTCTCTAAGTCATGGCAGCTGGTCTGTGAGTGAGCACTGTCCAGCCTATTTGAAAATATACATTTGGTTCAATATCTGAGATTTTTGCCGGGATGTGCTGCTGCTGTATGACCCTGGGGCCCTTGAGGTCTGCCCATTTGACTTGGTCCAGGTTCTCTGCACCACCTCTCTCCTTAGGGTGCTGTGATGCCTCCAGAGATCAGACTGTGACCCTTAGACCATCTGTGGTTCTGGGTATTACTCAGTTGCCTTCAGTTACAGTCACACCCTCCAGACAAAACAATGACCCCTCATAAGTTTTCTAACCATTCCATCAGCATCTTCTTAATCCCTGGCCCATCACACCCTCACACATACTTTTTCAGGTCCTTGCCATCAGAAGCTCAGTGACCAATAGCTCTGGATTATTTACTTGGGTTTACCATCCACCACTGCTGCCCATTCCATGTCTTCAGGTTGGAGAGAGGCCACACAGCACTGAGAATATAAGGAGGAGCTCATGAAAGTTCTATAGCTTTTATGTTTCCCTTGACTGCAGAACTGGAACTCATTTGGGGGGCCACCCATAATGAAACATACTAGCAAATCAAGATCCACTCAGATGAGGACCACCTAAGGAATAAGGGTAATAAAAGCAAACTCCCAATCAAAGCTGTAAGTAGCTGAGGACATTCAAACTTGAAAAGGGAGCATAATAGTGATCCTCAGGCCCTTAGAAAAGAGCAAAACCCCAAAATAAACCTGCTTTGCACCCTGGAACTACAGGTCTCCAAGGTATCTCCCAGGGGGACACACTGCTTCTCAGTTAGTAGGTAAGTCCCAAGGCGTGTGCTACTAAAAACAATTAAAGACCACAAGTCGGGGATTGAGTCTCATTTGTTATAAATTAGAAAAGGTTGAAGCTATTCCTATAACATCACTTTTGTTCATTCTTTATTGAGAGAGCTACAGGTAAATTTATAACTAGTGTGAGAGGAATTACACACAAACTCTGTTTTTCACAAGGGACTCTGTGAGCCATTGCAGAAGGTGGAACCAGTGTCTGGGAATTACATAGAGCCTGACTTCAATTGAGTATAATGATATGGGATCTAATAATGGAAAGGTCAATATATAACCTTAAAATTCAGGTACTGTTAGGTGGATCCTGATATTCAGAATGTGGTGGGACTATGTGATATCTAAGTGTTCTTTAAATAAAATGATATGCTTTTTTGGGGGGGGGAAATTAAATTTTCTGACTTTTGATCCTGATTTTAGCTCTAGAATTCACCTTACTCCTCCTAAATGTTTGTTTAATGGAGCCCAACTTTTCCTAAATCATGGAATGGATGTTATGTAATGTTTAATTATAGCAAGTATTTGACATGCATTTAGCTCCTGTAGATAAAATTTAAATCAAATACAAAGATATAATCTTCTCAGTTATCTATTGGCCATTATTATTAAAACAAGGAGAAATTCTCAGGTTAGCCTTGCACATCTTTAATACATCTTAATTTCTTACCAATCTTCCTGTACTCAAACCTTTTTAGAAAACCATCTCTAAAACACTGTGTTTTCATTTTATCTTTTATAAGGTTACTTTCTGTGTAACTAACTCCATTTTATGCTGGTAATATAGGCTTCTTTTTATGTGAAACTAGAGACCCGGTGTATGAAATTCATGCAGGAGGGGGTGTGTGTGTCTCCTCAGTCCAGCCTGAACCCTCTCAAATCCATGAACTTTTGGGGGTGTCCAACTGCTGGTTTAGGGATCAGGCCTAAACTGGCAGTCAGACATCTCTCTCACAATGCTGAATCACTGGCTCCTAAGCACTCACCTGCCTGCCTGCCAGGTCGCCCCTGTGTCCCTGACCAGCCTGGTCACCCCTTACTGCTCTCCCCTGCCAGCCTGGTTGCCCTTCATTCACTCCCCTGCTGGCCTGGTCTCCCCACACAGCCTGCTGTTCAATCGTTTGGTGCCCCCTCTTTAACCCCCCTGGCAGCCTGGTCGCCCCACACAGCCTGCTGTTCAGTCATTTTGTCATCCCTCACTAACCCCCTGCCAGCCCGGTTGCCCCATGCAGCCTTCTGTTCAGTTGTTTGGTCATCCCTCACTAATTCCCCTGCCAGTCTGGGCATAGGCAGCCATATTGTGAGGATGTGATGGCCAATTTGCATATTACCACTTTATTATATAGCATCACTTAGACAAAAAAAGTAAATCATCCTAAAGAACATTAAGTAACAGTACAGTTGGTACAGGATATAACTAAATTTGAAAATACAGTTTGATGATGTCCTCACTTTGGGGAGTACCGGACTATCTTTCTAAGACTCCCCATTTTCATCCTGAAAGACAATAAAATAATATGATGGGAATTTGTTCATGTTGTTATTATTCACTTCAGCATTTATTCTCCTGATGGAATATGCATATTTCCTCCCTCCTCATTCCTGCAGGGTTTTTACACACTTTCATGGCAGTCTGTAACAATCCACATTAGGAAACACGGCCTTTTGTAATTAATGACTGCCCACTAATCTTTCTATTCTTTCAGAATATAAACTCTTTGCAAATTAAGAAATAGATATTGAGTCACTACTTCTTCCCAGTGAAATGCATGTAATATATACGACATTCTTAGTAATTCTGGATGGATAAATAAACTAACCCACAAATAAAATCATGATTTGCATAGCCCTAACTAAGCACTTAGGTGCTTTTCTCTCTGGAGCTATGCTGTACTCTGAACTTATTTCTCACTTGGATGCCTTTACACAACAAGATCTTTATTACAATACTATGCTTTCAGGTTATACATTGGTATGATGTATTTATTCTGCTTCCAAAGTATTTAGGTTTTCTATGGCAGTTTAGTTTGTTCTTAGTGTGTAAGTTTTTTTTCAGGCTAAACTGGAGACTATGTCAAATTTTCCCTGGCATCAAGAAAAATGTTATAACAAATTAAAGGCATAGTATATGCATTCTATATTATGCACACTTAACTCATTAAGAAAATGGCCACTGGTGATGGGAATAAACATGTTATGTCCTTTGATATTGCTTGTCTTAGAAGTAAAGAGTTGTATTTCTGAGATTTTTAAAATTCCTGTGACTTACTACTGTAATTGAGGAAATTCATTTATCTATAAATCATTAAAAATATTATTTATTTCAAGAATTAAAGAAAAATAGTAACCTCGGCCCTTCAGGGCACTGTTGCTTACTGTCCAGGTTCCCACTGTGATTAAGTATTATTTGGTTTATGCTTGATTTATAAGATGCTGCTTTTCCTCTCTACAGAAAAAAAAAACAAACACATAGTTTTTAAAACCACTGTCATGTCTGTCATTTCTCCTGCCATGTTCTTGAACTTGGGGCCTGAATGCTTGATTTATTGAGACTGCTTCTAAAGCTGACCATATTTTATTATATATTTCTTTATCACTTATCTTGGAAAGTTTTCTATTTCCCAAGGTAACAGTGACTCACCTCCTTATCCATAAAGTCATAGGAGCAAAACTCTGTTTAAAACTTACTTTTTACTCAGTTCTGTGGACCCAAAATGTATTTAAGGTGACAAAACCATCACAAGCCTAGCAGCTAAACTGCCAGAGTTCTCCTCCTCAAAATGACATATTATCCCATCTTTCCTGTTCCAGATGTGGTAATTCATCTTTAAATAAATGTTTCATGTGATTTTAAAGTGTTTTCTCCCTCTTCTTGGACTCCAGCTTGTTTTATTTCTTCTTCTATGTTCTAAGAAAAAGATGAGGGTATATTTTTCATTGGAAACAAATCAAATGAGAGGACAGTAGAGCAATACCATTAAAGCACTGAGAGAGAAAACTGTCAACTTGGAATTTTATATCTGGTGAAAATATCTTTGGGAAACAAAGGCAGGACTTCTGGTTTCAGCTTCAGATCTAAGTGTTTAGAAGCCATCACTCTGATTCTTAGAACAAGAAGAAAATGGAATAAACTGAAAATCAAGAACTTTCTTAGACCCATCAGAGGTCACAAAGCAAACCACCGCCCTCAAAACTAGAGAGACAGGAGAAGACTTCAGAGATAGAGGGAAATCACAGCAAGATCACCTATACTTCACGTCCATAGAGTGGTAAGAATGTTTAAAAGGTAATTTTGACAAACTACTGAAGGCTAATTGTGGCAGTGTGAGAACAAAAAAATCCAAGGGGTTTAAATTTTAGTCCCCTTCATGCCACACACAAAATATATATTTGTATATATTCTATGTCTATCAGGTTCTCAAACTGAAGATACAAGAAACATCACCTGGGATTTAAGGCAGGGGAGGAGGAAAGTAACCATTTGAAATATACCCAGAGTATCTCCAAAACAAAGCTTTGCTTTCCAAGAAAGTCTGCATAAAAGAGTATTATTGGAAGGGTAATTAGTCAACTCCAGGACCTCATAGGCATTGAGAGTATGGTAAAATAATATTATGAGCAACTCTAGGCCTACATATATATATATATATATATATATATATATATATATATATATATATATATAGCCAGTGTCCGTGACAACGAAAGGACTGGTCAACTGGTCACCATGAGGTACATTGAGCTCCTCTCGGTCCCTCCCTCATCCCCCACTCACTCCAGGCCCACGAGCAGGGCAGGGTGGTACTAGGGACTGTCTAGCGGGCTGAACCACTGACCTCTTGGTCTCTGTCCCTGGCCTGCAGTCACCAATGGATCAGTGATGATGAACAGGGAAATCGGGGTGAGTGGTGGGAGAACCAGTCTGGCTGTAAGGCCATTGGGATCACCAGCTCATCCGCAGCTGCTCAGTTCCTCAAGCCTGTGGGAAAGCAGGCACAAGTAACTTCATTTCCATGTTCATGTGCTGCCCCGGCCACTGATGGAACACAAGGCCCACTTGGGGGCGCTCACGCTGGGTCAGGTAGGCCATGGGTGCACCCCGCAACTTCTGTCAGCACCTCAGGACCCAGTAGCAGTGGCAGCGGCAGTGGCGCCTGGGTGAGCGGCCCCAAGTGAGCAGTGCATTCCATCAGCAGCAGTGTGGCACAGGGAGGTGAAAGCACTGGTGCCTGCTTTCCTGCAGGCCTGATCCCGGAGCAACCCTGGATGAGCTGGTGATCCAAATGGCCTTACAGCGTGGAGGCAGAGGCAGCATTCGGCCTGGGGACTGGCAAAGGGACAGAAGATAAGAAGATGGTCCTGATCACAGGAGGCTAGGCCCTAGAGACCCAACCCGCACTGTTTCGTGTGCTGGGCCTCTAGTAACAAAAATAAATGGACCAACTATTTGAAAGATATAAATTACTATAACTCTTACAAAGGGAGAAATAAATAATCTTTATCAGCCTATACTCTTTAGAGAAAATGGGAAAAATAATTAATGATCTTCTAAAACAAACAGCACTGACCAAGATGTGAATTCTACTAAGCATTGGATTTTTAAAATATAAAAATTTTACAGTCTCTTTCCCAAAATAAAAATGGAAGGAATATATTCTAAGTCAATCTATGATGTCAACATTAGTTATATTAATATCAAAATCAGATAGAGACATACAAAAAAAAGAAAAGTACACACCAATATTTCTTATGAAATTAGATTTTAAAATTCACAACAAAATATTAGGAAATTGAATCTAATAATGTACAAAAAGAATTATACAAACTGACAAAGTGGGATTTATTATTAAGTATGAAAGGCTGGTTCCACATTTGAAAAATCACTTTATATAATCTACTATACAACAAGGTAAAGAAGGAAAAGTCATATTAATTAATGTAGACAATGCATTGGATAAAATTCAACACACAATCATGATAGGAACTCTCAGAAAAATTAGTGATAGAGGGTAATTTCTTTTTTTTTAATAAAAAATATTTAGTCCTGGCTGGGTGGCTTGGTTGAAATGGCGTCCCCTACACCAAAAAAAAAAGGCTGTGGGTTTAATTTCTGGTCAGGACACATAACTAGGTTGTGAATTCAATGCCCATTTGGAGTGCTTATGGGAGGCAGGTAATGGATGTTCCTCTCTCACAGAATTCTCTCTCTCCCTGTCTAAAATCAATAAGCATATCCTTGGATGATGATTGAAACACAAAGAAATGATAATAACGGTGTAATATTGGAAAGGAAAAAATAAAACTGTTGCTTTTCACAGATGACAGGATTTGCCATGTAGAATTTTTTTTAAATGACAAAAATAAGAAATTAGTAAGTGATTAAAGCAGGTTACAGGCCGAAACCGGTTTGGCTCAGTGGATAGAGCATCAGTCTGCGGACTGAAGGGTCCCGGGTTCGATTCTGGTCAAGGGCATGTACCTTGGTTGCGGGCACATCCCCAGTAGGGGGTGCGCAGGAGGCAGCTGGTCGATGTTTCTCTCTCATCTACATTTCTAGCTCTCTCTCTCTCTCCCTTCCTCTCTGTAAAATATCAATAAATATATATTTAAAGCAGGTTACAGGATACAAGGTTAATATACAAAATCAATTGTTTTCTTTTATATCAGTAATGAACAATTCAAATTTGAAAGTAAAGTACAATATCATTTATGTTAACATAAAATAATATATATTTAGCCAGGCTGGTGTGGCTCAGTGGAGTGAGTATTCTCCCATGTATCAAAAGGTCACCAGTTCAATTCTAAGTTAGGACACAAGTCAGTAGAGGCTGTGCTCCAGGCAGTCAATTGATGTTTCTCTCTCATTGCTCTTTCTATCTCTCTTTCCCTCTCCCCTCCTCTATATCTAAAAAATCAATAAAAACATATATTTTTAAACTAAATATTTAGTTAAAAATATAACAATTTCTATGGTATAGAAGAGTCAATATTGTTCAGATGCTAATTCTTCCAAACTTGATCTATTCAAAAGGATCCATTTTAAAATATTAGTAAGCTATCTTGTGGATGTTGACAAATGTTTTAAGGTTTATGTGAAGACCAAAAGATACAAGGGTAGCCAACACAACACTACAGAACAAAGTGGAGGAATGACATTACCCAGACACTTAATATATCTTATATCTTTTGACATAGCCCCATTAATAAAAAGGGTTTTAAATTTTTTTCTTAGCTTTTTCTTAATTCTGGCACTATAAAATACTTCGGGCTTACCTTTTATATTTACTGTCCCTGTCTCTGAATCAGTCATTACTCCAAGGAACCTGTGTTGTTTTACTGAAGAATTGTACTTGGTAACACGATCTGGGAACTAGAGGAACCTATTGATGCCGGGATGTCATTGTCTCTGCTAGAAGAGCGAGGGAATATATGTGTGTATACTAACCTGTGCATAAACACATCTGAAAACATTTTTGTGTTACTATCTAACTGTATATTAAGATAATTGTGAATTTGCTGTTGATGCCCTCAATTCTAATCCATTAAAACTTAGATTTCTATAGCCTTTTTCCCTTGCTTATCTGTATATTCTTACTTCCCACCTGGCTCCCAATTTCTACTATCCATTTATTTAATTGTTCAACTCTTATATCTATATGTATAGTAGTATTATCATTTTAAACTAATACTCTCGTGTGAAACAACATTATCAACTAAATTGCAGTAATTATGTACTTTTCTTGCCTTTATTTTTACAGATTCCAGTAAATTACACTTTCCAAACCTACTTAGGTCAGCACATTTTTCTCATCTCCTTTAGTGAGGTTGTTTCCTAATTGTTTAATACATTAGATAGTTGTGCTATATTCTGTATTTTATCCTGTGGTTTTTCTAGCCACCTGAATTATTTTTAAACTTATATAACATACTAGTGGCCCAATGCATGAGATTTGTGCATGGGGGGAGGAGGGTTGGTGTTCCTCAGCCCTTGAAGGATGTCTGACTGCCAGTTTATAGGGACTGGGCCTAAACTTGCAGTCAGACATCCCTCTCACAATCCAGGACTGCTGGCTCCAGCCACTCACCTGCCTGCTTTGCCTGCTTGCTTGATTGCCCTAACCACTCTGCTTGCCAGCCTTCTCACCTCCAACTGTCCCCTGTCACTGGCCTGCCACTGCTAAATGCCCCTCTGCCAGCCTTTTCACCCACAACTGTCCCCTCTGCTGGTCTGCTTACCCCCAACCGCCTGCTCCCCACTAGCCTGATCACCTACAACTACCATCCCATCCTAGCCTGATCACCCCCTGTGAACCCAAGCTCCAAGCCCCTCCTATTTTTGTTTTTATTTTGTTTTTTTAGCACCTCCTTGAGCGAAGGTCAGGGCTGGCTGAAAGCAAGTATCTGAGATTTATTTATCTTGTATAATTGAAACTTTGTAGCCTTGAGCAGAGGCCAGGGCCAGCCAGAGCAGGTGGGAAGCTTGGCTTCCTCCATTGCCTGGGCAACCCACGCCTACTGCCTACTCCAGTTCTATGGCTGCTGCCATCTTGGTTGGGTTCATTTACACAGTTGCTCCTGATTGGCTGGTGGGCATGGCTTGTGGGCATAGTGAAGGCATGGTCAATTTGCATGTTTCTCTTTTATTAGTGTAGATGTATGTAACCCACCCTTAAAAAAGTGGACCATAACTCTCCACATCTTCAGTGTGCACAACACATGACTTCCCTCTAAAGAGTATGGTATTGAAAGAACAGAGGATAAAAGTAATTTTACTGCAGATAAATCTGACAAATATTGCCTTAGCCAGGTGATCAAAGTTAACAATAACAGTATAAGACCTGTTTGCTATTAAGACATAAAAATGGCACTTGTGGTCATCCTTCCCAGTTCCTACAATCCTTATCTAATCATGAGAAAAACATCAGACAAGTCCCTTTGAAGGGAGACAAAATATCTGACTAATACTCCCTCAAAAATGTCAAGTTGATAAAAAAAATCAAGGAAAATCATAGAAAGTATTAATATCAAGAGAAGTCCAAGAACTCTATGGGATCATATAAACAAAATTAGGATATGATCTAATGCCCAAGCAATGTTGAAATCAGGATGGACTTTAATCATAATGGACAATATTGGTTCATGAATTGTAAAAAATGTCCCATTAAATGTAACAAATGTAATATGTCAATAATGCAAACAACACAGGTTTTATGGAAATCCTCGGTACTATATTTACAATTCTTCTACAAATATAAACTATTCTAAAATACTTTAAATGGCATTTATCTAATCACTATCCCTTGATAATTAAAACAAATGTATCTTGTTTTTCACACTTTTGTTCCTTGTAATCTTTTATGTAATTCTTTTTTCATTATAATCTACTGTTTTAGATCATGAGCATTATTTGTCATTTTAAAGTATCTGAATTGCCTCTTTTAAAATTTATTTTCCCACAAAACACACACACACACACACACACACAAAAAAAAAAAAAAAAAAAAAAAAAACAAATAAACAAACCAAATAAAACACAAAGACTATTACAGCCCTAACTGGTCTGGTTCAGTGGATAGAGTGTTGGCCTGCAGACTGAAGGATCTCAGATTCAATTCAGGTCAGGGGCATGTACCTTGGTTGCAGTCACATCCCCAGTGATGGGTGTGCAGGAGGCAGCTGATTGATGTTTCTCTCTCGATGTTTCTAGCTCTATGTCCTCCCTTCCTCTCTGTAATAAATCAATAAAATATATTTTTTAAAAACCTATTAGAATCAAGAAATGGATTCAATAAACTTGCAGTATACAAAACTAACATATGGAAATATATTGTGTTTTTAAAATAAACTTTTAAAAAGTGAAATTAAAAAATGAATCTCATTTATAATCATATCAAAATAATAAAATATCTTAGAATAAATTTAACCAATAAGGTAGATGAATAGATAAAGAAAATGTCACACACATATTATGTGCACACACACACAAACACACACACACACACACACACACACACACACACACACAGTAGATTATGCAGCCATAAATAAATAGTAAATTTTATAATTTCATCAACTTGGGTAGATCTTGTGGGAAATATGCTAAGTGAAATAAGTCAAAAGAAGCAAATATCATATGATCTCACTTATATGTGGAATCTAAACAAACAAAAAAACAAAATAAAAACAAACTTACAGATACAGAGAACAGGTTGGTGGTTGTCAGAGGAGGGGGCAAAAGGGTAAAGGGGGTCAAAAGATACAAACTTCCAGCCATAAGATCAAGAACCATGACAATGTAATATACAGCATGGCAAGTACAGTTAGTAATATGTACTGTATATCTGAATGTTGCTAAGAGAGCTTAAAACTTCTCATAAGAAAAAACTATGTAACTATATAGAGTAATGGATGCTAACTACTCACTGTGATGTCCATTTTGCAATACTAACAAATGCTGAACAAACATAGTTGCAATATGCAAATGATGTATTATAGAATTGTACACATGAAACCTATGTACTTGTATTTACAAATGTCACTCCAATAAATATAATTTTTAAAAAGGAAGAAAAATACAGAATCATTATGTTGTACTCCTTAAACTAAGTATATGTCAATTACACCTTAATTTAAAAAGAAGAGTGTATTCTCATATTGCAATTTAAAACCCACATTAATAGTACCTGCTTGGGAAAATGTTCTATTGGTGTATTGCTCATTGATATTTAGCTAATCCTGTCTCTTGAGGAAGTTGTTTCATATGTCAGTAGGAGCACTTCTGTGAGTGGTGTATATTCTCTGAGTTTTTACCTATTTCTCATTCTTTTATTCTACAATAACAAAAAAAGTAAAAACAAAACATTTCATACTTAAATATTTCTTTCATCATTTTATAATAGAGAAGGAAAGAATAGGATGTGGAAGTGTTTATCTCATTAAGTTCAGGCAGGAATCTTTGAGCACTAAAAAAACAATAGGACACAATGGAACACTACTCAGTCATACGAAAGGATGAAATACCGCTACTTGCAACATCATGCTAAGTAAAATAAGTCAGTCAGAAAAAAGGTAAGAACTATATGATTTCACTTAAGTTGGGATATAAATTGGTGAACACAAACATCAGTGTGGTGATTGCCAGGGGTAAAAGAGTGAGGGGGAAAAGGGTCCTAAAATAAGGCAACAGAAGATTTGACTTTGGATGGTGGGCATATGGTACAATATACATATCTTGTAACATAGAAACCCACACCTGAAATCTATTTGTTGATGTTGACCAATGTTACACCAATCAATTTAATAGATAAATATTTTTTAAAAGAACCAATAGGAGAGATTAGGCACATTGTGACATAAGAACATGGAAAGTGCAGGAAGCATTCTGATCAAAATGCTGCAGTGTAGTGAGAATAAAACATCAACAGGGCCTCAATGAAGGATATTAATCACAGGAAGTGCTGTGTTGTAATCCAGACTTTTCAATATTTATCCTGGCGGTAACTTAGGAGATAAATTGGAGGAAAATGAGACAAGAGGAAAGGATTGCAAATAGAAAATAATTGTAAGGATCTCAGGTAAAAACTTATGCAAAACTATGCTAAGGCAATACCACTGGGTCTTGAGAGAAAAAGATAAGTTAGAGTATGTTTCCCCAAACATCATCATTTGCATATCTTCCTCACAGTTTCCCATATCTTAGCATAGCAATGCATCATAATTTAATATTTTCCTTAAAATTAACTATTGTCATGTAAATACATTTGTATAAAGAAAACTGTATCCATGCTACAAATGTAAGACAAGCATCATTTATCATGAATAGAATGTTAATATAAATTTGGCAAAGTCTAACTTGTTAAAGTCTAACTTGTTAAAGGTGCTAAAAGTTATCTTTGTTAAAATAGTAGTACCTGAAGCGCTATAGAAGTGCAAAAGACATATTAAGTTCCACACAAAAACTTCCTTCCTGATGTAACCTGAATGATTTGAATAAAAAATGAAAAGGGAATATTATTTTCATTATGGCGTTCAATGGTATCCACTGCTATGGTTGCATAGCTTCTACAATTACTTTATGTATAACAATAATTGTGTCACTTATTGAGGCAAAGGGTACAAAAAAATGGACAGCTTTGTAGTGAAAGGGACAATGGATTCAGTGGTTCATGTTTTTAAAGTTGAATTTCCTGTGGGGTATTCAAGTGGAGATGTTCAGTAAACAATTAGGTATACTAGTCTAGAGTCAGACAAATTGCTCAGGATGCAGACATTTTTTTTTAAATGTGAATCTTCAGAAAATGGCAGTTGAAACTTTGAGAAAATTTAGATCAGGAAGAGAAAAAAAAATGCTCAAGGGAGAAAATATTTGACAGATATCAACATTAAGTGTGAAGGAAAGGAGACAAGTTAGAGGAACCAAAGCCCTAAGAGGAGCCTCCAGAGACTTAGGTGTTCCCTGAACAGGGAGGGAGAATTTCAATGAACCTGAAACCAACAGTGTCGAAGGAGAGAGTGAGAGGAGGGTTGGCTGAAGGAGAGGTAACGATATTGTCCACCTCTTAAAAGCCTTTCCTACAATGTCTAATTTATTATTCCAAAGATCCTGCTTAGGTAAAATCAACGTTGCACCTTAACACAACACAAAACTGAAGTTTAATGAATCACAATGCTGAAAAGCTGAGAAATGAAATCTGAAACCCTAGTCTAGACCCAAGTCCCTTCTCTGTGTGCAATGAGTGGTGCAAGTAAGGGATGTCTTCAGAAAAAGGAAGAGCTGGGAATTATGAGGGTTGGTTACATTTTTTTGAAGAGAAAAGCCTAAAGTCAATAAGGAAGTTGTGAAAAAGGAAAACAAACTTTAAAAAAAGACCCATTTGATCAGGTTTAATAATCTTGGAGAAAGAACTAATAGATAAGAGGTTGAAGGTCCAGGAGAAATAGAGGAAAATAAACAGAGGTGACCCCTGAGATGGCTGTAGGGATAGATATTGAGACTGGGGGATTAATTTGCCTTTAGAAAGGAATTACTTTTCACTGAAAATGAAGGGGACAGTGAAAGAAGGTGCGTGTCCATGCATGATGTTTGATCATTTTATAGGCAGAAAGTGAGAAGTTTGTGAGCTCAGCAAATCCCAACCTAATGATAATTAGTGTTGTTTTTCCCAGTGATGTCAAAGGGTGAGGTCCATGAGCAAGTGACCTAGAAAACAGTGATACATGTATATTATATGATGGGAGAAATTGGAAAAGGAGATAGCATGGATATTCCCATCTGAAATTCTGAAAGATGGGGAACATGAACATATATGTGAGAATAGACAGGGCACAGAGTTGTAGGATGGATTTGGACATAGGTAGGGCTAGATGGAAGAACTGTTTATCAAAAGAGGAGAGTAAGTGATATATACAAAAATGCTAATGAGAATAACTAGAATAACGAAAAAGGATGGGTATAGGGGTTATGAATTAAAGGACAGTTGCAATCCAATAATTCCCAAACTAGTGTCCTGTGGATTAGTAGGCTTCATTATTAGTTTTTAATTACTAACATAAGTTCAGTTAAACTGTCAAAAATGTTAATTATTCAGAATCAATATTAGTGTACTAAATTTCTTCAGTAAAGTGATGTTTCAACTTTTAGTAACCCTATTCTCCTAAACATATTTAACTACACACCATTTAATTTTCCTCTGTGTAGATCATAACACAATAAATACAAATGTTCCATCTAACAATATAATTTGGTAATTGCTCATGCAAAAAGAGTAGAGAAGTGAAAAAACAGGCATACATATATTTTGGTCAAAGGATGGAATATTTGAACCTAAATGTCCAGAGTTGAGGCACACACACACACACACCCACACACGGGTAGGTAGTATATGCAAATTGAAGGTCACTTGAGTTGAAGAGGTCCAAGGGCAAACAGGTTAGATTTGGCATTTTTGGTCTGTGCAAATACAGAAGTAATGTGCAATCATATCAAAATTTGATGTGAGAACAATATCTGTGAGCCAGCTGCAAAAGCAGCTGTCAGCTATTGGGATTACTTTTGAGGTTGGTAGATGAGAATATGGCAGAAGAGTGGATCCATAGCTGATTATTAAAATTCTGTAAGAAGAAAATATTAACAAAAGTAATAATCCAGGGGCATCTTTAGCAATAATGAAAAAGTGCTCTGAGAATCACGGGAGTGTGAGAGACCACTCCCTAAGAAGGTCAACAGAGGATGGACTAACACCAGTGGGAAGATGCTAGTTAATAGAAGATGCCGTTAAGGGTTGAATTCTGTTTCCACAATGTCCACATATGGGAGTCCTAACCACAAAGTACCTAGGAATGTGAGTTTATTTAGAGATAGAGTCTTTACAGAGGTGAATACGAGATCATTAGGATGGGCCCTGATCTAACACAACTGATGTTCTTATGGAAAAATAAAATCTGGAAATTTGTACACAGAAACATACAAGGAGGAAAGGCAATGCAAAAGGACAGCCAAGGAGGGAGGCCTGGAACAGATCCTTCCTCGTGGCCCCCGGAAGGAACCACATCTGCTGATAGCCCGAGTGTGGGCTTCTGTCCTCAGAACTGTGAGATAAAGAAATTCATTGTGTATTTAGGCCACTCAATGTGATTTGTAACAATAGCCCTAGAAAATTAATGGAGATGCATTTAGTCAAAAGGCTGAGGATGAATAAAGAGTGATTGAGGTTTGGAGGAGGAGTATGGTTGAGTGATGAAGATGATGATTTAGAACAGAATGAGCTTTTCCAAGAACATTAAGACTGCGAGACAGATATTCTCTCCTCTAGAAAGTTGACCTAAAGCCTGGAAGACTCAGGATGTAGTACTGGATAAAATGGTCATTTTGTGTGTGTTTTTTAATAATAAAGAGTAAGGGAGTTGTTGTGAAAAGTGTTCTTTTCCTTTAATCAATGTGCTTTCAAATGTCCCAGCACCATGGAGGAGTAAGTATGACTTACAGGCGGCAATACAATCTTTTCTCATAGTTGGTTATTAAACTAACTGAAAACAAAGGCTTGGCCAATTGCTGTCATTTTCCTTTCCAGAGAAGGCATGAGAAGTATCTCTCCATTGTGGGAGCTATTCTGTCTGCATCTTCCTCTTCGCTGCATTTACTTGTTTGCTATCTAAGGCGCTTGCTACGTAGAGATTCATGTTTGGAGGGAACACGTTTTTCATCGCACATGGCACCTTGAATGGTAATACAGGAGCCTATGATCCGTTGATGTGCACAGAACTTGAAATTTTAGTGAATCGGTCCACTGGGGGTTGGAATTTTTCTGTACACTCTAAAATATTTCTGTTCGTGGAAGGCAGCAGCCGGAAGAAGTGCTGTTTGAATCAGAGTCAGGTGTAGTAGGATTTTTTTAACATATATAAAAATGAATGCTGTGCAGAGCGAGGTGGCTCCTTTTCCATCTGTCAGCACATTCTTTACAACCATGCATAAACCTTATTATCACACTCAGTGTGCTACTGCAAAAATTATCCCAGCTCAGTCTCTTTGCGGCTCTGAGTGGAATTCAAACTTCAGTGCAGTTAACGTAGAGACAAGCAACCTGGTGAATGAGGGCAGAAAGCAGTAGATGTTTTCCTTGCACAGAAAATTGGCCAGAGCTCCTTCATTTCTGCATGTGGACAGGGGTAAATATTTTGCATTGAATAAAATAGTGGCTGGTGGCAAGCATTTGGCCTTGAACAAGTTTTCCTCTCTACTCTGCCATATTAATCTTTGATGAAAAGACCACAGAAAGGGGAATATAACATAATTTGTGTGTGTGTGTGTGTGTGTGTGTGTGTGTGTGTGTGTGTGTGCTTTACATTAACCTTTGAGTTTTGACCTGCTATAGTTTTGTGTTTGGGGGTTCATTTGGATAGAGACATTAATGCCATCCTGTTCATATTTATGGGCCCGACCTTTGTATTATAGTAGCCTGCTATGAAGCAGTTATTTTTAATTGCTTTATGTGTCCGTGGAGACTGTCCTTTGCCTCCATCAGTTATATATAGTACCCTGGCACATATGTTTGCTCAATGAATCTTTCAACGGCTGAATATTTACAACCGCATCTGAATTCAAGAGGAGGAAATGCTACGTTTTGGGATGGTTGTGTGCCCTGTGTGTTGGTGCAAAAATGCGTTTGATCATCAGTGTTGCCATATACTTAATGAGGTGACAGGAAGGATTAGAAGTGACAGATTGCTTTGGCTGCACTGGGGCCATCAGAAAGCCAGTCTTCTATAACAGCTCCATAGACCCAGCCCTGTGCGCCCTCAGTGTATGACTCCTGGCTGCATCACAGAGGTTTAACCAGAGGTGGGCATGGGCTGGGCAGCAGAAGGCTGGGTATTGCTGTTAGCAGACAATGAATAGTGCTCTGTGCCAAAACCAAGCCTGCGATTGGCAAGAGTGCCTTCGTCACCAATGTCTCTAATGGCATTATGCTACACGTGCCTGCTTAAATGCTGGGCAGAATGATTTTGGAAAATGTGTGGCTCAGGATGGCTCATTTGGCAAAGACAGCTGCACCTTCATGTTTGCCTGAAGATATCATGTGTTCTGTGCTCTTTTAAGGGATGATCGGTTGGGTGCAGTGGCAAGAGAGGACCCAGGAGGGACACAAGAAAAGCAGTTTATTAGGGTCACACAGATCCCTTGGAGCAGTGGTCGGCAAACTGCGGCTCGCAAGCCACATGTGGCTCTTTGGCCCCTTGAGTGTGGCTCTTCTACAAAATACCACGGCCTGGGTGAGTCTATGTTGAAGAAGTGACATCAGAAGAAGTTTAAGTTTAAAAAACATGGTTCTCAAGAGACATTTCAATCGTTGTATTGTTGATATTTGGCTCTGTTAACTAATGAGTTTGCCGACCACTGCATGGTCACAGAGCAAGTGCCAGATTTTGGTCAAGTGAATGAAAATAGTTGTGAGAGAAAAGCATCAGAGGCATGCTCCCAGCTGAGCCTTTACTGTCTCTAAGAATTGGCTAGCCCCGATACATATATATATATATATATATATATATATATATATATATAGTATATTATAAATGTTTTGCCATTTAAAAAATACCATGGGTATGCTGTGTTGTGTTTTTAATTTATATATAAATTAAAAACACAACACAGCATACCCATGATGTTTCTTCTGCAAATAAGCTACTGGATTGTGACCACTGGTATCCTGGGATACTAGTTGGTGGTGAACTCAGGTGAGCCAGTGCCCCTGAAAAGGGGTCCCTGAGCCAGTAGCTGCTCCATCCCCTAAAGGATTATTAGGAATGTGCATTGTCTACCCCATCCCAGAGCTCCTGAATCAGAATCTCTAAGGTCTGGGAGGAGAGGGTGGAGAGGAATCTATGTTTTAATGAGGTTTCTACATAGCTGTCCTGCAAATTAAAATATAGCTTTTTATGGACAACAACACAGGACCATAAGAAATGAGAAAATGAAAATAATTCTACTTATCAGAGACTCAATTGCATTTAAGGTAAAACTACAGTTAATGTGAACTAAGTGGAATCCTGAAGACATCATCTGTCCTTATTGAAATGTATATTCACTATGACTTTCGGTAAGTCACAACCTAGCCATGGATCGGCCTCCCAGTAGTAATGAGAAAGACAATGATACCTATTTCTTGGAATTTTTGAGAATTAGAGGAAATGATGTATGTAAATACATTTTGAAAAGAGTAAACTATAGATAAATGTGACTAGTGCTTAATATCAAATGCTACGATTGGGCATACCATCTGAAGATGAATCACAACACAAGTTCACAAGACTGGGGTGATACCAGCTACTTCCTATTAGTTAGAGTTATTGTGTACCCGACAGTGAGTTAAAATAGTACATAATTTCACCCCATTTAATTCTCTAAACAACCCCATTTTAAAGAGGTTGTATGATTTACCACTGCAATTTTTGAAAGAGTAAAGTGAATAAAAAAGTTAAGCAATTTGATGAAAGACACACAGATTGTATGCCCATTCCTGTTATTCACACAAAGAGCTATCTGACTTCATGTGCTTTCTTAACCCCAGCGCAATTTCTTCTCGAGGAAAAGGCACCATTTTCACTGTAGTCTCTAACATCATAACACTAAGTCTTGGTCTATAGTACCATAATTAATGAGCAAAAATTGTGCCCATAATTTATAGCCAAATGCCTAGAAGTTAGAAATAAATAATGTGGTCACTATTCTCTGAGTAGTAAAGTTGCAAAGAAACATTTAAATATTTTTAAATTATAATAGTTTGGAAAAAAATACTAAGCCGGCATAGCTTGTGGTCTTACAGTTAAATTAATACTCATTCCACAGCATCTTAGTTTTATGCACACTAATTTACATACATAATACTGTACAGCACATCCTATCACCCCTCTCCCACCAAGAACCATTGTGTGATTCCTGATTCGTATGTTGATTCACCAAATGTATAGGTATAAAATAAGAAGATCAAGAAATACTTAAACCGCAGACTTTTCTGATGTCAAGAAATACAAAATCAAGAAATACTTAAACCACTGACTTGTTGGATGTCAAGAGCTTAACCATCCTTAGAGCAAGTTCCCAGAGCTTGATAATGTAAGTTGTTCCCTGTTTGGTTTGATTTCTCACTGCCGGGGGAACCGGGGTTTGGAGTATTTAAAGTGACTTTGTACTATTGAATCAGCATAGTTTATAAGTCCCTGGCCTGACACTGCTTCTCTCTTTCTTTCCGTGTGTGTGTGTGTGTGTATGTGTGTGTGTGTGTGTGTGTGTGTGTGTGTGTGTGTGTGTAAGTAAAGAAGGGCTCTTTCTCTCTTTTTCTTAAGAAGTCTTCTCAGGCATTACTATTGAGAATTTTCTTTGTTATCTAGACACTGGAAAAAACTAAAGCAGGCAAAGGGACAGGAGTGAAACAGAAGGACAGAAAGACACAGAGGCAGCCTCCTTTCTTTTTTATTTATTTTTATTTTTAATTAATTTATTTATTTTATTGATTATAGTATCACATAATTGTCCTCATCCCCCCATTCCCATCCCAAACCCCTCCCCACATATGCCCCCACCCCCCTGTTGTCCATGGTCACGGGCTAGGCCCATATTCATGCACACAAGTCCTTTGGTTGATCTCTTCTTCTTACCCCTCCCCTCCCCTACTTTCCCTCTGAGATTTGAGAGTCTGATAGCTGCTTCTCTTTCTCTAGGTCTGTTTTTGTTCATCCATTTATGTTGTTCATGAAAAAATTTGTACTTTAGAAAATTAACCTTCATTCGAATTGCTACCATTGATGAAAATACACACATGGTGTCAAAATAAGCCAGAGGAAAATTATTTTGGGGGAAAAAAATGAAAAAGATCCCCAAGTCAAATTTAAAGAAAATATCCCTTTATTAACTTTTGGTGGAGAATATGTTTGTATATTTTCAGAAAACAACTCCAAGGCCATCTGGAATCCTGTAACAGAGTGGAATAGGCAGCTCCCTTTCTATGAGGAGAGTCAGCAAGCCACACAAGGCCTGGGCATTTCCATGCGCAGCAGAGGGGAGTGCACCAAGCATCCCTGGGCTCACATTCTGAAATGTGAAAAGGGTTGTCCTAGTTTCAGTCATTTCCTGTTATTCTTCACTCAAAGGGAGCTAATCAGACATAAGCGAGGTCTATGCAACTTCAGCTCTCTGCGCAGGCCGCTGAGGAAGTGGCATTTCCTCTCTGATTCCTATTCTCAGATTGTTTCTGGGTCTGAGTAAAGCATTCCTCTGGGGAGACAAGCTATGGAGAACGACAGAATGATCCTTTTCACATTCTCAGCCTGTCTCCTAAGGTCCAGATGAACTCTATAGAGTCCACTAGCCAGTGGTGAGGGAGCATTAACATAAAGGAAACCAGGAGTTACTGAAGGTTTAAAGATCCTTCTCCTTGTAGAAGCTGATACCAAAACATTTCCCTTCTTCTTTATCTTCTCTTGATTATTTGATACATCAGACACAACATACTGGGAGGAAACTTTAAAACAGAATAGATGGTTTAAAAGTCCTGCGAAGTAGGGAATTGTACTTAAACCTTTTGAGTTTCAGTTTCATAATATGTGATCAGAATAATAAAGTCTGATTCCCAGGTGTTTGTTGCAACAATATGTTACATGCAACATTAAACTGTTTCTTCCTTCATTAATTTGCTCTACAAACATTTTAAGTACTTTCTATGTTCTAATTCTATACAAAATATGAGTGTTTTAAAATGAAAATCTGAAAGATCTTAAGGTTAAAATTACAGAAAATATTCTAGAATTTAAGGTTCTCCATAAAATTGGTTTAAAATAATACTTATAGATTTATTTTCACTTATCTCTAGGATTTAGCGTTTTTAAAAATTACAAATATGGACAATAAGCCACAAGTACTTTACAGATATCATATCAAGGTGGTAGAAGGTATCTTAAAATATTGTTTTTATTTACAGCTACTTCGAAATTACAATGATTAATGGACTTGTTAGACATTCTTATTAATGCTTTTATAATATTACTAGAGGCCCAGTGGACAAAATTCATGCATGGGGGGAGAAAGTGGGAATCCCCTCAGCTCAGCCCAGCCTGCACCCTCTCTAATCTGGGATCCCTCTCACAATCCTGGACTGCTGGCTCCTAACTGCTCATCTGCCTAACTGCCCGCTTGCCCCTAATTGACCCCCACCAGGCTGATCGCCCCTCACTGCCACCACTGCCAGCCTGGTTGCCCCTAACTGCCCCCACTGCTAGCCAGATTGCCTTCAACTGCCCCCTTCCTGCTGGCCTTGTTACCCTTTATTGCTCACCCTGCTGGCCTGGTTGCTCCTAACTGCCCCCTGCCAACCTGGTCATGCCTTATGCCCCACCCCTGGCCTAGTTACCACATGCAGCCTGCTTGTTCAGTCATTTAGTCTTCCCTCACTAATCCCCCTGCCAGCCTGGTTATAGGCAGCCATCTTGTGAGGGCATGATAGTCAAATTGCATTTTACCTCTTTATTATATAGGCTCAGTGCACAAATTCTTGCATGGTGGGATCCAGCCAGCCCAGCCCCAATTAGGGCTGATCGGTGCTGGGCGGCTGAGGGGAGGGACCATGAGCAATTGGCCAGTGGACCCTGTCCCTGATTGTAGTGGGGTTGGCCGATTGGGGATCAGCAGTTGGTGGAGGGGCTTTGGGAGGTTGGCTGGCCAGCCCCACCCCAAATTGGTGTGTGTGGGGGAGAGAAGGGGAGCAGAGCTGTCTAGGGGAGGGGCTGTGGGCTCAATCAAGGTGGTAAAGGCTGATCGGAGGTGGAGTTAGCTGTGGGGAGGGCCTGTGGGCAGTGGGCTGCTGGCCCTGCCCCTAGATGGTGTTGGGGGTTGATCCCGCCCTTTTGTTGGCTGCAGTGGACATTATAGTGGCTGGTCGTTCCAGTCATTATGGCATTCCAATCACTATATATCACAATATATTTTGTTTTCATAACTGTATTCCATTATAATTTATTTTCTTTGCAATTTTATGTCATGTGTTTAAAAACGTGATTCTGAGAATGAGTCTATGGACTTCATCATATTGTCAAAGAAGTTCAAGGTATGAAAGAGTTAAGAATTCTGGCTCTAGAAGAAGAGATATTTAAGGAAAACAACAATTCTAATGCATTATAATTCATTTTATTGCTGCAGTAGAGCTAATGCAATGGTAAGGATATTATCGGATCTCAGCTTAGATCAGTGTGTGTGTCTGTGTGTAGTAAGTGTATTGGAGAGAGTAGTCCTTGGGAGTTACTCCTGGAATATTCTAAATGTAAATAATGCTATAACTAAACCTTAAGGACGAGGTGAGGATCAGCCAGGCCAGAAAGAGAGATCTGGATAAGAGATGAAGTGTGAAGGGAAGAGTTTGGACACTGAGTCACTTGTGTAAAAGCAGGATGTGTGAGAAGACAGTGTCCTGGGAATCTGCACAGCCAGGGCCCAGGGTGTCCTGGCGGAACATGGGAGATAAGGACAGGGAGGTTAGCAAGGGCCAGACCAGGAAAGGGCTCAGATGCCTTGTGAAGGAGCTGGATTGATATCCTGGATGTAGTGTGGAGTCACGGGAGAAGAATATCGTCATGATTTGTGTTTCAGAAAGACCGCTATCTATACTTTGGAGGGTGAGCTATTAAAGTGTAGTGATTGTAGGGGCGGTGGGAAGTAGTCAGGAGAGGCACAAGAGCAGTTGTAAATCCATGGTAGCAATCCAGGCAATAAACAATGAGGGCCTGAACCACATAGTGGCAGAGTGTGAAGTTCCTTTGTAGAGTGTAAAAAGCCACTGTGGAGTTAAGGGAAAGAAGGGAGCATAGAAAGAAACAAGGGGAAGAAAGGAAGAAGAGAAGGAGGGAAGAATTGGGAAAAAAAAAACTGGATTGCAGAAAGTATAAAGAAATTAAGGGAAAGAAGAGACAAGAGTCAGTGTATTATAGTCTTCAGCAAAGTAGATATTTGAAGTAAATGTGTTTTATTCAACTACACTCACAACTGTTAGTCTCCCCTGGAGGTGTGATAGGATTACCTGTACACCAGGTCTCAGCCAATGAGCCAGATGGCCGCTAATTGGTTCTACTGAAAGATAATCAGAACCTTTTCTTCATTGGTTCACTTGCTACACAAATAGCCACAGTCAAAGTGATCTCAGTGAATAAAAGCTGTTGTCAAATACACATTCAAAAGGCAACAGGAAAGGCATCACAGTTACTTTTTTGACAGTCAGCCATAGCAACATCGGTTTAGAAATTCCCAGAGCCTGACAACACATACATATAGGTGCATGCACATATACACACATACTTTTGGTGCTGTTTATTTAACGAACATATTGGCAGTGCTTCTTACTGGATTCAGTATGGGAAACCTGCAGGGGCACCTCTAAGGGTATAATCTGACCCAGAAGTTAATCAATACATACCCACGCTAATACAGGAAATGTGAATGAAAAAATTCTAAAGCAGTAATGCCAAGTAGTATCTGAGGATGAATTCAAGACAATCAAACTGTTTTTATGGGTCAATTATGTCAGTTTTCTTTAATTATTTTTATTTGCACTTTTTTATATTAATTATTGGTGCCAAGTCAAAATCACCTATTAGACATCATTGAAACTATTTTAAGAGCCTTGAGCTTATTGAAACTTGTTCTTTTATGTGACTCTATTCCTAACAATAGCACTATTTTCATCTTGACAAATTCTTGAATAATTGATTAATTATCCAGAAGACAGCAAGTCTGATTTTGGAAAATACTCAAAGTCAAAGATGTTAAAAGGAAGCCAACATTCAAAATACATAGATATGCAAACAAATGCAGTCACATGTAATTCTAAACGAGATCTAAATTTAAACAACTCTGCCCATTCCATTAAAAAAAGGTCTATTCAAAATTCATAATTCAGCAAATGTAAATTAACTTTTCCATGGATTAGCTTGTGTATGGGAGAAGGGGGTAGAATGAAGAGATATTAAGCCATATAAAAGGAAGAAGAAGAAGAAGAAGAAGAAGAAGAAGAAGAAGAAGAAGAAGAAGAAGAAGAAGAGGAAGGAGGAGGAGGAGAAGAGGGAGGGAGGGAGGGAGAGAGGGAGGAAGAGGGAGGGAGGGAGAAAGGAAGGAAGGAAGGAAGGAAGGAAGGAAGGAAGGAAGGAAGGAAGGAAGAAAGAAAGAAAGAAAGAAAGAAAGAAAGAAAGAAAGAAAGAAAGAAAGAAAGAAAGGGAGAAAGGGAAAAAAAACCCTTAGTATGAAAGTTCATGGGAGCAATAGCTCTTTGGGTATAAAACTTACCTGAAGGATGCTATTTCCATATTAGGTTGATTAACATTAAATTCATATTTTAACAATTTTGATTGCACTTCTGTAGCTAAAGCCTGCTTTATTCTTGTTCCCAAGATTTGATTTAATACTAAAACATTCATGCACACTCTATATATGAAACCCTTTCCATTTTGAGGAAAGGGCTTTGTCTGAACATCTGCCAGCCCTCAGAAAGAAGAGCCCTCATGATGCACAGTTTTCATAGCGCCAGGAGCATTTCCAGCACCTTCCAAAAGCCCCTAATGGTACTTCTCCCAGTTCAGCCTCCTGAAGGTTGGTACATAATTAATGAGGTAGTGGAAGTTCACTAGAATTTGTTTTCATCTATATAAAGGTGCCCGATGTTTATCTGTACCCTTTGTAGTCATTGTTGCCTTGAATATACTGAGCTTCCTGTTGGTACAGGGAACTATCGATTTGCTGACTAATCTTTTTATCTGATCATGATAGATTGTAACTCTCAGTCTATAACCTTTACACACACTGCTATTGTGGTTAAATAAAACACAATACAAAATAATTAACATATTCCCATATCGATATTTCTCTTTCAGGCAAAAAGAGAAGACTTGGGTTTGACAACTGGACTCTTGTATTTTTAGAGAAAAGGATAAATCAAAGATGAATATACAGTCGTTAGTTCCTTAATATAAATTACTCAGGCAGAAATAGTATGTAGCCTTGTGGAAATCATCTGCTTCTTCCATTGGATTACCTCTGTCACTATATGGACACAATCTTGTTTGATGTCCTCCTACCATTCGCCTTGTATGGAGTCTTTTATCTAAATCCAAAGCAATGCGGTCATCAGGGCTGCAATTCAATAATGGCTCCACAGGAGCTGTCATCCACAGTTTGCTATTCATCTTGTAAAAGGCTTTCAGTTTTCAAAGTACCAACCAAGGTTGGCATTTCAATGCTAGGGACAGATCACTTAAAGTTCTTTTGTGTTCACAAGAAAGGGAGTGAAAATGAGAGTGGGGGAAAATTAAATGGCCAAGCTGCTACTCTACCTGACTACCTAGAGTTAACCCCAAGCTAAGGAAGGAAGCAAAGACATCGGGTGATCTGACCCACTCTGTAACAAGACATTATGATGAATGGGAGAGTTCATTAAGTGTGTTTAATTCATACTGAGCATCGCTGGTATAATTAAAAGACCACACATTTAGGGAAGTTGACCAGAGAAGAGAAAGGTGTGTTTTTTTTAATTATTGTTTTTGTTTTGTTTTTATTTTTATTTATTTTTGTTTGTTTGTTTGTTTGTTTTTAAAGCAGTGATGAAAAAGAGAATTGCTTAAAATATTTTTAGAATTAAAAACATTTTAGAATTAAGGGCATCACCGAAACCGGTTTGCCTCAGTGGATAGAGTGTCAGTCTGCGGACTGAAAGGTCCCAGGTTCGATTCTGGTCCGGGCATGTACTTGATTGCATGCACATCCCCAGTAGGGGGTGTGCAGGAGGCAGCTGATCTATGTCTCTCTATCATGGATGTTTCTAACTCTCTATCCCTCTCCCTTCCTCTCTGTAAAAAATCAATAAAATATATTATTAAAAAATGAATTAAGAGCATCATTAATGGGCTTAGAGCTAGATAATAAAGCTAAAGATGTGATTTAATAGGTGAAAGCTCTCATGTGTGGCTGTTGTTCTCAGTACATTAAGAAGCTATGCTGGGCTTCCCATCACTGAACCCAACTGCTAAGCTCTTTGGCTGGAAGTATGGTGATTTCCTGTTTCATTCAGACTCAATGTCCTAGTTCTTCTGAGACCATGATAAGAGGGCAAATAACCCAAAAGCATGAACTAGGAAGGAATTAAGTCAAATACAATTTCACCAGATCCTTTGACACTTGATATCCTGAGGGTGGAGGTGAATGGAGACACTTAATCAAATGACTAAAATTAACCAACTTGCATTAGTTGACTGTGACTCTGGTCCTCAGCTTGCAATTCTCTAGAAGGAGGTTGACTGAGAGGAGTTATGACATAATAAAAAGGGCTCAGAGTAGTAGTGGAGGCCTAGTTTCTAAGATCAGCTCTGTCATTTTGATGAACTATCTAATCATAGGCAAGTCTTTTGATTTCTAGGTTTTGATGTCATTTTCTAAATAATGAGATATTAAAATATTTCAAAGGTACTTTTCTTCCCAAACATACTATGATCCTATGAATGCAATAGTTGATGACTATATTTTCCACACACATGATATTCATTCATACATGCAACATCATTAAAAATATCAATACCTAGGTTTTGAGTTCTATTTGTTAAGTTCTGTGCCAGTGGCTGAGAATAGAATAGGCTCTAAAAGCATAGTTTGTTCCTGCCCTCATGGAACTTGCAGTGTAGTGAGAGAAATAGACATTGTATCAATAACGGCACTGGCTGTAAATTTGCAACAATGAGAAATGCTAAAACTAAAAAAAAAAATTGTGGTGCTGTGAAATTGACCTGATTGAAAAAGTAAAAAATAAAAATAAAAAAAAAGCTTCTCTGAGGATAACTAAGCTGAGATGTAAATGCTGGTGAGGTAATCTTGTTTGCCATGATCAGTCTAACCTTCAACCTGAAAATAATCAAGAATTCTTGAAAAAATTTTAAGAAGGCTATAACATAAACAAATATTCATTTGCATGATATTTTAGAGAAACCATTCTGTTGAAAGTCTACAGAAAGAGTTGAAGGGAATGAAAATTAGAAGCAAATTAATCTTCCCAATGTTAGGTGATACAACAGTGCTAAAACTGGGAATATCAAGAATTAAGTCAGAACAGAGGTACAACTTTGTGCAATCGCTTCCTCAAATCTCGTTCTCAGGGTTTGCCCCTTACTTGAAAGCATCATTTTTCTTGCTGTTTATGACCATATTATAAAGTTTTCTGTCAATTCTTAAATGCTAACTTAAAGAAATATAAGCTGACTTTATTTCTCCACCCTTCTCCTCATTTAAGTTGCCATGGGAGCAGGTGCTAATATCTGTGGCACTAATAGATAATTCTGGTGAATTCTGAGGCTCAATAATTTCTTTGTAATTGTTGGGACAAAAGGAGCATCCCACAAAAATGTGTCAGTACTGCAGTATAGTCCATATCTGTTAAATATTATTGTGTGAACATGCTTCTCAGAAAGGTCATGGGCAAATGGAAAATCCTGATGGATCATTTTAAAGCCTGTTCATGGTGACTGATATGCTAATCAAAAGGAGGAGTTTCCAAGCAGATTCAAAATATGTCTTCTGTGTAACTTCTGGGTGTTCTCCCATATCCATAGTTATTTTGGCTTGAAACCCTCTCCTTGATTTTATTACAAGATTTCTCACAGATATATTCATCCTTCTGAATTAAATTTCTCAGTGTCGCTAAATAAGCTTCATATGATTTCACCTTCACCCTTTATATCAACTCGTGTTTCCATGCTTTCTCCCTCTCACCCTATCCTAGTCAACTCCTACCATCCTTCAACACCAAGTTCAAAATTTCCCCCCTCAAGGAAGATGTTTCACTGTTTCACTGTCTCCTCTATCAAACTCTCTCTCCTCTAAATTTCAACAGGTTTTAATAGCTATGGTATCCTTGATATTTACATTATTATATTGAATTTTATGTTAGCATTAATACTTGTAGAGGTATTATGTGATATATATATATATATATATATATATATATATATATATATATATATATATAATGTGATCTATATATGTATTAGGTGTTATATATATATTATTATCTATAAGTACTTTGAGAGAGTGTTTAAGGAACTAGGGCAGTCATTTACTTTCATGTTCTTATCCCTCCAGTACCTGGAAAAAAATTCCTTTGCAAGAATATACAATAAATATCTGGTGAATAGTTAAAATAATACCAGTTAAAAATGCTTCAGATCCTTCAAAGCAATTTGATAGTGTACAATCAGTATAGAGAGTAAAGTCAAAGTCACAGAAATGCCAAGGAAATGAATTGATGTGGACTATTTTTTTAAAACAATACACACACCTACTGGCTGCTCTGTAGCATACAGATTCCTAACATCAAGAGTTAATATGGTGATCAGGGAAATAAAAATAGCATAGAAAGTATAAAACCTGGCCAGAAATCTCTACTGCTACTCAGCGCATTCATGTAGTGAATACAGCCTTTGCTGAAATTAATGTTTTGGACAATTATTAGAGGATTTTATGGTACTAACTAGATATTAATAAAATTTAAGAGGCGGTCACATTCAGCCTTCCCAGAATTCATCAAATTATAGCTTCCATGACTTCTCTTGAAAACTGTGAGAACAAAAGGAATATGGAACCTCATATCCATTGAGGGTTTAAAAAATTACTGTAGAGCTTAAAGAGGACATGAAAAGCCCATTAATAGAACTGACCTCATAGTGTTCTTGGAAGGACCAGGGACCCACAGGCATCCCCAACCTATATTTTGAAAAGTGCTAAACTAGGTGTTTAGTAACTAGTATTGGTTATTTTTTAATTTTTTAAAAATAATATATTTTATTGATTTTTTATAGAGAGGAAAGGAGAGGGATAGAGAGTTAGAAACATTGATAAGAGAGAATCATTGATCAGCTGCCTCTTGCACCACCCCACCCAGGAATGTGCCCTCAACCAAGGTACATGCCCTTGACTGGAATCAAACCTGGGACCTTTTAGCCCACAGGCCAACACTCTATCCACTGAGCCAAACCAGTTTCAGCTAGTATTGCTTATTTTTAAGAGGGGGTTACAACAATATAAGTGTAAACTCTAATCTCCTCACAGGTAAACTTTCACCTCAGACACCTGTTTATGTGTATATAAACCGTCCCAGAGCTCTCAGCTCAAATAAAGTATCAAAATAATGAAAACATAATAGTCTGGCTTTAAGTAATTTGATTCAACATATATCCAAATCCATTTGCGTTTCCTATACTTTACTTATTGGCTATATTCATCTGAAAATAAATAATAAACATAATTTTGTCCATTTATATTTGCATATACTAGTAATCTATACTGCTGATACCGTGTTTCCCTGAAAATAAGACATCCTCCGAAAATAAGACCTACTTATAGGTTTCTTTCTGAATATAAGGCATTCCCCAAAAATAAGGCCCCCAGGCTCTGTCTCAGAATGAAACTTAATTTACCATAAACTGGTCACTAGGGCTGCATCGACTGGCATCTAGCAACCAGTGAAGTTATGCAGAGTCCTGACATCACTGCTGTGTGAATGGAGAGAAATCAGCGTGGAAACTTTGTGAAACCTAAACTGCAAGAAGTTGTGACTTGGGTGAAGAATTCAAGGGACAAAATCACTGACAGTTGCATTGCAAATGCACTGCGAGCAGGCTACCTTGACAAGAAGTACTCATTTAAAGACAGTGCTATTGCTAAACATGAGAGATTTAGTCCACTGATTCTGAAAAAAATGGAGTCACAAGAAATTCACCAGGAAATTCAGGAATTGGATTGTTATGATGATGTTCTAGAAGATGACAACATGATTGTTATTGAATAAATGAGTAAATTCTTGATACTGTAGGATTCACAGTTTGTCTGGTTTGTGTTGACAACTACCATACTACCGTACCGTATACTGGTAATAAATTTCCTTTATTTTCATTAAACAATAAATGTGTACCGTATTCTTCTTCATGGAAAAATAAGACATCCCCTGAAAATAAGACCTAGTGCATCTTTGGGAGCAAAAATTAATATAAGACACTGTCTTATTTTTGGGGAAACAGGGTAGATCATACAAAAATAAAACTGATTTCTCTCTCTCTCTCTCTCTCTCTCTCTCTCTCTCTCTCTCTCTCTTTTAGTAAGGCCCAAAAAGTGCAACATAAAACAAACTTTCAATTTAGTCTATCTCCAAAGCATTTCGAAGTATGACCTGGAAGATAACAAAATAGTGCTGTGTCACTAACAGCGCCACACTTCCGTGAGTCTCCTTCGCAGAGGAGAGTCTGGCCTACTTATGAAACACCCAGAGGACATTCCAGTATCAATATCCCTGACTCAGACAATTCATTAAGGTATTCTCTACAAATTATTCTCCAACATTATCCTTTCCTATACTTTAGGTAAAGTATCACCTCTATGCTTTTTAAACAAAATTGCTTTCTCTGAGGGAAGGATTTAACAAAAGTTCCAATATGCCCACTGTGGCAGAGATGGTGGTTAAAAGTGAGATTCAGCAGACTTATCATGGGCTCCGTAGGCTAGGGTAAGATTTGGGATGAAAAACTCAAACCCAGAGCCAGATGAAATCAAGAGACAGCAACCACCAGTGTCAATGCTAGATTCCTGCCAGCAGGGGGAGAGAGTGAGCTCCTTAAATAGCTTTGCTAGTGCAAGAACAAAGCTCACCAGCAGCAGTCCCAATGCAGACAAAATCAATACCAAAACAAACCCCCCCTTTATGCCAGGATAATAGGTAAACCCAGCTGCCATTCTTAAAGAAAGAGAAGAGGAGAATCCTGAATCAGAGACTTCATTGAAAATGGAAGCTCCTAAATTAACTTTGCATTTACAAGATTCAGTTTTCTTTTCTTTTTACCTTCTTTATTGATTAAGGTATTACATATGTGTCGTTATCCCCCCCCCCCCCACACACACACACACTCATGCCCTCACCCCTCTGGTGTCTGTGTCCATTGGTTAGGCTTATATGCATGCATATGATCCAGTTTTCATTCAGTGGGAGAAATAGAGCTTTGAAAATCACGTTTATGTCAGTTTTAGAGAAATACAAGCAAGCTTTTATACCTTGAATTACAGAATATTTGATGGTGAATTTTATACCTGTTTCATAAGATTGTAAAATCCTTGCTCTAGATCACTCCACTGATGGCAAATACTAATTAATGTGGGCAAACTTGAATGCAACCTGGGTTGACTGTCTCTAGCACATGCCCTAATTGGGGATCGAACCCGCAACCTGGATATGTGCCCTTACCTGGAATCCTGGAATTGAACCCACTACTTTTGGTGTATGTGACAATACTCCAACCAACTGAGTGACAGCAACCATGACTGGATTTATACATATATAAATACATATATTGTTGTCTATCAATTTCTTCTCAACCCTACCCAAGGGTAAACTCTGCTTTGTTTAATATATAGCCCAGTGCCAGGCACTCAGTTTAATGCTCAATAGATATCTGTTGAATGAGAGAATGAATGATTTGACAAATGTAATACTTAATGATATTGAAACTCTCTGCCCACAGCCCCAGGGAGCTCTGAGCTGCACAATTAACAAGCTTCCCAGATGATTATGACGTACTTTGAAGTTCAAGAATGACAGTATGGCTGGGCAGGTGAACAGGGTAAGCACAGGAAATGAGGTAAAGAAGGTGGCATTTTAGGAGAACATAATTGGGAGAGGGGACTTAATGTGCACTTGACATTAAATCTCTCCATAAAATTAACCCATAGCCGCCTTTGTTTTAATTTTTTATCTTAATGAACTATTTGTGATTTTTATACTTATAAAGATCAGAGAAAATAGAGCCTTAGCCATCACAATTTTAAAAAATGATTATCTGCATCTTGACAGTTCTTCCATGTTTCCTATAGTATATATTTTTTTTCTTTTCTCTGGGATATATTTACTTGAAGATCCTATGGGTATTTCAAAATTAATATGCCCCACATACAATTTTTCATGCCCACCCAGCCCCAAAATAATTACTATGTCATAGAAAACCTTACAGTTTGCAATTATATTTACATCTCTGCTCATTTTTTAAAAATTCTGTTATTGTGATAAGAACACTGAATATGAGCTATACCATCTTGACCATGTTATAAAGTTTTCTGTCAATTTGCAAATGTGGGTTTAAATGAATTAATATTGGGAATGTCGTCATATCTGACCAAATATATCCTAATTCGTATAGTCTGCCATTCCTGCCTCTGTTCCAATCTATTTTTTATCCCCTTGCAGTAATAATTCTCCAGAGACATTGTTTCTGTTCTTCCTGGGTTACGGGGACTCCTTCTTTTGTTGTTTCACCAAAGATGCCCTGATTCCTGTCTCATCAAATATTGTTCTTTTAATGAC
This sequence comes from Vespertilio murinus, assembly GCA_963924515.1. Lineage (NCBI taxonomy): Eukaryota > Metazoa > Chordata > Mammalia > Chiroptera > Vespertilionidae > Vespertilio > Vespertilio murinus. The sequence continues at coordinate 11,217,284 of OZ004704.1, read as the reverse complement.
TCTCATTAAGTAGACTGTTTACTCAAACCAAGTTAATATGCTCACAATTATAAAAAAATCAAACTATTTTTATACTCCATGTTTTGTAGTTATCAGTCCCTCCCTCTCCGCTCATCGTCTCTCATTGAAGTACCCTACTTCTAAAATTGCTAACTCAACAAACAAACAAAGGATGTTTTGTATCTGATTCCTACACATCCCATTTGGCCCTTTAGTCATAAAGGAATATGTGAATATGTGAATTATATTTCACTTAAATACAGTATTAAAATTTTAAAAGCACATTTATGCACATTACTTCATTGGAGCAGCACAGTTTTTTTAATTACAAAAAGTAATTACAAATTTTATCTACTCTATATACATATTATGGTATAATGAAAACAGAAAATATTTTGCATAGAATTAACTGAGATTTTCATCAGCTTTTGTCTCATGATCATTATAGGAACTTGTGTAAATCACATACACACATCTAAACTTCCTATGTTTTAAAAATAGAATGTTCATATAATATAATCAAATATGAAGGTATTTTAACTTCATATTTTATAATATTTATGTTTCCTAATGCATAAATATCAATGTAGTTTTTGAGATTTTTCAAATAAAACTAATATCTAAATCATATTTTTAAAGATTTTGCACATTCTTGTTATTTAGATAAAGAATATATTTTCATTTTTATAATATACATATTTATACCTTTTACTTTGCAAAAGTAAACACAATACATTACAGACATACACACAGAAATATATTATATATGTACTAATACATGCACATTGTCATAAAATTAGAAAATACAGATGGTCAAGAAGAAGAATATAATTATATCACTCAAGGAATAACCATTGAGAGTATTCTAGCATATATCCTGCCATTCTTTGTTGTTATTGTCAAAATACTAGTACATAACATGAGATCTCAAATCATTTTAAAGTACAGTACAGTATTATTGATGTAGATATGATATTCTACTACAGATGTCTCAGACTTAGTCCACTTGCTTAACTGAAATTTCATGTTTGTTGATTAGTAACTCCTCAAGGATTATGTCTTTAAACTTACTATTTTAAAAATATATTTTTATTGATTTACGAGAAGAAGGGAGAGAGAGATAGAAACATCAATGATGAGAGAGAGAAAACATCAATCCTTGATTGGCCGCCTCCTGCATGCTCCCAACTGGGGATCAAGCCCAAAACCGGACATGTGCCCTTGACCCAAATCACACCTGGGACTTTTAAGTCTACAGGCTGATGCCCTATGCACTGAGCAAAAATGGCCGGGGCTAAACTGACATTTCATAAGCCAATTCTACTAAAACTCTTGATTTGCAGAGTATTTTCAATAGTTTTCAACATTACCTATTCCCAGTACAAAGTTGAAATCATAAGATTGCCTCTTTTCTGTTGTTAGAAAATCACTTTAAAGAATTTCCTTCTCAGGGTTCTTTTGAAAAATATTTGATAACTGATATATTTTTCCTCTCCAAATCAAAACTGGACATCATTATTTCTTGCTTATTTCCATAATTTGTTTTGGACACTTTACTGGTGTTCATCAATATCTGTTTTTTCTCCTATTCCAATTCTCAACCATTATGGAGTAGGAAGTCATGAGAATAGATCTGGCCACGGGCTGTGGTCACATAAGATGTGATATTTGTGGGTAGAAGTATAAAAGAGCTGGTCAATACCTTTCCAGTTTTCCTTCCCTGACAATGTTGGCAGAGTAGAACATTTATTCTTGTTGATATAGGTAAAGGATGATGGAATTTTCCTCAGCCTGGATGGCTGCCTTAAAAAGTGAACGATAGTTGCCCTTCAGTTGTTGTCAGACAAGAAAACCCTAATTTGTGGGTTTGACTTCTTCATATGTGTACCTAGACTGATAATAGTATGTAACATCCTTGGGAGAAATGGGAAAGAAAAATTGTTGAATTGTGAAAAGGTTCCCCTTCAAAGGTGCCAGACTTGCAGTGGACATGGCCTGAGTGAGAAATAAACTTTGTTGAGTTTAGCCCACTGAGATTTTGGGTTGTTGCGGGTTTGTTTGTGTGCTTGCTTATATTTTTTTGGGCAGGGAGGATTGTTTGTTTGCTTTTTGCCACTACAGAATAATTATGTCTACCAAAATACTGGTGTTTAAGAAAAATCCTGCCTTGAATAGCCACTTTAACTTGTCTCAGTTTGAGGAATCACAAGCCAACTTCTTCCATATGCAAGTAATTTAATTCTTCACATTACACCTTTAAATGGCTAGAATATATCAGTCTTTCCTATTCTCAGAAACCCATCAACTATATCTCCAGCCCTCTCTATTCTTATAGAACTTATTTGTATTATTCTATTTATTTATATTACAATTTTCCTCTTGAAGTGCACTTTAGTAATATTTAGATAACTCTTACAATTCCAGCCTGAAAGAGAACATCTGTGATGGCCATAAATATGGTCTATGACTCCGAGTTTCCATTCAACGTAATTTCTAAAGATATAAGCATTCTAACTCCCTCTCCTCTTCAGGTAGAGTCCCAAGCATCTCATGTGCTTTCCTTGGCAGCCATTCAAATTCTGGTAAAGCTACTAGTGCCAACTCATCTCTACCTGCTACATCAAATTTGCTGCTTCTCTGCCGTTTGACTTGACCTTGACATTGATATCAAATCCCACATTATCATCCCTCCCTATGCCGGTACCAACAGTCCTTATTGAGGTAATGTTATGTCCAGATTTCAAGATCCCCAAGGACCTCCAGGGAGCCAAGTTTGATACAAAAGCAAAGAGCCTTTATTAGCAGGCCAGGTAAGTGACTAGCCAGGTGACTGCTCTGCCATTCTCCATGCAGGGAGACCAGAGAGCAGCACTGACCCTTTATACAGGACTGCTTTTAAACCCATTAACCACAAACTGTTCTTACAGAGCAAGCAACCCTAGACAAAACATTTTTTTTCCCAAGCAATGTCAGGATCATGCCATTGACGACCATGTTGTTCACAGGGTCATCTGTTCTTTAGAAAGCCAACAGTGTTCTATGAAAGAATGTCTACGTGCTTGGAAGGGGCCTTGGTACCCTATCTCAAGGCCTGGCCTGGTATCAACTCTGACAACTCTATCTGGGGCATAGTCCATGGCCTCTCTGGAAGCATGCTCAAAAATCCCCACTCTACAACCGTAAAGGAGGTGTCTCTACTTTCAGCCTCCCATCCCAGTGCTACCAAACAATACTAGAAGAAAATTTAACTCATGTTCTGAGCTAACTCACAAGGTTGAAGTCTCTATAATGTTCATTAATTAGCAATGATCCTGACTCAGAAATGTGACTTAATTTTGTGTTCCACTGGATGGTGGGGCTTATATTTCTGAAAATACATAGGGTCTTAGTCAAGATAACCTCAAAGACCACAGCAGAATTTCATTTGCTCTAGTGTACCTAGCTATGAGAATGAGACTTGGGGGTTTGGCAGAAAACATGTGTGGGAGAATCAAAATGTAAATAGGGGAACACGAGGCATACTATTTTTAAATAAAATGAGTCTGAGGTAACTATGATGTAACTACTCTGACTAATTCAATGAAATCCAGGACACCCAGTGAATCTTAAGCATGATTAATAATAAACAGTTAGGTACATCAGAATAAAACAATGTGAGCACAGCAAAAGCAAAGAAAAATCTCAGTCAGAAACCACATTTGATATGTTCTTCTTTTGATATATCTCTCACAGTTGACTACTTTTTCTCACTTCATCAAAAATACCCAAGTCAAAGTGTCCTTTATCCTTTCCATGAACAGTAAAATAGCTTCCTCATTGGTCTCCCATCCTGCACGTCTGGCCCTCCTCCAATTCTTTCCCCACCTATCAGAAACTATGATCTTAAAGAAGTGAAAACCCATTATTACCATACTTCTACTGCATAATTTTAAATGAAATTCAATTTTTCTCGATATGGTTCCAACTTTATAGCATGATTTTGAATGCTTTCATCTATAGGACTGTGCCTACCTCATCAGTTTCACCCCTTACTATTTATACTATCTCTAGCCATACCAGACTTCTTTTTTTCACTTAAGGAAGTATTCTCTTATTTTAAGGTATTCTGACATTGTTTTTATTTTCCTGGGGTACATTCTTTTATATATATATAGCATTTCCAAGTCTCAGTTTAGATGTTCTTTCACCAGAGAAGTTTCTTCAGCTAACCAAGATTAATTTTATTATTTAAGCTTCTACTTAGGAATAATTCATAATTCTCCCACAGTAGATATGTTTTACTTATGCCTTTGAAGCACTTGTTATGATAACTAGAGACCCAGTGCATGATATTCATGCACTGGAAGAATGGGGCAGAGGGAGAGAGGAAGTTCTTCAGTCTGGCCTGTGCTCTCTTCCAGTCTGGTACCCCTTGGGGGATGTCTGACTGCTGGCTTAGGAGAGTGGCCTAAGCTTGCAGTCAGAAATCCCCTGTGGGGTACTTAGCAGTGCCATGGAGGTGGGAGAGGCTCCCCCCACCATCACTGGGATTGCCAACTGTGAGCCCAGCTTCTGGCTGAGCAGTGTTCCCCCCTTTGAGCATTTGCCCCCTGGTGGTCACTGTGTATCATAGTAGCCAGTTATTGCACTGTTCAGTTAATTTGCATATTAGGCTTTTATTATATTGGATAATTGAAGGTTTCTCTCTATCATGGGATTGGACCTTAGTTTGTATCTTAGGTACTGGGTTTATAAATGTATCAATGAAATATACTGAATAAGGTTCCAGTACATAGCAGATGCTTAAAAAATATTTCTAGACTGAACTTGAATGAATGAACCAAAAGTATACAGAGTAAGACTATATTTCAGGAATTGTTCAGTTTTTTATTATTTATTTATTTTTTAATATATTTTATTGATTTTTTTACAGAGAGAAAGGAAGAGAGATCGAGAGTTAGGAACATCGATGAGAGAGAAATATCAATCAGCTGCCTCCTGCCTACCTCCTACTGGGGATGTGTCCACAATCAAGGTACATGCCCCCAACAGGAATCAAACCTGGGACCCTTCAGTCCACAGGCTGATACTCTATCCACTGAGTCAAACCAGTTTTGGTGATTATCTATTTATTTTTAAATCTTTATTGTTGAAAGCATTACATGTGTCCCCTTTTTTAATCTTACTGACCCCTTATAGCCCGTCTGTTCTGATTATTTTAAACATGATTATTGGATAACAGATTATTGTTCAATCTTGCTCTTCATCAGAAAAATAATAAAATCTTGGCAATTAAGGTAAAAATACCAAACACCTAACTTGTACTAAGACTTTAGGCACACAAACTAATGTTAAAAAAAAAATCTTTGTTACATTGTGGATTATAACAATTGGTATATGCATGATCTTTATGTATTTCTTATTTGTTTATTTATTCATCTATTCACATTTATTCTTCCACCCAACTATAGTGGCATTATAATGAAAACTTGTGAATGCACCCCAACTTTAAGTTGAACAGTGCTTCCTTCAAACATTATACATGTCTTTTATGGTAAATGTGAAATTATTTCTCTTGGCTCTGTAGGTAAGTAATAATGCCAACTTGTTTTCCCTCATGTCTATATGAACAAGGTGTGTGAGGTCATGCTGATTCATAATTTATATGTTACTTGGCTATCAGATCTACAATTTTCACCAAAGATAATGCTATAAATTTTATTTTCTTGTGGTTTTTCTTTAAATTTTTGTTAGCTTTCTAATATAAAATATTCAAATCAAACTGGCTGTTTTATAAGTTAGTGAGTTCCCTGCTTTTAAGATATTTAAAGATTAATTAAATATTTACCTTATAGGATTTCTACTTTGGTCAAGAGCTTGACCCATTCATCATTCATTCTACAAACATAATTTAGCATCATGTTGGGTACTGTGAGTGTACCAGGAAACAAGATAAGCATGGCCGCTGCTGTCTTAGAGCAAGATTATAATAGTTAATTATTAATGTAATGAGTGTCATGAAAGAATATAGGAAGTTTGTAGAGTGAATGACAGGAACGCCTATTGTGATTAAGAGATGGGAAGGGTTTTTGTTTTTTGTTTTGTTTTTGTTTTGTTTTTTTTTTTGGGGGGGTGCTTCCCATAGAAAGTGACCCTGAAAACTTAATCCTGAAAAAGACTTCCTTAGACTCCTTCTCTCCTAAGGTTGAAACAGAATTTGAGGGTCCAAGGCCGAAATGAGTGCCTCAACGAGCCATTTGTTCATTCTCCCAAACTTTCTTTTTTCCAGACAGGGCTCTCTTCTGCCAAAGAAACCCAAATCCATCCCAGCTTTCAATGATGGACCTGCACATCAGTTTATCAGGCAGAAGCACATGCAGCCTCCAGCTGACACCTCTTACTACAATTAAAACATAGTCTTTGGGAATTACTGATAAAGGAATGCAAACATCAGAAACTCTAGGGGAGACAGACCTCACATAAGATTGGCTCTTACATAGGAACAAACTTAACACATCTAATACATGGATTAGATAAAAAGGCAATAATGAAAATGGAAAGGTTTTCTCTAGCTGGCATTAAGCTTCAATATTTCTAATTACATATATGTCCTCTCTTATTCTCTGAGACTATTCAATGTTTTCCATTTTTGAGTTATTTGATTTTAATGTGATGAGAAACTAAAAGGTTGTAAACTCATTAAAAAGGGGGTTTGTGGGGTGTTTTGTTAGTTTGTTTTAACATCACACAAAATCAACAATGATTTTGTGAGCCTACTAGGTATTTTTTACTATTCTGTGGTCTGAAATATATCTGACAAATATAAGGTGCCATATACGAACCTTCAAAATATTCATCTGGTTGGATAGACTGTATATCTATACAAATAAAAGAGTACATGAGTGGGGGCCTGCCAGTTTACTCTCAAGGGTGTCCTGGATCATGGTGGGGATTCCCTTGGGGAGTGGTGCAGCCTGGGAGAGGGGCCTGGGTGGTTTGCAGGCCAGCCACGCCCCCTGGCACCCAAGTAGAGGCCCTGGTATCTGGGATTTTTTTATCTTCTGTAATTGAAACTTTTAGCCATGAGTGGTGCCAAGCCTCCTGTTCTCTCCAATTCTATGGCTGCTGCCAGTTTTTGTTGGGCCTTATTTATCGTCTATAATTGAAAATTTGTAGCCTTAAATGGAGGTCTGGGCTGACCAGGGCAGGCAGAAAGCTTGGCTTCCTCCATTGCCAAGGAAACCCATTCCTCCTGCTTGCTCTGTCGCCACAGCCATCTTGGTTGGGTTAATTTCTATACTCGCTCCTGGTTGGCTGGTGGGCATGGCTTGTGGGTGTAGTAGAATGGTGGTTAATTTGCATATTACTCTTTTATTAGATAGGGTATACATAATTAATTACAAATTAATATTTGCATGTTTTTATTTATATTCTTTATATAAAATACTTTTTCCTCTGAGGCCTTAATTTGGAAAATTGAATATGTTCTGTATCATTATAAAGCCTATGCATGGCCTTATAATATTGTGAAACTATTTGACAATAACAAACTTGTTCTCCTTTAATCCTTGGGACAAACAGTAATTTCCATTTATTTAAGTCTTAGTTTTCTGACTATTAATATGCAATGGGTCATATTGTGAAACAAAGGCTTAACAAATGTCCTGTTTGGAATATCAATGAGTTACTTTTAGTCATCACACAAAAAAATGCAGAGTCTTTTTTTTTAAAGTAAATATGAAACTGTCATAGAACTCATTGGAAGAAAAATAAATGAAAAATATTCATTTGAAACTGCCTAGCTTACAGCTTGTTTTAAGGATGGCAAGACAGTTACACATTTGGAATAGGCCTCTGAACTTCTCAAATAATAACTTCCTTTGACTACCACTCCATTCCACAGAGAAGAAGACTTAGTCAGGAAAACCAGTGCCAACTCAGTTACATAGCAACCTGATGCAATGTCAGGCATGGAATCCAGCCTTTATACTAGACTGGTTGCTCTTTTCAAACTATGCTGTGGTTTGTCTTTGAGAAGCAACTTCAGCCCAGAAAAATGCTTATGGCCATGATAAAATAATAAAATATATTTTTAATTGAGTTAATGGGATGAGAATCCTTTTTTTGAAAAATTTTCTGTAGTGGTATTTCTACCTACTCAATCACCACACACACACACACACACACACACACACACACACACACATACACACACAGAAATATAAACATTCATAAGTGATTGTGAGATATCAGAAAATTAGGCAATCTCTGATTCTTTGTGATCCCACAGAGGGAAAAAATAGTTCCATGCACATAATAAAGCTGAACTGAAATTTTTCAAGCACATTTTACATTCCTAAAGCACCCAGTGTTCCCATATTATATTGTGAGCTTATGTTGATACTCCTCATTTTCATCCTCTCTTTTATTTGCTGTTGGGATGGATGGCTATCTGGTATGGACAAAGGAATTCAGTATTTGAAGTAGGGCAAAACTGGGTTAAAATCTTTACCTAAGTTTTATTGCATGAGCCATGTTGGGGAATTTGGTATTGAAATATTAACCAGTCAGTTATCTGGCCCTTGTTCTCAAATAATTATTACATAACCATGTGAGATGTTGCTTCGCTGCAGTGTCTGACCATGTGTTCTCAGGCTCTGCCTCCCTTGCACACCATCATGACTTCTTACTCATAGTATCTTCATCTTTATGCTAAGGAGTTGTATATATAGTAGGATAGAAATGCCTAGGAATTACCTTCCCACTAACACCCTCAGGCCATTAGGAACAGTTCCAGGAATCATGAATGGGTCTCAGTGTATAAATAACTAGCTCCTTTACCCTTCAGTTGTAAACAACTCTGAGGCATGTGTTTGACATTGGTCCCAAGAGTTTTGTGTCCCAGTTGCCAAAATGGTAATGTGTATGATGATGCAGATGCAGGCTGTTAGGTTTCTCTCCTCCCCTGACTCTTTTCTCTACTCCCCTCCCAGCGCTGTGTGGACTCAGCTTGGTAATAGACTATTTCACTGGCATCATTGTGTCAGGACATGCCTCTGGGTGAACTCAAATACCGACAGACACAGACAAGTGAATAGCTCGTAACAAAAGAAAGTGTTAAGTGCTATAAAAATATTAAGAATGGTGTATTATGAAAATACTTAATAAAGATTATAAAGATATTTGTTCAAAGAGAATTTCCTAGAGTAGGAGGCATTTCAGTTAGGTTTTTTGTTTTTGTTTTTGTTTTTTTAGTGTGAAGAATTTAGCTAGAAAAGAAAAAGGTGTAGGGTTTCAGGAAGGAGGACCTGCAAGTTCAACATCTTGGAGGCACAAGACAGTATGTTTCCATGTTTAAGGAGCTGAAAGTGGGGAAATGTGTCTGGAATATAGAGTAAGTGTAGGAGCAAGTAATGAGAATAAAGGCTAGAGAGCCAGCCAAGGGACAGATCAGAAACTCTTGTGAGCTAAGCCAAAGCGATGTTTCTGTATGCAAGAGCAATAAAGAGGCCTTATGGAAAGTTAAGCAAAGAATGATGAGATCAGATGTCTGTTTCAGAAAGATTGCCATTTGACAGCGCTTGGGGAGAATGGATTGCAGGGGTCAAGGTAAAAACCTGGGAGACCCATTGGAAGACTGGCAGTAATCAAGGTAAGAAATTATATCAATCTGAACTAAGTTAGTGGTAGAGAAATAGAAAAGAGGGATCCCAGAGATATTGCATGCATCAAATCAGCAGTACCTTCTGAGTGACTGACTGTGCTGGGCAATGAGAGAGCAAACATTCGAGAATGACTCCAGGTGCCTCGCATTGGTGAGTCAGTTGAAGGTTGAACTGTCTACTGAGGTGGTAGTCACAGGGAAAAGGTAAGTTGAGAAAGTCAAATTGTGAATGCCTTTTCAAACATTTTGAGGGCCATGTGTCTGTGGGAAATTCACATGGAACTAGATAGAGGGCCAGCCCAAGAGGAAAAGAAGCCTGGTCCAAAGACGTAGACACAGAGTCACCCTCACACAGCAAGGGGTTGCCAAAAGTAGATGCAGTCAACCTTGAAGAAACTGTAAAGTGCAAAAGTATATGGTTCATACGTAGCACTGAGGAATACCAACATTTAAGGGGCAGGCAGAGAAAGCAGACTGCAACATTGGCAAGAAGAGAAAAGCCAACAAAAACACCATCATAACCCATTCTTGCGCCCATGGTACACAGAGTAATTTATCAGGGACCTGTTTCACATTGACCTCCAGATCATCCTGGAATCTTCTTTGACTAGGCACAGTTGAAGTAGCAAGGTTGGAAATAGCCATTGTGTGAAATGGGTACAGAAGCTGACATGTGACCACGTAGCTATTGTAAAGAATTGCTAAGGACCTGGATGAGGCTGGACACCAGAGATGACTGATCCTAAGTAAAAAGTTATTGAATTGTAGTCTTGTTTTCTTTTAAATATGAAATACACACACACTCACACACTACAATAGGAAAAGGAATCAAGGGAAATAATGCTCACGGATAAAATAATCATTATGCTAGGTGCATTACATACATTGCATAAATTTAATGGAAACTATGTGAATGGATATTATTATTTCCATTTTTTCAAATAAAAAAACTGATTCTAAGTACTTTATATAAATCACCCAACATTAATTTTAAAGTAATTAGCAGAGCTGGGCTGGAACCCAAGGAAGAATAGAGTTCAAGTCTGTGTGAAAGAAATCTCCGTTTCATTAACAATAGCTTATGCATTCTTTCTTCTCTGTCCTGACATTTCACTCCTCATATTTAAGGGCATTACTTCATAGTCAGCTATGAAATTGACATTGAATTGCTGGTAGTTATTTCCATCTACCTTTGTTGCATTGTTGTTTATTTCTTCAAATGCAGTCTTGAAATATTTTGGAGACACATAAAACATCACCATATTCTACGTGTTTTCTGTTTAAAAATGCCTTAGTTAATATTATTGTTGACTCATCCACAATAAACTCACGGACAATAGCACTATAACTCCTTCCTGAATACAGATGATATGACATGTGAATTTACTTCATAAGGCACATCACAGCCATGTTGCACTTAGAAACAAGAGCACTTCAGCTTTCTGCTTGGGGACCATTTTAAATGACCATTTTAAGTAACAAAAAAAAGCACAAAAATGTGAAAATACAGCCCCAAATAGACCAAAGTCATGGCACCCATCTACAGGAGATCTGAAACAGGATGGCAGAGTGCCCATTTGTTAGACTTAGCTCTTGGCAACGTGGATTTTCAGCACTCTGTGCAAAAATTCCACAAGCATTGATTCGGGGGTTTCAAATTAATTTGAACACGTATGGAAATTTAAAACTAAAAAAAAAAATCTGTGAAAATGAGGATTCACTGTGTTTGACTATGTCTATGCATGCGTATTTGTCACAGATTTAAAAGTTGTCCAGTGTCAGCTAGTGTTTCTTTATGTCTTTATGCCCCATGCCACAACAGAAAGGACTGGTATTTCTGGAGAGTTCTTTGTGAAGTTTTCTTAAGTAAGAATCCTTAGAAAAGCTTGTGAAATTTGAAAACTACCAGAGAACAAACTCTAATATTTGAATGTCTTTTTTTTTCTTCTTTTAATAATATGCCTCCTTTGAACTGCCCTCATTCTATCAATGTTTATACCTCTGCATCTCTTTCAACAGCAGGATGTCAACATGATGTCTACCTTCGAAGCACATGAATGTACAACGCTGGCCTGGAGACTTCTTGGAAATTATTTCAAGGCTTTTTGCTTCTGCCAGAACATTGGAAACTAGTTTTTGGCTTTTCCTTTTGGAACACTGGTTGTCAGGACACACTAACATATGTTTTTGGCCAGCCCTTTAGCTAATGGCACTTCTCTTCCTTCAACATTTGGCTGCCGTAGTCAGAGAATCACGGTCACTGGACAACACAGTAGCAAATAGTATTTAAACTGGCAGCAAACGAGAATCCAAAAACAGAGTAGAGCATCTCGGATTATATTCCTGGGCTTATTGTTTTCCTAATTAATCATGTTTGTATAAACAGTATAATGACTCTTATGCTGCAACACAGTTCTAGAAACCATACATGTTTTTGAGATGTTCAGGATGACTATACAGTCCCCTAGCAGTCCTCTTCTTCACAGGTCATCATGAAGCCACATTATCTTCTTTTGCTGTGTCCTGGATATAATAGTCAAATTCCACCCATAGTCTAAATAATTTTATATCAAAATAGATTACATTTTTGTGAGGCATTGACATTTAAAATCTCTTTATGAAAACTCTTTATCACATCTCCAGCTTCACTGAGTGTTAGGTAAAAGCCGCTCCAAGTATACTTTTTGGTGTCCAGACTATCATTTCAAGTTATCAGCTCGCTGTCCCCTCCCCAAATACTGAGGCCTTATTCATTAGGAGCAATTCACCCCTCTAGTGGGAGGATGTGGGTATTGCAGCTTGAGCTCTGACAAATAGCTAACTAAGCCTAAGGCTGAAAGAGCATCTATACAGATTTTTTCTTATAAAATTCCCCTTTTAATACTGGTTTGTTATTAAATATAACCCAATGGATACATCTACTAGAATGTTAATTTTCTTCCTTATGTTTATACATAGGGAAATGCTTAGAGCTATAAACAGGCAGTACTAACACTGACTTACAGATTTTTGTTCCTACTCGTCTTTATTTTTCTTTTGTTTAGAGTCAAATAGAAATTGATTGGGGGGAAATGTTTTTGTATGCTTTGTAGAGTTAATCAATAATGGAGGGTGCTTTTCCTATATGCTTCCTGTACACAGCGAGGTTCTATTAAAATCCACACTTTTGCACCAAAGAGAAAAATTGTTCAGCTCAACTGAATTATAACGTAAAAACAATATACTGCCAATGAATACTGGGAATAATGGGAAGATGTTGATGTCAGTGCTGCCATTGTGATGTCCTTGTCAGAAAAAGTGCTGGAACTTAAAAAAGGCTTTCAAGAGTTACTAGTCCAAGAGTTCTGAGAGGTAAAATAATTGGTCCAAGGTTATACAATTGAATCCATTTCTCCTGATGATGAAATCATGACTTCCTAGATTCCACTCCTGATCATTATGACACCAGACTGAATGAGTTGGAATCTCGCCCTGACTGCAGTCTGCCGGGATGATGGGAGACCACATTCTTAACCACTCTATACTTTCCAGGTCTCTGTACAGGGTGTGTGATGCCCATCTCAGGGCTGTTTTTATAAGAATTAAAATGAGAGGCTGCAGGACAATTACTCAGCATAGGGCATGTTGCATAAGAACTCGGTGTGGGTTGACAATCACTCCACTTAGTATTGTTATTAGTGTAGGCTTTCTCTCTGTTCTTTTAGGGTGTTCTAAAAACAGAACTCCTTCTCACTCCCAGGAGTAAATGAGTATGTAAATTAGGGAAATTTAAGTCTTTTTTTTTATTCCATTACTCATAAGTATTTTACTATGAGAGCATTACTAATCTTACCCTTCATTTATACAGTAATATAAGAGTGATAACAGCTGTTTTGAGAGAGGATCTTGGTGTGTTTCTTCAGAGCATCATATGCATTGCCTCTATTAAGCCAGATTTTGTAAAATAATTCCACAGTATAATTTAGATACTATTGCATATTAGAAACCAAAGATTATAAACTGCAAATGAGATTTTTTTTCCTGCTGCTGACATCATAACAGTTTTTACAGAGCCATTATCATCTCGATGGGTACGGATGTCACGCAGTCATTATCCTCAGATCATAACGAGGTGGACTATTAGTGCCTCCTTTGGAGACCTTATGGTCTGAGATGTTAATGAGCCTTTGGGGAACCCTAAATCCTGAGATGCTTGGCAGCATACTCCAGACCATAACAGAACCTTCTTCGCAATGACAATGGATCCTGTCAATTTCCATTAAAGAACTTCTTAATTCCCCAATCGTTGAGATAGTGGAAGGACCTATTATACTAGCCTATAATTAAGGGCACTTTCAGCCATAAATCCCTTCTGTAGAGCCCTTTCCTTTATTCCATATGGAATGAATAAAGGGTAAGACTACCACAGAGGAAATATGGAGACATAGCCAGCTTAGCAAAATCTTGCAGGATGAGAATTCTATCTGGGTTTCCCCAAATTCCCTCAGCTCCTACTCACCTTTCTGTAAAGGCACAGAACAAGAAGGCCCCTTAAATAAAAATCAGAGTTCTCCAGCAACTGATCTGGTGGTCCTCTCTCATCACAGTCATTGGGACTGGATGGCATTTGAGTATTTATCTAGGCACCATGACACACAAGCTCAAGTCATACTTCTGCCTTAAATAATTCACAATCTTATTAGAGTGAGTGGATGATAAAAGCACAGTAATGGTATCAGAATGTAAGGCAACAATACGGAGAAGAACAAAGGCAATTGCTAGGGTGATTTTCCAACAATTAGTACAAAGAGTATGTGCTATGAATTAAACAAAATATATTCATATATATGGAAGTAGCAGTGGCTTCATGAGTATGGCATCCCTTCCTATTTTAAAGGAAGCTGAGTTCCATGTGAACTGTGTACTGTGCTATGATATATGAGGCACAGAACAAGGGAGGCCCTAAGTGTTACTATGTTTTGATATTTGAGACATTCTTTATTGTTCAATGTGATTTATTTCTGTACACCTCAGTTTTGCAATAGTTAAGTTACTAGAATAATACATCTTGCTATAAAATATTACTAGAAGATCAAATGACCAGGTGACATTTATTGTTATTTTCTATAAATTAACACAATCTCTGGTATGCTCAAGTGATAGGTACTATAGAAATATTCAGATAGGGAGACCTACAGGCTTGATTACAAGTGAGGTTTACTATCACAACCCAAATTTATTGCTTCAAAAAAAGCAGTGAGCCAACTAGAAACAGAAATTATGTGCTACCATAAAAATCAAAAGTTATAGAATCCAACCCATTGACCTTGAATGTACAAAAAATTGGAAGTCCCCTCATTCTTTTTGATAATCCCAGACTTTTCATCTAAATTTCATTCGACCTCAAGCAGACCTGCATTTGGCTTATGACTGAAATTTCAGTGCTAAAATTTCCAGTTTAAGAAGTTTTCTAATCAGAAGTTAAATTTATAGAAAATCTCCCCTACTCTGAAAAAGAAATAAATGTCTGCTCTGCATTTTGTGCTTTGGGGATTTCAGTTAGTTTTATTTTGCTGTTTCTAAATCAGGTCTTCAATACTAACAGAGGAAGGGATCACACAGAACTCCATCTCTGAGTCACAGCCCTGAATGTATTGAAAATGTATAAAGGGGTCTAAGCTTACCTTCAAGTTGTTAATAAGGAACTCCTGGGTTTTAGTGCCTCTCATCTTAGTAAATGGTGCTTTACAGGCATTCAGAAACCAAGGTCTATGATAATGATATTTGAAACATTCTGTATTGTTCAATTTAAGTCCCTTAAGGCAATTCATCTTTGTTGTTGTTGCTGTTGTTATTTCTCCTTCGCTTGTAATCACTTTGCATTTTACTATCACATCAGGGAAATCTGAGTCTCTCCACTGAGCCTTAAAAGTAGATACAGTAAGCAAGCTGGTTTGAACATTTTGAGCTTCCAAGGGCATTTCACTAGCATTCCTCGAGTTCATCCATCATACCCACTCCTACTTCTCATAACAGAAAAGGCCCTTTCAAATACTGACCACTCTTCACTGCGCTAACCATTCCCTTTGTGAGCACACAGCCTTCAGGCCACAAAGTGTCATGAAATAAAATGTGAAACACAAGAACAACAACAGCAACAAATCAAGAGTAAGGCACATGGTTTCTTGCTCCCTGCCTGCCTTGTGAAGCCAGAAGATGTGAACACCACCCCCCCACACACACACACAAAGTTTGTTCTTTCATCTACTTACTAGTATACACCCCCAAAGTATCACTCCTTCATGAGAGGCTTTTGGTTAGAAAGTCAGAGAGCATTTCAGAGTTCAACTGGCTATCTGAATAAGCCCCAGCTTTACACAAGTCCAAATTCAGGAACTGAGCACCTTCCCCTTAAAAGGACTCAGCCAATTGCCCAGGCAACCTCTCTCTGCATTATCCAAGAGGGCGCATCCCTGGCTCAACCTTCAGATGTGGGCGATGTACATCTCTGAGAGTCTTTACCAGAAGTGGGAGAAGATATGACATTACCCCCATATCAAAGTAGATATTTTAAAAAATGAACCAAATATATGCCCTTGTAGGGCAAATGTAAATTGGATAAGCTTCGTTATTACAAGAGCAACAAGAAAGAATTCAGAGGCAAGGATTAGAAGCAGATTGCATCCACTCTAAGTTGCTGCTAAAGAAATAAAAGAACAAATCTTGGGCCACATTGGTACTCTCCTAGCTTTTAAGGGAAGGCAATATCCAGGAGTTATTGGTAAGGGCTACAACTTCATTGTAGATGAATGAGGACATGCTGGGTCAGCATTACATGGGGGAAGGAAGTGGGAAATAGAAGCTGATCTGAAGCACAAATGCCTTCCAGTGAGGGTATGCCTGTAAAAGAGGTTGTTTCCTAGCCTACTAACATTCTAGCTAGTGCTGCTCAATAGAATTTTCTTCAGTAACGGAATAGTTATACACATGTTCAGTGCAGTATGGCAGTCACTGGCCACCTCGGGCTATTGAACTCATGAATCCTGGTCCATGCAACTGAGAAAATATATTGAATTTTATATAATTACAATCAATTGACATTTAAATGGGCATCAAGGTCTGTGGCTGCCATATTGGGCTACATAACTGTAGGAGATACGTACCATGACAACGGTTCCCACAGGGCCATGCCAGGATGATCAGTGGAAACTTCCAATGAGCTATTTAACCTTTCAGAGTCTCAGATCCCTTGTCTATAATTATTCTAAAACAATACCTAGTTCTTGAGGTTGTGGGGATTATATAAGGTATATACGGGTTAGTAACTAGGATCTCACTCATGAAATTCCAACTTCCCTGCTCTAGCTGAGTCTCCTTCTGATCCTTGCTGTTTCTTCAAAGTGTGCTTTTGCTTTTGAGTAATGCCTTATAATGTCTTTGTGATAGCTGAACATGAGGTACTGGGCAAAAGGAGTTGTGGCAAACAGCTCTTCAGCAACGTGGTGGTGAGGTGTGGGGGAGGGGAAGCATTCAGCAGCTCCAGGGTTGGGTTTCAGTTCTGTAGAAAGGAGCCTCTGTCTCTGAACTAGGAAATTTGCAAGTGCCTTCAGCCTCCCTCTCCAAACCCACCTGAGGAAGGACAGCATGGTCAGGGAGGACTGGAGTTGGGAGTTGTGGATTTCCCTCTGTGCCCCTTTCCCGTATTGGTTAGGTGTGGATAAAATCCCAAATATTGTAGGCTCTGGAAAATAGTTTCTGCGGATATCAGGCCTTATTAAATATAAGACTGTAATAACTATATACAGTGTCAGGTGGGTACAAGACATCAAGTGTGGGACAGGGGAAGGGATCACCTCAAAAGTTATGTAAATGTCTAACCTCTCTACTATACACCTAAAGCTATTATAATATTAAATGTCAACTATAATTGAAAATTCTTAAAAATTAAAAAAAAATATTATATATATAAAATCTCACACACAAAAAAGTCAAGAGATCTTCTGTCTAAGTGATTAAGTAACTTGGGATTAAGCACCCAGACAGCTGCCCTCACTTCAACACGGCATCCCCTCTGGCCCCATTTGCAGTCTCCACCAATTCAAATCTCAACCAGAGACCATGTTAAGTCACTGTAAATCAGTAATAGTTTTGCATAGATCCCATTATCAGAATGTATTTATTCATTCTTTCACTTACCAAGCAGGCATTGAGTGCCCGCCCTTTGCCAGCCAATACGTGGAGTCCTGGGGATGTCACAGCAGGCCAAGATGTGCAGTGACTGTCCTCACTGAGCTCAGATGGTAGAGAGAAGAATCTGCATGAGTGAGAGCAAAAGCGAAACATGGAGGCCAGGCCTCAATAGGCAACTTTGTAAAAGTCATGATAGCATGGAGAATAAGAGGAAGAGCCAAAAAGTAGGAAATTGAGTCTCAAACAAACAAGTGGCTCTCTGCTATGGGTTTTACAGCTGTGTTTAAGAATGGTACTGTTTGTATTCAAAAGAGCTGTAAATTTGCATTCAGTAACATTTAAAAAGCATAGTTAACAGTAAATCATATCTTAGATGAAAGCTTAATCTAGCTAAGGGCTACTCTCAAAACAAAGGCAGCACTGGCACCCAGATGAGATGTTCTAATGCCATTCTTCATCTAAAGGAACCAAAACTTCTTGAAGAATCTGCTAATTCTAAAGCTGGAAGAAGAAACATGTTGATCTGGGGATATTTTGTAGTGTCAGTAAGTAATATAAGTGCTCAAAAAACAAAATGATGGAGGCATATCAAAGGGACACAGGGCCAACTGAAGGAGTTCCCATTGGCCAAGCTGGAACACTCTGGGAAACTAAATAAATAATATAGAATTACATCATTACCCAAAGTATAAAATAAATTTCATGTGTCCATAATGATACAAATAAATGGTTGAATAAATAAATATATGGGAGAAGATACAAACCTACCATATGGAAGAATTCTAAATAATCCTTTCAAGGATTCATGCTTATTTCATTTTTATTATTTTTTAAATTTATTTACTTATTTTATTATTGTTGTTTTTTCAATTTGTAATATTGTCAACTCAGAGCTTGGTAGTCTGCTTTATTATTTTGTTTTAAATTAGGGAAGACTTCCTAGCTGGTTTTACTCAGTGGGTGAGCATTGATTGACCTATGAATCAGGAGGTGCTGGTTCCATTCCCAGTCATGCCTGGATTGCTAGCTTGATCCTCAGTAGGGGGGAGAGGGTACAGTCAATCAATGATTTTCTCCCATCATTGATATTTCTGTCTCTCTCCCTCTGCCATCCTCTCTCTGAAGTCAATAAAGAAATAAATAGGGAAGAGTAAGAAATCTAAATTATATGGGTGATAGTCAACAAGAAATGTTACTCAAAACTCATTCAATTAAGTTGACCATTGTATGGATAAGGAACATCAGAATTGTTGGTAAAATAATGGCATCAAAATTTTAATCTCCACCCAACACCAATGTTGTACCAGGATGCTTCAGGTATTAAAATTGGATTATTATTGGTGCGGCCTTTCCCTGAAAGAAAATAACATTGACTTGGGAAAGTTAGTGATGTTTTACTTTTCTGCAATTTCACTATTATTTCTATAACGTAAGAAACATCTTCGTGAGAAAGAAATTTCCTTCAGAAATGCAAAACCCTTTCAAACTTAACTTCATCAATCTTCCTAACACCATCTGTGTTAGGGGACAGGCTCTGTTCTTTGGAGCTGCTATCCCGAGACTCGGGTTGATGAACTTATTAGGGCATGTGGGAAAGCCGAAATGGGCTGCAGATCCAACTCATGGACCTGGTGTCTGAATCGTTGGCAACTCCTAGGCTATTTCATCTGAAGAATCCACAGAAAGAAGGAAAACTGCTTTCATCTGGCTTTGGCAGTGGGTAAGCGTGACACCTGCGTTGGCCTAATGAGTCTGCATGTAGGGAGAGGTTAAACGAGTTAGTCCCTCAATGAGGCAGCCGTGCTCCAAGGAACTAAGCATACGACCTCACAGCTTCTTCCGGCGATCTTTCTAAAATGAAAATCAAAAACCACAAATATGTTCTCCCACCACCTGCTCAACATTATTAATGTCTTTCTCTGTACCCTGGGACAAAATGCAAAACTTCTGGATTCATAGTGGTCTCCTCTCATCAGGGATCAGTGGTTTCCTTACCCACAATCAACCATGGTCTGAAACTATTAGATGAAAGATTCCAGGGAAAAAAAATGCCTAAGTTTAAGTCATGAACAGTTCTGAATAGCAGGGAAATCTCGTACCATCTGGCTCTGTCCTGCCCGGGACACCAATCATCCCTTTGTCCAGGGTCTCGCGGGAGCATATGCTGCTTGCCAGTTAGTCACTTAGTACCTGTCTCGGTTATCAGCTCACGACTGCAAGATCACAGTGCTTGTGCTCTAGTCACCGTTATTTTACCCAATAATGTCCCCAAAGAGTAGCGATGCTGGTAATTCTGAGGAGCCATAAAGTGCTTTCTGTAAGTGAAATGGTGCCTATTGGAAAAAAGCTATATTTGGGCTTGGTACTTGTTAGGTTGAGGCAGGGGGTGTAGCCCAGGGCAGATGCAAGCATCTGCAGGATGGATGGTGACAAAGATAGCTGGCTGGCTGGCGCCTTCCTAGGGCCTTCCTGGACCCCTGGCCCGAGGCAGGAATTCCACACCTCTCATGCCCTCCCCCCTCCCCTCCCTAAACAGCTGTATAAAAGAGATACCTATGCTGCTTTTGGGCACGAACTTCCCTGGCCCACCCTCGGACCAGGGAGCTTCGCCCGGGAGTGCAGATTAAACCCTCCTTCTTAATGGCCTGGATTCCGTGTCTTGCTTCTGCACCGCCTACCTCTCAGCTGGGATCTTACAAACCTCTCCGTCGGGACCTTACAACCTTTCAGTACTATCCACAGTTTAGGCATACACTGGGGGTCTTAGAAGGTATCACCTTGGATAAGGGTGAACTACTGTGTAGGGCAGGCCCTTCATGATCTAGAACTCCCTCTTCAGACTCACCATGCCCAGATCCTTTGAGCTTTTCTACAAATGAAACTTAGCTTGTGCTTCCAAGCCCTCAACCCAACTGTACCTTTGTGCATGTTCTTCTCACTGCCTGAACTGGACTCCACTCCTCACCTCCAACTCCATGTGGCCCACTTGGCAGAGCTCCCTTTACCATTCAGATCCCTCATCTTGACATTTCAACCATCACAGAAGCTGACCGACCATCTTGGTTTGCACGGTACAGAGTGGTTTTCGGAGACTCAACATTTCAGTATGAAAACCAGGAAAATTCCCAGCATGCTAGGACAAGTTGGTCACCCTCTAACCCACCCCTCATCGACAGAATTAGTTTGTCTTTCCTTTAATTCCCCCACGCATTTTTAAAGTTGCCAGGTGTGGCACATTGCATTGCATTGATGCACATCTTTCCAATGAGAGAGCAAGTCGGAGGGCAGGGAAGGGGTTTAGTTACCTTCATAGTACTGAGTATTCCTTAAGAACTGCAGTACCTTAGAGTCTCCTGGAAAGCTTGCTGTTGTTGTTTTTCTTTTTTTAAAAATACCCTCCAACTCCCGGAGATTCTGATTTAATTGATCCTCAGTGAGGCCTGGGCATGGTTTATATTTTGAAGCTTAACCAAGTGATTCTAATGTGCCGTCAAGGTTGCTAACACCTGCTCTAGGGTAATGATTCTCAGCTGGGGAGGTGTGTGCATCAAAACTAAATACTTCACCCTAGGCCCCACTACCCGCCGATTCCAATTTAATATATCTGCTGCGGGGGGTCCAGGCAGCTGTAGCTTTAAGGTCAGGTGGCTCTAATTCATAGTTATCCTTAACCTCGGTTTAAATACACAGTAAGTCCTCGTTTAACATTATCGGTGGGTTCTTAGAAACCACGACTTGAGGCGAATTAACACAGAATAAAACCAATTTTATCGGGCCAGCCTCATCGCACTTGTCATTTTCTGAAATTATCTTGGTCTGATATTTGCTTTTCTTTTTATATCGAACCCCCCTTCATAGAATGCAAGCTCTACGAGGTAAAAGAATGTGTGCATCTTGTTTCCTGCTCTGGCAGGAACACTGACAAAAATAGCCGGCCAACAGCATGTATGGAAATGCAGTAAACACCTATTCAGGTATCCATCCCCTGCTTCTCAAAAGTTTGCGTGGTGCTTTTCTGAAAAACATACATTAGTATCTATTTTTTGCTAGCCAAGAGAAATCTGAAGAGAATTTGTGTTTTTTGCAAAAGAAAGGTTAGAATGGAGAGTGAAAGTGGCTTTTAGTCCTTTGCAGCCAACATTCTAGAGGCCCAGTGGGCACCCAGGGCAACTAGAGTGGCCCCGCCAAGTTCCTTCAGGGAAGCTACACTCTCTCAGCATCTCAGCATCAGGCCCCCAAACTTTGTCCTGTGCTTGTGAGCATCTGCGCTTTATCTCCAACCATTCCATGTATCCCTTAGCAAGCTGTGTCCCGAGGTATCAGCAAAGCTTAGGAGAGCCTGTAAAACCATTGCACTTAGTGTAAAACTGGATGTACAGTAATTAAGCGTCTCCATCGTGGTGAACAAAATTAAGACATGGTGCGTGCACTGGGCTTGCCTGTGTCCAGCACTCACGGTATTTACACACAGAGAGAAAGGACCTTGAAAGCTGCTGAAGTCGCTATTGGCTCTGCTGGAGGCTGAGTGCTCTCTTTGAGTCAGCATCCCGTAATGACAAAATGGAAAGTTTGTTGTTTGAGTGAATAGATGGCTGCACAAAGCATTATGCATGTCTATCATGTCATTTTTGCTTTTCCTATATGTTAGTGTTATTTTAGGATTTATGCACTATTTGTTATGATTTGGTAGGTTATTTATGGATCTGAAAAGACTCAAAAATTTCCCTATCATTTATTGGTAATAGCCCAGCTGGTGTGGCTCTGTGGCTGAGCATTGTTCCATGAACCAGGAGTTCACAGTTTGATTCCCAGCCAGGACATATGCCAGGATAGTGGGCTTGATCCCCAATAGGGGACATGCTAGAGGCAGCTGATTAATGGTTCTCTCCTAATATTGATGCTTCTATCTCTATCTCCCTCTCCTTTGCTTTCTCTGAAATAAAAATATATTTTAAAAATCCATAAATAAATAATTGGTAATTGCTTCTTTGTATTATGCCATTTCTGCTTATAGAAGGCTTTATAGGAACACCACTCTTATATGGCAGGAAGCACAGTAGTGCATTCTGAGGTTAAACACGTTTGTTTGCGATTCTATTTGCCCCTTCCTCTCTGTATCTTCTAGGGCAGCTTTGCCCCGTGACCATCAACATTAGCGTCACCTGGGAGCCTGTTGGAAATGAAAATATCCCAGACCTACTGAATCAGAATTTTTGAAGATGTGGGACAAGAAATTGTTCCATTAAGCTTTTCTTGTGATTCTTATGCACACTAATATTTTAAAATACATATTATTGATTTCAGAGATGAAGGAAGAGGGAGAGATAAAAACATCAATGATGAGAGAAAACCGTTGATCAGCTGTCTCCTGTATGCCCCACACTGGGGATTGAGCCCTCAACCTGGCATGTGACATGATCAAGAATTAAACCGTGACCTCCTGCTTCATAGGTTGATGCTCAACCACTGAGCACACCAGCCAGGCTCTAATATGTCTTTTGTTAGTTTGTTTGTTTGTTTATGGTTGTAGAAGAATACTTGGCCATTCTTCTAACTTTTTCCAAAAATATATATATTTTAGAGAGAGAGGAATGGAAAAAGATAGAGAAACATAATCAGTTGCCTCTCACACACACACACCCATGGACCAGGAATAAAACTTACAACCTGGGCATGTGCTCTGATGGGGAATCAAAACCAGTGACCTTTGGTGCATGGGTCAACCCTCAACCAACTGAGCCATACCAGCAAGGACTTACTACACTGAATTTTGTAAAGCACTGATCTAGGTCAAATTAGGAAACTTCTTTTATGTTGGAGCAACTGTTAAGAGGACAAAGGATAATGATGTATACAGAAATGCTTACCACATAGGAGATGCTTAAAAGATAAAGGTTTCCCTGAGTTTACTTTTATTTTTATGAAAGCAATATAGATCTAATTACTTTCAGTTGGGCAGAATTCTGACAATCTGTTTTTGTTTTGTTTTTTTTGTGGGATTTATCTGGATTTTTTTAATCTCATCTCCATTAGGAGAAGAGGAATGCTGTACTAGTGAAAGCAAGCTACTCCTATCCATAAGGAAGCGTGTCCATCTGGGGCCATTTAAAACAGGGGCAAATGGTCCTTCATACTTCAGCAGCTCCTGTACTACAGTGCAGTTCAATAATTGATGTTCATAATGATGATCCTGCATTATTAAGTAATTGCAAAATTCTTCTCCGGAGTCTCTGCTCAAGTTTGTTCAACTTCTATTAGAAATATTTCCATTTGAAATATTTAAATCACTTTTGGGGTCCCCAAATGGGACAAGGTTGGGTTACTTGGGACATTGTACTTGATAAAATTATCTTATCCTCCTCAGATTCCAGAGGATTTAGATAACAGTATCTGTCAACATATTTTCCCTGGTGCATAGGCCACTCTTTAACAGAGTTGCTGTGTCTTCTCTGTCCTTGAAGTCCCATTCAGCACCTAGTTCAAGTGACTCCACACTAAAGGTCCCCCAGAAGAACTGGCATGAGAGGCTGGTTGACCTCAGTAACCTGGAGTTTCTACTGTGAAGAGAATGGGTCATCAATGTAATCCCTGCCCTCCCAGATACCCTTTAAGCTTGTGCTCTTGCCAGATAAGCTAAAGAGATGACAATTCTCAAAGTCACTGGCATTTATTGAAAGCCAAAGAAATTAGTGAGCTCTGACATTTATAGGTCTTAAACATTAAAGAAGTTAAAAGTGGTGCGAGCAAGGTTCAAGTTTTAAATGTAACACCATGTGAGTTGCTTTAATTCCACAATAATTACTCTGTTTATTATTTCAACAGCTAGATTTACAGTTCTAGTTAGCCCCAACTTTAACAACATGGTCCCTCACCTTCCAAACTTTTCAATATTCCAATGACCTAAGTCATCTCTTAGGAATAAGGAATGATGAGGCATTCTTTAATGCTTCACAATGCTCAACACTTCCTCTAGTTGCTTCACATATATTAATTTATTTAATCTTCACAACATATCAATAAGGTAGGGACTATCATGGAATTTGTTTTACATGTGATAATTCAAAAGCACACTGAGGTTTTGTAATTTATCTAAAGCAACATGACTAGTAGGTGGCACAGCGGTGACTCACACCCAGAATCTGTTTGTTTAATTATTCTGCAATATTGTCTTCCAATGAAATAAGTTTCAATTGAGGCTCAACCAATAAACTCTTCATTATTTATTGTGTGGGACAGAAGTCATAAAGCTCTGATGCGGGAAACCCAGAATGCAATTGGTGTCCAACTGGTGTTCCTCCTTCTTTTTGTCCAACTGATGTTCCTCCTTCTTTTTCTGCTCCAGGACCTATGCCCCCATCTTCAACAACAATAAGAATAGATGGAACTCTCTCTCAAATTCATATAAAGCAACTGTGTGACTTGTCTGTGGCATTTTCTGTCACAAACTCAATGCAGATAGTCTGGTTAGCAAGAGCTTTGGGGAAATATGGTGCTGCACATGAGGTCAAAACCATTATTAATATGAGATTTGGCAAGTCTTTGTTGATTTGACTTTACTCAATTGTTCCTGGTCTCAGGATCCATTAGTGTTAATAATCGATGCTTGGTTACATTTCTGTTAAAACTATTGACTTTGAATTACATATATCTATAGATAGATTATATGTCTATATTGATATAGATATAGATGATCTAGAAATAGAGACAGATATAGAGATGGAAAGATAAAGAGATATACATATGTAAAACATATAGATATAGAGATACAGATATAGATGGATATGGACATGGGCATGGATATGGTATGGATATGGATATAAATATGGATATGGATACCAGTGTCAGCTTGGCCAAGTCACTTAACTCTGAGTCTGTTTCCTCACATATAAAATGAAGAGATTGAACTAGAGCAGTGGTCAGCAAACTCATTAGTCAACAGAGCCAATATCAACAGTACAATGATTGAAATTTCTTTTGAGAGCCAAATTTTTTAAATTTAAACTTCTTCTAACACCACTTCTTAAAAATGGACTTGCCCAGGCCATGGTATTTTATGGAAGAGCCACACTCGAGGGGCCAAAGAGCCACATGTGGCTGGTGAGCCATGGTTTGCCAACCACTGAACTAGAGCATTATAGGTGCCCCTCCAGCCTTACATTTCATTATTCTATGACCCAAGCGAATGCCCACATAGCAGCCACACTCTCCTTTCAGTTCATCATTGGCACAATTCCCCATCTTATCACACGACTGGCTTTTGCAGGTGATGTTCTCTGAGCCTGAGATGCTCTTCCATGGCCCACATCTCCCTTGGATATGAATATGCATGTATGGATATGAATATAGGTATAGATATAGATGTATGTATAATTATAGATAAGGGTAAACATGTACATATAACACATACAAACACATATATTTACATGTATATGTATACATATACATGTTATACATAAATGGATATTATATATATACACACTAAAAGCCTGATGCATAAAATTTGTGCAAGAGTAGGCCTTTCTTTCCCCGGCTGCCGGCACCAGCTTCCCTCTGGCACCCGGGATCTGGGCTTCCCTTGTATCCCTGTTTTGTCTGCAGAAGGATGGAAGGATGTCTGGTCTAATTAGCATATTACACTTTTATTATCATAGATTAATCTATAAAGTAATGCTTACCTTATAGGAGAAAAAGTAAAGCATAACACTAACACAAAACTAATTTAGAAAGGAGGTGAGTTTAGTGATGTTGAACTAAGTAAACCAAATCTTCCCAACAGGCTTGAACAGTGGTGAGCACATCCTTGAAGGAAGCCATTTTACCTAGACAGGTCTTGATCCTGGAGTTTGATGCAAGAGCAGATAGGAGCAGTCGCTTTCACCATTGCTGGGGAAGATGCAGGGCTCAGTTGGCATGGGTGAATGAGAAAACTCTTTTGGCTTTTCAGTGAATACAGAATAAATGTCACTTTCTTTGGAAATGACCTTTCTGCTATTCTCATCTTTGTATATAAAGTTGCTGTGTGAGAAAAATCCATGCCCATGAATTTCATTTCTGAAGGTACAACAGAATCATTCCATAGACATTTTCAAGATGGATGGACTAAAAAGCATTCAAAGCAGAGATGAGAGTCGATTTCTTCAGTGATCTTGAAAGAATCAACATCATCAGGTTCTCATCCTGGGTAATTCAGTAGGGGTTTTAGATTCTCATCATATGAGTATTTGGATTCAAAAATGCAGTGCATTTCTTATAAAGGGGTTTGTCTGGAACTGTTTGTGTCTGGAACTGTTTGGCTTTCATACACACACACACACACACACACACACACACACACACACACACAATTGATAGCTTGTACTCTTCATGGACACTGTTTTTGGCCCTCCTGTCCATAAAACACAGTAAGTTCAAATTAATTTCCCTGAAATTCTAGAGATTTTAGATGATGCTAAAGAAAAACAAAAGTGTGTACTCTGTTTTAGAATTGCCAGAAACAACAGATGTCTTCAGTGGCCAGTATTGGTAAGTAAGTGATGGATATTCTAGCTTGTACAAACTGAGAATTCCTACAAGTGTGTTGAGTTCTTCCAGGACAAATATTGCAATGCCAAAAGCAATCAAGCTTTAAAAAAATCTCAACTGTCCAACAAATGGATGATCATTATTATAGCAAATCACTATGCACCCAAGAAAAAATGGAGTTTACACTTTAGTGTAATTCAATGGCCAGGTTTCATCACCAGCTCTCCAAAGTACTGCAATCTGTCATAGGAATACAATTTGTAATTTCAATTTGAAGGCCTATCCAAGGGCTAATTAAGCAATACCTTCAATCTCCACTCACCCCCCTTTTTACACCCTCGCCTTCACATTTGGAAGCTCCCTTATCTTAGTATGGATACCCATCCTAAATATCCTTTGGGGAGGAATTCTTCCAAAATGCTGTCCAGAAATCTCATCCGTTTAATTCCATTCTTCACCTTAAAACACTGATGTCAGCTTTTAGATGCAAAAGAAATAAAAGGCGGTTGTGTTTAAGTACCATCACTGGGTTGCAAGTTCCTTGAAAGAAGTAACTGGAGCTCACTCACTAAAAATAGGATCATTTTAGTCCAGCATAATGCATAGGACTCAGCATTGTCATTACTGGATAAAATAATAAATCAATATATAGTAAAATGACACTCATTCAGAATCCTTTTAATTCAGGATTTATGTCATATAAGTCTTAAGCTTGGATTTTGATCTGCATCCTTTTAGGATGAAGCAAAACCAATTATTGCTTGCTCATCTAGGACTAGCACATTGACAGGTTGTAAATGTGGGTTGCTAAACTCTGTGATATAGCAGTGTTTTCAATGCAGTATCTATATACAAATAACCATTATGCTAATTTCACAAAATCTTGATCTGCTCATTAACACCGATAAAAAGAATCAGCATTCAAAGGGTAATTAGGAGCCCTGGGCTCTGATCCCAGCTCCGCCACTCATTACCAGTGTCACCTTGGCCAAGTCACTTAACCCCCCCGGTCTGTCTCCTCACCTGTAAAATGAAGAGATTGAACTAGAGCTTTATAGGTGCCCTTCCAGCCTTAAATCTCATGATTCTATGACTCAAGTGAATGCTTACGTGGCAGCCACACTCTCCTTTCAGTTCATCATTGGCACACTCCCCCACCCCCCCCCCCTCTTACCGCAGGACTGGCTTTGCAGGTGATGTTCTCTGAGCCTGAGACGCTCTTTCTTCCCATGGCCCACACCTCCCGTGTGGTCATGAATTCCTCTCTTCCTTCAGGAAGCCAGTTCCTCAGGGAAGCCTTCTTTAATTTCTCAAGTTAAGTTCTAAATAGAATCTTTCATAGCTTCACCCCTTTCCTTCAGAGTTTATGTCATCCATCCCCTCTACTAGATTGTCACTCCACAAGGACTGGAAAGACACAGCGTCTGTTTTTCTAACTATTGCATTACCAGTGCCACCTATGATGCCTGTCACAGAGTAGGCACTGAATAACCCGCCATGGAATGAACATGTCACACAGTGCTAAAAGCATTCGATGTATTTTAGGAAAGGGAGGCAGGCCATCTCCTTTCCCTGTAAGGTCAGTGCTTACCTTATAGGAGAGAAAAGTAGCCATACTATCATTAATATGTGAATTTAAAAGTAATTGATGGGGGTTGGGAGAGTGTATAGGGAGGATAAGTGGTGATGAAAAAAAGAAAAAAAGAAATTTAAACATTTTTTTTAAAGTAAGACATGTTTACGTTTTAAATTGTGCTCCATTTTTCATTTTTATTTTTTTAAATATATTTCATTGATTTTTACAGAGAGGAAGAGAGGGGGATAGAGAGTTAGAAACAATGATGATAGGGAAACATGGATCAGCTGCCTCCTGCACACCTCCTACTGGGGATGTGCCCGCAACCAAGGTACATGCCCTTGACCGGAATCGAACCTGGGACCCTTCAGTCCTCAGGCCGACACTATATCCGCTGAGCCAAACTGGTTTTGGCTGTGCTCCACTTTTTAAATTAGATCAGTTGTAAATGACTCCAAAGTCAAAATATTTTTTAATCTTGTTTTTATGTCAGAATTGATGTAGTATGAATTTGTACCAAGATATTATTTATTTATTTATATGGTGACATTTGTAGAAAGATGAAGATACCATGGCTCATTCCAACATAAATCTGAATCTATATAGTTTTTTTCTTCCATAAATTCTGTCATGATTCTGTTTGAATTACATGTATAGTTTCAGCCTTTACGTTTTCCTATCCTAGCTTCCCCCATGCATTCATGATCATTAGTGAAGATTATATATATATATATATATATATATATATATATATATATATACATATAATCTTACTAAACTATCTTCATGCCAGATCATTCTTTTTTAGTTTTATTTCACGTTTTTCTTGTGTTTTTTTTTCAGGCCTGTTATGTTTTCCAGCAGCTTTCCCTAGCCATTTTCTCTGGTTTTAAACCTTTCCATTGGTAATGAATTTCGATTGCAAAGCAGAGAAATTTCACATTTCCAGAAGTTCACTGTATGAATATATTTCATGCTAATAACTCTAGTCTCAAATCATATGTAACTAAGCACAGATGGCCCCTGTCATCTTTGTCTTCCACCCCTTTCTTATTACACACACACAAAGAAATTGTGATTTATATTAAATTGTGGCATAAAAGAATATTGCATATGTCTACTTTTGTGATTGTTCTGAATGCCAAGGATGCTATGTGATAATAGTCAGGTTTTATAGGTGATAATTTAGAATTTCAAAGGAGAGAAATGACGTATCCAAAACAGTAACCCCCTATCCACAGGAGACACATTCTAAGACCCTCAGTAGATGCCAGAAACCAGGGATAGTACCAAACTCTATGGTAGAGTGGAGCAAAAGTAGGCTTACAGTTGTGAGTATGCAAAAACAGTTTATTATTGTATTAGTATTTATTAATCATTGTATGATTTTCCATACCAACAACTACAAACATAATTTACCTCACACTGTATATACCATTTTTGCTATAAATCCATACCTACAATAAAGTTTATTTATAAATTAGACATAGTAAGAAATTAATAATAACACATAAAACAGGATGATTATAGCACTGTACTGTAATAAAAGGGTGTGAATAAGGTCACTGTTTTCAGGGGAGTGCTTGCTGAGGTCTTCCTCCAATCTCAATGTTCTCTGGTGCAGCACGTTGCCATCAATCAGAACACACTTTCTGTTTATTTCTTCCACCCACAAATTTAATGCCTTTTCTATCTTAACTAAGCACTTATCACTGACTCTGGCCATAACTTCTGCAGTTTGAGGTGTGACAGCAAAACTAGCATGCATTTCTTTTTCCTTCTTCACAATTTCATGGATAGATTTGTTCTTATCCTAGATCTTAGCAACCTCAGCATACAATTTTGTTTCTTTTCTTATTAAGTCGAGAACTTTCACCTTTTTGCTTAAAGAAAGCACTTCACAGCTTCTCTTTGGTGTATCTGAATTGCTAGCATGACTATTCTTGAGTTTTGGGGCTATTATTAAGTAAAATAAGGGTGGCTTGTGCACAGTTAATCTGAAAACTAAGAGGGTTACTGAGGGACTAATTGGAGGGTAACATTGACAGTATGGAGATGCTAGACAAAGGGAGGATTCACACCCTGAAGTGGGGTGATCTCACACTACTCAGTACACATGGGATTTAAGGCTTATGAATTGTTTAATTCTGAAATTTTCTATTAAATATGTTTGGACCAAGTTTGACTGTAGGAAACAAACCATAGGAAATGAAATTATGGATGAGGGGAGACTACCTAGGTTGAGACACATAAATCTCATGCATTACTTTTGTACGTGAGCCCCTGGCCATTCATCCCCAGATGGTCTCTTGCTAGTTTTACACAGAACAGCAGTTTTTTTTACCCACTACAGTTGGGGAACCTACAATTTTTGTAAACAGCACATATAGAATGCAGGTCTATGTGAATGTTACACTTCTTTAAAACCATAATTTACAGCCTTTTCAAATTTGAAGGATGGTTAAAAGTTGAATTTGGGACTCACTCTGCAAGGATATGTTACTTGCAATAATAATGCCATCATCCTCAAAATGTGTTTATAGATCAGACATGCAAAAGGCATTTTACCATAGGCCTTTTCACTGGTTTGTATTTAGATTGCTTCTTGCAATTTCTGCTTTTAGTGGTTAAGAGCCTTTCTGGTTCACTTTTTAAATGAGCAAAATCAAAATGTAGAGGCAAAATTCCTGTCAATGTTGAAAAAAGAGATATTTAAGAACTGTTCAAATCAAATTTATATTTCAGTTATTTAATTTCCCCAAATGGGGGGAAAACAGCCTAATCAACAGCAGAGCTTTTTTCCCCCCAGTGGTTCATAATTCTCTTTAAGTGAGGACTCAAGAAAACTTTCTCCCGGCACCACACTGAAGAAAAAAAAGAAAGAAAGAAACTCTCTGAAGACTTATTAAAGCAATGAGGAAAGGGTATTAGGGGAAAGAGGGAGAAATAGCCACAGTGGACAGACCCATTGGCCTGCAGCAGCCAGAATCAGGATGGCTCTGTTTGAATAAATGCCTAATGAACCTACAAGCTGTGGTACCAGCCTCAGCCTCCTGGACACTCAGTGAGGAGGACCCTGCTGCTAGCCAGGGATGGATGTTTTAAAGACATGGAAATTCAAGGAAAAGGGGGGGGGCGGCCAATGTGCAACTATCTCTGTGGTGATAAAGAGCAGCAGCCACTCATCACACACATCCCACTCTGTGTTCTCAGAAGTTTCCTTTTTGAGATGGTGTAGAGCAAAACCTCATAAATTTGGATCCTATTAGAGGCCCTTTCTCCCAGCAGCACAATGGTTTCCTGGGAAAGTTTTATTGCCCGGCTCTAGTCAAGGAACCCAGTGGGAAAGACTGATGTGACAACTTGAGTTTTCTTGCAGTAGTGCATTTTTATCTGGGCTTATTTTAGTCATAAAGCTCCTGCTCCTTTAACAGAGAGCAGGGCAGGGAACTCTCCTTTTTATGGGGACGTATCTCCTTTTTGTTACACGATTCTGCCTTGATCTGGGGTCTCTGCTCAACGTCAGCTCTTCATCAGAGACATAGACTATTCAAACTGCACAAGCCCCATGTGGCCCCCTCATTTTGTTTTCTTAATAGCTCTTTTACTACCTAAAAAAACCCATCCTGCTATATACTTGTTTGTTGTCTGTCTTCCCTGTGAGAATGGGAGTTCCAAGAAAGCAGGGGCCTATTGGGAGTTGTTTAGGCCTATATTGTTAGCTATTGGGAGAATGCCTGACAAGTAGCTAGTGCTCAATAACTTGTTGAGTGAGTGAATGAATGAATGAATGAATGAAGTCGTGTGGGTGGGCACTATCTATATCGAATGGCATAACAAGTGATATGTTTATGCTCACGTCATAGGACATTCCAAGGATTTGGAAGCTTCCGACCAAGAATCCTGGACTAAGACCAAATAAATATATGAGGAATATATTTAGATCATCTAAATGACCAAGTATCTATTCCTTATCAATTATAGTATCTCAGTATCTATAAGAAGATCTCACTGATGGTGATATTAGAAGAATACAGTGGGACTCCACCAAGCCTTTGATGGCATGGGACTGAGCAAAGGGGAGTGAGTGAATGTGATGGGGGATATATACCATGTAGGGTCCTGTAGGTCCCTGGCAAGGAGTTTAGGTTGTATTCTGAATATAATAAGAATCTGACTTATATTTTTAAAAGTTTCAACCATAATGGATGATTTTTTAAGATGTACTCCTATTAAACAGCTCTGTAGTGCCGCTGCTTTTTTTGTCAAGCTGAAATATTAGTAGCTGGCTTTCAGCATCCAAGGGGTTCAAATCTCACAACTGATAGTGAGATGAAAGAAACCTCAAACCCACGTCCATCCAAACTAAAGAAAGTGTCATTTCCTCTACTCCAAACTCCCTCCAAGAGAGTCACAACATTTAAATTTGTGATTTGCTATATGAATTACATTCCACTGAAGTCATTCCATTAAAACATGTCTCCCAAGGAGATCTACTTAGCAATATTTCAGTTGGTGTAGTCTGAGTAATTGCTTGCTTTTGAAAACAGTAAGGCTTCATAATCTATGCAAAAGCTATTATTTCTTGAAAGTGTTTAACCATTCTCATTTTTCACTAGTTAATCCCCCCTCCAATCCCAATTATCAGTGATAAGCAATTGTAGAGTTTTATGGAGAAGGGCTCTTCTGAGGGCTTGAGCTCCTAAGATCTAAGCTGCTAGAGGAGCCACAGAAGCAAACCTCAGGCTCCATACTCTTCAACTCTGAGGAATTACGGTTACAGATTATTTCATTTTTCAGACTATGTGCTGTCTTTCTTTCTGTTTGAAGTAAGTTTCCTGACTCAACTTTGTGGAGTGCCCTCAAGCCTCCCATCTTCTTGGAAAAATAATTGGCAAAGCCTCTTCCCTTTCCTGTAGTCATTAGGAGGGTTTTGCTCCTTCTTCCCTGGCAGGAAAACACTTTGCACCAATTTTGCCTCTGCCACTTTCGAGCTCTGGAAGCAATTCTAGGAACCACATGGAGAGTGTGTGGGTGTGGCAGCATCAGCGCTAACACGGAGCAAATCTCTGCCTCTGACACCTCTCGCTTCCGGTCTCCCTGGAGAGTGCAGATCTGTTCAGCAGCACCTGCTAACTGCTGAAAAAGGAGAATTTCCTCCTGAAGGGATAATCCCACACAGCATTTGATCTAACGTGGCAGCCAGAACCAAGACTTGCTGTGGGGTCAGGAGCATTGCTATTCCTGAACTGCCGGGCACCTCCCCACGAGCATCCTATGAGGCCTGGGGGACAGAATAATATAGGAGTAGACAAGAGATGCCTGAAAAGGGGCTGCTCAAGGCTTTTGATGTCAGGCATGGATATCTCCCTATTCCCACCCCCCACCCCTGCAATGTGAACTGGAGGAGAAACTTTCCTCATTTAAAATATCCCAGAGAGAAAGAAATGGCAGAGTGAACTTGGCAAAGTAATACTGCCATTGCTTTCAAAATGCCTATCTCTGGGAGCTTCAGAGGTGTCCAAGGTGGGTCATCTTTTGCTGTTTCCTTTGAATACTGGGTTCTAAGCTGTGTGCCTTAGCCCCCTGCCTTAAACTTAATTTTCCAGGTGGCTATCAATAGAATCAGATTTGTCAGGAATAAAGCAGACCAGGTGCAGGGTCCCCAGGATCCCAGCCACGGCCTGCTGCTCAGGGAAATCAACTGCTTAATGAATGAGGGGCTTTACTCAGACCCTGAGGTTAAAAGTCAACAGGAAGGGCATCAACAACAACTTTATTAGGCAGATGCGCACCACAGTATCCCAACCTGAAAATACCTGCCTCCAATGGCTTCTCTTCTGGTTTAGGATTCCAGTGGATTGGGGCATACTTCATACATTGCCCCAGGATAATTTGCTTTTCAGGTGATTAAAACCACTTGGCTTTAAGATTCAGCTCTAAAATACCTCAAAGATGTGCAAATAATGGGTTGACAGTTCCAATCTATCACATTTATTAGGTAGCAAAAAATGTTTTTTCCAATTAGGGTCAATATGTAAACCAGGAAATTATATCAGTGTGTGGGCACTTAAAACAAGTTCGAAGGAACTGTACCTTGCCAGTGTTATTACATAGTGCTTGAATTTAAAAGCCAAGTTCATAAACTTAATTTTAAACACACAGGATCCAAGTATGCTTTTAATTGGCATATGACTAGTGTGGCTCCTGAGGTAGCCTCTAAGTTTCCCATGAAAAATTCTAAACATAGATACAAAACAATCTCACAACATCACCAAATTTTCAAACTAATTTCAACTGAATGCTAGACTCTTGCAAGTAATACTACCAATAAGGTCAAATGAAATAACAACTATGCAACAGATGAAAAATACACACTTTTTAAAATAGAAAAATGTGAATAAACAATAAAAACATTTTAAAGCAGCAGTGTGAAGGAGGAAAGGCCAAAATAATTAAAATTTGATAGAAAGGAATGACCAATAAAATTTACAAATCTCCCAAAATTTAGAGAAAAAAGGATAAGTGAGAGAAAAATATGCATTATACAGTATAATTGGAGTTAGGTAACTGGGTGAAAAAGTTAAGGAATTGAAAGTATAGATTTGTAGTTACAAAATAGTCATGGGGATGTAAAAAACACATAGGGAATATAGTCAATAATATTGTAATAAGTATGTATGGTGTCAGGTGGGTACTAGAAATGTCAGGGGGAACATTTTATAAAATATATGGTTGTCTAACCTCTATATTATACATCTGAAACTAAAACAAAATAATACTGAATATAAACTATAATTTAAAAATAAAAAATAAATTATTGTAGCAATAAGAAATAGGCATTTCTACAGAGACACAAAAGGATATAAGGCATTAAGTTTAAAAGGCCCACGGAGAGCCAGTGCAATGAATAAAAAGAAACTATACCAAATATCATTATAAAATTTTAAGACCCCCCAAAATAAAAGAAAGATCCTAAAGCATTTAGAAATTTTAAAAAAAAACTGATAATCAAAATAAGCAAAGTCAGACTGGCATTTTTCAAGCAATGCCAGCTACTAGGATTCAGTGAAATAGTGCTATAAATATATAAGAAAAATATTTTCAACCTACAGTATGATACCCAACCAAATTATCTATATGATTTGAAGTAAAATATTGTCAAGCAAGGACCCAAAAATGTCTTTCACATACCATTTTTAGAAACCACATGGCACTATATTAAGTCAAAATTATACCAGCAGAAAAACCAATACTGAAATGATCTCTTCAAAGAAGACAGGGTGAGAGTAGAGATTGTTGATATTTCTTAATTAAAACACTTGATTTAAATTACTTAAATTAATAACAATGGACAATGGATTGAAAATATGATTTAGTTAGAAGATAATCTTTCTTTTTTCAGAATTTCTCTTAATTAAAAATAAAAAGCATACATGAACTAACCACTAGATCAGTCACTCACAAATTTTAGAACTCACAAAAAGTATCTGGGTTTCTGAAATCATGAATTTGTAGGTCTGAGAAGAGGTCCAGGAATCTGTCCCAAAGTCAATTAGATGCAATGGCACAAAGACTACATGTCCAAAAATGCTAGATTGTGCATTCTCGAGGGCAGAAATTATTCTTTTTATTTTGATAATAGTAATTGAAGAACATAGCATTTTAATAAAGGATTGAATACATAAGAAAACCGGGTCTCAAACCACCTCCTGTGAGATGCTACCCTTTTGGATAGATGGGAACATAATTTTACATTTTGGGAACATAAAATACAGATTCCTGAATCCTAACTAAGAAGTGCTAAACTAGAATTTTTGGGAACATAATTTTACCTATATGTTCCCAAAAATTCTAGTTTAGCACTTCTTAGTTGGGATTCAGGAATATGTATTTTAACAACTCCACCAGGTGATTCTCATCATGAGAGCAGTTTGGGAAACACTGCTCTAGAAGAAGAAGCTGAGACAAGGTTGCCTTGTGGTAGTTTATATGGGAGAAGGTACCAGGAAGCTTCAATCAGGGATGATGAAATAATAAATGGAAAGGGAGGAAGCCAACAAAAGTTCATGAACAAACAATTTTTGCTGTGAAACACACACACACACACACACACACACACACACACACACACAAAATGGTGCTCAGATCCATTGCAAATCTCTGGGAGAGAGCCTAGACCACACCTTGAAGTAGTCCCAACTGAGAGGTTAAGAAGCTGGGCAATGCCTGGGCAGCAGTCTTGATCCCCAATAGGAGGCATGCAAGAGGCAGCCAATCAATGATTCTCTCTCATCACTTATATTTCTATTTCTATCTCTCATTCCCTCTCCCTTCCTCATATATATATCCCTGTGCAGAAATCCATACACCAGTAGTTCACTGCTGCCCTCCTATAGATCTCCGCTAACTTCCCCACCCTCCTGTAATTCCCCCCACAACCTTCATATCTTGCTGCCTGCCCCCTCCTATAGCTCTCAGTCACCTGCTTGTGGTCTGCTGCCCCCCCCCCCCTCCTACAGATCTGTAATCTGGTCGTTTTGTGGTCAGTCATTATGCCTCAGGGCATAATGAATAATTAGCATATTCCTTTCTTATTATATAGGATTAGAGACCCAATGCACAAAATTCATACAAGGGGCTTGGCCCTCACAGCCTCAGCCAGTCCTTACAGCCCCTCACAGCCATGGCCGACC
Organism: Vespertilio murinus; assembly: GCA_963924515.1. Lineage (NCBI taxonomy): Eukaryota > Metazoa > Chordata > Mammalia > Chiroptera > Vespertilionidae > Vespertilio > Vespertilio murinus. The sequence goes on along the minus strand of OZ004704.1, from coordinate 11,179,678 downwards.
CTCACAGTCTCTTGCAGCCTTAGCTGGCCCTTCCAGCCAGGTCTCACCTGGAAGTTCATCTGCACAGTCATCCAGGAGGTCATCTGGATGGTCATTCTGCTATTTGGTCTAATTAGCATATTAGCTCTTTAGAAGCTGGGCAACTCCAATTCCATCCATATTAGGCTATACTCCTGAGGAGTACTCCCAGATGCCAACTCTACAACACTGCTAATCCAGTTCCCAAGCATGTAGGAAAGCCTTTAGGTGCAGAATCCCAGATATTGTTAGCTTTCACAGAGATGAAGTAATGAAGGAATATGACAGCATCTATCAAGCACCTATTTTGAAGAGGCCACTCTTCATTAGAATACAAGAGAACACAACATAAATTATGATCTCATAAAGGCAGGAGATATTGCAATTAGGGGAAAAAATTATTAACAGCAAAGAGAGAAAACTAATCTCTGAAAAACTTGTTTTATTAAACGCTAGAGATCTGGTGCATGAAATTCATGCATTGGGAGGAGTTCCCTCAGCCCAGCCTGCACCCTCTCCAATGCAACAGTGATAGGGCCTAAACTGACAGTCAGACATCCCCCTCACAATCTAAAAATGCTGGTTCCTAATCACTCACCTGCCTGCCTGCCTGCCTGATTGCCCCTAACCCTTCTGCCTTCTTGCCTACCTGATTGCCCCTAACCTCTCTGCCTGCCTGCCTGATTCCCCTAACTGTCTCTGTATACCTGCCTGATCACCCCTAACAGCTCCCCTGATGCCCTGATTGTCCCTAATTGCCCTCCTCTGCAGGCCTGGTCACCCCCAACTTCCCTCCTCTACCAGCCTGATCTTGCCCCCAACTGCCCTTCCCTTGAGTCTGATTGACACAAACCTCCTGCAAGCCTGATATTGCCCTTTTGCTGGCCTGATCACCACTAACTGCCTCTGTCTTGGCTCACAGCACCATGGCTTTGTCTGGAAGAAAGTTGGACACCTGGAAGATGGCTGGTCAACCTGGACTAATTGGCATATCACCCTTTTATTTATCCTATATTATATAGGATAGGATTGCTTGAATGGTGGGGAAAGCCTTTTTTAGCAAGAGGAGATGCTCTTGGCAGACAAAAATACCTAATCCCTATATCTGGACTGATAGCCAGCCATATGCATTATACTTCCAAACCAGTCATTAAAAAATCGAACAGCTTCCTTACACCTTATACCAAACAATTTTTTGTCCTTAAAACCCCTCCTCACCCCCCACCTTAGGTTCTGCCTTTGTAGTTCACCCAGATTAGCTTCAAAAAGTTCTGCCTCCTAGGCAACCATTGGTTCCTCACAGTTTACCAGATTTGTCTCTGATTTGTCAGTTTCTATGCCAGTAAGCACATCCAGGCCTGTCTCTGGGCCTCTCTCCAGGCCTGATCCGCAGGCTGCATGGAAGCTGATGATCAGGCCCTGCCTCTCTCTCCAGATCTCTCTCTGGGCCACACCTGCAGTGGCGAGATTATTGGGTCTCCAGCTGCCCTTGCCTTGCCTCACCCATTCATTGGCCACCAGCCTTGCTGTGATAGGAGCCTATGGGCTGTGGGCTGTGGGCTGTGGAGGACAGACTGAGAAGTGCTCCATGCTCTTCCTGGTGATTGGTCATCTGTCTGGTCATTTAGGTCATGATAGCCCCTGGCCTTTTATAATGTAGATGTTCCCTATTCTTATGATGCAAACAATATGGCCTCTATAAAACCAAAGCAGAAAGCCAGAGCAGGGAATACACTGTGATGGAAAGATCAGTAGGATGTGGAAAAAGAACAAAATTGGTGGGGGTGGGGGGAGCAGGGGGGTGTTGGGAGAAAGAGAGATGATGTTAGCTGCAGAGTCAAATTCTGTCCTGGAATGAGTAAACAGTACAATTGATATAAAAAAATAGAATGTGTGATATAGAAAAAGATTGTGATCTTAGAGAATGAACAAGAAAACCACAAAAGAGTAAGATTCACTGAAAAGGAGACAATGTTGAAATTCTAGTAACGAGCTATGAGATTGCCTCTCTAGCTTTCTCCATCTTTATTTAATAATGGATATCCTTGCCCCCACTGCAACAGCAATGTATAAGAGCCAACAATAATAAAACTAACAGTGAAATAATAACAATAGCTTACAGCTTCTGTACCCTTACCGTGTGCCAACACTGTTCACGAGTCTTATCTGTGCTAACTTATTTAATCCTCTGGCATCTAATATGTGGACTAAAGTGAAGGAAGTCAGTAGGTAGTAAGAAACAGCCATCAGGCACAGCAAGGCAGCAGTGAGACTAGGACCATTGAGAAAAGGGGCCTTTATCACTTCCATTTGTTTTAAGAAGTCTTAAAAATACAGAATCTCAATCTAAGAAAAATATAATTAGCATTATTGGTAAGGAGTAGAATAAGATACTTGGAGAAGAACCAGTATTAGAGTTAAAGAAAATATTTCCTGAATTAAAAGTGAGTGGGTTTGTGGGGGATGCACCTTAAGGTGACTCATCTATATGCCAATCGCTTGAGCACCAACAGAAAATCACTCCTAACCAAAAGAACATGGCAAAGGTGATGAGATGTCACACTGCTGATTACACTTCATTATATAACCCTGTCTGAGCAGATGGATGAGATTCTCCTTGCTGCTGGGTTGGGAGAAGATCTGTGGAACATGGCATCTTCCAGGAGCTGACAGCAACCTCTGGCCTACAGACAGCTAAAACCCTAAGCATTCAGTTATGCACTGCAGGAAAATGGACTCTGCCAACAACCTGAATGAGTTTGGAAGCCTATTCTTCCATGGGCAAATATTCAGATGAGAATGCAACCTGGTCAACATTTGACTTTAGTCTTGTGTGTTCCTACAATAGCTCCCAATCAAGCTGTGCCCAGACTCCTGAGCCACAGAAAATGTGAGCTAATAAATGGGCATTGTTTTTAAGATGCTAATAGTTATGTTTTTAAAATGCTAATAGTTTATAAAAAGTTATGCAGCAATAGAAAAGTAAAGCAAGGGTGATAAGCTTGGCATGTTTCTGGCAAAACAAATTAAAAATAAAAATAATAAGCATCTGGCAAAACTGCTGTATTGCATTCTAGAAAGAAATGATACCACAATTATTTTAAAATGTAAAATATTCTACATAGACAAACCAAAGGGAAATAATTGTTTATGCAGAAATCAAATTTAGTTATTTAAAAAAAATTAACCTTGTATTTATTTCTTGCCTGAAACACTTAAAGTTGAGGGCTATGGCATCATCAAGATAGCTACAGAAGAGGGTTTTTATCAAATTTTTCTACCACATTTTTATTTATGCTTAAAAAATTGTAGGTATATAAAGGCTCAGAAACCCTTACATTTATATTTATATATGAGTGTATGTTTGTGTGTGTATTTTGGCTTTTGATTGGCTGATGTATATGTGAAAACATACATATATAGAAAGATATAGACACATATATGGATAGCCATAGACATATAGAAATAGATGCATTCTATGTATAAAATGTATAAAATCGTTCCTGAGTTTAGATAAATATAAAACCTATATTTATCTATTTCTATATCTTTATAAATATATCTACATATATATGTATTTCTTCATGTGTGTGTATATGTCTATGTGCTTATGTGTGTTATGGACTGAACATTTATGTCCCCCCCCAAATTTATATGCTGAAGGTCTAACCCTTAATGTAATGTTATTTGTTGGGTGAGGGCTTTGTGAGATAATTAGATTTAGAAGAGTCATGAGGGTGGCATAAGCTTTCTCATAAAATGAGAACTCTCTCTCTCTCTCTCTCTCTGTTCCTCTCTCCCTACTTCACTTTTTTCTCATTTGTGTGTATAGCAAGAAGACAACTATCTGAAAGCCAACAAGACGCTTCCCACTAGAACTTGACCATGGCTTATCTCAAATTTCCCAGCCTCCTGAACTGTGAGAAATAAATGTTTGTTGTTTAAGTCATCCCATCTATAGCATTTTTGTCATCCCATCTATAGTATTTTGTTATAGCAACCTGAGCAGACTAAGACAGTATATATGTATCAGCCAACCAAAAGTTAAACAAAATTAATACGTTAATAGTAGGTAAGTTTTGGTATAAAAAGGTTGTGATTATCTTTCCAAGAATAGCCACTATTCCAAAAACTAACCTACTCATGACAAAGTCTTCAGGAGGAGCATCGATTTATAAAATATATTGGACTTACTTGGTCCCAATAGTGAATCTCTAAGAATATTGAGGTGTTGATGATATTTATAATACCATCTGGAAGAGTCTAAGTGAAAAGAATTTTGTTTTGATTCAGTATCATTTATCATTATAACATGTAATGAATAAAAGAAATTAGACTTTTAAAATTTTATTGCTTTTAACATCAGATTTAGAAATACAAGTAAATGTCATTACAATCCCGTGAAAACCAAACAAATGCCCCCTGGCTGGGGGTGGAGGGTGAGCAAAGGAATGGAGGAAGTGTAAGAAAATAGGGAAACATTTAAAAGTGTTTGTTTGGGTAGCAGAATAATTAGAAAATTGTTGGAGTTCTTTGTGTATTTTTGCCAGTTCTTCAACTATTCTTTAATAAACAGGATGACATAAGCCTCCTTACTAAGAAGAATAAATATGAAATAAGAAATAGGATTATCTTTAAGAACAAAATTTACATAAATGTAAGTGAAAATCTGTATTTTTTTCTTATTTGCAAAGTGGAAGGAATAATAGTACTTATACACAATAGTAGTCTTATACAAATAATTACTTCATGGAATCAATAATATAATATATATTTGGTGGTTAGCATATAAAAGGGAAATATATAGACTTGAAAGGAGAACTAGATAAATGAACCATTAGTAGTTGGAAATTTCAACACTCTCTCAGTATCTGAAAGAATAAGTAGACAAAGAATCAGTAAAGATATGGAATTACTTGAACTAATTGACATGCATAGAACATTCCACTCAATAATAAGAGATCACATGTTCTTTTACACTGGAAATAGACATTCTAGAGACATTTATATATACTATATCATTAAAAATACAAATCTAAATAAATATAAAATTGAACACTGGCATTCCAACTCTGACACTTACTAGTATGGTAAAATAGTAAATAAAATGAGAAAGCTAAATCACTGTTATTTGTTTAAAAGACAGTGGGATAGAAGTATGGAACCCATATTGCATGGACATCACTCTTGTGAATTATGGGTGATTTGAAATCACTAACACAAAACCGGTTCTCTGAGTACATGGGATTAACTAAACAATCAATATAAACATTTTAAAGAAATGTCTCCAAATGGATGAAAAGTATTATGATAACACATGGGCCCAAGAAGAAATGGATGAAAAGTATTATGATAACACATGGGCCCAAGAAGAAATGGATGAAAATTATTATGATAACACATGGGCCCAAGAAGAAATCACAGGGTTCTGGGGGCTTCTGGTTAAGATGGCAGACTAGAGGTCATTACTAAATAAAATAAGGGTGACTTGAACACACCACTGTAATTCCATGACAGTGGATCTGATAACCAAGCTGGCTGCTAAGTAATTAACAGATGGAAGCACATACAACATGGGAAAGCTAGGCAAAGGAATTGTTTATATCCTGCATGGAATGGAATGAGATGGACTAAGATTTCACTACACTACTTAGAATGGTGCACAATTTGAAAATGCTTATTGTTGGAATTTTCCGTTCCAGTATTTCCAAACTGCAGTTGACCATGGGTAACTGAACCCATGGAAAGGGAAACCCTGAATAAGAGGGAAATAGTGTATGAAGGGGTAATCTTTAAAAATATATATATCTTATTGATTTTTTACTTAGAGAAAAGAAGAGGGAGAGAGAGTTAGAAACATCGATGAGAGAGAAACATAGATCAGCTGCCTCCTGCAACCCCCACTGAGGATGTGCCCGCAACCAATGTATATGCCCTTGACCGGAATCGAACTTTCAGTCTGCATGCCGACACTCTATCCACTGAGTCAAACTAGTTTCGGCTGGAGGGGGTACATTTAACAAAATATGTGCAATACACTGAAAACTACAAATCTTTGCCAAGAGAAATTAAATAAATCCTACAGAAATGGAGAGAAAGCAGAGTTCATGAATTAGAAGACTCACTCTTGTTAAGACATCAGTTCTCCCCAAATTGATCTACACCTACAGCACATCCAGTGATAATCACAGCATGTTTTTGCAGAAATTATAGGCTGATTCTAAAATGTATGTAGAAATATAAAAGACCTAACCCAGCCAAAATCATTTTTAAAATATATATATATTTTACAGAGAGGAAGGGAGAGAGATAGAGAGCTAGAAACATGGATGAGAGAGAAACATTGACCAGCTGCCTCCTACACACTCCCTACCAGGGATGTGCCCGCAACCAAGGTACATGCCCTTGACCGGAATCGAACCTGGGACCTTTCAGCCCGCAGACCGACGCTCTACCACTGAGCCAAACCGGTTTTGGCAGCCAGCCAAAATCATTTTTAAAAATAACTAAATTGGGAGACTCATACTACCTGATCTAAAGACTCACTGTAAATCTATAAGATTACTGGTATGATGAGAATAGAAAAATAGGTCAATGGAATAGAATAGAGAATTCATAAGTAAGACTTTAAATATAAAAATAGTTGCTTTCCTTGAAAAGTGAAAAGGTAAATCAATTGGACAAAAAACAGCCTTTTTAATAATGGTGTTGGAACAATTGAATAACCATGAAATGAATCTTCACCCTTATCTTACAACATATACTAAAATTATCTCTAAATAAATCACATACTTAACTTTGTAAGAACTAAAACTATGAAATAATTAGAAAAAAATATAGGGCAAAATCCTTGCAAATTTGAACTGAGTCAAAATTCCTTAATTAGGACCCAAACAAGAACCATAAAAGAAAACTGATATAGTGGGCCTAATCAAAAGTTAAAACTGTAAAAAAGAAAGGAAAAAAGAAAAGAAAAATACAAGCCATTCATAGAGAAAAATGATTGGAAGGCATATATTATATAAAGGGTTTATATTCAGAATACACAAAGGATTCTTAGAACATAATAATAGGAAGACAAACAATCCTGCCCCCCCAAACACAGAACCCTGGGTAAATATTTGAGCAGCTACTTCATAAAAGATGATATACATGAGACTTTGAGCACGTTAAAAAATGTTCAACATCACTAGTCACCAGAGAAATGCAAATTAAAAGTACAATGTGTTCACCATAAAAACTTTCTAGAACATTTTATAGTGCTAGGGAGTGTTATTCAGATAAACAGAACCAACTATACAAATAAAAGGGTAATATGCTAATTAGACAATAGACTGGATAGCTTCTGGACATCCCTCTTGACAAAGCCAGGGCATGGTCAGCCTGCAAACTGCCCATGGCCCCTCGCCTAGGCCAGCCCCGCCCCTCAGCAGGGACCCCCCCACCCCAATCTTGGGCCCCCTTCAGGGAAGGCCAGCCTGCCCCCACCAGTGCATCAGGTTATATCCTATATAATAATAAAAGTATAATATGCAAATTGCAGAATGACGTATCAGCAGAATGACCAGAATGACCACTAGACCAGTCATTATGAGGTGCACTAATCACCTCTTTGTCCCTTTCCCCAGCCAGCAGGCTCTTATCTCCTAATGGCCACTTGCAGCAGGAATGGGGCCGGAGAGTGGGCAAGAACAGCCAACCTCTTTGTCCCTTCTCCAGATGTCAGGCACCAATCACCCCATGGTGAACGAGAAAGATGGCCCTGATTGCAGGCCAGGCCTAGGGACCATACCCACACATGAATTTCATGTGCCAGGCCTCTAGTCTTATATAATAAAGAGCGGATATGCTAATTAGACCAAACAGCAGAACTACTGTCCTGACGACCTCTGGATGACCATCCAGATGACTTTCCAGACAAAGTTGGGGCTGGGAGGGCCGAACCCCTTGCACGAATTCTGTGTATCAGGCCTCTGGTATATACTAGTATATAATCAGCTTGTAACTGTGTAGGCTTGGTAAATCTAAAATCTGATGGTGGAGGGCAACAGGCTATAGGCTCAGAAAAGAGCTGCATTTGAATCCAAAGGCAGTCAGGCAGCAGGAAAACCAATAAGAGAGTCCGCTGGTGGCCTTCTCTCTTGCTCAGTAGAGGTCATCCTTCTGCCTTATTTAGGCCTTCAACTGATAGGATGAGGCCCACCTAGATAATGGAGGGCCATCTGCTTTACTCAAAGTCCACCAATATAAATGTAAGTTTCACTGAAAACACACTCACAGAAAACACCCAGAATAATTTTTGAGCAAATATCTGGACACTGGCCAACTGGATCAGTATGATTCATTAAATTCACCGTTACACATCTATAAAATTAGAAGACTAAACATACCAAACATAGTGGAGCAATTCTAAGTCACATACATTGCTGGTGGGAATGGCAAATGTAGAGCCACTTTGGAAAACAGTGTGGCCATTTCTAATAAGTTAAATAGACTTTTATAATATAACCTAGCAAACCTACTCCAAGAGATAGGAAACATTTGTCCATAAGACCTGCATGCCGATATAGTGATAGTGATTTTCATAATAGCCAAATACTGGAAACAACACAATTTCTATTGACTGGCAAATGGATAAATAAATTGTGATATATTAATATAAGACTGCTTGGTAGTAAAATGAAGCCAAGTACTGATAATGCCACATTGTGGATGAATCTGGAGAGCATTAGGATTAATGAAACAAAGTCATCTGCAAGAGACTACATACTGTATAAATCCGTTTACCTGACATTCTAGGAAAGACAAAACCATAAGAAAATGAAAGAGATCACTGGTTGCCAGGGATTGAAGTGAGATGAAGAATTAGACTGAAAAAGGATTTAAGAAATGTATGGGAGGTGGGGGAGGGGGGAATTATTCCTTATCTTGATTAGGATTGTTTACATTTATCAAAACTCATCAACCTGTCCACTCTAAGATGGTAAATTTTAGCAATGTAAATTATGTTTTAATAAACTTAATTTTTCAAAAAATGGACCAAGAAATGTTTTGATTAATTAAATTAACTGCTAATAAATTGGTTTTTTAAATTAAGAAAATAGAATTTACTGAAAATATTCAATAAGCTTTTGGCATGGTATCATGAAGTTATCATTTGAGAAGTAGTCTATATGTTAAAGCTGAAAGATACCTCTTGTGTTTCTCTCTCTCTCTCTCTCTCTCTCTCTCTCTCTCTCTCTCACACACACACACACACACACACACACACACACACACAAATACGAACACACAGAGTTTCCTCAAATATTGGCAAAATATTAAAGAGTTCCTTGGGACCACTAGAACAAGAATGGCCTGACAGGGAATGTGTGAGGAAGGGCTGGATTCTCCCTTTTTTCATAGTGTGCTGTTGGTGTAATAGTTCTGGCCTGGAGCAAACCTAGGGCAGCCAATTTGAGATCATGAACTTGGTAGGTCAAATCTTCAGCAGTGTTAATACCAGTGGCTATTAAAGGGTTGTTTGAGAGCAGACACTGAGGTGGAGGCAATGTAGCAGTTGCCAGGCAGTGGTGAAAATTACATGTTCAGGATCTCTCAGGAGAAAGCCCCTGGGGTCTTCCATAAATAGTTGATGAGACATTTTTCCCTTCAATGGCAGGTAGGTGTGAGCCAGGGAGAGACATTTGACACTAACTCTAATGAGCACAAAAATGCTCCAAATCCTGAAGTTTTGATCTTTGATGTAACAGAAGCTATTTCTACACTAAGCCTTCAAACAAACTGAAGGAGAAAGACGTGTGATGTTTATGAACGCAGTTGAGGATCAGAGCAGCATGTTTATGTTAGAGTCAGTGGACATGATCGGCATGTGAGGACATGAAATGATGCTCACGGTGGCTGGGAGCGCTGATTCTGCCTCTGCCTCTGCCCCAGCTTTGTGTCTGGACAAGACACTTGTTTTCCTACATCTCACTTTCCCTACCCACACAATCTGCTAACTGACTGGATTCAAGACCCAAGCATATTACTGTTGGGCATTTTGATTTGGCATATTTTTTTTTGTTTAAAAAAATTAAATATGTTTCCAACATCGAAAACTCAGAAGGTTTTACATATAATTTTAAGCAACATATAGTTTTATAGCTGCTTCAGAGCACCTTGAAGATATTTAACCTTTATTTGTGTCATCGAACCACAGGACTGGATCTGAGTTACTGTTGCCATGTTTAGACAAGCTCTCCATTAGCCACAATCCTGCTTCGGAATGCCACCTACTTGGATGCCTCTGTAGGCACAAGTGCTCAGTACACCTGAACTGCTAGATCCCTTCCCTCCTTAATTTGCCTGGCTTCAATTTAATTACTGCATCTAGCAAAACTAATAAGAACTGCCACATAAAGGCTAAATTTACCAATTGCTTTTTGTATTGTACTAGAGACCCAGTGCACAAAATTCATGCACAGGTAGGATTCCTAGGCCTGGCCAGTGATCAGGTATGATCTGTGGGATGACAGGTGGGTGATTGGGGGGCCCCTGCTGGTACACACTTTGGCTGTCCTGGGGTCTGTAGGCTGGGGCAGCTTCTACATTGAGCATCTGCCCCCTGGTGGTCAGTGCATGTCATATCCACCAGTTTTTCCACTGGTTGTTCTGCCATTCAGTCAATTTGCATATTGGGCTGTTATTATATAGGATAATGCCTCTTGCTGCCACTTTCCTCTGATCAAATAGTAACCTCCATTGAAGCTATTTCACAAAAGAGGGAAGGAAACGCAAGACCCACTGAAGTATGTCCACTACTTAGTAACCAACAGCAGAAACCAAACTATGCTAAAACTTTCTGACCTGACCAACTATTCTAGCAATTGAAATGCAGTGCCCATTGTGTCTACAAGGGCTAGTGTCATTATTCAAGTTAATGGCATGAATATTGGTGGCACCTGTTGAAAACCAGACTCTGTACTATACAATAAGAACACAGGCATGTGTAAGACACAATCTATGCCTACAGAGTCACAGACACTTACATAATTTTAAAATGTGCACTTAACATAATATAACATATATTTTATTATCAATAATTACAAATATTTGAATGAGTATGTTAATAGAATAGATATGGAGCAGAGTCAACATGAGGGAAAAGTGATTCTTCAGAGTCTTTGTTCACTATTCCTCTATCTGGAACATTCTTCCCCTAGTTCCTAAGTGAGTTATCTTTTTCCTCCTTCACATCTTTATTCAAATGCCTTTGCAGATCAACCCTTTTTGAAACTACCCCTCTCCCAGCCTTTGTATTCTATAATCTTTATTTCTCCATAGCACTGATGAATGATCATATTTCATTCTATGCAATTTATCATTCATTATGATTATTGTTCATGTTCCTTGGTGTAATGTAAGTTTCATAAGGCTAGAGCTTTTTAATCTTTTGTTCAAAACCATTTTCATACTTCCTAGAGCAGTGGCTGACACATAGAAAGGTTTGGGTAAATATTGGATGAATGATTCAATGAATGGAGTAATCGGTTCTCCTCAAGAAGGTCAGGGCAAACTTCCTGAAGAGAGGTGTCTGAATATATGGGTTTGAATGATGAATGAAAAGTCACCATGTTAAATGATAACCTGGGGATGGGGGCAGGCATTAAGAGAAGAAATCAATGTGTACAAAGGCAAACATGTGGGAAAGGTCACCATACATTCAAGAAGAGTATTTATTTACAGTTATTATATGTATATTGTTATCTGTACCTGGAAGTAACTATGACAAGTTATATCTCCTAAGAGTGTTAGATACTCATATAAGCCCTTCAAAGACAGTGTTTCATTTCATATTAATATAACCCTTTGAAGTGATTAGAAATCACACCATTTTCTAGATGATGAACTTGGGACAAAAAGAGGTTACATCTTGCCCAAAGGCAATGGCTAGTAAATGCCAACATGACATTTTATATTTGATTTAGTATCTCCAAAAAAATGTGTTTTTACAACAGGTTAGACTTACCTTTGACTCTTGTCCACACTGGCTCTATCATCAACTAATCAGAGATTCACCTTAATAAAGGGCAGCTGACCATTCTCATGACTTTGAATCTTTTAGGAATCTTTTCATAAGGCACACACACTATAAAGAGCCTGGATGGCATACACAGCCTTATTCCTCTGCCTTAAAATGACTTACTTGCAAATTGATTTGATACTTTCCCCTCTCAGATCCCACTGCTTTATCTGTTTGTCTAAAGACACACATGCACTCTGTGATAAGAAGCCAAAAGCTTTAGCTTAAAAGTATCGTTTGTTGTTTGCATGAATCCTTTATGATATATTTTTAAATGAAAGAGGAATTTAGAGAAAGAGAAAAAAGATAACTTCTGATTTCAAAACATAACAATCTCGTCTCGCTAAGGACTGCTATTAGGCATTTGTTTAGCTTGTGCTGATTTGGAAGCCAATTGAATATACAGCATTTATTTGAAAGCATTATTTTCCCTCTGCAACTCTGTAATTTTTTTCTGAGAGAATATTTGCATCTAGATGCTACCTGTATAAAGTGACAGATTTGACCAAAACAATTTGGAGGCAAAGAGGAAAAATAGTTACAGCAAAGTGAAAGGAAAGGCAGCTGCCAGGGGAAGTGAGGAGATAAAATGAGCAAAGGGGGCTCATTGATTTAGCTTCATAAAAAATAATGGGAAACCAAAAGAGACACAGAGAAGTGGAAAGACAAGTCAAAGAAAGATCAAAGGCAATGGGGGTGCTGCTTTTGTATATTAAACCATAATTAATATTCGCCATGCTCATTAAAAGGAAGTGGTAAATTGAGAGAGACAGAAAAGCAACTGAGTGCATAAATGGTTCAAGATAATAAGGGAGACACAGAATGGAGATAATTGCAAAGATTGTATAAACAAGGTTGAAGCATGAACAGTCCAACAAAATCCTACTTTTATTTGTTATAAAATATTTCCAGCAAAATAATAATTCACTCATGTGTTTCTTTCTTCCTTCATTCAGCCTGGATTTGGAGGATGACCTTTGTGTACCAAGCCCTATGCTAGACACCGGAAATAATATAAAGATGAAAAGACATAGTCTTTTCAAGAAAACTAGAATTCTAATCTAGTTATAAATGAATCTTTTGAATGGACATAAGAAATTCAAGAGTCACCTTACATTGCCTCTCCACTAAAAAACTTTTAAAAGTGTTATTTTTAATGTGTGTGCTGCCACACACTAAATGGCAGGCTCTTATATCTTGCTTTTATAATGATGTTTTTTGACCTGAACTTGACATTCTATATAACCTGTGCTGTTTCCTGGATTTCTAGGACAGATAAAAAGAAGATGCACAGGACAATAAAAAAATCATAAGACTTTGTAACTTAGAAATATTAGAGCAAAGAAGAACATTGGTCTGGATCAAGTCATATTTTAACAAAATGAATGGTTGCATGCATGTATGCATGTTTTCTGGAAGACACTCATAGAATCCAGGGAAAAAACTGGGTATGTGCATATATACGTGTGTGTGTGTGTGTGTGTGTGTGTGTGTGTGTGTGTGTGTAAGAGATGGGAGGTATACATCTCAATACACAAGATGGTTAACTCATTGAAGCGAGTTAAGATCCCAATTATGTTGAAAAGGAGACACCATAGAGGTGATTCAGAGAAGAAATGGTGGAAGTTCATGTGTGCTAGGAAAAGCAAGACTTAAAAAAGAGTTCTGAGTCAAAGTCAATAATATTACTTTCAAGTGGATATTTGCAACAGCCTCCAAATAATTCCTTTCATCCTCAATCTTTGGAAACTGTATGCATCTTTCTTATTGATGCTTGACTATTTTCCGTGGGCCACAAATCTGGTCTGTCCACACCAGTCTTTCATTTGATCATAATATTTCTTATTATTTCTGGTTGCTTGCTAAGCATTCAAGATCATCTAAAACTTGACTCTACTATTTTATTTTATATTTTATATTTTATTTTATATTTTATTTCTCATTTTTCCCTTTGGAAAACCAATCATTCCCTAATTTTAGGGAATGTTCTTCAATTTTCCATGTCCAGGACTATGTGATTCTGTGCACTCTGCCTCTCCCTCCCCACTCTCTTCATGCTCAAACCCTCCCCACTCAAGAGCCAGCTCAAAGACCAATGTCACTTCTTCTACGAAATCCTCTTCATGTTGCCCAATGGACATACACACTTCCATCTCTGAATTCCTATAGTACATTTTCTATTCTTTGTCCATGAAATGTATTATACTTGGCAAAGGTTAACGTGATTTATGCTTATATTCATTTATTTTTTAATCTTTATTGTTGAAAGTATTATATATGTTCCTCTTTTCCCCTCATTGACCTCCTCTAACTCACCTCCACTCCCATCCCAGGCCTTCACCACCCCATAGTCTGTGTCCATTGCTTAAGCATCTATGCATGCAAGTTCATTGATTGATCTCTTCCCACCCACTCTCTTCTGCTTTCCTTCTGATATTCCACAGTCTGTTCTATGTTTCCAAATCTATTTTGTTCATCAGTTTATTTTGTTCATTAGATTCCACATATGAGTAAGATCATATGATACTCATCTCCCTTTCTAGATTACTGTCTCATCAAAGAAAGAGCTTCTTTCTGAATAAAGTTTATAGGGTAACATAGCCAATAAATGTCTACATTAGAAGTGGAAAGATCACATAGGTGGAGTTAGATGAAAACAGTAGGAAAGGGTTAGAAATGGAGGGAAAGAGTTATTGGAGAGAGAGATTAATAGTAGTTAGAAAATAACCCATGAACTGGTGATTCTTAGCCTGCATAGATAGGCTCCAAATACTCAAAAATACTATCATATTTGTTAACACTACGAACTATTTAAGTAAACCACCAGAAACTAATTTGCTTCATCAATTTATTAAACAATATCCAATTTGAAAGTAACATATTTTCAGTTACTGTGTGTTTATATAGATAAATATTTGCTGGATTTACCAAATGTATCTATCCATTTGGGGTGCATTAAAAATTATACAAAAGAAATGGTACATTTGTTCATAAAATCTCATGTTTGTTTTCTCTCCTTATATCTTTACTGTAATGGTTTTATTTTAAATATTTATAAGTTATTATGTCATGTGCCATAACCTTGTTCATGGGTTAAAAACAAAACAACAAAAACAGTTACACCTGCCAATTTTGGTGTTTCCAAACTAGAGAGTCTTCTGGGTATCTCAGATATACTCTAAAGTCAAAATGATATGTCCTAATGTGATTATGCCATCAAGTGATTAGATTAGAGACCCTCACTGCTGGAACATCATTTTATGTCCTGTACAACTGCAGTCCAACTAACTCACAAGCTTTGTACATAGCATTCTTTCATAACTATGGTAAATATGTACAATGTATTAGATTTTGCAAATAAATTCCACAAAGCCATAGCAATCCTTGCTTTACTCAAATGCTAAATTATATTCAGCAAGATAAATGTATTCCCTTTAGAATGGTCACCTTGAGAGTATCTGTACTCATACCAAAATTTCAGCTTTTTATCACAACCTCTCTGTATTCAGTATCTTTGAGGTATTAGGGCACCCCTATTTTCCCTTGGCTTCATGTGCCCTTGAAGCAACATCAGCTAGAGTAAAAGCCCCATTGCTTACTAGAATCCAGGTCTCTGAGGGAGAAGGGGTGAGTTTCTTGTTTGTTAGATACCATCAATTGGTCCATGTTACTCATTTTCTTGTAATGAATCTAATTAAAACCCTGGGGACTGTTTTATTATTCTTCCCTCACCTCCCTCCTTTAATTATCCCAGGGAAGCAACACTGCCCTGCCCAAGATGAGTATACAGGTATGATTGCCATCTGTCTGGAGCCTGGCCTGCACCAGAGATCTGCTTCCACCCATGCAGCCAATGACTGGGTAGAATATGCTGTCTCATTTGTGGGTTGACAGATTAACAGGGATACATTTCCACTGATCTCAAGTTCCATATTTCAATCATCATTAACACTGTGAGCATGTTAAGTTGCTCTATAACTATGTAAATCCTACATCCATCTCTAAATTGTTTCCAAATTCATCAAGAAAGATAGGGGTTGACTAGATATAGATATAGATATAGATATAGATATAGATATAGATATAGATATAGATATCCAACTATATTATTTTGATCATCTTTATAGTAAATATCCTTTCTTTAAGACCTCCTTTATGTTTTGGAACAGCTGAAGATATTTGGTAACTATTTGGATGAGATAAGGTATGGTGGGTCAGGTGGCTGGTGACAAATTTGAGTGATGCTATTTGTGACTATAAAATAGTGAGACCAGTAGTTGATTACATAAACTCACACTGAATGAAGATTTTCAAAAGCAGTTTTCAGCCACAGTGGCATCATTATCATAGATTCACAACCTCCCAAGGTGATGACTTGCATGATAGCACTCATTTGGAGGTACAATTCCAAAGGCTTTATTAAAAAATCAATCCTACTACTTTATAATTATTCTCGGGACTTGAGGAGAATTGTTGCTCAATGCTTCAAGCTGGGTTTCAGGGCTTCACAACCCTCAGCTATGATTTGGTCTCTAGTGGAATTATTCTATAACACTGTATTGGGCATTTTGCCCAGGGTTAGGCTGAGAGACACCACAAGGAAAGTTCAATAACTAATTTCCACTGTATTTGTGACAGCATATTCCATAATATTCCAACATATCCCCCTTTTGAGGACTCATGGAAGAAATTTAGTTGAATTTCTCACTATATGGGGGAAAATGGTACCTTTCTAAGCCAGAGTTCTTTTTTCCCCCTGTCATATTGTTTGTTTTAATGTCCAAAGGCATGAAACCCCATTTGTAACCATGTGGAATAGAAACAAATAAATGTAAAGAGATTTACACACACACCAAAAAAAAATGGATTTACCTAGGTGTTATAAATCTTATTGAATGTGCTTGAAAGAAAACATTTTATAAGTGTCTTCAGTATAGGAGCAAGATCTAAAGAACATGCTCAAATAAAAACAATGGCTACAACAGCAAACATTTATTGAGCTCTTGGGACGAAAGCATAGAGCTCAGAGGTTAAGAGTACGAACACTGCCCTAGCTGGTTTGGCTCATTGGATAGAGTGTCAGCCTGTGGACTGAAGGGTCCCGGGTTTGATTCTGGTCAAGGGCACATGCCAGGGTTGTGGCTCAATCCCTAGTAGGTGGTGTGGGAAAGGCAGCCAACCAATGATTCTCTCTCATCCTGATGTTTCTATCTCTCTCTACCTCTCCCTTCCTCTCTGAAATAAATGAAACTATTTTAAAAGTATGAATATAGATACCCTACTGCCTGAAAATGCACATAGTTGCATCCTAGTAGAGTTTTTAAGATTAAATGAATTGATGCATATAAATCACTTGGGGAAAATGTCTGATAGATAATAAGTTCTAAGGAAATATTACTTTATTTTTTACTATTAAGTGCTTCCTCTGTTTCCATAATTGCCCTAAGAGTTTAAAGGTACTATCTCCTTGAATTGTTACCTCAATTCTGTGCAGCAGATACTATTATGTCCACTTTAAAGATCAACTCATGTGGCTACTAATTGGTAGACAACACAAAATAGTCACTAAACTACATCTGAAGAAAGATGAGTCCTGTTAGCAGCAGGGCTTTGAGTTGTTGCTATTTTGGAATATGCATGTTTGAAATAAAAAGAGAGTTGCTCAGGGCCGAAACCGAGATACCGAACTTGACAGAAGTCCTGAGAGACAGTGACATTGCCTTTTGGTAGAGGGTGAATCTGAGATCAGAGCTGTCAGACTTGGTGGTTTCCAAACATCAAACTTCCATTGTCCACTCTCCTCAGGATGCATTGTCCTCCTGGCACACTGGCATTTGACGGTACTCAGAATATTGCCAACCAGGGGAGCTCAACCAAACTTTTCTGCCCACATAGTCAAGATTGACTGAATCATTGCCTATGTTGCTCTATATCCTGCTTCCTTCATCTCCCTGGAGGTCAGGCTGGTATCACATGGCTCACTCAATACTCTAACTGCAAGGCTGGTGTTTCTGAAATGACTAGTTCCTATTTTGAGTTATTATTCATGATCAGGAATGGCCAGTTCCTATTTTGAGTTATTATTCATGATCAGGACCCACCATGAGTAACTAAGACACTCATATTACTCAGGAGATTGAAAACATTCAGAAGTTTCTTTCCAGGAACTGAAGGAAAAGGTCAACCCATTTTTTTAATTATACAGTAAACCACCTTGGGTGGTTTATTATGCAGCATTATTGTGGCCATAGATGATTTATAACAAATTTTCATGAAAAATAAAATGGTCACTGAATGCTATATTTTATGAAAAAAATCAATGAATAAAGGGACAGATAAAAGTACTCCTTGTCTCATATTCAAGCATACAAATAATCACAACCATTTTCATGTAGACTGAGTTGTCTTTCTATATACAGCAATAAAAGATGGCTTTCTATTATACGATTTACTATATCTTAGCTTTCTCCCTTGTTTTAATCTAAGCCATGAGAGTTTTTAGGGCTGGAGATGAAATATGTGGCTCTTGAAGACTCTTTCCCCTTAGAGGTAGTTACCATTGCTCTCCTTGACTTTAAGTGTTAAGGAGGGAGTAATTCATTTGTCCTAAATTCACATTGGGCAGCAAATTATCTAGCTAACACCAACAACTAGGAGTGTAGAATATGCTTCATGTGGAGGTTTCTAAGGTTTTCCCCCAAAGTGTCTTCAGTGTTGCTTCTTTCCTTAATGTAATTAAAGGCTGTTAAAACTGGTTTCATTTTTATTATTAGAGTTGCCATATAATGGCAAAAAGGAACCACAAGTCTACTACTCAGAAAACCCATCTTAGATGCTTTGTGCTTCAATTCCTGTCATTTTTAATAAGTGACTGTTTTTCACCAGACCCAAAATTCTTTATCTACAAAATAAAAGATGGAACAGTGAATTTCTGATCCCCCTATCAACCCAGTAACTTTGTTTCTCTCTGGATTACCAATGGAAGCTTGGGTGAATCATTTAACATCTTCAAGCCTGAATTCTTCATGTCTGTTCCTGATTATACTCCCTCATCTCAATTAATAGCAAATTCATCCTTGGAGTCATCCTTAATTCCTATCTCTCACATCCCACATTCAATCTGTCAACACTTCCCAAAGGGTCCAACTTCAAAGTATTCTCATAAACCAACACTTCTCACTACTGTTACATACTGGTCTTCCAAATCTGATGTTTATTTTATGCTAAGAGCACATCTCAATTTGGAATAGCCATATTTTCAGTGTTTAATAGCCACATGTTGTAAATGGCTACTGTATTGTGCAGCAAATGCCTGGATAAAAATATATTCTCCTGCTTAACTAAAATCCCCATCTTAAAATGCAAAATAGAGAAGCTTGCCTTAAATAAGGTTTCATGTTCTAGGGCATTACCACCCCCATCACCAAGCCCCCATCAGTACCACTAGTTTTTCTCCCTGTGTGTCTCTCTTTTGGGAATGTTCTACTAATCTTCTCAAAATCAATTCTTGCAAGAGTGCTTGTAACTAATAAATACCTTGATACATTCCTTTATTTATTCAACAATCTTTTATTGAGCTCTTGCTACCAGCCATAAAATGTTTTCCTTCCAAAGCAACTGCTTCCATAAAGAAGAACACTGAAGCCATCTCACTGCTACCCAGAGAAATAAACGGGTCTCTAATTGTGAAATTTATCATGGTGGTACAGTTGAGTTAAGGGTCAGAGCAAGAAAGAACAAGGGTAATTTAAGGCCTGGGTGGATTTTTTTTCTTGTTCCTTATACTAGAAATATAGTTGCTTTCTCTGCTTATGCATTACAATAACTAAGACTATTTTTTTCTTTTTCCATTCATTTGTTCATTAGTCTAGTGATCTATTGATCCCTATGTACCAGGAGCAAACTAAGTGCTGTTAAAATACAGTTATACAGTGTCCATCTCTGTCAAACAAGGAAAATTAGAATGCTTTCTCTTGATGACTTTTCAAGGCACCATCTAATCATCTGAAAGGTCAGGAGCAATGAGAACCTTTAGAAAGGTTAGATGCCTACGTACTTATACCACATGTGACTTATGTGGGTATTCTATTGTAACTTCTTTTCTAAACTTTTAAAGCAAGTCAAGTTGTCAAAATAATAAAAGCCATTCTATCAAGTGCGGAAGCGTAAAAGTCATGTAGGCGCATTTATCCCTTCCCTGGGATTTCAGAATCTTTGGGTGGCACAATTTGGGGAAATTTTTAAAGTTCATCTAGCTCTACATTTTCATTGTATAGAAAATACATGTGAGCCTAAAGGGTAAGTAGATTTCCTAAGGCCACTTAATGAAAAGGGGTGCGAGTAGAACTGGGGTTTTTATACTTGGTTTTCATTGTATTTAGCTCTTTATACAACAAGAAGTCTAAGAAGTTTGTCTACATTCTCTGATTCATTCTCCTATAGGAAATACACAGCATTAATGGCATGAAGGATTCCTTTCCTAAGAGTAGGATTATATGCGAACAACAAAATATTTCTCCAAATATTAAAAATATATAAATAAATAAATAAATAAATAAATAAATAACTTGAGAGGTCAAGACAGAGGCTCAGGTCGAGCCACTGGAGGGCACCGGATGTTCTCTTTTACCTGGAACTCCACTGAGAGGGAAAAAGCTGCAATGGGTGGACATGTGTGGGGATGGAGACAGAAGCATGGAAATCCCCACAATGCTGGTTTGAATCCCAAAAGCTGCAGTTAGAGAAACTGAACCCAGGCCAGGTATTCATGAGCAGGTATTCTTTCCTGGGATCAGAGGCCCTCCTGGCTTATGCTAGATCTTCAGTGGTCCAAGAACCAAGGTGACTATGATACAATGTATGTTCACAAAGTGCTATGTTAGAGAAGACCAGGAGAAGTTGGTATATAGGTTTTACTGAGACAGAATTAATTTAATATAATTTAATTTAATTTTTTTATTGATTAATGTATTACATGTGTCATATCCTCCCATTGTCCCCCACCCCCCAGAATTATTTTTCACCTTCATTTTAAACTGTTCATTTAGTCACTTGCCAATGGCCTCAGGAAAATATAAGCTGAATATCCACCTGTTCAGAAATCTACAGAATCATATGTTTTTATAGAGACAGGATTCTGGTCAGCATGTCACCTAACCTCTTATAATTTACCCTTGTTGTCCTCTAGCTGACTTAGGTAGTATTTCAATTGGTCTTCTCAAAGCCCATTGATGAGTTTGATTTCCCTATTTGCTATGCTGGTTCTTCATTTCTCTGAGAAATGCGAGAGGCAATAAATGTTACCTGGCATCCCTGTTCTATAGCAATAAAAGATCATTGAGTCTCCAGAGCAATGCTACACAGGCTCACTTTGGAAGGGGAACAAGCTTCAGAAACACAGGTGCAATTCATAGTCACAAATCTTCAACAAAATTAGACAAAGCTTTTGTTTGTGATGGTCAGCATGAGAGAATGGAAAGACATCTCATGTAGCCAGCAGAAGAAGTGGATAGAGATCAGCCTAGGTGTCTCAATGAGCTATTAGGAAGATGGTATTCTACTTGGCATTTGCTGTGGAGCACTTTATGAAACCCTGGACTATGCTGTGTAAAATACATTTATCTAGGACAGCGTATAATTTGTCCTTCCATACTAGTGCCTCTCAAATACAACTAACTTCAGAAACATGGAAATCCCAGGAATGTAACTGATTGCTCTTATATAACAGTATTAAAACAGCCTGGAACTGGATCATCCCAGATTAACCTTGTTCTGTTATTGTCCAGGTGGGAAGTGAAATTCTAATGAGTTCTATGTCTTAACTAAGTATGTTATTGATACTATTCTATGGATACATCTTCTTTCATTTATGGAAAGTAACCAAAAGAATAAGAATAACAATTAAAAATTGCAAATTCTTCTCTATGTGGCAAGAATTCTCCTATACCCTGCTTTATAATTTCAAACAACCAGTGGAGTTAATATTATTATTCCACATTGAAAGTATATTAAAAAAAAAATAACCCCACAAAATAAGCAGAGAGGTTGAGCAATTTGTAAGACCATGTGGCGGGTGGTCAAGTCAGGGTATACCCACAAATTTTGGGGGATGTAATATAAGTATTAGTCTTCTAGCACGTGCTCAGTTCAAATGGTGTAATTTAATTGATACCCACACACATTGACTAAGAAAGTGTAGTTCTGCTTCTGATTCCTCGTTTCCCATCTGAAGTTCTTTATTTCAGACCTGATTTTCTGTGTGACTATTTATTTTAGACATTGGCTAGTGAGTTCCTTGCAAGGCAGGGACCATACCTTATTCACATTTGTAGTCCTCCCTTTCTTCAGAGCCTGCATGGTACCTATCCTAATCTTCAAATATTTGTTGAATTACATTGAATGAATTTCTATAGTAAAGTTTATAATCATGGGGCATCTTGCCAAATGATGACTGCTTGAATTTATTCTAAGAACAAAAATGAAATATTCAATTGTACTGTATTTTATTTTGAACAAAAAGAATATTTAAAACCCATCTGTAATACTATATGTAATATTTCAAACAATAAAGACTTTTTTAAAAAATCAAGAAACTATTAAAAAATAACAACTTAAGAACTATATTATGATGAACTATGAGACCCTAAACAATAGCCTACCTTGTGCATTCTATAATTATTAAGTACCTGAAGACATTTGAGAGGTGAAGAGCTGTAAAGAGTTTTGTAGCAGCAAGAAAAATGCCTCAGTCTTATAGGATTTTAAAAAATGGCAGTCTCATAGGCTTCATTCTCTCTGCTCTCAACAGTTTTGTCTAATAAGAGTCATGGATCTGTCCATCTACTCTCTAAAACAATGAATTGTACTGACCTGTTGGATCCATCAATGTCTGTTTGGAGACTTCAGAAGGCCTATGTGTTATCTGAGGCCTGTTGAGTGGAAATAGTCTTCTCTTGACTTCACAGACATTCTCAGACAAAGGCTGGTGGTGAACTTAAACCTATCAAAGAGAATAGTATGAGAATATAAGAGTACTTGTGGAGGTGAAGAGAAGGACAAAGCATCATATGAGAAATATGAAAAAAATGGGAATGAGTACCCTGGATGCGAGAGAATTTAATGAGGGTATTTAGAGGATGTTTGACCTAGAATAAGTATGACTGCTACACACAATATACAATCACATGCCATAGTTGTGTCTGATGATGACCTGGATCAAAAAGTAGCAGTGGCTAGCATACCTCACACAGAGATACCCTATAATTTTGTTTTCCTACCTAATATATTCCCTCTGGGTATAGAATATAGTCTCCTTTTAAGATTCAGTTTATATAGGACCTTCTACATACAAGGTCTCTGATTCTTCCATAATATGATTTTTTCGAGATTTGTATAGACTTCTCAGGCAGGCCTTGCCACATTCTCTTACTGTATTTGCCGGCATATAAGATGATTTTTGGCCCTGAAAAATGCATATTTGCCGGCGTATAAGACGACTGGGCGTATAAGACGACCCCCTAACATTTCCACTAAAAATACAGTTTGTTATATACTCGCCATATAAGACTAGCCCCCACTTGGAGGCATATTTTTCAGGGCCAAAGGGTCATCTTATGCCGGCAAATACGGTATAGGGTGTTTTTTTTGTTGTTTTGTTTTCTTTTTTTTTATTATTTTTTTTTTTTATCTGATTGTCTGTATCCTTCACTAGATTGTGAGCTTTGGGTGGGATGCAATGAATAGGGTTATTTTATCTTTGTAAGGCTAGTACTTAGAATGGTACTTAACTTCTACTAAATTCTCAGGGACCATTTAAGGAAAGAGGAAAAGGAGAAAGAGAATAGAACAAAGAAAGAAAAGAGGAAATTCATTAGGAAAGGATTGTCTATTGGAGTTATAACACAAAAAAAGAATTCAGCTACAACAATCACGTTCCTGAGCTGTTAGGGGTATAGGGCTGGAATTTAATGGTGCTGCAACTGGCTAGCATTAGAAAAGAACTATTTCTATCATACACTTGTTTAATTGTCCCCAATTTAATGCTTCCAAGCTCAGAGAAAATGGTGTTCATACCAAAAGACTCCAACAGTCCCCAGATGCATAGCCTCAGTGCACTTTGGTTAAAGAGACAGAGAGCTGTAACATCTGGCAGACTGTAAACTAGCTGTCCAAGTCTGATACTTCAGGGATTAATACAAATAGAACTAAGTGAGAGACAGTGCCCCAGCAGAGAGCACAAGTCAAGAATGGCTTGGAAGGCCCACAAAAGGCTATAGACCAGGCCAGCACAAAAGAGAGATATTGTTCTTTCTTACACCAGGTAAGCATTTTCACCTATTTGTTTGTTAAGAGGAAGTAGAGACTGACATGAGAACACTTGTGAGCACTCTCTGTGTACATGGAATAAATTGTATAGAGTTCCCTCTTAGGGATGGGTTCAGCCAATCTCCTCAAAGCTTTTTATTATTTTTTTTTTATTTATGAAGTCTCAAGTTAATATATCTTTCTAAATAGCATTTCCTGTAGATATAAATAGCTATATACCTGGAAAGGGTGAATTATAGCTGAAGAGAAAAGTCAAGATTTTGATCTTCGCTGTGAATAAAATAGATAAGTAACTATCCTTAAAGGTGTTTCTAATAAGGCCATCTTCTGTGATTGTGTAATATATTCAAGCAGACCTTCAATAGTAATCCCTCTGCTTATATTTCCAGATTTTCTTTTGTATTCCTCTCCATAGACTTTTATACTGATATTCTGATCCTCCTCTATCACATGACCAAGACTTACTAGTATAAGAATACTAGAGGCCTGGTGCAGGAAATTCATGCATGGGGATGATGGTTGTCCCTCGGCCCAACCTGCACCCTCTCCAATATGGGACACCTCAAGGGATGTCTCACTGCCCATTTAGGGCAGTTGGACATCCCTCTCACAATCCAGGACTATTGACTCCCAACTGCTCGCCTGCCTGCCTTCCTGATTGCCCTCAACCACTTCTGCCTGCCAGCCTGATCACCTCCTAATCACTGCCCTGCCAGCCTGATTAATGTCTAACTGCTCCCATGCCAGCCTGTTTGCCCCCAACTTCCCTCCTCTGCCAGTCAGTCTGTTCACCCCTATTGACCTCCCTGCAGGCTTGATTGCCCCCAATTGCCCTCCCCTGCAGACCTGGTCCCCCACAACTGACCTCCCCTACTGGCCAACTTGTGGTGGCTATCTTGTGTCCACATGGGGGCAGGATCTTTGACCACATGGGGGCAGCTATCTTGATCTTGTGTGTTGGAGTGATGGTCAATTGGCATATTACTCTTCTATTAGATAGAAGCCTGGTGCATGGGTGTTGGCCAGCTGGTTGGCCCTGAAGGGTGTCCCAGATCAGAGTAGGGGTTCCCTTGGGGCATGGGGAAACATGGGCGAGGGGCCTGTTGTGGTTTGCAGGCTGACCATGCTCACTCCCCGCTTCCCCTCTGGCAACCCAAGAAGAGGCCCTGGTATCTGGGATATATTTATCTCTACAATTGAAACTTTGTAGCCTGGAGCAAAGCCAAGCCTTCCGCTCACTGCTCACTCCATGGTGGCAGGGGATTTATTTATCTTCTATAATTGAAACTTTGTATCCTTGAGTGGAGGCCAGGGCCTGCCAGGGTGTGTGGAAAGCTTGGCTTCCTCCATTGCCAAGGAAACCCAAGCCTCCCTCCTTCTCTCTGTGGTGTCAGCCATCTTGGTTGGGGTTAATTTTCATACTTGCTTTCTGATTGGCTGGTGGACATGGCTGGTGGGCATGGCTTGTGGGTATAGTAGAGTGATGGTTAATTTGCCTATTACTCTTTTATTATGTAAGATGAGTATTGAGTCCGCTGGCTCTGTGACTGGCTGTGCACAATTTTTGGTTGTTTCTGGGAATAAGGCTTTAGATTCTGGGCCATTGGTGTGATCTTATTGGAACTTATTGCTCACCAGCATTTTCCATCATGAGTTTTTGTCATTTGCGATAATGTATTCAACTGACCTTTTAGAAAAGATTTTATATACAAGAAAAGTGTCACTTCATCCTTTCATCAATTTAAAATAAATCTGGTTCTAGCCAGTGTTGCTCAGTGCACCAAGAGGTCTCTGGTTTGATTCCCCATCAGGTATCATGCCCAGGTTACAGGCTGGATCCCCAGTAGAGGGACATGCAGGCAGCAACTGATCAAAGTTTCTCTCTCTTCCTCTCATTAAAATCAATAAAAACATATATTAAAAAATAAGTCTGTATTCAGAAGCTTTGAAAATTATATAAAAGTGTGTGTGTGTGTGTGTGTGTGTGTGTGTGTTTTCACTTGTCTAATTCCAAAGCATCCCTGACTCAATTTTTTATAGCTTCACTAAACTTCAAGGAGCAAGGAAATAAATACCATTGTCCAGGTCTCCTGCTCCACAAAAAGGCAGGCAACCCATAGATTATAAGTGCACTGAGTAAAGTGCACAGCCAATAAATTGCAGGAAGAATTCAGAGCTGATATTCCTACCCCAACCTACAAGCAGCTCAGGCCTTACACCATTACAACAATCTTCTATGTGAAATTACACAGCTTCAAAGATGCAGCCTAATACCGTTCATAAATGTTTTATGTTCGAAAAGTATATCTTTGAAATGCCATCTGCAGTCATGGTTATATGATTATAAAAAGCACTGTACTCTGTGCTGCAGTTATGGTCATCAAAGTCATTTTTTAAAACACCAGCTCACTTCAACGACAATCGCTACATTAGAGGTTTTCAATGAAAACTTGAAAGCCCAGTCATTTCCGAGTGAAAAAGTCTGGCATTCTAACACCAAAAAGATGAAAGAGCTTTTATGTTATTAGCTTGGTCAGCTGTTTAGAACTTTGATGATTCTGAGATAGCTGCAAGACTACATTAAGAACCCAACATTGAAAGCTTATTGACAGAATATTAATGGTGATTTCAAGGAGGAGGGGAGATGTGACTGCCACACAATCCCCAATCAGTCCTCAAAGAACCTTGCACAAGTGTCCAATTGTGATGGCTCCAGAATGAAGGGTCCGCATTGGTTAGACAAATATGGCTGCATAGCCACCAGTTATTTTTAAAAAATGTGTCTTTTATTGCTTTTAGAAAGAGGAAGGAAGAGGGAGAGAGATAGAGAGAAATATCAATGATGAGATGGAATCATTGATCAGATGCCTCCTGCATGCCCCCTACTGGGGCTGGAGTCCACAATCAGGGCATATGCCTTCACCAGGTTCATGGGTGGACACTCAACCACTGAGCCACACCAGCCTGGCCCTGCCAGTTATTTCTTATCCAGGCCTTGAAGCAAAGTATTAGCAATAGAAGTCAGTTCTGCTCTTTGATCACTGCCCAAGGAAGCTGCATAGTTTTCTATGCTGCAGTAACAGATAAAACATTTTTTTAAATCAGATATCTTAAAATAACAGGAAGTCATTTTCAAATAGTTCAGGAGGCTAGAATTACAGATTCAAAGAAGTCTAAAAATTCTAGGTGGGAGCCTTGGCATTTTTTTGGCTTGTAGACGCATCACTTCAGTCACATGGCCATCTTCTCCCTGGGTCTTCTCATCTTCTTCCCTTGGTGGATGTCCAAATTTCCCTTTTTGATAAGAACACCAGTCATGCTTGAATAGGGCACATCAGAATGACCTCATTTTAACTTGATCACCTGTGTGGAAACCTTCTTTCCAAATAAGGTCACATTTTGAGATAATAGGGGTTAAGATTTCAACATATCTGGTTTTGAGGAGCACAAATCAATCCATATCAGAAGTCTAAAATAATCAAATATCCCAAAATAAACCAAAAAAAGCACTTCCAAAAACATAATGGTTTTTTTTTATTTGTATTAGTAAGGGGAAAATATCTAAGCTTATGTTTTCTTAAATCATCTCATTTCTGATAAAAAAAAATTCAAATTGTAATGTCAAAGCAAATAATTTATTTTAGAAAATCAAGCCTATAAAGAGAGGGAATTATTTGTCATTCCAATCTCGTCCCTCTCCTCTGATCATATGGTGACTCTTATGGCACCACTCACAGGATATTTATCATTTTGTTGCCAGTGTCTTAACATATATATGACTTTTCCTCTGAGTTGTGAGGTCTTAGGTCAGAGACTAGTTTATTTTTCTTTAAAACTCCAATGCCTAGCATAATACTTAGAACATATAGGTCACTTAGGAAACATTTGCTAAGATCAGTAATGAACTGCCAAAAAAATAGAGATAATCTAGCGTTCATGAAATAAAACTTTGGAACTCAGTAGCCTTGGCTCTAATCCAATGGCTATTACTAATGAGCTATGTGTGACCTTGGGCAAATTACTTCACCTCTCTGTGTCTGGTTTCATCATCTGAATGATGCCAGTGTTGAAGTAAATGACATATATGGTCCTCAAGGACTCCCACTTAGGAGATTCTAAGTGATTTTCATGCTACCTCAAATAGATGAGAGTTAATATCATCTATTAACTGCCCTGGAATTTTTATGCACCCTTGCAACTGGCTGATGCAGGCAGGGAAATACAATGAAACATGAAGGATTCAGAAGATTCCCACTACCTTCTTACCAACACCTACCCCTTTAAATTCATCCATGTATCCCCTCTGACTTTCTTGACCGGGTTCAGATCTCTCATTCCCTGAAAAAAATCACTTTGCATACATTTTTTCCTTTGTTCTTTGCCCAGAAATCCCATGATCTGTTTCTGATGTTCTTTTGCCAGTTAATTCTTCCACAGGTGCAAAGAGCTCTCTGTAAGTTATGGGTCATGACCCATTTTTTCCTTCAAATAGAACAGAATACACACTTGCATTTTCATCAGCATGCCAACTGTGCTCTCTTCCCTTTCAAAATAGATCATGATTCAACAATTCAGTATGTCAGTCAATTTTAATGTTTTAGGCAAGGATTATAAATATATCTATGATGATTGAACAATTTCCTAAAAGAAAATCCATTTCTGGGTTCAAGCTTAGTCCATCAGGCTCTATATTAGTTTCTTACTGTAATTTAGTATTTTCTCTGTCATTTCTATCATAGGCTGGAAAATAACCTGTTCTAGACCAGAGATGGGAGGCAAGAAAAGAGACAGGAGTTTATTTTTTCAGAATTGCATGTAATACAGGAATAAGAGGCAACAATAAACAGTCATTCTCCCAGTGCCTCAGTTTTTCCAGTATTATTAGCTATCCATCTCAGAGGCTTTTGGGGAGAATTGATTAGGTAATTACCAAATCCTCTGATCTCCAATATACATTAAGCAGTTGATTAACAATTTAGAAGTCTGTCTCTAGGTCTTCCAGAGACCCCAAGACTGAAATCCATTCACAGTCAAAGAACTGTATTCCAGAAAGGCTTTATTGATTTTCATCAAACTAAACTAAGATTTAGCTTTAAAGGCCTAAGTTATAACCACAACTGGACATAAGGGATGTCATGGTTGGTTGTGAAAAGAGATTAATCTCTGGACCCTCAAGCCCTAGGACAAAAAGACATTCAAGCACCCTCTTAAAATAAGGCAGCTTCCTTTATGATTCAAAATATATATATGGAAGATTACAAAAACTGACTTAGAAAAAAGAAAATGACAGTGACACATACTGACTTTCGGCATGAGGGAAAAAGTACATTGATATACCTTTACTCTTTGAGGAAATCTTTGGTCAAATTTCCACCACAAAAATGTTTGAAGACTTATAGGTATCCCCTTTTTCCTTTATGGGTAGAAGTCTGTATATATACAAGGTAAGGTGGTAATTTGAGTTCATTTTCATGTATTTATTTATTTTTAATCCTCATCTGTGGATATTTTTTCATTGGATTTTAGAGAGAGTGGAAGGGAGGGAAACAAACAAACATAGATGTGAGAGAGACACATTGAGCCTGCAACTGAGGTATGTGTCCTTGAGTGGAATCAAATCCTTCATTCTGAGGGCTGCTGCTCTATCCACTGACCCAAACCAGCTAAGGCTTGAGTTCATTTTTTTTGAAAGAAAAAAAAAGCGCTTCACTTCTATAGGTTTGTGCCACATGGAACAGCAAGATTGGTGTTGGGCAGTGGAGTACAGAAAGGAATAAAAAATAAAAAAAATAGGACTTGGTACCATTTGGAAGGGTAGGAGATATCACCAAGCTTAACCCTCTCAGTATCAATTTGTTCATCTGCAAATGGAAACCATAGTTCTTGTCCTGATACTTTAGAACAATGTTTCCCAAACTTCTCTCATGATGACAATCACTTGGTGGAGTTGTTAAAATACAGATTCCTGAATCCCAATTAAGTAGTGCTAAACTAGAATTTTGGGGAACATATAGGTAAAATTGTATATTTAACTAGTGCTCTAGTTGTATACTTAACTAGTGCTCTAAGCTAATTTTACCTACCGTATTTGCCGGCGTATAAGACGATTTTTTGGCCCTGAAAAATATGCCTCCAAGTGGGGGTAGTCTTATACAGCGAGTATATAACAAACTCTGTATTTTGAGTGGAAATGTTAGGGGGTCGTCTTATACGCCGGCAAATACAGTATTTTTCAGGGCCAAAAAATCATCTTATACGCCGGCAAATACGGTATATGTTCCCCAAAATTCTATTGTTAGCACTTCTTAGTTGGGATTCAGGAATCTGTATTTTAACAACTCCACCAGGTGATTCTCATCATGAGAGAAGTTTGGGAAACACTGGTAGAAGATTTAGCTTTTCTGACCCAATTATTATTGTATGCTCTTCTTGTATAGTTTTGTTTTTGTGTCTCTCTTCCATGTTCTGCCCTTGAGTTTTAGAAGCTGGATGCCTGAGAGGGCTCCTTTATTGCCATGCTGGTTTCCACCATGCCCTGAGGTCATGTTTTCAGGATTAGAGTTTAAAGCTTCCTGCCATTACTTCTTGAGACATATCTCCTTTTAGAAACTCTGATCATAGAAGCATATCTCTTCCTTGACTGAGTCTGTATTAACTGGCCCATTGTAGGTGCTCTCTAACTCTGTTGAATGAATGGTAAGTGAAATCTGAATTCCTTAAGTACTCAACTATACCCCAAATTTTATTTCTTACTGTTAAAGCTTCTAGAAGTTTATTATGTTCACTCTCTCCCAAGGTCCTCATCTCTTTTGCTTCACAAGAATTGATGTTCAGGGCAGAGATATTTTAGTTAGCTTATTCTATCTTAAAGTCAATGAAAGTGGAGTCAAGGGAGTCAAAACATTAGATTATTTCTATTTCCAAGAAAAATATACCCAATTATTAACCCCTAAGATCATAGAGCATCCCTCTTGAGGTGGGCAAGTCAGATTCTCCAAAATATCTTTCTTGGATTGAATCAGTGCCTTTATGGTGTTTGTTGTTGTTGTTGTTGTTGTTGTTGTTGTTTAAGAGTAAATAGTGGCCTTAGATTAGTATCCTAGGGCTGTAGTACAAAATATCACAGACTAAGCAGTTTAAACAAAGGGAAGTTATCTTGCAGATTTGGAGGATATAGTCCAAAATCCAGGTGTCAGCAGGATCATGATATTTCTGAAGTCATGAGTGGGAAATCTAACCCAGGCCTTCCTTCTAGCTTCTGGTAGTTCCTGAACTAGTGGCAATATAATTCCAATCTTTGCATTGTATCCTTCCTGTGTGCAGCATGTCTGTCTACATAGCAAAACATATAAAGGGCTAATAAGTGTGTACATGGAGGGGGAAAAAAGAGCTTGATGCAGCATTTGTGGTGACAATTGGTGAAGGAAGATGAGTCAACTAGAGAAAAAGACTTCAGCATATTCCAGGTGTTAGCACTGAGGAATACAAGGCAATGCACCAACAAAACCTGCCTAAGAAACAATACAAGGCCACATGGGCCAAAACATGCGGAAACAACCTACAGAGACACTGGAATAACCAATTAACTGGGTCTGATCTAGTCACCTCGAAAAATATTAGCTTAGTATCCTAATATAAAATCCTGACCTTGCACAATCTTAAACTCCAACAAAAACCTGCTAATATCCTCACTGCTTTTCTTATAACAAATATACTTTTCTCGTAGCAAATACTCAGAAAACACAGTTCTTTATAATTGATGAAAATCCCAGAAGATTTTATTCTAAGAAATTAAAAATATGCATTAAAGTATACTATGCTGAACCATGGGTTTTTTATGTCTTTTTCTGTAAGAATACAATTATATCTTACTAATCCAGAACTCAAATTCTAGCCATGTTACCGATACTGTTGTAATTAGCTAGTTATTAGAAATAAGAAATAAATAAAAGACATTATAAGAATGATCATTTGGGCAGCTTCACCAGGAAGCTGCAATTTCATACTCTTCAGGGAACCACTGGTCCATTCCATGCAGGCCCCTGAACAAAGGGGTCCAACAAAGGGAAAGATAGGCACATACACAATGAGTCAGGGTGACTCAACAGCTAGTGTTGGGCCATTGCAAGCCCATAACAATTTGGTGATAAATAATCCCTTAAACAAAGGAAATTTATGTCTTAGCTCATGAGGCACTTTTGGCTCTCCCCCATTCACTTGTGTTCCCTCCAATCCAAGAAATCCTGTGGACCCCACATGCAATGTACTGATGGACTGCTGCAGGGAACACAAGCTAAACTAGCCTGATGTTGGACTGGACTCTGGTCGCTGGCTTGGATTCTAGCTCTGTTGAAGCCAAAGCTACGCTTCTTCCTTGGCAGGACAAGGGGAGATGAGGCCTTAGAAACTCAGAGGTATAATTCCACAGAAACAAAGCTTTCTACAATACCTCATTCTCATGTGTGAGCCTCAGAAAATTCATTTCCTCAGAATATAACACGAAGCCTACTTCCACTAGCAAATGGTGGCAACATGGAACTCTCCCCCCAATAACACTACCTTTATGAAACACAGATGAAAACTGAAAAATAAACATGAAGTCCTTTGAAGAGTCAAAAGAGGTGCTGCAAGTATGTTCCACTATAGATCATGCAGCTCCCTCTTGGGTAAATGGTCTGTTCCTCCTTCTGACACTGCCTGCCTGTGGCCCACACATTGCTACAGTATATGCGATTATCTGCTTCCCAACTAGTGTTAGGTGAGGAGTATGTAATTGAAGGGATACAGTATGCAAATTAATGGTGACACATTGAAAGCTGTTGGAAGAGACAGCTGATAGCAAATGAGAAATCATAGAAATGATAAAAATGAAACTCAAGAACAAAAAACACAACAACCATCTTAAGTTATTTGATAAATGGAAACAGCTCTATTTCTCTAAATTATTCTAACAGCACTGATGAATTATACCATGCTCTCATAACAGATAACTATAATGATGACCCTGAGCCATCAAGAAAAAAAAATAAACTTAGTCCCAAATTCATCTTTTAAAGTGGCAGGAAACTGCAATAAAATTTTAGAAAGATCTTTATCAAAATTATTATTTTAAAAAATGTTATTCCTTAGCATAATAAACCCTTACTATTCAAAAAAAATTCAGCTCTTAAAAGTGACTCATTCTTTGTAGGTTTTATAAAATATCATATTTCTGCAGTACTAACTGTATCCTGAGTTTTAGATTTAGATTTGACTAAGTTTGCTAACATCTCTGTTTATGTGTCCCACTGCTTCCTCCTATGACACATCTGAACTCAAATTATGACATCCATTCTCAAAGCTTCTTCTTGCATCAGTCAGGTGTCATTATGCATGTAGTAATTCAAAACACAAAGTTCAAATCAAGCCTCAGATATTCCTTCTGCCTCTCCCTTACAATTAGTGAGTCAACCCAATTTTTCCACCTTCACCTCACCTATTTTGTATCTATGTTCCTATATGTCACCTCAGTATCTTTGCCTGAGCTGGCACCTCTTTCTCATAATCACCCTATGATACAGTAACACCAGATCAATTTACATTTACCATCCCATGCCATTCTTTCATGTCCTTTCTTCCTGGTCAGAGTGAGTCAAGTTTCTTCTTTTTTAGGTAACTAATTTGCATGCATGTGTGTATTTATATGTCAAGTGTTTCTGTGAGACAGATATTTGAGATGAGGCACCATGTCTTAGGCACTTAGTGAATGTTTTTCAAAATATCTGCTGAGTAGCTAACATGAACCAGGTAGTCTACTAAGCACTGGAGGAACAGCATTGAATAAGATAGTCCCCTACATTTCTGGAATGTACAATATATAGAATTAATTCATATTTATAAAATGCCCAATTATCAAAGTGCTTCCATATATATTATCTATTATTTATTTCAATGAACATAGCATATAGGCAATTAAGTCAAGTTTAAAATACTTCATACATATTTTTATATAACAATATTTTCAATAGTGATCTCATTTGTTCCTCAATTGTTCTAAAATGTTATTGCACATTTCCTGCCACCTTAAAAGATAAATTTGGAACTAAGTTTATATTTTTCTTGATGGCTCATCACCATCATAGTCATCTATTATGATAGCATGTTGTACTTCAGTGGTGCTGTTGTAATAATTGAAATGAATAAGCTGTTTCCATTTATTAAATAAATTCAGATCACTGTTATGTTTTCATGGGAAGGCATGAAGCATAAGTTTAAAGCCATATTTATAAGAGCAAAGGATACCCATGCAGCCCAATTCCCCATGTTAATATTAAGTACAGAAGGCATGTGAAAAATCTAAAGAATTTAAACATTGTAATGACTTTATTTTCATTATTATTCAGGAGTTTATAACCACTTCCATGCCACCCCTTTGTAAGGCTGATGAAACCTGTGGAAAATAATAAATTATCAGAATGAAGTATTTGAATTCATAAATAAAATTCATAGGATTATAAAGAAAAACAATTATAAAATATCTGTATATTTATATGAGTCAATCAGAAATATTTAAGAAATACATGTACAATGTAGTAGTGAATATTCTTTTTTAGTAATGCATTATAAAATAAGATCTAATAATTAACATACTTTAGAGAGAGTAACAAAGATAATACCTGTGTCTAAGTTCTACTGGTGCCAAAATGATGTGCAGAGGACTTACTCCCATACAAGATTGTACCTACTGAACAGCTACAATGGTTGAATGCTTATGTCTCCCCAAAATTCTTGAAATCCTAACCTCCGAGGGAATGGTATTAATGGGACCTTTTGGAGGTGATTGGGACATGAGAGTGGAGCCCTCATGAATGGGGGTAGTGCCCCTATAAAGAAATCCCAGAGTTCCCTTGCCCCTTCTGTCATGTGATACAAGAAGTATTCGACCTGAGAGAGCCCTTACCCAACCATGCTGGCCCTCCTGATTTCAGATTTCTAGCCTCCAGGACTGTGAGAAGTAAAGTTCTGTTGTTTATAAGTCACTAGGTCTGTGATATTTTGTTATAGCAGCCTGAACAGACTAATACAACAGATAAAGATCACATGGTGCTAAAAACTGGTCTTTAGGAATTTGCTGACATATCAACTCTCAACAGGTGCAATGTTCAGCCTTGAAATCTATTACTGTTGCTTCAATCAATGAAGATGTATCCATATTTGTCTTCTTGTCTGTGTATCCTCTCTCTTGCTTTGTGTCTATCCCTGCTGAGTGAATATAGCTGAATTCACAAAGGTTAAGTAAACATATAATTTCAGTCTTTATATAGGCCAGAGGGATAAGAACAACAATCATCATATAATTTTCCTAAGTAGACAATCTGACATTAACTGAGTTGAAATAAAATCTTCATATACCTACCTATTTCACATTTTTAAGGGAACTCTTTTTAAAAAATACTTTTTTTTGCTATCTTATAAGTCCCTGGGATGAGAAAATGGACTAGTAAGAACTTGATAGTTTCAGGATTTAAATAACAGATCCTACTAGGAAACTTGGGGCTTCAGAGCACCCCTGCCCCCAACAGTGCTTCTTCAAGCTATATGATGTTGGACAGAGGCCTTGGTGTAGATACACCAAGCATCTCACCAAAATACACCAGGGAGTCATGAAATGTGTGAGTCATGTAGCTCCCCAGAGCTAACAAAGCAGGGGAGAAAAGGAAAGAAATTTGAATATACAAGGACTCAAAAGACTGAGATTTTACCCCAAACTCAAGTCTTCATGGGGAAGAAATAAGAGGACTGTACAGCGATAAACAACACCACCACACTAAGTCTTATCATGAAACTGAACTGAGGAAAAACACTGAACCGATACATGCATTTAAAGAGAACATTACAATGAAGACGGTGATCAATAAAAGCAGGTGGGTTGGATGAGGTGGAGATAGGAAACGGTCTATCCCCCCTTATCTGTCCCAAGAAAGTCCTAGAAAAAGATAAGCCCTTTGAAATATTTTTTATTTTCTCAAAGCTGGTCAGATCCATACACTGAGAATGAAGATGGAAGAGATACACTTCTTAAAGTTTATTTCAGCAGGAAACAGTTTTTCTTTGGCAGGTGTAGCTCAGCTGGTTCAGTGTTGTCTTGTGCACTGAAAGGTTGCCAGGAATGGTTCAATTCCCAGTGAGATGATCAATCTCTCTCTCTCTCTCTCTCTCTCTCTCTCTCTCTCTCTCTCTCTCTCTCTTTCTCTCTCTCTCTCTCTCTCACACACACACACACACACACACACACATACACACACACACACTCACACACACACACACACACACACACCTTTCAAATCAATTTAAAAACATATGTTTAAAAGAGAAACAGTTTTGTAATGCTCCTTATATAATATTTACAATGAAGCTTATTATTCAAAAGTAGACTTCAGGTTCACCAGGATTACAAGTCATACACAGTCGTGTCTGGAGAAAGAAAAATAACAATCACCTGTTGCTGTCAGATGGTCCTCACAGGTGGGCCCAGTGTTGCACTCTGCTGGCCAAAGTGACAGGCTGCTGGCAAGTAGCAAAAAGGGGATTTAAAACCAGGGCTAAATCCTCCAAATATTTCTTTCACATAATACTGAAACCAAACAAATAATGTCAGAGGAAATAAGACAGCTTATATAAGAAGCTGGGGAAACAAATGTGTCAGGAGAGGAACACAAATGGAATAAACAGAAACAGAGAGCAAGATTAATGAATGAAAGCAGAGCAAGATTAGCATACTGCAGAAAGAAAAAAAGCAATCTGTCTTATGGGGAAGATTTTCCTTTTCTGATTATTTGAAATACAAATAGGGGTTTCCAGCACAGCATTTTTATTCCGAGTTCTGGTACCCCAAGCACAATTCCTTTCCAAGCTCTAGTGCTGTCACACAGCACACCACAATGCCAGGGACTTACAGAAAGAGTGTGTTCTCACTTCACTATGGTTCAGCTACTGTGTCCTGACATGTGTCTTCTGATTCCATCGCTCAGGTGAACAGGCAGCTTCTTTCTGGGACATGCATTTCTCAAGAGAACGGGAGAAAATCAGGAAACTTGGAGGCAACTCAAGATTCTTCCAAAACCTTCTGCTCACCTGTAGCCTCAGTCAAGCCAGGCTGACCTCACTGGCCAAAGCACACCAGGTGGCCACTCCCAACAATGGTGGGACAGGAAGTGCCCTTTCCCTTTGATGACATATAATCATCATACAGTGGAGGGAGGAGCCAGTGGTCCGAAGTAATAATACAACCCATTAAAGTCTACTTACATAGTCACACAGATTGCCTTCCTTCCCACAGACAAAATTCACTCAACATCCAGTCATGGAATACTATATTTAGCCCCTACCTAGTCACAACATTGAGGTGAATTCTTGGATCTCTTGGTCTTTAACATGCATGGATGAGACTCCACTTAATTCAGAGTCTTGTGAACTAAAAATATAGGCTGGCCGAAACCGGTTTGGCTCAGTGGTAGAGCGTCGGTCTGGGGACTGAAAGGTCCCGGGTTCGATTCCGGTGAAGGGCATGTACATTGGTTGCGGGCACATCCCCTGTAGGAGGTGTGCAAGAGGCAGCTGGTTGATGTTTCTCTCTCATCAACGCTTCTAGCTCTCAATCTCTCTCCCTTCCTCTCTGTAAAATATCAATAAAATATATCTTTTAAAAAATAAAAATATAGGCTGTTCACCATCTATCTGATGCTTATTTGCCAAAGGAGAGCCAAAGCAGCGATCAGAATGCAGAGGGACATGAAACACACAACAGTACTGGTCCAAAGCAATTCTGCAGTTCTTTCTGTTTCATTATCCTCCGTGACCACATCTAAATAATACATCCTCAGTTCTCTCTCAGCTGTGTAGGGAAGTGTGGACTAAAAGGAAAGTTTACATTTTCACCAACAGTAATCTTGCATCCAGGCTGTCAGCACCTCTGAGGGTTCCATATTCTGAACAATTTTGCTAATGTCTATTTGGTTTGACTCTAGTCATGTTTATATGCCAATAGTTATACTCTCAACTATGTTCCAGACCTTCCTCTTCTAGAGAGGCTCAACAAATGCCCCTGGAAATGACACTCTTAGTCCCTTTTCCCTTGAAACATTTTATGGGGTTTTAATGAAGTATAATTACTATATAGAGGAAGTCACCCTTGTTATATCAGATGTCAAAGCTACTTTATCAAGTGTATAAGCATTTTTTAAAACTTTATTAAGTTATTCATAAATGTTCTCATCCCCCCCATTAACTCCTCCATGCCCCCCCAAGCCCTCACGCCCCTGTTGTCTGTGTCCATTGGTTAGGCCAGTGGTTGGCAATCCGTGGCTCACAAGCCACATGGATGTGGCTCTTTGGCCCCTTGAATGTGGCTCTTCCACAAAATACCACGTGTGGGAATGCGCTTACAGTGAGATTGAAACTTCGTGGCCCATGCGCAGAAGTCGGTTTTTAGTTCTCAAAAGAAATTTCAATCATTGCACTGTTGATATTTGGCTCTGTTGACTAATGAGTTTGCCGATCACTGGGTTAGGCCTATATGCATGCATATAAGTCCTTTGGTTGATCTCTCCCCTTTACCCCCACCGTCCCCTACCTTTCCTCTAAGGTTTGACTATTTGATCAATGTTTCTCTGTCTCTGGATCTGTTTTTGTTAATCAGATGGTGTTGTTCATTATATTCTATAAATGAGTGAGACCATGTGATATTTATCTTTCTCTGATATATAGGCATCTTTAAAGAAAATCCAGCACATTATTATAGGACAGAAAAGCTATCCAATTTCACATCACCTGTACTTTGGTGAAATACAGTAGTCCCCCCCTTATGCACAAGGAATACATTCTAAGATCCCCAATGAATGCTTCAAACCATGAATAGTACTGAACCATATATATACTATACTTTTTCCTATATATACATACATACATACATACATACATACCCATAATCATTTAATTTTTAATTTAGGTACAGTAACAAATTAGTACCAATAACTAATATATGGTAAAACAATGATAGCAATAGGCTGTATAAAAGTTATGTGAATTGTTTCTTTCTGATCACTGAGACAGCTGCCTACAGTGTGGAGATGATGGACAAAGGGATTCACTTCCAGGGCAAGATGGAGTGGATGACATAAGATTTCATCATGCTACTTATAAATTGTTTATTTTGGAATTTTCCATTTAATATTTTTGGACCACAGTTGACCACAGGTAACTGAACCACAGAAAGCCAAACTGCAGATAAGGAAGGGGGCTACTATATGGCAGCATTTAGAAATTCTGTAAAGAAAAATGAATGTGAAATATATATATATATATATATATATATATATATATATATATATAATTAGAATGTGGTTTGCTGTAATTGATGATGGAAGGAGAGTGCTGAGAGCTTTTTACAGTGATGTTTATAAAATTACATGAGTAACATAGTTGAATAATTTTTCAAAAAGCAGAATTACTGAGGCTTGGTCATTTTCCCAATAAATTACCAATCCATCACTCTGAATAAGAATGTATCTGCTTATTCAGGAACATGTTTTGCAAATTATCTCTTTAGATGGGACTACATAAGATTTAAACTTGCCTCTTTTTCAAAAGATTAAAAAATTAAAGTGAGATTTGGGAAAACATAAGATGTCAAGGAACTCAGTCAACAGAAACCTAAAGAGCTTTCATGGATTAATATTAGTATCAAAAAACTAACCATGTACAAATCTATAGATTTTTTTTCATAGAATTGTCACATGGTTAAGACTCCTTAAAGCTTATCCACAGATAATATTCCAAAGTACAAGGAGCCACAGGATAAGAGTGGCAGGGGCCCGTGTGGTCCATGTTGTCTATGAATGTATAAACATTTTTGGCAATAATTTTTCTTCTCTATCTCCTCATTCTCTGCTAATGTAGGTTACATCAGGACTCAGTCCTGAGATTCCTAACCTTTCCATGCTACTGCCTCTCTCAGAAGGACTGCACCAATCATATGATTCTAAATGTCTTTAAATGCTGCTATTTCTAAATTTCTATTCACAGCATAGAAATTTTTCTAACCTTTAATTGCCTGTTTGACATGTAAAATTAGGTGGAAAAAATCTCACCAGCATCTCAAAATTGCATTTCTTCCACAGACAAGTTTCTGTCGCTGAAAAAAAAAATCCATTCACAAACATAGTGGTACCTTCCTCTCCTTTAACAGTTTAATACCAACTTCAAACTTTATTGCTGCTACCCTCAAATGAGAACTCAAGTCTACCTACATAGGCCCATCTCTAAGATCATCCCATTGGTCTAAGCCATCAGCATCTCTTTCTCAGAGCACTATGATTGCCTGCTAAATAATACTCCTTTTTCATACTAGCTTCCCTCAATTTTGTTGTCCACAAAGCTGTCAAGAAGATATTTATAAAATCCAAAGTAGTTGATAGCATTCCTATGCATGTGCATAAATTAAAGATATTAAACATTCACTCATAAACATTAGAATCAAATTGCAAAACTTTGCAATGACATTCATGTCCCAAATTTCATTTTGCCTCTCCACCCTCGACTCATGTATTCTCCCCAGTTATTCTCTATACACAGCAACTTACTTTCCTTCAATTCCTTGAACATGCCATGTTCTATCCACCACAGGGCATTTGATCAGCCTTTTCCCTATGCTGGAAGTGTCCTTGTCTCTACCATGACAATGAGGGAATTCCTAGCTATCCTTCAGGCTTGAGCTTAAATGGCACTTCCTCAGAAAAAGTCTTCATTGATTCCTCAATAAAAATGAGGATGCCTTGTAATAATCTTTCAAAGTTCTAATTATCCTGTTTTCCCAAAAATAAGACAGTGTCTTATATTAATTTTTTCTCCCAAAGATGTGCTAGGTCTTATTTTCAGGGGATGTATTATGTTTCCATGAAGTAGTTCTTATTTTCAGAGGATGTCTTATTTTCGGGTAAACAGGGTAGTTTCCTCCAGCAATTTTTAATTACCTAGTTTGTGAATATTTGTTTGATTTTTGTCTACCTACCTTACCCAATTGGCAGCTAGATGATGCCAGAAATGATTCTAATGTTTTAAATAAGATACACTACTACATTTTCCACACTGAACACTTAATGCTATACATTACATACTCAGATACATGAGTAGGATGTTGAGTTGTTTCTAAGAATGTGTTTATTAATGTAGCTATAAATCCATGAACACTTTCTGTGTGTCTACCTTGCACTAGGTTCAAAGGATGCAGAGATGATGAAGACAGACCCATTCCCTGCCCCTATAGATCTTGCAGAACAGCCCTATAGTTATATTCCTTAAGATAAATTGTCCCAGTCCTCTTCAAAATGAAAGGATGGCATTCATGCCTCTAACTTCCCCCTTGAAAAGGACAGCAACTCATGGCAGAAACACCAAGTCTAAGTGGAAATTCTGCCTTCAGTTCGAGCTACTTTCTCATTCACTCACTCTGCCTACGCCAGCAAATCAAAAGGGGACAGGTCATTGACTTTGATCTCAGATTTCTTTTGTTCATTGTGTCAGAACTGTGATGTTCTTTAACCTTTGCTTTTTGTGCTTAATGGATATGAGTGTTCTGATAAATGCAATGCAGCAGTCAATAACACGCCAAAGCCTGCCCATAATTGGCTAACTTGAGGTGCTGGGAAATAGAAGACCTTGCTGACTGAGTCCTAAATAATATACACTGGGTAAGTCTCTGCATCCTTTTGTCACTGATTATAGAAATTTACATGTTAAAATCTCAGCATTGTTAATGGGAGCTATAAACCAGCTGCCCACAACCTATTTTAAAAATATACCAAGATTTATATTGAATGCTCTATTCCATTCAATTTTTTTAAAATATATATTTTATTGATTTTTTACAGAGAGGAATGGAGAGAGATAGAGAACCAGAAACGTCAATGAGAGAGAAACATCAACCAACTGCCTCTTGCACATCCTCTAAGGGGGATGTGCCCGCAACCAATGTACATGCCCCCGACCAGAATCAAACCTGGGACCTTTCAGTCCACAGACCAACGCTCTACCACTGAGCCAAACCAGTTTCGGCTCCATTCAAATTTTTACCTGATTCTTTCAGGTAAAAACTAGATTAGCATACAACTTCAAATGATTTTATAACCTGGTTCAAGTAATATAAATTTAAGTTGCAAAACAAAACCCAATGGTATATAAATTATATTAGTAGACAAGGGTATATAAATTATTTAAAAACTATACACATCATATTTAAATTATAGAGGGGAAAACAAGTAGTACCTCAATTCACCTGTGTGTAAAACATTCTGCAATTACTTTTCACCACCAAACGTGATGTCAGGGTATGAACTCTTTGCGTCATTCATACTTCACTATTAGTTATCAAGGGACATCTGACAAAGTTTCATGTAACTCCATATAATGAACCAAGTATGTTGATCACCTAATGGCAAAAGCATCAATGCTTCCCTAGTCTCTAAAGGGCTATGGCATGATAATAGGGAATCACTTTGCAATAAGGCATATAAATCAGTATGTGTATGCTATGTATCAGTTTCATGTGGTACCTAAAGAAGAATTTCCTGGAAATGTTTGCAACGTATGGAGATAATAAGACAGAGAAAACACATCATTCATCAAGTAGAACACACCAAGGCATGCCTTTGCATGCAATTCTTGAAGGAATAATGGGTAAAAAGACAATAACCCATTCTAATCTGAAGAGTTTACTAACCCATTCTAAGCACCAAATGGCTGATGAAAACAATTTCAATTGACACAGTGCAAATAATTTGCACAGCACAGCAAGCAAATGAAGATTTAAAGAAACAAAAAAATGAGCTTCTCAGGTTCTACACCTGGGGCTGGAGGTCAGGGATGCTTGAGTTCCAATAGACACAAAAACTCTAGAGTGGCTGGGTTCAGCCATATGTCTGTGTCAAATTCTATGTCAAATGTCATGTCTATTCCTATGTCATATGACCATTCATTTATCTATGCTTATAAGCCTATAGCTGTGTCTACCTATGCCATCTTACTTAGTTAACATATATGTAGATACATACTTTCCACTACTACTATGTGTCAGGCGCCAATGCTGTTCATAGTATCAAACATTGAGGAACTCAATCTAATAGAACAGTGAATTCCATACAACAACTACTACTACTATGAACTAGGACGCTTTACTTATTACTTATAGACAGAGCAGCTGAGGCCAATGAGCTTTTCGAAAGCCCAACAAAATATTTGAGTCTTAAATTTAAAAACTGAATTTCTGCATCAAAAATATGAAATCAAAACTGCCAAGTCAACATTCACAAAGGTTTAAACAGAAGTCTATAAACATAATATTATGTTGATTTTATTCATGGTGAGATTCAGCATTCATAAACATTTTATTACACTTGAAAACAATTTGCAGGTTAGATTTTATTTGTTCACAAAAAATCCCTGAGTGTGCACAATGACTGTGGAGACAATGCAGTCAACTTTGAATTAAGTGAGATAAGTG
Organism: Vespertilio murinus; assembly: GCA_963924515.1. NCBI lineage: Eukaryota > Metazoa > Chordata > Mammalia > Chiroptera > Vespertilionidae > Vespertilio > Vespertilio murinus. The sequence continues at coordinate 11,135,738 of OZ004704.1, read as the reverse complement.
TAGCCTAATAATTTTGAAGCCCTTTATAAAAATTGTTACAAATTTCACTGTCCAAATATATTATTTTAAATGTATGATTTGTGTGTTTTTATATATTTGATAAGTATATGGTAGGGTCTTCAAAAAAAAGGAAGCTCACCTGGATGTACCAAATAGAGATGTAAGCATATATTAAAGGGCTTCTTTCAGGATGTGAAGTTTGAAATATTAAGAGTTTTTTTAACAAAGGGATGGAAGATATGTACACCTGCAAAGACACAGTCCTGCGCATTGGGCATCAGTGTACCATTCACTGGGTCAGGAGGGTCATATGTGCGTGCTGGAAGCTAGAAAGAGAGACCACAGAAATATTAAGGCCAAACAAAGAGTAACCCCAGGAGAAAAGGAAGCAAAGAAAGATTCTAAACAAGAAAATGGCATGAATGAAATGATCAGATACACTTTTTCATACGCTAACCTTGGTGGCAACATGGACAATAGATGTAGCAGGGATGCCCACTCAGAGGCCACTGCAATACAGGACAGATAAAAGATGATGAGAGCTCCAGTTCTGGCTGGAAATGTCCACATTCAAGTGACATTTCAGTTTGTGAAAGAGATTCCTGGAGATAAAACAGGTCCCTGCTCTTCACTAAGCCGTTGAGAGCAATTCACAGAAAGAAGACTGGAGTGGGAACATTTTCTCTGAGGCACACTTTTTTACAAAGTGGGTAAGCCCAACTCCTAGCAACCATTTAGGTATCCTATCTTTTTTTTAAATGTAGCACGGTGCTCTTTTGTTGAGTCCAGCAAGAAGCTGAGTGTCTACTATGTAAGCAACTTCACTATCTTGCTAGGTTTGGAGATAAAAAGCAGGTGTCCACCATATGAGTTGGGAACATGGTTCTGGCTACTTGACTACTTCTTTGCCTATGCTTTGTACCTGGATTATTTTTTGTTTGTTTTGGTTGATTTTTGTTTTTGGGGTGTTTTTTTTTCTTCCTCCAGTATACTTGCTGTCCCCAAATGATGTTCTCATTGTAAACCCAGGTTGCTACACCCACTACCCATTCATCCTCCTACCTTCAAACCCCTAATTATGCCTAAATTGGGGCAGCATGTATCAGGCTGGCTCACTTGCCCTATAACCCATCACTATTCTCCTGGAGCCCAAGCCTCACACTGGCTTTTCTTCCTCACCTTCTTCTGATTTTCTTTGTCTATTAAATCTGCAACTCTATGTGTGTGGGTTTTTTTATTCATTCTTGAAGTCTAATCTTTCAAAACCATGTTATAAATTGTCTTAGTTCTACTGTATATAACAGAATAATATCTTAACATATTTAATAAGATCATGACAACCCATGCAATTCATTACTCTTTCTAGACCTAGAGATGATAATAATAAAGGAAAGATAATGTGATTTATGAATCATCAGGTAACCAAGAAACCTGCTTATCCTAAGAGAGGTGGTAAAGAAAGATTTTATTATTGCCTATTAAGAAAAACAGTGGCTGAGCCAGTGAAAGGTTAACCTGCCCTGGTTACCCATTATTTGGTTTCCATGCCAAGATAAAAGTCATGCTTCAAATCCATTTCCACACTCTCCTGGGAGATTTTTTTTTCCCCCTCAATAATCCCTTACCTCAACAGAAACCTAGGACAATTCTTATGAAGGTGTTTGACTTATAAATTGATGTTTGCCTCTGTGCTTCAGATATTTATTTTTGTTTTATTTAAATTGGTTTAAGTTGCATCCCCTAAAGATCATTGTTCTAACAGTCTCCACATCTTTTGGAGGACTAGAGAGTGGGTAAAGGAAATAACTGGCTTTTTTTCACCTTACTGTACTTTCCCCTGTCCTTTCATTCCATCTCTAGGCTTTCCCATTGGTAAATCCACTGTGAATAAAGTGAAAAAATAAAATATAGAAAAGAGAATGTCAACAGTGCAGGAAACTCTCTAATTAGCCACTGTGCCAGAATGACCTTACCTACAGTATTCTCTGGTTCACTAAAAATTAAATAATAATAATAACATATAAGTATTCAAGGAATTTTGTGGGGTTTCTTTTCTCCTTTTGGTGGAATCCAACCAATAATTTCAGTTCAGTTATTTTTTAAAATCACAAATTATGTTACTGCAATTATGCATAGATCGGACATAAACCAATACATTTTTAATCATTCATTTCACATATCAGCCATCTTATAATTGTATTCATTAAAATGATCCTTATTTGAACATCCATTCTATGCAGCCTTCAGCTTGCTGAACATTTTTACATAACCTGGATCTATGGGCTTTATTTGGTTTTCTTTGTTGAATTACCAGCAAATGTAGAGAACTGCTTTTGTGCAGTTTTATTTGAATTTTTAAGGCAGGTAATTTACTAATCCTTCTTTCTGATGCTTCCTTTGTTCTTTCCTGAGATGTGTATTGACTGAATGTTTCAAGGGCTTCATTGTTTAAAGTCAATTAGGAAATAAAATTCCCTTTGATAAACTAACCTTGTTGACCTAGTACTTTGCAAAAAAAAAAATCATCAGTGTTTAGAATATATGTTTATGGAGGTGATTGTACCTCTGGGTGAAACATGTAGCTGCCTGTCTCTATAAGAGCTGATATCTTCATAGGAGAGCGTAAGTTTCTTTTTCTGTTATAACTAATCATCCAAAGATGCTGACAATGAAGAAGAGGAAGCAGGAAGTTGATAAAGACATTAATAATGCATGTCCACAAATCCTCATCCCTAAAGGTATTTCCTATGCCGCATCTACACTTTACCCCTCAGAATCATCTCTAAACATTCTCCAGTGCCTCCTCCCCCACAGTGACCTACATTGGGCACCATATGCATTCTCTCCTGCTCCCCTAAAGTCTCATCCACACTTTGCATGGACTTACACCGAACTGAGTCATTTGTTGGAGAAATAAGGAAGAGCACTGCCAAAGAATTAGGGGATAATATGTTCTAAGCCACACTGCACCATTTATTCTCATTTTCAGGAAAAGACTGAAACTCTGGGAGTATCCACTATTTCCTATGTAAAGTAGAGATCATGATATCTTATCCTCCTTAAGTTGGATAACCCCTGAATTATCTTTCAAGTTTAAGACATATTTCAATGGAGTGGACTTTAGGTCTTATCAATAAAAACTTCATATGTTAAACATTGGATCCCTTATCTATGTCATTAACATGTGGAAGACATCTAGGGCTATCTTCCTTATCTCACAGGGCTATTATGAGAATTACATTAAAAAATCAAAACACTGGTGAAGATCTAGAAAATAATTATCTAAATATAAGGGAAAAAACTTATTATTGCAGGAAATGTAAACAAAATATAATATAGCTAGCACAAGAATGTCTCTTAGATAGAAGTGAAGCTAACCCTGTTCGGAGAATAGAGTTTGAGAGGTAGCTTGGTGGAAGAGGATGAGGCATATGTTGGGAGAAACCAAGGCATCAACAGAGGTAGCTAGAATTGAACATATTTCTAGTAGCTAGTCTGGAATTAAACCAAAATACTGTGCCTGGCTATAGTCAAGCAGGAAAAGGAAAAGATGTAAGAACAGACTATGCCCAACAGCAGAAGGGACATCAGGCTGAAATATATTCTTCATTTTGGCTTGAATATAAATTCTCACAGCTATATACAAAATCTTGCTGCACACACAATATTGTGGTGTAAGTTTTTGAAGTAAAAATTATGGAAAATGGAATTCTGTTTCTCACTCCATGCATTATACCCAAAGAATAATAAAGTCCAGAAATGAGGATCTCTACAAACTGAAATAATTTAGAAAAAGTGGAATATCAGAAACACAGTAAAGCATGAGAAACTTTAGAACATAGAAACCTCATGATAGGTATTAAATTTACATTGAATTGAATTATGGCCCAAATCAAACTTTTCAGATATCAAGGGTAGTAACTGATCCCAGCTGATATGTAGATTATGGTGGTGGTGATGATGAGGATGATGATTATATGTAGGAGAAGAGATAGTAAGGAGAGGAGGAAAGATGGAGAATGGTGATAATATTGATGAGTGGTATTAGGAAGAGTTTTATATTTCCACAGAAATTTAATGATAGAAAAGAATCAATAAGTCCTAAGTGAAAAAAGGGGATTGTCAGTGAAAAGACAATTTAGTTAAGAAATATGAGCCAAAATGTAATTTACAATGGAGAAAATAAGTTGGGACAAAGGAGTGGGAAACAATCCAGAAAAGAAATGTGAGACCTTGAAGGAGATGGTATGATGTTAGACTACATCCCAATATGCACAAGTTCTCACAAAATTAGCATTCCTCTTTGAATCATAATTATTGTAATATTAAAAAAATAATTGAAATGAATTAGTAGTCTTCTTCAATAAATGTCTTAGCAACTATTTCAACTAATAGAACAGATGCATTTCCAGAATCCATTTATAATTGTAAGATGAAAAGCAACATAAAATGAAGGTGACGAATGGGATGGATGGAAAAAAAAAACGAACTTAACATTTAAAATCTAAATCTAAACCTCTTTCTAGCCATTGACAATTTTTTTTTTTTAATTTTTATGTGCCTGAGTTTGTGTTATAGGCAAGGGTATAAAAATAACTAACATGGCCCCTGGCCTGTAGAAACTCACAGTCTATGAAAACAGATAAATTTATTACAATATATAAATGCTATCTTAGAAATTTCAACTGTGACAATAAACTGCACTAACCTAGGAACTAGACCTCCAGGGTTCAAATTCTTTGGCTTCTGCATTTAATAGTTATCTGATCGTGGATGATTTACATAATATTTCTGTGTCTAATTTTTCCCACTCATAAAATAGAAACATAGAATTGCTTCATGTGGTTATTGTAAGAATTAAATGAATTGAACTTGTAAAATACTCAAAATAATTTCTGGAACATTTAGAGGATTGTGTTATTACCATCCTCTTTACTGTCATCATCATCATCATCATAATCATCAATTGCTTATAGGAACACTAAGTTGGGAGGAGCTAATCTTACCTGGGAAATATGGGAAAGGATTCACAAAGTAAATAGATTTAAAGTGAATATTCTGGGTAAATAAATGAGAAAATGTATGCCAACAGAATGGCCTATATGTCTGAAAGTAAAAACAGAAGACAAGCCCTGCTGTTGTTGTGGGGTAGATGCATGGTGAGTCTGAAAAGTCAAGATAGAACAAAATTGTGAGCGAACTCATTGGCCATTTTAGTAGGTGAAAGACATCAGAAGGTTGTTGTTGTTTTTTTAAATGATTACTTTAGTGGCTCCATAGAGGGTCATAAAATCTCAGTGACTTCCAAAAACAAAGGGATTAGTTCTTACCCATATTATATGTTTGTTGTGGATCAGCTGTGGCTCTGTTCCATGTTCTCATTATGGCAGCCAGGCCAAATAACTGTCCTTCATTTGAGAAGTTCTTATTCTCTTGGTAGAGGAGAAAAGGAGAGGATAGAAACACACAAGAGCTCATTGAAACTTCTACTCCTCAATGGCATGTCATTTCTGTGCATATTTTACTGGCCAAAGCAAATTATGCAGCTGAGTCTGATGTCAATGAGGAAGTATAATCCCCCCAAAGAAAGGAATTTCACAGATCATAGGACAAAAGCTAACCTTACAGGGGTGGGAACCATATAAACATTTGGAAAAATAATACTCTATTATCCCCTGAAATGCTGGCTAAAATAGCAACAATCATTTGTTAAGATTATGAATCTCAGTTAGTTGGACAGGGATATTTTGTAGTATGCAAGGTGGTTTCGTTTACTGGCCAGGATCTTTGGCAGGAATAGCTATTAGTTAAGGTCAATGGGACTCCTCTTTTTCTCTCAGTAGCCTCAGAATTTCTCCATGTGGTCTCTCCAGCAGTGAGTAGTCAGACTTATTGGTGTCTTGAGGACTGCAGGAGACCAAGATGAAAGCTGCCTTTGAAGGTCATGCATCCCTTGCACTTTATTGGTCAAAGACGTTACAAGCCAACTTATATTCAAAGGAAGAGAAAATTAACCCTATCTCTTAAGGGAAAGAGGATCAAAGAATCTGCAGTCACCTTTTATAAAGGCATATTAAAGAGCTATGTCTGAGATGGTATCTGTAGGATATGGTGGCCACCTAAATGTGTACTGGAAATAAAACATTAGAATCATAAAAAAAATCATCTTCAGTGCTCAAGCACGGTAGCCAAAAGGACATATTTCAAAGGTAAGAAATTACTTTCTAAATTCTGAATTACCCAAGAAATTATAAGGAAAACATTTTTAACTGAGACAGTGACCCCATGCAGGAAATTTATTTCAAGATGTTTATGATGCTTATAAAACATGCAGAAAGCATATGTTAAATCAAAATAAACTTTATTTTAGAAAGTCACTTTAACTGTGTGGTGATATAATTAAGCCTTATTAATATGCTGTTTACTTAACAGATTAAAAATGCATAAGGAGCATGTCCCATTCATCTTAATTAGACAATATGCTTGTCGGGATTATTTGCTTTATATTTTCATTTTTCATGAACATTTTGAGGATATCCATTGATGCTATTAGAACCAGCGTTCCCCTCGGTTTGCAGTTCTCAGATCTCAATGCCATGGCTCTCTTGAGACACTACCCAGCATTTCTCACCTGACCTTCTGCCAATGCTTGGCCGTTAGATCTGTTCTGGCGCTGAGAACAAATATCAGAAAACCATGTTGTCCTCTCAATAATGTTCTCCCTTTCCTATGTGATTCAGATTTCAAAATATTTTCATTCGCAAATATTGAACACAGCTATGCACGAGAGATAATAGATCCTGACATAGCATAGCAAATTCTCGAGCTGCAAGATATTTTTTTAAGATTATCTCTTCCAATTGTTTCCAAATTTGATCATTGACTCACGACTTTTATCCACATTGTACCAACCACTGACATGTCATAATTTTTTCTGTGAATATATTTCTATTTTTTATTTAATGTATTTTAGGAGTAAAGTATATACTGCTACTATCAGTAGAAAACTAGTCGGATTGGCCAAAAATTAAAAGTGATAATATACATGAATAAAACAAAACAATATTGATAGACTCTAACTAAATATTTTTATTTACCTGAAGTTTAGTCCCTGTGTTTTATTCACTTTGTTAGGAGAAATAGATTCTCAAGAATAAGCTTGCCAGGATCCAACTAAAGTTTTCTCCTTGAACCAGAAAGATTAGAAAAGAGTTGTAGAGCATTTGCAATGAGTGAAAGATGACCGATCCAAAAGCAGGGTAGAGTTTGCCATGGTATGTGAAAGCAGCATGAGTCATTATATACAACTGTCGTAAACACATAATTGATAATGACATGAGCTTAAATGAGTTGGAATTTGAATGTAGAAGAATAGTGAGAAATTAAATTGCAGGGGTTGTTCCTGAAGTCCCTAGAAAACTATAATAAGATTATCAAATATATATACTGTCCCACATAGAGGGACAAATTAGGAAGCTATATGTGACATGTTCACTCACATCTCTGTAACTTTTAGTAAGTTCCTTTCTCCTCTGCACCTACGATGGTTAATTTTATGCCAATTTGACTGGGCCACTGGGTATTCAGTCATTTGGTCAAACATTAGTCTGGATATATATTTGGGAGTTTTCTGGATGAGATTAGTATTTGAGTGGGTAGACTTGAATACAGCAGATTGACACATACCCCTAATGCAGATGGGACCCATTCAATCAATTGAAGACCTGGGTAGAACAAAATGGCTTAGTATGAATGCCTCCTTCCTGATGGTTGAGTTGGGACATTGTTCTTTTCTGGCCTTTGGGCTCTAAGGTAACATCAGTGGTTTGTTTTGTTGGTTTTTTTTTATTGTTTTTGTCTTTTATGTTAAGCCTCTTGGTTTGAATATTGGAACTTACACTATACACTCTCCTAGCTATTAGATATCCAGACTGAAACCAGAACTACGCCACCTGCTGTCTGGAGTCTTCAGTATTCCAACTGCAGATCTTAGGACATATCCTCCATAATTGCGTTAAGTCTATCCCTTACAGTAAATCTCTTTATAAAAATATGTTATGGAACTCATTATATTATAAAAAATATAATTTTGGTCCTGTTTCTCTGAAGAACCCTAATGCAGAGCTTTAAAGCCCTAGTCTAATATAAAAGAGGAAATATTAGGATCTAGTGAGGAAATTCAACTAGTGTGCAAAATGGCCAGCGCATAGTAGGTATTCAATAAATGTGTCTGTTTCTTCGGCACAGTTGAGGGATGCAAAGCATCATCCAGAGGGAAGTAGGGGGAAGGCTGTCTTTCTAACAGGCATCCTTCCTGCCTCTAGTCTTTAATAGAGTCCATTAATATCTATCAAGCATTCCTGGGAATGGAAATATAAAGCTATCATTGCACTATATGTGGCAGCCTAATGAGCCAGCTTCTCCCAGTGAGGCAATAATTTACTCAAAGGTCCCAAAGTGGTCAGAATGAGTTAAGACAGCTTTCCAAATTGACCAGTTCTTGCGCAAAGAGATTTCATTATTATTCTACCCTTTCTATGTGATTTGTTCAACAAAGCTCTGTGCAAGATAAACCAACGTGCTACCTGCCCTCTAGGACCTTTCCCTGCGGGGATTTCAATGCCGACTCCAATCCCTCCCGAAATCATACAGTTGGCTCTCCTGGTTCCAGGCCAGTGGAGTTTTCCTACACTGCAGCTTTCTCAGACTAACTCATGGATATCCATTTCTCTGGGAGGGGCCGGAGGCAGGATGGCATTGGGCAATTGCTCAAGCTCCATTTCACAGAAAAATGTCTCAATATTTGTGCACATAGGAGCTTTTTATGCTGGCCAGTCCATATTGGATGATGATAGATGTCACCTCATAGTGATAGAAGGCCCAGTTGCAAAAACCGTTCTCCTGAGTCAAGGATTGCGGCCCCAGTGCTAATTTGCAAGAGAGATATTTATGACCCAAACAATCTACCAGAAGGCTCTCTGTCTGCCCTTCTGGGTCTGCATAGTGCCTGTGGAAAGATTGAACTGCATTTTCTGCACCAGAGTTTGATATTTAAACACATTAGAAAATACTTAGAAAGCCAAAATGACTGAAAAAAATGATATCAGAAAAGGATCTAGTAGAATGAGCACTACCTTAGAAAGAACAAATGAAGTTATCAGACCCTTTCTAGCCCTCATAGCAGTGTCACCTTGGGTGAGTCACTTAATCTTCCAGGGATGAAATTAGAAGATCTAAAAAGTGAGTTAGCCCTAGATGGTTTGCCTCAATGTATAGAGCATCAGCCCATGGACTGACAGGTCTTGGGTTTGATTCTGGTCAAGAGCATGAACCTCAGTAGCAGGCTGGATCCCCAGCCCTGGTCAGCATGTGTGGGAGGCAAACAATCGAGATGTGTCACTCTCACAATTATGTTTCTCTTTCTCTCTCCCCCTCCCTCCCACCCTTTTCTCTCTCTAAAAATCAATGAAAAAATATCCATAAGTGAGGATTAACAACAATAATAACAAAAAGTGGGTTAATAATACAATGCTGCCGAAACCGGTTTGGCTCAGTGGATAGAGCCTTGGCCTGCGGACTGAAGGGTCCCGGGTTCGATTCCGGTCAAGGGCATGTACCTTGGTTGTGGGCACATCCCCGGTAGGGGGTGTGCAGGAGGCAGCTGATTGATGTTTCTCTCTCATTGATGTTTCTAACTCTCTATCCCTCTCTCCTTCCTCTCTGTAAGAAATCAATAAAATATGTTTTAAAATAATAATAATAATAATAATAATAATAATACAACGCTAACATTAAAGCCTAGAAAAAGTAAGAGTTTCTTTTGTCTCTAGTGCATCTATAATTGTGCTTTTTATTCTGGATAAAGGCAACAAGGATCAGCATCAGAGTATTCATACAGGGATTGGCAAAAGTAGGTTTACACTTATCCACATGGAAAATAAGTAATAATTCAATACACGCAACATTCCTCCTAAAGATTGGCAAAGCAAAATTATCAGTCCCATCTGACAAATGAGAAAATTAAAGCTCAGAAATGATAAATACCTTACCTAATATTACTGTTCCATGAAGGTACCAAGCACACAGCTTCTTAAATTACTTGGAGATTTCTCTATCATTACACTGTTCTCTCTTCTTCACCTCATTTACTGGCTCTGCTCAAGAGCCACCTTCTTAGAGATGCTTTCTTCCCTTATCCCAGATAAACAGCATCGCTTTATGCCTTTGCCTGGTCTTATTCTCCTCCGTGATGCTTAATATTTCAATAAAAATAATAATGTTTGTGTTTCTTCATCTTTTGGTCCCTTACCTTCACTAAAATGTCACCTCTGCACAAGTAGGCACATTGTTGGCTTATTCCTATGCTCCTAGCAACTAGAATAGTGCCTGGTGGACAGTAGTAGATGCTTAAAAAATGTTATTAAATAAATGAATATGGGATGAAACAGAGAAGCATCTTTAGGAAAAACAGAAGTTGTCCTTATACCTTAATGTTTAAGTTTTAGTTCATTTCCTAGGCTTTCTTGATTCAATTTTTTATTTTATATACTTTTTATCTCTCTTTCTGAAGAAAAATTGTACCCTATTTTAATATTTTTATTTCTTAACTAATGAGGAAATATAATTATACTTTTTTCTAGTTCAGGATAGAAAATAAGACTAAAGAGAAGTGATTTCTAAGCCTGGTTGTATATCAAACTCATCAGGGACATTTTTGAAACTCTAAATTTCTGAGCCCTAATTCTAATCACTGGGTCTTCGGTGGAGTTCAAATTTGTACATGTCAAATGCTTCCCAGTTGATTCCAGTGCACAGCCCTGTTGGATAATTAATGAGCTCTCTGAGAAAGATTCCTTTCTGCTCTGTGTGTTGTCACCTGAGACCTGAGCAAGTTCTGGTTAAGTTACAGCCACAATATTTGCTGTGGAAAAATAAGTTGTATTAGTTTCAGGCACAATTCTGAAGAACCTTAGGCATGAGGATTTGTATTGAATGGATTGAGGGCAAAGGTCAAGCAGGCCTATTTTCCTTATCCTAAAGATCTACCCTCAGGGAAGAGAAGCTCAGTCACTATGCTAGATGTGAAATAAAATCAGGAAGACTGGTCAGTAAGAGTTAAGACAGCTCCAAACCAGGAAACAAGGATTAAGACAAAAACTTGCTCAAATTCGCTGGGCCAACATGAAGGATGGCATGAAAATGAACTTGAGAACATGTATTCAGCCTTCTATGGATATTTACTGAGTATCTACTAGGGGCTGGGAACCTACCAGTGAATAAAATGTGGTCTCTGTCCTCCAGATGAAAGAAGGTAAAGGAATTAGCTAAAGAACAGATATGCATAGCCTGCAGACAAGTGTGGTAATGGCCAATGGGAAGGCATGGGGCCAGATGGAAATGGGCAAAGAAGGGGGGAGGGGTGGGGACATCTGTAATAGTGTCAACAATAAAAATAAAGTAGAAATAAAATAAGATAAAGTAAAACAGGGAAATATACTAAACATAATACAGAGGAATGTCTACCTCAGTAACGGGATGTGAAAAGTTAGCTTTAAGTTAAACACTGAATGATGGATAAAAGTTGATAAACAGAAACTGGAAAGAGTTCAAAACAGTGTTGCAGAAAAAATTAAGAGCAAAGAAGGCAGCTCAGGTGGAAGATATAGTTCAACATTTAAGAAAGCAAAAGTTTAGAAAATACAGAACAACAGTTTAGATGTCTGAAATGGTACAAGATAAAGTTTGGGAGGCTGTACCTAATATTTTCAAATGAGTATTTAAAGGGAAAACTCTACAATTTTTTGTTGTTGAATTTACCTAATATTTATGTGTCTAACATAAAACATTCATGTTCTAGACATTAAAGATACAGTGGGAAACAAAGACAGACAGTCCCTAGAAACCACAAAGACTATTTGATTGGACAATAAACAAATGGGGGGGGGGATACACAGTATAATGCAATAATAATTTAAGCGGTAGATGGTGACTTAGGCCAAGTGTGGCAATAGGTATGGAGAAAATGTAGAATTCATAAATGACCATTTTCAGGGATGTAACATGAAGAATGGGGATGGCATGGGATTCTTGCAGGGGTCATCTGATCCTTGGGGTTTGTCTGGATGCTAAGCTTCACCACATGAAGGATGTCACCCAGTTTATATCCTGCCTGCTTCCACCCATGAATGCCAGTTCAGTAGATCTCACTGAAATGTAATTGAAAGAAATAACAAAGAAGAATTGCGACTGAGGCTGACCGCCATTTATCTTTGCAGAATAAACAAATGCTATATATTTGGAATGCTGTGTGATTAAAGTCAAAATTTGATGTAAATATAAGACACACAAATGCTCTCTCTTAACCTCAGTGCCCATTAAACTGACCTTAAGATAATTGTGAAGGTGACAATACAAAGGGTTGAAAGTCAAGGCTAAACCTTCATTTATCTTGTTTTATTTTATAATGAGGTGAACTTGTTTGTTATTCCCTTGGAAATCAGATAACTGATAGCAGTATGCCTTTTGAATTACTGCATTAATATCTTACAAATCTCTTTTCAACCTTGTGTGTGAATGATTCATAGATGTAGAATAAAAGGGCTGACTTTTAGCAAATGGAGGAAAGTATCCATAATCCAAGTGGACATAGGCAAGAAGAATTAAATCATGTTAACACAAACAGAAGAGACAAGATCCGAATGGGTTAAGAGAGGTTAATCAAAATGTGTTCTCACTCCAGAAAAAAAAAAAAAAAAAACAGGGGAAAGTGTAGAATAATTGAAAGCCTGGGGAGAAATACAAATAAACAAAAATTCACACTTCTAGAAAGGGCATGTTAGGAAAATTAAGGAAATCTAGATGTAATTATGATAAGAAAGGGCCTTTGTGACAAAGTCAAAGTTTTGTACCACGAGATTGTACTTTACTTTGGGCATTCTAATTTTCTTCTCAATCACACCAAGAGCTTTTGTGTCTCCCTCAGTTCTCTCTTTATCTGTTTTCTATAGTCAAACTAGATTGGAATGAGCTTGATCTTGAGTTGACTTCTGAATGTGTTTCATAGTAGGTTCATCTTCACCATGTAGCCCGAGGTTTATCTGCTTTTTGCCTGGCAAACTGTTGGATCGCGCCATTTAATGGCACATATTTGGAATACAGGCAATATGAGTTGCTGAGATCAAGCAGAGCTTTTCACTTGAAATGAGTATGTAGTTATTGACTGGCCTTTAAGAAAATGCAGTGTCCTATTTCTGTGGGAGCTAGATGAGAGGATGGTTTTTCCACCTATTTTTATGTTCTACTTCCAAGACGATTCCAGCAGACTCATTCAGTCCACAAAACGAATGCTCACGCTGCAGAAATAACATATGCAAAAATTGCATACACATTGAAACCATGATAGCTGCGAACAGACCCAACTGAGCATTTTTTTAAAAGGTTAATTTCAGATGCTTTGGGGAATGGAAACAGCAGCTACAGAGACATTACATTAGCATATGTGTTTTTAAAATTAAATTATAGCCTGTGTGTTTGTCTTTTGGTTGTTGCTGTTCAATGGCCCTGACAAAATGTATTTTAAATGTAAAAAAGGTACCATGCTATAAAATGGGATATAAATGGCAAAATCAGCCCCCTTCATGATTTGTAATTTTTAAGAACCATACCTAATCAGTACTAGAAAGAGAAGCAGCTGAAGAGAAATAATGGTATAATTAATATATGTATGGGTCCCTAATTTAACTTCTGAATAAGATATATAAATTGATAGTGTTATTTGCATACTGCTAGATGAAACCATAATTCAATGCACAGTGACACTGACAAAGTCCCTTAAAGAAGTTACCTAACAGAGATACAGAAAGAAATAGAAATGCAAACACCAAATTTTGAGCAGAAACTTTGAATCGAGCCGGCTTTCTCTGTTACCCAGTAAGACCCCATCTAAACTGGCTCTTTATGCACTAATCCTTAGCTATGTAGTCTAGAATTGAAACTTCCAGTTTTGGGGTGGCAAGGATCTCATGGCTTTCTATTCGCTGTATTATCTTGCCTCTCTACATGATAAAGGAAATCCTGACATTGAGAAACTTGATCCATGTGCTTTAACTACCAAGGAAAACACCCTTGGTCACCTACCTTTTCACAGAACCCTGGTTCAGCATATCATTAGTAAAGACAAAGGTAAGAGGAAAACTTAATATCTACAATGCTGAACCAAAGAATCAAAAATCCCTATTTCTGCAGGATCTAAATTTTTAAAGATTCTTATCAGTAGGTCTTAGAGAAAAATATGATACAGAAAAGGAGAATAACATGACTGCTATATTTTTGCCTCTTCAAAATGCTGAGCCTTTGTTATCCTAATAGTTTTCCCTTCAACATCCATGGAATGAAAAGCAATTAAATCCCTCTGAGAGGCAGTGAACTGATTCAATAATAATTATCTTTATTTCTCCTTTGAGGACATGCATAAAGAATAACTTTTAATGTTGCAGAAAAAAATAAGACTATATAGAACCAGCTTCCATCAGAACAATAAAAACATATTGCTGGACTAACATTTCAAAGGGCATTTTATATGCCAAATCCTAGCAATTAGTGTGGTCAACTAACCCCCTTATTTTCACAAGAATGAAAGTCCATAATTTTGAGATTGAGAGATTTAAACCCTTGTTTCTTATATGAAAAACTGGTGACTTGTACAGCTAGTTAGCTGCAGAGGTGAGAGTAGAAATCAAGACAGTAGATTTCACACCAGGGCTTTTTCTAACTGATTCTTTCCAACCCTCTGCACCTTGTCCTTGTAAAATTACTTGGACACAAAGTTGAAAAAGGTGGCTGATTTGCAATGGATCACCTGATGAACATTGATCATGGAAGAAGGCAGTAGTGAAGGAAAGAGAGAATATTAGTATTCTAGGAAAGGAGACCCAGTTATTAAACAAGATAATACACATAAGACAGTTAGAATGTTGCCTAATAGACAGAAAGTCTGCCTAGCAGTCCATAAATGTAAACCACTGTGATCTTCTTCAACGTCATCATCTTCATCATCATCACCATTATTACCATCATCCACATCTACTTCACTTTACAACAACCTAAGGAAAATAGAATGGGCAGGTGAGAGTTTCACTACCACTAAACAAAATATGGAATTCTTCATACTTTGAACCCACTTATTAGCAGCTTCGCCTTGATTTTTTTTGTCAAAAGAAACACGCATCCACAGGTTAATATCACATTGTTAGCTTCCTCTCCAAATTATTTCCTAGTCTGGAAGTTGAAATATATGTGTGCAGAGCCAAATATTTTTCCAAGAGAATCTGAAATTAGCAGTTTCCCTGAAAGCAGCCCTCCACCTGGAGCGTAGGGAAAAGGAAGAGTTAACCAGACTCAGAAGAGATGAGCTTGACTCAAATGCTCTCTTTGCATTCTTGGCTGCTTTGTGTGAAAAAGAAAGTTAATTATGACATTTCAATATTGGAATAAAATTAGTTTGGGTTTTACTTCTCAATATTGATAGGAAATTGTGTTTCATTTTTAACTGTGCAAGACAACTGCCAATTCATCTGTGAGTGATGAGCAGTTATTTTTATGAATGTATAACTAAAGGCATGCAGGGCCTGCTCAGGGCTTCTCTTCTTGTGGTGCAACTTCCCATCCAAACTCCTGCATATACAAGCCTCTGTGGTCATCTAACATGCCACATGCCGGTCCTGCCAAGTACTCATGTTGGTTAAATCTTCTTAGCAACAGGATAAGTCAATTATAATGACATATTTCACTCATATCACACTCATTTCTATGCCTAGTTATAATGGACCAAAATAAAAGGCTTAGAGCATTATCTTGTCCAGTTTAGCTAAAATATTTTTAATCCTAAACAGATTATGTGCCGATTCATAATATTCCTAGAATACATATATTAATGTATTTTTAAAATATTAGTAAAGTTTAAAAACCATGTAATGAATTAAATATTAAAGAACACATAGCTAATGTAGTTTCACTGCTCTCTAAAAGCCTCTGGCAAGGATTTAATTTAGATTTAATAAAAAAGTTATTATATTATATATTTTATTATAAATATGCTAATGTAAATGCTATACTATAAATACGTCTGCTAATTAAATACCAGCTGACTTATGGAGGTTTATGTAGGTGCAACTAGCAGTTTATTAAGATCTATGAGTTGAAACTCAATAACCATTTTCTCAATAATGTATTGATATTTAATTGGTAATAGCCACATTATACTAAAAGTAGCACCTTTAGATGTATTCTTTCTATTGAATGTTAGTTTAACACTAATTATTAGTAACCTATTTACTAAGCTTTGATTGTTTAAGAGATATCTATCTTCATAAAAATGCTTTTATGCCTAATAGATGTTTGTAATAATCAGTTGACATATAATTAATATATAATATCTCTTTCATTAAACCTAAATTACATTCTTGTTTGGAATACTCAATTTAAACTTCAACTGAAAATATCCCTAAAGAACATTACACAGCCTAACCTGATTGCTCTTACAATCAAAGGGAGAGATGTGCCTACCACCTAAGCTGGAATTTCATATGACATTGAAGGATGTCAGGGTACTCTTTAAGTTCATATATGGAGTTCATGAAATAAGGCAAGTTTTAAAGTAAGAAAGATTTCTTATTTAACCCATATTTAAATGTGTTTTTTGTTTTTTTTAACAAATTCTAATGAAATAGAAAATAAACTTCATGCAGTGCTATAGCAGTTGACTTTCTTAAATAACATAAAGCTGATTAAGGTGAAAGGGAAGTTACACTAATTATTCTTCATTTCTCCCTCCAGGCCCTCCCTGACCCCTAAGGACTGTGTCACCAGGGCCCCTTGCCATCTAGATTCCAGTTGGTTTTGGCCAACATGAAACACCTACAGGAAATTGGCATGTAATGGTAGAGAAAGAGGTTAGACTATTTATCCTTTTGTCTCTTCTTGTTGAGTGGTATTTATCAATGGTTATGTTTCTCTACATAAAACCACAGATTCTACTTGGCAGCTCTTTGTATAGTTCTAATTCTCATTGTGTTCTGGTAACTCTTCCTTCTATTTGCCAATTCAAGTGAGAGGGAGGTAAGGGTTTCCTATTTTTACTAGGCCCAGGGTGTTTCTCTTACTCTCATAGGTTCCTAGACTTGCACATGCCTTTGTAAATACTCAAGTAATAGAATTATCTTTAGTAACTCATTCTTGGGTATGCTATTTCCACCTATTCCAGAACTTGGGCAGATAGGCAGTTTAAAATTAAAATAAGTAACAACTGTGACAGCAGTAACTACCCTTTACAAAATATGTCCACATGTATTGTTTAATTGGGTTCTAGCAGGTTTTATTTTTTAGCCATTTGTCAGGCAAAAAAAAATTTAGGTTCATGCTTCTGCACAAAGGCAAAAGGTTAATAAATAGAAAAGCCAGAAATCATCCAAAATCCTATGTCTTCCAACTCCACATTCTAAATATCTTCAATTATACCACATAGCCAGAAGGATTAAATCCTCATTAGTTTTGATCAACATTATATGAATTCAGTAGTTTACAGGAATTTTGAAGACATGGGATCCCTTTTTAAAACAAAATCCAAAGAGATTCAATCAGTACAACAGATAAAACAGAGCAACTTCGATTGAGTCAATCTTGGTGATCTCATTCAGACCATGTGAAGGTGACCCCACAATATCCTGCTCCTAAGTTTGTTACATGTCCCAAATCTCCCCTCCCCCCACTCTAGATCCCCGAGCACCGTGATTGGTGCACTGCTGATCACATGATTCAAACATTCCCTTTTGGAGTCCTCTAAAAAAAAGTTACTTTCTTCTGGGATGTCAAACTCAGAAGCCTTAGAAATGAAAGCCTTAGATCTGACAGTAGTTAATTTGGTTGCCATACGAAAACAGCCTGAGAATAGAACCAAATATAGAGGACAGCCAAACCAAGAGAAGAGGATCAGGGAGTCGAGTCTAATAGCACCCTTTGACCCCCGGATCCAACCAAGACTAAAGACAATCCCATTCTTTGAAATTATCAGGTATGCAAATTAATCTTTCTGCTTAAATTAGTTTCAATTGGATTTCTGTCACTCACAACTCATAAAACATAGCATCACCAAATTATATTAGTTAATCTGATATTAACTTGTTTTCTAAAAGGCATGGTTCTCCCTGACTTGGAACATTAGCTGGATATTTGAAGGTTTATTTCCAGATTATTCTTGATGGTACTCAGGTTGATACTTGAAAAAATTTGATACATTACAACATTTTCCTATATATATATATATATATATATAAATTATATATATAATAAAACTTTGTGGTAGAATATAAAGAGATATAAGACCTTCAACTTTGTAGCTGCAACCTTTGTAAACCTCATTATTCTTTTCTGAACTTTGATTTCTCAATGACCAATAAATTAATATAATGAATCTTAACTTTACTGTGAGGCTTAAAGTGAATTTTAAAATCTTTTCAATGTAGAAAAATTCTATATTGTACAAAATATAAAGCAAACTATCAGCAGCTTACCGGACATCAATTTCAAATATTTTTTCAATATTTATATATAAAAGCATGTCAAGTTAAATACTTGAAACATTCAAAAAGAGATAATGTGTTAAAAAATAGGTGTCACTATTTGCTTCTTTCAATCTGAAATCCCTGTAGTTAATGTTCTTAAAGCACTTACAACCATTAAGTGATGAGACTTCTTAACAGCCCTGTGACACAGCAGTGTTATAAAGGGGGACCCTTCACTGCTATAATGTAGACCTGTATTTATTTTCTAGGTTTTAAAAATTCACTTGGGGAGACTCTGGACATTAAAAATCAATTCAAAACACAATTAAACTATTAGTGTATCCAAAAGAGACCAATAGTGACATTAGGCTATGTCTATTCTTGAGCCAAATGAGTGGGGAGTACAGGCAAACATCCAGACACATCAGACATAATGGTCTAAAACAACTATGGGAACAGGAAAAGGATGGGAGGATTTGAGTTTTCATACTTGAGTATTCTACCTCCATGTGCCTAAATAAATCCAGCTTCGTGTGTGTGTGTGTGTGTGTGTGTGTGTGTGTGTGTGTGTGTGTGTGTTTGGTTTTTAAGTCAAAAGCTCAATTGATATGTCATAGGTAATATCATTACATTTAGATAACATTATATGTTCAAGATATTGCATTTAAACATCTTATTTCTATTGAATTTTTAAAATTATTTATCAATAACTTTATGGTTTTACAACCAAAATCCATTTCCATCTTGTCACTTCATCCATCCATGTGGTATAAATATAATCACTATCAAACTGGGGTTCCCCTCAATCAAGCCTGGCTTGACGTGAGCATGGTTGAGCCCAAATTTAAATTACAACATCCCATTCTACCAACCTTATTCCTAGGGGAAACAAAATCAGTGTTTTCTGGCTTTTGATAACTTAAAAAATACTTCCCTAATAACCAAAAAAAATATGTTTTTCATATTCTATATATACAGGAGCATAGTTAACATATATTATTCTACCTATATCAATTATTAAGGAATGACAGAAGGAGAGCAAGACTTAAGCCATTTGGAAATCATGATAGGAGAGCAGCATTTTACACAGTTGGCTAATGACACCCCTTACAACCTTCTAAGCTCTAAGATATGTACATTATTTACCAACATAAACACACTTAAGTCACTTTATACCTACATAGCAAATAACAAATATTATAAGATTTTTTCATTTGGCCCAGATCTCATATATATGGTCATAAAAAAATCAATAGATTGCTTAAACAAAAAACTGTTACCATCTTTGCACACTACATAAGAGGGAGCATAGTAATGATCAGGTATGTGTGTTCTGGTTTCTGACTGGAGTTCAAATCTTGGCCTCACCCCTTCTCTTGTGCTTCTTTGCATTCCATTTGTTTATATGTGGAGGTAATAACAGAACTTGGCTCATGGTAAAGTACTTAGATGCATGCTTTTAGTACCCTATGTGAACACTTAATATATTAGCAGTTTCTAAGCACTGGTTGAAATGCTAACTCCACTAATAAAACACCACCCTGACCCTTGTCCAGTTAGCTCCCACTCACTTCTAGATTTCTTTCTGCCATGCAAACTTTAGTCTAGATTCTGTCTTCCTGGTAAAGGAAAGGGCATCTCACCCTGTACTTTTCTTCAGGGATATTATACTGCTCGCTGTTATGTACTTATGAGTTTTTATTAGTTCATATTTAAAGCCTTTATGAGACTGTACGTTCCACAAAGAAGAAAGTATTTTTAAAGAAGAAATTATATTTTGCTCATAATTTTATAGGTAGTGCCTAACAGTGTCTGATACATAGTATGCCCTTGATAAATGTTGGTTTAATAAATAAATTAATGATCATAATATAGCTCTTAACTTTCTTTAATCTTCACTCCTACAGTTCCACTCTATAAATAACCAATGTTTCAACAAGCATGGACTCCCAATAGTAATCCTTTTCCTATAATGCCACCTTGCCTTGCCTTGAATTATTTTTCATGTTTAAGCTAGGCAAATGATCTCTAAAACAAGCATTTTGTAAGTCTTACAGTATGACTAAAACATATTATAAGTAATGAATTTGCTAATAGTATTCCCAAACTAATTCTAATTTACTCTCTTTTTTTATTCTGGCAGCAACATAATGGAATTAAAAAGTTTTCTTTATATTGACAAAAATTAATCAATGATCATTTGTTTTATGCCCACTTGGATTACATACTATGGCAAGGTGTCCTATTTATAATAGGCACTGTGGCTGTTTTAATTGCTTTCTGAAGCACATACTCATGTAAGGACTCAATGACAAATAAATACATCTTAATGTCAGTGAAATAAATTGGTGGCCACAAAGCAGGGCCAATTAAAGAATTCTGGAGTCAGAATTCCAAGAAGTTTATTGCCAAAGGAAATGAAACTACTTAGGAGCTCCACATGGAACGGATGCTGGAAATTACAAATGCAGTGGGAACGTTGGAGGTGTCCACATCTGAGCAGAGTCATCATCATCTCCATGGAAACAATCCCCAACCCCTTCTGGGAGAAAACAGCAGCTGTTCACCAGCACACAACCAAGAAAAATGCAAAGCAGTTGAAAGTGGAAAACTCGAGATCCATTTAAAATTGTTAAGGGGATAAAATTTGGGGTAAAGGAATAATATTTTAAAAGCTCTTTTTTTAAGCAAATAAGGCTCTACTAGCCTCCCATGCATCATTTAAAGTGTCAGGGAGACAGAGGTAGAGGGTTACAAGGTAGAGAGGAATTCACATCAAACCTCCTTTCCTTGCCATATTGAAATAATACATTGCAGGAATTTGGCAAAGTGAGATTGGGAGGCTAACATCATACTTTTTAAGAAAGCAACCAGGGAAAATACATGTGTGTGTGGTTGGGGAAGAATGGGGGTTGAAGAAGAAAGAAGAAGAAAATAGAGTTAAAGCATGCCATTATGTACTAGATAAAAAGAAATTCAGAAAATGAAGGGAAATAAAAGAGAAGATTGTGTTCTATGGGCATAATCTATCAACCTGATTACTTTATGTGTTTTCTTCATGTGAACTTTTATGTGTTTCTCATGGGTAAGTGCTCTGCTACAAATGTTTGATTGCTATGTAATATTCAATACTCAAAAAGGGAGCCTTACATGAAGGCCTTAGAATAAATACATGCAGCCAAATCGGGCACTTTGGGCCCTGCCAGGAAGGACCAAGAGCTGGATGGTTAGGGGTCTGTTTGCATGAAGAAAGCAGGATTGCAATGAGAAGAACAATATCAGCACTCGTAAATGCTAGACTCTCAGGCGTCCTATCCCATCAAATTTTATCTCCTAACAATTTGTAGCTGGGATATCTTTAGTCAATTCCACCAGGCACAAAGAGAAAGTTTAATTCAAGATTCTGGAGATGGAAAAACCAAAGGAGAGAGGAGAGGGGAGAGGAAGGGAAAGATATAGAGGGGGTAGGAGGGAAGGTAGGGGCAAGGTAGACAAGCAAAATAAGCTAACGGAGACAGTGTCTAATGGCTTCCCCATTTCTGTTTTCAGACCCATTTCAAGTCACAGCTACATTCATGCCTTCACATTTTCCAAAATAACCCCTTCATCTTTATAGAGACCCTCTCCTGAGGTAATGTGGTTCAAATTGATCTCCATTACTGGCAGCCGAAGAGACAACTTAGTACATCCTTGTACCACACTACTAAATATCCTGGGATAAAGGGCACCTTTAACCTCCTCTGATACCAACTCATAAGCAGTTATTGTAACAGTTGCGGTAAAAAGATCAGTTAGGGGGAAGAAAGATTCAAAATTTTAGACTTGTGTGAGAACTTTTAGATTTAGTAATCATAAGTGAGAACGACTCTACTGGATTTATCAGAAGTCACAAAGGTATACATGCTAAAAAATACTAACTCATTTATTTTAATTTCCTTATTCTGGTAGGAATGGCCCTAGTTTTTCTTGAGGGCTCTCCAGGTGCCGTGCCAAGATCCTAGGGTCAATGAAAGTGGCAAGAATCAGGTGTGCCATGTAGTCATTAGCCACTGGTCCACTGTGGTTTTGTTTGAAATGTAGATTGGCCCTGGCCATGTGGTTTTTTTGGTTTGTCACTAAGATTCTCACCTGCCACTTTAGAGCCTCAAGAATTTGGAAAGAGTAGAAGCTTTAGGCCTGAGATATCAACTGAGTGCCTCACAGTATAGACCATGTTCTCAGGGTAGTGCTTAGGGATATACCCACCTCTCCCACCCCACAGCCTCTGGAAGTTATTTTCTAGAAGGAAATCAGCAGATTCTTTCTCTCTCCTGCTTCTTAGGAAGCACTCACCTTACTCCATCTTAGTCCATCCTTGCTTTTTGTTTGTTTTGTTTTGTTTTGCTGGGGTTGTTAATCCTCACCTGAGAATATTTTTTCATTGGTTTTTAGAGCGAATGAAAAGGGGGGGGGGTGGAGAATGAGAGAAACATCAATGTGAGAGAGGCATCTATTAATTGCCTCCTGCACATACCTCAATCTGGGCTGGGGATCTGGCCTGCACCTGAGGTGCAAGCCCTTGACCAGAATTGAATCTGGGACCCTTCAGTCTATAGGCTGATGCTCTATCCACTGAGCTAAAACTGGTAGGGCTGTGTTTTGCTTTTTTGTTTTGTTTTGTTTTTGTCTTGTTTTGTTTTGTTTTTGTTTTGTTTTTAATGCATTTAGTCTTTTGGAAGCAAGAATCAGTAAGTCTTATAGTCTCTACTTTTTATGATCTGCCACATTCTTCTTCTTTGGCTTTAAAGCATAGGGCATGAATGTGAGGAAGAGAAGAAAAGATGTAACAGAAAGAAGAAAATAATATATCAAGTTATTATTTTCAGCCCACCATCCTGTAGGCATTCACTGAATTTCCTTTGAAAGAAATCTAAAATTCTTATGAAATTCATACAAGCTTTAAGGCTCCACACTGAAATACCTGTGTGAAACTGAGAGGGCTCACGGCAAGGCTTCTTGGTGATCTATTGCAAATAATCGGGAAGGCTTCCTGAGGAAGGGGAGGTTTTCAGGAAGTTGTAGCTGGAGATCAATGTTGGGACTCTCCAGACAATGACAGTGATTGGATAGCCCTGAAAGAAAGCTCTGTATTTTAACTTCCATTGACCAATTGACTTTTGTGAAAGAATGGGAACAGGATTCCAATAGAAAATATGACCCCTGAGAGATCATAAATCACATGTTCTGGTACCAAAAAAAGCTTGAAGAGTGCATATTTAAAAGAAAATGCTGATTTCTTGATAAAATATTAATACTGCTACTCAAATTAAGTCACTAGATATGAATGCAAAGCAGCCAAAGTTAGGATATTGGCTTTAAGCCCTGAACGAAAAATAGCATTGATTGCCAGGATACTCAACTCCTTTCCAGCTTCTGAGAGCCTGGTCATTGGGTCATAGGTGGAAACCTTGAATAAACAATCTGAGAAAGACAAGTATCACATGATTTCACTCATGTGAAATCTAATGAATAAAATAAAATGATTAACAAAATAGATCCAAAGGCATAGAAGTATGGAATAGACTGTGGAATCTCAGAGGGAAGATGGGGGAGGGTAGGGAGTAGGAAGAGATCAACCAAGGAACTTGTATGCATATATGCATAATCCATGGACTCAGACAACAGGATGGTGATGGCCTGAGACAAGGGTGGGGCAAGCTAGAAAAGGTCAATGAGAGGGGAAGGGAGTAGGAAGACATATGTAATACTTTCAACACTAAAGATTAAAAAAGAGAGAGAGAGAGAGAGAGAGAGAGAGATGGGAAAGCAGAAATAAAGGGCACTGGATCCTAAACTGGAATTAAAAACTAGATAGCAAATTTCTAGAAAAATATCCGATCTTGTCTTTAAAAACACGTATTCCTATCACTTATATATCCTCCAGAGCCTCCTCTCTTATTTTGTGTTATTTATCATTTTCTGTGGTTGTGATAAGTGACTTAAGATAAAAGAAGTTTTGGAGTCATATATTATTAAATACCATATTAGAAAGATGCTAATATAATTTTTAATAGTATTCATACTATATAAAGACAAATTTTTACTTTTCCCATTTAACAAGTGATGCATACTGTTTCATTTACTTAAAATTAATTATGTAATAAAAAGCATGATTTGTCAAGAAATAAATTCAAAAATGATATATGTTGTTTTCTGTTTGGAGAACTAATGAGTATTAAAAAGTAGATTAAAATTTAACTATGCTTCATACCATCAAAATATAAAACAAAAGACTTTTTGGTGACTTATAATTTGGAGTCCTTGAAAACTGCATGTTAAAGAAACAACTTGTTTATTTTTTAACTTATGGGTTTTTTCCCTCCTACTTAATGGGATATAAATGTTCCAAGTTGATTTTTGCCATCAGTTTGCAAATAGCAGACTGAGGCGGTAAATACTTTTTATTCTCATAAATCAAAAGCCATATTAGATTCAATTGTCACTACATGTTCAAGTACTAGGTAGACCATAAAAACATGACTAAATGCAGATATGTCAAGTTGTTGGAAGGGAAGATAGGATATTGTAAAGATATTAATTTCCCCTACATTAAACTAGATTTTTTGTTTACTACCTATCTAATTCCTAACAAGATTTTTTTCCTTACAACTTGATCATGTGATTCAAACTATTTCCAGGAGAGAAAATATGTAAGAGGAGCTGGGAAAGTTTTAAAAGGTAGAACAATGATGAGGCCTTGCATTCTCAGTTGATAAGCTATATTATACACCAATGGAAATTAAAACACTACGATATTGATGTGAGGACAGAGATCTAAATCAAGGAAAAATTATAAGTTGTCTAAAAACAGACCCATGAATGCGTTATGTGTTAAACAATGTATTTCAAGTTCAGCGGGCATAATATAAACAACTAAATAATGTTGAAGCCATTAGCTAGATAATTTCAAGAAAATAAATAAATCATATTCTACTAAAGACTGGTTATATAAATAAATTCTATAAGGAATAAAAGCCTAAATAAAATTATAAAGTGAAAAAAATTAGGAAAAAACATAAGAAAATATGCTTATCAGTTTGTGATAGGAAAATCTTAAAATGAAAAACAAGTTCCAGAAAAGGGAGGAGAGACATAAATTTTAAAGCTTTAAAATATTTGTATGGTTGAAGATAATTATAAAAGTTCAAAATAAAACATACACAAAAATAATAACAAGATATGTAACAAAGTACTTATTTTAATAAAATAGAATAAAGCTTTAAAATAAGTGAAGCCAAATAATCCAATAGAAAAATGAGAAAAACATTTTAATAAAAAATTTATAGACCGGGAAATATAGATGATCAAAAAACTGAGAAAGTAAGCTAACACTAGGTTAGAAAAAATTTGTAGGATAATAAAGATATGTATCTATCAACTGGTAAAAACAGAACTTAATTGAGAATATCTAATGTTGTTTAGAGTGTTAAGAACAAATATATTCATGACTGAGAATATGGAATTTGGGGAACAAATCTTGATAGTATCTTATATTGAAATGCATAAAATGCATTCCGTTTTGATCAGCACTTCATTTTTAAGAAGCAGTTATGCAGAAATATTAGTATATTTGAAATGCTAAGACAACAAATAATTTTTGTTAAAAAATCTCAACATTTATTATACACATGCCCACATGTGAATGTGTATGTGTGTGTACAGCCAGATTCTTGGGCTCTGCCCTACATTTTCTGATTCACTATCTTTGGTTATGGTATCCAGAATTTTTTTTATTTTTTAAATATTTCTCAGGTATTTCTGTGCAGTCATGCTTAAAATTTACTGGAGCTAAGACAAAAATAAAGACCTCTTATCATTTACATTGTTCATTCATTGAGAAATATTTATTGAATTCTTCTTATGTATCAATCCCTGTTCAAGCCTTTGGATATAGAAATAGTGAATAAAATAACATGGGTGATTTAATAGACCTTCTTTATTGCGAAAGAAAATAAACGTATTGCAAAATATTCTCAAACCTATATGTGCGTTTGTATTTTCTTATTCAAAAAGTACATAATATATACCTGCCTATCTTTTAAAGATACTAAACATCTGTTACATGAAAATGAGTTATTCATATTGCAAAATAATGAATCATTAATGTAGATCTATTTTTTCTAGCTAGTGAGTAGTGTATCTCCCTAGGTTTCAAGAAACCATTTCAGAATATTCACACCAGTTAATGTGATAATGTTAGTTTTGCTTATGCCAGTAACAGACATGGATGAGTTTCAAGTGGAAGGAATTTATTTAAGAGGGGCTTGGAAGGAGGTTTGGGGGTATGAATTCTCCAGAACTCTAGCCACATACACAGTCAGCAGGCAACAGAGAGAGCCCTTAGGAAAGATGTGTGCACTCTCACAGTTGGACACTGGATATTGAAATGGTGGGATGATGAGTCTTAGATGTCCATTCACTATAGGACCTATTATTTCAGCAAACATTAATTGTTTCTGTGAAGGTAACTTGGAAAGGTGGTTAACATCTATAAGCAATTGACTGTAAGTAAAGTAGATTACTCTTGAATATGTGGGGTGGGCCTCATCCAATTAGTTGATGCTCTTAAGAGCAGAAACTCACATTTCCTACACAATAAGAAATCCTGCCTCAGCAATGAAATATCAATTGCTACCTGAATTTCCAGCCTGTCCTATAGATTTCAGATGCCAATCTCATAACCGCATGAGCCAATTCCTTTAAATCAATTGATCTCTCTTATAAATATTTTCTGATTCTCAGGAGAACTGTAACTAGTTCAAATGTCAAGGGCCAGGAGAATACAAGTAAGGCATAAAAGCACCTGTTACAAATCATATTTATACCCATTTTTTTTAAAAATTAAAGGCAAGATGAGGACTAGAGTGGAAATCTGATAAATGCATCATGTCCAGACACTGCACTCAGCTAAACCCGGATAGGTGACAAGACATTTATGATTACTATGAACATCCAGTTATAGATGTAGATACAATTCCAAATTAGAATTGTTTAAACACAGGGTTAATAAAGAACACTGTTATTTAAATACACATTAATAAACATATAATAGAAATAGGAAATTAATCATAATGTAAGCAGATCATCTATCTGATCAAAAAACAATAAAATGGCATTATATTCTTAACATATATTGTTAAATTAGACATGCTACATGCAAATTCCTTTTTAAATAAAAGTATACTGATTTAGAAGCTAATATAGTACCTTTTTAAAAAAAATATTGTTTAAAATATTATATATGTATTTTTCCCCCCATTGAGATCTCCCTAGCCCTTCTCACCCCACAGAACATGCCCTTACCGCCCCCTCATACCTGTGTCTATTCCTTATGCTCATATGCATGCATCAGAGTCCTTTGGTTGATTTCTTAACCATTACCCCTCCCCTGCCTTAACCTCTGAGGTCTGATGGTCTATTCAATGCTTCTCTGTCTCCAGATCTATTTGTGTTCATAAATTTACACTGAGAGATAAAAATCACATAATCATATCAATTGATTCAGAAAAAGTATGTGACAAAATCCAACACCTTTTCTTGATAAAACTCTCAGCAAAGTGGGAATAGAGGGATCATACCTCAACATAATAAAAGGCTTGTATGACAAACCTACAGCCAACATAATACTCCATTGGGAAAACTAAAACTATTTCCCTAAGAACAGGAACAAGACAGGGATGCTACTTTCACGACTCCTGTTCAACATAGTACTGAAGTATTAGCCATAGTGATCAGACAAGAAGAAATAAAATGTATGCAAATTATTAAAGAAGAAGTTAAACTGTCATTATTTGCAGATGACATTTTATTGTACATAGGAAACCATAAAGACTTCATAAAAAATACTAAACTTAATAAATGAATCTGGCAATGTAGCAGGATACAAAATTAACACCCAGAAATCTATGGCTTTTTTTATACACCAATAATGAACTCACAGAAAGAGAAACAAACAAACAAAAAAATCCTACTTACCGTTGGAAAAAAAAAAAATTAAGATACCTAAGAATAAACTTAACTAAGGAGGTAAAAGAACTGTACTCAGAAAATTACAGAGCATTAAAGAGAGAGAGAGAGAGAGAGAGAGAGAGAGAGAGAGAGAGAGAGATTAAGACATAAACAAAAAGTCAAAACTGGTTTGGCTCAGTGGTTTGATTCCAGTCAAGGGTATGTACCTTGGTTGCTGGCACATCTCCAGTAGGGGGCGTGCAAGAGGCAGCTGATCCATGTTTCTCTCTCATCTATGTTTCTGACTATCTATCCCTCTCCCTTCCTCTTAAAAATTAATAAAAAATATTTTTTTAAAAAAAAAGAAAGTAGAGGATGTGAAAATGCACCAGGCCAACAGAGGAGGGAAGTTGGGGGCAAACAGGCTGGCAGGGGACCAGTGAGACATCAATCAGGTTGGCATGGGAGTGGTTAGAGGGTGATCAGGCTGGCAGGCAGTAGTGGTTAGGGGCAATCAGGAAGGCAGGCAAGCGAGCAGTTGGGAGCCAGTAATCCTTGATTGTGAAAGGGATGTCTGACAGCCGGTTTAGTCGGCCATCCCTCAAGTGATCCCAGATTGGAGACGGTGCAGGCCGGGCTAAAGGACACCTTCCCCACCCTGTGCACAAATTTCATGCACCAGGTCTCTAGTCACACAATATGTATTGCATACATAGATAAAAAACAAGATTTCATATATATATGTATATATATATATATAAAATTCATATAATAAATATATATAATACATATTATATATATAAAATTATATATATTATGTGTGTGTGTGTGTATATATATATATATATATATATATATATATATATATTAGGAATATGCAATTTACATATATGCAATTCAGAATATATACTCAGGGACAGCAAGGCCCTGAATTCTTTATTTTACTGAGAAACAACTGAGGCCCAAAGAAAATAAATGACTTAATTAAAGTTACAATAATGAGAAAAGAATAAAAACCCAAGTGTTATGCTTTCAGCCCAGTGTTTTTACCACCTATTATTCTGATTTTACCTCTTGAATTTCATAAATAGAGAACAAAGTATAAAGGCTTTCTTTTACCCCCCGCTTTCAGGTGACTTGTCTGCTGAGATTTGCCTTCTCTGCGGTTTGGATTCTTATAAGGTTCTGTTTTGGAAGTACCAATTGCCATCCTAATGCAACTTACTGATCATCAGACAGCCAGCCTCTCATAAATCATGTAAAGTACCTGAAAATATGATTTATGAGCTAAGTTATGGGAAATGGGTTCTTTAATATTTTTAACCCTTCAGAATAGTGTTGCCTCCCACAGTCTCCTTCTCTGACTCAAGGGACTGTGTGTCTGAATGTTTTCATACCCAACAGCCGCTCCCTCCACCCCCAACTAACACTGACTTTTACCCATTCACCTTCATCCAGAAGGAAGTGGCAACCTCTGGAAGTCATCGGCTGAGTGTGAATTCTAGTTCCAAACTCTTACTCCACTGTGGCTCTTACAGACTAGGGTCCCGAGGTATTGCTTCGCATGGTAATTAAAGAACTGCACTTAATAGCATCTGACTGTAGAACTGAAAGAGCGAGAGTATTACACCTGGATGCAGAAAGCAGTCCATGCCATATCCCAGAAAACCCAAGATGAAACTAATTTAAAGCTTATGCCTTGTTGAAAAGGAACATGGGAAAAAATGTCTGTAATATGCAGTAAATGAGGCCCATAACTCACTGGGGCCTCCAATGAGTTACGTGTTCAATCCATATTTCACAACATGGTCATGCAGGTTTGCAAATCTCTGTGGCTATTAACCTTCTTCTTTGTGTGGAATGGTTTATAAGAAAAACGCGGCTCAGTGTGCATTAATATATTTACATATACAAATAGAAATCAAATACCAACAGGATTTTTTTTGCCCCCTCCCTTATGGCTCAATATATTATTGCTTCACCAAACCAACAAATTAAAAACAATTTCCAATTTCTTCCACAAATACCTCATGGCTAAATGTTATTAATGCATTTGTCGGAAAGGCACAAATTCAAACTTGGCTCAGTTAGGGAAGAAGAATATCCAGCATGATTGCTTGCAATCAGTCTCAGCAATATTTTCTTCATGGAGGTGAAAGTTTATTTCACCATAGAACAACAGTTATCATTTTCCTTCCACCATTCATCAACTCTGATATTTCAGAGCCTCAAATCATCACTTTCTTAAAGCTACAGAGTAAGCAAGCTGTTGACTATTTTCTTTTGAGCACATTCCTTTAAAAAAAAAGTTTTTCCTGCACATTATGGTTTTATCTTCTGTCTGGGAGAGACGCTAATAAATCACATTTGCTTTCAGCTATCATAGATTATTAGGCTTTTGTAATCATAAAATAAACCCAATAGACTATTGCTATTTTCAGAAGATTGAAAATCACTAGGTATTTTCCTCTTTGTATGCATATGTGAATTCCTCATTTTTCAGGAGGGGACTGTGTTGCGTTTAGACCCTGTCAGCATATTGCTTGTACAACAATAATGCGCCCAACCAATTGTGGTCCAGGGGGTGGGAGAGGCAGCACAGGAAACAGAGCTCCTAAACCCAAGGGGCTCTCGCCTGACTCTGCCATCCCTAAACTAAAAAGCCCGAAGTTTATTTCACCGTGGGCACCTCTCAGATTCTCTTTCACCCTTCCTCTTTCCGTAGACAATAACTGCTGATAATCTTTTGCAGAACAATGCTTTGAAATCATTTCAGCTTTAAGCGAGTACACGAAGGCCATCAACCAGAAGGAAGCCCCTAAAGGAGATTTATGTAAATTCTTTCTCAACACAATTACTGAAATTAGCTACACGTATACCTTTGTGTCCTTACCATCGTCATTTTCACGGGGCAATGGTCTAAAGGAGTTCCTTACCGGAAATAGATCTAAGACACAGGGTTATGATGACATTCTCAACTGAGCTAATTGTGCGAGCTGGGAGCAAGGTAATGAGGACCCATGTCAAGGTCAATATAATTCCTAATTTCTGAATCTGGGTTACTGCCTCCAAGGGACTCGCATATACCCTACAATGTAATCTGTCACTGATGGAAAATTCAGCTTTGGTTTCCTGGCATGAATGTAATGGTTGCATTTTTCCCAATTGTGTCCCAAAGTGAAGTTTACTTGTCAAAGGAACAAAACAAAATCTCCTTTCTTGTTGACTCCTTGTCATATCGAAAGATGCAGATGTGAACAACAAAAGAAACACTTGGCATGATCACAGGAAATGTGTGTGTTCTGAAATGCAGCTCATAAACATCCTCTCTAGCCCTTTGGGAGGAGACAGGCATAAAAGGGGACAAATTCAAGGAGGAACAGTGGGGATGGATTATTTGCATTTCTAGCAGTCCTGAAATTATTAGATAGGTATTTTCTTGGACCCTGTTTCCCTATCAGCTGCAGACTGTCTGTACATCTTGTGTCATAATTGCTAAGAAAGGATCGTATTCCAAATGGCACTCATCTCCAGGTTTTCATGCCTAAGTTGCTGGATGATCACCGTGCTTCAAACTGACATGAGTATTCCATAAACAGTGTTTTAGAACTCTATTCACCCATCTTGATTAGGATAAATCAACAAAGGTAGAGAGGTGCTGATTAAAAGGCATGCTCTAATGGAAAATTATTTCAAAGCCAAATGTAATAGAAACTACTCAACTAAATAGATTTGGTGGGGAGAGGGGAAGCTGGCATGTAATAATATAAGAGAAAATAATAGTCTCTCTCTTACACACACACACACACACACACACACACACACACACACACAGAATTGTTTAATAATAATGCATACTTACCATGTATTTTATGTTATAGGAAGCCTATTTTTATTCCAATCCAATTTTTAAAATGTGCATGTTGAAGAAAATTCTAAGCAATGCAATTTTTCAGTATTCCATAGGGTGTGCAGTGGTCAGCTCTCTGAGTTGTAATTGTCCAACAGGTTTTTGGAACTAATTGGCTAATTCAGAGTCCTCTCTTGCCTTGGGCTTGAGTGGCTTGTCCTTCTCTACAGTATTCCACTGCCAATCTGCCTCTGTCTATCCCAAGCTACTCCACTTTGACACTGTCGCATTCCACAAAGAAATTCTTCCTTTGTGGAACCAAATATTAAAATCCTGATTAAAAACCACTTCTTAAATTCAACCAAAAAAAAAGGAAAAGGAAATGTTCCCATTCCCTTTGCCATATACTGACAGCTTGTCTCTCTCTATTTTTCATCCAAATAGGCAGCGCTTGTAAATTCTGTCCACAAGACACGGACGGAAAGAATTAATCAAAGTGTTGTTTATGAGCTGCTCCGAGCAGATTTAATGTTGTGTTGACAACACAATCTGCAAATTATCTATCAACATCCACAGACATACACAATAAGCCAGGCCAATTGGATACCTTTGGACACAAGAGGACTGTGTATTTCCTAGTCTTGCTTCCAAAACTATGTCCTTTTGAAAAAATGATCTCCAATGTTATTTGCAATCTCATTACTGCAGATGAGTTGCTTTTACAATTTTTGGACAAGGTCAGTTTTATTTCTGCCACTTACAAGTCAAATCCTTTCATAATCTGACCCCAGGTTTTTACTCCCATTCCTGTTTGTCTACCCCCACTCCAAACACCCTATATTCTAATTCACCACTAGAATCCAATTAGTTATTATATGTTTCCATTCTTGAATTTTTATCTTGTATAGTTTCCATGCTCTGCTGAGATTTCTTATCTATTCATGCATTTAGGTAATATTTTCTATTAATGTTTTAACATATTTCATATTGATTCTTTAAACATTCCTATTAGTTGCTTTACAGCTGGTCTGCTAATTCTCATAGCAGTGCACTTTGGACTTATTTCTAATAGTTGTTTACTTAGTTTTTTTTTACTTGAATTTGTTTTGCATTTTCCTATTTCTTTCCATGTTGAGGGTGTGTGTGTGTGTGTGTGTGTGTGTGTGTGTGTGTGTGTGTGTGTGTTATTATGTACTGGATGTTATGAATAATATTGTAGGTTCTAGATTCTCTTCTTTACCCCAAGTGGTGTTTATTTTTATTTTCATGGGAATTTCAATCGTGGTGGTCATCTTTAAATGTCTCTCTGCATCTAAAACATTTCTCCAGGTTCTTTAATATTATAAGCTCCACCTCCAAACTCCCACTTCTAAAGATTTTTTCAGGGTTTGATTTTGGCTTAAGTAAGGCTGCCTCAGAGTAGATCTAGCTCCAAGGTGTGGACTTTGATCCTGACGGAAAGTAATTCTAAGAACCCCTGCTCTCTGGTATCTTAACTAGATTCCTCAAGTGTTAGTGAAATTTTTCTAGTCTAGCTTCCTCAGAATTCCACTGTCCCTCAGCATTATTCAAAATTGTGTACCCCTGTTCTGCTAATAAACTCATAGCCTCTGCTTGCGGGTAAAACTAGGTATTTACTTTCTGTGTATGTGCACCCAGAGGAAAGGTGGGAAATCCTAGGTAATGCCTATCCCACAGAATTACCATCACAAAGAACTTCTTTATCTCCAGTATCCTGTCTTGCAGATTTCCACTTCTTCAGGAGCCCTATACTCAAATTTTAGCTTCTTCAGCTCAGCAGGAAAAATTATGCTCTTGAATTCTAGCTCTAGGAAAATACTGGAGCTTCTCTTACAAATGTCCCTTTCTGGGGATTATATTTTGTGCTGCCTGTTGTTTAGATCCTTCAACCCAATGATTCATGCATTCTTCCAGTTTCATGGTCATTTTTGTTATATTATACTTAAAAGCTGATTATGATGTAATCGTCTAGTGTAGTACTCCATTGTATTATCAATACAGGGTTGTTTACAGTTTTTAAGCAAAGGAAGTTCAGTGCAGATTTGTCATGCTTTATGAACAATGCTAATTAGTCTCCCTTATAACCCAAAAGGGTCTGGTGTGCTTGGAAGTCAATGTAATGATTCCACCTACTAGTATGATTTAGATTTGCCAAAATAGAAAGCTTGTTTCTGAACATTCTTTTACCTACCAATTAGAAAGCCTCCAGATTGTTTTTCCCTTTGGTTCAAAATTCCTATTTATTCATTTCTTTCAATGTTACAATAAATGTAGGAACTACTCCTGCAATAGATACCAATTAAAATTCAGTTTGGCACATATATTTGAGGGTGTGCCAAATGAGTGTTAGGGAAAAAGAGTGGCATAAGCCCCAGATTCGAAGGTAAGAAAGAGGATTGCTTCTCAATGGCTGAGTTTTCTAATCTATAAAATGAGCAACCAATCAATGATTATCTCTCATCATTGATGTTTCCATCTCTCCCTCTCCCTTCCTCTCTCTAAAATCAATATAAAACATATCTCAAAGAGTTTCTTCTTTATAAATATTCTATATTAAATACCACCCCTCTGCTCTATAGTTGCCATATTCCATAGTGAAAACTGGATAATGTCAAGAAGTTTCCTTATTCAACCTAGATTTTCAAATAACTCTGAACCTTGAATATTAAATCTGCTTGCCTTTTGTGTAAGACTAGAGGCCTGGTGCACAAAATTCATGCATGGAGGGGGATCCCTTAGCCCAGGGGATCCCTTTCCAATTTAGGACCCTTCAGGGGATGTCCAACTGCTGGTTTAGGCCCAATCCAGGGATCAGGCCTAAACCGGCAGTCGGACATCCCACTTACAGTCCTGGAGTGCAGGCTCCTATTCGCTCACCTGCCTGCCAGCTTGCTTGCCCCTAACTGCCCCCCCCCCTGCTGACCTGGTCAACCCTTACTGCTCCCTGGCCAGTCTAGTCAAGGCCAACTGACCCCCTGTTAGCCTGGCTGCCCCTCACTGCTCCCCCTGCCAGCTTAATCACCCCAAACTGCCCCTCTGCTGGCCTGATCTCACCAACTGCATCCCCTGCCAGCCTGGTTAATTCCAACTGCCCCCCTGCTAGCCTGTTGCCCCTCTTTGCCCCCCAGTCAGTTTAATCACTCCCAACATCCCCCCTCCCCCTGCTGGCTGACCTGGTCACCCCAACTGCACCCCCCTGCCAGCCTGGTCACTTCAAACTGCCCCCCTCCCCTGCTGGCCTGATTGCCCCTCCCGGCCCCCCTACTGGCCTGGTCACTTCATGCAGCCTGCTGTGTCTCTCACTAACCCCCCCTACTGGCCTGGTCACCCCATACAGCCTGCTTGTTCAGTCCTTTGGTCATTCCTCACTAACCCCCTGCCAGCCTGGTCAAAGGCAGCCATCTTGTGAGGGCATGGGGGTTAATTTGCATATTACCTCTTTATTATATAGGAGGGTGGCAAATCTCCATATGTAAATAACAATAATAGTTGTTCCTAGTTATAGAGTACATGAGTGAGGAACCATTCTCAGGGATTTATGTGCGTAATCTCATTAACCCTTTGACACCCCTATGCAATAGAAACCATACTTATTCTGTTGTAGAGAAAACAGCAAGTGAGAGTGGTTATCAAATCTGCTGAAGGTCATACAACTTCTACATAGCAAAGTTCAGATTTGAACTCAGGTGTATTTTATCCTAACACATGGGAATTAGGACAGAGCAATCTTCAAGCTGTTGACAGAGACTCAAATAAGTCTTGGCAAATTAAAACACTGGAAAGTGATGCAAGTTATATTTGCTAGGGAGATGGATACTGTCTGTTGACTACAGTACTACACATTGGATTGTGTGTTATATTAGTATCAATGACAATAATGAATTTCACCCATCAACTCAGCAATCTGGTCTTCTACTGTGTTCCACGCACACAGCAGATACTATTACAAAGAAAAGAGAAACATATTATAGGATTTCAAGGAACTTATACTCTATTGTAGGAGAAAGACAAATGAATTAATGATAATTACAGCCCAAATGTTGAATCTCTCTACGTGCAGACTTAACTTTTGTATTTAATTAGAAGTGACTAAAATCATCCCTGCTGAATTATGTTACCTCAAATAATTAAAAGCCTATTAAATGATGACATTCTTTTAAAGTGAAGTATTAGCATTGCAAATTTAAAGCTAACCCTAAATTTTAATAAAGTAACAACACAGAACAATATATACTGCCCCAGGTATTTAGAAAAGACATCAGAATTTGAGAAACTTATTCCCATTTTGGTAGATTATATGTAACTACTGAGATAAAGTCAGAGATCCTAAATATAATAAACAAGTAAATGAATATTTTTCTCTGCACTGGACAATATTGTTCTTCCCTACATTTTTCCCCATCTAAAGGTAGCCTTTAAATGACCTACTCATTCAGAATAATCCTATTCTCTTTGCCATAGTGGGGATCCAATCAGAAAGCTGTTGTCAGTGAATGAACATGGATAAAAATTAAATGCTCAGGAGCACTTGACAGCCATTCGACCACTATGTAAGGAGGGCATTTTAGGATGAGGGCACAACAAATGGCAAAACAACAGTAGGCCCTTGATGACATTGCTTCCTAACTAGTTTAAGTCTACCATAGTCTCACCCTTTGTGTAAACTAGCAATTTACCCTCTGTTTAAGCCAATCCATGTGGAATTTCCTTTCACAGCTAATGAACTCAGTGACTGAGTATAGTGAAACTGTAAAAGTGTTCTCACCATGAAAAAGAAATTATAATTGTATGACCTGATATATGTGACAGCTAATGGTACAGTGGTAAAAAAAAAATATTGCAATTCATAAATATAACAAATTAACACCCTTTACATTTAAACTTATATAACATTGTATGTCCATTACATCTCAATAAAAATAATAATCAGTTTTTCTGATGTTTCCCCTGAATTTATGCTGTATGGCAATGTATATTCATAATTAACAAGTAAAATTGTTGACATCTGACAACTGAATCTTTGAGAAAACTCAGTGTGATAGCAATCCGTCAAGGGAGCTCCTAAAGATTCCTGCTTTCTGGGACTTCTACTCTTAAAAGTTTCTTCCCACCTTGCAGCAGGCCTAGCCATGACCAGTAGCAGGAATGACTGTGTCATTTCCATGGCTACAGCATAAAAGGCATTAATGCTGATATCTTCGTCTTTTGGATCTCTCTCCTGGGGGAATATATTTAAATATCCCTGCCAGTGTCTCACAGGAAGAGGAAAAGAGAGGAAGTCAGACCTACCACCAGCACCCAGGGTCAGCTTCCAGAAATGTGAGTGAGTCAATTTGGAAGCCATTTCTGCCATCCCAGTCAAGCCTTCAGATGACTGGAACCCAGCATGCTTTTGACTGCAACCTTGTTAAAAACCTGAGCCAGGACCACAGGCCAGCCATTCCTGAATTCTAGAACTACAGGCATGATAATATATTATAGCTATTTTAATTTGCTAAAGTGTGAAGTAAGAAGTGACACAGGAATAAAGAACATGTAGTCATCAGGTGTTTTATAAACATGTAATTTTTATAAAAAGAGAAATAAAATATTAAATTACATTTTCCTGTTTACAAAAAGCTTACATTATTGGAAATAAATTAATAACCCAAATGAAGAAAGCACATTCCCTTGCCTATAGCTGACACTTAAAAATGCACTATTAATTGACTGAGAGACTTATACACAGTGGTCCATTAAGGAAGGCTAAATAGTATAGTTTAAGACATAGCTACTAATTTAATCAGCTGCTATCATTTCCTATAATCAAAAGTTATATATGATGTATAGAAGAGTGGATGAACATAAAATTAGTTTCAGTTATGTTTAAAAATTAATGAAGCATCTTAAAGTCTTTAGTTCCTACGTAGAAATTGAAAATCTCCTATAGCTGGACTAATATATTATTTCTGGCTCATTGATTGACAGTTTACATTTTAGGGTTATAGAAGCTGTCCTAGGGGTGGTTTGAAAAATTCCAAAAAGAGAGACAATACAGTGACTGATCAATAACCAATCATTCTATATAACTAATAATTGAAATGAAAGGTGATTTGCTTGAGCATTCTTAGGATTTAGCTAAAAGTCAGGAAACAAAAATATGTGTTGTTCCCTTTCAGATAGAATGGATGAAATAGTATGAGTATAGAGTTTTGCAAAGATTTATATGAATGGAGAATTTAAAACATGGTATTCCCCTTACCTGCACAGTACCCACATAAAGCATCTGGACTTGACACTGAGGATCCTTCCAACACAAAACAAAATTTTGATATATATGTTTGTTGAGCCATACAAGATAAATACTCTAACATGTGAAAAATGAACTCCTATAACGTGGTCAGCAATTTGCTACCTCTGAGAACATCTAACACCAATGATTTCATTAAGCTATTAGATTCTCTTTGATTAAAATGAACAATGGGTGTTACACCACCTGTCAATGGAAGCTTTTCGTCAGAGTAGATGGTTAAAATACTGCAGTGTTGTCTCACTTATCACTGCTTCCATATGAAACTTGTAAAAAAAAAAAAAAGAGCTTCCGTAGTCCAACAGTTGGAAAACCCCACTTCTGAGATAAGAGAGGTTTTGTTCATCATGATGAAAAGTGCAATATTATGGAGGAATTTTCAGAAATAAAAGGATCTACATGGAAATATGCCAAGGACACTTGAACAAATGTGTCCAGACACTGACTTACATTTTAAGCTTCTCTTCAAAATGGGGCATTGCACTCATGGCTGCTACCTACCTTATGTGTGGCTTTTCAGCTTTAGATAATCACATAGTCATGCAATCTCTCTATTTTCCTCTTTTGTTTTGCAATAAGAGAAATGACATTCAGAAATCAAAACTCAGAGAAGAATCAACTACAGCCAGGTTCTCAAAATCTAATTTTTCTTTTTTCCTTTCTAAGATTTAAGGTTTATTTTTTAGCAGAAATAAAAATAACAACTTGCTAGGTATCAAGTGCAGCTATGAGCAACTTACTTATATCAATTCACTTGAGTCTCACAAGAATCCTGAGGAGTAGTTTACTATGATGATCCCATTTTACAGATAAGGAAACCAACATTCAGTGAGCCCTAGCTGGTTCGGCTCAGAGGATAGAGCATCGACCTACAGACTAAAGGGTCCCAGTTCAATACCAGTCAAGGGCACATGCCCAGGTTACAGACTCAATCCCCAGTAGGCGCATGCAGGAGGCAGCCAATCAATGTTTCTCTCTCACCATTAATGTTTCTATCTCTCTCTCCCTCCCTCTTTCTTCCTCTCTAAAATTAATACAAATATATTTTAAAAATAAGTTCAGTGAGTCATCAAAGGTCTTATAGCGAATAAGCTTTGTCATCTGTCTCCAACTTGTTACTGCACAACTTACTAGGATGCATATCTTGCACCCCAACTTTTATTTTTTATTTTATTTTTTTAATGTGGTAGCAATCAAGGACTCACAACTCTGGGCAGAGCTGCCTGAGATGTGAGGATTTGACAAAGTGATTTTTAAAAAAATATATATTTTATTGATTTTTTACAGAAAGGAAGGGAGAGAGATAGAGAGCTAGAAACATTGATGAGAGAGAAACATCAACCAGCTGCCT
The DNA here is from genome assembly GCA_963924515.1 of Vespertilio murinus. Lineage (NCBI taxonomy): Eukaryota > Metazoa > Chordata > Mammalia > Chiroptera > Vespertilionidae > Vespertilio > Vespertilio murinus. Next base: position 11,095,683 of record OZ004704.1, on the reverse strand, counting down.
CCTGCACACCCCCCACCAGGGATGTGCCCGCAACCAATGTACATGCCCTTAACCGGAATCGAACCTGGGACTCTATCCACTGAGCCAAACCAGTTTCAGCTTACAAAGTGATTTTTGTCTGTTGTTTCCTCTTTGTGTAATGGCTTCAGCATAAGCAACCCACCAGCTTGAGTATATATATATATATATATATATATATATATATATATATTCTTGAAAATTGCTGTGCAAATCCATTACTTTGGATGCTGAATGGTATTTTAAATGAACTAAGAGAGCTACTGTTTAAATTACTTTTCAAAGTACACTTTAGAAATTCAAATTCCCATAATTTGGGCTTGGTAGAAGTACATCACCTTGTAATTTGTTTTTTAACCTTCTTGGATAAAAGGGAAAGAACAAAAGCAAAGAACCATGATAGAAGAAGTGTCAAATTGTTATAAGAAAATATTTTGGTTTATTATTTAATTGCATATCCCTTAAGTAAATAATAATAATTATAATGAACTCTTGATTGTAGAGAACTCAGGTTTACAAAACTGTTTTCAAATGTGGTTATTTGATACTTAAATTTCTCCTGTGATGAAGAAAGTCCAAGTATAATTACATCCACATGCTTATGACTTAGTTCTCATCTATCAGTTCTGTTCACACCTGTATCCCAACTATTAACATAATGTCTGAAACCTAGTAAGCACTCAATAGTTAGCTGCTGAATACATGAATCAATTAGTTACTGAGTCAGTGTCCTTTAGAGGTCATGATTTTTATTTCTCTCCAGACTGCCAGGGAATAAAACTCAGCTGTGCCACTTAAACATTTTGTAATTTTGGGCAAGGTTGTTTGTTTGTTTTTAACACCTCTGAGTCTTAGTTTCTCAAATATTTAAAGATTTAGTTGCAATGAGCAAATTCATGTGAAATACACAGAATAGAGCTGATATACAGTAGGTGCTCAATATATATTTGGTGAATGAAAATTAACACAGCAATTAAGTGAAATAAAGACTCAAAACAAGTCTCTGACTCCAAGAACAAGCATATTCTAGTACTGTGTCAACCTGTAAGCCTTTAAGTGAAATCTACCCTTAACTGGATAAAAGCCATGAAGCTAATGGTTGACCCAGACATTAAACCAGATAGATCTTTACCTGATTTGGTCAAGGACCTCTTCTCAATTTTAAACCCAAAAATTCTCTTTAAAATATGAAGTCAATAGAAAAAAGAGGTAAGAATAAGAAAAAATTTTAAGGGGAAGAAATAGATATTAGGATTAAAATCATACTTTTGAGGAATTCTATTTTAAGGACAAGTAAAGAAATAAAACAGTAGTTGTTGGGGGAAGTGATCTTAGGTGGAGAATTGATGGGATAAATTGATCCCATACGTAGAAAGCAAACACAGGAGAAATGATGGAGAATGGATGAAGTAAGGTCTTGGACCAGGCAAGAAGGATGGCAGCTAGAGAACAAGTAGAAGTGGTGGCATTAGACTGGAGCATGGCTGCTTCACCTATAGAAATAGGCAGGCAGTACTGAAAACAGATGTCATGAGGTGCCCTACAAACACTCTCTTCTGTTAGTTTCTATTTTCTCAGTGGGGTAGGAAACATGATTATGGGCTGAAAGTGAAGATAGCAAAACTGCGTTAGGGATTGGGAAGGAAAAATAAAGTATCAAATAGTCCTCCAGGAAAATTGAAGAGTGGACCAAAAAAAAGTATAGTATAAAAACAAGACAGCAATGAATTTTTTTCAAGTTAGTGGAAAATAATATAAAGTGAAAAGAATCAGCAAATTATGTGTTTTTCTCCAGACCAATTCAGGTGCAGGGATGTATAGTTTTAGTACATGCAATGAAATATATTCATTTATATGAATATGTACACAGATTTTTTCCTGTCTCATCTTATTAAAATATAGAATTCAAAAGCCAATCACTTCTTTATGATATATATTATTTTACTCTCAGCATCTAATATAATGCTGGTCATGTAGTAGAGTTTTAATATCTGTTGAATAAATGAATGAGGACAATTGTTAAATATTATCAATGCTTTGGTTTTAAAACAAAAAATTCTACTATACTTCTAGCAAATATCTGGTTCATTTCACTCAACATGTATTTTGAAATTGCAAGGAAAATGAACTTAAAACCAACCAAACAAACCAGCTATTGAAACTACTTCTGTCTCAATCATAGTATTTTCAACTCTGTGCATTGAAAACAAATATATTCCAGTAAATTAGATAATGAGATTGATTTGATTTCAGCTGTCATCCATAAATACTTATATGAAATTTTGTATTTAACAATAATTGCCTCAGTTAGCTAATATGAAGGACTTCATAATGTATAAATATTAATTATTCAACTTGCAAAATAAAATTACACTGAAAAATGCATCTTTTGTAATTTAGAATTTTGCCTAACCGTTTACTTCTGCTCATGTACATTTTAAATTCACTACCTTGGATAATAACCAGAAAGACAGACTAATCAAATGTGACAGTGACAAGAAACTGGGGAAGATAACAAATTCTTTGGTGATAAAACCAAAATGTAAAAAGTTTTGACGGACTGAAGCACTGTATTAAATCTAGTAAGATTAAATTTAACAGGAAAAAAATGTAGTTATTATGGGATCTCCCAAAAACCAACTACACAAGTAGAGGCAGGAGACAACTTGGCTTAGCAGAACATAGATGAAAATACTTGTTCCAGTTGGCAATAGACTCAATGAGTACCTAAGATGAGATGGAACAGCCCCTAAAAGAGCTAATGGGATCTTAAATTGCATTAATAAGTACATATCTTGAACAAATGAGATGGTGATCTTTTCCCTGTGCTACTCATTAACACACCTACTCTACTCAACCAATTCTAAGTACCACAATTTAAGGCAAATTAGAACATTTTCAGAAGATAGTGAAGAAAATCCAATATTTTAAACAAAATCATTAAAAATATATAAAGTTATTTACCCAAGAAAAGAGAAAAATCAGGGGAAATAACTCCTTAAAAGCATCAATATGCTGTGGAGGCAAGGCCCAGTTGACCATCAAGAATAAACCCTGTAGGCCCAGAAGTAAACAGAGTGACTAGAGCTGAATCAAGGGTTCTTTGAAGGTGATGTCAGTGATGATGATGTCCCTAGTTGATAAACTAAAGTTGATATAGTAAAGTGTTGCGTGGAGGAAAACATTGAACCACAACCTATACCACTCAAAATTAAAACGAATGCAAAGCTTTGTTTGCTGGTGCCATTCCACTCTCCATGGTCCCTTATTCCTTCATCCTTTTCTACCTTGATATTGACTCATTTAAGGGGAAAGATAATTAAGGGAAGGTCAAAGGTCTCATTGTTCCCAAGGGAGACTGAAGGTCACACTCACTGGTTTAATATGGAGAACTTTGGGGAGGAAGGGACAGAAACTTTCATGGCCTTTTTGGATAGAGGTACCCAATCTACTCTTTGATGATGTGGCTAGGGCACCTTATCTAAACCACAGAATTCCAGTTGTGGAGAAATATCCAAATAGTTATTTTTCTCAATTCTCTCAAAGTTGGTACACAACATAGGAGATGTGTGCCAACTTTTAAAAGCATAAGAGAGACGGCAGGGTCATATATACATGGATACCTGGAACCTGGATCTCATTCTCTCTGGAGCTGACCTTGGCAGCAGGCTGCATCCCTCATCACACCCAAATCCCTCATTCTGTCGATAGGAAGGGTTGATTTTCTCTCTGCATTATCAGATGGTCCCAGAACACCAGCCACAGGTAGCATACACAGTCCACTTGTATCCTTTGGGTTCTTTGGCAGAAATCAAATGAAGTTCACCTAGAGAATTGTCTGGAAACTGAGTTGATGTTCTGGCCTTTAGCTGCATGCAAATAACCTTGCATCACTGGGCCCCCTTACATTTTTATCAATTGTTTGTTGAGTGAAGTGCGCAGTTGAGCCACTAGGGATTAGGGGCTGATTAAGTCATTATTATGTAAAAAAATAAAGCCCATCTCCTGAGCACTTTCCATGGAAGTGGGGAGGTCAAGGGCTGAAGCTCAGTCCATGCTACTCTTTCTCTCTGATGAAAACAGACTACTAAGGTGTGCAAGTGTGTGAATTATCCTTTCCCTGACATTAAACACTTAGTGAAAGCATATTCCCTTTGAAGGGGGGTATAATTGGGGAATTATTTGAAGTCTCTAAGTGGTTAGAAACTGGGTTTAGCCAGATTTCTAGCTGTAAGCAAAAGTCAGCCTCTGATAAGAAATGGTTGTACTTTATTGATGCAAAGGGGTAAGTAGCCTCTTGGGGAGGTTCTCGGTTCAAGAGCATATAGCTGCTATTTTCAAATCACAGTGTGCAATTCTGAGTGTTTTGGGATGTATCGGCCCCATATAACTGAGGTCTCATCAGAGGAATTTCTCAACGACCTGGGTGAAACTTTAATGGCATCTGGGTTGTAACACAGCGTTTGTGAGGCAGGAAAAGTTTCTCTCCATTACCTATTCATACGCAATATTGAATTATAAAGTAAAGCACAGAACCGAAATAGATAGACTTTCCAACAGAGAAACACACAGCCGCATGGCAAAGTCAATTCCGTAGATGGGATCCTGCGCTGAATCATTTAGCTATTTAGGAATGCATTTCATAGCTAACTCATCCTGGCAGCCCAAAGGGACGCGGCTCCTCTTAAAATAAATATGGAGTCATCAAAGAGGCATCACTGTGACAATTATCTGCTGGGCTTGAAGGAACTTTTGCTAGGCTTTTCAAAGCATCCAGAACAAAAAAAGAGAAGCTCCTCACGTCACAATCTACACATGGGAACAAACTTTTGCAAACATTAATCTGAATAAAAACATCGCGTTCTTCCTCTTTTGTGCTCGGCACACTTAAGAAATGAGGGTTCCACATAAGTAAGTTTCCTAGGTAACTTAAAACTTCCCACTTAAAAATCAAAATGAAAAAGAAAAAGAGGCCAAAACCGGTTTGGCTCAGTGGATAGAGCGTTGGTCTGTGGACTGAAAGGTCCCAGGTTCGATTTTGGTCAAGGGCATGTGCCTTGGTTGTGGGCACATCCCCGGTGGGGGGTGTGCAGGAGGAAGTTGGTCAATTCTCTGTCATTGATGTTTATAGCTCTCTATCCCTCTCTCTTCCTCTCTGTGGAAAATCAATAAAATATATTTTAAAAAAAGAAAAAGAGAAGGGGGCAGTGGGATAAAATATTAGTAAATATCTTAATTACAGAGACTTCAGTTTCCTTACATACAGGCTGGGTTATAATTTCATTGTATACATTATTTAGTTGACTTGACATCATTCATATGGGAAGCTATTGTAATCACCCCAGGGAGTGTTGGTTCAAGTCTGGACCAGGTGGCAGGGGTGATGGAGAGAAGGAGACAGAGCTAAGATATGATTGGTGGTAGATTGACAGAATTTAGAGATTGATGGATATGGCATTTATACTGAGGACGAAGGCAAAGATGATTCCATGTTTCTGACACAAGTAGCTGGGAAGATGGAGTGGCATGCACGGTGATGTCAGATGTAGAAAGAGGAGCAGGCTGTTGAGGTAAATATCAATAATATCAATAACAGGGATCTTAACAGAACTCAGAAATAAAGGGGAAAACCCCTAAGCCAGGAAAATGTCTGAAAGACTTATACATGAGCTCTACATCAATACTGAGTAGGCCGTTACTCAGTGGGTATTGACCCCTAATTAGTGCTCAGTTGTAAGGCATGAGATTTAGTAGGTTGCATGGTTTTAGTCGGTTGGAAACAATGCATGGAATGGGAGAAGTCTGCATGAAGCCAACACATACTGCAAGGAGTGGTTTGGAGCCTTCATGGGAAACTGGTGCATTACAACATGGAGCCATTGGCCATGTGCATCTCCTCTGTTGGGTGAGGATTAAGTGATCTACAAAGCTCATAATTCACCCTTCTTGTATTACTCAAAACAATCCTGTGTGCCAGGAGATTATCAATCATTTATAGGTAAGCCAATGGATACTCAGAGAGTCCATGCCATTTGACCAAAACCACACACAGTAAGTGGCTACGTTGCAGTTTTGATAAATGTGTGCCTAAATCCAAAGACTGACTCTTTTTCTAAGTGCCACACTGAAGTCAATGAATGGAATTTAGGATGATATAGTTATTGGCTCCGTTAAAAACAAAAATTCTTGTCTGGCTGGTGTTGCTCAGTGGTTGAGCATCAACCTAAGTTTGATTCCAGGTCAGGGCACATGCCTGGGATTGCAGGCTCAGTCCCCAGTAGGGGGCATGCGTGCAAGAGGCAGCCAATCAATGATTCTCTCTTATCATTGATGTTTCTAGGTCTCTCACCCTCTCCCTTCCTCTATGAAATCAATAAAAATAATTTTTTAAAATTCTTCTGAATAACTAGAGCTATACATTTAAATTACTTGTCCCCATGCAGTAGTGAGCTCCACTGTCTGCATTGTTTACGAACAAGTAACAATTTATGTCTAATATGTTTTTCAATGGGATTTCTGGAATAGTGGGAAGAAAAGGTGACTAAATGACTTAGAACAGCAATGATCTTAGAATCCCCATTCCATTAAAATTGTGGATACATAAGTGCTTCAGATTTTGTAAAGTTATATTTAAATATTAGCATTTTTGTTATTTGAACCAAAGTGGACACATCAAGGAATCCCATTCTACAACAGGTTGAATTATCTAATAGTTATGTATAATAGTCAGATATTCCTACCCTTCCCTGCCACCCTCACCTGCCTTATTATTTCTCCAATTCTTTCTAGATTAAAATATGTCATTGGAGCAATTTCTTTAAATGACTAACAGAATGAGACATTTTCTAGAGACGTACACTATTGAAATGAACACATATGCCAGCAATGAGGATTATAGGAGCCCAAAGGTCTTCTCTCAGTCTTTTGAATGATCATAGTCACTTAGATGGGACTGTTTAACAGACTAGCTAGTTGTCCTTTTGGGAGGTGGAGACACATGGAGAAATTATTTTTAATTGGGAGTGACGGGAAAATGTGGCAGGAAGACTATTGCATTATTAATTAAAATTTCTCTCTATATATCTTCCATATTCTTTTCCCTCATTAAAGCAGGCAACAGTCTCAAACTAAGAAAGATTGTGACAAGATACCTGGCTTTTACAGTCAAAAAGTTAAGCTCATTAAGAATAGTAGAGCTTAAAAAAAAGAATAGTAGAACTTGCCTTTGCCAGTGTGGCTCAGTTGGTTGGGTGTTGTCCCATGCATCAAAAGGTTGCTAGTTCAATTCCCATTCAGGGCACACACCAGGCTGAGGACTCAATTCCCAGTAGGGGCCAAGCAGGAGGCAGCCAATCAAAGTTCCACTCTCACATTGATATATCTCTCTCTCACCCCTCTCCCTTATTCTCTTTCTAAAAATTAATTAATTTTTTTAAAAACAATAGTAGGATAAGAAGGGATACCCAACAACTAGAAGAGATTTCCTTAGAAAAGATCTGGGAGCGAGTTGGTAGGAAATACAGTTGCATGCTGAGGATACCTGTCTGCTGCTTACTTATAATACCAGATGATGGGACAAAACTTTGGTGAATGACCACATAGTGTCCCAGAGAGGCTAGATGCTAAGGACCAGGGCTCACAATCTTACTAAAGATTCCTTAAATGCACAGTGGACCATGGAGGCTGGAGCCATGTACTTTTCAAGAGAGCCAGTGCACTGGTACTTTGAAATGACCCCCCGACCTTGGCACAATCTCAGGTAAGCGGTGAAAGGAAGTCCTACGAATGTCTAGTTCAGTTTTCCATAGGTTCAAATATAAAAATTTAATTGGTCTAAAATAAAAAGATATGAAAAAAATGTGTTCCTCTGAACAAAATGGAGGTGGAGATGGAGACTCATATCCAGTGCAGAATCTAAAGCCTTAAGGGACAAGTAGAGGAACTGTATGGAGGGTCAAAGCGGAATAATACACTCTGGTCAGAAAATCCAAGGAGAGCCAAAAGTTCCTAGAACAATAGCACGTCATGCATGACAAGCCCTCCATAATAAATATTCCTGGGTTCAAAAGGGAGTTGAGTATAGTCATAAAGGCTGCAAGCCCCCCAAAGAAGATGGTATTCTGCATCTACAACACCAACTTCACGTATTTCTGGGAGAGCAGCCTTACCTATGAGATTCTAATTCTTACATGTTTTCATGGCAAACCCTACTTTCACCATCTCCCAAAAGGCCAAATAGAGCCTAATCTAGTGTGACACTTCCATGTCCAAACTACTTTTACTGCTCAGAGCGAGCTGAGTCTGAACATCAAAATGAAATTTCAAACACATTATTTTTTTCCCTAAGCCCTCAAACTTCTGTTAGAAAATCCATGACACTGTAAAAGATATTCTGCCTTATAGAAGAAATACTCCAGTTTCCTTTGTGGGAAGAAGAACCTCACCCCTAAAGTAAACTCTGATAATTAACCTCCTCTGTGAACAAGTGAAATCCCAGGTTTTTTCTTTGTATTTGTGAAACCTGGCTGTGTGTTTGTTTTCTTTCCCTACTCCCATTTTGGTAGACAGTCTTCTAAGGAGGCTGTGATCAATTGCCCTCCCCCCTGTATATGCAGCTGATCCTCTAAGAAAGGGGTGGGGATACATTTCAATCATTCTCTTTGAATCTGGGCTGGCCTTGTAATTAATGGAATGTGCAGATGTGACGTGCTCATTTCAGACCTTACTTTGAAGAGCCCTGGCAGCTCCCGCCTCAGCGCTCTCCAGGGAAGCCAACCTCCATGCTACTGAGGAGCTCACTAGACTATTAAATAATGAGGCACAAAGTAGAGAGGGAGAAAGGGAGGGAGGGAATAGAAGAGGCAGTGAGAGAAAGAGAGATTACTGGGGGTGGTAGACATGTGCATGGATTAATCTTGGATCTTCCAGCCCTGCCTAGGTCCAGTTGAATGCAGCCAAATGAGTGACCTACTTGATGTCATTTGAATGGAAGAACTTTTCAGGTGAGCCTTCCTGAATTCTTCTCTCTTCTTCTTTCAGAGAAGAGAGAAGAAGAGAGAGATAAAAAATATCAATCATGACAGAGAATCATCATCCTACATGTCCTACACTGGAGATCAAGCCTGCAACCTGGGTATATGCCCTAACTAGTAATCAAACCATGACCACCTTCTGGTTCATAGATTGATGCTCAATCACTGAGCCATGTTGGCTGGGCAAATTATTGTTCTTTTTAGCCACCATGTTTAGTGATTATTTGTTTTGTAGCAATTGAGAACTGAAAGACAAGTCTAGACATCATAATGTATTATTTCAACCACAAGAGGCCTGTTGCACAAATTCATGCTGGGTGGGGTCCCTCTTGGTGACCTGCAAAGGTTGGGCCAAAACCCACAATCCAACATCGCCTGCAGCTCCTACCTGCCTTTCCTGCTCATCCTGGCCCCACTGTACCTGCCACGGGCTCGCACCCAATCAGTCCCGATAGGGACAGGCTCGTGCTGCCACGGCAGCAGTCACCAGCCATGAGCCCTGTGTCTGACACCCTCCCACAGGGAGTGGCTTTCAGAATCAGGTTGAAATCACCTCTCTGACATCCCCAAGAGGTTCTGGATTACAAGAGCTGAGAAACCCCACAGGTGCACAGTTGGGCCTGGGAGGGACTGTGGAAGGGCTTCAGGGCATGTCTGGACCATTATGCTCAGTCCTGATTGGCCAGACCCCAGCATCAAGCTGACCTACTGGCCAGAGCATCTGTCCCCTGGTGGTCAGTGCACATCTGTCCCCTGGTGGTCAGTGCACATCTGTCCCCTGGTGGTCAGTGAGCGGTTGAGCACCCTTAGCATATCATTAGTATGTTATGCTTTGATTGGTTGTTCGATTGTTCTGCCATTCGGTCTATTTGTATATTACCCTTGTATTATATAGGATTCTTTTGGTACCACTTCACCTCCCATGAAAGAGCTCAATTCGGTATAAATTAAAACATTTCTCTCCTATACAATATCTGCCAGGTTTTCTGGAGAAGGGCCCTTGCAAGTATAACTCCCTGTCCTCAGCTGAACTTCAGGTTCCCTCAACAGATTCTTATATCCCTGGATCACTCATATTTCTCACAGTGAACATCACTATGCTTCCCCAGCCCTCCTAGCCATTTTCTGACCTTCCCCAAACACAGAAGGATTTCACTTTCCACTTCAAGTAATAAATAGAAATGGGAATTCTCTCAACCTCACAAAATTGTCTGTGGATAGGGGACTTCCTAGATCACTGGCCTCATGTAATCTGAATTAACTGATTGGCTAGTGTGGCAAGAAGGACGTGGCATGCCCATCTCAACCCCTTTCTCTCTTTAAGATCCATCTGTCTGCAGAAAGGATCACATTTTGTGTGGGGAGTTTTGGAGGCATCCAGATGCACAGTTCCTGCATGTCTGTCTAATTTAGAGATAGAGGATTACCAAATCCTTGTGTCCCTACCTCATAGCTACATTCTCCAACCCATGCATCATTTACAAAGCTCTCATGTTGAGTTTCATCTCTCTGCCTCACAGTGTTATTCTTCATTTGGTTTTGAACTCAGGGAACAAGGCAGGAGAAAGTTAGATAGTGATTCCATAAAACTCTAATTTTCCTACATATTTAATTGTAAACACCACCATCCTTTCCTCTAAACTTCAGAGAACATGCCATCTTTTTTGGGGGGGAGGGAGGCTTATTCCTCTACCAATTCTCTGCATCCCAACTCCAATCATTCCCCACACAGATTGGGCTCCTTTCTATAAGGTCAATAACAGCTTATCCTCTTCATCCTATGTCCAAACTAAATCACTGCCTTATTCCTATGCTTCCTGTCACAGCTTGTTTCTTGAAGATCATCTATAATTATCATCTCTGACCCATCATATCCCTTAGACTTCTCATTACACTATAGTTTGGCTTCCACCCCCACAGCTCCTCTATTTTTTTATTTTTTTATTTTTTTTAGTAAGTTGGGCAAACACTTGGGCTCAACATTCCTTGTCTCCCATTGCCTCTCCACAGTGTCTAATCATATAGCCATTCCCTCTTTTCCTGGCTTTCATCATATCTTCCTAAATCATTGATTACTCATTCAATATCCCATTTACAGGGAGTATTAAACAGTAACTGTCCCCACAGCACCAACCTCTCTTCTCACTTTGAAGATTGTGAGAGGACCAAGACACTAATCATAGTGATTTACCTGCCATTAACAAATCCTGTCCAAATCTCTATTGTTATCCTCCCAGACTTCTATCTCAAGTTCTATCACTTAATTCGTTTATTTTTATTATCTCATAACTCCTCTTGAAAGTTATCTAGCACCACAAACTCAACATTTCTTTAAAAGACATTTCCTTAAACCTGCTTCTATCTTCCTTTTCTATTTACAGCTAATAGCATCACAATCCAACAGTTCACTCAGAATAAAAATGTCAGAATTATCTTAGACTGATCCTTGTTCATTTCACATCATATGCCATCAGTTGATAAATTATGCAAGATCCTCCTTTCAAATCTTTCTCAGATGTAACCCTTCAGCTCTCTGATTACATTGCCTATAGATGGCTTCTTATCCTCAGTATCTTTCTCCTATCTACTGAATGCTATAATATTATAACTATATTTAAAAGTTCAAATATGATCAGTCTTCCTCTACTTCAAGCTACTCAATGATTTCCTATTGTCTTTTAAATGAATCTAACCTCTTTCCACACACACAAAGTCAACAATGACTGTACCCTGCAGGTTTCCTGTAATATACCTGAACTAATTGGTTGCAGTCTCCTTTGTAATATATCTACACTAATGAAAAAGAAATATGCAAATTGACCATCCTGCCGCATGGTCCACCGGCCAATCAGGAGTGGGTATGCAAATTAACACACCAAAGATGACAGGTTAATTTGAATATACAGGTGAAGAACAGCCAGAAGGGGTGGGATGCCTACCAGGAGGAGGAGGGCAGGGGGCAGAGGGAGCTACAGGAGTGGCACTCCAGCTGGAGCAGAGAAGACTGAAGGCTCCAGCTGGAGCGAAGATGGAAGGCTGCAGCTAGCTAGAGTGAAGGCCTGGGTCTCGGGTGCCAGAGGAAAACTGGTGTCTCTAGCCAGGGGAAGGAAGGCCTACTGCATGAATGTTCATGCAATGGGCCTCTAGTATTGACTATATGTGGGCTGTTTTCTCACACATCAGTACCTTAACATATGCTGTCCTTTCTATTGTGAATGGCCTCCATTCCCCTGATAATCTAATCTTCTTGGTGAATTTATAACCAATTACCAATTCCCACATTAGCATTACCATTTACGTCAACATTTCCTCAGGTTTGTCTCCATGTGCATGCTAACAAAGAAGGACATTATTGATTTTTGTTTTTAAAATAACTACAGATCTCTATCATCACATTTATCAATTGCACTACATTTTATCACTTTGTCTCTCTCCTTGAAAATAGGTTACCTTCACTTATTCAACAACCATATATGCTTTTCTCAGGCACTAGTCTAAGCTCAGGGAATAAATCTTTGAAGAAACAACGATCCCATTCTAATTGAGCATATATTCTAGTGGGATAAGAATGACAATAAACAATAAACATAATAAGTAAGTAAATTATGTACTATGCTAAAAAGAGTAGGGAAAGAAATCAAGAATGCCAGGGTTGAGGGAGGAGCAGAAGGGTTGGTTTTTATTTTAAACAGGATGGTCATTGCTTATTGAGAAGGTGAGATGTAAGCAAAAACTTGAAGATCAGAGTCAGTCATCCTGATATTAAGGGAAGAACCAATAATAATTTTTTAAAAGTCTCTAAGTGGAGCCCTGGCTGGTTTGGCTCCATGGATAGAGTGTCAGACTGCAGACTATAAGGTCCCTGGTTTGATTCCAGTCAAGGGCACATGCCTGGGTTGTAGGCTCAATTTCCAGTAGGTAGCATGCAGGATTCTCTCCCATCATTGATGTTTTTATCTCTCTCTCCCTCTTCCTTCCTCTCTGTAATTTATATATATATAAATCTCCAAGTGGGAGTGGGCCTGCCATGGGTGGAAGAGAAATGAAGAGACAAGCTTGGCAACTGAACAAAGGGTTGGATCATGTAGGACCTTACAACCTCACCACAGGCTTTAGCTCAGTCATGGATGAAAGGGTGAGCTAGGCTAGTTGTTCCATGGAGAAAGGGTTTGAACTGACCTGTGTCCTAAAATTATCTCTCTAGCTGCAGTGTTGAGCACAGACTATAGGGCCAAAAAATAAATTAAAAATAAATTTTAAAAAATCAGGGAAACCAGTTAGAAGACAATTGCAACAAACCAGATAGAAGGATTAAAGGGAAAGATAAAGAGAGAAAAAAGAAAGGAAGAGAGGAAGAGAAAATGGCAGGGAGAAGGCATAAAGGAGAAAGAAGGAAAGAGTGTAAAGAATAGAAATAATAAAATGAGGGGGGTATAAAAAAAATCCTTCTGTGCAGGCACTGAACCATTTGCCAGTCCATCAGCATAATACTCTATCAGCTTCTTGCTCTCCATTGTGGTGCTTACTCTTCTGTTTCCAGGGTTAACAGTTACTGTCCTGGCTTTGTATTGATTCATCTGAGGGTATTTTCTGCTAGCTGAGCTACCTGCCTGTAAGACTGTCTGCTCTTTGAAAAATAAAGTCAGCCCCTGGGACAAGAGTCTAAGATCAATTAGAATAAGTCTAATGGAAATAAGGCAACTAGCTTAAATATAGTGCTACATCCTAACACTTTTTAATTTTCTGCCTTGTTTTCTTGTAAATCTGTGTTCAGGGGAAATTCTGTCTGTATTTGCTTCAAGGAAATATTTGTGTTCTCTTCGCTTAGTTGGTAGGATGCTAAGGAATAGAGTGATTCAGCAGTGACTAGGGTGTGAAGGGAGAAGAGCTGGAAAACAGGACAGTGCAAATATCATTTGGGAAACCATTAGGCTTCCTGCCTTGAGAATCTCTATGAATTGAAATCACATTTTTAAATTACTGGAAATTACTAGCTTGAAAAGTGTAAAGTGTATTACATGAAGAACATAACTCTTTCGCACATGCACCTTCTTACAACATGTCTCCTTGACGTTTAGCTATGGAAGTCACTCTCAATGCTTCCACAGCTCTTTGCTTATATCCTATTTATCTGCCTAGCAGGCATTTCATGACAATGTTGTTTTGCTCAAACCTTGCTAGGATATTTAATAATCACCTTTCCTCTGGTGGAAGTTGTTATATTGATCGGTTTGAGATAATATTTACTTTTTGGTCAGCATCTACTTGTTCAGTGCATTCTTAATGCACTCACAGCAATTATCAGAGCTAATTCTTAAAAGTTGAGCAATCCCAGGCCTGGGCTCCTTTCTATAGGTTTTCTTTCACTTTTACAAATAAAGATTTATGCAAAGTCACCATACAGCTATTGCTTCAATGCAAGGTTTATTATCTCCAAGATGAACAGACAAGTCATTAAGCGCTCATGGAAGGATTAGTGTAGAGAAAGATCACCACATTGTGATTTTCTGGTTACATGGCTCAATACAATGATGGTTTAGGGAAGTAAAAGCCAATTTTAGCACTGCCATTATGGAGCTGTGTATATCATCAATAGGCAGTTATAAAAGCTGTGACTGATAGAAATTTCCTCAGTATAAAAGTTTCTTCCATCACATACCCACTAAGTGAGTCACATAGAAGCACTTTTAAAGAGTGTGAATAATTTCCTGGCTTTTATTTTCTGATATATTTCTTATACATGAGCCAAGGCTATAAAGCAATAAGACAGATTCCACAATAACCTAGTGCAATTAGACTCATTACTTTATAGCGACATTTTGTGTGTGTGTTTCTCATTGTGCCAACTGTGTGCTTGTGGGTCTGTGATCATGTCTGCTGCCCTAAGCATAGTTCAGGCCTCTTTGGCTATACTACTCATGTGCCTTAGAGTAGGTGGGGAACTTAAGTGGTGATCAATGAATGAATAAATGAGTGAATTCAATAAAATCCATGAATAAATCCAACTTGTCCCCTTGCTTCTCCCCTCTCCCACCACTTTAATTTATTCTAAAGAGTTATATAATTTAATCATTCCCTTACCAAAAAAACATTCAAAATCCGCCAATTTCCTCAGAACAAAGCCCTAGCATATGAGTGTGATATTAAAGATCTTCTCTGGTCTGGTGGCATCCTCCTTCTCCACCCTAGTTTCCACAAGCCCCTCACCTCCTTCAAACTGGCCCAGAGGCTCCTACAAGCCTATTCTCTCTTTACTCACATATACTCACCTCTCTTCATCTGACTTTTGTTGACCTTGCAAAAATATAACTGGCATTTAATAAGAATAACAAAAATATCAACCAAAACCAGTTAGAACTGATGTTTGTACCATCAATAGAGTTTAGTAACGAACCCATATTTGGGACCAGATACCTGGGTTTCAATCTTAGCTCTCATAATTCCAAAAATGAGACATTTAATCTCACTGAACCACAGTATCCTCCTTATCCTTAAAATGTGAGTAATAATACACCACTTCATACATAGGGTTACTGTGAACATGAAATGAGTTGACACATGTAAGTAGTGCTTAGAATGAAATAAATGCTCAATAAAATTAGTTCTGACTACAGAGTAATTATCATGTACAGGTAATAACTAAGTATTTTGGGTATCTTATTTAGTTTTCTCAACACTCTCCAATATAGAGCTTATTTTCTCACCAATTTACTGACGAGGAAATTAAGGCTAAGTGTTAACTCTCAGAGTAACTGAATCAAGTTATTTAACCCAATTTTATACAGTATGAGTGGGTTTTGGGTCTTAATTCAGATCTAGTTAGCCAGATCCCAGATCTTGGCTCTTAACCACTGTGATTTTATCCCTTCCCAAGAGCCATTAAAAATCTTGCCTCGCCAAAGCCGGTTTGGCTCAGTGGTAGAGCATAAGTCTGCGGACTGAAAGATCCCAAGTTCGATTCCAGTCAAGGGCATGTACATTGGTTGCGGACACATCCCCGGTGGGGGGTGTGCAGGAGGCAGCTGGTCGATGTTGCTCTCTCTCATCGATGTCTCTAGCTATCTATCTCTCTCCCTTCCTCTCTGTGTAATATCAATAAAATATATTTTAAAAAAAAGAAAAATCTTGCCTCATCTTTCACACTTCCTTTGACTACTAGACGCTTCAATATTCTATAACATGTACTGTTAAGATGCTTGTATGATAATAACATTATTTATGTATTTATTAGGTACTAAGCATCTAACAAAACAGCCTTAACTCGTTTAATTTTGTATTTATAATTTGATATTTCCCATTGCTTCAGTAGTTATTAAAACATTTGCATGGTATTGGAGTGGCAGGACTTGACTCCTATATTCCTTTGTAAATCTAGTGCAAACACACACAAAATATTCCTTAAACATAGTAAGTGCTGTCAGAGTTATTGCCATTGCTTGTTTGGGGTGATAATGACATTAATAATAGGTTAAGGCCGAAACCGGTTTGGCTCAGTGGATAGAACATCGGCCTGCGGACTGAAAGGTCCCAGTTTCGATTCCGGTCAAGGGCATGTGCCTTAGTTGCGGGCAAGAGGCAGCTGGTCTATGTTTCTCTCTCATTGATGTTTCCAACTCTCTATCCCTCTCAATTCCTTTCTGTGTAAAATCAATAAAATGTATTAAAAAATAAATATATTTAAAAAATAGGTTAAGTATATTATGAGTATCTATAATAATTTTAGTTTAAACATATACTATGTAAAGCAAATCAACCAATCTCCAGGATGTTAGGATAAAATGGAAACCATTTTGTTAAATGGATATGCTACCAGGATAAGAACAGAAACCCATAGGTTCAGCTCCTGCTTTATCACAGTGTGATCCTGTAGATGTCGCTTACTTCTGTTTTTTACTTTAATTATCTACAAAAAAAATTTTAGAAAAATATTGGGCAGGTCTGACCCACATGGGTGGCAAGGTACAAATAAGATGATGTTCATAAAGAAGTTCCCCCAAATGCATACAATAAACCCCGGATGTTGATGAGGGTTATATATCAAGTGAGAGTTTCTTAATCTCACACTGTGAACCTCACTATAGCATACATTTTTTTCATAAAATGCATCCAATTAAAACTATACATTTTTAAGTTGTTTCCTCAAAACCTTAATTAAAATTACTGTGTGTGTGCAACAACAACAAAAAAGAAAAACAACAGAAGCTGTGATTCATGGGTATTCCAGCAGGTTCACTTATTATCTATCCCTTACCACTGAACATGAGCTCTAAGAACCAGCATCATATCAGCACCCTGAAAAAACCCCTCAAAATCTTGGGCCTCTCTTCAGACCTTCAGAGTCAATATCTGAATTTGTATAAGATCCTTTGTTGATGTGGGCACAGTTAATGTAAATCACTGTCATAATTACCTCAATCTCCCTGCACATTTGCCTTCCATAATAGCTGACTTGAATTCATACCTGAAAAAAAATGAACTATTTATATATTTCAGGAAGTTCAAGATCACACACTACACACCAAAGCCACAGATCTTATACTCTAGGAATCCCATAGGAATCCTTTGTAGCCTTGGAAATGGGCCATGTATTTAAAATGTGCCTTCATCACCAATAACTATTCAAAGCTGTTCAAGTAGCCTATCAACTACATGGGACTGCTTGATAATGGGGGTCGTTCTTAGGTTCAAAGATTTAAAAATTCACTTTCCTGGGAACAACTCATCTTCCAACACCTAGCATCATATGAAGGAGGAGAAGCTATTAGCTCATAAATTCATGATGTGTAAGTGGCTAATTTTCTCTTTGAAAAAACAACAATAATACAAAACACAAAACAAAACATGTTTTCCAAATGAAGCAGGTCATGACATGTCATGGTAGGTTACTGATCTACCATGTCCACATGGGCTCAGGCAGTGCACATGATGACTTGACTTCTAGGGGGTATTGTTCATACTTCTCTAATTCTCACATAATAATTGAATATAAAGTTTCATTACCTTTTCATTAAAGCATAAATTATATTACTTCAATATTGTCCACTGAGAAAAAGCGTGGGGACCAAAAAGTATTTTAAATGATTGTGCTTTATCTTCCATTCTGAAAATTTCATTCTTTTTCAAAGGAATGTTCACATAGGGTCTAAATAAGTGTTGAAAGCTGGTCAAGTCCACAGAAGCAGTGAAATGGAGGAAAGAAGCAACTGTTCAGGTAACATGAGACAAGTTGCTTCCTCCTGAATTATAATTGAGACAATATGGGGAAAGATGGTTTCATGAGGACATAAATTTTGTCTGTGTTATCTACTATTATATTTTTCAATTTCCTGAAGGCAAAGATTTTATTTTTTCCTGTTATTCCCTAAGCTCCCAAAAGAAAGCACATGCTAGATGCTCAAAAATATTATCTGAAAAAAATGAATCCCAAAATTTCTAAAATCCCTAATTTTTTATGGGAAAACCTAATATTGAAGTCATATTATAGTGTCTCACAAGATTGTCAGAAGCCAAAAATCCAGGCAAGTAATTGATTTTTCTGTGTTTTAACCACTTATAATTGTCTTTTTACTTCATGAATTTCCTGATTATTAGACTAAATCAATTCCAACTGTCGTGAGTTTATTGTCAAGGGAAACAACATGAAGTAATTGAAAGAATGGAGTTTGAAGTTAGTCGGAGCTTGGTAAGAGTGCTAACTCTGACATTAACTGCAAAACCTTGGGAAATTTATTTTCCTCTAACTTTCTAATCTTAAAAAGAAATTATAATAGCATCTTTATGAGAAATATAGAATTTCAATGGGATAGCAAAACTGAAAACACTTAGCCTGGTGATCAAATATAACCATTATTGTTTTCTCTAATGTCAAAACTATTTGTTTCAACATGAGTAAATTTTTCTGTAAGTCAATGAACCTATGACCATCGTATTAAAATACAGTACAAATTTAAAAGGTTTATCAGTGGAGAAAAGACAGTGAAAATTATCAAGGAGAAAGGACCTGACTGAAAGCAGGAAGTGATTGTGCTTTATTAATGCCTTCCCACCTAAGGATTAATTCATTCACCTTTACCAGAAACTGAGAAGGGCATTGGATCTCAAAAATCCTCATCATCCTAAAAGACATTGCTTTGATATCTTCTCTGAGCCCACCTTGAATCATTTCTGCTTCCTTTTTACTGAACTTTGTGGAATTTTGAGACAGATACATATTTGGGAGAAACATCAACCTCAGGAGAAGATTTTTTATGATAATAAACTTTTCTATAAAATCAATGCTATTTATATATTGAAATAGAGATCAGAGTTAACCCTTCTGATATACTCAATAATATCCTAATCTGTGTGCAACTAAAGAATGTTTATAACCATCAGATTGTTAGCAAAATGTGAGCTCATTCACTCATTGACTCCTTTATTTATTTATCCAGCAAACACTTATTAAACATTTACTATGTTATATCTGTGCTGAATGTCAGGTTGAAGGCATTATTAAGACTTCCTTCTCTCTTCCAAAAGTTGGCTAGACAACTAACCCATTACAATACACAGTTACTTTTTTTTTTTTTTTAATACTAAGATGAGAACAGGATTCTTTGAAAACACGAAGGGAAGTCCTAAATGGAGTGAACCAAATGGGAATATTGGTTTTGAGTAGGCCATTCCTAACTTAGATTTAAGAAGAACAATCTTATCAGCTCAAATCAGCAATGAGGAAGAGGTACTTGAGGAGGCTTGTTTGAGAGCATCACAATGCTGGACAGTGGCTTCGGAAGGTAACCAAAGGGAAAGAAGAAGGGGACTCCAGCAGCGAAGTTATAATAGGCCAGAGTCTTTATCTTCTATCCCCATCTCTGTCACCAAACTTTTATGCATCCCTTACAGAAGGAAATTTAAAGTATTTAACCACCAACCCTACTACTTTATAGTTGGATAAACTAAGTGACTGTTTAAGGCCACAGAGTCATTCTATTGTAGAAAAAAAAGTTAGAAGTCCTGAAGATCCCTGGGATTTTTGCTAAGTATCTTACTCCTGGGCATATGGAATCCATGGTGTCACCAATCTAGCTCCTTGATGAATGCCTTGAAGAGAACGGTGACTTCTTCTCATTATTATAGAATCCACAATAAACATGACCTTCTGCATCCCCTGCATCACCAATATGGATAGATGAGTGGTTCCCACATTTTGTTCCTATCTTGTTATTATTCCAAGACCAGGGAACTATGGTGGACTTGTTTACATAGCCCGCCACCACTTTGAGGGGAGTACACATTTCCTCTTCTTTTGAACGGGTACATCCACATGTGGTTCCTGCTTCCCTAGCTCTCTGCATTCAGCTCTTGACATATAGCACCCTTAAACATTCTAGAATAATCCCTTCCCTCAAATTTCACACAATTTGGTTTGAACTCCCTCTACTCATGAATCCAATAAAAATCCTATGACTACTGATCTAGTTTACAACATTGACTGAGAAAAAGAGAACTCGACCAAGCAGAAAAGAAGTCTAAAAAGAACAGCAATTCCTGAGGGAGCATTAAACTTCATCTTTAAGAGAGCATTGCTTTGTGCAAGGAAGCACTATAAAAAAGAGTGAACCTTATCGTCGCTTTCACTGAAGTTGAGTCTTGGAGGAAAAAACAGATTGAGAAACCTTCTGGGGTGAGATAAGAGGATGACTAATGAACTAAAAGCTGTCTGGGGTGTGTGATCCTTAATTGTACATTTCATTGCTTTTATTATTTGCTGTTACGACTTTATAGTTGGCTAAACCGTATTTTCCAAGAGCCAATACTTGGCAGTGAAAATTAGTTTAAGAAAATAAAAAGAACCTCTCAACTTCTTTAGAAACTTTTTCCCCCTTTAATAGATTGTCTCCTCTCTCCCCTGAAGTGGCAATTCTTTTGAAAACAAGCACACTAAATTTATTTCAGAAATGAGCAGGGAACTTTTTAATAGCTCACACTGATTTTCCCCTTTACCTTCTTATGAATTTTCTTCCTTCTATTTCAATATAAGGTAATATCATGAGTCATAAGATTAATACCTAATTGTTACAAGTGAAATAATTGCAAGTAATGGAAATTTCTTTCACTTCCCTGGTGTTGAGGACATTCAAGTGTTCTCTATGTTATGAAGGGTTGTTGGCTTTGAATAGTGCAGAATTTGGAAATTGTTCATTCTGCTCAGGAAAGGTTCAGGAAGAGGAGGCCTGTTTAAAGCACAAAAGCTCATAAGATCAAATAGATTTATATAGACTTAAGTACTAAAGAAAACAAAAAGGAAGGGCACAAACATTTATTTAGTACACAAAGATATGCATAAGATATTTTTGTAAGTCTAACTCATATTTATGCCAATTTATCTTCATGGAAATACCTTGTTTACAAATGAGAAACTATAACTGGAGTTATAGGTTACCTCCTCAAAGTCATACAGACAATGAATAATAGAATCAGGATAAAATTTCAGGTCTGTTGATTGGAGAAACTGAGAGTGAAATTGTGACTGGCAGAGGCTGGGGTTAGGGATAACGGAAAGGTATTAATTGAAGGGTACAAGTTTCCATTGTGCAAATGAGTCCCAGAGATATACTCTATGGCCTATAATACAGCAGTTAACAATACTGTATTATATACCATATTGTATTACAAAGAATAGAAATCTTATGTTGTGTTCTTATCACAAAATAACAATAATAAATGAGAGGGTGGAATAAAACATTTGTAAGTGATAAATACATCTATGACCTAGATCATGATGATGATTTTACAAATGTACATTTGTCTCCAAGCTCATCAAGGTAAATACATTAAATATGTACAGTTTTTGTATATTAATCATGCCTCAACAAAACATCTTTTAAAAATATGAAAAATGCTGCCCTCTCATTAAATATTTTTGTTTTGTTTTAGGAAAGTAATTTTTATTTTAAATGTTGTTTATATGAATTTTAAAAGCCCTTAATGTTTTAAGTTGATTAACATTGGACAATAAGCAAGACTTATCAAATAAATTTGCTATCAATGGCCTCCCATAAATCTTAAAATAGTACCAATGGGTCAGCAGAAGTAATCCCTACTCACCCTTCTTTGCTAGATGGAAAATTCAAGCAAAGCCCGCACTGCTGCATCCCTACATCCCACCCAGAAGTCCCGCCACCATCACCATCATGCCTAAGAGAAAGGCTGAAGCAGATGCTAAAGGAGATATAAATGAGGTAAAGAACGGGCCACAGAGAAGATCCCCCAGGTTATCAGCTAAACCTGCTCCTCCAAAGCCAGAGCCAAAGCCTAAAGAGGGCCCTGCAAAGAAGGGAAAGTACCGAAAGGGGAAAAGGGAAAAGCTGATGCTGGCAAGAATGGGAATAACCCTGCAGAAAATGGAGATGCCAAAACAGACCAGGCACAGAAAGCTGGAGGTGCTGGAGATGCCAAGAGAAGTGTGTGCATTTTTGATAACTGTGTATTTCTGGTAACTGTACAGTTTGAAATACTATTTTTTATCAAGCTTTATAAAAATGCAGAATTTTGTTTCACTTTTATTTTAAGCTATGTTGTTGGCACACAGAACACTTCATTGGTACTTGGGGGGTTGAAGGGAAGGACATATAGTGCTAATAGAATGTCTCCAAACTGGACTGACATTGGGGGGAAATACCTTCCCCTGCTAGTTCTGAGGAACTTCCTCTTGGTTCCTAGGGGGAGGGATCTCTTGATGTTGATACACAATAGCCATCTTAGCACACCTTGCCATGTGGTAGAACTAGAATTCATTTTTATG
The DNA here is from genome assembly GCA_963924515.1 of Vespertilio murinus. Lineage (NCBI taxonomy): Eukaryota > Metazoa > Chordata > Mammalia > Chiroptera > Vespertilionidae > Vespertilio > Vespertilio murinus. The sequence goes on along the minus strand of OZ004704.1, from coordinate 11,072,847 downwards.
TCCTTTTCTCCCTCTCCATTTTAAGCATAGACTTTGGCTCTCTTAAGCCCAGATACCTATTGGGACCTGACCCCAAAAAAGTTGATTTCCAGTATGCTGGGCAATCTGAATTTTCCAGTGTCACCATTGAGATGGCATCCCTCAAAAGATCTCTAGTTCCTTTTTAAGTTGTGGATATACAGATTGATATTCTCTGCCATTTTCATTTCACTTCTTGAAAGTCAGGGTCATTTTGTGAGAAGTTGTTAAACAACATGCTTAATGTGAAATGTCCTCTCACTCTCAACTTGCCCTGTTCAGATCATCAGCTGAAGACGTCACTGGGTTTTATAGTGGCTTTCTGATTTTGGTAGTTCATTGAAGAAGAGAGTTTGGAAGTTGTATACTGTTAAGGATTGTCTGCCCATGTCCTGCCTGAAATACCATGATTTTTTATGGAAAGTATATTTAATAAAGCTGAATAGAGTTTGCCTTGGGGGGGGGGGGGGAAGAAAATTCTAAGGATCTCCATCCCCTGAAAGTTCCACTGATACTCATAAGTTTGTTCTTCTTTCAGTAAATACTATACACACTAAAAAAATTAAAAATAAAAAAGAATCCAGGTTTGTTGGACTCTACTGCTTCTTGATGGTGATTATAGATATTTTACATGGAGATTTAGAGCTAGAGTGAATTTTATTTTTTAATGTTTTTTATTGATTTTTAGAGAGAGAGGGATAGAGAAATAGAAACATCGATGAGAGGAACATCATCGATCAACTGCCTCCTGCATGCACCTCTATTATAAATAGGGCACATAACTCAGGTATGTGTCCTGACCTGGAATTGATCTGGCCAACTCTTGGTTCCTGGGCTGATGCTCTACCATTGAGCCACACTGGTACATTCCTTTTTTTTTTTTTAATCCCCTCATTAATAGAAACAGTGAGGCCCAGAAGGCCTTCATGTTAGCTTGTGTCAGATCTAGAGGAGACACATAATGATAAAATGGGTCTTAAAGCATAGTTGACCCTCTGCTTCACTTACTGGTATTTCAGTTGAAATACTTTGAAGATCTGAGTCATCTCAGAAAGTGATCTAATTCTGTGTTGGCAAACGCCAGCTGTGTCCACATGTGGAGAGTGAGTTGAAGTAAGACATGAATACAATCAAGCAGAACTGCCCAGGTGACCCATTTCACTTGGAAACAGCAGTGTGATGCACCTCAGCCAAACCTAGTACTATTGTTGTTTTGAAGAGATAGTAAATCATTATACCATTTTAAAAGATACTTTAAAAAATATATTAAAATATTCTTTCTGAAATTCTATTTGAAGAGTATGCCAAACTTGCTGAGAACTTCTGAATGAGAAATAACAATAAAATGGTTCCTTACATCTATCTATCTTTATATAATAGATGTAAGGAACCATAACATCCAAAACAACCAAAGGCTCGACCTAACACCCAGGCTGCACCCTCAGCAGGGTCAGGTGGGTGGGAACTTGTGGAAGTGGGGATGGGGCTGGGGGAGGTGGGGCCAGCACTCACACTCACTCACAACCGCATACACGCACAGACACACACAAAGCCCACCAGCTCACAGCCTTTTCTCCCTTTTTTTCCCTTCCTCCCAGCTCACTCTCAGAGCCTCTCTCAGGCTGTCTTCACCGGTCCCATCCCCTCCCTGTCAGGAAAGAAGAAGGGGGAGAGAGAGAGGCAGGGAAGCCTGAAAGACTGCTGAGAAAACAAAAAGAGAAACAGAGATTGGGAGAGACTGGGATGGAGAGATGGAAACAAAACAGACTGGGCCTGAGGAGGCCTGGATGGAGGCGGGGGGCAGAGGGTGGAGATGCCCCCACTGGCCCCATCCCCTTCCAACCGGGAAAGAGGAAGAAGGAGAGAGGGAGGCCTGAAGGACTGCTGAGAAAGACAAAGAGAGATAGAGACTGGGAGAAACTGGGATGGAGAGGTGGAAATAAAACAGATTGGGCCTGAAGAGGCCTGGCTGGAAAGAAGGCCTGTCGGGGCCTGGAAGTGAAATGTGGGCCCCGGTCAGCTGGCATAGTTGAACTCTGGGTCTTGAGAGATTGGGTGCATGGCTGGCCTCAAATCAGACCCTATCAGGAGGGAGGAGGGAACCCCATTCTTCGTCGAAGCAATAGTTGGTCAGTTTGCTGTCAGGGGCCTGCCAGATAGGAATCCCATTCACCTGCAACCCGGACCCAGACAGCAGGGAGAAGGGAATATGTCTAAAGACCAACTATTGGAATAACGTACCTCTGAAGCTAAAAGAAGCCATTGTTGTCAACAGAATGTATCTGAAGGCAAACTATTGGCACAAGGTATCTCTGAAACTTAAAGAAGCCTGCATAGACGACAGAATATGTCTGAAGACCAACGATTGGCACAACGTACCTCTGCAGTTGAAAGAAAGCAGCAGTAGCAATAGAATATGTCAGAAGAACAACTATTAGCACAATTTTCTTCTAAAGCTGAAAGAAGCCAGCATTGGTGACAGAATGTATCTGAAGACCAACAATTGGCAGAATGTACTTCTGCAGCCAAAGAAGCCGACATCATCGACAGAAAATGTCTGAAGACCAATGTGCCTCTGAAGTTGAAAGAAGGTAATAGCGAGGACAGACTTATGTCTAAAGAACAGTCATCAACAAGTGTTACCAATACTGGTAGGAACTGGCTTCATAGTGAAAATGGAGTAAATAAGGATGAAAGTATCAAACATAGTTGTAGTAGAATGACTGTTAGATGTCAATTTTGCCTATCACTAAATTTCCCTGATGAAAAACTATCTGATGGAAAATTTATTCGATGTTGTAGCAAAGGTAACATTTGTCCAGATGATATACATTTTCCAGAATACCCAGCACATTTAAAAAATTTAATGATAAACAAAGATTTTGACAGTAAAAATTTCATGGAAAATATTCGTTCCACAAATAGTTTTTTTGCTTTTGCTTCAATTGTTGCAAATATTGTATCACCATCAGGATATGGGCCATACTGTTTTAGAATATACAGACAAGTTTTATCACTGTATAGAACTTTACATACTTTGGAGGTTGTTTTTTGGAAGTTTGCTCAATTATATTTTGGATATGGCCAAAGTGATGAGTAAAAGATTAGCAATGCCAGAAAACCAGGGCTGACCAGAAAGACTCATGATCAACATCAACAACCTCATGCATGAAATAAATGAATTAACAAAATCATACAAGATGCCACATGAGGTAGAAAAGGAAGCCCAATCTGAAACAGCAGCAAAAGGCATTGCTCCCATGGCAGTAACAATGGTGATTAAATAAAATCATAATAGTGACCCAGGTAGATATAATTCTCCCCATGTAACCGAGGTTGCTGTCATATTCAGAAATGAGAACCTCCTTTTGAAAGGGTTTGCTTATTCATTGTAAACCAGATCCCAGTAATCCGAATGCCACTAAAATGAAACAAATCAGTATCCTGTGTCCTCCATCAGATGCAATGACATATCCTGTTCTTTTTCCACATGGTGAAAAAGGCTGGGGAACAGATAATGCATTAAGACTCAGAGACAACAATATAATCAACAATAATACTAGACAAAATGTAAGGACCCGAGTCACACAGATGCAGTGCTATGGATTTCATCTTTCTGTGCAGGACACATTCAATCCTATTTGAAATGCAGGAAAATTAACTCAACAGTTTGTTGGTTCAAAAATAGAAGACAATCAAATACATTTTATTAAAGCAAAACAATCTAAGTTGAGAGTTAAAAAATATAATGGTTTGCCGAAACCGGTTTGGCTCAGTGGTAGAGTGTTGGTCTGCGGACTGAAAGGTCCAGGTTCAATTCCAGTCAAGGGCATGTACATTGGTTGTGGGCACATCCCCGGTAGGGGGTGTGCAAGAGACAGCTGGTTGATGTTTCTCTCTCATGGACGTTTCTAGCTCTCTATCCCTCTCAATTCCTCTCTGATTAAAATCAATAAAATATATATATATATATATATATATATATATATATATATACATATATATATAATGGTTTGAGGGATGATCTCACATCTAGATCTGAAAATGACAATGTGCCTATTGGTAAAATGATAATACTTTCATCTTTTGAGGGTGGTCACAGAAAAATGCAGCAGTGATATCAGGATGCTATTGCAATTATAATGAAGTTTGGCAAGTCTGATTTACTTATAACCATGACATGCAACCCCAAATGGGCAGATATTACAATTTACAACTCTGGCAAAAAGTTGAAAAAGACCTGACTTGGTAGCCAGAGTTTTGAATATTAATCTGAATGCTCTTTTAAATGATATATGTAAATTCCATTTATTTGTCAAAGTAATAGCTAAAATTCATATCATTGAATTTCAGAAACATGGACTGCCTCACACTCACAAATTACTGATATTAGTGAATCCAAATTACAAGCAGAAGATGACATTGACCATATAGTTAAGGCAGAACTTCCAGATGAAGACCAGTTTCCTTGACTTTTTCAAATTGTAAAATCAAATATGGTACATGGACCATGTGAATTACAAAATCCAAATAGTCCATGTATGGAAAATGGAAATTGTTCAAAGGGATATCTGAAAGAATTTCAAAATGTGACCATTGGAAATATTGATGGATATCCCAAATACAAACAAAAATCTGGTAGCACCATGTCTATTGGAAATAAAGTTGTGGATAACACTTGGATTGTCCCTTAAAACCAGTATCTGTGCCTTAAATATAACTGTCATATAAATGTTGAAGTCTGCACATGGAGTAAGAATGTCAAATATTTATTTAAATATATCTGCAAAGGGCATGGTTAAACAAATATTCAAATTTCTGGAAAAAAATGATCAATCATGGAGAAGTACAGGACTTCATTGACTCCAGGTATGTGAGCGCTCCTGAAGCTGTTTGGAGACATTTTGCAATGCAAATGCCTGACCAATCTCATACAATCACAAGATTAGCTATTCATTTGCCAAATGAACAAAATTTGTATTTTCATACTGATGATTTTGCTTAAGTTATAGATAGAGCTAAAAGGTATAACTCAACTTTGATGACTTGGTTTTTATTGAACAGAGAAGGTTCCAATGCACATACTTATTATTATTGGGAGATTCCACAACATTATGCGTTTAATAATTTTTCATGGAGGAAATGCCAAAAGGACAGGAATAAAGTGTTAGACTGTTCAATCTGAGCTTTAGAGAACCAGAACAATATTACATTAGACTTTAGTTTCTTCATGTAAAAGGTGTGATACGTTTTGATGATCTGAAACTGTAGGAAGTATAATTTATGATATATTTTGTGAAGCTGCTAAACATTGAGGATTATTAATTGACAACATTATCTGGGAAGATACAATTGATGGTGTAATCATCCTTAATATGCCCAAACAACTATGGCACTTTTTTCATATACACTGAGTGGCCAGATTATTATGATTTCTGAATGCATAATAATCTGGCCACTCAGTAGGCCCAGTGCATGAATTCATGCATGGGTAGGGTCCAGCCAGCCTTTCCAGGCAGAGGGTACATGGGCAGTTGGCCAGCCTGCCTGGTGGTCAAACTCCTGGTTGAGGGGACAATTAGCATATTAGCCTTTTATTATATAGGATATACCCTGAGTGGCCAGATTATTATGCATTCAGAAATCATAATTATCTGTCCACTCAGTGTATATGTGTGTTTGATGTCCTTCTGATACAGAGAAATTATGGAATGATAATAAATCTTATTTTATTGAAGAATTTTGTTGGAAATTGCACCTAAGAGAAGGTGCCTGTATGAACTGTGAAATGCATACCCTTAACAAAATTCAAGAGGTATTCATATTGCATGGAATGAAATGTTAGCATTTCAGACTTCCAGACTATTCTTTTTTAACGGATACAAATGTAATGAATCATACAAGCGACAACAGGCAGAGGTTTTGATAAGTTATCTGAATGATGAACAGTTGGCAGCCTTTCAGACTATAATGTCAGCCATAGAAGATCAAACTGTACATCCCAAATGTTTTTTTGTTTTCTTTTGTTTTTTTGGATGGTCCAGGTGGTAGTGGAAAAACATATCTTTATAACATTTTAATGCATTATATTACAGATCATGGTGGTACTATTTTACCCATAGCATCTACAGAAATTGATGCAAATTTACTTCTCGGTGGAAAAATTTTATTACCAATATAAATTACCAATTCCATTAAATGAAACTTCAATTTCTAGAGTCTATATAAAAATTGAAGTTGCTAAAACCATTAAAAAGGCCCAACTTCCCATTATTGATGAATGCACTATGGCATCCAGTCATGCTATAAATGCCACAGACAGATTAGTAAGAGAAATTATGAATTTCAATGTTGCATTTGGTGGAAATGTTCCCCTTTTCAGAGGAGGTTTTTGAGAATGTCTTAGTATTGTGTAGCATGCTATGCGATCAGCCATGGTAGAAACAAATTTAAAGTGGTGCAATGTTGGGGGATGTTTCAGAAAGTTGTCTGTTGAAACAAATATGAGATCAGAAGATTCTTCTTATAATGGTTAGTAAAACTTGGATAGCAGTTTTCATTTAGGAATGGATATTATTGAACTCCCCTGTGAAATGATTTGTAATGGATCTATCATTGAAGCTACCTTTGGAAATACTATATTTATAGATAATATTAAAAATATATCTAAATGTCTGACTCTTTCTCCTAAAAATGAGCATGTTCATAAATTAAATGAATAAATTTTAGATATACTCAATGGAGATTTTCACACATATTTGAGTGATGATTCCATTGATTCAACAGATGATATTGAAAAGGAAAATTTTCCCATTGAATTTCTTAATAGAATTACTCCTTTGGGAATGCCATGTCATAAATTAAAATTGAAAGTGGGTGCAATCATCATGCTACTGAGAAATCTTAATAGTAAATGGGGTCTTTGTGCTGGTAGTAGATTTATGATCAAAAGATTGTGACCTAACATTATCAAAGCTGAAGTATTAACACGTTCTGCAGGAGAGGCTGTTCTGATTTCAAGAATTGATTTGTCCCCATCTGACACTAGCCTCCCATTTAAATTAATTCAAAGACAGTTTCCCATGATGCCAGCATTTGCTATGACTATTAATAAATCACAAGGACAAACTCTAGACAGAGTAGGAATATTCCTACCTGAACCCATTTTTGCACACAGTTATTTTATGCTTTCTCTCAAGTTCGAAGAGTATGTGACATTAAAGTTAAAGTTGTAAATACATTATCACAAGGAAAATTAGTCAAGCACTCTAAAAGTGTTTTTACTCTTGCCGAAGCCAGTTTGGCTCAGTGGATGGAGCATCGGCCTCCGGACTGAAAAGTCCCAGGTTCTATTCTGGTCAAGGGCATGTACCTTGGTTGCGGGCACATCCTCAGTAGGGGTGATGCAAGAGGCAGCTGATTGATAATTCTCTCATCAATGTTTCTAAATTTCTATCCCTCTCTCTTCCTCTCTGTAAAAAATCAATAAAATATACTCTAATTTAAAAAAATTTAAAAAATAAAAGTGTTTTCACTCTTAATATGGTATGCAGGGAGATATTAGAATAAATTTAATCTATTTATCAGTCATTGTTTATATCAGTGTTATTTTTACATCATTTTTTTGTTTTCATTGTTATATCATGTTGTGATTGTTTATTTATTAATAAATTTATATATTAATTTCATTTAAATTTACTAATCTTCTTTCATCTCTGACACTTCTATTGTAGAGAAAAGGCAAATAGCAATATTAAAATATTTCCTCCAATTAATTCCCTTTTAATGTGCATGAATTTCGTGTACCAGGCCACTAGTATTTAAACAATGTACTATGTTCTCTGGCACTGTTGTCTCATTTAGTCTCATAAGCACCCACTGGAGGAGGATTAAATGGGACCCAGAGAAGTTACATGACTCTCCCTGCAAAGCCCAATCTTTTGAGTCTAATCCTAGGACTCTCTCTGCCCACTCACCTTCCTGTCAACCAAAAAAATTACAAACGGATGCCTAGGCCCCTTACACACCTCCTCATACGTCAGGTCCAGGTAGGACCATGTTACCAGGCCAGTCCTTCATTAGTGCTGACAAGGAGAGCAAGAAGGTTGGCAGCAGGAAAATCTGTCCATCCTGTTCTTCTCCTTTGAGGACCAGGCACTCAGGGAGATAAATTTTGCCTTCAGGAATCAGAAGTATAAATGGTATCATCACCCACAAAAGAAAGGAGAAATAGTCAAAGACTCCCAGACTCTGGTCTGAAAGAGTGAGGCTGAGATATATTATCTCACTATTCCCCCTCTTGCCTGTCATCTGTGTCCATGTAGCATCTGCCATTTGGAAAACACTCACCTTCAGCATCTTCTGTTGGCCCCAAATCACTATTGTTTATTCATATTCAGCTCCATAACAACCTTTACAAAAAGCTTTACCTAAATCAAACCTCAGTTGTATAGGCTCTCCTGGCGCCAATCTCCTGTCCCTCTTAGTGTTTGTCATTATCTTAATTTTATATTTCAATTGGTATGATATATTGTTTAATGTCAGCCTCCTCTACTGAGCTGTAGTACCTGTATGAGTAGAGGTTAAGTTTGGGCAACCATTGTTTTCCCAGAGCCTATCATAATATCTGGTTTATGGGAGGTAACTATAGATGTATGTTAAGTAAATGGATGAATAAATGAATAAACAAACCAAGAAACTATAAAAGAAGAAAAGGATATGTATCCTAGGATCAGATGCAAAGATAATTGGAGAATTTTCAATTATCTACTATGCTGAAACTTACTTGAATGAATGCAATGAACTGTTTTATTTTAGTTATTATTATTATTTTGATATTATTTTGGTGTTTTTTGAGGGGGAGAGAGGAGATTTAATGAAGAGTTTGAGACAAATAGAAAAATAAATAGAGAAATTATTTTATATAATACTTCTTGTTTTCTGCCTTAATAAATCAATAGTTGGGTTATTAATACAATGAAGCATTCAAGACTGTAATTTTTACCATTTCCCAAGAACAAAAAACCCAAACAGTGCATGTTTCCAGTTTTCTCTTCAATTCTTAAAACAGTGTCAGAATTTTCACAATTTAATTCACTTTCATTAACATGCCATATATTTAGTTTTTAAACATTTCATCCTCAATGCTATTGTATTATAGTTTACAACAGAAATGCTTATTTCCCACCCCTACTTCTTAAAACATCTATTTTGCTCAAACAAAACAGAAACCATTAATATAGTTCAAGTCTGATAAATCCTATCTACAATCCCCATTATTTTCATTGAGAATTAGTAACAATTCCTGAGCCTGACAATTGAATACTCCATTCCATTTCTATAAAGATTTTAATCAGCAAAATCCAGAGCATTCAAGTATACAATGATGTGATTAGAGTCTGCTAAAACTATTGTATTGTCTGAGTTACCAAATAGCGCTCATTTGACAATCTCTGTTATAAGACCTAATGAAGCTATGACCAGGATATATGCAAATGAAGCTGTGTAATAGGAACAACCCCCCTCCCCTTGCATTATTCATATAATCAGAAACCCTCGTGTGGAAATAGAGCATTTCTGCCCAGCCAGCATGGCTCAGTGGTTGAGCATCAACCTGTGAACCAGAAAGTCATGGTTCAGTTCCAGGGCAGGGCACATACTAGGGTTGCAGCTAGATCCCCATAGGGGAATGTGCAGGAGGCAGCTGATCAATGATTCTCTCTCATCATTGATATTTCTATCTCTCGCTTCCTCTCTAAAATCAATAATAATACATACATATATATATATATATATATATATATATATATATATATATATATTTAAATAAATGGAATATTTCTGTGGCTTGGGGTAGCTAATAAGCACTGAAAGGAGAGGGTAGGAGTCAGAGAAGGAAGTGCAGGTGGAGAAAATGGGCACCTGCAAAAAGTAGAGTCAACAGAGATACAGGGGGCACTTGCCTGCTGAGACGGAGAGACAAAACAGCCAAAGTCACCCCAGCGTATCTGCCAGCTGTAAAATCAGCCCAGGATTAGATGAAAAACATCATTAATTTGAATGTAATTAAATATCATTAATAAGATGCTCTGGAGTGTGTGCTGCTTAGAGATAATGGCAGCTCCTAGGCATGACCTATGGGGAGACTGTATCTCAGGATCACACCAGCTCTGAGCTCCCACGGGCACTAGAAAAGTTAAAGTCATGCACTTAGTTAACTTTGTTTATTGACCTCACGGCTCTTTCAACAACACCTCCAATAAAAGAGATCAGAGAAGATGGTGCATGGAAGCCATAAAATTTATCTTCTTTGAATCAACAGAAAGGATTGCATTTCTTAAAGCCAACCCAAGCAACCAGTGCTCCTTAACAAAAAAACAACAAAAACGTATGGATCAGAACAAGGAAAGAATGACTTTATACATGCAAGAGCATTTTATAGGGGTTTCAGTTCTACGCTAAGCATATAAATCACCTATATTCAAACCAGTCCTGGATTGGTAAGATGCTAACACAGGCCTGTGAGAGGTGTTCATGGCTGTGGGTTGTTCCTCTTTCTTCATGAGTGTAAGACTCAGGACTCCCTTGGGCTGGGAGAGAAGCACAGCACAGAAGCATGGACTGAGAGAGTGGGAAGAGTCACCTTCATGTTAAATTTTATTTTATTTTCCCCTAAGTCTCTCTCTTTCCCTCCTATCTTCCATTCCTTCCTCTTTTTATCTCCACAAATGAATTCAGGAAAATGAAGTGTACATCTGATGCTGCTACACTGCACTCTTCCTTCTGTCTGTAAGACCGTTTCCCTCATCTCTGATCTCACACTTCACTCCCTTCACAGCCTACTCATATCCAATACATCATTTGAGACTACACTTAAGTCAATTTCTCTGACTCTCCAAATCTAATTTAGTTGGCCTGTTCTGGGTTCTCTTAGAATCCTTTGTGTGCCTCTACCCTATTACTTATCATGCCTAGAGTAATAACCAGCTTACATCACTGCTGCTGTGCTAGACTAAGAGTTCAGCAGGCTGTGCCATGTGTCTCTTTGTATTGTTAACACTGAAAAAAGTGCGTGGCATCTGGGAGTTATTCAGTAAATAAGGAAGGAAGAAAAGGGATGAGGAGGGAAGAAGAAGGGAAGGAAGAGAGCATAAGATCTCTGTATGAATTGACCAATTCTTCACCCCAAGGGACATCAGTTTCCACATCTGGAAAGTTATGGGGTGGCTACTTCCAATTTCTGAGAGTATTATTCTGTGATTTGTAGACTTTGAATAACCTCACTGAGACCTAGCATCAGGCCAAAAAGAAGCAATTAAAGGAAATACTTTAGATAAGAAATAGGCTTTAAAAATAATCCAATCAGCAGAATGTATCTCAAAATATGTACACAGCTCTGAGCCACTATCTTGAACAGTTGGGAAGTAGCGTGTTCAGCAGTGAAAAGCTCTCGAGGGACTTGGCCAATATGAACTCACAGATGTTCCTGTTGAAGTCAGCTGATGAGTTTCCTCCAAAACCATCTTTAATCAGAGTCCTCAGTTCACCTCCAGGGCCAGCCCACTCCTCTGCAACTTGGCTTATAGAAAAGAGAAACAGCTAAGAAGAAAGGAAGGAAGGCGGGAAGGAGGGAAAGAAGAGAGGGAGGAAAGAGGGAGGGAGGGATGGAGGAAGGGAAGGAAAGGAGAGAGAAAGGGAGGGAAGAAAGGAGGGGAGGGAAAGAGGGGAGGGAGGAAGGGAAGGAGAGAGGAAAAAAGAGAGTGAAAGTTCTCTTCAACACAAAAACACAATTTATATCTTAGAGTCCCAGGAGTCGATGGCCTCTCTCCTTCTAAAGAAGCATTATTTGAAATAAGAGTGTAAAAAAATAGATGTACTTATTATCTTATGGTTTCTTTTCACTTGTCTTTCTCTCCATGCTAGAAAAGCCTTACCACTATCACCTGCCAATTAGTGTAGAGATTAAAAAGGGCATGGATTTTCTTTCTTGTCAAGGGATTTTTTTTTTAAATAGGGAAGTTGGAAGGATGTAAAGAAGAAATAAATAACTTGTTGATTGTTGAGTCTGCAGCAAAAGGTTTATATACAGTGTCTCATTAATTTTAAGTTTCACAAGATCTCTTCCAGATACCAATAACATTTTACTAGTACATAGAGGTGAAAATGGAAGCAAAGGGACTTCCAAATAATTTGCTGAGGGCCTTGCCAGCCTAGCTCAGTGGTTGAGCATCAACCTATGAACCAGGAAGTCAAAGTTCAATTCCAGGTCTGGGCACATATCCCTGTTACAAATTCAATCCCCAATAGGGGGTGTGCAGGAGGCCACTGATCAATGATTCTCTCTTATCGTTGATCTCTCTCTCTCTCTCTCTCTCTCTCTCTCTCTCTCTCTCTCTCTTCCTTTCCCTTCTTCTCTGAAGTCAATAAAAATATATTTAAAAAATAAAAGGCAAAATACCATCATCTTTAAGAAAAATTAATAATTTGCTGAGGTCACTCAACAAATAAGTAATGGAAGTTGAATTTGAGCCTCTGCCTTGGGCAGTGCAAAGCCACCAAAATTCCCCTTCACCTAAATTCCACCCACTCACTCCCAGCTTCCCTAGTTACTCCAGAACTCCCCCAGGGTAATGAATGTCAAGGGATGTATCAGGCCCCAGAGCAGCTAGTGAGTCTGGGAAAGCATGAGTTCCTGGGCTCATTGCTTCCAGTCACCAGTGGCTTCCTCTGTCTGACCTGAAACTCCAAACAAATATAGGTAGACAAGTGCCATGATGAGAAAAGTTTGCTCTAGCCTTGTCCTCTGTCATCCTACACACGTGATGATCGAGTCACACAAAGTTATATAATACAATAAACTTAACATTTAACTATATGTTTATATCATGCCTGTGTGGATTTTCTCATGATGTACCCCCTGTAGAGAATGCCTTCCCCTTTTCCTTCTGCGGATTAATTTCTATCTACTTCAAAAGCAGTTGAAATTTTATCTCAGGCAGAGAGAATTAAACTTTTTTTTTTTTGCTCAAGTCCTTTGCTTTAACCTCAGCTAGAACACTTTTCATGTTGTACTGTAATTTACAAGTTTATATCTCTGTCTCATCCACTTGCAACACACAGAAAATGCCAGGAAAGAGATGGTGAATGGATAAATAGCATGGGATGTGGAGGAAAACTGCATTTTAGTTATTTTAGCATTACCAGCAGCTGGCTGAGGGGTAAACAAACTGGCCTCTGGGCCACATCTGGCTTGTGAACTTTTTTGTTTATTTGTTTGTTTAAGGCTTTATTTTTAGAGCAGTTTTAGAAATCTTTTTTTTTTCCACTCCAGCTTATTAGTTTTAACCTGTTCTTATTCCTGGCCTCAATTATACCACTTTTTCTTATCACCCCTCAATCAATATTTCTTAACTTATAAACAAAGTATAAACACATATAAAAGAGGCAAAAGTTGGAACTATAGAGCTCAATGGACTACCAGTAAGTGAACATATCTATTTGTCTACTACTCAGGTCAAGAAATAGAAGATTGCCAACAAATCAGAAGCCCTGCCCTCCCCTTTCCCAGTCATCAGGCTTTTTTAAAAGTAACTATATCCATGAGTCCTATTGGGTTTGGCACTGAAAAGGCTATCCTTCTAAATACAAAATGATGAAAGAACATCTGATGAGGACTACTCAGACATTAAAGCAGGGCTGTTTCTGAGATTATATATATATATATATATATATATAATGTTTTTATTTATTTTGGAGTTTCAGAGAGGAAAGGAGAAAAAGAGAAGGGGGAGAGAGAGAGAGAGAAACATCAATGATGAGAGAGAATCATTGATTGGCTGCCTTCTGCACGGCCCACACTGGGGATCAAGCCAGCAACCCCGGGCATGTATCCTGCCGAGAATCTAATTGTAACTGCCTGGTTCATAGGTTGACCCTCAGCCACTAAGCCATGCAGGCTGGTCCAAAATGCCTTTCTAAGAATTGCATAAGCTGAACCAGCACCTCAAAGCCCATTTAAATTGGACTCATGTTCTTTGCAGATGAAATTAATGTTCAAATCAAGTAATACAATGTTGATTTGGTAGCATGTTTATAAAATAAAAAACTCTGATTTCTGTGCAGTCTGATGCAAGTCCAGCCTATGTGGTACTGGAGTACTACAGCAAGTAGCAGGTGGAAAGAAGGAAAGAAGTGTAGGCAGTGGTGATCTATTACATGCCTGACAACCAGCTCTCTAAAGAAATGAGCCTGATTAGTATAATTAATCCACTTCCATGGTGTAAAACTCCAAGCATGGTTGCTTTCAAGCCCCAGTGAGCTGTCCCTTAACATGAAATTGGAAAGAGCTGCACCTCAACTAACCTGAGACAGTACAAGCTGGTTCCAACACACTACTGAGGACAGAGTGAAAAAGCTGCAAACTGTGTTGAAGAATTACCCATCTTCCATTGCATGGCCAACCTGACAATAAAGGTGTCCCAACATAGCCTGGAGGAGTAACCATAAGAACTAAGACCTGCCCAATAGATTCCCTCTCCCAAAAACTTGAATCTTGAGTAAGGCACAAATAAAGAACAAAGGCTGGAGAGAAATCAGTAATGCTTTTTGCTCTCCAAACCTATCCTCTTCCTATGCCCATGCTCTAATCAACCTGGGTTTTTCAAGTTTTCCCATGATTATGTGAGCTTTCTTAAATCCTTGTAATAATGTTTTCCTTTAATCTGTCCACATTCAATACCTGATTTATACAAAGAGTAAAGCAACAGATTTGATATTTATTAATTTGTGGTCAAGTGTATTTAAATAGTAGTTCCATGGTTATTCCAGACTCCTTGTGAGTCTTACAGGGAAAGAAACTGTGTAGAATTCAAATGCAATTTATTTACAAAGGCACAAGGTGATGCACCTTACATTGCACCTTCTATCATGCCAACTAATTATATCAAACTAGAGGCCCAATCCACAAAAATTCGTGCAAGAGTAGGCCTTCCTTCCCCCAGCTGCCAGCACTGGCTTCCCTTCTCCAGCTGCCCACAGGCACTTAGGACACCAGCTTGCTTCCCTCCTCCAGCCACATGCATGCACCCAGGCTTCTCTCAGGCTTCCTGCAGGCACCTGGGACTTGGGCTGGCTTCACCCCAACTCCAGTTTTGTCAGGAAGGATGTCCAGAATGATGTCTGGAAAACGTCTAGTCCAATTAGCATATTACCCTTTTATTATTATAGATGTTAACAGAGAGTGGTTTGGGAGATGAGGAAATACTGTATTAGAGTGAAAGCTAAGTTGCTGTAACCAGGGGACTTTCAAGAGCTTAAAGGGAAAATATTTAATTTCTCTGTCACATAACAGACCCCATGTGGGAATCTGGGCAATGTGAACTGATCTGCTCCTCTTGGCCATTGGAACACCCAGTCTCCCCTATCTAGCCACTACACCTTTGCTTAGATATACTATTTGTATGACTGAGGTTGGGTTTGAACCTTATCCAGTTTCCAGCTCTAAGGAGGCAGAGAGAGAATGGGAAGAGGCATAATCCCATTAAGGGCAAGAATTTTGCCATATGAAAAAATCATATAATTAACTGGTCACCCATATACCTAGATATACTGTAGTTATAATGGAAAAGAGAAAGGGAGCATTGCATAGAAAACTAGCTATCTCCCAAACATAAGCCTGCTAAAACCATTTGCTATTACTGATTTTAATTTTACAAAAGAGCACAGCAAAGATCATAGATGTAAAACATTTCAAATATTAATATAGAAATAGTCCAACATTCTGTTTCTATATAATAAGTTCACATAGGTCAGCAATACTAAACCAGAGTAGCATCTCAAACATTTATGAAATATAACATAAGAAATTTGTTTTTGTTTTTTGTTTTTAAATATATTTTATTGATTTTTTACAGAGAAGAAGAGAGAAGGATAGAGAGCTAGAAACATTGATGAGAGAGCAACATCGACCAGCTGCCTCCTGCACACCCCCTCTCGGGGATGTGCCCACAACCAATGTACATGCCCTTGACCGGAATCAAACCTGGGACCCTTCAGTCCGCAGACCAATGCTCTATCCACTGAGTTTAACCGGTTTTGGCAGGAATTTGTTAATAATATTGAAGTATTAAAAGTAGAAAATTATTTTTGAAAAAGTAGAACCAATTCAAAATTACTTCTATAGCAATATTTTCTAAATTTCCATAACTCAAGTACTAGTATCAGAATTATTTCTCTAACTGCATTTTTCTTAGAGGATATCTGCACTATTATGTATTACAGGACATATCTTTACTGTTATTTACTGAAATCTTTTTCTTTAAACAGATTTTTGACTTAAATTTATTTATGGAAGAAATTGTACGTCACTACAATAAATGAAAAACCAGTATCGCTTGTGAAAATGGAAAATAAACTGAAATGCATTAAAAAAAACAGACAATGTCCCTAAGTTTTAGATATTGCTGCTCACTGAGAACTTTAAGCAAAGCTGGTGCTTTGCTCCATCCACAGAGAGACAGTTTGAGATGTTTAAAAAAACACTAGCAACAAATTGAGTTGTTCCCCTTGATGTAATCTGAAGAACCGAAAGAGAATTTAAAAAGGATTAAGGGACTATGTGGGTCAATGTTATTTGATTCCTATCTATGAACAACCTAAAACCACTCTTTTGTGGAACCCTTCCCTAAGAAAAACCCCACTCTTTCTCATTTGCACAGGGATATGGTGTTTTTGAGTGAGAGAGAGGGAGTTTAATGCAGTGCACACAGGCTCTGAACATCATCATTCATGTGTGTCCAGGTGATAGAGGGACAAGAAATACTGTCCTAAATCCAGCTATTGTCTCAGAGCCATGAACCTGGGGGTGGGGGTGGGAGGAGGGGAGAGTCACAAAAGATCAGTCATCCATACACATGGGCCTCAAGTCAACCATCCTTCCTTCCCAGAATGTTTATTTGGACTGAGTTGACTCCCTGGCTTCGGAAGGCTGTTTTCCATGACATGTTCTCTGGGATATTTGTATCAGATGCTGCCTCAAATGTTTTAATCAACCAAACCCTCCTCCTAGGAAAAGAAGATGATTTGAATATCTGGTCAGCAAATCTAACCTATAATTATGCTGAGTATCTGGCTGCCTTTGATATCCCTAAACTTACACTGCACTCTAGGAAAACATGTTCCTTTTAGAAAGTCATGAGGCATGAAAATAGTTGTGACAGCCAGTCAATCCTTCCAAGTGGCATCCAACAATTGCCAGTCATCATGGCAACGAAGAGGAAAGACTTCAGCTCTCCAGGAAACTGAAACAATGGAAGTCTATGGCCAAGGATGATTAGACTATGTCAGGGAAGTGTAGCAGGCTATACCACCCCTAAATATGTCACTTTGGCATAAGTATTATTGTGAGCAAAAGCAATTGAGAAGAAGCAGATACAAGAAATGTTTTCGGCTAAAAACTTTGTGAATAAAAAAGTGTTGAATAAAACCAGAACATAATTTGTAAAGGTGTCCTCTTCCCCCTCTTTACCAGGAAGGATAGAAGTTAATTACTATAGGCAATTCTAAACCTTCATCAGCCCAGAAACTGCACAAGAGAAATATAATAACTAGCTTTGCTAAAATTACCCCTTATCTGCCATTATTTTCCCCATATTTTGCTTTTCTACAACATGTCTGCCCCAGAAGCTCAGTCCTTTTCCTTGTCTTGTTACTTCTTTAACAACTACTATTCTTTGCTAAGATGCTACATAAGCTCAAGTTTTAACCACCCTCTTTGAGTTACTCACAACTAAGTGCTCCCCTGTGTATGGGTGATATGCATATTAATGAACTTCTGTTTGTTTTTCTCTTGTTAATCTGTCTTTAATTTACAAGGCCCCAGCCAATGAACCTAAAATGGGAAAAGGAGAAAAGAAATGCATCCTCCCTTACACAAGGATGTACAGAATAGTCAGTCAGTTTCCTAGTGGTAGACATCAAGGTTTAACATAAATATCTGCTTATCATAGTAGATGCATATTTAAATGAGCAAAATGCATTTGACAATGAAATGCATTTAGAGATAACTGAGAAAATAGTGTTGATGGTAGGGATACAGGGATGGTATAATTTATTGCATTGCTACTCTGTTCTTGTCATTGTGCTGTGGACATTATAAAGATTGGCTCATTTGTTTCTCTCAATTCTTTGGAGGCTTGCAGAGGAACATGAAAATGTCATTAATTTTCACTCCTGAATGGTCATCCAATCACACGCAGGGTCAGGATACCCTGTAGGTTTCAGAGACTATCTCAGTTTCAAACATCTATCATTTGCCCCATAAGCCATTTACTCTCAACATGAAAGTGATGAATACAGTGAGGGAGTTATGTGAAGCCCCTTCTCTGTACCACCAATATCCTGCTGCTCCATGTGTTCCCTTTCCCCACATTTGAGAGTCACTGCTTTAGTAAAATTTCTGTTACTAAGGGTAGCTTGAAATATGCTTCAGTTAAATTCTGAAGATAAGTAAGAACCACTCCAACATCTGGATAAGTAAATGGCTCCTGAAGGTCTAATATTTCAGAGACTGGCTGCATATCTGAGACTCCTCCTTCCATTTAGAAACTTCAGAGAAACCTTCTTCAGACCATATTATGCTCTCTACCTCTCCCTGAGTAGAACCCACATCTCCAGATTTGATGCCTTCTCATCCCAGCTACACTAATAAAAGAAAAATATGCAAATTGACTATACCTTCTTGACGCCCACCAGCCAATCAGGAATGAGTGTATGCAAAATAACCCAACAAAGATGGTGGGTTAATTTGCATACACAGGCACCAAGGCTGGGTGTTCTGCACTGCCCCAGGTGTTCAGGGCCTCTGGGCAGCGTGGGAAGGTAGAAAGGCGGCTCCAGCCAGAGCAAAGGCAGTGCTGGCATCCAGGGGAAGGAAGGCCCATTCTTGCACAAATCTTCATGCATTAGGCTTCTAGTCTAAAGTAATGCCCTTGGTGCCCCAGGGACCTGGACAGGATGACAGCTCAACATGCTCTCCACCTTTAGAATTCTATGTCCCAGTAATGTAATCAAAAGAGTAACCATCATTAATATCTGTCAGGTAACAGAACCCACAGATCTTCAAACTTAAAAGAAACCTATTAAAGCTTTTCCAGGACTTCTCAATGGAGGAGAAATGCCCTTATCTTGGAATTACTTTCAGCTGCAATTTCAGCCAATATAAAACAAGGCTCAAAACCCAGAGCTGCTGTATAAAGACCCTTCATTTACATTTAGAAACATATATTTAAACATCCTCACACATGTGCATGTATTTATTGTGTATAACAAAATTGCCTGATAATGGAAGGCTTAAAGAATGCTAACAGTGTGGATGAGTTGTAAGTGGGAAAAAATTGTAGAGTTCTAGTTTTTTAATTACAAGCTGTTTGCACTTCAGGGCACCTATCGATAAATTATTATTTGTGTATCTACAGGTTGATCCTGGATGTTTGTAAGTAAACTTGTGAACAGGAATAATATAAAGAAGTTTTCATTATTCCTCCTAAAGGGAGTCTTGTGATTTGATCCTGTTTTCCAAAATCACAGAGATGTAAAATTTCAGGGTGAGAGAGATCATATATTCAAATTATTCAATTATTGAATTTTTCATATGTGTTTGACAAATAGTCACTCAACCCCCATTTTCATGCCTTGAGTCAAAGGTAATTTCTGGAATAATCTATGCATTTGCAGCAGATGACTAATGATTTACCTCTACATCTTGCATTTCCTCTTTGGCTGAAGGAGGCACGTTGCTTTCCCTTTGGGGAATTGTTCTCCCCCATCTAATGCCGCTTTAATGGGACCATCAGTCAAGGTGACCTCTTCTCTGTTAGCCAAGGAGTGCTCATGTGATCCAAGCTATGAGAATCTAAATCTTTCCCTTGGGGATTTAAATTCTGAGTGTTAGGGGTAAGAGAGAAAAATAGTTGGAACCAATTTATCCTAATGTCAGTACCTTGAAGATCCTGCTCTCCTGAAAGATCAGATTTTTCTACTTTAATTTCATATTGCTGAACACCCAACACTTTCTCATAAATTTGATTTTTTTACGGGTTGTAGTGAGAAAATTATGGCAAAACGAGCAGATGTATCGCCTAAAATTAGGCAAAGTCAACTTATATCAATTGTAACAAATATATATATCTGGAAACCCTACTGGTCTTGTACTTATCTTTCTGGGGGAAAATAAACAAGCATACTCCCACTTTAATATTATAATCTCTTATATATGTGATAATTTAGCATGTTTCTCTTTAGCCATGCCTTATATGACTTTTTAAGAAACTAGCTCCTCTTTCTTCAACTTCTTTTATGTGTCGTCAAGTCCCCTTTTCTTCCCTCATTCTCCTTTCTCTCCCCCCATTGTCAGGTTTTCCTGAAAATATCTGAAATATAGGACAACAAATGCTTGCCTAATTGGCATTCTAGGTCTTTGCAGTGGTTGGTAAAGGTTTTGTAGAAATAACTGTAAAACTTTATGTATGATAACCAGCAAACTAACATATGATGATTGGAAACTGGAATTCTTCATGTCACAAAATTTCTCCCTTCTGTATATTTTCTTTCACTCTTGGTGACTGAGGCATTTCAAGTCTCCTTAATTTGACTTATGCTTTGATGTCTGTTAAATAAAATGTAGTGTTTCTGGCCTTCATCATCCTTGGGACCTTGGTTCCTGGCTTTATTTTCTAGGATCCACAGAAAATACTACAATTTGCTGCATAAATTCAGTTGTGTGTTTGGCTACCGAAGTTTCTTTGAATATATATGGACGTAAGTTGCCAAATAACTGGAGGAAAAGGAAAAATATAACTCTTTTTTTTACATGGCATAACTATTTTCTCCATTTATATATAGCTCTCTTATCCTTGTTTTTGGAACAAGGTGGAGAATTACTTTTGGCTTCTCTTGAAATATCTTTTCCAAGTCAATCTATAGACCCTTTCCATGGTTCTCCTCCGAGGGGATGAGCCCCTCCTTCCTACTAGGAAGAAGACCATTATTTGTCAACTTACTTACTACAGCATGACTTGATTCCAGCTGGGATTCAGCATTTCAAGTTCTTTCACCTTTCTATTTGCTCTTCTCTAACACGCTCCTGTTGGTCTGCCCCACTCAACACCAAAATATGTACAGGCAAACCTCTGAAATATCATTGGTTTGGTGCCAGACCAAAGCAAGAAAGTGAATATTGCAATTAAGTGAGTCATTGTGTTTTGCTGGTGAAGAGTTTTGTCTTCAACTTGTAAGAAAAAAGATACATTGCCCAGCTGACATTGCTCAGTGGTTGAACATTGACCTATGAACCAGGAGGTCACAGTTCATTTCCTGATCAGGGAACATACATAGTTGCCCCCAGTAGGGGGCATACAGGAGGCAGTTAATCAATGATTTTCTCTCATCATTGATGTTTCTATTTCTCTCTCTAAAATTAATAAAAATATATTTTTAAAGAAAACAAAAACAAATCTGGGAAGCACAATAAAGCAAAATGCAATACCACAAGGTATGCCTGTACTGAGCACCTACTAAGTGCCAGGCTTCCAGGGTACGTAATCAAATTGGATTCTGCCCTTCAGGGCAGGTAGACTTATTAGCAATGTGGCAAAGCACAGTGATGGATGTAATAGTCCAATTGAGCCAGCACACAGTGGCAGTGATGAAATCAGCCTGGTGATCATGAGGCTGGGAAAGGTGTCATAAAAGAGGTGACCTTGAGCTGGCTTTGAAAAGATGAATAGAAATACACCAGGCAGACAAGGGGGGCTTTCCACACACTTAGAAGTGAATGTGGCACTCCAGGTGTGCAGAGAAAGGGGAATGATCATTTTCTTCTATCCTCTATAATTGCAGCCTATGATCATATTAGTCTTTTTGGCAGCCACACCACACAGCTGGCTCACAGGGAGCTACAACCACTATCTTTCTTGCATTGTTTTGCCACATCGACCCTCATCTTTCATGCCAGGGAGTCATTCTTCTCTATCCAGAAACAAAAGCAAGCCCTGAGCTTCTTCATCTGTGTCTCCTCCTCACTGCTCCCTGTTTCTGCGGCCACAGCCTTCTGTGGTACCCTCAGCTTGAGAACCCCTCCACTGTCGCCAATGTCCCCTCTTCCTTCCCTCAAACATCCTCTTCTGAGATGATGTACTCCAAGCTTTATAGGAGGCAGAAAAATATCTTTGCACGGTTTTCTACAGGGTTACATGCAGTTTCTACCCGGCTGTTGTCCAGTGTTCTTTGGAACCAATCACAGGAAAAGGAACCAAAAACATGTTTGCAAAAATCAAATCAAAGCCAAGCCTGAAGGAGTCACAGCTATCTACGCCCATATGGCTGCCTGCCAAGAATGTTTTTAATATAATAATCGCTCATCCATAGACCCATAATAATTGATATTTGCAATTTGATAATGCTCCTTAACAATTTTTTATTTGTTTCCAATCTCTCGGCTTCCCTCCTTACCTCATCCTCCCAACAACCCCCCTGTGTCAGCATATTCATGGCTCTTAATGACCCTCTCAGCAGTTACTGATCAAAGTCAAATTTTAATTACCATTCTAATTTTGGAAGTTTGCTTCCTTTTAATTTAAACTTTTAGAAGGGAGTCAAATGTGGGATTGCAACAACTCATAGGAAACGCATCAAGTGCTAGGACTATTTAATTGGGCAAGTTCAACTAGTTTTGAGCTCCATGCTTCTCACTAGCTTGTACCTACCAGGTGATTATACCTATAGAAGGTGAAGCACATCACCAATGACTGTCATCTGGCCAGGAAGTGGAATCAAACAACATGCAATTGTGTGACCACAGAACTCTGCTCTCATCATCTGAAAATGGCTACTTTTTCCCTAATACCCTCTTCTTTCCATAGTCTAGTCTGAGCCCACTTCAATCCTTCTCTGCACTTTTGTACTAACCCCATTAACACTTAAAGAATATTGTATTTTAGACTTTGGAAATGGAACCATTCTTGCAATACCACCTCAAAAACTCCATCTTCTGTGCAGCCTTTCCTGAGTCCTCTCAATAAAATAAAAGTGCTCAGAAATCCCAGAGCACTCACAGTCATCATCATTAATAAGAAACAGTGATCATAACAATACCTCGCATTCAACAAGTGCACACTATATTCCAAACAGGAAGTATTGTCTTACTTCATCCTCCCAATGACCTTATTGTGTACTACTGGCATTATCCCCATTTTACAGATGAGGGAACTGAGTCTCAGACATGTTAGACAAGTATTCAAAGTCAAGTAACTATGTAGTGGCACAGAGAGAATTTAAATGCCAGGTCTATCACAGCAAGTGGCAAGGATTTACATTCCTCCTACATGCACAAAAACAACCTCAACTAGAATGTAAGCCTGTGCATGAAAGAAATTATATCTCATATTTTTTAATCTCATGTTCACGAAGTTGTCATTTAATAAATATTTTTGGATTGAAGAATCCCTCCTAGAACAAACACAAACATATTTAGAATCTCATGAGGGAGAATGAGTGAGTTTTTAAAGATTATTTCTCTGATCCTCAACAACTTATTTAGAGATTTGCTATCTCAAAAAGACAACTAAGGTGATACCAATACAGTAAGTACCACAAGCCTTTAGTGGAAAGACAAATTCAAACTTAGACACCAACAGTATCCTACACCAGCATTTATGAACTCCCTAGTATGTGGGAAGCACCTTGCTCGGTGCTATCGGAGACATGAAGATAAAAATAGTCGATCTGGCCATCAAAGTGCCACCTAGTTTAGGGCACCATGAAAAGGCGGTATCTGCTCCCACTACTACTGATTATCTTCTGAAAAGCTTAGTGAAGGACAGTAACAGAGTTTCAGTTCCCTGGAGCATTGGGACGAGTATGTGTGAGTTTGGAGTTGGAGGCAGAGAGAACTCAATTGTCATAAATAATAGAGGGAGAGACACCCCAGACTGACTCTGGAGAAAAGAGGCAAGAGAGGAAAACTATCAGTAGCAATGTTTTAGGAGAGGAAAAATGTGTGCTATGATCCTTTAACTGCTATAGGGTGCAAAGTATAAAGCTATAAAGCCATCCTCTATAATGTCTTCAGTAAAGTCTACCTTGATCACTTATTTCATGGAAATGGAATTTTCTTATAATTAAAAACATGCTTAAGTTACACCTGTGTCAAAGCAACCAAGGCCAGGGATAAGATGAGGAAGGTAGGGAGCCTGATAAATTCACCAAAGCTAATAAGAAAGAATGGTTGACATTCAAGATGATCCCAGGACCTGGGCCCCACCCCTTACGTCCCCTTCATATGGAGGTGCCTATGCTTCCCCTCTTCTCAGTGACTTTGGCTCTTTGGTTTTCATCACAGATGCTGTATCCTGTCCCTGGACCCCATTGTTTTTATGGAATTCTCTTCTAGCTTCTTAGGCCTGATATTGTGTTGAATAATGTCCTCTGAATATTTGTGTTCACCCAGAACCTCGCAATGTGACCTTTTTTGGAAACAAGGTTTTCACACATGTAATGAAGTAAAAATGAAGTTACATTGCATTAGGATGGGCCCTAATCTAATGACCGGCATAAGAAGACAGAAATCTGGGAGTAATCAGGGAGAGCTCCATGTGACAATGGAGGCACAGAGTGAAGTGATGTGTCTACAAAACAAGCAATCCAAGATTACCACAGCCACCAGAAGCCAGGAGAGAGGCATGGCACAGATTCTTCCTCAGAACCTCCAGGAAGAATCATGCCGCCCACACTTCAGTATGACCACCAGAACCATGAGAGCAAATATTCCCTGTTTTTTTTAAGCCTCCCTATTTCAGCTGCCCTAGGCAACTAATACAGACCCTTATTTTCCTAAGGTTCTGGCATCCTCCTAAACTCAGTGGGACAACCTGTCTCTGCCCCAGGCCCCAGAGCCCAATTCTAGCCAGACCTGCCCAAGGGAAGTGGGAGGACTGAGCCGGGATCTCTAGAGAAGACATTTAGCTTTTCCTAAGACCCTGACAAGGAAAAGAGTAAGGTGTATTTTTCCTATCACAACCCTTTCTGAGTCTCTATATAATAATAGCACATGACTCCTCAGAGATTTAGGGCTCTGGAGTGATAAAACCACTAGGGGAACAGACAGTAAGTACAACATGGCAAACTTCATTTATACTTGAAAACACAGATGATAGGACTGTCACTGTCCACACACTCATATGTGCTCATTCAGTACAGTGCACATAGAAGATAAATACACAGTGATGCTAGTTCATGTTAACATAAAAAAGCCATTGGAACCTGTAAAGAATTTTTGTGAGTTTATTTGAGCCAAAGTGTCCACATATGCTGGGAAGCAGAACCTCTGAGAATTGAGATAATGCTCCCAGAAAGGCAGGTTACATTTGTATTTATACACTGCCATCAAAGGAGGGAAGTTGGTAGGTTACAAGAAATTCATTCGTGACAGATTAAGGAGGTGAGATAACACAAAGCCAGGGGATGGGGGAATTATAAGTAGGTGGGTGGAGGAACAATTAACATGATCATGAAGGAATTTGTGGTATCTGTCCTGGCTTCCGGCATATTTGGTTGTGTCCCAGGGGCTCCAGAAATAGGGAAGTCACAAGTTAGCCAGATAGTTCAAGGTTATCATAGATGCGGAAAAGACAGATAGGCTCAGTTAAAGTAAAGGTTGACCTTGTCATTGAAGATACTGGCCTAGGACATAACTGCCTACCATAGCTACTTTTAGTTAAAGTTTAATTTCAGACCATCCTTTGTGATTACTTTAGGTCTTTGAGTCTGCAAGACTGTCATGCAGGGCTCCCCTGAGCTTGTCAGGTCAGCATGTGGCCCCTTTCCTCCACAATAGGATACTGCTCTCCACAAGGACATTTCCTTAAAGGGCCAAATCCAAGAATTGCTACATCAGATATGCTCAAGATGAATACTATGGTGCTCTGATAAGTCTTCAATCATTCATTTGACAAGTATTTATTGAGTGTATATTATAGGCCACAGAACTTGGGACTTAATTAACATGAGACTAAAGATAAGGTTAAGGAGAAAGAGACATTAACACTCGTTTATAACACATAGAAATTTGATGGGTAGGACACCAGGGAATTCTTAGACTTAAATAAGTTTCACAAATTCTGGAAGGAGCTGAAGGCTCTTCTTACACAAACTTGGATTGCTGGGTTCATTGTTTATTTGGTGGGTGAGTCTATCTAACTGCCTATCATTAGCATTTCAACAAGGGTTTGTGGTTCTCTATTCATCTTGTGTACACACTTACTCTAGTGAGTGATAAAACCTTTGTTTCTTTGAGGGAAATGATCCTCAAGTGAGAGATAAAACTTTAGTGTGAGATGAAAAAGGCAGATAACTTGCCTTGTGCTTGTAAAGACTGGAAAACACCTACTGGCATGGGGTTTAACAGAAAACAAGTCACCTATTCAATAGAATAGCCTCCTTACCCTGGGGGCATGTTCCAAGACCCCCTAAACTGAAGGTACAATGTTTTCCTATACATTCATATCTATGATAGAGTATAATTTATAAATTATGCAAGTAAGATATTAAAAACTAATAATAAAACATAATTATTAAAATAATAAAATGTAAAACAAATTGTGAATGTGGTCTCTTTCTCAAAATACCTTATTGTACTCACCCTTATGATGTATTCACCCTTCTTATGATGCGAGATGATGTGATGCCTTCATGATGAGATAAAGTGAGGTAGTCAGAATAATGTGTAATTTAAAGCTTACGAATTGTTTATTTTTGAAACTCACTATTTAATTTTTCAGACCACATTTGATCTCAGGTAAATGAAAGTGCAGGTAACTGAAACCCCAGAAAGTGACAAGGTGGATAAGAAGGGGACTACTGTATTGTTATATACAAATGAAATATGGTATCACCCATACTTGGGTAAAAATTGCTGTTTGAATTTTAACCCTGCCATTCTGGCTTCTGCACTTGCTTAAACATAGGGTAGTTACCTCAGCTTCCAGGTGGAGACCTGGAGGCTAAGGCAATTTTCCTGTGCCTGGGACCAGAACTACAGGAGACTGATTCCCACTGACTCAGTAGCTTAAGGGGTAGAAACTGAAGATAACCTTTAGAGATTAACCTCTGAATTCTGCTTCTGTATTATAGGCTATCAGCTATCTCAAGATAGGGCCACAATCCAATGTTCCCGCCTTTAGAATTTAGAACAAAGGAAAATTCCTGTGGTTTGGATCTTTAAAAAGACTGCCTACATCCAGAACAGGTGTGGCCACCTGCATGTGGTGCTCTCTCAGCAGTCCTGGCCAGTTTTTCGATAAATCCTTGCCTGCTTTTTTTTAAATCAATCATCAGCCTCCAGTGGTCTTATTTTGAACCCAGGGTTCGACCCTACAACACAAACTGCAGACAGTAGAAGTTGGCATGATGAACCACAAAGGACAAAGACCTACTTTAGTAGAAATGAGGAGAGAAGTGGGGAAAGGCTCACTCTCTTTGAGCACAATTAAGCAAGGAAGGTCTAATTGCTCTTTTGTGTGGGGTGAGAATTTTGTGAAAGAGTTTGAGGAAACTCTCCATCCTCCTATCCAATTAGAATAAAAATGTTGGCCGCTCTTTCACATTCTTAGGCTCCTCCAGAAGAAGGACAGGTGGCAATTAGTAAAACTGGGCAGAGACACTAGTGCAGGGGTGGGCAAACTTTTTGACTCGAGGGCCACAATGGGTCCTTAAACTGGACTGGAGGGCCAGAACAAAAGCAACCTGACCATGCTGGCACTCTCATCTTGGGCTTCTAGTGAAGGAGCAGAGGGGAGAGCAAGAGAACCCTCCACTCTTTCAGCTCCACAGGCCGGATTGAACAGCAGAATGGGCCGGATCCTGCCCGTGGGTCATAGTTTGCCCACGGCTGCACTAGTGGCTTAGCTTGTCTTTCAGGATGCTTTCCTTACAGTGCACCCCTGTGGCTCTATAAGACACGTGCTATTGGTGACACTGTTGCTTTTGCCTTCGACTCAGTAAGTTTAAGTCAGTAAAAGGGAGTCTTAGGGAACTCAGTTGAGGCACAAACACCCAAGCTGCACCCCCAATCAGTTTTATCCATCACAAAGCTGATCCTGTGCTCCCAATTTGTCTACTCAAGGAAAATATCAGGTGTTACTTTTCAACCCTTCAGACTTTCACTCTTTGCTGACCCCTTCTGTATCTCTTCTTATCTCCTTAATTCTGCATCCCACCCTGCCAGGTTACTCCATTATGACATTTTTTAGGCTGTTTAAACTTCTGGGAAACTATGCTCAACTACATGGGCACCCCTCTTCTGGGTGAGCATCCATGCCATGACTGTGACTCTGACAGTTTTATTCTCTCATTTTCTACTTCATCTGCCATGCCAAACCCAGCTCACACAGCCACTCATGCCATCTATTCCCACCTCGTCCTTCCTCCACACTTCCAACTCTGTGACGACAGGGACTTACATGACATCTTTGAAGTCCCTATGATACTTGTTGCAATGTGTGACAAGGGAAATAAATTTGGAATGTATGTCTTTATTTCATTAGGAATTTTTGTTCTGCTTCCCAATTTCAATGCATAAATATCACAATTCCAATGAACTATTAAGATATTGCTCTGGCTATAAAAGCAGTGAATCTGCATTCTCTTTGGGGGATCACCTATAACACAGTGTTCTGTTTAGAGGGATGTGCTCTTCTAAAGGGGCAAGTGCTGCCCAGCTGGTGTTGTCCAGTGGTTCAGTCCCGAGCATCAAACAATGAACGAGGAAGTCATGTTTGATTTCCGGTTAGGGCACATGCCCAGGTCTCAGGCTCAATGTCCAATGTTGGGTGTGCAGGAGGCAGCCAATTAATGATTCTCTCTCATCAATGATGTTTCTCTCTCTTCATTTCTCTTTCTCTCTGAAACCAATAAAAATGTATTGAAGAAATAAATACATTAGTAGATGAATGAATGAATGAATGAATGAAGGGCCAGAATTGTTTCCAAATGACAGAGAGAGGGAAAATGGAGGATCTTTCCAGTGGTCACACAGCAACATCTAGGCATCAGATGATTCCTGTTATTCGTCCATCTTTTCCCCTCATGGGAATTATTGTGGTGCCTTTGGAACCTTTGGGACCTCTTTCCTGCCAATCAGTTGGGACCATTTTAATCCATCTGAGATTCAGGGTGCATCCTGCTCTTATAGGAGTTACCTTGGCCCCTATGAAAATCTGCCTGTACTCATTCTGGTCTGCTTATCTGTCCAACTCTACTTTCCAAGTGGCTTAGGCAGGACAGTTTGATCAGAGCTCAGAATATTCTGTCCCAGACTAATACATTTATACTTCTCTTGCAATTAAAAGCTGAGTAACTCCTAACTGAAAATATACAATGCTCAAACCAGTGATCTCCAACCTTTTTCAGCTCATGGCACATAACTTAATCAATTAAATTCTGCAGCACACCAAAAAGTATATATTTTTACCGATCCAATAAAAAATAAATATAATTTTGATTCATTTGCATCAAATGGCTATGGTTGTGTTAGCTGTTGTCATTTTTTTCATTTGACAATCCAAGGGGACTAGTCAGGTTTTGTATGCTTTAAAAGTTCTTCCTGTACACCAGTTAAAAGTCACTACTCAAAACATGCTGGTTGGGCCCACCCAGTAAAGCAACTCAGAGTCTCTATAGCTAACATGTAAAGCAAAATAAATAAATTCCACCTCACAAGCACCTCATTAAAATGCCTTATTCCCAGAAATATGTGTGTGTGCGTGTGTATATGTATGACCCGTTTTTTTGCCAACACATAGTTATGATTTGATTTTTTTTTAAATACAAATGCCTTTAGGAAAAAACTACTCTATAGGATCCATATAAGCATGGACATGTACACTCAGCTTTATGCCTGGTCATTATAAGCATTTGCATTTAAGCACTCTGCCTGTAGATCCACATGATTAGTTATCTCTCTGGGGTGTTGAGGCTAAAGATGCACACACACACAAGCACACATACACACAAGGTCAATATTTGTATATTCCTATTATTAACACTAGAACTCTTTACTAACTTGTCCCCTGAACAGTAACGGGTAAAGGGATGGAGAATGAAACTTATCTACAGAGGAAGAGAAGCCCACAGCACCATCACCCATATGACCGAGGCTTTCCTCAGTCATGCATGTAATCATGATGGTAAGATTGTCTAACAAAGTTGACTCTATGGAATGTATTGCAGTACATCAGTCATTGTCCTGTGAGTAGCAACAGAGTCTATCTGCAAGGGATAGGATGGCTAGAGGGCTAAGAAAGGGGAGCTAGACCTCCCCACAACCATCACCCACACCATTTTCCATGAAGGAATCTCTTTTCCTTTTACATATAGGAGGCCCCTCTAGGAGAAAAGGAAGTGGATGAGAAAACCACTGCAGGAAGTTAAAATAATTTTTAAAGTACTCTTTAGAGGACACTATACTGCAATTATTTTGCTTAAGGGAATTTGAAAAGTAGTGATCCTCAACCTTAGATGTGCATTAAAGTCATCAGGGGACATTTTAAAAAATATCGATGCCTGGGTTCAACCTCCAGAGACTCTGATTTATAATTTGTCTGAGGCGTGACCTGAACATCAAGAGGTTTAAAGCTCCCAGCAGATTGAAATGTGCAGCAGGATTGAGGACCCTGGGGGAGAGGGGAAGGACAGCTTGTGGAGTCCGGGAAGTGGGGCGGAGTCCAGACTTAACACTAACTATCCACGCTGGCAGCTAATTACACAAACTTTCAGAGCCTCCTGTTATGTGCTTATACATTTGGGAGATTTGGGTACGTTATTGTTCACTATACCATTTTGGTCCTCAACATATTTTCAGGTACCTTATAGAACTGCATGTTCTATAAGGGGAAATATTGGGGGGAAATGAAGCTAGACTAGAATATCCCCCAATGATTGGTAATCACACATATGTAGGTCTCTGCTCTTCCTGGAGCTTCTTAGCAGTGGGTAGAAGTAAAGAAAGAGATACAACCTTTGCACAATCTACAGCTTTCCTAGGCCACTGATTGCTCAGAGAATTACTAGCAACAGGGTTTTTTCAAGAGGGTCCTCCAAAGACATCACTGTGTGATGTGATAAAGAAAACCCTCAAAAGTCACAGGTAAAATAGTAAGAAGCTCCTTGGGGCCAATCCTGTTTCCTATGTGTATAAAATGGGACCATTATCAGCCTCACCTTCCTCCTTAACAACCGGTGTTTTTGTGGAAACGATGCACCCAGGTGAAAAAGAAGAGGGGGGGGGGGGAAAGGGGGTGGGAAGCTGAGGAATCCTTTATTTCCCCCATTTGCTTCCAAATTAGAGATGACCAATCAAGTATAAGTGGAAATTATTAATGTAAGGTTTAAAGAAATCTTAAAGGAGGCTGCCCTCCTTGGGGAAAGTGTTTTTGCTCTCTTCCTCCTTCCCCCCCTTTTATAACAAGAACATGATGGTTGGGCTATCAAGTACCTAAGCCACTACCTTAGGACCATAAAGAAAAGCAGAAAAATCTATAGAGACCCTGGTCCTGAACGATGAACCAGTAAACTAGAGCCAGTAACACTTGGACCTCCTTGAATTAGTGTTAAGATTAAACTTTTATTATTTACATCAGTATAGTCAGATCTCACCAATTACAGCCTACCTCAATTCGTAAATATGTAGGGACAATTATATCTTATGATCTTGTAAGACTGAAATAAGTGTAGGCAGAATTTCTGACACTTCTTAGAGCTAAATATGTTACCCATTCATTTCTTTAGAACTTCCGAAATACCTCTTCTATACCAAGGAATAGTCTTAGTGCTGAAGAACATGACCCGGCCTTCATGGTGATTACATTCTAATGAACCATTGACTTTTGTTTGCCCAGATGTTTTCCTATTTTTATCTCTACTATATGTTTTTGCAAACTTTTTTGGCTTATGCAAAATCCGGATTTCATCACTTTCCATGACGCATTTTTAGCATTAGATCCATTGGTCAAATAGGATTTGCATGTATGTGTGTCTATTTTCTATATAGGTACTGAATATATAATAAGCCACAGTCACTGTTCTCAAGAATCACGGATTTCTACCATGAGAGATAAGACCTGAATGGATAAAAAACAAAGCCAGAAAGGTTAGACAGACATTAATGCTAGGAGCTAACATCTACTAACTTATCATGTGCTATGCATTTATCAAGCATATCACAGAACGTATCTCATGTACTTTCACATCAACCTCTTGAGAGAGTGATTAATATTATCTTCATTTGTACCCCACGTAAACTGCCCTAAATCTTGCAATTCCTGAGTGGTAGTGCCAGGGTTCAAACCCACTTAGTCTGTGTTTCATCACTATTCTAAATAAGGCTTCAGGTGACTAGGAGACACCAAGAAGAGGCCATGACAGTCATCGATGGGAAAAGATATTGAACAACTTGCCAAATATTGTTTGGGATACAACTCCGTCAGAAAACAAACACACAGAAGAGAAAGGTGGGAAGAAAAACTGTCCATCAAAGATGTCCTCATTGTTTATACTGTCTTAGTATCAGCATCATTCAGACCGAGGCAAAGGTTTTATGTCAGAGGCCAGAGGAGATGTTTGGATTGTTTTCAGTATTTTAAATGTCTACAGACAGGGATGTTAGCTCCTTCATAATCCACACCAATCACTGAGAAATGTGTGCCCTCCTCTTTCCAAGCCAAATGTGTAATATTTAAGCTACTGCTCCCTTTTTGTCCCGTTGGAAGCCAAAGTGATAACTTTTTTTTTAATCTTCTAATATTTCCTTCCCACTTCCCCTTAAAAAAAAAAAAGGTATCAAAATGAGTGTCTGTGAGAGCCCACCCAAATTTTGGAGAGAAGTAAGAGGCACTGACTAGTGTGACAACCCAGAAATGACACTTCAAGGACCATTCTGCTAGGAGGGAATTCTTTGCAGAGAGTGAATGGTCTCTAGTGAGATAGGTGTTCACACACTTATCCTCAGTAGAACCTTAGACCCACACTGTGATCATGTTTTTAATCCTGAGGGCTCTTTACTTCCACAAGCCACAGTGAATCAAGTTGAAGTATGGTCTATTTCTCTTCAAGAGCAAAGAATATTCTTAACTTCACACCTTCACTCTTTAGGGGGGGGGGGGGGAGCCATAAAGCTATAACATCCATTTTTTGGAAGTCAGTCTAGTGAGTAACTATGCTACATCTATTAGAGATAATTGTCATTTATGAGCCTTTTTTTTTCTGTTGTGTGCTTGCCATTGTGATTGGTGCTCTATGAACATTTTCTCATTCTCTCTCTACAACCATCCTATGAAGTAATAGACGAGAAAAAAGAGCTTTAGAAAATAGTTTTTGGTTTCTCAAACAGTTCAGTGGTTCCTGGAAAGATTAACCTAGAGTTACCATATAACCCAGAAATTCTACACCTAGGTATACAGGGTGGGGCAAAAATAGGTTTACATGAAAAAAATAATACACTAAATTATAAATAATAATTAAAAAGTAAACTCTATATTTTGTGTACTCACAATTGTAAACCTACTTTTGTCCCACCACCTTGAATATCCAAATAATTTGAAAGTGGATACTCAAAAATATAGCTACAAAATGTTTATAGCAACATTATTCATAATAACCAAAGTTTGGAAATAATGCAAATACCATTAATGAGAGACTGGATAAACGAAATGTGGTATATTCATATAGTGGAATATTATTCAACTGTAAATAGGACAAAGCCCTGATACATGTTACAATATGAATGAGCCTCAAAAGCATTATGCTAAGTAAAAAAAAAGCCAAACACAAAACATCGCATATTGTATAACGCCAGTAATATGAAACATCCATACTAAGTAAGTCCATAAAAACAGAAAGCACATTAGTGATTGCCTGGGACTGGCGTAGGAGGAAATGAGAAATAACTGCTTAATGGGCACAAAGTTTCCTTTAGAAATGGTGAAAATGTTTTGAAATTAGAGAAGCTGGTCACACAACATTGTAAATGTACTAAATACAAATGAAGTATATACTTTAAAATGGTTAATTTTAGGTTATGTGAATTTGACCTCAATTTTTTTTAAATGAACAATTTTAAGTGAGAGTTAGAGTCTGAGGTAGCATCAGAGACATTATACTCGTATCTTATTCTAAGAGGACTTTCAGCAAGGAATGTAGATAGCTGACAGCCTTTAGCTGCCACACTTATGGATTCTCCCCAGTATTTATGCCCAACCCCATCCTTTCCAATGGATATCTCCCAGTCAATGATTGAACACAGCAGGGGGCTATGGCTGGACCACTCCTACCCAAAGCAGGACTCACCCAGCAGGCAATCTTTGCTTCAGACTGCACTGCATTGGGGGCTTCTTTGCATTCACTTCCCTCTCTTCTTTCACATGACAGGCTTCCGTTTTGCTCTCCTACTTATTCCTCCTCATCACTCTTTCCATCACCTGCATCTCCCCACAGTAAATCTCTGGCATGTCTCACCCCATCTTGGTATCTGCTTCTTAGAGACCCCAAACTGACACAGTTAAATAAATTGCCCATAGTTACACAGATAGCTGGTGGCAAAGTCAAGATTCAGTGTTTATATTACTAATCTTCATCAACTGAACATAAATACAAAATAACATTTACATGACCATGAGGGCTACCTAAATAGGGGTTTTCCTGGTAGAGTGGCCCTGACTCTGTCATTAAATAATTGTCATTTTTGAGCAAAGCACTTACTTTCTTATGTTTCACAAAATGTAAAAATAAAAGGTTACCTTCTTACAACTTATGAACAACGTCTACCTCATGTGTCTCTGGCTCACCTCATTAACACATCCTTGGCTCTTTCTCACCATAAAGCACCAGGCAGCTATTCTGATTGATTTGAGTTGGGCATATCTATGATGAAACTTTTTGCTTCTAATGTATGAGTCTACTCCATATTCCAGCCAGCCAATGCAATGTGGTTGGGTTATCACACTTTTCTTCCTTCCTTCCTTCCTTCCTTCCTTCCTTCCTTCCTTCCTTCCTTTCTTTCTTTCTTTCTTTCTTTCTTTCTTTCTTTCTTTCTTTCTTTCTTTCTTTCTTTCTTTCTTTTTTACCATGACACTACCCAGAGCAGTGAATTTTCCAAGCCAGACCTCCAAGTCTTCCAGTCCAACATTCTCATCACAGTTATCAACCTAAATTGGGACAAAAGGATGAATTGATCTTACCTTACTTCCATATAGGTCAATTAACACCATCTCCCAGGTCACCCTTCATCATACTATCATTCCTATAATTTGACCCCATCTCCCACTCCTTCCCCCACTCCTCCCTGTGAGCCTTCTGGAATTCATGGTCCAATATCAACAAACTCCTTCCTTTATCATCATTCCCTTATGCTTCTCTGATTTACTCTAACTAGTATCTTATTCTGTGCTATAGACACTGGATTCTCCATAATTTTATCAAGTAGTGATTCATTTCTCTTCTGTACCCCTTCTACCACTGAAGCTAGAGGTAGTGTGTACCTCCTGTACATTTCTAGGTCAATGTCTTTTCTTCTCACCAAAACTCCCAGCTGTTAATTCTACTACAGATTATCCTACCATTACTACCCTTCTCAATCTAGTCTTAGTCATAGACACTCCCCCTCATGTCTTAACCATTATAGTGCCTGGATTGTCAGTAGTCTTCAATATTGCATCTGCCAAGATTCTTGATGTTTTCAATATGCACTCAATTATTTTATTGTTCTGGCCTCTTAGTTTGGGGTTTCTTGACCTTACCCTTCTGCGATGTGTTGTGGACTCAACTTTAGTCACCCAATCTTCAGGACATTTTCCTAACTTCATCATCATCATAATCTCCATTTCAGTTATCTTCTCCTCACACCACACTTCCCCTCTGTGCAGCTTATTCACTCTGTGTCATGACTCAAACAATTAATAAGTCCCACAGAGACCAGGAAGCCATCTATCCTAGACTAATTCTTCTCTTGTCCTCATTTCCCCTCATACCCAAATTAGATTCCAGGGTTGTTTGCCATTAGGTTCAAGTCCTTTCTCCACTCTTACTCCATTATGATTCCCTGGCCAAACCCTAACCTTGAATAAATTTTATTCTCCGTGTTCTCTGTGCCTGCATCAGGGTAATTAAACTTAGCTGGAGAAAAACATGCAGAAATGCTCACTCATGTGAATTACAATCATTACCATGGCTCTCAAGAGGGTCCTTAAAGCTATCTGACAATCCTACTACAGTTCCTAACTCTATTTTCTCCCCCGTGATCCTTGGGGACAATTTTATTCCTTCCCTTTCAAATATCAATCTCTTCTGCTTCCTCCTTACTCCCCCCATGATGTCCTCTCCAAGTGCACTGAGAAGACAGAAACTATCGGAAGAGAAGATCCTTCTTGTTCCCACATTTACCCTCTCCTTACCCTTTTCTCTTACTCTCATTTTTTTAACTAGCACTTAAAAGTTATCTTAGATCTATTACGTATGTAATAAATTTGTATTGGTTTGCATTCCATTTTTCTCTGTAGCATTTAATTCCCAAGACAGCAGAGATTTGTCTTTGTTTTTTCCTATAACCTGAGCAGAGCAGTGCCTGACATATGGCAGCATTCAATAAATATTAGCTAATTGTATAGCCATTGTGTTGAACAGACACAACTCACGGTAATCACAAAACAACCTTAGTATTCCATTGTCCTTTTACACCCACTTTTCTGGTACTAACTCTACCAAAAAGCTCTACAGGACTTACAATTTTCTCTCTTGTCATCCTTCAGTATACAAATAGTTTCCTTGTGACTTGAAGTCACAAAACACTGTTTCAGTTCAGTAATGAAAATGCGTTGTTCCATCTATCAGTATATCTTCAATTAAAATAAGAGTTTATCTTCTTTGCCAACCACTCCATAGACAAAAAACCTATAGTCATATGGGTTTGGATTGCCTTCTCTCTTTTGAAGCCTTTTCCCTTTTTCCCAATTTGCCATGCAATGCTTCCCCCGAAACCCAATGCTAAGGGAAGTTAGAGACGAGTAAAAGGAGGAGACAATGTCTTATTAGCTGACAATATTTTGTAGACCTGTCATTAGCTCTTTCTGAAGTTGTCAGATGTTTACAACTGACTCCCTTAGGATGCTTTCCAGAATCATTTGGTGTCCTTCAATCACTATGGGTCTCGCCTGTAGTTTCACAGGCTGGGTGAATGCATCTCTATTCTGGCTGACTCTTATCCCTTTCCTCCCACCATAGGAATACAGTAATATCTCCAGCTTCTCTGGGTAGATCTGTTCACCTCTTTTGGATAAGACTTTAGACCACTCTGTGCAGATTTCCTTTGCATATAGCCACATGATTCATAAGAAATAGTCATTCTCTCTTCAGCCAAACAGATTATCAAGTGGCTGCTTCCCCATGCAGCAAACTTGCCTTTGTTCTACCAGTTGAGCATTTGGCTGGCCAGCCCTTCTATGGGAGAATTTGTTAGCAAACCTGATATAGTCTCCACACAACCACATTCTAACAGTTAACACTTAATGTGGCACTTAATATGTGCCAGCAAAATTTGAGCACTTCAAATACATTAATTTATTTAATCCTTAAACAGCCATTAGAAGTAGATATTTCCATATTATGGATACAAAATTGAAGTATCTCCTTTAGGAAAAATCTTACATGGCAGGTTCTAGCTCCACATTTTGAACATAATTTTTATTAACTTTAGTCTCAGCAAAACCAACTGAACTCATTAAATAATAATTCTAGAATGGATAATTTCTAAGGCCCTTTTCAGTACTTTTAACTTAACAGTTTTAAACTGTCCCATCCTTTCATGTTAAAGAATATGAATATGATTAATTGGTGGTGGTGGTAGTGGTGGTAGTGGTGGTAGTTGTGGTAGTGGTGGTGGTGGTGGTAGTGGTGGTGGTGGTGGTGGTAGTGGTGGTGGTGGTGGTAGTAGTGGTGGTGGTAGTGGTGGTGGTGGTGGTGGTGGTGTTGGTGGTGGTGGTAGTGGTGGTGGTGGTAGTGGTGGTGGTGGCAATAGAAGATTGGAAATGGATTTTCCTGGCCTAAATCCCTAGAGGACCCACAATGTAATTCTAGCTGTGACTTCATAGTTCAGCAGAAGAGTAATACAACATAGCTGATATGTAGTCATGGAAACATGGGAATCATCACTCTTCCTGGTCCTATAAACAGATGTTTAATTGACCATTCAAATTTGTACCAAATTGCATGCAGCAAATAAAATCATTTGCCAGAGAGACTGGACATGAAGGACTGTTTGTTTGGTTTTTGTTGTTTTTTTATTAAATATATATTTTAAAATCAAAATGCCAACTGCTATGTATTTCTGCCCCCACACAATTCCAACACTTCTCTATTGAAAATACCTCAGAAAAGTGGGAAGCAGTATTAACCCCATGGAAACTAGTTGGAGGTTCTCTGATTCAGGAAAAGAGGCAATAACATGAATTTTATGACAGTATTCTGGTACTCCCTGCTGGGACATCTCCTGCATGAAAGAAAAGGTACTTGAGAACTCATCTATGAGTTCAGAAAGCTACTTAAATTGGCTTCCTGAACTCTGGTCCATGAAGATTGCAGACTTTTGGTGCCATTTGTTAACGTCCAGCTGAAGAGCATCACCATGATGTAGTAATAAGACAGCAAGGGAATATTAAAAGTTGGAAAGCTCCTGTGCATCATATCTTGCATTTTGAAGGCTCTGCACTCAGCAAGCAAGAGTCCCCTGTCTGACAGTCTGTCTGTGACTGGTGAGGCACTGCAAGCCCAGAATTAAAAGCCAAGGAGAATCCATTTGAGTAAGTAGGTAATAGTAAGGTGGATCCAGAAAGAAAATGATACCAAGTCCTTACCTGTCTGTTCCCATTCCCGTGGTCTTTTCTTCATCCCATTGCAGCTATCTCCTCTCTTCTCTGCTTTCAGCCTTTCCTACTCCTACCCAAACACAACTTCACAGCAAGGGTTATCTTTCTGAGATGCAAATCAGATCATGTCACTTCTCTGCTTAAAAACTGCTGCTCCCTCCCGCCTACAGGCTAGAGTCCAAACTCATTAACATGGCAGTCAAGGCCTTTGAGGAGCTGGCACTGGCCCACATTCTGGCCTTATTTCTCAATGTAATATCTCCAAACCCATTATGTTCTCTGTGAGCTTTTGCACATGCAACCCTCCCATCTACATTTCTCTGCAATTTAGAAGGGATCAGTTGTCAGTAACAAAGACTCAGCTCAAATAGGAGTTAACAAGGAAGTGTATGTATTTATTGGCTCACAGATTGGAGAGTCAAGAGATCAATAGGATTCTTATTGGTTGAACAAATGGCTGGCTCATTGGCAAGGCCAAGAGTCTGCTTTCTGGTCATCTACTTTCCCCTGCCTTCTGAAACACCTAGTTCAGTATCTGGGAGACTCAGTTTAGGGTAACAGGATGAATATCAACAACAACCGGGTCTGCATGGCGTGAGGTATTTCTGAGGGAAGAGTGGTTCCCCAGAGAAATAATTGGATGTGGAATGGGGAGTAATAAAGGTATAGTACATCTTTTAGTAAAGGTATAGTCCCAGCTCCAGTGTTCCATAAGCTGTGGGGAGCACCACCACCTCAACTCTCAGGTTAAACTGATGTTTTCTTCCTTCATGCTCATCTGACATGTTGTACATAATTTTTCATTAATAGTCCTATAACTTTTGAAAGTCTTTACATAGTAGGCTATTTGATAATGCATATCAAATAGCCTACTATGTGCTATTTGATATACATTAACCTACTTAACACCAATGGTAAAACTTTGGAATAGATTTGTTCCTTATACATAGAACATTTCATGTTCTATGTATAAGGAAACTGCTCTGAGAGGTTAAATAATCCCCCCATGGTCTCAAAGTTTCAAAAAATTCTCTAATTTCTGAGTTTGTATTCCTTGCTCTATACTATATAATGAAATACCATATAGCAGTCAGCATAAAGATTTGTTGAATGAATCATAACAATCATCACGTTGTGTTCTACTTATGGGTCTCTCTTTCACACCAACAAGAAAATCTTTATAAAATGTTATTCCCATTGAGAACCCTGAAGTGTCATAGCTTTAGAGACATACTGTGTGAGTTAATACCTGTGTCCCTTCTCTTCCTGTAAAAATTGGCCAAATTTCTTAACCTCATTCCTCAGTTTTCTTGTCTGCAAAACAGTAATAATAATAGTAGCCAAATCATGGAGTTGTTATAAAAATTGAATAAAACACAGAAAATCCAAACAACTATACATGAAACACCTTGAAAAGTATATTTATCTCAATAGATATCACCTAAAAGTATTGTTATTAATCTTTTATCCTCTTAGGATAGTGCCTGGTACAAGGCAAGACAGTCAGTGAAATATGACCAGAGTCATGGGAAAGATCCTTACCCTGCAGAAAACTTAACTTTTCCTCAAATTATCCCTACTGCCTTATAGCTTTAAGGACACATAAATATTTTGTTAATCTACAAAGCAACCAAGACCTGGTTAACACTGAATAATGGCCTTTTGGAGTCCTGGATAGAACCGAATGAGGAGACAAAATATATATATATCTTATAGTGAGATGGAAATAAAACACAGTTTAGGAATCAAAAGATTTCAGTCCCCAGAGTGGTTCTTTTTAACTGCGTGAGACATTGAGGTGAAATCAATAGAACCTGATGTCTGCCTGAATGAGAGGATTGAGAAAGTGAGAAATGTATGATCACTCTCAATTATTCTGATCTTGGCCAAACCTATTAATGTATTAGGCCTTGATTTTCCCTTCTATCAAATGGGGTAAAGCACTATAAGCCTTTTTCATTGGACTATTCTAAAGATCAAATGTACTGCACTTGTAAGGAATAGCAATCAATTGGAAGGAATCAACATAACTGTTTAAGCTGGGAAAACAACTTTTTTAGTGTCCAAGAAGGCAGAATCTTGTATTTCATTTTAATATGATGAGAGCTGTGTAGTAGAGTGGCATTATACTTGTATTTTAGAAACATTTCTCTGATTATAATTTAGGTAAAGATTGTGGAAAGGAAAAAGTAGCAAAAACAATAAGGGGTTATTATATAAAACTAAGCAAAAATAATTAGGCATTGGACTAAGTTGTAGCCATGGGACAGGAGAAAATGAATGAATATGAAACATATTTGGGACGTAAAATCAATAGACCCTGGTGACTGATAATGTGGGGACTGATGAAGAAAGAGGAGTCAAGAATAATTGTTAGTTATTCTGATGTATCCAAAGCAAAGCCACTTTTTAAGATGGAAAAACTAAAAAGAAACACAAAAAACTATCAGGGTTAAAAATAATTATTCTTTTCAGAAATTAAAACAAGATGTAGAA
This sequence comes from Vespertilio murinus, assembly GCA_963924515.1. NCBI lineage: Eukaryota > Metazoa > Chordata > Mammalia > Chiroptera > Vespertilionidae > Vespertilio > Vespertilio murinus. The sequence goes on along the minus strand of OZ004704.1, from coordinate 11,031,373 downwards.
GAATTTCTTACCTGTTACATGATATAATGTGATCTCAGACATCATTAGAAGGCAGTTATAGAATTTTATATAAATTATTATTGGACCTAGTCTAGAAAATGAATATGTGAAATTAAATTAAATGACACAGGGAGAACTTATCAAGTCCATGTACTTACTCAGTCCCCTGGTTGGCAAACTGTGGCTCAAGAGCCACATGTGGCTCTTTAGCTCCTTGAGTGAGGCTGTTCCACGAAATATCATGAGTCTATTTTGAAGAAGTGGAGTTAGAAGAAGTTTAAGTTTAAAAAATTTGGCTCTCAAAAAAATTTCAATTGTTGTACTGTTGATATTTGGCTCTGTTAATTAATGAGTTTGCCAACCACTGACTCAGTCAATATGTCAGGCGCTATTCTAAGCTACAGAGTCCCTGCTATACCTGTGCTACAACAGCTCTTAGGAAGCTGACTTTAATTGGGGGAAAATATATAATTGACAAACAAACAATAAAAAAACCAGGAAATAATAAGATAGCAATGAGGATTCTTTAGAACATTAAGATAAATCAATATGACCCAAAGGACAAAGTATACTCTTGAAAGGTGTAATACAAAGACATGGTCTTCCTGGTGGATGAGCCATTTAATCTGAGACCTAAAAACCAGGAGGAATCCGGAATAACTCATATTAATGAAGAGAAAGGGTATTAGAGGTGGAGGAAACAGCTGATGCAAAGGCCCTGTGGCAAGAAAAAACTCATGTTGTTCCAACCAATGATAGTGTATGATGGGGAGAGTGGCTCAAGAAGCTGGAGATGTGGACAGTTCATGTGTGGCTTGTAAACTGGGGCTTGGAGGTATAAACATTTTATTGCAGGTATGAAGGGAGGCTATAATGAAAGCCATTATGCTCATCTGGAAAAAAATTAGTTTGCATATTTAAATGAATCTTGGCTGCTGTTTGGAAAATGAATTATAAGGAGCCATAAGGAATATGTGGTAAGTTTTTAGGTCTCAAGTCAAATCCATGTTCTGCCTCCTATCTGCCAAAATGACTTGGGAAAGTAACTAAATCCTCACTAACTTATTGCCTTCATTAAGTGAAGACAAATGCAATTAAGGTACATTGCACAGTCCTAGCACACAGTGCATGCTTCTTAAAAGGTACTATTTCTTAATATTTATATCATCAAGGCCACAGAAAACATTGGCTCAATGAATGGGGAGGGAGACATTGGAAAAGTTTCCTGTTCCACTGTATTCTTTTCAATCTTGCTGGGGAGAAATATCCACTCTTCAATCAAAACTGTATCTTTTATTCCCAGCCTCGGTAAAGTTGAAAGCAGTGTGGGGGGAAGGGAGGGAAACAAGAAAGGAGGAAGGGGTGAGGGAATGCTGGTTTGTCAGAGTATATTGCTTTTTTATTTCTTTATTGATTAAGGCATTACATATGTGTCCTCATCCCCCCTATTCCCCCAACTCCCCACCCACTCATTCCCTCAACCCCCTGTTGTCTATGTCCATTGGTTAGGCTTATATGCATGCATACAAGTCCTTTGGTTGATCTCTCCCTCTTACCCCCACCCTCTCCTACCTTCCCTCTGATTGATGCTTCTCTGTCTCTGGATCTGTTTTCTTCATCAGTTTATGTTGTTCATTATATTCCATAAATGAGTGAGATCAGGTGATATTTATATTTCTGAATGGCTTATTTCACTCAGCATAATGCTCTCCAGTTCCATCCATACTGTTGCAAATGGTAAGAATTCCTTCTTTTTTATCACAGCTTAGTATTCCATTGTGTAGATGTACCACAGTTTTTTTTTTAATCCACTTGTCTGCTGATGGGTAGTCTGTTTCCAAATCTTAGCTATGGTGAATTTTGCTGCTAGAACATAGGGTTGCATATGTCCTTTCTGATTGGTGTTTCTAGCTTCTTGGGATATATTCCTAGAAGTGGAAACTCTGGGTCAAATGGGAGTTCCATTTTTAGTTTTTTGAAAAAAACTCCATACTGTTCACAGTGGCTGCACCAGTCTGCATTCCCACCAGCAGTGCATGAGGGTTCCTTTTTCTCCACATCCTTGTCAGCACTTGTCATTTGTTGATTTGTTGATGATAGCCATTCTGACAGGTGTGAGATGGTACCACATTGTCATTTTGATTTGCACTTTCAGATAATTCCTGACTTTAAGCATGTTTCCTTATGTCTCTTGGCCTTCCTTCTGTCTTCTTTTGAAAAGTTTCTATTTAGGTTCCCTGCCTATCCTGCATTTTAACTCAACATAAATCACAGGAGACTTATTTCCTGCCCATTAGCATCACATCCTGCTTTCTAATAAGTCTCTCCACATCCCTAAATGTATCTAAACCATTCATACCCTTCATTTTTGCTCTCTCTTCTCTCTGCTTTTCATTGAGTCCATCTACCCACATCAAGTTCCCTTCATGAAAGTCACCATGCTCATCTGGAAAGAGCATTCAGCTCAGTTTTGCCTGCCACAGGGAAACAGTCTCAGATATTTGGTAGGAAGATTGCTGAAGAAAAGCAAACCATGTCCTCTCCTCCTTGGCAGAATGGCTGCTGCTCTACAAAAATCAATGAAAGATTGCCATCACGTGCGTAAGGCTTAAGCAAACCGAAGGTCAGAGGATGCCTATCTGCTGTTGCACAACCTAATGCCAATCACAGACTCTCAGAGTCCAAGGAAGGAGAGCAAATAACAGATGCAATCATTAACTCCTTTCCATTGTCTTGGCCAGATCTTTATACAATTTTTTTTAAATGTTAGTTAGTTTAAAATATTTTCCATGAGAACATGTGAAGTCAAACTCACCTTTTCATAACTCACTGCTGTGTGTTGCTACAGTTTCGGAAATTTAAATTTTTTTTCTAAAAAAATTATTAGGATGATCTATTTAATTCTAAAGTATTAACCCAAAATATCATCTGTTTGAGTAAAAGTGAAATGATCAAAATATTAAAGAGGTTTCAACTTTCAGAAAATTACAACCTCTTCAATATTTTATATTTTTTATGTTATTTCCTGCCACTCATAAGGAAAAATATTTTTTGGTTGGCACATTCTTTTTTTTTTCAAGCACTACTTAATGAGCACATATTACACACTAGAGACTCCACTAGACTCCAGGGAGGAGCTATACGATGAGATAGAATGCCCTATACTCTTAAAAGTTTGGATTATATTGGCAGGAGTGGGCAGGTGAGGAGGGGGCAGAGACTTGAAGTGGGAGAGGCTGAGGATCAACAAAAGTAAATAAATAAACAATCTGAACACCAAGCCTGAGAAGTACTTTGAGTGCTCAAAGAACCCAGAGGGCAGAGTGCTCAGAAAAGAGGGCAGTCCTTCCAGGGAGGTGATAAAGGCAACAAAACCAGAAGGAAGAGAATGAGCCATTTGGGAGAAGGGGGCGGTGGTAATGCCTGGTAGTAATAACATTATAATTAGCTAGTTATTAATAATAGGAACGGAGCAAAAAGAAGGCCAGACATAACAGGCGTATCCCCTGCAAAGTACCAGGGGAGGGCTACAACAAAGGGAAGATAGATACATGCCCAGTAAAGTTGGGATGGCATAGGAAGTTACTTGCTTATCAATCACACCTGGGGATACAGATGATTGGCCAGAACGCATATGGCCACTGCAAAGGTATGGATATTTGTGGTATATAATCCCCCGAGCAAAGAAGTTCACTCTCTTGGTTTATCTTGACACACTTGGCTCACGGTTCGTGCTTGGCTTTCTGGCACTCTCCCATGTGATCCATGGCCATGCAGACCCCACACACGTTGGACTAATGGACTGCTACTAGCCTGATGCTGTCCTGGATCCAGTTCCAACAGGTAATGGAAACTCTGGACACTGGCTCTGATTTTAGCTACATTTCTATGGCTGGCCTAAGGGAAATGGGACTTTGAAAATGCAGGGATATAATTCCACACAAATAAAAATCACTCATTCTTCTGTGTGAGTCTCATAAAATTCCTTTCCTTGGGAGATAGCAAGGACTCCACCTCCAGCAACAACCAGAGGAGAGGAGGCACATTTTCCTCCATTAACAGTGGAGTATTCTAGGCATTGGGAGTTGCAAATGCAAAGACCCTGGCTGAGAAAGAAATAGGCATGTTTATAGATCACAAAGGAAGCCATGGATAGGTGCCTAGAGGGAAGATGTGAATGGAAGATTGGATTTGCAAAGCCTTATGGGCCCCACGAGGGTTATAGTAAAATCTAATCCATTGCCTTTGAACTAATGCATTCATTCTTGCCCACTTGAGCTTAATATGAGAGGAAAGGGACTACAAATCTAATGGGTGTTTTGTTTTCTCTTTCTTTGTGAGTTCTGTCCTATAGTGTATCAGATTTATCTAGACAACATTTTACAAATCTCACCCAGGGTCTCTGGCCTAATTTAGGCCTTAGGCACATTTCACTTGGCCCAATGAAGAGGCCCAGGCTCTGGCTTCTGGTCACCTTCCTTGCCTCCTCCAACCTAAAGTCTTTCCACTGCTGCAAAGTCAGCTGGTTACTATACCTCTGACTAGGAAGCTCCCCAGTGCTCAGATGCTGAATTCATACTAGAATGGCTCTCACAGTCCAATCCCAATGTGCATTTTTGGCTTCACCTCCTTCATTAGTTTCCTACAGCTGCTAACCAAGTACCACCGACTGAGTGGCCTAAACAATCAAAATTTACTGTCCCACAGTTCTCGAAGCCAGAGTCTAAAATCAGGTGTTGGTTCCTAGGCCAGCCCTCTCTCCTTATTATATAGATTTATATAGATGGCTGTCTTCTCCCTGTATCTCCTTACATCACCTTCCTTCTGCGCGCGCGCGTGTGTGTGTGTGTGTGTGTGTGTGTGTGTGTGTGTGTGTGTCCTAAATCTCCTCTTCTTATAAAACACCAGTAATTTTGGATTAACACCTACCCTGATTACCTTCTTTTAACTTGATTACCTCTGTAAAGACCCTATCTCACGTAAAACCAATTTTATGGTACTAGAGTTAGGATTTCAACATATACATAGGGCATGGGGGATTCAATCCATAACACCTTCCATTTCTCATCTAATATTTATCCTATGTTCTGAATCTTTTAACACCCATTTCCCCAAATCATATGGAACTCTTGACTCCACTGGATATTTCCTCATTCTTTTCCCTCTGTACATGGAATTAATTCTCTTTATAACTTACTCAGTTTGATTAAATCTTATTCATCAAAAACATCAACCTCAACAGTGATGACCTTTGTTAAGTCCCTTACATACAATTATAAAGTGGAAGAAATGGTCTTATCCACTTGCATTTTTGTGCCATTTCTTTACACCTGGACATTTTTTGTGCTTTATTATAGTAATAGTTTGGGGCAGGTCCATCCCCCCAAGAGAGAGATGAGCTACTCCATGCCCTCCCTGTATCAGACCCTCAGTAAACGTTAGGTGAAAAACACTGCATGGCATTGCTTTCATTCTTAATTGGTTGGTTTTCTCTTTAGAAACATTTTTGTTGGAGACCTTTGACAGTGACAAATGGCATTATCAAAATATGATGGAGATGATGTGATGGATCATGTTGTCAGATTGCAGTTTCTTTTGTATATGAAGTATTGATTAGCTATGTGATTGAAGGAAAATAAAAGTATTATCTATCCAATGAGTGATATAACTAGGCAACCTTGAAGCTCTCTTCCACCTCTCGCATGTTATGACAAAAACTATTGTTGGATTTGAATAGCTCTTTAATTGCAAGCCCATCCTATCACTTACCCCATAAATGATACTTTATTACACAGGGTTTAAAGGTGCATTAAAATGAATAATAATCCAAATAGTGAGCTCTTAAATAAAGGTGTCCCATGATAAAATTAACCTGACTAAAACTAATTCTAAATCTTCTTTTTCATTAATGTGTTTTTATTGATTTCAGATAGGATGAGAGAGAGAGAGATAGAAACATCAGTGACGAGAAAGAATCACCAAATAGCTGCCTCCTTCATGTCCCCTACTGGGGATCAAGCCCACAACCGAAGCATGTGATCTGACCAAGAATTGAACCATTACCTTCTGGTTCATGGGTCGATACTCAACCAGCAAGCCACATTGGCCAGACCCAAACCTCCCTCTTAAAAATGACAATGATGTCAACTGATTGGCAAAGAAGATTGGTTAAATGTTTCAACATTGCTCCCATATATTTGATTATAGATATTACATATACAGTATATGCATATATGTGTGGATACAAATATACATGCATATATATATATATATATATGATTACATATATAATAAATAAATTTATAAAACATTTATTTGCATGTAAATGTTCATACAGTTATTTATATATTATTTATTTTTATGTGCCCCAGGCAAGAAACAGCTCTGGCCACCACAGGCATCAAGCTAGGATGAACTAAGGACTGAACATCTGCTTTGCCCCTGACTGATATAAGACCAACACCAAAAATAAGGTGTCTCCTACTGTATCTCCTACTGCCTCTGTTTCTCTAAGTAATGATTGCCAGGGCGAGTTAGATCTATATTATATAAAAGGCCTGTGGCCATCACGCTGTAACACCATTGACCAAAGGAGCAGCAGCTCTGGAGGTCGGCTGGTGAGGCGCAAGCTACTAGCGGAGGAGAGCTATGAGCAGCAGAGGCCTATGAGCAGTGGAGGGCAGGGGAGCAAGCTATGAGTGGTGATGGACAGGGCAACCAGCTGAGGCAAGTGGAAGTGAGCTACTCCTGCAGGAATTCGTTCGTGCTGGGCCTCTATTATTTTATATATATAAGCCTAAGCTCCCAGCCAACAGGCCAATAGCTATGAGGTGCGCTGACCACAAGGGGGCAGATGCTCAACACAGGAGGTGCGGAGCTGCAGTCACTTGGCAGCAGTGGTTGTCAGGTGATGCACCCAATACCAATACCCAGAACGAGGGAGGAGGGAGCCCGTTTCAGGAGTGTGTCACCTGAGAACCTCCCTCTTGCAATTCAGGACCCTCTCTAGGGATGTCAGAGAGCTGGTTTCAGCCCGATCCCCCACATACTAGGCCAAGGGACCTTTGTGAACCAGGCCTCTATTATAAAATTCATGTTTTCATTTAAATGCATATATAAGTGCAAATAGACTTACAGATAATAATATCACAAACAAGCTTTTCATCTAAAGAAATCAGTGCTCCTTCTTTATGAAAGTAGGCTCATCCAGTGAATTTATAACAAAAGAATATGTTTTATTAGAACTGGGCATCTATATTTCTTTTAGAATACTCTAGACTTTATTTCCTCCCACACTACACATACATGGCTGAGAGGGAGTAATATAGAACTCATGTCTCCAGTCAATTCCTCCCTAAAGACATTATAGCATCAAGAGTCCTGAACCTCGGAAGCCACAGTCAAACTCCTGATTATAATTTTGAGGTAAATTGATAGTACTTTAGGAAACATATTCTTGCAGTATTTGCTCAGCAGACGTTGTCTGTGATTTGGGAAGAGATCTACATTAGACTCATGAGGATTTTGCAAATGATGATTGTGATGATCAGTTTTATGTGTCAATTTGGCTGGCTCTAGCAGAGGTTATTGAATCAGGCATTCATCTAGGAGTTGCTCTGAGAGCATTTGGGAGCTGGGATGAAAGTCCATAACCAGTTGACTTTAAATAAGTTGTGCTAGATAATCTGGCTGGACCTCATTACAATCCCCTGAAAGACCCGGATTGCAGCTGAGGCTTCCCAAATAAAACAGCATTTCTGCCCTGGGCCAGCAGCTTCACCAGAGACCATGAATTCCAGCTGGCCTTCCCTGATGGCCGGCCCTATGGATTTCGGACTTGCCTAGACAGTCCCCACAATTGCATAAGCCAATTCACTGCAGCAATTTTGTTTTTAATATTGTCAACACAGGCAACACCCAAACCTGTACAGAATTTTTATGAGTTTACTTAAGCCAAACTGAGGACAAATGCCAGGAACCACGATCCCAAATGCTCCCTTGAGGGTGGTTATACCTTTAAGGGGTCTGGAAAAGATAATTATTCTGGCAGTTCAAAGGTATTAACCTAGAGGCACAATGACAATGGACAGGGCTGGCTTAAACCTTTTACTACAGAAGTTACAGACTGAGGCATGGCTATTCTCCATGGCCTGCCCAGTTAGGAATTTATGATGAAATCCCTCACCCTGTGAGGTTACTTTGGGTTAGATTTATTACAGTACCTTCCTATTTTTTTTTTATCCACAGTGTGTATCTCCTACTGCCTCTGCTTCTCTAAATAATGATTGTCACCAACGTGATATGATTTCTGAGCCCACCACCTTTTCTTTTGCCATTTTGGATCAAGAGCCTCTTAAAGGCAAGGAGCAACTCGTATTCATCTCCACGTGCCCACTATCTATTAGACATGGTAGAGTTGAGCTCAGCAAATGTGCACTAAATGAAACAATTAATAAATACAGGCCAAACCCATTGCAATGGCACATTTAAATAGGCTTTTGTGTGTGCGCTTCTGTGTGGTTTTTATAATAACTTACGGAGGTCATATTTTTGCGGTTTTGCTGATAAAGAAAAAGAATTCTATTTTTCTCTATCTTTATATGTACTGAAAGAAAGTGTAAAAGCACTCTAAATGCAAGCCTTGGCTAATTATTACGGAAATTACATGGAACCAGAACAACAAACAAAATAGTTTCAAGGGTAACAACACTGTGGCATTTTATATAACTATAGAATTCTTAACACAAAGGTTCTTTGCCAGTCTTATCATAAAATCCCATAATTTTGCAAATGAGGAGACTGACTTTTTAAACCATTTTTTATCACATTCTAAAATGCAGGTGTATTGTAAGGGGAAGAAAAAAAAAACGGAGTTTCAATAGGGCTGCATTGTAAGGAAAGAAAAACACAACAGTATAATTTTCATTGAGTGTATGTATGATAGATGTTACACTGGATCTTCTGCATTCCCAACAAATATGTTCCTCCCTCCACAGTAGGTCAAGTGATTATGATGAAGTGAAATAGGGTTATGAATGTACAGAGGATGGGTATGTGTGGGGTGGAGAAGGGGGAAGATAAATAAATTTACTTGTTCAGGAGAAGAGAAATGAGGAAAATAATTCACAGTAGAGTTCTACTGCATGCCAGCCTCGGTGATATAGAGAGATAATGAAGTGAGTTATACATCTTATATCATTTAATCTTTACAATCCAGGGAGATAGGTTTTGTTATCAATATTTTACAGAGGAGGCTTGGACAGGTTGAATAATTGGGTCGATAACTAGTTAATCAAAGAGGCAGGATTTGAATTCAGGGCTGACTCGAAGGTTGGTATTGTTTTTCACTGCATAAATGCTATCTTTGCATTTTTATCACACTTTTTGCTGGATAAACTCTTTAATATATGTTTGGATTTTGGATCATAAATAATCAGACCTATTTTCTACATCCATCTCTTCAGAAAGAAGCAGTAAAGTTAAATAAATGGAAGACAAGTATCCCCTTTATTATAGATAAAAGTGGAAGGAAGAAGCCAGCTCCGTGGGCAGCCTTATTAGGGCTTTCCCATAATGTTCCCCAAATCTAGACCTTGGAAAGAACCACCTGACAAAGAATAGAGACTTGCAGATCATCACACAGTTACTCATAACATTTTGAACCACATGGATTTGGAAAGAAAAAACATCATAATATATGGACAGAGGGGTTCTGTGCACCAGAAAAATATCTCTTTCTCAAAAGCAGTATTGATAATTTTTACCTAGAAGACCCTAGAACATTATCTGGTAAAAATAAAAATGCTTATTTATATAATTAGGGCATTGATAGAGTCTTGAGAAGTACAAAACACTAAAAATAATTTTTAAACATTAAATATAGTTCACTCATCAATCCCCCTAACTGCTCATCCCTAATGCATTCAAATTCTGCTCTGATGATTATACTAGTACTGTGCCAGCTGGCGTGGCTTCCAAGTCGCAGCAACTGAGATATTCTTTAAAAATAGGTTTTCTTTAACTGGATTCAAAAACAGTTTAATTCTATCTGAAACATCACTGTAGTGATACAAATCATTAAATGGTAGCTTTTAAAATAAACTTAAAACTGGAGGTGCTTGTCTAATTAATACTCTGTGCCCCAGAGACCGCATCATACTTTCGAGTCCCCACCTGCCCTCATGCAGGCAGATGCTGAAATTGCTGAAGAAGGAACAACTGGAAGAGATTGTACAATGTATGTGTGAACACCAATCCATCACAGAGGTCCCCAGTGGTTCTCTGGTGAGAGGGCCAACGGCCCTGTGGTTATCCCAACATGGTGGAGGACATAGTCTACATATTTTCTATCAAACATTTAACCGGTAAGGACATACTAAGCAACGTCCTCCTCCCCTCACTTTTACCCATTATTCAAGACCCATCTCAAATGTTATTCCTTGAACAAAGCTAAGCCTGATTCCCTCAGCTGCAATTCCTAGCTGGCTCCTCAGAACAATTATGACATGGCCATTTGGCTAATATAGCATCGAAATTATTTTAAATAGAGGCTCTGTCCTTGTTCTCAAAATGTGGTCCTCAAACCAGCAGCACCAACATCAACTGGGAGCTTAGTGGAGACGTGGGACCGCAGACCCACCCAGACCTTCAGGGTGACAAGATGCTCAGAAGCTCTGGCCAGTCTAGACATGGACATTGGAGAAGCAGAGCACTTTGTCTTGTTCTCAGGAAATACCTTAGAAAGGACCAGCCTCAATATATAATTTTAAATAGATAAATGCTTCTTTGAACTTTGAGGACCTAGCCAAATCACATTAAAAATGAGCAAATTTTTTCCATAGTGGGGAATACCCTTTGCTTCAGCGTGGTAAGAATTAAATGAGACAATTACACGAAAAGTGCTTATCCAAGGTCATTACATTTAAAGCACTTTTAGAAAGGTTCTTACATAGCTGGCTTATTAAATGTTAGTTAATACGGCCATTATCTAGGTTGTTATGCCAATTGGTTTCTTTAACAATACAGGCATGATCTCAGTGTGTTGGTCAGTGTATTCCAATGTAACTTGGATGAATTTCACTAGAGCAGAGAAATGACACTTTTGTGGAGCAATTATTTTAAAAAAAAGACTTTTTAAAAATATTTTCTCCTGCAGAAGATGAGCTTCCTTATAAGGAATACAATTATTAGGATGACCTTATAGAACATTTCTTAAGCAGCCACTGAGTACCTGAAAAAATTCAGAGCCCACAGAAAATATACATTCTATTCCGCATAGTGATAAAGAATGAAATTGAGAGGTCTGACTGTGGTGAGGAGAATCTCCTTTCAACTAAAATAAATTCTAATTTCAAGCCCTTTCCTCATCAATCTTGCTTTCTAAAATTTCATTAAAAGAAGATACAAAAAAAAAACTGTGCTAAAAAAGTAGACATTTCCAATTTTTGAACTGATACTTGAAGGTCCTATATAAAAATGAGGTGCATGGTTTAATTGTCCCTTTATCAGATCGGGGGTGGGGTGCATGATAAGATTCCCTTCAGCAGCCTATTGACTCCTTCAACCTTGCCTCTTGAAACCTATCTGAACACAGGAGCTGATACTGCAGGTTTTATATTTATAATGATTAATTAATTCTGCACTAAGCAATGTTCTTGACTGCAAGAACAAAATCCACTTTAGAAAGCCTAAATGACAGCTTGCCTAAAATAATTAACACCCATACTGATGGAATTGAAATGTTCTCACTCTACAAAGGCAGACTTCAGTAATTTAATTACCACTATTTCTAATTGTTCTAGAATTATAACAATATTAAGGAGAGGTTGATGAAGCCACGGTGTAGATGAAAAAGTCAAGCAAGAAACATAAAATGAGCAAACGGCATTTCAACGTGAATACACCTAAAATTAGGACATAAAACCCAGGCACAAACACATATTTTGGTTCATTGAGCACAAAGATAAAAATGGAGCTGATTATGGCCCAGGATTGGGGAGGACGCTCTTGGAACACCACAGTGACTCTCTGGAACTATTAAACACTCCAGTGAAGTATTTTATAAGTGTGGCTTCTGAGTGTCAGAGGTTTAGCATCTTCTAAAAACTCCTTGGCTCTAGCTGTCACCTTTAACTATTACCTACTTCACTATGAAACTTCAAATCTCCAAATTTAAGAGTTCTGACATCTGGCTCATGTGACATAAGTAAATAAAAGAAGCAGAAGCATGTGTTATTGTCTCCTGCCTTTCCACGTGAATTTCTGAGTAAAGTTCACGACATTACCTTCCAAGTGAGAGCTCTTAACCAAAGTAAACTCAGCCTGCCTGGTGCCTGTCAGGTTACGTCTCTATAAAGTGACAGCTTTGCTGATACAAGATTTCTGTGGCAACCTCACAGCTCTCATTCTCCAGACTCCCCGTTTCGTGATCCCTAAATATCTGGTAAATGAATTCTAAAAACTTCCTTCTGTCCCACATGGAAGATGAACTACCTTTATTTATTTTTTCTTATAAAAGGATAAAAGCAACCAAGTTTCTGTTTTGAGTGAACAAATCATTTTAATATATGTATATTATTGATTTTTTACAGAGGGAAGGGGGAGAGAGAAAGAGAGCCAGAAACATTGATGACAGAGAAACATCGATCAGCTGCCTCCTGCACACCCCCTACTGGGGATGTGCCCACAATCAAGGCACATGCCCTTGACCAGAATCGAACCCTGAACCTTTCAGTCCGCAGGCTGATGCTCTATCCACTGAGCCAAACTGGTTTCGGATTAACAAATCATTTTTAAGGGCAAAATAAATTAGACCCTTGTTTTCTTTGGGATTTAGCAAGTGTGGTCCAACATGTCACTGGCAGGGTTAGTTCATAAAGTCTTTGATCCATTTTTCCTTGTTTTGCTATGCTTGCTGTGGCTACCAACTCCAGTGCCTTCTATAACTTGGAGAGTCATCCACGTGGACATAGGAAGTGTCTAAAGCTACACTATCCAATGTGGTAGCTGCTGGCCACATGTTTCAACATATGGATTTCAACACTTGACATGTGGCCAGTCCCAATTGAGATATGCTATAATACATGTTAGATATATACTAGATCTCAAATACCAAGCGAAGGGAAAGAAATGTAAACCACCTTATTTGTATTTTTATATTGGTTGCACATTTAAGTAAACATATTTTAGATATGTTGAGTTGAACATATTATTAAAATTAATTTATCTGGTTTTATTTTACTTTTCTTTTTGTACTGTGACTATTAGAAAATTTTAAATCATGCAACTATGTCATATTTTTGGCTCGCATTCTATTTCCACTGGACAGTGCTAGCCTGCACAGAGATATCTACTTGTATGCTACTAGTGTGGAAGAGGCTGGGCTTTGGAATCTGAGAATTACAGTTTATATTCTTTTTCTGGGATTTTTTTAAATAAATAAAAAGCAGAACACTCACCAATCAGCGTTATTTCAACAACTAAATAAACTAAGAAAGGACCAAAGCGGATGCCTGGCAATGTCTCAAGAGAGAGCATGGGCAACTAGCTAGACAGAATGACATACTTGAGTGCACTCCTCTTCCCAGCTGAATGGTTGTGGGCAGGTAACCTCTAAGCCTCAATTTTTTCACCCAGAAAGTGAAAGTGATGATCCAGCCTTACAAGGTCATAGTGGTGACAGCCTAGTACTCAACAGTAGGGCTATTATTCATGCATTCTCAATTAGTATTAATTATATTCCCTTTCCTTTCTACCATTTACTGCCTAATGGGTGCCAGGGGTTATTTTGAAAAATTTCAGATGCCTTTACCATCTAATCCTCATCACCACAACAATGATAACACCTAAAGCTCCTAGGGATTTGACCAGCTCTGAGCCAAGCGCCTTATCTGTGTCCTCTTACACAGTGGTGACAAAGAATGCACTCTAGTGTGGGAACTGAGATGCCAAGGATGCGTAGCCTAAGGCTCAGAGAGGCTAAGTAACCACTTGAGCTCACACAATTAGCCAAGAATTGAGAGTCAAGTCCATTCCTTCCAAAGTCATCTCTTAAAGCCCACCACACGGACTGTCTGCATCCATTTTCCCTTCATGGTGTATCTGTCCCTATCTTCCTTTCCTGTATGTCCTTCCTTCTCTCAATGCTATTCTTGCTTCTTTTAGGCCTCCTTTTCCGTTATTACCTCTTCTCTGCAATGCCTTTCAAGATGCCAACATACATGGGCTAATACAGTTTCTTCTCCCAGCAATGTCTAGTCTTGTGGACTGTCCCATGTTTTTAAAGCACCTCTACCAAAATTGTCTCTGTTGTGTTTGAACTCCTAGCTGCAAATGAAGGTCTGGTGTGTTTCTCTTCCAGTCCCTGCTTCTCCAACATATTAATCAGTGGTCCTTCAGAGTGGCAGGTTAGGACTGTCAGGTGTCACAGTGAGACAATGTCGTCACACATGGCTAGGAGAGTCCGAACTGACAAGATTGTACATGGTGTCACACTGGAGATCATAGAATTCAGCACTAATGTCATTTTGGACATTCATTAGTTCAGCTCTCTACAATTTACAGGAAAGAAAATTTTATTCCAGCGAGATGTGACCTCATTTTGATTTTCGCACAGCTGGTTAGCCATTCAGTATATATTCAGTATTCTTTGTCCTATGTGAGTCTATACTCCAAACCTTTTCATCTTTCATAAACAGCTAAAAGCCTACACTGTTAAATACAAAGTTTGACTTGAGAAAAGAAAATTCAGGGGAAGCAAAACAATGTTAAAAATGTTTGTGGCTGGCTCTGGCCAGTGTGGCTCAGATGGTTGGAGCATCATACCTATACCAAAAGGTTGCTGGTTCAATTCCTAATCAGGACACATACCTAAGTTGAAAGTTAGGGGAGGCAACTGGTCAATGTTCTTTTTCACATAGATGTTTTTCTCTCTCTCTCTTGTCTTCTCTCTAAAAATTAATAAGCATATCCTTCAGTGAGGATTTTTTAAAAAAATTGTGGCTGGATCCCATTATGCATTTTTCAAACAGCTTACCTATATATATTTTTTTTACCTTGTTTTAAACTGAATCCAGTTTCCCATAGTTAAGATTTTCTTGGTTCAAAACTTCAGTACATTCTAGAACTCTGGTACCACTTCTATGTCTATTAAAAATGTTTGGTTGTATTTATTTTAAACTCTTTCAACTGCATTGTGGCATTCTAAATAAAAAAGTTTTTAAATCTTTTCTAAATTAAAAATAATAATAATGAACTTTAGTATAGAAGAAAGTAACTTGCCTTATACCCCACGCTTGACCTTTCAGCATTCAATGAAAGACTAGATGCTTAGTTCCCAGGCTGCAAATCCAACCTGCATAGTGTACAAATCAAAACAAAGATACCATGTTGTTTGGTTGACTCCTGGATTCAAACGCTGACTCTTCCCTTTGTGATTATGTGACTTTAGGCAAATTTATAAGTTCTCTATGCCTCAGTTTCTTGAGCTGTGAAATAGGGATAATAATAACAATATGAATAATATCTATGTCCTAGGGTTGAGCTGAGAACATTAGGACTCAGGCATAACATATTCAGAATAAGCCCAATGTAATCAGTGTGGTTTTATTTGTTTGTTTGTTTGTTTGTTTGTTTTAATCCTCACTGAGTGATATCTTTTCATTGATTTTTAGAGAGATTGAAAAAAGGAGGGAAATTCTAAAATATCAATGCGAGAGAAACATATCTATTGGTTACCTCCTGCACAAGCCCAGCCAGGGCCGAGGCTGAGGAGGAGCCTGCAACCCAGGAATGTACCCGAGACCCAGGCCCCTTTGGTCCGTAAACTGACTCTCTATCCACTGAGCCAAACCGGCTAGGGTTTAATTGTTACCAGTTTTATAATAACCCTTCCAAACTAATACTCTCAATTTGCAGATGAGGAAATCAAGGCACAGAGAAATATACTTTGTTGGTCAGAGACTCCTGAACCATAGAAGCCCATGCTCTTCAGTACCTCCCTTTCTACCTGCTGTGGGTGTGCAACAAAAATTCAAGTCTGCAGACTGCTTATCAAGAGTGTGGTATAATCCTTATTTGAACCTTCTGCTTGATTATCTCCAGTTTGCCCACAATGGAGGTGCAAGTCACAGTAAGCAAAGAACACTGTGCACCACCGCCTCTGGCAGGGCCCTCTGCAAAGATGTCATTCCTAAAATTTAAATAAGCGTGGCTCCATCCTTTCAACCCCTGGA
The DNA here is from genome assembly GCA_963924515.1 of Vespertilio murinus. Classification (NCBI taxonomy): domain Eukaryota; kingdom Metazoa; phylum Chordata; class Mammalia; order Chiroptera; family Vespertilionidae; genus Vespertilio; species Vespertilio murinus. The sequence goes on along the minus strand of OZ004704.1, from coordinate 11,015,141 downwards.
ATCCCAATGGCCATTCCTCTCTGACTTTTGGCTTGTGTTTTGTCTTGTTAACCCCCCAGCACTAATACTGCCTTCATCTCCCACTTCTGCACTGCAGCTGGATATCTGCCCTTCATTTTCCTCTTTTGCATTTGATTCTATCATATAACCTACAATCAAAGCTCTGAAGCAGAAAACTTGGGCAGTGCAGCTCTCCCCCTAGTGGTGACGCAGGGAATATCCTAAAATTGCCTGGGTTATAAATGAATTCCATTTTGTTAAAACCTACTGACTTTGAAAGTTATTACAAAGAGAAGCAGCGGACCAGTATGGAATGTCAAATGATGAGGATGAACTAGGTTTCTGATCCCCACTAAAACTTAGGCACTTCAGTCATCAGGAGGATGGGTGGCACTAACAAAATGGAGTAAGAGGACGGCAAGCAAACCCAGACTTACAAGGGAGGTCCCTGGGGTGGATTCTAAGTCCTGGAAGCAAAATATTGAGCAAGTTATGTTGGGAGTGGGGATAGGAAATACAGGGAGGCTAGAATACAAAGAAAGAATTACCATTCTTACATGCAACTTCTTCTAGGCAAATTTGAAGGTTGTTGTTTTGTTTTGTTTTTTGTTTTTGTCTAAAAGCAATGGGAAGCAATTAAAGGCCTTTAATCAATGCAGTGACATGAGCAGACTAAGATTTTTAGCAGATCCCTCAAATCATATCTAGTTATGCCATGTCAGAGACAGAAGTCAGTGGTTTTGTTTTCCATGTTAACCTCATTGCATATTCCCGAACATGGATGAGACTAAACCAAAGCAGCAGGGACCTCCTCTCTTAGCAGAGACAGGAAGGGAGATCCTGTGACTGAGAAGGGAGGGATATTTCTAACTTGCATTCCCTAGTGGGTGGATGTCAGCTCCACTTGGAAATGAATAAACTGACATATCCGAACAACACAATTCCTTAGCCCCCCCCCCCCCTTCTCTGTGAAGGGAAAAACAATGAGTGCTTCTCTGTGGTTATAACACATTTACTTATCCATTTACTCATTCGTGGTGTGGGAGTCCCAGAGAAGCCTAGAAGATAATGTTTCCAAAACTCTCACCATCCTTTAGGCCAGGGGTGGGGAACATCTGGCCCGCGGGCCACAGAAGGGCCACAAAATCATTTAGTCTGGCCCTGCCAAAGAAGCCACAGGTTTGAAATTCAATACCTCTAAGAGCTTTTTTCATAGCAACATAAATTTATTTTAAGTGAATTTTAGTGAGCAAATGATGTTATAAATATCCAAATGGCCCTTGGTAGGAGAAAAGTTTCCACACCTCTCCAGTCGATATCCAGCTAGGACCTGAGGCTTCCCCATGGCCAGGCTAGTGATCTGGGCACTGCATGTTCTTAGACCTTTTATTAAAATCTACTGACTTTG